>CM072901.1:6867956-8211456 GCA_037013685.1 Acridotheres tristis
GAGTCCTGTCCAGATGTCGGTGGGGATGCCGGGCACGCGGCTGTTCACCAGGTCGTACACAAAGACATTTTCTTCCCAGCTGGCAAACAGAGCAACACAGGGCAATCAAGAGGATATGGCAGTAAATGGTCAGGTGTGTCCCTAAGCATTCACCCTGCCACAGCACCTGTGGGCAGATGTGTCCCCTGCTTCTTACTGCCGTTGGTTACTTTGTGCAAGAGGAGCATAGTGTTGGTGAGAGCCATGGGAGAGGGAATAGGGAAAAAGCCTGTGGAATCATGTTGTACTTCTATCCCTTTTTCAAGAGGAAACAACACAGTTTGGGGAAATTTAGGGAATACTATGCTAGTTTTCCTGCCAGTCCCACAAAAGGCATTTATTTTCTATATTGTCTTTGTGTGACCTGTGTACCAGCCTTGACTGGGCCGCTGCTGCAGAGGGATGTGTAGGCTGGAACACGAGCCTGCAGCTGACAGAGAGGCTGAGAGGTGGGAATGGGATTTTGCCCCTAGTTTCCTTCCTCCCCAGGCTGTGTCAGCATGGATGACATGTTTCTGCACACCTCACCTGTGGATGGAGGCCAGCTTGGCTGATCTGATGCCGATGGAGAACTCAGCACAATAGAGGTCGGCTTCAGCCCAGGTTTTGTTGATGGGGAAGTAGCGGTAGCAGTGGCCTTCGTACTCCGTCCAGAAGAGCGGGCAGGAGTAGGCATGGACAGGCTCAGGCAAGGCTGGGGGCAGAGGACATCCAGCAGCTGACAGCTTGGCCAGGAAGCTGAGCAGGTGGTGGAGGCAGCACTGCCCAGCCCTGCTCTCCCACCTCACCCTGGCAAATATCCACCAAACACAGGCAGGGAAAACCCAACTGCTGCAGGAGCCGTGCAAAAGTGTGCAAAAGTCAAAACACATTTTAAACAAGTTGCATGTTTCTCAGTTTCAGCATCTGTCTAAATCAGAAGGGACATTCCAAACTAGCTTGACATCATTTTAGGTAGAGGATGCTTAAAATAAAGGCACTGACCTTTGCTACTGGGAAAACTGAGATAAGGGTTCCTCTCGGCTCTATCAGCACCACTGGAGCCACCGTGCTGGGACGGGAGCTGACAGCCAGGGCTGTGGGGTTATGGCCGTGTTCTGCCCTCTTGCAAGGACAGCCTGCACCTCCTCCCTCCAAGGAACCCCCCATGCCTGTCCCTGGGCCGGGGTGCAGCCGTGCACGTAGGCACTGGATGCAGCCCAGGAATGGCCAGCGAGGCGCGTGCCGCCGGGAGCGGTGCCAGCCTGTCCCCACCACCAGATAACAGCCAGGCCACCGAGCTGCTCCTCCTCCCCTGCTGCTCTCCAGCACAGTGGGGAAGTTGCCCCAAAAGAGGCCACTATGGGGGCAGGACGTCCTTCTGGAGCCTTTGTAGCTGCCGCTGTCTAAACAGGGCAGTGGCGTTAACGCATTGCTCCGAGCTCCTCCGTGTTCTGCTCCCTCCCCGTGGGGGGATGCAGCACTTGGGACCCTCAGATCTTGAGGCACACAGACTTAACTCTCTTAGCTGCTGGTTTGTGAGCGTGGGGGAATTGCCAGTTCCCCCTGAGCCAGTTCCCACATCCCCAGGGAGCCGCGGTCTGGGGTCAGTGCTCCTGTTGAAGGCAGTGGGGCAGTGGGCAGGGTGGGCGTGCAGGGGGTGAGGGCAGATGTCAGATGCCATCAGACTATCCAAGCAGGTAACAGGCTCAAGCCCAGAGACGTCAGGGTGGTGCCTCCAGTACAGAGGGGCTGGGGGAATGGCTTTCCCCGAGGGTGGGGAGAGCAAAACCCTGCCAGCAGCAGCAAGGGATGTGGCTGTGGCAAGGGAAGCAACAGTGTGGAGAAAAAGAGAGGTAAGGTGAATCCAAAGCAGCTGTGTGAGCATTCATAGAGCCAAATCCTTCCCTGTGCCAGTGCTGGCAGCTCTGGGTGATAATTTCATCTTTCATTAGCTCTTTCCACATGGGGATCTCTGAGTGTTCTACAAACAGTCACCAGCCAGCCCACAGAGTCCCTGCTGTCACATCCCCCTCCCAGGTGACAAACCACAAATACAAAGAGTCTTTTTTCCTCCTGAGCAAGACCAACTCAGCTGCCAGTCCCTGTGGGGCTGTCACCCCATCAACCTTCCCTGGGACCCCCATCCATCCCTCCAGAGGAGCTGGGACTGGGGGCAGCTCTGCACCCTACAGCAACAAACCCTCGAGGGCCCAAAGGACCCTCCCACCCTCATCAGCACTAATTATAGACTATGGAGGAAAAAAGATAAGGCCTGTTGGGCTGGAAGAGTTAAAAAGCTTTTGGGGAGAGTGGGTAAGATAAAAACAGCTCACTGGCGATGCAGAGTTCAGTTTTCTGATTCACACCCAGCCATAACTGCACTGGGAAAAACCTTAGAACAGCCCTAGGAGAAGCAAATTATTTCACTGTAGCAATAGAGCAGGACCAGAAACTCTGAAAGCTGATGTGATTCCAGGGAGCCGAGCCCTCCTCCCCTCATGATGCTGGCCAGGGTTCCCTGTCTCCACCAAAGCTGAAGCAGAGCAAGGGTCAAACCTTCAGAATGAGGCTTCAGCTTTAGCACCAGGTCACAGGTGAGGCATGTACCCCATTAAGGACAGGGTCCTGCCTTGCAGAGACTCCAGGCTGCTGTTCCTTCCTGCTGAGGACAGCCCAGAGATCTGTGCCAGACAAGGCATCACCAGCTGCCCCAGCAATTGGGATTTTATTATAGTGCCTTGACAAAATCCTCACCTCTGTCAGCATGGTGGCAAAATTCACAGGGCTTAACCCAGCAGCATCCCCAGCAAATGGAGCCTTCACTCCTGAGTGCTAATTGCAGTGAGCATCCCACTCACTGTCCTGGCTCAAAGCCAGCCCAGGGGCACCCCAATTGCCAGGGAAAATCATCTTGATGTTTGTTCAGAGCAGCTGAAACCAAGTCAGAAATTGAGACAGTCCTTCTTTGTTATTCCATACTGGTTCCCATTAGGTAGCATTAATTTGACGAGCTTCAGTGAACCAGAGGTGCCTGAAGGAATTTAAGGTTAAATATACCAAAAAAGGAAAATATGGGAGGTCAGCTTTTAATTAGCATCTTTTCTGTTAGGTCAGGATCAGAGGCTTTGGCTGTCTCTTTGGAGGAGAACTACTGGTCCTAGTTTTTCAGGCAGGAACAATTAGGGGAGCTGCTTTATTTGGAATATTTTTAGCAGAAAGACCACAAGAAATCTGATGTAGGGTTGTGAGCATAGGGGCCTACTCATGGCTCTACAGGAAAGCCTCACAACCCAAGCCAGCAGCTGTGTGTGGTATTTTGATCTAGAAGGTGACAGAGGAAGCATTTGGGGGCTTTTTAGATCCGATCCTCACTTTTAAGCACAGTAGCAAAAAATCAGCTCCTCCACACAGGGCAGGATCAGCACAGCCAATGCCTGCAGCATGGGGGCTCTCCCCGACCCCAAGTCAGTCCATCCAAATTTCTGGTCCCCAAATTCCTGGTGGAAAATGATGGCAAGAATCCTTTATCCCTTTTTGTTTTTTTTTATTTTACAATGCAGCAGTTTTAAGGGCAGGACCACATTTTAAAGCAGCACCAGCAAAATAGCTGTCCAGACTCAGCTGAGGATAAAATTCAGATCAAGCAGCTGTTACTAACTCAGAAAAGCTGGAAAACAAATATTTGGGGTCAGAAATAAAGTTTTGTGTTCTCTGCATTTGCATCAGTGCCAAATTGGAGCCTTTTTATTTATTTGCTAGCTGAGCCCACTGTAGAATTACCAGGAAAATCACTTATCAAAATCACACAGAAGCTGGCACTGCTTTGCCAAAAAACTTTCACTTCCCCAGCTGGCCTATTTCCAACTAGAAATAATTAACTGAGAAAATCCTAGCCAGTTTCACAAGGATGCTACTGGGAAAAAACCTATCACCAGCTGCATGGCTCCCCTGGACTCAGCTGGTGAAGAGCAGCTTTGCTCCTGGAAACTTCATCCCAAGGAGCAATGCTGCCTCACTTCCAGGGACCTGCAGGTTTGAGATGTGAAATCTGAGGCTAGGACAAGCTTGGCAAGAGATGCCCAGGCAAGGAAGACTCCTGATGGGCTGCAGCTCCATCAAAGAGTTTTGGATAGCAGACTAGCTCAGGTCAGTGCTGGCAGCAGATGCTCTTCTTGTAGCAGAGAATCAAAGAACTCAATTTCATCAACAGCTGACAGCTTTCCTCAAAACTTAGAGGTGCTAGGACACACCCCCCCCTTGGCACATCCATAAGCTAATGGTGCCATCTGACCTGAAAAGGCAAGTGAACCTCTCCAGGTCTTGGCAAGTAGCTGGGTTTGGAGAGTGTCCATCAACGCCCAACAGCTGTGCTGAAATTAATGTCAACAGAAGAATTGAGGAGATCCCTGGATCCCTTCCATGTGGAACTCTGGGTCCCTCCCAGGGCAGAACCCCTCCACCAGGATCCAAGGGCTGTGGTGGCAAGAGTGAGGGATGGGCAGTGTCCCAGCTGGCTGAGCTGGGGCTCAGGACCAGTATCCTGGTGCAACACAAATCACCTCTCACCAGCTCAGGCCACGGGGAGGGGCAGGAGCAGAGCTTTACCCAGGCTCAGCACTGCTGGAGCTGTGGGGAGTTAGAGGGGATGGGGGAGACAGCAGGGCTGGGAAGGGAACCCCAAGAACCCACCCCCAGGATGACTTCAGCAGAAACTGCCTGTGGCTAAACTGGGGGTGCCAGCTAAGCCAGATGTCCATCCCACCACATCCTCTTTCTTGAGTAAACCCACAGAAGAAGTATTTAAACACAGGGTTGGAGGGCAGGACTACGACAGTGCTGTTGTGTGATGTTGGGATGCCTCAACTCGCCCTTGGCTCTAAAAGCAAGTCCTTAAGCCCTGACATTATAGTCACCTTGGGCAAACAATGCCACCTTCATGTTACTTGCAATATTTGCTTTTCCTTAACGGATGAAAGAGTCTCACACTGAGCACCCACCTGCCAAGGAAGGGATATGGGGAGGGACCTTGATCTCAGTGTATCTGGGGGTTGTATGGAGCTGCAGGGGGTGGTATGCCCACTGATGGACATGAATCTCATAACTGGGCAGCATTTTACACACCCTGAAGTGCTTTTCAGGCACATGTCACAAGTTTTCAAGTAAAATATTAAACATCAGTTGAAGCACATTGGGAGGGACATCCTCTCACACCGAAGACTTTGCTTTTTAAAATTCTTTAATGAAACCAAGCTGGTTTTACAGCTTCAAATCTTCTGCCAGGTAT
The DNA here is from genome assembly GCA_037013685.1 of Acridotheres tristis. Taxonomy (NCBI): domain Eukaryota; kingdom Metazoa; phylum Chordata; class Aves; order Passeriformes; family Sturnidae; genus Acridotheres; species Acridotheres tristis. The sequence goes on from CM072901.1 coordinate 6,873,262, forward strand.
GTTTGGAGTTGTGAGGCTACAGCCAATACCGGCAGCAACGCTCTTGCAGCTGGCACTGACAGATAGAAGTTATCTTGCAGAGTTTTTTCCTTCTTAATTAGTTTTGGCAAAGCTCCCACGGATTAGGCGTCTGGCAGGAAAGCCAGGCTTGTATCGATCCTTTTTCTCATGATCTCACCAAACAGCACTTAAGGAGTCCTTTTCCACTCACGATCCCAATAAACCTAACAGGGTTCTAACAAACTTGGTGCAGCAACTCTCACTTGCACCCACACCGCGAAAAAGTTTGGAAGAAACCTAAGTGACACACAGGAGTCAGCAGCAGCTCAGAGCAAAGAAGGGGAATAAGGGAGAGCCCCGTATTTGTTTCACATGCAGTAAGTGTGAATAAATGAGGGGACTTGATGACTCTCAGCCTATCCTGCTGGGCTGCATGGCCACAACCCCGCGCCCTCCATGTGTGTGATCGGACAGTGATTCCTGCCCCCGGAGTGGAGCCATTCCCTGCAGCGCGTGTTGGCAAAGGCCAAAAGGCTGACCTGACACACACAAACAAAGCCAGCCCCGGGACCTTTGGCATCCCCAAGCAAGGACCAGACACGGCCCTATAATCAAGAACAAAGCTGGTTTCAAAGAAAAGTCGGGGATTTCTGGAGCAGGGGGACAACCAGCTGCCAGCTCTGCGGGAGGCACAACGCTCCTTCCCTGCCGCCACCATCGCCCATCAGGTCACCGCGGCCACCACTCACCTTGGCTGATCTTGATGTTGGTCTGGGGGAAGGCGTGGGCGGCCAGCAGGGCGGCGGCCAGCAGCGCACACAGAGCCTGCCCGCTGCCCATGGCCGGAGCGCCCCGCACCGCTCCCGCTCCGCCCGGGTCCCGCCGGCCTCGGGGTCCCTCCGGGGCCGGGTCCCGGGGAGGTCTGACCTGCCTGGGGGTCCCTCCGGCTGCGGGGGTCGCGCTCGGGCCGGGTCCCGCGGGTTCTGGGGCGGCTGCCGGGCGGGGCGGATATAGGGGCGGATATAGGGGCTGCGCTGCCCCCTCCCCCGAGCGGTGGCTCCTCCGCAGCCCGCCCCCGGCCCCGCTCAGCGCATCCCAGCGGGGACCCGCGCCCTCGGCGCTGCCCCCAGCCCGCCCCCGGCTGAGCCCGCCCGCAGCCGGACCGAGACCGGGGTCCTGCACGCTGCTCACAAGGAGCTGCTGTCACCCGCCGGGGCCGCAGGCGAGGAAGGCCATCATCCCTCCTCGCCCTCCCAGGTGCTCAGTGTCCCCATCCCGCAGCGCCCCTCGGGTGCGGGCAGAGGAGGCTCGGGGCAGCCCGAGCGGGAGCAGCCCGTCACCTCGGGGTGACAGACAGGACCCCGCTGCGGGCACGGAGCGGGCACGGAGCGGGCACAGAGCAGGCACAGAGCGGGCACGGAGCGGGCACGGAGCGGGCACAGAGCAGGCACAGAGCGGGCACGGAGCGGGCACGGAGGGGCACAGAGGGGCACAGAGCGGGCACGGAGCGGGCACAGAGCGGGCAGGGAGCGGGCACAGAGAGGGCACGGAGCGGGCACGGAGCGGGCACGGAGCGGGCACGGAGTGGGCACGGAGCGGGCAGGGAGCGGGCACAGAGAGGGCACGGAGCGGGCACGGAGCGGGCACAGAGAGGGCACAGAGAGGGCACAGAGAGGGCACAGAGAGGGCACAGAGCGGGCACGGAGCGGGCAGGGAGCGGGCACGGAGCGGGCACGGAGCGGCACAAAGCGGGCACGGGGGCGGCAGAGGCGAGAGCCGTGATGACCCCGGGGAGCGGCGGCTGCGGCAGCCGGGAGGGAGGCACGGGAAAGGCTCCCAGGGCAGTGGGGTTTAACACGTCGTGCCCCATTTCTTGTTTTGGTTTAGTTTCGGAGGGGCGGGGGGTGGGGTGGATGGGTTGCTGGTTTTTTTCCTGTGTTTGATTTGGGATTTTTTCCCAGAGCAAGGCAATGGGCTGACACACTTAAACACTTAAACAGCCTGGAAGAAGGAACCCCCAGCTGTGCCCAGGGCTCCAAGGCTACTTCAGGAATTCACTCTGTGCTCATCTGCCAGGTCTGTGCTGTCATGTAACAGCAAAAAACATGACATGATACAGCAGTCTGTACCAATATAATCCAGCGTGTCTCCTTCCTCTAGTTAACATTTTGTTAGACATAAACTTCAGATTTTAAAAACATTGTATAAAATCCTTTTCTAACTGTTGCATTCATAAGGGAAATGGTACAGGCACAAATAATACACTATTTTGTGGTCCTGCTCAATTTCCAATTTATGCCTTAAGTCAGCACTGAAGGAACTGCTTAGGAACACTCTCAATGCTGTTCCCTTTTTATTCTTAGCTACATATAAAGATTTTCAGCATTTTTGACCCATTTTTAGAGATTCAAGTATAAACAATTTGGGGCAACACCAGTAGAGTAAAGCATCCAGACTTACTCCAGAGACAGTAACTCATTCAATCAACTTTTTTTTATATTAAGTTTTCTTCATATTAAATAAAGCCTTTTAAGAATACCCCCCCTTCCATATATTGATCTGAAATTATCTGGCTCAAGGAAAAGCCTACTGCTACAGCAGAGCACTAAAAATGAAGGAATTTGGATTTTTAGAAGTCAAGGCATGCGTCTTCTTTCCTGTGTGCCATCCTCAGATAAAGCCAGTGTTACAAACAACTTTTAGCAAACTATGGAACAGAAATCTTTGAGCATATTAATCTACTCCCAAAGCACAAATATTCATATTAAAGAGGGAGCAGACATCCTGAATAACTTTTATCCTGGTTTCTACCAACCAGATCCATGGCAGCAGTGTCCCCCAGTGCAGTTGGGAGCACCGAGCCCCCCGTGCTGCCCCTGAGCCAAGCCCTGAGCCTGGCACAGCAGCTGGGCACCAGCTTTGCTGCCAGCACTGGGACAGCACAAGCACGTCGTGCACGCAGTGCCAGCTGGAGCTGCAGCTGCACTTTGGGTCACCTTCCAACTGCACCAAACATGAGATGCACTTCACCTGCTGGCTGTGGACCCAGGAGCGTGGCCACAATCCCTCCCTCCTGCTCCTCTCCCTCCCACACTCTTGTGTTTGCTCTGCAGGCCAGGAGCTCCTCAGCATGCTTCTGTTCTGCTCTTCCTGACCTTCCCTCTGGGCACTCTCACCAATTTTTGGCATCCTGTGACTTTTCCTCGGTGTGGAACAGATACCTCATGACTTCAAGGACAGGCTCAGGCAAGATTATCTTCTGTTCACATTTCATCCCCAGTGCTGATCAAAGCACGTGCCTGCTCTCATGGACATCCCGAGTCCATTCTGCAGTCCACAGGCGCCACATGGAACAAAATAAATGTCAACCACAGTTACTGCTGAAACCACGGCCCCTTGCCTGAGCCTTCTGAGCTGCAGGAAGAGATCAGCCTCCTACAGCACGTTTGCCCAGGACTGCCCGTGGGGTCCCTCTCCACTGTGATTTTTTGATGAGACAAACCAGGAGGAAGCCAGAGAACAGAGATTTGCCATCAACTTCACTGCAGGATAGAAAAGAAATTTCATGTTGCAGAGAGGCAGGTTAAAATTGATACCCAGCATCCAGAGTATGCTCAGAAAGAGGATGGCCCTGGACAGCCCTGCAGACACCACTGCCCCACTGCAGTGTGCTACTGACATACAGCAGCTGTGCTGGACAGCAGCAGGGAGCCAGGTGCCATGGGCAAAGTGCTGAAGGGATGCTGATATCAGAGTTACAACACAGACCTACCCTGGAGCAGGAAAATCTGGACAGCAGCAGGGATTATTGACCTACATACTGACACCTGCCAAAGCAAGCAATGAGCTTTTTTGGTTTGGGTTGTTTTGGTATGGTTGGGTTTTGTTGTGCTTTTTCAGACTCACCTGTGCCTAACTGTAGCAGCTAAATAACAAACAAGGGTGAAATAGGCATATGTGCTGTTTTTTCCTTTTTAAAAATAAAAATATTAGAAGTATAGGAGGTGCTGGGGTTTCATTTTGGGCTTCATTTAATGAATAGAGGAGGGAGATGAGTGCTGCCCATCCTGTCACATGCCATCTCTGGAGTCTGACACATCCAACCCCCAGGGTGTTATGAGGGGTCTGGCTGGCAAACACCATGGCCAGACCAAGGCATCCAGCTCACTCTCCAGACCAACCTCCACCAGCAGGTGCCCAGTTTCTCTCAAACTGCTCCCAGTTTATCTGCAGTGAGTAACAACAGGGTAACTGCCAACATTTTTTATTTCCTTCTGCCATAAGCATAACTGAAGGAGCTCGACAGAAAAGTGAATTCAACAAGTACTACCCCAATCCATGTGGCACAATTAAATAGAATTTTATTTTCAATAAATATACAATCTGCATCATACCAGACAGTACACTGTGGAAAAATAAAATGTACAGAAGCAACTGACAGGACAGCTTGACCGTAGCTAAGTTCACTTGGTGACCTGAAGAACTACCTGGGTAAACACACACAACACAGAAAGAGCCACTGCAGTCTGTGAGAGAATTAAAATTGTGTTTTCTGGGTCTTAACCGCCAAAATCCCTGGAGCAGGTTTATTTTTGCACAGCACATGTTTGAAAGGACGCGAGCTGCTTTTCCCAGGACAAATGCTACTGGAAATGTTTATTTTGCTATATCAGCACGGAATTTACTACGCACACAGACTGCTATCGAGACTGGCAGGTCACCACTGATGGGACATGGGGTCCGTCTGACGTGGGCCACACAAACACACACACTAACAGCAGCTTAATTCTGTTAAAACTAGTACAAGGACAAAACTGCAGTCAGAATCGATTTCACCACAGGTTCTACCGTTTAAAAAAGTATTCTAGCCTAATTACCACGTTCACCAACGAGAGCACACGGGTACTTATATCTCCGAGAGGATGAGCCATGGATTTGGACTGGAAGGACAGCAGAGGCAGCTCCCAGCTCCTTCGCCCACTCCGTGCTTCCCACGGCACGTCCATGCACAGCCCGGCCCCGCGGGGCAGGGGGCAAGCAGCCAGATGTGCGGCCCCAGGGGAACAGCTGGATCACCGAGGCCAGCACGGCTAGCTGGGTGCTGGCAGCCGCTTTAATCCAGCGGAGCTGCTGCGGGGTGCGTGCAGGGTGTGAGGTGGGGTGTTTCAGTCGTTGCTTTGTTTTCTCTCTCGTCCGCCCGCCCGGCCCGGCTGCCGTGGGTGTCGCAGCTCATGTCACCTCGAGGGACGCGGGGGACACGCGGTCGCACTCCTGTCGGGAGCGCAGGCTGTGCCACTGCTCCACGGCCGTGCGGTGCGCGCTCAGCATGCGGCGCCAGTGGCTGGACTCGGGCGCGCCCGTCGAGTACTGCCCGATCACAATGCGCCCGATGAAGTCGTTGCTGCTCTTCACGTTGTGCCCGTACACTGGGGAGAGCAGAAACACGCTGGTCAAGGCAAAAGCACCACTCGCCCACCCAGAGCCCCAGCAAACCGCATGTCCTGCACATGTCCAGGTGCCAGATTTTTGGTGTGTAACTCAGCATCTGAAAAATGTTAGAGAAACAGGAGCTTGGAAGGAATAAAATAAGCTGTGCTATAGACTGAAAAACAAATAAACAGGACACAAATCCACAGTTATCACGGTATTTACCGTGAATAGGTGAAGTAGATTCATAAAATGATTTGGGTTGGAAGGGACCTCAAAGATCATCCTATTCCAACCCCCCTGCCTTTGAGCACCTTTCACTGGAGCAGGCTGCTCAAAGTCCTGTCCAGCCTGGCCTTGAAGGAGAATTACATCATGTGAAGAAGGCCAAAAGCTCTGCCTGAGCATAATGAAATCACAAAAGCAGCTCAGCAGCCTGAGCTGGGGAAATGCAGGAGCAGCATCTCAAACTGCCCTCCTCCAAACACACATCACACAAAGCACTCCCGTGCCAACCAGCAGCCTTCCCTGCTCAGACACAGGAATTACACATGTCCAGACTGTCAGCAGGATGTTTACACGGTAAGAATTTGCAAAAATTATCACTGCAGCTACTTGTGAAACATCCAGGAAAGCAACTCGGGGAGAGACGTCAATCCAACACCCTGTCCTTTGGATTAGCCCAGCCTCCTGGAACAAAAGATAGCAGACAGCAGCAAACCCTAATGATGGTCCTGATCCTGGGAAAGGCTGAACACTCCCACCAGACAGGAGGAAAAGCACTTTGTGTGTAGCAAACTGAAGCCCTGCCTCAACTCATTAGAAAGTTGAAACAAAGTCTTTGCAAGCTAAAGCCAGAATATCCACAGGCACTGCCTGGAATATTAGTGATTAGAAAATCTCCTCAGGAAAGAAAGGGGTTTTTAAGGACAAATGTCTACAGGAGATCCAAATCCAGCTGGGCTGATGCAGCCAGAGCATGTTCAGCCCAGCATGGAGCCCCTGCCAGCAGCACCAGCTCTCCAGGGCTGCTGGAAACCAGCACTGGCAGCAAAACAACATCTGGGAACCCCCACAGCATCACCCTGATGTGTGCACACCCTCACAGGCAGGCAGGACACCGGGCACAACACACCCAACCTCACTTTTAACCACACACCTTTGTCAAGGCTGCACATTTCCTATTATAACACATCCCCCAGCTGATCAGCATTACTTTAACCTGCCCCTCTGCCATCTCCACTCTCAGCAAAACTGGTTTCTCACCTCTGTACCAGTCTGGGATCTTGCTCTGGGTGACTCGGGCACCACCTGCCAGTGCAGTCCTGAAATCAAGCAGTGCCAGGTTACATCTCACTTTATCCCTTCTGACAGCTCTGACACACAGAGTTTATGGGCAGACATCCTTCTGCTCACCAAATTACCTGTGGATATTTTAGGTGACAGCAAACCTTCAAATGCCCAAGTAATTTGTTCAAATAATTGCTCTAAAAAATCTACCCTGCAACTCATAGCCCTGTAAGTTTATGTTTAAATGACATTTAGAAATGATCTGGGGTTTACCACCCCAGCAGGAAGACTGCATCTCTTCTGTCACCATCAGTTATCTGGGGCTGATGCCATCAGGATGTGTTGCCAAGCAAGTGCCCCTGTCAAGAGGCCAGGCTGGTGTTTTTTGGGAAGGCCACCTTCTGAGGACACACTCAGGAATTCTAAGCCATCCATCTCCAACTAATACACAGCCTGTCAGGGTTATTAATGAGTTCTCCTACAAGGCAATGGATCACAGGTGTAGCTAGCAGGACTATACTAAATGTTTTGCTTTGATTTATTAGCCTACAGAAAGCAAATATTGTGATAAAACCACGTAAAAATACCCCAAAACCAAAATTTTTAATAAGATGTTTTTCCTTTTTTTTTTTTTTTTTGGAGGGGTGGTTGGTTTGTGGGGGTTTTCTTGATTTTTGTTTGTTTGTTTTTGTTTTGGGGTTTTATTTTTTTATTTGGTAAAATGAAGGAAGATGAAGCCTAATCCTGGGAGACAGTACCAAGTAATTTAAACCAAGAAGCCTTACAGGCCACCAATTAATCACAGGATAAATTAACAGTGGAGAAGTACTCCAGGCATACCAAAAATACTCCATGCCAGGACTGTAAAACAAGCAGGTGTGCTAACTAAGGGCACCTGTTATTCTATTGCTGATCCAACTATTTTGAATTCTTGTAATGCAACTTGCTAATCTCATTGTGTCAGGTAATTAGCATGCTGAGTCCTTTGGGGTATTAATGGGCTAATTATACAAGCATTGTTGCTTTTATCATTAACTACTGTAGATAGCACAGAGACTTATTGCTGACGAACAGTGAAGACATTTGCCAAGGCCAAATGCTTATTCACACATAGCCCATAAGAGGTAGCACTAGACTGACCTCAGGTTTACAAACTCACAGCTTCACCACAGCAGCTTTCTCAAAAGATGAGAGGTCTTTGTGTGCCAAAAATTCAGCTTTACCTGTCAGTTCAGAAGCCTCTTAAATTCAAGGACATGTCTTTCTGGGAAGCTGACTGCTGTGTTCCACTGCTAAATGGCCAGGATTTACTGAGCAATCTGCTGATGGCTGAGCTCACCAAGCTGTGGAACAGACCTTACCTGAGAGGGGGCTGGAGCTGGCATTGAGAAAATAAAGCCTTTCCTTTGCTCACATTCAGGAGCACCATTTTCCCTGTTGGTGCCTCCAGTACTTCCAAGAACAGCTTGGAAAAGAGAACGGTAGGAGCCCAGGTGAGCAGCAGGAAGCAGAGACTGGTGCTCCCATCATGACCCAGGGAGGGGGAGCAGCTCCCCAGCCCTCCCTTGGCTGCAGCACTCACTTCTCCAGCAGGGAGGAACCATTGCCTTGGGCACCGACAAGCACCGGCCATTGCTGCACTGCTTGCACTCAGGTCTGAGCCTTCCAGAGCCCTGCAGAAGCAGCACCGGCACAGCCTGGGTGCAGGCACAGAGCCTGGGTACCACCCAGCGCTCAGGCACAGCCCTGCAGTCACAGCTGCAGGACACAAGGTGAGCTGCACCCCAGCGTGGGGCTGGCCCTGCCCTGGCTGGAAGGGCCCTGCTGGTGCAGCAGTGTCCATGGGGAGCCCCGGGAGCCCCTTGGAGCAGGGAAGCCCTGCAGAGCTGGAGCAGCAGACAGGCAGCCTGCACACAGTGACACACACACCATGGCTGCATCCTCACCTGCAGTGGAGCCAATGCCACACAAACTCACACCTTCAGCCTTGGGGTGGGTAAAAAGCTCCTGCTCTTTCCTTCCAGCTTGCTCCACAACAGGTGAAGGTGAAAAAACTGCATGGGCAGCACTTGAGCACTCTGCCACACACTGAGTCCAGGTGAGTGTACAAGTGGACTGAGCTGTGTTCCCTGATGTCTGAACAGCCCCTGACAGGGTCTGAAAGGAGCTCATAGTAAATTCCATATTCAATCTGCCTTTGGCCACAAAAACAGTGACAGCATGGAGCTGCTCAATAGCAGAAAATTAAGTAATTAACATTTGGGATTTTCAGACTGACCCAGACTCTGGTTATGAACTTGTAGATGCTGCTTTCCATTTGAGAAGCGTATTTTCCTGACAGAAACTACACACCTGATCTCATGAGCTCCTTTTCCACTGTCACAGTAATTTATACAATAGAAACATGCATTTCTAGGCCAACAGAGCAAAAAGCAATTAAAGAAGCAGAGGTCAAACCAATTCCTTCTGCAGCTGCTCTTCAGAGGGACACATTTGGAAATAGAAAGGCTTCTTAAAAAGACATTCTTTATAATAGAAATGCTGAAATACAGAAGAAAATCGTGTTTACTTATGTCCATTAAAAGGGTTGAATTCTTGAGGACAAGGTACATGATGTAAATAAAGCATTTTCACATTATGTACTTATTGATGCAGCGCTGCTAAATGATCCATACCCAGCTGATGGAGGCCTGGGTGCCACATGAAATGTTTATTTGGGGTCAGGGCCCATATTCCCCACAGGGGTCCTGCACAGGAGGGGAGGCTGAGCCCCCCAGCCTGGCTGCCTGTTCCTGCAGGGCTGAGGGCACAGCCGTGCCAGGCACTGCACACCAAGAGCTGCTGCCCAGCAGTGCAGTGACTTCCAGGGGATTCAGTGGAATTCTCTGGGAGCTCCAACATCTGGCTCTGGGGACAGCTCCAGCCTGAGCTTTCCCTTGTCTCCCACCAGCCTCAGTCACATGGAATCACTTTATGCCAGTCAGCTCTTTTCCACGGCCCTATGTAATTAAGCCATGAGGCTGCCTGGGTGGCATCAGCCCTGGCACCAGATGCAGCCAAAATGCCTTTCACCTTTCCCTCTCCTTTGCCTCTACACTGAGACTTGCAAACTGAGTACTCGTGCAGAGCATGACTGCAGATCACTGTCATCTATGAGTTATGTGCGATAGTAAAATTAAAGCTGGCATTTCAGAAACTAATCCATCCTTTGATTGAACATATCAGCATCCTTGGAATGACCAGGGAGGAGCACTAACTAAGAAAATTTCCTTAAGCTGACTTCAAGGCTATCGGTATTCATTTATGGGATGGGGACAAGCTTGAACGCTGCAGCTGGGGCCATGAAACATCTGCATCTCCTGCAAACCCAGTGCCAGGTGTGCTGACCCGTTACTCAGCAGTTACTCAGCAGTTACTCAGCAGTTACACCGTGCTGCACCGCCCGGCACGGCCACACAGCGCCTCTGCTGCTGCCTCTCCAGGAGGAACAGCAGGGGAATCTCAGCTGAGAGCTCCACGCAAATAATTAACTCTGCTTCAGTCACCTTCACCAGCACCTGCAATGCAATTAAAACCATTTAACTCAGAGAAAAGCAAAACTACCGAAAACATGCCCAAGGCTGTACATAGGCAACTGAGGGGCAGAGTCCCCCTGAGGACACATCTCTGTGTGGTCTCTCTGGCAGAACCACAACCCTGTTGGCACATCAACACTTCCTGCACTTCCCTTTCAGCCTCAGCACTTGGTGAGGTCTCAGAAAGTGCCCCCTTCACAGAACTGCCCGTTCAGGCAGGCAGTGCCTCACCCTATCCTTGCAGGCAGGGGCCAGTGCCCAGTAGCCAGTGCCCAGTAGCCAGTGCCCAGCCCTTCCTGTGCCCAGCCCTGCCTCAGCCAGTGGGGCCGAGCTGCCAGGTTAAGTGGGACTGAAGACTGTTTCTGAACTGCTTGACATCAATATTAAAAGGCTGTTTAGCACGAAGAAGTGCTACGAGGAGCAGCAGCAGCTGTGCTAATGATGCACACTGAGAAGGTCACAGGCATGGCCCAAATCCTGCCCTTGCTCCTCCAGCATGGCCTGTCATATTTAGTAGAGAGGAGAGAAAGCACGGGAGAAGATGCCAAGGCTTCCCATTTATCAATTTAATCTCCATTAGGGTCTGATGGGCACATTAAACTCTTGCCAGCCTTCCCCTGTGTGACCACTCCCTGCAGGGACTGCACCTGCCCAGCTCCAGAGGGAATGGAACTGCTGGAGTTCACAGCCACACACACACCCAGCACCCAGCACTGCCCACGGGGAGAGTGCCACACAAAGAGACTCTGAAAACTTCCCCTAGGGCAGCCCCTGTGCTGTGCCTGGGGCTGCCTGCACCCCAAAGCAGTGTTTGCCTAACCACAGTCTGCTCTCAGACAGGGACAGCAAAGTCCTGCAGCAGGGATCCAGGGTGCAGGCGGAGTGCAAATGCACAAGTGTGCCTTGCAGAGATCTCAAGGGCACGCAGGGATGACACCTCATGGAATTACCTCATCAGGAGAAACTGGAACCATGGGCTGGGTGCATCCATCACAACAGCCCAGAGGATACTGAAAAGGAGGATCTATGGCTGGCTTTTTCCTCTTCCAATTCCCCTTTTTAAAAAATTGCATCTTAAATCTCTGCACTATGAGTCCCAGATCCAACAAAGCACACAGATGACTTCATGCATATTTATACATACACCTCACAGAAGAGGCTCCAGCACCAGAGCCACACAGCACCTGCAAAGCAGGCAGGGACAGCCATGCAGGAGAGGTGGCCTCTGCCTGCATCATCATCCATCTCCTGTGCCAGCCAGGGGGCCAGGCACAGGCATTCCACTACTAGACACTGCTCACTGCCCACAGCAGCTCCTGCCACCCAGACTTTTTTTCATTTGATACAAAGGCAGATTATGGCCTTGCAAGATGTTTGAACAATTCCTTTCACTCCAGTGTGAGCCAAACAAGATGAAGGGCTGAGGGCAGGAGAGCCATGACTCTGCTTAAATTAAGGTGCCTGGAAAAAGGAGCAAGCACCTATCATCAGCCTGGAGAGAGGAGGGTTTGCTCCTTTCTTTGGGGGAAAAAGATTATCAAAAGATTCCAGAGTACTCCAGGACAGGCACTTTCTGCCACATCAGATGCAGTACATTTATTAACTAAAGTCAGGCCACTTGATGAATTTAATTTTGCCTGCTAAGCAAGCAACAGATCAGATCAGGAAGCATCAGCATCTTGTTGCTCTCACACTGATTATTGGCATTTCACTCCCCCTCGTTAAAGCAGTCAGTCTGCTGCAAAAAACCAAATCCAACCCCAGAGCATCTTTCCTGAGTGACCCCAAAACAGGACTGGGCCTGCAGGACCCCACTCAGCATCTCTGACCTGCTGTCACCTGCTCCAGGCTGACCAGCAAGTCACAGAGGGGAGTGAGGATGGAGAGCAGTGGGGCCCCTTCTCCTCCCAAAGGGGTTTGTGCATCTGGAAATGTACACAGAGCCACTCTGCTAGCACATCTCCCTGAGCCCCTCTCGCTGTGTCCTCTCAGGGTGCTGGGCCACCTTGTGTGGCCACCAGACCTGCAGCAGGGCCTGGGAGGGCAGGAGGACAGCCAGGAGCTCACTGCTGTCCCCAGACCTGGCCATGGACCATATGGTGTCTGCTGCATAAATGAATGAAGTGTTTTATAACACAGACACAAAGGCCAAATTCTGATCTAAATTAAACAGGTATAAATCCCCAGAAAATACAGTGCTGACATCAGTGGGTTTTTTCCCTTTTTTTCTCCTTTGGCTAAGATAGGATTACACAGGTTTAATCAGGGATTAGATTTTGCTTCTGAGCTCCAGATATGGGAAATATACAGACAGTCCAATACTTCCAAAAAACATGTCCAATAGATGACAAGAAACAATTTTCTAGTAGTAAGTTGTCTAATTATCCGTCCATCTAAGAGATGTTATGGTGCCCAACATGATAGTACTTCAAAAGAGAAACCACTTCTTTCTCCTGCATTCCAGCAAGGGGAAAAAAACAGCTTAATTTGACTCATATATTAGAGATTTCTTCCCTATATCTGTGTGCAAAAGACAAAGTGCCAGAATGTTTGCTGGGTTTTCTGGTGGGGACACTAAAGTAAGGGGAGAAAAAAGAGCTGAGCAAATCCAAATGTAGATGTGTGATGACTCCAGACACGTGGTGGTTTCCATCCTGCCAACAGCAGCTAGAGGTGATGCTGGTATCTCAAGGTCATACTTCCACATAGTCAGGGAAATCAAAATTCAGACATATTTCTGCAGGAAGCCTCAGGACAAAAACGTTAATCAGCCTTCAACCTGCTCAGCTAATTGGGACATTTGGAAATCAGTCTGTTAATTAAAAAAACACCACTAAAAAGCCCCACATCCTGCTGAAGCAGGCAGCATTGCTTCAAAAAGAAAACATTTCAATGAAAGCAACCCAACACCCAGAACTACATCATTATCAATACATACCAAAAATTACTTTTTTTTCCCCTTTCAACATACAAACTTCATTAAATGGTCCCCATATTTTCCTAAAGGCCAACTGAAAATGAGCCAACAGAGGAACCAGGTATACTGCTATAGAACAGCAATCTGTTATTTTAATCAAGTACTGCCTATTAACTGGTAGTTAATTAGAGCCCTGGAATAAAGCACCAAAGTTATCCAGGGGTCTGGGGACAGTTGTTACAGCACTTAGGGCATGGAGGTGGCTGATAGCATTGCCAGGGCCCCTCTGCTGCAGCCATTGAAACCACAGGGACAGGTCTGCAAAGTCTCAACACTCTCTCAGGAACAAAAATACTTAAAAAAACAAAAATGGAAAAATTAGTCCTAAATCATTACAGAAAACAGAGACATTTTTAAATTTTTAAAACATATTGATAAGTTAGGAGTATCACCAAATCCTAGCAGAAGGCAGAGTGCCTGTGAGCTGCACCCTCAGCCACGACTGACCGTGGAGATGTCACCAGTGAAGGTCACACACGTATCCAGGCCAATCTCTCCAGCAACAAGCACACCCTGGCCCAGCCTGCTTCCCTCCTCCAGGCAGAGCATCCTGCCCTGCTGCAGCCATGGCCACCCTGCAGGCAGGAAGGGAGCAGTGGATGAGCCCCAGCACTGCTCTCCATCAGACGCCATCAGCACCAGTGCTGCACTCTCAGCCAGCGCAGAAGGCAAAGCAGATTTTACTTCTACAATTGCATAGAGAGTACCCAGAGCATGGAGATGATTTCTCCCTCTTTGGGGACTCTGCTTGTGTCACAAGCCCTAAAGATCCTGCCATGCAAACATGTCCAGGAGCTCATTTACATGGCGAAAGACACACAGCCACCAGAAGGACCTCGGGGAGACAAACATCCCCCAGCTGTGAGTGCTGAAGGTTGTCTTTATGGCAAGTGATGAAAAGATGCTAAGGAGTCACTGAGCCACAGTTTGCCCTGGAGTGCTGCTGGTTTTTATTGGGCCATCTGGGCTTTACTGCAGTGCAAACAGCATTACTGACGATTGTTATTAACAACATTATAATCATTAACAAAATACTACAGTGCTCAGGTTTCAGGTGTTGTCTGCCTTCCTGCTGCACAGCCCAAGATTTCTGACAGGCTGAGATTTAGAGGACAGCCCAAAATCCCTCAGTGGAGAGAGCACAGGGTCTCTGGGTGCCCATCACCCAGCCCTCCCAAGCACAGAGGCTGCACTTACATCTCAAATATTCTTTTTTCTTCATGGAAATGACATTGGGCAGCAGGTGCCAGTGCTGCTGTCGGGGCCAAACTCCACCTTTCCCACGCCATCAGACAGAGTAACTAACACCTTTGTTCAGAGGTGTACATGGTTATGCTCAGAGCCTGCCTCATTTCTCTGCAGGAGGTGAGCCCATGACTTGCCTGCACTCAAGCAGAAGATGGCACATGGGGGATATGTGTCAGGTTTCAAAAAAAACCCCAGAAAGTGGGGAAAAAAAACATCCAGAAGAGTGCACTTCTGTTCAATATGTATATGGCAGCTCATTACCTAGACAACATGCTTGATGAAGTAAATGAAAATCAAACATCCTCTCCACCAGCTGTTGCCTCACATTTTTTTTTTTTACTTTTTTTTTTTTTTTGTCAAGACATTAGACTTGTTGTTATGAGTATCAGTGGCTTTCCTGGTTTCAGCCTCTTTTGGGGAGAAGCTGTTAACAGGCAATACTTGCAGCAGCAACTCTGAGCCTGGATGCTTTTTCCTGGAGAGGACATTTCCATCAGAGTTCATACCACCTCATTTTGGGCACTGAACCGGGACATGTGAGTTAGTGACAGCTCCAGTAAGCACCTGAGGAAGGAACAGAAGAGAAGGCAGGAAGAAAGCCGGTACAAGGTGTCCTGCAGCAGCATGGAAGGAGAAGCATTTTGGTCTGTAAATGCCAATAACTTACAGTATTGAATCCTTGTGTGCCTAAGGAGGAGGAAATATCAAAGAACCAGCCCAATCACCCCCTCCTCCAACCCTGGCTAATGCAGAGCTCTTCTGTGCACATCATCCTGGAGGCACCCAGGGCCCCTCCCCAAATCCAGCTGTGCTTCAGCCCTCAGCTTGGTCTGGAGTTCAGCTCTCCAAAGCACCACCAGGAAAGCAGGGACAGTGCTTCACCATGTCTTCACTGTTTGCACACACAGTCCTTGCTAAATCACAGCAAAACGGGGGAGAAATCCATACCAGAGTGCACTGAACACAGACAGCTTGATTCAAGATGCACAGGAGAAAAATACAAAAGGGGAAAACAAAATTAATCTTACTTTGTCTGGATAGTGCCTTACTTTGCAGGGGTACCAGCCCCACTGGGAGCCAGGAGCCCCAGCTGATGGGAACTGGCAGAGCTCCAGGGCTTCCCAGTGAAGCCAAGCCAATGTAAAGACAGCTGCAGACTGGGTCCAAAATACGAAGCCACAATAAAGGTTCCTTTAAATTATTGCAGACATACTCACTTCTGGCTCCCATGACTGCTTTTACAGCTCTCTCTCTCTCCATTCAAAGCATCATCACCCACCCTTCAAGCAGAATTATTTTACTTTTCAATTGGACTTTGACTCAACAGCAAATTTAATTAACTGACCTAATGGACTAGAGATGGGGATTAGAAGAGAAAAGAAATAAAAAACAATTCCAAACAAAACACACAACAGAAAGAATCACCACTGCAGCAAAAAGAACCCCAAAGCACCTAAGTTAAAGAAACAACAAAACTACACCCCTGCTATGCAGAGATGCAAAATAGAGCTCCTCACACTGCAAGATACCCAAACTTTCAAGCATTTGTTCTTGATTATCTTTCAACAGAGGATCCCAAAGCCCTTCAGGAGTCCTTAAGCTGCACAAAACTGCAAGGTGCCAAGAAGGAGCTCTGTGGGGAACACCACGACCCCCTCCCCAGAACTTCAGAAACTCATTTCAGCAGAACCCCACAGACGCACACAGGAATAAACTGGCGCTGCACTCCCTGCTGGGGACACCACCAACATCAGGAGCAAATCTGTCACTTGGATGAGCACTGAAGGTGGCTCAGCATCTTCACCACACCCTGGCCCCTGATCCCGAGGTGCTCAGGGCAGGCACTGACCCAGAAGAAGGCTGTCCACACAAAAACATCACCAGCAGCCCTGGCTCCAGCTCTCTGCTGGCTACACCAACCACAGTCTGACACAGAGTGTCCCAGGCGCAGCAGGAGCAGCAGCCCAGGGACATGCCCGTGCTGCTCCTCACCCTTCAGTCCAAGAGTGCCCAGGGGAACCTGGCCCCCTGCTCCTCCCAAAGCTCTGCACGTTCCTTCCCAGCTTTGGAGCTGCTGGGGACATTTCTGGCCTGGGATTATTTATTGCAACAGTCAAGGCAATATGTCACTTAGAAAATGAAGCCTCACTTAGGAGGCTCGGCGCTGAAATCCGATTGCATGACATAGGATGATGAATCAGCCAACTTCCCATTGGCTCGTTTGGGAATACACCCCTTTGCACAGGAAAAAAATACTCAGAGATCCACTCATTAATCCTAACTTCATTCACTGTGGCGAGGAGCAGAGTGCTCCCCTCACCCTCCCAACTGCAGAGAGCTGCTACTCTGCCTTTTCTACTTCCAGCAGGAAAAGGGGAAAACAAAGAATTCAGTTATTCACACCTGCCACAGGATCACCTGATGGAAGCTTCCAGGAACAAATTCACCACTGCACATGCAAGGTACAGTCAGGGTGACATGCAAGCAAAGCAGTGATTAATTATATGTGCTTTGCTGAGGAAATTTCTGAGCATGAAGGGCAAAATTTAAATTGCTAATCAGCATCGCTTTTTGTTATAACATGTTTGAAAACAAACTAATGGGCTGCAATAGCTCCTTGAACCAGCTTTGACATCTGTATCTTCCATGTAAAAAGTAAAATGAAAAAATACTTCAAAATACATCCTTTCAGAAGCAGATTCTCTTCATCAAAATAAATGGTGGGTAATGGGTGGAAAGTTGTCAAAAAAAGTGTTTGTGAAGCATGAGAGCCCAAAGTGGCAAAAGAGTGTGGGCCCCACCACCCAGCCCCTCTGATCCTTCAGAGGGCAAGAAGGTCTGACCCTGCTCCTGATGGTGCCTGAGCTCCACAGCTCCACAGGGGGAGTGAAGTCCTGGCATGGGAGGGAACCCCACCCTTCCCAGGGCTCCCTGCAGCCCTGCTCCAGACCTTTATGGTGGGAAAAGGCAGAAAATGCCACCAGCCTCAGCAGGTCCCTGGCCTGGGACTGCAGCCCAGCCAGAGCATCCCTGTGCTCTGCCACTGCTGCTCACAGCACCAAGGCTCTACTGCCTGTCTTCATGCCCCAGGAACAAATACAGGAGATTCAGGAACTGTTCAAAAATAAAACTTCCAATCCCAGCCGGGCATCTCCAGTGCTGACAAAGCTCTCAAGTGAGGTCAGCTCCGAGCCTGCTTGTCCAGGCTCTGTGGTCTGGGTCCATCTCAGCTGTGCCATGCAGGGCTTGGCACTGAGTCCCAGCCCTTTGGCAACAAAGGCATGAGCAAGCCCTGCTCACAGGACAGCTGAGGTCAATGTGGAACCTTTAGGTGCATCCTCTCACCAGCAAACCACAGCAAGTACCAGAAGCTATTCTGCCAATGCCTGGGCTCTGTGCTTGTTCACTACTACCCTCTCATTCTTCTTTATACCCAGGTTGGGGGGCCACTGAGAAGGGCAAGTAATGCTCCTCCTCTTCCTCTGCACAGAAGCATTTCAAATGGGACCAATAAAGCACAGGACTGACTCCCAGCCAGATCCAAGGGTTGGGTGGCAATGCTGGGGACGGCTTCTGCAGAGGACAGAGTGCTAATGAAGCTCCCCAGGAGACCCCAGTGATGGGCACCCCTTGTAGGGTGGGACAAGCATCCTCCTGCACACCCACAACTGCTGCTTCGTTCACCTCAGAGCAACCACGACCCTGCCAAGCCAATACCACCACCACAATTACCTGTGAACACCAGGCTGGCATTCTCCAGCTCTTCCTGGGGAACCTTGAAGCTGAAGGACTCATTGTAGAAGGGATCTATTGTGCCCCGCATGCAGGAGGTCTTCTTGGTTTTTGTTAATTTTAATCCGTGAACGAGCTGGATTTTCACAAAGGGATCTGGCAAAAAGCACAAAGCACAGGCTCTGTGTTACAGGGATCATAAGTCAGCACCCCTGCTCACGAGGGCTGTGCTGGGCAATGACCTTTGGAAATTGCAGGGATTTGTACCCCCACACTGCTCCCAGAGATTTGCAGTGGGGACAAAAGTCAGGCAGCCAGATTAAAAACAGTCCCTGCCAAAACCACAGTTAATGTCAGCCTTGACAGAGACCAAGCATAATGTTCTTTTTGGAAAATGCCAATATTGTGGCAGCAGCAGAGGCTGAGGCAGGAACATGGGAAAGCCACCTGAGGACATAAAGCAGTTTCCAGCCAGAGTGCCCAGAGGCAGCAGGCAGCAATGCCCACGGGCTGCCTTACAGAACACAGCACAGGGAATCAAAGCTCCTGGCTCCTCACCTCAGCCTGGCTCAGACATCTTTAAATTTAGCAAACCCTCCATTGTATCTCAGGGTAAGTGTTCCAAATACTTTCGTTACTGTTGTCTGTATATACAAGACAGACATCCAGAGCCTTGTATTAACAGGAACTGAGCATCAAATCCCCCTGGGTCCCCACGAATTGCAGCTTCACTGATCTGCTTTAAAGGCACATATAATCTGTGCATGAGTAATGTGAGAAATGCACTGCCCTTTACCTGAACCTTGGCTCATATCTGTCTGAAGAAGCTGTTTTGCTCTAATGATGTCCACGTTCAGTCTTCCTGCACTTGGTAGGTAGTTTAGTGACAGTAGCAGCTCTCCCAGCTCCACTTCATTCTGCAGGGAAAAGAGAATGTGGAGATTTAGAACAGAGCTCAGAGGGGAAGAGAAGGGAGAGAAATTAAATAAATCCCATTTGTCTAAGTGCCTGAAAAATGAATTTTAGTCACGCTCTGAACTGCAACCAAGAACCATCTGGTGGTACCTCGTGTTAAGCAGAAACAAGAAACCATCCCCAGATGAAGATCTCTCTGTAATCACCAATCCTTCAGCAGCCCCCCAGCAGCCATGCAAAGAGGATCTAAAAGGAGGCAGGGGCACAAGGTCAGTAACCTCCACCTGCTCCATTTTTAATGGTTCCAAGTAGTTGTGGTCTCACCAATGTGCAGAACACAGACCCACTGGAGAAGACACCCTCTTTCCTCCCAAGCCCCCATGGACCCCACCAGCCACTTGGGAAGCTCAGACATGCAGTGCTCAAAGCATCCCTGGCTCACAGCAAGGCAGCTCAGAGGAGACAACCCTTGGCATCTACCAGAGACCATGGCACAGCCTGCACCATGGCCACAGCTCCACATCAGTACAGCTCTGCAGCCATCATTTCTTTTCCTTTTATTTTACAATGTTTAAAACTAGTAATTAAGGAGCTCAAAAGCTCACATCACTGCTCCTCAGACGTGAGGGTTTAAAATAATCTCTCCCCCCTTGCCATGACCTGGCTCTGAGAGGCTCTTACTGTCAGATGCAAAATACACACACTGAAACAACTCTGGAGATTGGAAACACACCAGCCAGTCCAGGCAGGGAATTGATCCATCTGCCTAGTGCCAGGTCCACGCAGGGGTGCAGAGCTAGTGCTTCACCCCAAATAGTCAAACAGTCCAAAACCAACCCAGATCAGGTGTCAGAGCCCATTCCCAAGAGGAAAAGGAGCTGCAGTGATATTGCAATCATAACAGAAGGCTTAAATATCTTTACTGATGCCCCAAATATTAGATTACAGAAACCAGAGACTATGGGTAGACAGTAAAGTAAAAGGCTCTCAGAGCAGTCACAGCCTGCACTGACCCAACGAAGCAGACTCATCAGCAGATGGGCCAGCACACCAGGCACAGTCCCTGGCCAAGACATCAGTGGCTTGGGGAAACTGAGGCTGGGGCTGCTGGAAAAGCCAACCAGGAATAGCAACTGATTTCTTAATTCAAATTCCTTTTGTCACAGCATCTTGTGGGTCACATTATGGGGCAGTATTGTGACTCCACAGCACACACACTCACATTTACCACATGCATTTTCTTGTGTTGCTGCAGTGTTTCTGCCTCACCCAGAAGGCACCTCTCTTCCATCAACCTGGGCCAGCTCCCACATCACACTGCTGTTCAATATAGGATGTTTTAAGTTCTTTCCATCAGAAAGTCACTCCCCAACACAAGCCTGACCCGATATGCACACAATACTCACAACTCTGGCAACTCTACATACACCTGCATGTGGTGCCCTGTGGTTACACAGTGTAAGGATCCGAGATGGTCTAAACACCATCTAATTGATTTCAACTACCATCTTTCATTTGATTTTGCCCAAAAATGCTTCTCCCAGGCCTGTGGCTGGAACAGCCTGCAGACACGTTTATCATCAAGAACAGTCAGTGATTTTTAATCCTATTAGCAGGACAGGATGAAAGCATCACAGTGCCCACAACACCACCCTCAACAGGAGCCACACGAGGCAGCTCCACCCCAGTTCATTTTTTATAACACATAAACAACATTTTTAGCAGACACAGTCCTACTTCCACTTGCATTCACTGCTGGTCTGGTTCCATTGAGGCTTAAATTCCTAGAAATTCAGGTGCATTTGGACAGTGCAAATTAGGAAACTGATCAGTGATTTTATTACCTGCTGGGGAGAGACAAACAGCTCCAGCTGCAAATACCAAACTTCTGGCACAGCCAGGTGGCAGGCTGGCATGGGGCAGTGATGCAGGACCTTTCCAGTCACCTCAGGCTTAGAGTGCTGAAAATCTGCATTAAGATTCGGGATAATTACTTGTGGAGCTGTCTGTTGATGGAATCTGCTGACCTTATCCAAGAACTGCAGAAAATAAGGCATTTCCCTGGGCCAGAGAGGAGCCATGGATCTCAGCAAAGGAAGGCAGATCTCCATGCTTCCAATTCTTGCATTTATGATAAATTTACCAGAAAAAAGCCCAATGCTGTACACTGACAGTGTCAGGCTGGATCTGTGACACCCACTTAGGCAGTGGCAGGAGAACCAGGTCCCATCACCCCAGTCTCACCAGAGATTATGGAAGGAGCCACTACAATGCAACCATCACACTGCTGCCCAACCCACCCAGCCTTCCACAAGTAAAGGCAGGACTTAATTTTCTGTAGGACCTAACCTAACAGGGATTCAGCACCTCTCGAAAAATCTTTTTGGCCATCTAGGCTTAAATTTGCGTAAGGAGAGATATAAAATGCCATATTCTCTAAGTGTGATCCATCAAAGACAGTATGTAGACTATGAGTAGCTTTAATCAGTCTCAGAAAAGCCTGATCTCACAAATCTCAGCAGCACCTTCTGTCACCTCATGCTTTTCAAGAGTGCCCACATTTGTGCAAATTATTTTGAGGGAAGGCACATAGATCCCTGCCCCAAAAGCCATGGCAGGATGCTCAGAGCCAGGGAAGAGCAGCCCCCCTGCAGGCAGACACCAGCAGCATTTGCAGCAGTGCCAGGAGGTGTTTCCAGAAGGAAGCCCAGATTCCCTGATAGCTCACCTCCCTGACAAGTGACTCAGCCTTTTCAAGGCACTGAATGCCAGCAGCCAGCTGCCTCTGATGTTATAAATGCATTACTTCCAGCTTAGCCACCGGGATCAGGGAAACACACTTGGTGCCTCAGGGGATGTCAAACACCCAGGAAAATGAACCAGGGGCTGGCAGTGACCCAGGCTGGCACTGCCCCACCGTGCCCTGCTGCACCACGCTCACCAGCTTGTCCTGTGCCATAATTAACAAACCTGCCGTAATTAACAAACAAGCAAAGAATTCAGGGGGTGCTCCAAGAAGCAGGAGGCACAAGGCAGGTTTCAGCTCCCTGTGTTTCCCCAACAAGCTCGTGCCATGGCTCCCTTAGCTGCTGTGACAGTCCTGCTCACACACAGCTTGGAACCACTCGGTGCTGCCAGAACCAGGGACCCCAGCCCAGCCTCCAGAGGCATCTGGGGACACCGAACATCACCCTTGTGGCTGCCACGGGGACACCCCCGGAGCTCGGGCTGAGCTGAGCACAGGGGATGTGAGCTCATGCACAGGAGGTGCCTTTGGCACACTGCTCACCAGAGGTGATTTTACATTTCCTAGGTCTTTCCATCAGGAAACGACAGCGCTGTTGGTTTTGCCTTCAATGTTTTGCTCCCCAGGCAGTGCAGAGGTGCCCCTCAGCACAGCATCATTTCAGTGCCATTATTATGCTGATGACGAGCTGATTCGTGCCCAGATCCCAGATGACCCTGGAAAAGCAATTTCCTGTTTGATGAGATGCCGGAGTGACACCAAGTCTGGGATGTCTGAGACTCTCCTGAAGCTCTGATTAACATTTCACTCCCGGCTGAATTACACTGCCAGGTTGGATTTGCAGCCTTGGCTTGCCTGTGATCCAGAACCTTCTCCAGTTACTGCCTGGGCTGGACCCAGAAGTTTTGAACCAGAATTTTTTCTGTTCCTTTCTGTCATCTCTGAAACACAAAGAGTCTCCCCCAAAGGAAGATGAGATTCTAATTTATGCCACTCACACATCTTGTTTGGACCAGGTAACTCCTTCCTCACAACCCCCCAGACTGTTCCTTGTGCATTGCTACAACACCAGCAAAATTCTGCAGCTGAAACCCTTCCCAACAGGAACCAGAGCACATGACATCAGCACTGACATCTATGCATCGCTCCTAATGAAGTTTCAGATTGATTTTCCTCCTCAAGGTTATCTGTGTTGGTACCTCCAGGCACATTAGAAAACTGATGGTTTAGAATAGTTTGCTCTAACAGGTTTTCCACAGTATCTTGTGACACAGGCATTGTTTTCTGAAGACTGAGCTTATATTAAGGACCAGAACCTGAGAAAAAATATACTTACCAATGAATAAAAGGAGTGTTTCCTACATAACTGACACCAACAGGGTGTATGATGAAGAGAGTCACAAAATCCCTCCTAAAGTCAAACTGTCTTTGCATCAGTTTGAAAGGCCGTGACAAAGCCTCTATTGTGCAAAAAGCTTTGTGAAGAAGGTATCCTATGGAGAGGTCCTGCTCCTGGACCCCACCAGACTCTCCTCTGGGTTCCTCCTCCTCAAAATACACCCCACAGCATCCCAGTTCTCTGCAGGAAGGGCAAGGAGTGAACAGTACTGAGGGAAAAGGATGAGGTGACCAAGAAGACAGATAAAGATAAAAAGAGAATAGTCAAGAAGAAAAATATTTTGGTGCTGGAGCTTTAAAGACTCAAAAAAGGAAAGGGGGAAAAAAACCCACTGAAATGGAACTGAGATAAAACAAACATACAGAGTGAAATTAAATAAGATAGTAGAACAACACAAGCCAGAATATGAAAACAAAGAGCTAAAATGTTGTTATCATGATGGACAAGCATCCATCACAGATCCCATCACAGTTCTAACTCCAGTGACCAGCAGCGTGGGGGGTATCCTGCCCTCTGCCAGGCTTTGCCCAGGGCATCTCCTCCACTGGCCACAAGTAAACTTCCAGGGTGATTTTAACACCCAGCTGATGAGCAAACATGGCCCCATGTAACCACCTCATACCACCTTCAACATCAGAACTCACAGGTCATTCTAGTGCACTCATAGTATGAAGTTTTAAAAGCAAGTCCAACACACACTCTCTCAACTATAAAAACGGCTTCATTTGAGAGAAGAAGGAATTTCATGCTATTTTCCCACCACAACTAGGGAATTTTTTTTCTTTTGCAGAATGATCTCCAAGCTCTCATTACTGCTGGTCTAAAACATTTATTCCTGCCCACTCAAATCTGCCAAAAGAGAAATGAATCATATGTCAATAAAACTTGGGGTCCTGAACATGTGCCTCAGTATTAGTTTTAGTGGCGAAATATGTGAATCTGAGCCCTGCTACAGCGTGGGCCTGCCAGCTTCATTCATGGTAATTAAGCAAAGCCACACACATTTCAGGGGATATTTAAGGAGTGCAGAGTGTTCCTATGGGGACTGGACTCAAGGGCCTTTCCATGAGCAGCTACTGTGCTTTAGAAAGGCATTAATTACCCTGCAAGAGAAAACCTCCCAGAATGAGCGAGGATAAAGAATTTGGCAATACCTGCACTGACATTTTCCACAAGCAATAAGGAATAAATCCTTCTGCTTAGCTGCTGCTCTGAGGATGCATGGGGCAGCAGCTCCCCCGTGCCTCCTCTTTGGTCTCTGTCCCCCCAAACCCCGACTGTGTGATCCGAGCTCAGAGTGCCCGTGTGCAGGCACAGCCTCCTGCCCGAGCCTTGGCACGGAGCAGTTCACAGCTCTGGTCTCTCGGGCTGAGAGGAGAGCCTGTGCTCAGCTGTGCTCGGGCTCCTGGCCACCCATCGTGACAGTGAGCAGGACAGTGCTGCAGTCACCTCCTCACACCGAGGAAAGTGCTCTGCTCGTTCACTCACAGCTGGTGATGGAGAAATTCCTCTGTGCATCCCATCCACAGACCTAAGGAGCTGATCTTGGTCCAGCTCCCAGTGGAGCCAACAAAGCTGTTGCCTGTCGAAACTGGACCCTGCCTCTCCTGGGAGAAGCTCACTGTCCCTGCTGACCCTGCACACACCAAAAGACTCCTGGCTTTCCCACCTTTTGTAGCTCCCAGATGCTGGCATAGCCCTGCAGTAAGGCAGTGTTCCAGCTCTGGGGTGAGGGAACTCAGTGTGATGGTGGCACCTGACTTTATCAGCACACTCTGTGTCAATGGCTTCCAGGTGGAGACAGCAAGTGCAGAACAGATATTCATCTTAGCTCACGTCATCTGGCCACTTTCTCTGCTCTTTCACAATGCCTGCCATCCTCCCACTCCCACCAGTATGAAGAGAAAACTTCTCCACAGCTCCTGCCATCTGGATTCACTTTCCTCCAGCTCATGATGTTTCTGTCTATAAATTCCAGGTTTAAAAAAAAAAAAAATATCACATATTTTGTGTCTTTCGTCTTCACATATCATGTCTATGACTGTCTGTGTTTCTCTCCCTCCTGTTACTGCTTTTCCAAGCACCTGCTTCAGCCTTTTCTTCTGTGGCTGTGGGAGTGCTGCCACTGCTGCTCCGTGTCACAGCCCCAGGGCAGCCAACCCAGACTGGCAAATTAACCATCAGACCTGCACCACAGCAGTTTGTGGTGCTCTCCAGGATCCAAGGACACCTCCTGCAAAATAAAATGCAACTGCACATAGATTTTTTTCTTTTTTTGTCCCTGTCTATCACCATGTCTCAACACAAAGCATTCCTCATCAGGCTCAGGTTCAATCCAACAAGAAACTGATAAAGGTTGTCTGTCCCTCAGCTAATCAAACAAGAAAGTGAGAAGTAGAAAAAAAATTGTCAACACGTCAAATCTATCATTCCACAGGCAGAAGGTTCCAACTAGTATTAAAAAAATCCTCAGAAATTTCTAGCACAAACATCATTGTTATCAAAAGACATTAAAATGTATTTTTTCAAAGCAAAAAGCTTTATTGTTTTACTTTTTCCAGGATTTATCTTAACCCTTTGATCAATTAATTTAATCACCACTAGGATGAAACATGCCTTACTCAATGAACTTTAAAAATTTTATCATTGAGAAAATATGGGAAGATGATGCCAAACATCATCTCTGGATGTGCTGTACAAGCACTGTTGTTCCCTTTACAGTTGCACTCTGCCAGCTGAGGTAAAAGCAGCAAAAAGGTATGAAAGGACCACTTTACTGATCAAAGTGTGGAGGAATTTTTGCCTAAGTTTTTCCATATGATAGCAAGGGGATAAATGCAAAAGGCTTTTAAGCCTGCACATTCAAATGGAATTTTGTCTTTCTCCATCCTTTTATAAATATCAGAAATGCCAACTTCTGCATAAATAATTTATCTTGAATGCTGGTGAAGCAGACAGCACTGCTGAAAACAGCAGCAGCTTTCAATGAAACTTTGGAGAGGGGGAAAGGAAGAGCTGGCTCCAAGCTTGGCACATGAAGGCAGAGATGATCTTTTCTAATCAAGGTCTGTATTAGCTGTGGAATGAGTCCATGTTACTCAAAGAGATGCAAAATACAGAGAAGTATTTATCACAAAAAAGCTGGGAGCGGGGGGAGAAGCAAAACTGCATGGTGGGAATGACAGGAGGATAATGGGATGCAAAGACATGCCCTACATAAGCACACGTTCAGGGACCCCATGGTTTTGACTTGTGCACAACTTCCAAAACTTTCTTGCCTGAACATCATTCAAGCTAATCCCACAACACTCCTGTTCTGTTACAGGAGACCCAGCTGGCTCTCCTGCATTACCTGGTGTCCTGATCTTCCTCCCCTTGGTACAGTGCAGCAGGTCTGAGCAAGAGAAGGAAGTGCTGCACACACAGAGGGGGCAAAGCAGAGTCACAGCCCCAGCTGGCTGCACTTCCAGACACTGCTTGGGGTATTGCCCTTCCACAAGTGTCTGATCATAAGTTTCCACTCCAAATCAGACTCTTGAACCCACAAGGTAAAACAGGGGTGAGGCCAATGATTTACTGCTCATTTCATCCAGTATCTCTGGCTATAGCACCCTTTCGTGAACACCTAAAAATCAAAGAAAAAGTGAACCATCCAACAAGGTTTAATTCTGCAAGTACTCCTTAGAAATTGCAATTTGTGAGCTGGAAAGGAATTGGGAGAGGTAAGCTTGTTACACCAACCTCGTGTGATATTCCTGTCCTTAGTACAAACATTTGAGATGCTGTTCACACTATGTTCTTCACTTGGCTTTTCACAGGGTTCCAGGCCTCTAGCTATGTGGGTGATACCACTAGTGGCAAATTTGGTAGGTTACCACCATTCCTGGCTGCAAAGCTCAGATCTTTCCACTGAACAGCCCTTCACCTGGCTGGCAAGGAGGCCCTTTCCTGAGAACAGAGGTGAAAGCACACAGACACTCTGCATCTCCTCATCACACTGGATGGCTGAAATGCCCAAAATGCATGCAACATCCCACTTGCATCAGACAAATATTTATGGCAAATTTAGGTCCTTCAGGGATCTGATGAAAATAAATCTACCACTCCTGTGCACATTGTTGCTTTATGCCACAGGTCTGAGGAGATTTCATCTTCTACATGTTTTATTGAATCAAATCACTACTGAACTGGCACCAGCTGTACCCCTCATGTCCTCAGAGCACAGGAATGTCTTGAGTGGGATGGTGTCACAGCATTCCTGAGAATGGATGCAAGTCACTGCAGTGACAGGAAACACTTTCCCAAAGGTGCAGACTCCCAGAGCAGTCTTGAGTTGTTCTTGTTTACGATGACATAGGATCTTTGCTCATGACTATAAAAGACAGTTCCTCTACCTCATGCTGTTAGTTATAAAACCAGTCACAGGCCCACATAATCCCAACCCAGCAGATGCTGTGTTAACAAGATGACAATTACTAATTAGAAGCAGCATTACTTGCCAACAGGCAAAGGAACCACACATACACAAAAACCCCCAAAACAGCATGAAAAACTGTGGCAATAATCTGATAAATTCTGTTACCTGAGAACTAGGCACAAGGGCTTTCCACCAGTGTCCACCTTTCACAAGGTCGACATCGCTCAAGGGCATTGACACTTTGCCAATAACACAATGGCGTGAGAATTTGTCAAAATCCACTACAGTTAAAAGCAGAGTTCTTCTCTGGGCTTCTAAAAAGGGGATTTCAAATGTGTACCTCTCCTCAAACACTGGGTTCTGTGTTTTGCGTTTCACTCCGGTCTGCTTGGAGTTCTTCTGGTCAGGAAGGAGGCAGATCTTCACATAGGGGTTGGAGTGAGCCATGTCTTGCCTTGAACCATCATAAGAAATTGGAGGAGGCAGATCTTTGGCCTCAATGACTCGCACTATTAGATAATTATGCAACAGATCATACTGTGTGCTAAAATGCAGCATGCCCAGCTGGTACTTGGACAAGATCTCCTCATCTGTCAAGGAGTCCATGTCATCACTGTTTGAGTCAAGAGAGTACAGCCTTGGTTCAAATTTTCTAAAATAGTCATCTGGGGTGTAGGTTTTTCGCAGGATAGTCGGCTGAACTATTTCTTTCTTAGCTCCTATTATTCCAAACTCGATGGGTTTGATGTCAATTAGTGGAGAACTCGGCCTCCTCGACTCCAGACCTGAATGAGAGAAACACACAAATGTGATTTTTAAAAAGTTCACTACAGCAACTACAGGTGCACCTCAGCTTTGGATACAGCTATTCTGTGTCAGTGCAACGCCAGCACAGCTCCACAGTGGGGCTTTTCCCCCTTGCACTGCCAACAATTAACAGCATCCTCAGCTATGCTGAAGCACAAGCTGGCCTGCACTTTTCCCTCCCTGTCCATCTGCACGTGCAATTTCCATGCTCATGCTTCAGCAAGAAAAGCAGGGCTGGCCCCTCCCACTGCACTCCTGCAAAACACAATGAGATTTTAATCAACGTGCCTTCAACATGACTTGGTTCTCTGTCTAAAAGATGAAAGAGCAAGCACTAGAGTTTGATTTTCTCCCCCACAAGAATCACATTAAGGTTGGAAGGACGACCTTACTTGAGATCCGCCGCGTGAGGCTGTAAGTGGACCGTGATGTATCTGACGAGGAGCGCCTTCTGTCAGGGGAAACATCCTGAAGAGTGGGAGGCAGCTCGCTGATTGTATTATCAGAGTCTCCATCTTTGTCCTCATTTTGGCTGCTTATCCTGTTATAATGAGAGACCTCTGGATGATTCAACCCAGTACTAGGAGGATATACAGAATCACAATGTGTTCTGGCATTCTGGGGTTAATCTTGGTGCTCGTCCCTCGATGCTGTGGGCTATCTCCTGATCTATCTGGCAAGCAAAAAGCTGAGCAACTGACTTCAAACCTATGTAAAAAACAGATTCTTCACCTTTCTGCCTGTCTTTCAAAAAGAGTTTTATCGGTATTAGAGCATGACAGGCACATAAAACTCAGATGTTGATCAGAAATATTATACTTCTCTCTAAGGAAAAGAAATCAAACCAAAACCCTCAAACATTACCCTCCTGCTGTAATTCACAGCTACACTTTGGAAGCACAGACTTCACTAGGAATGAACAAGCACAGAAAATCACCATGCTCAGATATTCCAAACCTACCACACACCTCCTGATAAGATATTGCAGGTTTGCCAGTAAAGTTTCAAAACTTCATCTTACAGACACAATTCATTATTGGCTATTTATTGGCATGCCTTTTTAAATATTTGGCTGCTTTTTATCCACTTCTACAAGCCAGATGTTATTCTCAGCAGACAATAATTTTACTGCCCAGGGATCTTGGTGGGAGCAGGGAATTTGGTGATGCCTGGAAAGGCTGACCTGGAACAGAGACTGGGCAGAGCAAAAGGAATAAAATAGGAATTTATTGAAAGGATACACCTTGGGCAGCCTGGCCAGGGCTACACCCAAATCAAATCCAAGATGGATCCTGGTCACGAGTTTTTACACTTTTATAAGTTTTGGTTCATTTACATCTTGGGGTCAATTGTCCAAGCACAGCCCCAGGCTATGAAGTCTCAGCCCCTGCCTTGCCCCCTCTCCCTCGCCATTGTTTCTGATTTTTGGGTACCAGGTGTCTTTGATTCTCCAGCTGGGAAGGGATTGCTTTGTCCAAACACCCTGTGAAGAGAATTTACTAACACCTAATATGAAGTTTCAGAGTAACACACCAAGCTGCCGAGAATCTGAAAAATATAACAGCTAATATCCAAGGCATCATTTCCCCCCTAGGGCAGGACCTAAATGACAAAGCAAGTTTTGTAGCATCTTTGAGAAGACTCCACAGAAGGTTGGCATCACATAGAAGCCCACATGTAACTCCCCTTTCAGTTCGTTTAAATGTATATATGTACACACAAGTTGTTTTTATATAAAACAACGTTTTGGTTTAAAACCCCAGCATGTCACAGCTGAAGGGCTCCTGAAAGGAGTAAGGATCTCCCAACTTTGAGTGAGAGAAGGGCAGGAGCAGACAGTAGCAACTGCAGGAGGCGAAGTCTGCAGCTGTGTGCTCAGAGGGGAGTGCTGCCCATGGAAATGGAATCACACAATGGGTGCACGACGTGTGGTGCATCCTGCAAAGCAGCCAGGCCACGAGACACAAAATAGCAGCAGATCACAAGGAGAGCATCAGCACACAACGAGCAAACCAAAGGGGAATTCTGTGTGAATTTTGCTTCCAAGCCACCCATTCTGTGTGCACAACTCAGCTGGGTATAAATGAAATATATTGAATCATTTCCATTAGTAACCAATGACTGGAGCAGAGCAATTGATATATTCTGCAAAAAGCAGTAAACTTGCAGAAAAACCCAATGAGTATTGAAAAACAAACAAACCCCCAAAACCAACTGGAAATTCTTATCCAAGCCCACAAAATTCACAGCAGGATACATGCAAATTTCACCAAGTCAGACTCACACAACTCATCCACATTAAAAAAAAATTCTGTTAATAATCAAAACCAAACCCTCTGCTAAAAGAGGCGTACAATATTTGCACAGCTCTGCAGCCCATTAAAGGCAGTCCAAACTATACAGTTTGATATATAATCAGTACTTGGAACACAAATAGCTTTTTCATGCCTAAATGCAGGTCCACACAATCACAGGTGGCATTTGGATATGCTTGTGTTTGAGAAGCAAATGCACAGAACAAGGCAGGGTGAAAAGGGAATCAGGAAGAAAGGCATTAAGGATGTTCTACAATGGGTAAACGTAATAGTGAGTTAATAACATACAGATGACCTTTAGTAAGGAAATTGCTACTGAGCCACAATAATTTTTCCTCAAATAAACTTTGGCTCTGGTTAAAGCAGCTCTGTTTCTGCTTAATCCAAACCTTTGGAAAGAGGAGTCGTGTCCTGATTTCAATTCAGTCTCACAGTGTGCACTGTTTATCTTTGGGGTTTGTGTAGAATATTCCATAACAAGCAGCTCAAACATCCACCCTGATTCCCAGGCCCTTTCTGCAAGAACCAAGATGCAAGTGGTCCTCGTGAAATAACAAGAAGTTACCATGCACTCAGGTCAATGCAACTGGACTCATTGCAGGAAGGATTGTTTTATTTGCTAAGCTGCCACTGCAAAAAATTCAGAAAGTGAGAAAAATCCATATTCTCCCATGAGGAAGGGCTTAAACTTGCAGCTTTATCATCTACTCCTGAATTTCCAGGACAATAAGGTGTCTCAGAGCTGCCAAAGGGAAAACCTAGGGCCAAAAATAAAAAGGATGGGTCATTAACCACAGGCATGTTTGCTCACTCACCAATGTGGACCATAAAAACAGTTTTCTCCTGGGGAGAGAGTAGGAAGGTGAGGAAGGCACAAAATGCATTCTGCATCACACCAGTGTCTCAGGCCCATGAAGAATAGGCAAGATGGAGAGATCTCAGCTGAAAATGTAGATCTATTTTTAAGATACTTTCAGGTTGCAATCAGGGAATACAATAAATTGATTTGTTCCCAAATTCAATGCATGCATCTAAATGCAAAATAAGGTGACGTCAAACTTGCTTTTCATTGTAGGGGTTTCCACTAAATACAAAAGCCCTATCATCAAAAATAGGAGGGAAAAAAAAATAAAAAGAAAGGGGATTCAACTGGCATACACAGATCTCTGAACACTTAAAAACATTGAAGACCTTATTCTAAGAACAAGTCCAAACTCTTATTCTGCTGACACATCTAACTCCAGAGATCATTCTCTATATCCAAAATTGCATATAAAGATATAAAAATATAAGATCAACACAGTGAAAACAGAATTCATTGGTTTCTGAATTCTAAGTCAACATGGGATCATTTCCACCTTAAACATGCACACAAAAAGCTTGGGTGTCCTATTTGTCTCAGCAAACAAAATATACCAAATCTGGCTCCTGCTTTTAACTTTCTTTTCCTCTTCATCTTCCAGACCCTTGTTCCTCCATTTTTTCCCCCTCTCCTCTCAATCACATCCCCTTGGGTCCTCTGCTTCTCCCTATCTCCTCTGTTCTCTTTGTCTTCCTCACTTCAGTAATTTCTGTGCTCCCACACCATTTTCCAGCAAAATCACCCTGGAAGCCCAAAGCATTATGACACTGCACAAAGCATTATCACATTGCCTGGCACCACTCTGAGTCCATGCCAGTTCAAGAGGAGCCCACAGGATTTTCCCCCAAGCAAAGCCTCATCTCCAACTTATTCATCCATGTGTGTCAACAGGCATCCTTAGAGATCACAGGTTTGCAATGCTGTCACAGGAGATGGTGACTTCAGTGACCCTAAGGCATTGCAGAGTCCAGGTCTCCTGGAAAAGCAAAACTACTTCTTTCCTGTGTCCTCCTCTTTGGTGCCTTCTGCCCCTCTCAGGCTTTACCTCTGGGAATTCACCTTCTCCCAGCACTAGAGCAGAACAGGGAGACCCTGACTGCACCAGACCACCCAGAGCGGGATGGAAAGGTGGATAAATGGCCTGGGCTGGGGTCACAGGGACCCTTCTCAGGGCTGTGAGCATCTGTAGGTGAAGCATAAAGTGCAACAGGGTTGAAGAACTGGGTTGGTTTTTACCAGAGTGTTGTTCTCCACTTATGGACATTCCAAGAAGTTATTGTAGGGGCTTTCAGATGGAGCAGGACCAGGGGAAACAATACAGGCTGGAGAGAGCATTTTACGAGTCCAAAGGTCTCCATGTTCTCTGCCCGTGGCAAAGTCCACCTCATCTGCAAAGCCACCAAAGCTGAGATTTGAGATAATAAGAACAGGGCTGCAGTACTCACATCACCCCTTCAGCCAGACAGAAGAATCCAGGAGTCAAAAACTACACCCTGGTACCATCACTCCACACCCCAAACACACCACTGCTCAGCACACAGATAAGCTCTGAATCAGCCTCTCACAAACCCAGCTCCTTGTTCCCAAGATGAAATTGCTCCTGCACCAATCCCTCCACGTCCAATACTGCAACCTCATCACTGTGCTCTCTGTGCGTGATGCTTTCCTATTTAGCATTGATTTTGTTTCCATTCCTCATTAACTGCAGGTGAATCAGTTTCTGAGCATATATCAGACTCTTAAATATGCTGCTCCACATTTAAAAATCACTGTAACACATCTTGAACAGCTCTATTTTTATTGCTTCAGTATTCATTACCATCCTGTTCTACCTGAATTCAAAAGAGTTCTTGGACAAGACTGTGATTTAAACATGAGAAAATTTATTTCATGCAGCACAAGACATGAAGTTTCCAGAGTTGACACAGAATAACAGCACATACTCATAGGAGTAGATAAAATGACCTGAGTGCCTCAGTGCCCAGGTACCAAAGTCTGAGCATCACTGAGCAGGCCTCTCCTGTGCCATGTCCATCAAATGGTCTGCTCCACAAAGCCAGCCCAGCCCAGCTGACAAGGCAGCCACTAAAACACCAGAGAGCTCTGCTCCATCCTTGGTTTCACTATTGCCTCCACGGGGTCACCTCTGTGCTGCAGATTCCTGGCTGAGAGGGAGTAAAAGAGGGAAGACTTCACCGACTTCCTTTGTAGTGGATTTGCAAACATACTAACCAATGCTCCAGATTAGACTTGGTGCTGTGGTTCTTTCGTGATTTGAGAAGAAATTCTGAAGAGTACTATGGTGATGCAGGAGACCAAGTTCTGCTAAATTAAACTTTAAATGAATTTCCCCTTCAGAGCACATAGGAGCTATGTCTTTCATCTGCCTATATGATAACCACCTTCACGCTAGGGTAAGTATTTCAAAACAACCTCATCAGCAGTTCAGCCAAACTGAAGTGCTCCAAAGGGTTGGTCCATTTGAATAGGAAATAGGACTGAAGATGAAAGGCATCTCTAGAGAAGGGGGCACAGCTAAACCAGTTGTCAGCTTGTTATGCCAGCTTACAAAACAACTTCTGTCTTACCCATCAGAAAAACTTTTTACAAAGACAAACCTTGTTATTTGAGTTAACAGAGCTGCTTTTTTTCACCATGCCAGGAGTAGCCTGCATTCCCACCCTCAGGAATGCTCTCTAAGTGGCATCCTCTTGTCCCACTTCAATTCATATCATCAATCTCACCACAGCTGAGCAGTCCTACTCCTTGGTTAAAGCTAGGAAATCGTGTATCTAAACTTACAGCCAGGCTGGAGTTTGAGCAGGAAAAGGTCCCAGGATTTCAACTTCATCTTCATTTGT
Source organism: Acridotheres tristis (assembly GCA_037013685.1). NCBI lineage: Eukaryota > Metazoa > Chordata > Aves > Passeriformes > Sturnidae > Acridotheres > Acridotheres tristis. The sequence goes on from CM072901.1 coordinate 6,907,833, forward strand.
TTGACAACAGCCACAGTCAAAACACTTCTGACAACAATTTCTGCAAGTCCACCGGCACAGCAAGAGATCCGAGATTCGAGCGAGCAGACCCTGGAGCCATTGCAAACCAAAGTACAAGATTACAACCCATCAATAGCTATTGAGAAAAAACATTCTGCTGTATTTGTGTTTGTGTTTCTGCAGCAGAACATTAAGAACTGTATTTATTTCATCTATACCAACAGACAAGTGCTATGCAGTTACCAAGCCCAACCCCACTGATGCCATAACAAGGCAGGAAAATAAGCATTCTCTGCAGGTATTTTCCCCTCTAGTAGCAATGTATTATTATGTAGGTTGGCAAGACGGTGATTTGCAAAGCACTGTGGCACAACAATATGCTGGAGTGGAAACATGCATATTCTTCCACACACATCAACAATCTAATAGATCAGCAAACATGCAACAGAAGGAATTAAAAACAGAAGGTAAATGAAAGCTTCAATTTAATCCAGCAAGGATCTATTTAATTAACACAGCTGAACACACTTCATCCCTGTACATGTACCAGTAGTATTTTTACCATCCATACACATGGAGCATTACAGCCCAACAAACTCACCACTAAAATGGATTAGCCAGAGCACACTATCCTCATGCTTCTGCTCTGCTACCATGATTAATTTAATGAAGAACATTCAATGATATTTTTTAGAAGAATAGTTGACCCAGAAAAGTCTTCCATTTCTTAGGTTTCCATGGTGGCCCTGGCAGCACCACTCGTACCAGTGCTGTGCCAGCTCCCCATCGGAGCAGCAGCACCCTGCAGCCCCATTTCCATGCCATCCCCCCTGCCTTCACCCCACTTCAAAGCTTTGAGAGGAGCAGAGAGCCAAACCTCAGCTCATTTCCCACCCACACCAGCCCCAACTTCTGCCCTTCATGGGAGGGCTCCCTAAGCAGCACAAGGGCACAGTGGCAGACACGCAGCTCCAAGGGCACAGCACCTGCACCCAGGGTCACACCGCTTTACAACTGTATGTGACCTTGAAATGCTCCTGAGAAACTGAAAAAATAAAGTGTATGAGAGATTCTCCATAGTTATTTCCCCAAAATACTCGAGACATTTGCAGTATTCGTGAGTGTGGACCATGCAGATGGGTTTCCTCATAGGAACATGGCTTTTTGCTACTTTTCCATAAACAAAATCTGGGCACTGCAAACCAAAAAATTACCAGCCCAAAATGCAGTACATTACTTATATCTAGGACATCAGTAAAGAGTCAGAAAACACGAGACAATCCCCTCAGGACGGAGCAAGGAGACAGAGCAGGGAGTGAATCATCAGATTAACTCACCTCATTTATTGGTTCCAACTGTCCTTTTAGACATTTAGGATGAAGCAAAGGGGAACAAAATGAAAAAGACAAAAACAAGTTAGCAATGCTCAAACAACTTTAAATTTTCTCCATGACATGCCCCAGCCTGGGATGAGTTTGAATTTCTGGCAAGACAGTACCTTGTAGATGTTAGAGGAAAGAGAGGTCTGACCAGGCATCAGCTTTTGCCATTTCCAGTCCTTCCCTACAAAGCTCCTTCTATTCCTCCTTTCCCACAAGCAAAACTCCCAAACCCATTCTGAAGCATGAAAATCCTGCTCATTGCTCCTTGCTAATGGGTATCACATGCAACCACTTATTTTGTTTCCTTTAGTAACCTGCTTCTAATTGCAGCAACTACTTGCTACTGACAGTAAACCATATCCAAATTTTTCAGTGGAAAAAAAGGCTTTTCTCCACATTCAGCCTCTATCAATGCAGTTCCAACGCCAACTCATTAAAGCAACATTTCTAGGATGGGGTACAGGCTGAATATTCTCCATTACACACACATCTCTGGGCACCTTCAGCCTCATGGAAGAACACAAAGGACAGAAGTTAAAGGTTTGAGTCCCATACTCCCATGCAAAAATCTGCACTGCAGCCACCTCCCCCAAGCCACAGAGAAAATCTACAGCAAAGGAAGAAGGCATCACAAACCAGTTTTTTATTCACAAAGCCACCCTTGCAACATTAAATATATATATATATATATATATATATACATATATATATAATGGATCCATTTCCTTTGGAGATTCACTAGCGTTTCTGATACCTACTGAAATGTCTTACCTATTGCATTCGCTTGATAATGTCTAAACGTTTTCTATTTGTCCTGGCTGTCTTTGTATATGGAGAATCTCTAAAATAAACCCCAAATCAATACAGAACCACAGAACAAAACAATACCAAAAAAACCCCACAAACCCCCAAAAAAACAAAACAAAAAAATCCACAAAAAACTCCATCCTACTCTTGCAAATGTAGAAATTGGTTCTAGCCTTACTTTCATGACATGACACCAGCAGCCTTTTCTAAAGAAAATGCAGGGATGCAGAAGTTGCCTTTAGTTCCAAGAACTCTCCTATGGACCACGTTTTGGTGCAAACCTTCCTTTTAAACTCCTTGGAAGCCAGTGCTTGTCAAAAAAGCCAGCACTTGTTAGGAGCAGCTAAAAAACTAGAAGAGCTACAATGCAATGAGACAAGAAAGTGATTACAGATACCCATGGGCCAACTCTTTAAGAAAATGCTAAATGGTTAAAAGGGCTTTTTCATTCCTTATTAATACAAAGTTGCAGCCAAAGCTACAGCGGTTTAGCAGAGCTGCAAGGAGGATATTTAAATGCTCTGAAACAAAGCGGCTGGATCGGTGCCACACGATCGAAGGCTGGAGCACATGCCATGCAAAGAGAGGGCTTTTCCAAAGGCCCACAGGGACACAGGCAGGCTCACATCGAACAGCCCTCCTGGCCACCATCAGTCACAGCCATGTGAAGCCAGCCCTGTGTGCCACCAGCCCCGAGGGCACACACAGGCATCCCACAGCAGCGACAGAGCGAGCCTGTGACCACCCACAAATGGGAGGGCAGGGATCAGAACGGAATATCAGAGTGCTGACGAGGTAAACAAGTCAACAGCACCATTTAGGGCTGAAATGCAGGGGCCCATGAAAGGAAAGCAAACACGACCACCTGTCCACCCACCCCGCTCCCAGCAGGCACGAGGGGCAGGGGTCTGGGGAAGGGCAGGGGTCTGGGGAAGGGCAGGGGTCTGGGGAAGGGAAGGCTGCAGCAGCTGGGGGATCCCCGCGAGCACAGCGGCTGCGATGGGCTCAGCAGCCCCTGGAGAAGGGCTCAGCCTCCAGGGTCAGGGAGGCACCATCCTGCTCTGCCACGTCATCCCAATTGGCCGGGCAGAGAACAAGGCAGACGGGAGCCTCCAGCCAGGAGTGAACCCTCATCAAGGGCGAGGCTGGGGGCAGGGCTCCATCTCCACAACCTGCTGCAGACACCCTGGCTGGGGGTTACCTGCTGCACGTTAGCAGAGCCGCCAATTCCAGCCAGGTCCTCAGACCAGTGACAACAAACGCCCGTGGCAGTACCCCCAGGGATGCTGCAACAGGGTGGGGTCCTCACTGGTCACTGACCGCGTTTTGCCCCCGCAGTTACACTCCAGGAAAGGCTCACAAGCTCCATCGGCAGTGGACACTGCAGCCTGGAGACAGTGAGGTCCCCTCAGCCACAAATCCCCCACCATCCCACCATGACTGAGACGCCGGAGCGGGGATTACGGGGTGTTGACGTCCCGCTCCGCACTCGGGTACCCCCACCTTGTACCCATCGGCCCCGACGCCCGTGCTGCTGAAGGCCCGGCCCCACTCGAGACCCCGCCGGGAGCCCCGAGCCCCGCAGGACACCTCGGGCGGGCTCCACCCGCGGCTTTTCCAGCCCGACTCCCGGGGCAGCTCCCGCAGCATCCCCGCTCCCATCCGCCGGGCGCGGCGGCGGCTCAGCCCCGAGCGGAACGGGACCGCGGGGGCACGGCGGGGCGGGCGGAGGGGGACACGGCCCCGCGGGACGGGGGGCACGGGTGGCATCCCTAGCGGGGTCTGTACCAGCGCTCGCCCGGCTGGAGATGCACCCCCGGCTCGGGTTCATCGCGAACTGGGCGGCTGCGCTCGGGGCAATGGCTGGGAAGCTCAGGGGCTGAGCCAGCCCGACAAAAATTCAGCCCCACAATGCTGGGAGAGCCCATCCATCACAGCGCAGCCCAGGGCTCCCCGCAGCCGGACCGTGCCCAGGCTGGGGCGGCCCATCGCATCTCAGCCTGCCCGCGGGGTTCAGCATCCTCCTTCCTCCAAGAAGTCCTTGTGCGAGATCAGGATGGGCTTCCACGTCCCCAGAGCCACCCCGCTCCCCCAGCAAAGAGAGGCCCGAGGGTTCCTCGCCAACCCCGCGGGGATCCTCTCCTGCCCCGGTGTCTCGCTAGCAACAGCTGCCGGCCCCGCTCCTGCCCCGGCCCCGCCTGGCCTCTCGCCGGGGGCTGCTGTCGCCTCCGGGAACTCCTCCCCAGAAGTTAACCCGAAGTTGCGCACCCGCACCGGGCACGGAGCGCGGGGTGGCCCCGCCGCGGCACCGCACCCGTCCCGCAGACGCCCCGGAGACCCCCCCCCATCCCACGGGTATCGCCCCCGGCCCGCCGCGCCCCGCACGCACCTGGATGTACGCCATGGCTCCGCGGGGCTCCGCGGGGCTCCGCGGGCACCTCCCGCCGCGCGGCCCCACCCGCGCCCGCCGCAGCGCGGCACCGCCCCGGGCGGGGGGACGGGGACGGGGGCGGCCCGCGGGCAGCGGAGGCTCCGCGGCCGCGCAGGCACCGGCAGCGCGGGGCCCCGCCGCCCCCGCGGGCGATGGGGCGGGCGGCGGGCGCGGGGCCGGCGCTCCGAGCGGGCGGGCAGCTCCCGCCCGGCCCGGCCCTGCCCGCGGAGCCTCCGCGGGCCCGCAACAGGTCCGCCGCAGCGCGGGCGAACACTGACCTCCAGAGGGCCCGGCGCGGAAATTCAGGGATGCGAACCCCTCCTGGCCCTCGGGACACGGCGCGGGAGGCGCCCGTAGAGGCGAGGGACGGCTGGGCAGGTGCGAGCGGTGGCCGTGGCTGATAGAGCGATTTCACAGCAGCGCTTCCCCGCGAAGAGTTCGCTGGATGAGAAGACACACCTGAGTTTCGAGACAGATGCGGTTGTTTTGTGAGCTTGAATGAACAAAGTCAAAACATACAAACTCACACCTTCCCCAGCTGAGACGAGGAGCTGGAGCGAGGAGTGAGCTTGTAAAAACCCACAGACCACAGCGAGCATCTTGTCCCTGCGCTGATGTGCTGGGTCCAGCCAGAGGCAAGGTGGGAGGGAACGTGGTCCAGCAATGGGCAAGTCCCACCATGGAGGTGACTGGAACTGGAGAACTCAAGTAGTAAAACACTCCTGAGGTCAAACTCTTGAGAGGGAAAGCACAGGAAAAGTGGAGCTTTTCGGCCATTCTCTGGATCACTATCTTGGTGCCACACACATTGGAGGCTTCCTAGCATCCTGGTGTAAACAAAGGCTTCTGGCCTTTTGGTTTTGTCCTTTCTGTTATTGGAGGAAGCTCTCAGGCTACACTTCTGGCACCTTCCTGGTACATTGATTCACACTAAACCCTGGATAGAGGCAGAGGGGCAGCAGCTTTCAGCTCAGCCGAGCTGGACGGTCAGGGCACCTCCCTGACTCACAACAACTCTGACTCACCACATTCCAGTTTCCTGGGGTGAGTGGTGAAAATATCTGCTCAGGAGAAGGGGACACTACAGCTTCAGATATTGGCCAGCCTAAGAACACTGGTGACTGCTGCTCCCTGTGGTAACGAGGGAGCATCTGGGCCAGGATATCTTTGGAAAGCTCTTGCATTACTGATCTCGTTTAATGGTCCATTTAAGTTCTCATTGAATTCAATGAAAAACTGCCTTGACTTCCGTGGGAAGGGCCATTCTCTGAATTTTTAAAAAAACAAACCTCTCTTTTTCCCCAGGGAGAGCAGCTACTGCTTTAGAAGAATAATTATCACAGTGGAGATAAGCAAGAAAAATCCTGTAGTGCTTACTGGTTTCAGGCAGTTTTGAGCATATGATTAAGTGGTGGTACAAGTTATTTGTCAATTTTTGCTCTGCAATTCTTTTTAATTACACTTCCTTCCAAGTGTCAGTGTTTAAAATGTCAACCTTTACTTTGAATATTGTTGCTCTTTTCCCCATCGCCTTGATGCAGCTTGCAATAACCAAACACACAGATTTATTTTTTTTTTCATGTTGCACCATAATGAGGAGAGAAGCTTGAGCTTTCAGACAGATTTTTTTTTGACTCCTTAAAGGCAGAATGCTGTGAGTCACAAAACTGTGGCAGGCACTACACAAACATTATGTGCATGTTTGTACTTATTCCTTTAAAAACTTTTACAGAAGAGAAAGATCAAATGCTGCGTCAATTCACAGTGACTTTTTTGGCTGAGACACATAAAAATTATGAGTCAAAAAAGAAAAGCAGAAGAAGTTTATATGGGGAGTCGCCAATACTATTGAATTTTACATGAAAGGAATGCCCTCTTTCCCCTTTCACATGCTTTGGTAGCAGCTTGTAGCACAAAGCCATAAGATACGTGTGCTCCCCCTGCACACTCATATATACATTCATTTAAGTGCTTTTTACATCATGGCATGAAGGCTTTTAGATGATTTTCTCCCAGCACATGCATTCACTAAGCAAGCACAGCTCTAACTCAAGGAATATGACAAGGATTCAAAACAGTAGACAGGTGGTTATTGTAAAATCTAATTTCAAATCTGCATATGGCTGATGCTCTGATTAAGCTCTGCTTCTACAGCACTCAGAATAAACAGATCCATTTGACATGATGACAACATAACCTTTGGATGTCCTTTGCCGTGCACGCTCTGTGTATGATAAGACACATTCCATACTTCCCACATGTAAGGGCTGTGATGCAGATGGCGAGGCTTGCAAATGCTGGATTTTTAAACAGAAAACTATGAAGTTAATACTGCTTTTGCAGAATGTGATTTTATGACAGATTTCTATTCTTACTAATACACACTGGGAATAACATCAGCTACATCCAAAGCATGCACTCAAATCATTACAACCAGCCCAGCAAGCAGCAAAATCTACCTCCAGCACAGCAAATCAGCAGCTTCTCAGACAAACCAAACCAGGGATATTGGTATTCAAAATGCCATGCCATACTCAAACCTACCCAAAGACTTTTAGCCTCTTTGTGCCTTGAAGTTAAGAGAAAAGAGTTTCACTCTGAAAAAATAAAGAAACAAAGGAAGGCAATCTGATGGTTATTTCAGAGATGGTTATTTTCATTTGAATCCTACTAAAGCAGTTGACAGTGTTTTCTACTGCAAGGGGGAAGCAAGAAGAGCAGAGGCTATACAAGGTGAGGTGTCTTCCTCTGCTGTTCTTTTGCCAAATCCTTATTATCACCACTTGAGCCTGCTGGAATTGACAGCAACCACTCTGCCTAAAAATAAGCTTCTTATCTCCAGATGTTTTTATAAATGGCAAGCCACTGTAGCTGGTGCTTCCCCACTGCTGTTGGCAGCTGGTAAAGGTCCAGCTTCTCTTGTCATCACAGAATTTACTTCAGTTCCTCACAGCAGCATCCCTCTAATAAGGGTATCTGCAATTAACTCTTCAGAACCATCTCTAGCAATGTTTGTCTCTTTATAGGCTTCATGGAAATGCAATTTCTTTCCCTGTCTGATTTTTCAGCTTTTTTCTGTCTTGGGTTTGTACCCTGAAGAGGCAAGTCCAGGAGGTTTATTCTGGGCAACCAGGAGCAGAACTGTTTTCTACAACCTGTACCCAGGAGAGGACCCCCCTCCCAGTCTTTCAGCAGCAAGGATTAGCTTTGACTTTGCCATTGGGACCTGTATTTATTCTAGCTCTATGACTGACTCAGTGGCAAGGGCAGTATCAGGGAATGCCTGAAGTGAGCCGAGCTGAGCTCTGCTTCCAGCTGATGGCAAAGCTACAAGCTCAACCCTGCTGGCTGCCTCCCAGGCTCATGTGCTGTTCCCTTCAATCCTTTCTCCCAAATTCCCACTGGGCATCATGCCCAGACAGCTCAGTTTGGAGTAGTGAAAGGTTACTCCCTTCTTCTCCATCATTCCTGGTGTACTTCAGGGATCAGCAAGAAGCCTGGGCTCCAGCGCCTCTGTCTCAGGCTCTGCTCCCTTGAGGCATGAGAGAGTCACAGCAACTGATCTTGTGCCAGTGATGATGCAGTTTCCAACAGGAACTGGGCTGACATCAGTGTGACAGACACGGATTCCAGCTAGTGACAGAAAGGGAAGGTGCTACAACTCATTTCCATGACTCACCCAGCCTTTGGTCTCAGCTGCCTCTAAATCAGCCCATCAACACGAGGGACAGCCCAGCCGTGCATCTGCGTGATGTGGAGTCACAACACCGTTTCCAGACTTCTGCATTGCCTGTGGTCAACTGCTCTTTAGGTTTCATTGCATTTCTCTCCTTCCTCTCTCCAATTTTCCTAAGCTCTTATCCTTTTATGGATTGGCATTACCTACCCCAGGCTCCCCTCCTTGTCACATCTCCCAGACCCAAGTCACACCCGTGGCCAGGAGGAACTGGCTGGTGCTGTGCCCTGGAAAACTCTCCTCTGCTTCACTTCACAAACAGCCTCTGCTGATTCTGCATCTTGCAGCACCTCTGGGTTATTAACTGGCCACCTGTCAGCTCCCTAATTGGCAATATCAGTAAAAACACATTTTTCTCTTAAGTCTCCAGATAAAGCAGTTAAATTTGATCTCAGATCCTCACATCCTCATTGCCTTATGTAATTTGTAATGACCTTGCCTATACCACAAAAAATTACAGCTACTTTTTTTGCACTCACACGCTTTCTAATTCCTCTTTAACATACACTCTGGCAGGGAACTGAATGACACAGCATAATCTGCTAAAGCTTTTTCTATAGTAAACAGAGATAAAACCACAGCCAAAGGGCATGCAGGCTCAGAGGAAGCAAGCACCATGTGTTATTGTACCAAGCACTCCAGTCCAAGTTCCTGCCCAAAGGAAAGCTGTCCCCCGAGGGAGCTGTCGTGTCCAGTGAGGTCGTGCTCCATTCCTGCACTGGTCTGGCACAGCAGAGCCCTGGGTGGCTTCACACAGTGTCACTTGTGTGTCATCAGCAGGACGTGTTGAAGGGGCATGGTGGCTGCTGGGTCAGATTTGTATAAATACACATTTGAGGTCGTGCTCTTTCAACGACCTCATTTTGCAATAAAGATGGGACCTGTGTGACCTGTGACTCACTGGGTCCCCCCTCCCTGGCTCGGCACAGCCTCAGCAGGGCGACAGAGCTGGAGGAGGCACGGCACCACTTGAGGCTCTTCTGCTTTGGAACTCACTGCCTGCATTGAGGCCAAAAAAGCTTGGATACAGCAGGCTTCGGGGCAGGCTAAAAAGCCTAGAGTATTTTCAGACTTCCGAGGAGAGAACGTTGTATTTATAGGGAAGTTTAGTTCTTCAGTTGCTTTTGTAATTAATTTTGTTTATGACTGGTTTATTCAAGCTGTAGGGTTGAGGAGTTAGCTGCTAGATTTCTGTTCCAGGCTCACATTTCTAACTCTTTGCAGACATAGGGCAGAGCTATTTTTGTAATATAAATCATTACAAAGAGAAAATCTCACAGTCCCCACTGAAGCAAATTCCTAAGGAAGAGAGTTCTATTTTAGAAATAAATTTCTACTTCATATTTGTTTTCAATTTAATGACTGAGAAACAAGGAAAATCAGTCAAGCAGTGTCCCCATTTCTCAGGAAGACAAACTCAGTGGTATTAGAGTCACTTCTAGCAAGAGGAGCTGGGTGGGAGCTGCAGATGTGGCTTCCCAAGCCCTGGGGGATTGAGTGTGATCCTGGTAAAGGGGCTGAGCAAATGGGGACAGAACCTAAGCTTCAAGGTGACACAACTTTAGAGATAAAAGTACTCAAGATACTTTCAGTGCCCACCTTTAAGAGTAAGATAATATCTTCTAAAAAGGCCAGAGCATGGAATTTCATAGAATAAGGCAAACTATCTCAACATCATCTCTATGAGACTCAGGGACAGAGTTGTAAAACATATGCTGAGAGCTTTGATTGTGTTACAGACTCGTGGATGACTTATTTTAGAAGAACAGTCTCATCCCCTGGAAGTTGTTTGAATAACTGTGCTATGACTCTTCCCATTTAATTCACACTAATTTGGCAAGTCACAATTCATATTCATAGGAGCATCAAAAACTACGTCAAATCTAGAAAGTGGACCGGGAATGAATTAGAATTTACAGGTTTCTTCTTTCCAGCAGTGGCTTAAAGATGTAAATTAATGCAGAAACAGATGTGGTCAAGCACACTTTCTTCAACTGAAACAGCAAGGCTTTATAACTGAGCCCTGGGCCATGCAGCTGTGAAACACAGGAAAAGTTATCCAAAACCATTGAAATATAGCTCATAAGAGAAAAGCTTTTAAATTATGAAACAAATTAACAAAACAGAAAAATAGACATCGCTTAAAGCTTTTGGAAAAAAAACAGCATCAACAGCAGCAAAACCCACTTCTGAGCTGCAAAGAACATGTTCAGGATCATTCATCTGCAAATACCAAATCATGATTTGCAAAAATATGTCCAAGACAGCTTCAGAATTCAACAGGTTCAGAAGGGCATGACTGTTTTTATGACAAAAGGTTCTGTTTCCAGTCAGCTCTCCTCAGTAGCAGAGACCATTACATCTGGTTTTCCCATTTTGTACATCTCATTAAGCAGATGTGTAAAATACTGTATTGTGCAGCAGAGCTAAACTTGGTGGGCTAAAGGGGCATTTTGCATTCTAAAGCACTGCAGTGCTGTAGCTGAGAAATAAATGGAATTCCTGAATATTTCTGCCTTGAAAGGACCCCAGTTTCACCTGTCTGTTTCTGTTGTTGAATTCTTTTCCTCCTCTCTATTCTATGCATTTACTCTGTAGCATTTTCAGTGGACACAGCTCTGCTGAGAAGGGAGGCTGCAAATCCAGCTAAATGCAATCAATATAAAGGAACCGAGTCATTTCCAAATTAAGATTTCCTTCTCACAAGGAATCTCTTCTTTGGACATTAATGGAAATCAAAATCACTACACACAGAGCAGCACATACTGTGCTCTCTGCCATTCAGAGCCAAGCTTGGAAGGCAAACCTGTTTTCATCACAGACTGAACCAGGCTCCTACGCAAAAGTCTGCTAAAATCCAGGTGATAACATTCTTCCTTGCTGCTGGGAGTTTCCCTGGGTGTCTGACTGAAAACCCTGCTCTTACAGATCAGATGGGAACACTTGATCTTGGGGCTGCTGCTTATATTACATAGGTAGCAGCACATTGTGTTCCTCTCCCATAATGTGCCCAGTAACTTCCAGTTGATGGAGCAATGCTGTCAGGGAAGATGTCCTGAGCTCCTGAGCAATGTCCTGGTGTGGGTCCAGCCCCACTCTGTGCCTCATCCCACTGTGCCAATAGCTCAGTCTGTGTCACCTGCCATGACAAATGACAAACTATTTCGCTGGCCCCAGCAAAGCAGTTTATACGAGGCAAGGAGTGCTTTGGCCCTCTCCCAAGGGAGGAAGCTTATTTGTCCTCCTCCCTGCAGCATCCCTTTTACAGCGTTGGACTGGGGACCTCGTTAGCAACACAAATAAGTTTCCAAGCAGAAAAGGGACAAAAGTAAATCTGATCTCATCCCAGCTTCCTCCCCCACTGGAAGAACTGGAGCTGCTGTGGCCAGCACGTGACTGCCATCCTGTCCCCATTCTGCAGGGATGCCATTGAAAGGTTATGAAAATACTGTGCAGGACGGAGAAAGGAGACATCCATCTGCTCCCTACACTGCAAGGGCTTGCTCCCTCGGTGAGCCCGGACCAGGGAGATCTGCTGAAAACAAACCCTAGGTGCTCTCGAGGGGCAAAGATGTGCCAGAGCAGTCAGGACAGCACACTCTGGTGTGTGCAGGGTCCTGTGTTCCATCAGAGAAGCAACTTATTCATTCAAAATTAACCTTCTGCTCTGCAACTTGAGTGTTTCTGGGGTAGCTGTGTTTGCTGACCTCTGAGAGTGAGCAGTTTTATACAAATAAAATACCTGTGCACTTCACACAGCTACTCTAGTGGCAGTCAGGCAAACAGATACTCAAACTGCTGCACTGCCGGAGCCTTTTGAAATCAAAGTCTCATTGTGAAGGTCTTTATCAGCCAAAGAGATAAATTTCACCACTGAAATGACCCTTTTTCAAGGTCCTCCAGCTGCTAGAGACAGGTGACCAGCACTTCGACCAGCTGACATTTCAGAAGGCAGGCAGCAGGGCTCACACCACATCTCCTTCCACAAGAGTTACAAGCCCTGACAGCTTTGGCTGAAGAGGTTCATGCAAATCCCATCGTTCTCCCTCAGAAACATGGTCATGTTTTCCATTGAGGGCTAACTCTTCTGATGACCATGCAGGTAGTGACCACATTCCCCAAGGTGATCACCTGGCCCTCCTTGCAGTGCATCTGCTGCCTTCCCTGTTTATCCCTTTCTCTCACCATCTCCCCTCCAGCTTATCTATGTGCATGTCTCTGTTGCCATTCTAAGTTAGATACTAATCTCATCCAACAGCATCTCATTATAATTAGCTCTTAACTGCCACTTAACACAGGGATCGTTTTGGAAGGCCATAACAATTCTTCCTTGAGGAATTGAGTGTTAAAAGCTTATTATGTGCCCCTATACACCCTTTGGGTATTGAACATTATTTCAAGAGGCAAATTTAAATCACTGCTGTGCACACAAGCTCTGCACACAAGATTTATATGGTTTCCTGGAGCCCTAGTAGCATTTTCAAGGAGCAAACCACAGAAATTAGTGTGTTTTGCTACCAGTCTCCCTCTGTCCCTCCCTCAAGCACTCACCATGTCTGAAAGCCATGTCATGTAACTGAAAGTGGGAACACTTTAAGAAGCGCCTGTAAAATGCAAGGGGTTAATGTCACAGTAAAACTGCATTGCTGCTGCTCTGCTGGAACTGCCCCCAGCCAGGTGCAGCACATCAGAGTCTGCATTTCAAGGCAGACAGCACTCAAATAGCCAAGAGATAAACAGACTGTCACACAAAACTCATCCTTTGGCACACACAAAGCTTCGGCCAAGACTTCCTCCATTCCTGAACAAGTCAGACTCCTGAGAGATTTGAAAATGAACGATTTGCCAAATTCTTATCAAGATTTCCAGGGTTCCCACAGCAGAAGCTACAACGGAGTGCCAGTTCAGTTTATTTAATCATCCATCTGTCAGTGCAGCAGTGAGGAGACAGAGAGGCCTGAGAGGCTTCTCAGGTACTGCCCCATCCACACGGTGCCAACAGGCAGTGCAATATCTGCTCACAGCACTCTGGAAAACACCACACTGAAATAAAAGAGAGAAGTGGGCCTGTTGCTTCCTCTGAGTCTACTGCTGCTGTTCTCCCCACTCCCCCATTTATTTTTACTATTCAGGAGATGTCATTATTTTTGGTAGGGCCTGAATGACTGCTGAGCTCAAGTGGCTTCTGGGGAAAACATACAGGCTCTGAGCAGAAATGTTTTTGGAGAGGTGCCCATGATTCACAATCCCTATGACTAGCAAGTTTCTCTTTTTTGAAGCACACTTCAACAAGCTTCCAACAGGGCATGACAAAAAGAGATGCTCAGAAGACATACTCAATACCCCCATAAAATCACCTCTTGGGCAGCAGCCCCTTCACCAGCAAACAGACCCAGAGGTGAGAACTGCACAAAATTCAGGGTTCCTGAAAATCCCTCCTGTAGAAGCCAAGCCTGCACAGCCAATTTAAATGAAGAAAAAGTCTGTAATGTGCCTGTTCATTTGTTTTTATGCCTAAACGTGGTCCTAGGAGAACTTCCAAGAAGCAGTAGGAATATATTCCTAAATGCATTGCACAGCACAGAGAAGTCTTTTGCAACAGAAATAGAGGAATGACTCATTTCCTCTGTAGTGGCTGCTCCGGCATTTCACTTGCACAGGCAGCGCAGCAGCTCCCTGTGCCATGTCAGGGGAACTGGGAAACTCAAGAGCAGTTTCCAGCATGTGTAAACCAAACTGAATTTTGACTCGCCTTCCAAACCAGTGATCCTTGATTGTCACCTGGCGGAGCACAGGAGACAGATTGGCAAACTGCACCAAAACAGTCCCTCTCTCGATGGGAGTTTTGTATTTCAGCATTTTAATTTTGCACAGGATTAAACCCTGAAAGAGAGAGCCGAGACGTGCCCCCTCTGTTGCCCTCCCCTGAAGCAGTGCACTCATAGATTTGCCAGTGAATTCGGCTCCAAGTTTCTCTTCTCCCTTACCTGAAACTAAAAGGACTGGACTGAAATTGCCAGGGAGAAGTGGGCTATTGGCTGGACTTCGCTGCTGTTCTTCCTGTTTCCACAGCTATTTGTTTTCAGCCAGTACAGTTGCTTCTCAAAGCAACTATTTCACTTTCCCCCCTTGGAATTCATCATGAATCTTTGGTAATTTTGGTAACTTTTCTTCTTTAATTTGATAGCTGGTAATCTTTGCAGCACTATCTCCGTCAAGCCTGTCGGCTCATTTCCTTACATCCTCTTTCCCCTCCCCCTCACCCAGACTATCGTGGGGATGCTGTGGCAGGGATAAAAGCCAACAGACAATCACAAGTATCATGAAATCACTAACAAACCCTTGTCACATCCAGCCCAGCCCAGAGAGACGAGTATTCTCTATGCAGCTCTGGTCACTTTCTTTCAGGGTTTTGGTGGTGGATTTTTTTTTTTTTTTTTTTGGGGGGGGGGGAGGTAGTTTTTTGGGGGGTTTGGGGGTGGGGGAGGAACTCCCAGGGGTGTTAAGGAAAGCAGCTTGTCATTGGAGTACACCGAATTCTTCAGTCTCTGAATCACCACTATCTTTTTAAAGGAAAAAAAAAACAAGGCTTAACACAGAGCCTGGTACATGATGACATTTGATGCACACACGTTGGTAACAACCTTTAAGCGTTTTGCATATAAATCGTTACTTGAATCCACAGGCTGTTTACAGACACAGAACACACATTACCTATATAGCTCTGCTGCTGATCTCTTATGAAGCACTTGCAAATATGCCAATTCTTCACTACTTATTTAAAATAGGACACTGAAGGTACGTACACAAGAGCAGAGTTAAGTCTCCTAATCAGCCACCTCACATATTTGAGAAACCCAGACAGATCTATCCATGGTCAGCCCTCCATATCCTGCTTATTTTAGAGCTGGGAGCTACTTCAGCCTCTCCAGTAAGCACGGCACTGTGCTCCAAAGCATCAGCAAGCACTGAAGGAGAATTCTTGTGCTTTAAGGGGTGCCAGTCCTTATTCCTTCCTCAACCACCAGCTTCCCAGTGCTGTCGGCCCAAGAAAAGTGGGACTGGCTGCTCTTCTGCCAGCTACTGAAATGATGTCTCTTCACCTCAGGGAAGACTCACTAGGCAGACATTGAAAGAAGTGACAAGAAATAAACCAGGCTGGAACAGGAAATTTCCCATGTCTGAAATCTTTTGGAGCCTTAGGATAACGGGATGCACAAATAAGACTCCATTCCCTTCCAGACAGCTTTAACTTGCATTAGCAAATCACTGCTGACCTTGGCTGCATTACAAGGAAGTATTTGCACAAGGATAGAAGGATTTTAAACAATTTATCCAATGAGTTGGATGCAAATAGGCTTTTTTTTAAACACCAAGCATGCAAGTCCTTAGGCCAGTTAATTTTCTGTTAACAGATTTATCACATAAGGAAAGTACTGTGTTTCTTTCCTGTTGAATAGGAACTCCGGCTTCAAACAGAGAAATATCTTCATAGCAAGGATGGAATGGAGACCAGAGGATGGCTATTGCTTTTAAGGAAGCCATTAATAAGAGATAGTTATTAGAGGTGAAGTTCTAAACACATTTTCACCATGCTCACTGGGGTGGCTGAGTGTTGACACTAAACGTGGACATTTTTCCAGACTTTGCCAGCAAGAATCCCATTATAGCCACACTGTGCCAGCAACTGCTGCCCCTCTCACAGAAGCAGCTCCTGCAAGGTAAAGGCAGGCACACAAAGTCCTGGAGAAAGCCACTTCCAGCCTGACTTTGATTCAATGACTTAAAAGCTCAGGGTCTCTGCTGTTATTTCATTAATAGGGAACACCAGCACAGGCCACGTGTATAGTTCTCACATCTTACCAAAGACTAATAAAGGACAGGTAATTTGCTGGCCCATCCACAAAACTCCTGCTGGCTTCAGCAGGACTTTTCCCTTATTTAATAAAAGCATGACCTACACGGTTTGGACTAGAGACATATCTGGACATGCCATGCTGAAGGATCACACCATACTGTGAAATGAAGTCTTTGCTTTTCATCAAGCACCAGAAGGAGCAGATTTGCAGCAACCCAACACGGGAGCCAAGGAAACAAGAACTCTAAGCAAGCCAACCACAAACCCCAACGTGCTCCATTTCAGAAGTCAGCACCACCACAGACGGTGCCAGCCGTGCTCCACTCTCTCTTCTGTCTCTCCTCCACTTTCCTCTGCACAACTCCCAAGGCGTGGACTTCCTGCTTTTCCATCATTTTGCCACTTTAGTAGTCTCCTCCTAAAGAGCACATAAACCTGCCAATTACAGTTCTGTGGCTGCAGGTTGCTTTAAGTGAAAAAAAGGCAACAAGGAATTTAAATCTTGAGGCATAGATGCTTTAACACGGTTGTTTATTATTACAGTGAAATATTCAAACAAAACCACCAACTTTTTATGGAAACAATAAAAGTGCAAGTGTAGTTTGGAATTAAATAGAAATGAATTTATAAACGTTTCATTAAAATGAGCTGACACTTTGAACCTATAAACACTTTAAAAAAACCAAAACAATAGCAGCTGAACACTTCAGTTTTATCTTTGGTCTTATGATTAACCAGCAAAAAATAGTTGTACCAGGCATGTCCATTACAGACAGATACTTAAAATTTACATAACTCCACAGAGATTCAAAATTAAAAGAGGAATGTTTGCATGATATTTGGTCAGATAAAATATAATGCCTTTGAGAAACAAACAGCATTTTTCAATACAAAATGAAATTACATATATGAATTTTGGTACTGTACATTAACTTACTCTCTTGCACTTATTCTCTTGTGTGACTCCTCTTCCCAAACAACATTCAATAAGAACAACTTCATTTGCACAGTCTTTGCAAAATTAGGTTGCAGGGAAGAGAACCAAGAGCCCACGTTAGAGCTAAATAACATGCTCTTTTTTCTGTGTTTGTGTTTCTGTTTACACACACAGAGGCAACCCCTACTGAATCCATGGTACCATACAACAGCTACAGCCTTAGCAAACAGGTATCCATAACCTTGTTTTGTATTCTTGGGCTGGGAGAGGAGGAAGAAGGCAAAAGGGCCACAGGATTACTCATATGGGTCAATTCTCTGTACACATCCCTGCAGATAAGGCCCTTAACAGCTCCAGCACACAGCAGGTACCAGTGCTGTCATGTTTCTGTGGAATAAGATGAATGCTGTAACAGAAACCCAACTTGTCTCAGCTCTTTTCATCAATCATATTAATGAATGCATGCTGTAGAGCAGATAAGGAGAATACATTTAATATCTCAGTTGTACACCCAAGCCATCAAGTGCATGCACTTTGCCTCATGGCAGGATGCCCCCTCTCTTCAAGAACGCTCACCCAAGCTCAAGGTGAAAGCAAACACCTGCATTATGTCCATCATGAACTCAAACCATGCTTTGATGAGCAAAAACTCACACTGAAGATCTACCTGCCTAGCTAATGAACTGAGGGTTTGCCTCACTTTTTATTACCCTGATGGACTCAACTGTTTTGGAAATATTGTCAAAACAAAGCCCACTTAATTCTCTTTACCCTACACTTCAATTCCACTTGTCTTCAATAGTTCTCCAATTTTACCCCATGTCCTTTGGCTTGTTTGCAGTGCATCTTCACTGAGAGTTTACCATCACTGTCACTCACCCCTCAGTCCAACTTTCATTTTCTAAACTATTTACACTCTCCAACATCTCTTCTTGTTACATATTTTCCAATGCAACTCTCTTCTCCCGACCTTACTACATTTTAATGAGAAGGTCCTTGCCAAGTCCATTACAGGTTTCCATGTATTGTGGCAATACTAAACAAATGTACACCCCTTTCCAGAGAAAAGATCCCTTTTCAGAGGCAGTGATATAAACAGACAGCTGACTGAAGTGATCATGATGCCAGAATTAACAGCTCAAGGGTTTTCATGTCAAGAGTTCAGGCAGCCACAATACCCTGGGCTGGCCATCTAGTTCTTCTTTGGGCAAAAGATTCAATGGCTTTGATTGCAGAACTGCATCTTATTTTAAATACCAAGAAAACACAAGCCTGCAAAAATAGTACAAATCATGGTCTGCTACAAAAAAACCCCAACAACCCAGAAACACCAATATAGCTGACTTAGTCTTAAATACCATGTGCAAAGAACATTTGATCAATACTAACTATAAATACACTATTTGTATTTGTAGAAAGAAGCACAGTGCTTCGAATACAAAAATAACCCAGCTTGTGGGTGTGACCTATGCCATAATTACCTGAAAATGACTGCAAGAGCAGTTAAAGACATTGACAGAAGTAGGCAAACATCTGCCTAGGCAGTGTTTCCATTTAGAAAAATTGGTTTGTATAAAGCTTCATGGATTTTGAAAATGTTTGTTTCACGTTCTGATGCACAGAACTGTGAGTAAGGCACACCAATGCATCAGAGAGAGGAAGAGCAGGTTAGTAACTTCAAACTATACTAAAGCTTCTCTGAAGTTACACTTGGTCCCTCACAATTTGAGAGTGCTCACTGAGGACACAGCATTGCAGGTAATAAAGCACATGCTCAATTTCCTGAGCACCAGCAATTTAGCTACACATTTTGGGGCTTAATACATCAAATACTTGAGCAGGTAACCAATTAAAGCAAGGTTTTGAAATTCAGAATTTTCTGACACTCTGGCACACCTGCAGAAGTAGCTAAGGACACCTGCAAACCTGTCTGCATCACAACTCAACAGGTTATTCCAGCAACTGGGACATAACCAGACAAAAAGTGGCAATTATCTGCCTGATATTTATACTCAGAGGACACCAGAATTTGTAGCCCACGACTCCCACTGTACCACAAATCAGTGCTAAATTATTCTGAAGTACCCTGAAATATTTTACTTCCTCCTCTCCACAACAAAATAACAATTTGCTATAGTACAGCACTAGAAAATCCCATCAAGGTTATTTGGTTCAAACACTGACACAATCAGATAACTGGTTAGGCAGTCACCCAAAAATCCCACCAAACTCCTACCAGGGAGCAGGACGGTGCCACAGTAAGCTTAAGGCACTGAGATTTGGACTGGTTTAAGGTTTGTTCCAAAATATAATACAGAACTTCTTATTTTGTTGTTGGTCTCGAGAGAAAGCATATTCTAAGAAAACAATACTTGAATATAGAAACAAATAATAAAACTCAACTAGAACCCACAAACAAATGAACTCTGAAACTCAGAGTATTTCTTTAAAAGGTTTTCCTTGGGATAATTCAAACATCAGTCCTTTAACAAAATACTAATGCCTCCTCAATAGCAATATTTAGTGCAGCCAATCATCCTAAAAATAAGGCCTTTGTGAAAATAAAGTGCTATTTGTTTCCTTCTATCTGCATTTCAATCCTTCAGTATAACCTTCACTGGAACACAAATGTGAAACTTGATTCTTCATCCTGTTATCACAGCATTCCCTCAAGTTTACATTAACATGTGTTACATTTCTATTTAGCACAATGTGCTCGATTACCCAGGAAATTTAAAGCATGGCATTGAGCATTTCAAACTGTGATCCACACCCATGCTCTAGTGCTTATCACATTTTAGGAACATCTTGGTACATTGACGGATTGGGGGAGGGGGGCTGTTTGCACTTAGAAGATTTTTAAATCCCACATAGATTTTGCATCATAAAAAGAAAATCTCAGAAAAAAAGCTCTATTTTGCCACTAAGACAAAAAGTTAACATGAATTTCTAAAAATGTCAGTTTGAGCCTTTTAGTTTGCAAACTGTTGACTGAAGGCAACGCTTGACAACTAAGGCATTTCCCCAGAAATGTCAGAATTTTCACACGTACAACCAATGACAATGAGAATCACAATTTCAATAAGTCTTGGCCTGGTCTTCTTAGGTCAGGAACAAAACCACAGGAGCACATTCCATCAGTCCCACCATCCTCAGGCAGATGCAGGCTCTTGAAGCACCGGCGAGCTGGGAGTGTGCGATGTCCCGGGGCAGCCCCTGGGTACAGCAGCTGTCCCAGCCCCGGCTCACTCTGCCAGGGGCTCCTGCCTGGCCTCAGCCATGTGCCGGCACGGGGAGGGCGCTGGGCGCAGGTACCGGGGACTGCTGTACATCCTGATGATGTGAGGGGCCTGGATCCAGGTGCTGATCAGCTGGAAAGCTACGAGGTCCAGCGTGGGCCTGTCGAAGGCAGACAGCAAATTCACGGGGGCCGCTTCCTTGAGGAACCGGGGCAGCGCCACGGCCTCGGGGATGCTGGAGTTGCCCAGGAAGAAATCCATCAACACCTGCTTGCGCAGGCAGTCCCTGAGGTACAGCACCAGGTCCTCCAGCCGCTCCACCAGGAACTGCTCATCCCAGGCCTCCAAGGGCCCCTGCAGCAGCAGGGAGAAGAGCGCTGTCTTCAGGACGTAGGAGGAGAGCACCCGGCCCCACTGGGAGCAGAAGGGCTCCTCCAGGCCGTGCCTGCGAAGATCCCGCAGGCCCTTGAGGATCTGCAGGCACTTGAGGTGGCAGGAGGCGTCCGGGGCCTGCTCCTTCAGCCAGCCCAGCAGCCGCTGCTCCTGCCGCGAGGCGTTGAGGCCCCAGAACGCCTCGGGGGCCGGGGAGCCGTGGAGGCCCTCGGGCGGCAGGGCCGTGAGGTAGAGCCCGTCACCGAGAGGGATGGCTGGGATGAGGCGCACGGCCATGGAGATGTGGCAGCAGACGTAGTCGGAGCAGGGCACGATGTGCAGCGTGGGCGGGTGCCCGGGGCACGCCGAGAGGCTGACGCGGCACCGCTCCTGCAGCCGATACCGCACGGCTGCCAGGCACCGCTGCAGATGGCCCTGGAACCAGCGCAGCACCAGCCCCGAGGAGAGGTGGCTGCGGCCCAGCAGCTCCACGCAGAAGCCTTCGACAAAGGGCCGGCAGCGTCGTGTCCAGCCGTTCCTCGCCCGCAGGCCGCAGACGAAGGCGCCGCATGGCCCCAGCCCGTCGGCACAGCGCGGCTGTGGCTCCAGGTGCGGCGGCAGCCGCAGGGGCACCAGGATGTCGAAGCAGTCGGGGCTGCGCACCTTGTGCTGCTCGTAGGCGCTGCCGATGCGCACGAAGTCCCCGCGCAGGCTGAGAGCCAGCGGGCCGGGCTGCAGCCCCTGCGCCTTGGCGGCGCGCACCAGCTCGGCCACCACCCTTCCCACGTGCGCCTTGCTGTGCCCCAGCACGTGCGGCGACACCCGCAGCTGCCGCGCGTGGAACCGCTCCAGGGCTCCGCGCCGCGCCCCCGCCGCGCACCGCGCCCCGCCGCGCCGGGGGCCGCCGCCCGCCGCGCCGCAGCAGCGAGCGAGCAGGCAGCCGAGCAGCAGCAGCGCCGAGCCCTTCAGCAGCGGCACCCCGGACCCGGCCGCCTCCGCCTCCGCCGCCGCGTCCTCCGGGCCCCCCGCGCCCTCGCCGGCCGCGCTGCCGCGCAGCGCCTGGTAGAAGCAGAGAAGCGCGGTGCAGAGCGCGGTAAGCAGCGGCCAGAAGCCCCGCACACGGAGGGGGGAGATGAACAGGGCGCGGCGGGGGCTCGGGCCGCGGGGGGAGCCGCCGCCGCCCAGCCCCGCGGGCGGGGAGCGCCCGCCCCCGCCGGCCCCCTCCTCCACAGCCCCGGCCGCCCCCAGCGCGGGCCGCGCCGCTGCCCCTCGCCTCGCCCCGCCGCTCCCCTGCCTGCCCCGGCCCGGCCGCCGCTCCGCTCCGCTGCCGGCCTCCTCTTCCGACGGACGCGGCCCCGCGTCAGGCGCCGGCTGAGCTCAGAGGAAATGCCGCGGGCGGCGGCCCGAGGGCCGGGGGCGTTGTCCGACGGGGGCCGGCCCGGGGCGGGGAGCGGCGCCGCCCGCGAGGTCGCGGTTTCCCGATTTCGCGATGTCCCGCTTTCCCGCCTTCCCGCCCAGCGGGGCAGAGCCGCGGTTGTCCCCGGCCCGGGCAGAGCCCCCGGCAGCCCTGCCCCGAAAGAGGAGCGAGAGTCGGGTTCCGTGCCCCCATCGCTGCAACAGCGCCCTGCAGCGTGTTTTGGTGTAAAACTGCGAGTTTCTGTACCCCCGCAGGAGGGGACGGCGGTGTCAGGGGGAGCGCTCCTGCCCGGGCTGCAGTGTCGTGTCAAAAGCTCCACGTTGCACGTTTTTCCTCAAATAAGTGTTACAGGCCTGTCCCACTGCAGGGCAGTCCCTCCCGTTCCCAGCTCTGCCTCAGGGTCTGGGTGCCAAAGGAGCAGCAAAGCCATCAGTGCCAGTGCACCAGGGTGTGTACGGGCTGCTGCTGTAGTAACAGCGGCCTGAAGTCATAGAATCATTCAAAAGCCTTGGGCTTTTTACCTTGTGTCTAAATTATTAGCAAATTAAGAGATAAGAAATAACCCCGAGGGTAAAATCTACACAGATACTTGAGATAAATTTTAAACACATAGCTTTCTGGGAGTGTGTTAAACTGTCTCAAATATTGATGGGTTCAGGGTCATCATCCTCAACTTCTCTTTGCTCAATAAATATTTACAGAGTTTTGAAGTTGTCTGCTGAAGTTTAAGAACCATCTATGTAACCATTCTGCTTGGTTTAATTTTGGGTGATAAAGTTCCTGCTGCTGCATCTGCACGGTGGCATGGGTGGCTGACGAAGGTGAAAAGCAGTGCTTGAACACAAGAGTCTAAATCCAGCAAGCTGCAAATGCTGTAACAAGGAATGGGTCAGAGAATCAAGAGATATGCCATACAAATGTTTGGTTATGCAATTTGTGTTTATATGAAGCAAAATATGACTTTAGGTACATTAAAATCATACCTGACAGGAAGTAGCAGATGTTGCATAGCCAAGATGCTGCACACAAAGTCAAACTAGGTAACCAAGGTCAAGCAGCCTGTATTAATTAATGGGCAACCAACCTAGGGTGAGAGTCTAGAGTACACTTGAGAGATACAAAAAGAAGTCCTAATCCAACTCTGACTGTTGGGTTACAATCAGGAGATTTTTCAAATTGGAAATCAAGCAGATGTAAAGGCAAGAAACCGCAGACAATTTTATAACATCTCAGCCAGCAAAATATTTCATGCCCTACAACAGAAAGCACGTTTTCTGACAGCTCCAGTCAGCTAAGTCCAGAGCCTTGCTATTCAGAAATATCATCCCACAACAGCCATATCTTGCAAAGCAAATGCAGGAAGTGAAAAGCATCTTTCTTTCCCACTCCTAGTTTCATGTTTTCCTATAGTTCTTCATAAGGCTGAATGAGGGGACAAAAACATTCATTGTTCTTATTGCCTGTGGCCTATCACTTCACTTTCTCCTGCACCCCTAAAACTCCAAACTGTTTAAATAACACAGCTGCCCTGGTATTATGCCGATCCTTCAAGATGTTTCATTGGAAAATATTGTTGAACTTCGTGAACTCTTGGCTCATACATTCAATTTTTACTAGCCTGTGGATTTTTTTTTCACCCTCAAGCCCAGCATGTTTTGCATGCCTTCAGACCTTGCTCCAGGCACAATGATTTTTCAAGACAGGCTGCACTCTCTTTTCATGCAGGGTTGATTTGATTAGCTGCACAGCCACGCTCAGCAGACAGACAGCTGCATCTGCAGGAGCTGGCACAGCCCTTCATGCCTGCTGCCCACAGGGGAGCCTAGAGCTTAACAGCACAGCAGTTACCTTGTGGGACTTCTGCAGCTTCCCAGCCAGCCACGGGCCCCACAGGCTGGGGGAAATGCAGATGTCACTCCAGGCAGTGGCACAGGCCCAGGGGCCAGCTGGCCGGGAGCGTGTGAGCAGCCACACCAGGCCTGGCAGGGCAAACACGGCTCAGAACGTGCTTCTGCATGGCCAGCTGAGGTGGTGCTGGGGCAGACCAGCAGGCTGCAGAGTAACAGGTTGAATGCTAATAATGTGACCTTGACATCAGAACCAGAATGAATCCACAGCACTGACTTTTACCACTGCTGTTTAAATTACTAGCTAGTCCTTTCTCCCCTCCTCACGATGAAATCGTGAGGCACGATGAAATCTGTAGAGCCTTGGGCTGATAAAAGGTGGCCAGTGGCCTGTTTTCTGGGACCTTGGCTGCTTCATGACTCCCTGAGCACAAGGTGAGTCTCTGGGAAAAATGCTGAGTATGTCAGAGGTGGGAGATGTCCCAGAAGTGCTTGGCTTTATAAAGTTTAAATAGCAGTTACATACTCAAGAAAAATAATAGGTTGTACACTAGTAAACATGACCTCAAAATTGTGGCCAGAGAGAATTCATAACATCAATTTTTACTACCATTGTTTAAGTTTATGTTATCTAAACACTCACTCCAGAATGTGCCATATACAGGATATCCTGCTCACTAAATTAGGAATAATGTTATTCTTAAACAAGTTGAGCTAAAAATAGCTCATGATAACTCTGGGGGAGATTTTCAGAGGCAAAAGAAAGCAGTGGGTCAGAGCAGTTCAAGTTTCTCCACAGTTGTCAGTATTTCATACATCTGTGTGACTGATCTGTTCATGCTACAGTACACCTGTCAGAGACGCAGGCAGAGCACACCACCTGAGGAGAAAGAAGGAAGGGGTAGAAAGACAGAAGGCAGGGACAGGTGATGATATCTGTCTGATGCTTTATGACCTACCTGAGACACAAGCCTGAGATTTCCTCCCAGCTATCCCAGGTCGGTATCTGCCCTGCTGAACCAGAGCTGCACACTCTACTGCAGGTGCAGGAGGAAGTCTCTGGGGATCCCTTCCTGCACCAGAGCTGTACAGCTGCTTTTCTACAGCAAGTGGCTTACACCTCCATCTTCTCATAATGCACTATTAAACAGTCTATAGCAGAAAAGTACAATAATTGTTTGCAAAAAAATACAAGTCTGAATGGTCGGTCATTTGGCTTCATGTCCCAGTAATTACTCTTCTAATTATTTCCACTGAAAGCAAAGCTATCAGCACATCTCTCCCACAGCCCACTGGATGGTCCAGCCAAGAAGATGCCACGATCAAAATAAACATCCTTTGCCTGCCATTCCTCTGACTCCCAGATTTTATGGTATACTATTAACTACAATACCAACCAACAGCATTAGACAGACATAAATCCATTTTTTTATTGTGGACTAATGAATCTCTGCCAGTCACAACAGCAGGGGATGGGAAAACATGAGAGGGTGTCTTGCTACCACAAACAGCTGAGGGAGCAGTACATAAACATGAAGGAGTCTGGGGAGTAGGGGTGTTACTGCACCTTCTCTCTTAAAATATTTTCTGTTTACCAAGTCAGATGTGCTTGCCACCTCTGCTAGTCTGTTTGCTCACTAACTATCAGCAGGGTGTAGCACTTCTTAATCTGAGAGCCTGAGAGCAGACTGGGGTAAACCACACACAGCCCAATACAGGATTTCCTTTCTGTAGAAGGATGGCTTCCTGAGTAATTCATACAACAATCTCTTGTCCAAGCTTGTCCTGATCACAAATAGAAATACTCTGGCTCTATGCTGGTGATCAGTACCAGCACCAGCTGGTTAATTTCCAGCTTATCCCATATTATTTGAAAACCTTCAAGGATTACTTTTCTGCCTAGAAACTTGTTTGAGCAGGGCATTTATACTTACCCATTGCATGGCATTCAGGAAGACATGCCTATGTGTTTCCAGCTAAGCAATGAACCAGGAATGAAACCCCCAGCCCATCTGCATCAGTGTCATTGGCACACTGAGTTCTGTCTGATGAGCTGTGACAGTGGCACTCTGCAGTCCCATGGTCTCCATGAAACTGAAGTGACTCCTGTTGTGAAGAATTTGAACTACAGCATCATGACAAGGAAACATCTTTCAGCAATAAGAGTACAAGTACACAACCATCATACAGAAGAGTTATCAACAGTAATGGGGAATGTTTCATACATTGAAAATGGAAACATTAAAATTCTCCAGGTCAAGACTGTAAGTCTTGCACTTGCTCTTTAAGTTCAGTTTTTGATGTAATCCACGTTTGAATGACAACAGTCACAGCTTCCAGTGTTGTATCAAACCCTCCAGCCAACAAACCCTGCTAACTCCCAGGGCAGCAGAGGAGGTGATCACACTGTGCTCACCTTGTGTGACAAGGCCCCAGTGTGTCACCTTCCATGCAGGAGCCCCCCTCAGCCCTTCCCTTTCCTCACCACCCTCAGCAGATGTTGTGGGTCTGAGGACCCCACTATGGAATCCCCAGGTTTAAAAAGCATCAGATAGAGCCAAACCTTGCATGTGCTTGAGTTAAAATAGTTTAACAAAAAAAAAACCAGTTTAATACCAATCTAATTAAATTTGGATGCATTTGTGTGTGTTCAAATGTAAATTTAATCACTGACTGAAACAGTTTAACTAATGGTAAGTCATTGGAATGTGTATTTGCACCAGAACTTGCTTAACTAATAAAAAGTGATCACACAGCTGAGCCTTAATTTACTGATTAAAGCAAAATATTTTAAATGAGGATCGTAACAGTTTCATTATACCAGTTTGGGTTGTTGTGCCATTTCTGTTTTTCATAACCAGTGCAAGGGAGCTGGAAAAGAGACACCAGGCTTGTCCCACAGCTCTGTGCTGGTTCCAGCAGGGCTGTGTCAGTGTCACTGGTGGCTTTCAAAGAGCAGCAAAGCAGCAGCAGCTGCCCCTGTCCCCCCCAGTGACTGTCATTACTGGGTCTTTCAGCTTTGGGTGCACATACCCCTAAGCTTGCAATGAAATTAGAGAAGAGGTTTTGTGCCTGACAAATACCCTGCAGCAAACTAAGAGAGGAAGTTTATGCACAAAGTGATGAGATACAGCTCACAGAATCAAAGCGAAGCACACAACAGGGAACAAGCTCTGTTATCGGCTTACAGCCCCGAATAATGAGATGATCCTGGCTCAGCTGACACTCTCCTGATGAGCCTGAGCTGGATCACCCACCCAGGGAAAAGGAGTGAAAATACAGCGTGGGAGGAAACCTGAGTGAGGGAGGATCTGTCTGGGGAAACTGGCTTATCAGCACTCAGCAATTAGGGTGGGAGAAGCTGGAGCTCTGGCTCACAGCACCTGTTCTGCAGGGCAGGAGAGCAGTGGTAGCTCTAGGAAGCCCTGTCCTAGACCCTCACCTCATCCTGCCAAGGACAGAGAGGGGAAAAGCTAATGGCTTGAAAGGAAAGTGACCTGCAGAGAAGGCAAAGCAGCCCCAAACTATCAAAGGAGCCAAGCCAGCACAGTTTCTCACTGAATTTCCTCACTGCAGAGGGATAGGAACAGAGGTCCTTGGGCTCAGGGAGGTTTCATGCCACACCCAAACCCACACATGGAGCCTGGCAGCAATCCCCAGCTGGATTATCTGCATCAGGAAACATCAGCCCAGTGACACCAGCCCACACAGGGCAGTGTCCTGTGCACTGCCCTGGCCCACCCGATTTGAGTGGAAAGATGCTGGGGGGATGCTGCAAGCATTGCTCAGCATCGGTTGAAATTAAAACCTTGCAGCACACTGCCTGCTCTAGGAGATGTGTGCACATGGAGTTGTTGAAATCATGGCTAAAAGTCAGCCTCAGTCATGTAATCTTCCGGTTCAAAGTAAGTTCTTTACCTGCTTGGCTGCCCTGTAAGGGGATGAGCATTACAATGATAGAGCCTGAAATCTCACCAGGAGGGCTAAATTTGATCTCTTCCGAGCATCTCTCCACAGTGATTTCTCAGGCTGCATCGCTTTAACTAAGATTAAACTTTCCACAGATCGATGCAAAGCAACATAATTACTTCATTTGCAAGGCAGCAAGGGCAGCATACTTCTATCTTTAAGGCCATTCAGATGAGCTCATTTAATGACAGCTATTTTTACATCTGGTGTCATAGGTTTCATTATTATAGCATCAACCAGTTAAACAGAAGTGGGAGAATCTTTCATGTTCTACCTAATTCAATTTAAATCTCTTTTTTTTTAAATGTATGATACAGAAGGCATCACATTTACTTCCTGGAACTGTAAAATACAAGTTTCTCACATAGATACAAATGCAAAGCAAACCCACTGAAACAACAGGAATGGCCCAGGCTCCCCTAAGGGAGACTGAGGTCAAGAACGAACTGCCTTTACAACAAGCTGGTTCATGTTTGAATGTTATTTCTTTACTTCCAGAACACATTCTGTCTTCTATTCCCTTTGTTATCCCTAAAGTGGTACCTGCAAACAGGGGAGGAGAACGGTGAATGCAAAAAGTTCACTTTCCCCATCTCAGTGTTTGTGTGAACAGACACATCCGTGACCTGACTGAGGTCCTAGCAGTGCAAGGGAATGGATCCCTCACTGGGGGCTTTACAAACATCTCATCAGCATTGGGTTCATGTTGCAGTGCCCAGAACCAGCCCCTTCCCTAGCCAGAGGGCCACCACTGTCCATGGGATCTTTATAGCTCAATGGAAAACAATATGCTTGCCATTGAAGGAGGACACAAATGTTAAAGAAAGCGTGGAGCAGTAAAAGACTTGAACCCATTGCAGCATCCTTCTTTAGAGACTGTGGATGTGGTGCTGCAGAGCACAAATGTACCAGCCACCCCTGCAATAATTTTCTGATCCCCAGGATATCACAGAAAAGGGATATCCATGGTGGGCAAAGAATGAAGAACATGGACTGAAAAACAAAGAACTCTACTCACCCAAACCCAAGCTTCTGCTCAGATTGCATCTCCAAATGACACAACACTGTCCTCATATTAATGTGTTTTCCCCTCCATCTCTCTGCCTGTTGTCACAGCATGACAGATGACAGAAGCCTGGGGAGAGCTGCCTCAGGCTGCACAAATTTCAAGCTCTCTCTGAGAGCACTTTGATATTGGAAGTTATACATTTGAAATGTCCATACCTTGTGCTCTGCTGTGGTTACAGCTTTTCTGGGATCTGCTCTAGGGAAACTTTAAGAGCTCATCTCTGTGGGAAGATTTTTAGTCATTTAAGAAGTATGAGGTACTAAGGGTAGCATCTGAACTTGCTAAAAGATTCCAGTTCACACAATTTCAGCACTTAAGCCTTTGGCTCAGGAATAAATAACAAACTCTAGATAAATTTTTTTGACGGGTTTATGAATTATAAGCCAACTACATATATTTTAAATATCACTCCTAAATATATTAAAGAACAATGAATTATTCATGATGATAGAGTGCTTCATTGAATTTATTTCCCTTGATTTAGCTCCCCAAGTAGATGAATATTACAAAAAATAGCTATGTCCCAAAACAGGCAACAAGTCCATTTACAGCCTCTCCATTGATCAAAGACAGGAAGTAGAAATGTGCATAACTTAGCTTTAGTGCCCATCCTCATCCATCAGCAAAAGACAAGGCATCCAGCTCAAAACATTCCTGAACAAGTCCACTATGTGGAAGCCCAGTGGCAGACATGGCCTCCAGCCAAGCTTGCAGGTCATTGGGACAGCATGAAACCACCTCTCCTCTGCTCCTGGGAAACACAGCTCCCGCTCAGCAATGCAAACGCATCCTTTTGAATCCAGGAGAGACATAAATATTCTCTGCATGCTACAAGAGCCTGTGGAGAGCACCCAGCAGATCTGAAGATGGGGGCCAGGAGAAGGGTCTTGCCAGCCCTCCTAAATGTAAATGGCTCAAGCTACAGTGTGTTCCAGCCACCACCTGTCCCCTTGTCAGCTCTCCAGGTGCAGCTGAGTCTACCCCAAACATGGCTCAGGCCAGAGCAGCACTTACCTCTGGGAGAAGGCTCTGAGTGAAAGGCACATCGCCCACCCCTTGAATCAGCAGAGCTGGATGATAAAGAAGCACACATCGATATGTATTTGCACAGATACTTGCACCAACCCATCAATAATGACAGTCAATTGTCATGATAATGCTTCCACTTGTAATTTGTTACCTTTGGAGCAGACTTTAATTGTGTGTGTAGCTCCCTGAAGCAAGGCATTGCTGGGTAAGGGGCACAGCTGGACTTGCCAACAACCACATGATTCAAATAAGCAACACCCTATAAAATTATTTTAGAAGCCAAGGAAAGCAAAGCCCACAGAAAAATCAGACCCAACTTATGTCCAAGAATGCGAGGAAAAATGAAACACCTAAAATTAATTTAAGAAGTTGTTTGATTTAGGTAAATACAGATGGGTACTGGCTATGACTTCTGAAACCTCAGAGCATGCAAGTCTAAACACAGGGGTGGTAACTAGGGGCATGGGTGCAGCCCCAGAGACCAAATGGACTTTGATCTACTTAGGATTCTTTCTCCCTAACAACAAACAAAAGAAAGCAAACAAAAACAGATACTGAATCAAGTCCATGCTGGTGTGCTGCAGCAATTTCAGATCATTGACTGTTTGTATGACAAATGGGTTAATATCTTGGTATGTGAGACAACCCAGGAATGAGTAAGTGTTGCCTAAGATGGACAGGGTGAAACATTGATTAAGCACAGAGTATGCCATAATAATTGCCAGATGCAGGCAAATTTATCATGGGTTTTAAAGTGTGGATGAATATTCTCTAGGAAATCTCCTCTGCAAACTTCTTCTCTTGGTTTTATGCAGTTTTCATAACACACACAGGTCACGTGTGTAATTTGTTCCATTAGTTTCTCTTGGCTGTGATAATAACGCTGTTTGGGGTTAGGTTTTTTGAGGATTTTTAGTAAATCAGACAAATGTGCTAAGAGTTCTGCTGATTATTCCTAACTCATTGCAGGTCAGTACAAGATGACACATGGAGGGTGTGTCATAACACATACAGCAAAGGCTGTAGCAGTATCACATGTACTTTGATAAGGGTAGGGAGATAAAAAGAGGGAAGAATGTAACCATGAATTTTCTTGTTAGTTGGAAAGTCATGGAAAACAACACACAGGGCTTTCACCACTGGGTCTGGTGAGTTATTTCTGTTTGAATATGAAGCCTGTGGAGAATGATGAGTCGGTAGGAAAGAAAGAATGAGCTAGCTATCAGGTCACTACAAAGCTGTAGCTTCATGTAAGGAGTTTGCAACATCATATCCAACCAATGTATCAGATGAGTCCAGGTAGCTGCTTCAGCAGCTGGGAACTGCCAGCAATACATGGTGAAAACCAGGCTGTACTTTTTTTGCCCCTATCCATGGAAAAATCCCAAATGGAGCAGCACTCCACAGGAAAGCTTCAAGAATACTCATACCAGCTTACCAGGATAAATCCTCTCGCTGGTCATCAGCCTGAAACATCCAGTGACTGCTGGAATTCATGTCACATCTGCTGGAGATGACCATATGTTCCAACTTATGCTGAACTAGTGCTCTGTGCTGTGAGTCTCTGCATTTATGACAAATGATAAGCAAACACAGCCAGCTCTAGAGTCTGTATATAAACACATGTATCTGTCATCTTCCTCTGCAAGCCTTGGCTCCCTGAGAAGGCAGAACTGATTCTCATGCATTATCTCTCTAAGCATATGCCCCATGTCTTACAAGATTCTCACATTTTGTGTAAACAATAGCACTTGTGTCACTTAAAATTGAGACATAATAATTTCTCATTAGCAAGTACTGCTGCGATATTTGGGTGGGAGGAATTGAAAAGCAGACAATTATTAATTAAAAAAAAAAAATCACATTTCAACCATGTCTAAAGTCTTCTTTCAACCACCTTCGAAGTATTCAAGTAAACAGCATTTTTCCTGCCAAAGCCAGAACAATGAGAGCTGACAAGATGAGCTGTGGAAGACAGCTCCTCATCTGTGACTAGCAGTTACCTTTCCAGGTCAGGGCTGGAATCAACCCATCAAGGTACACTTGCAGAATAATCTCACCAGCGATTTTAAATCCTGCTGCTGTTCTTTTGCTGGATAAAACCCAACTTAGGAGAAGCAAGGTTAGCACATTTTCACATATCAGGAGTGCTGTATGGTTAGGACAAGAATACAGCCACAAGGGAGATTTAGCTCCTCTCAAACTGTATTTCCAGTGTATTTCTGCTACAGACCTGGTAGGAGCATGGCTATGCCCCACAGGAGGGAGAAAACAATCTATCATCAGCAAGATGAGACACAGCCCTAAATTAGGCATAGGCTACTGCTTCAAAAGGAAGTTCACTTTAATGAAGAGATAGCAACGAAGATCATCTGGACTGAGTCATCTGCCTTGACACTGCATGTCTGTCTGCACCTGTAAGAAAAGGCTTTTCACTCCACTAAATGTTTTATCCATTTACATGCAGTTAGCAACCTCTGACTACACAGGTGCCCTCAAGCCACATGGGATAAATTCTTGACAGCTTGCTAAAACACTGCTGGCAGAGCTTGTCTTTAAAACGAACTGCAAGAAAATTCAAATCCCCCTCATCCACTGCTGTCTCTGCTCTGACCTGGACAGCCCATGCAGGTGGCTGGCAGTAGCCACAGAGCAAACAGAAAAGCAGTTTTAGTGCCAGAAATAATCTTTTTTATTACAGTCCAGAAAAGGTGTTTTAAATATGAAAACCACCCAGTGTATGTATGACTTGATTTCATTAATATCTTGTGCTACATATGTCCACCTGTACCATAAAATCAATCAATCCATCATCCCATTGTGCCTCATCTGGCACAAGTAACGCTGAAAAACAAATCACTCACATACAAACAGTTGGGTGGAAAATACCTGCAAGGAAAGAAGACATATGAAGCCTGAAGTCTTAAGCAGACAATGAGACTGTCAAGGTAGTCATTAGATGCATCCCTTCCTTCCCTCTGTGCCACTTCAGGAACCAGGCATTTCAAGGACAGCTAATCTGAATGATCTAATAGTTGCCTAAAACTACTCAAAGGGTATTTACCAAGAGAGTGGAGGCAAACTCTTCTCCATGATGCTACATGACATAACAAGCAGCAGCAGCAGTAACAGTCCTGGAAGGTTCAGGATAAGAAAAAAAAGTGCCACTGGTAGGGTACTGCATGACCAGATCAGGCTGCTCATAGAGGCTGTGAAATTTCTGTCAGATTTTCATTACCTGTCCGAAAAAAATCATGGCTGACCTGTTTCAGTGCTGGCTGCAGTCCTGCTTCTAGCAGGAGGCTGGACAAGACGACCTCCAGAGCTCCTTTCCAAGTAACACTGCATGACTCCTGGGCTCCCATCAGAACATCATTTACTTTCAGCTAAGAACAAGCACAAGTAAAGGCAGTGCCATGGCCAGAGTTTGTGAGACAAAGACCTTCAGAACCAAAACCCTCCATTTTTTTTAAAATATCAGCATAGGTGTATTAATCTGCATCCTAACACAACAAAACGCTGCTGCTGCCATAAGCTGAATTTCTGGATGCAGAGGTACCACCCCCTGCTCTGCAAAACTGTAGCATAAGGTGGTACTTCTCAAAAACACCTGAAGTGAGTAGGAGGCTGCATTTATTGAAAGCACCTAACAACAACTGGAATTTTCATTCTAACATAGTCAATTGCAAAGCTGCTGTCATTCTCCTAAATCCATTCAGATTTTTCATGTCAGACACAACAAAAACTGAAGTAACAAATAGAAAAATGGTAGTACCTTTAAGCAATCTCCACCCTTATAACACAGATTCCTCCTTTAAATTGGCCAATATTTTTGCCTTAGCCCTTTAAGCCTCCCAAGCTAAAAATTTTGTGCAGAATTAAATGCAAGTGACACGCCACAACTTTGAAGCTAGTGACAAAAAATGACTGCCATTTGAAATTATATCTTCACTAAAGTCAAGTTACAAGACAGAGCACATAGATTAAATAACTCCTGTAATACTGAGAACAAATAGAGATGTACAATCCATGTCATCCCCAGCACAGGGACTGTATGGCACATCCTCAGCTGATCACAAGCCTAGCTCTGTGTGTTCAAGTGAGCCACACAGATTTACTCCAGACAAAAATGAAGCCCAACCCAGACAACAATTTAGCTCTCTGCCAAACTGCCCCAGGAGTCTCATTTGACATAATTTGCATCATAAATCACAGAATCATAGAGTGGCTTGGGTTGGGTTGGAAGAGACCTTAAAATTCACCTCATTCCACTTCCTGCTAGCCCTGTCCATCCTGGCCTTGGACACTCCCAGGGATGGGGCAGCCACAGCTTCTATGGAAACCTGTGCCAGGGCCTCACTACTCTCACAGTGAAGAATTTCTTCTATCCAATCTAAACCTGCCCTCTATCAACATAAAGTCATAAACCCTTGTCCTATCACTGCACGCCCTTGACAAAAGTCCATTCAGCTTGTGTCAGCATCACCTCATTAATCCCAGCCACGGGGCTTTGATTTCTGCCTGGCTGCTGCTGAAACGTGTCCTGGCACAGCCAGAGCTGCACGTCTAAGGCATCACACGTGCCTTCTGCAGTGCCTGCAGACAGTGCAGAGATCCTGCTCCAGAAACAGCCCCCAGTGCTCAGCACAGGGACTGCACCATCTGTCACTCCCCTCCAAACACCATCATTACCTTTATCAGAGCAGCTTTGGAGAACAGGGGCCAGGTCATCCCCAGCACCGACTGCAGAAGAAGCAAGAGGTGAAATTCTATTCAAAGAGCAGGTAACAGCCCTATAGCCTTGCACACATACAGATGGGTACCTGCTGCTCCTCCTCACTGCTTCTGCAGGAGAAAATTGGGATCAAGCCCTGTATTATCACAAGAGCTACAAAAGACCTCCTTACTATAAGGGGAAGGATTTCATCCCACTGCATATTATAAAACCTAAATTATGTGTGTATTTTATCATTTACAAGGAAGCCACAAAACTCAAAGGTGCAGTGAAGACCATGTCATCTTCCCCACTCCCTGTTCTGAAAATGCAGCATTTCACAGCCTCTATGATCCAAGCTCCCCTTCCTCTGTCAACACAACCAGAGTTCATTGAGGATCACTATGATAACAGACTTGTATAAGCTATATACTTTGGCCTCTGCCTGCCATTAATCCCTGCTGGGATGGCTGGTATTACTCAGCTCAGTTCTGCCTCAACATAAAAAAGTAACTACAGCCTTGCAGCAGCTGTACAATAGAATTGTACAGCACTAAGCACCTCTTGTTCTTTTGTAACGTTTTACCACTTTTTTAGCCTTTCAAAATCTTAAAAAACAAAACAAAAAAAGTCCCTTTTCCATGAGAAAAATGAAAAGCGACTCCATTTTCTATGTAAAACAATAACAAAAAAGTAAACTGCCAGTGAGCAGGAAAATGCAGGAAAAAGCTTTAGAAGTGGCTGAACAGCCCACTCACACTTTAATGGACGGGTAGAAATTTGCTGCTCCATTAGAGAACGAACAAATCCTGCTCAGGAGCATAAAGCAGATTTGATCTCTCAGTTCACATTTCATGCTTGCAGCTGGAGACAGTGTTACTGTCTGACATTCTTCTCAAATGTGCAGGGTGTGTTCAGCTGCTGAGGACAAAGAACTCTCTATGACCACTTTCAATTACAGCAGATATGACCAAACACAGGCCTCACATGGCAATTTCTTGGTATTTGATGTTTCCAGTCCTTGGCCAAATGAAATACATTTAACATGAGATTTGTCTCTTAAAAGCTGTTGCCCCAAGTGAGCAGTGTGTCATGGTCTTGAGGGCCACCCACATCTTGGACAATCACATGAGCATGTCTCTCTGTCACAAGCCAATCCTGCCACTGCTGAACACCACTCCAGACATCTTCAGACAATCTCTGCAAACACAGCCTTGGAGAATACAGGGCTTCAGCAGAGTACCAGCTCTCTAGGAACCCCCACAGATGCCTCGTTCAGCTCTCAATCCTGATGTAATGGCTAAAGACCAGGAACTGTCTGGTTCAGTTTCCAGTTTATGTCACAAGACCACTGTATGTATGGGCATGCAGTGTGCAGCTTTGAGGCAAAATACACCATTCCCTGCCCTCCTTCCCCTGCAAAAATGGACTTACAAAAGATGCCATCCCATGCTGCCCCTGGTGTGAAAGACTTTACAATGGACTATTCATCAAGCAATCTTTTCTCCTTTTACTCAATTATTAAAGCCTGTGACTTAGACAACTGCACTGCACAGGCTTCCAGCACCACTTGTTACCCCCCTAACCACTTTAATCATACTTTTGTGCTGATTCCTCTCTCCTCCAAATTACTTGGGAATTTTCCACATGCATATTGAATACTTTAGAGAAAATAAGGCAAGAAATCTGCTCTATGTAAGTTTTGTTCAGAGGATTGGTCAAATTAGGGAAAATACTGCATTCGTGTAATAAGATGGACATTCAGTAAACTTGGGTTTTCATGCACACTGCTCACAACTGTCTGGGGCTGAGGCAGGTCAAATGAGACTCCCTTAGAGTTATCTTCTGATTATACAGTCCCTGAGAATCTGTGATTTAGCTTTGAGTTCCTCCAGTCAAGTTATTCCAGTGGGTGTGCAAACCAGTCACAGACAGAGAGAACCAAATGCTACTTTGATTGAACAAAGTAAATAACATCAGTAGTTTGAGTCTAACAAGTCTAAACTTGCAACAGTTTGAGAGCTATTAATTTTAAACAACATACAAAGTGAAAGTCATAACAAAATCACCCAGAATAGAAATTTCTCTATATTAAGATTTAACCTTCTGCCTAAGCTCCTTCACCAAAACAAGGGTAAATAATCCTCTTTAAGAAGCCTTTAATGTCAAATTACACACCAACCAGTACCTACAAACACTAACAGAGCTACTAAAAAGGGCAAGCTCAGATGTAGCTGGATTAAATGCTGTCTGAAGCAAAGTAAGATTAGCTTGACAGCTCTAACAGAATATTGAATGCAATTCCACAGTGCTCCAAGTTGCTCTCTCCACCTGCTTTATAGCAGGGATCATTTCTTTACATGCTCAGGTAAAAGAAAATACAAACCAAACAAGCCCGAGAAAATACCAAACAACAACAAAAATATCCCCACCACCACAAAAAAAAACCCAAAAAAACCCCAAACCATAGTAAGTAAAATTCTACTTAAAGAATTTGGAACTGTGCCTGAAAAAAAGCCCACCCCAAAACACAAAGAAGTCTTTAAGTAAAACTGGTCTTATGACACCAATTTTTATTCAAGATGGACTGAAAATAAATACTTACTATTACTTCACTCAGTTTGAAAACAGAAAACATATTCTTCTTTTTCAGTATTAACTATTTTAAAATGAGCTGCTCCAGCTTATTTCAAGTCACATAAATTTGAAGGCAACTGAATATGTTTATCATTTTTACACAGATATTGTATATATAAACCACTTGTATACATATTTTGCTGCCACCTTGTGAACTGTCTCTGAATAGGGAGGTCTAGTTCACACAGACTCAATTCTGCCACCTTTATTCACATTGAGCTCAACTGACTTTAATTATAGATACTTTTAAAATGGGGACTTAATGTGACAAAGGATGCTTAGTGCAAGAAAAAGTGCTTAGTGCAGAAAAATTTAAAAGACTGAATAAAACAGCTGAGTCGTCCACAATTTCCATATGCTTTTATGTCATAATTTATTACAATTATTATGGAAAATATAACTAAATTCTTTCTGATAAAAATATTGCAGCTCTGCATCCAAGTTGTATGGCTGTCTTCAAAACAGAATAAGCTGGTGTCTGTAAAAAGAATAAAAGATTAAATACATCTACTGAAGTGCTTTGCTTGAATCAGATTGTGACAAGGAATGGTAAGCACTATTAAAAAGAAATCAAAGTAAAAACACATGCATGCCAAGAAAACCCCACCTGTAGTTGCAGTCTAATATATCCTAGAGAAAACTAAATTAAAATTTATTAACTTTTCAGAATAGTTCCATTTCTCCACAAATGTAAGTCAAGAGAAAAAATAGGAGAGAAGTCACACATTCTCCATAGAGTATCCAAGGGAGCACAGAATTTAGTTCAGTATTTCACACTTCCTAGTAAGATGATAACACTTATTAGCCTGACTTCAAAAACATTTAATTTAAACTGAAAATAAAAGAAAATCTAAAAGTTTGCAGAGGACACCTCTTAGGAAAAAAATCAAAACACTTTAACACTTGACATTAATTTCAACAGAGTCAGTTCTGTTCTAGAAAAATGAAAGTTCTAACATGAAGGAGATTCTTTTATGTATCTTTGGGAAAGTATCAGAGCCTTATTTTCTCCTTCTCAAAGAACCACATCCCAATCTCAAAGTAAGGAAGGTAAGAGCAGCACATCAACGTGCTCACTGACAGCATCATTTGGGCAACATTCTACTCACAGCTTCTGCATCGTGCTCAAGCCCAATGTCGTGGTGCTCCTGCTCCTCATCTCGGAATTGCTTTATTACCTTTAAAAACAGCAGTGACTGAGCCTACTTTGCAGAGAAGTCAGGGCAGCCAGTACACAAAACTAAATGCTGTTGTCCACTGTGTGCACCACAGCAAGCCAGGGTCTCTTAAAAACTTCTCAAAGATATGAACCTCCAATTCAGCAAGAAGGGAATTATTGACAGCATTCCCCTAACCTGAAGTTCTTCTAGTGGTCTCCAAAGAAGTCTTTAAGTTCAAGTTGCTGTTTAATTAATATATTACTATCTTTTTCACTGTTTAAAAAAACTCTATAGTCATGGTAACTTCTAACACTGACTAGTTTCTCACCTCCACATTATTCTGACAATTTGAATACAGGAATTAAAGTCTCTGCCTTGCCAATCAGTAAGGGTGTAAACCAACCAGGCTTTTGTCCATTCTAGCCTACTCCAAAGAACAATTGTTTGTCTTCTGATTTTTCAGCCAGGACAAAAAGATTCAGAGGATTTTCTCCCGAGATGCCTGCAGATGACCAGGATTGCTTAATGAAGAGCTCAGCACTCACAGACACTTGGGCACTGTCCCTGCCTAACAGGTTTGCATTGCTTTTGGTGTCCTTGCTAGCTCTCCTCATACTGGCACTGTGAATAAACTCACTGCCCGGATTTTTCTACTTTGTGCCACCTCTATCTATTTGATTACATCACTATCTTCAGGGGTGATATTTCTCTGGTGCATCTCAGCACAACCCTGGTTACTTCAGATACAATTTCTGCAACAATAGGATACATTGGAATAATCAGATTTTGCTACATGTTACATTATGCACAATTGAACACACTGGTAGCCAGCAAGGCTCAAAATGAACCAGTTCCACATGCTGTCTGTAGAAACAGCTCTATCTCCCACAGCCACTTCACACAAATGTGTCCCAATTTTATACCTAAAATGCTTGGGAAATTATTTTCTCATAGAGCTGACAGACATCAGCTCCTTACACACTCTGACAACATCCAGGTCGAGCACATGAACAAGGTGCTGGCTGGCAGCAATGCCAGGAGGGCAAACCCCACCCTGGGGAGTATCAAACACAGCATGGGCAGAGGGGCTGGAGAAGGGGTCATCTCGAGCTCACCCTGAGCACTGTGTGCAGCTCTGGGCCCTACAGCTTAAGGAGCATGTGAAGGTAGTTGAATGCCTTCAGAGGAGGGCAACAGAGCTACTGTGCAATCAATATTTCCTCCTTTTGTTTCCCTCTAGACCCCTCCTTTCAATTAAAGTTAATCAAACTTAAAGCATAATTCTTCCACTTGAAAAGCAAACACTGCATTACTGAAAGCATGCTGAAGATAATTCATCATATGTATTAATTTTGGTGCTTGATCAATTTAGTGCTGCTGAAGGATAAAGCATCCTTTTATTTCAATAGTTTCTGTTGACTTCAGCATTCTAAGTGACAGAACAAAAAGATTCACTGTAAATTCTAAAAGCATATTATTTTAAAAGACTAAATCACATTGGATAATTCAACCAATGTGCTAAAACTACTTTTAAGTCATAGTTAAATACCTGCAATAGTTCTTTGTACTTTTCTGGATCCTCTTCTATTAGAGTTCGGATCTGGTTGTTGTAGTGCTCTGATATACTCTCTTCCACAGCCACTGTGCAAGCCATTGCACCCTTCCTTCCAAGTAAAGCACTGCCAGCCCCTGGGATTGGGGTACCAGATACATGAATACAATGAAATCTGATACAAAAGAAATAATTTAACACAATTGAAGACTTCACAAAACAACAGTAATTATATTAACTCACCTAAAACAAAACCTGCTACATTCCAGAAAGGCAGTAGAACAGTAGGTCGAACTCTATATGCAACCATGAGCTCATTGAACTTTTTCAGGTGGTTTTTTTCTTGATTCCACATTTGCTGCAAAAGAGCCAGGTCACAGAGAAGCATAAAACCACAAGAGATAAACATTTCTAATAAAATTAATAAAAACAAGAACAGCTCAGGCCACATATGATGTGATAGCTGGGGCAATACTGTAACACTGCAACACCACAGAGAAGAAACGGTGCAGAAAGGCAGGTGCAGATCGTTATAAAAAGGACAGACGAGGATAGTTATAAGACGGTAACATAAAAACATTTGGAAAATAGGACAGCACTACAGTAACTGCAGCATTGGTAACTCGCTTACCGAGTACTCCCACCACTCTTTATAAACCCGCACGTTTGAAAGTGCTTAGGAAGAGCTGGACAATAATCCTGCCATGAAGGCTACGATGTTCCAGCATCACCCGGCCGCTGTTAGTCAAATTCAAATTAACGAGAAGCACGGGGATCGCTCACCTGGATGATGGGCCCCACGCTGGACCTGCCCAGCACGGCCATTTGCCCCGCATAGATGCGGTTCGCCCCGTACTCCCCCGCATGGTCCACGCGGATGATGCGGTCTATGACGGGCTTGTTGAGGCCCTCCTGCGCCACCCGCGTGCTGCACAGCCTGAGGGAAGCCCCCGCGCCGGGCAAAGGCCGCAGACCTGTCAGAGACACAAAGGTGACGCGAGCTCCGCCGCCGCCCGCTCCCCGTCCGGGACGGGCAGGTGCACTCTCCCACCCGCGGAGCCGAACTGCCTGAGGCCGTCCCGGGCGGCGGCGCAGAGGCCTGAGAGGCGGGCAGGGAGCGGAGCCGAGCCCGTACCCGGCCCGCAGCGGAGGGGCCGGCGCTGCAACAGCGAGCACCGCACAGCCGGAGCCGCGGCCGCCGCCATCGCGCTGGGCTTACGTCATCACCGCGCGCCGCCATTCCGCGATTCCGATTGGCCCCGCGCCGCCGCCGCACTGGACAGCGCGGCTGTCAATCAAAGCCCGCGTCCCGGTTGCCATGGGAACGAGGGCGGCCCCTGGCGGGCGCGGCGGGAATCGCAGCGGGAGCGCTGAGGGCGCCGCCCCCTCAGCCACAGAGAGCGAGCGGCGGGAGGCGGTGGGGTAAAAAAATACCGTTTATTGGTCATTTCTTTCAAATGAGCACAGAAAACATTCCTAAACATTACATAAAAAGGATAGTGTCTCACATCAACTAAGAGGGGACTAATGCACATTTCAAACAATAAACGTAGTTTTGTACAGAAAATCCTTAACCACAATCTTTAAATAAAGGACTGCATTAGTAGCCTACAGGGACACACTGTAGGTTCTCTGAGACACATGGGCCCAGCGGTTCAGGTAAGAGAGGTGAAATTAAGGGGTACTGACACACAGTGTTGCCAACCAATAATTTAACTGAAATATTCACATTTTAGAACACATAGAACAGTAGTCAAGATTTTCATACAAGAATAAAACACAAATAATAATGACTTAAAACATTAAAAAAAACAAACAACAAGGGCCCTCCACAGCAGCAAGGCTGGTGCCCCAGCAGTGCTGTGCCTGCTGGCTTCTTCCTACGCCCAGTGTTTATTCAGAGCTCTTTTTTTATCAGCTTGTTTTCTCTGAACCATTTTGTGACCAGTTATCTATGTTCAACTGCTCTTGCTGCTTCAGACCAGCACAGATAGCAAACCCTCACCTCTAAAAATATTTTAAAAACTGGTTTCAAACCCATTCCATATCTTCTTTTCCTATGCGCTATTTCAAAATACTTCCATATATACTTCTTTTTTAAAACCAAAGCAAATGAAAGGCATTGAAAACATGTAAAACCATACCTTTCCCCTCTAATGTGATTCTTATAGCATAATTTGTAAAAACAGTACAAAAGAGTTTCAGTTCTGATCATATTTTACCCGAACTCCCTGAAAAAATAGGGATGTAACAAATCCCAACAACCCTGAAGCTGTATCAGCATTAAAGTATCCTTTTTTGAACAGCTCTAACACAGTATAAATCAGCTGAATTTCCAAGTTTTGGAAACCTTAAGCACCACTAGCTTAATCAAGAAAGATTCAGACCACTTAGACCATAGTCCCAGGGTGCCAGTCAGCTTCTCAGTTTTTAGAAGCTGCAAATGCTTCTGCAGTTATCTTGTTCTGGGAGTTTCAGGAAGTCAAGTTCTTTTGGCTTGCGTGGTTTTCAAGGGTACCTCTGAGCTTCTGCTATCTTTCTGATAAGGAACATCTTGTCACGACTCTCCTGGAAAGACAGAATAACAAGTATACTCCACATGAACAGTGTTAATACAAGTAATCTACAACAGTTTCTTTCTTCATTAGAAAT
Organism: Acridotheres tristis; assembly: GCA_037013685.1. Taxonomy (NCBI): domain Eukaryota; kingdom Metazoa; phylum Chordata; class Aves; order Passeriformes; family Sturnidae; genus Acridotheres; species Acridotheres tristis. The sequence goes on from CM072901.1 coordinate 6,950,641, forward strand.
AGGTGCACTCACCACACTGCACTCCCACAGCACTCTCTCAACTGCCTGAACAATTTCAAGTTTACAATGGCCTTGATTTCATTTATCTCACCTCATGTCACACATTAACAGCTCTGCATTGAGCCTAGTAAAAACATCTCACACGCATCAAAATTTAAAACCATGCTTCCAGGAAGTTGAACAGGAGCAAGCAAATGAAAATAAGCATGGAAGAATTTTAAGAATTGGCAGCTGATTTGTGAACCCATCAAAAAGCAGGAAGGCTTTTGTTCCTAAATTCTTCACTCCTCAAAAATGTCCCCCAGTAGTATTTTCCTGCACACAGGTTGTTAAATGCCATATCTAAAAGAAACACATATCAAGAAATGGGCTATTTCCTAAGAAAGTGAGAAGTCTCACTACTGAGGCTGAGTTCTGACTCCAGCAGTTTGTCAGATCCCAGCTTACGAATGCTGCCAAACCTGGAAGTGGCTTTTGATGGCCACAAAGCAGCATTTCTGCACTGGCACCCTTCTCCAAAGGGCTCCTCAGTGGTGAATTGTTCCACTTGCAGAACCTGCTCAAGCAGTTCTGGGCCTACACTCAAGAACAAGACCAGAAAAGATGCAGTAGAAATACAGCCTGGAAGGAAGCGTAGAGAGCTGGGTGCCTGTTTGTGAGAGCAGAGAAGGAAACAGAAGTGGAGGTTGTGCAAGATGGTGGAGGAGACAGGAAACACGGGATTCAGGTTCTTCTTTGGCAGAAAATATGCAGATAAGTGGATTTAAACAAGGCAACTGATGAAAAACAGGGACACAACTTCTCGGGGCAGATCTCCTGTATGTGTGTTGCCTGATATAACCAGACCTTGCAGTTCCAGCTGGTACCCAAGAAAATCAACTCCACTGAGAAATACCACAATGCTTGGGTTATTTTTCCTGGGTAATTTGTAAAACATTCTTTACTGCCTGTAGCAAACACAAAATATTCAGGAGACTATGAAAACCAATATTCCTGTGCATGCCTCATGTCTGTACCCCTAAAGTTCTCTGCATTGTGTCAGTAAAGTGTTGGGTGAGATCTTACCAAAACCAGTTGTTCTCTCAGCTGCTCAACCACTCGTTTGTGGGCTCGAGCCAAGGCAATAACATAGAACATAACAATGCTGTAAACAACGAACAAAAAGGGAAGACTTGAGATTTCCATTGTACACAATAAGAAGGTTCAGGACAACGTATAAACAAATGGAAGGGCTACAGAAGGAAGGGCTGGGTGGAGTCCAAAATAAGCCACATGCTTTTTCAAGCATAAAAGTTTTAGAAAGCATCAGGTAATAAGGCTCCAAAATTCGCTAGCAGTTTAGTTAAACTGAAATGCAAAAAACTCCATTTAAACTTAAGGAAAAAAAAAATCTTTTTATTGGAAGACTGACCAGACACTGGAAGAGTGTTGTGGAGTCTCTATATCTTTGGAGATCTTAAAAATCTAACTGGGTATAGTTCCTGCTCTACTTGACCTTGTTTTGAAAAGGAGAGTTGGGTTAGATTTTCTCTACAGATGACATCCAACCTTAAAAATTATATGATTCTACATTGAATTTCTTCTTACAGAATGACTGTTTGGAGAGTTTTATTTTTTTTTTTTCAGACTAGGGTTTGTAGATAGGAATTGTGATCACAAGGCTTACAGTACTAATTTGCAGAGGACTCACAGTTAACATTTTTGAGGACACTGTTGAATATGGGATGTGCAAGAGGAAATGGAACAAAACCGATGAGTGTGAACACATGGGCAAAGGCATAAGGGCTGAGGATTCATATGGGTTTTGATGCTTTTGACTGCAAATGGAAAATCTGGTCTAATGGATGCTTGGTACGAGTTCAGTAAGCAAAGAAATGAAGCTGTTTAAATGAATCAAATCTCCACAGTACTCACCAAAGGATCACAAAAAAAGGCACTGCAAAGGCTTCTGATGCTATGCCAAAAAAGATCTTCTGCAGACCTGTTGGAAACTGAAGAATTGTATCTGGAATAACTTCCCACGAAGTGCTAAAATTCCTGAACAGCCCACATGCCTTGGAAGAGGGGATACTGTCAAAGAAGCAGAATAGAAAGACGTTACACCAAAACGTAAAGATAAAATAATCCAGCACAATCCAAGCAGCAGTTTAGTGATGCAGTAAGTGTCCTATTTGTCTGTAAAACTAATTCTTGTTTATATGAACGAAGCTATAAGTTTATGTGTTACACCCTATATATTTTATTCCATTAATCATTCTAAAGTTGTGTGTCTGCTTTTACAGAACTGACCTTAGAATAAATGTCAACTTCACAGAACTTAAAATTGTCACTTACTATGCTATGCTGACTCCCAGAGGGACAAAAGCCAAGAGGAGCCCAATCAACAGCACCACCAGGAAGAAAAAGTTGGAGCTTGATGCCCTTATAGGCCTCGCTGCAGGTTTGCGTGTGTGTATCAAAACAATCTGAAGAGGGAAGGTGAGTAAAACTGTTACCAGCACATCCATATAGATACACACCCAAATATACTTCCCTCAGCAACTGACCTTCCATTCTCAAACATCTCCTTTGATGTGCATGGCCTGAGAAGCACTAAGACAAGATTGCCTCACATTTTGGTGTAAGTCAATGTCTCCTAATTTGTGTAAGAATTTGATCCAGAGGACCTCACTTGCACAGAGTGTGGACACGGCCATTTGGTGTATGATCCATGGCACTGCCCTCGGCTTTGTTCTGCCACATCTTCCCTGGATACATCCCCTCCTGCAAGACCTAAAGTATCTGCAAGAATTGGCTGCACAGAAGGAGCTGTGTGGTCACTGAGCAAAACTTCTGAGAGTGAGAAATCACACAAACATCTAACCCAGCTTGGATTTTCCATTTTGCTCCCAAATTTTTAGCAGTTTTGCAAAATTTTTCCCAATTCTAAGCTGTGTTACTAGTAAATAGATTACTGCAAGGAAGTGTTATTAAACTAGCTTTGTTACATAAAATGCTTTTCTTTAAAAAAAGACAAATAATTTGAGAAGTAGCAATTGTAATGTGACTTTGCTTGATTTCAAAGCAAAATTCTACCTTCTGTTAAAAGCACAAAACCAAACTGAGAATGGAATATCATTGGCTCATTCCATCCACTGCATCCATAGGTGGTTTTAGAGTTTTTTGCTGGTTTTAGATCATCTGCATATCTATATTCCTGCATTACAAAAATCACAGAGATGTACTCAGTCCTTTATCAACCACATGCCTTCATTACCTTTTTAACATAGAAAATGATGAAGTATTTTATTGTTGCTATTGCAGGGAGGAGTGGTGAAAAGAAGGTGCCAATCCAGCAAATAGTCTGCCCATAAATGATTTCCAGGACATTGTCAGAAATTTCAAATTCCTTATGTCCAAACCACTGAATGAGCTTGCAAGAGCAATGAGTAACTAACAACCTGAAACCAAGAATATTGTTAGTCCTAAATTGAAGTTGTGGAGTTTCACATGCATTCTAACACATTTGAAACACACTGAACTTAGCATTTAAGCATTAGACAACATAACAGAAAATGTCTGAAGAAAAAAGCTCACAAATATCAAAACATATACAGCCATCTGAATAGCCAGCATCTGAATAGGTCGAACCACCAGAAATATATTTATGCTTTATTTTAAAACTGGTAATTTGGTTAGAAATATGGGGAATTTGAAGCAGAAAAAAGAAAATGTGTTTCATATATCATTTGTAAAAATACGTTTAAAAAGCAGAGATACATACTTTCTGGGGAAGTCCACAAACAGGGCCACAGCAAGAATTACAATAAAATCAAATATCATCAGTTTGTACATTTCCTGCCCAACATCAGATTCCCAGCACTATAAAAACAAGTCAAGAAAAACAAGATTAGCAGTCTAAATAAACAAGTGAAAACTCTGTCTATCAGTAAAGCAATAACCGTCTCAGTTAACAGCATGAAATTCAAATGCTATTAACTCAAATTTCTAAAATATTCAAGTGTTTCAAAGTTCCCGTGCCAAGCTTGTCACTTCTTTTTTTTGTTTTGATTTTGGGGTTTTTCTGTGAAGTGGGGCAGGGGGGTGTGGTTGGGTGTGTTTGGTTTGGTTTTGGTGATTGGGGTTTTTTGTTGGGGTTTTTTTTGTTGGTTTTTTTTGTTTTTTTTTAAATTTGGTTTTTTGTTTTTTTTTTTTTTTTGAGGAAAACCCATTTGTCTTAATGCTGCAAAAGGCAGTAGCACAATGTCTCCAAAACACAGCAACCTCAGACAATCCTCATGGTGGACAGAAAGTCTGTGCTAAGGAATCATCTGCCATTGGATTAATTCTAAGCAGAGTTTTACACAAACAAAGGACATATGTGTAACAACTGTGCTGGTTTGCACTGAGCAGTGAGAATCAACACCAGGTATAGCATGAACAGCAACCCCAGGGCTGATACTGAACACCTCTAGACAAGCAACTCCCATGGAAAACAAATCTCTGTTCACAAGCTCAGATGATTAAAGACCAAGATAAATCTACTTACAGGATAGAGTTTGTAATTGTATCCACAGGGTTCACACTTGTCACTACCACAGTTGGAGATCTGACTCCACAGTGAGAACAAGAGAACGCCAATATTGGCCAACCGCAAGAAGACACACCTGGAAGAAAGGCAAAACCTAACTCCAAACATGCCAAAAAATAGCCATGTTAACACCTGGCTCACCTTGTACACAAGTCCAAAGAAGACTTAAAATAGAAAAGGGTCATGCAGACCTTTAACAAGCCAGCCAGCCAGATAATAAACACATTTCTTTCCTTAGCAGTAAGTTAAAATTGCTTTTCAACTTCCCAGCTTTAGGCTACAGTCCCTTGTTTCTTTTCTCAGGAGGGTTTCTAGATTAGTCATTTCAGCTGCAGATCTTGATGCTGCAATGGGTTGCAATTCCCTAAGGTACAGTTCTGTGTACAGTATTTCCATTTCATGTAGCTTCAGGCCTTCTGAGGCACTTGGCCAAATCAGAAATACAAAGCATGGACTTGCAAAGTTCAGGTGTTTCAATCCAGATTTTACTGCCTTAAGCTGCCAAACACCAGCTCTTACACTGAAGGATCTTTTACCTCAAAACTTTTAACTTCTGCCTTGAGCAAAGCTGTGCTTCAGTCACTGCTGTACACACACTGTTGCTCATTCAGGGAACTGCTGCATGCAAAGCAGTGAATCCACAGCTCAGCAGCCACAAGTTCTCTACTGACTTTTCAGGTTGAAGATGTCCAGACCACACAGCTAAATAGGACCAAGAGAAAAACTTGGACACTGAGATGACTGCACTGCACTGTCATCAAAACAGATTGTTCCCAGATTTAAAGTTTCCAACTAAACATTGGCCAAACAATGCCTCCTTGGTTTCCAGTGCCAACCTCTCTGCTTCTTGATGTTTCAATGTTTACAATACATATAGCCTACCAAGAACAAGTTGTTGAAACATCCAAGGCCGCAATAAAAACATATTTACCTCAAGAGTGTCAGCTTGATTTCAAAGGCTGGTGTATACTCTTCAAATCTGATCAGAAATGAGAAGCTCAGAGGACCAATGAAGTTGGCCAGTGTGATCACTATGGAAGGCAAATACTGCACTAAGAGATTCACCGGGGAGTTTGCATTGTCAGCGTTCTGCAGAAGAAGAGATGAGAGAAACATAATGCCCAGAGCAGCACATCCTCCTGAGTGTGCTGCCTCCAACTACACACCAACCTGCCTTGTCCAGCACCTTTTACTCTGTCTTCATTGTCCACTGACATTTGCACCAGGCAACAGAAATCAACACCAGGTATAACATGAATGGCAAACCCAGGGCTGATTCTGAATACCTCTAGACAAGCAAGTTTCACAGAAAACAAATCTCTATTCTTTATACAAGCCTGATCACTGCTCTCTCTGCAGTTTGCTGCTACACACCCCTGTTTTCTCCTGCTCTCTTTACCAGGAACTCCCTCCCCTTCCAGGTGAGAACAATTCTGTGCTTTCTCAAAGCTTCTGTTTACAGAGGTTCAGCTCACCAAGGTTTGTGTTTGACTGTTGCTAACCAGCACTAAGGCTATCAGGTTCTACAACTATTCCAAGTGCAGACACTTTTCAATTTATTCTTACTGATGCCAAGCCGCTCCCCTGACTTTCCTACCATCCTGACAAGCTCCTCTAACTGCTCATTAAGACAAGATATCAGCCCTTCTACTTAAAGCCCACAGCAAGTGAAGTTGCTCTTGAAGTTATTCAGTGTTGTGTAGTCCTCTTCTCTGCCCTCAAATAATACCTTTGACAAAAACTCATTTAGCACCCATGTCCTGCTTCTGTCTGTGCAATCCTGGCAGTTTACAGAAGTTCAGAGTTAGGTCCACCATGAGCACAACTTCCCTTGTGAACAGCTAAGTCCATCACACCAGCAACTTATACAGGGGGGAGAAAAATTGTGGTCCCTGTTTCTACCAGACAAATCAAACCCTGGGATCCTACAGAGAAGTCAATTACTTTTGTGAAGGTGTCACAACCAGAAGCTTGTCTGCTTTGTTCTGCTTCTGAACCACTCTTTCCATCTACTTGTCCTGCTGGTGGTGGAACTCACCCAATCTGATTCTTTCTGCTTGTGACGCAAGAACCTTTGCTTCTGAAAACTGCTCTGTGTTCAAAGCCTTCCTGTTTCCCCACACAGAGGTAAATCAAGCCACAAAACAGATCATAATCTTCACTCTGCCTTCCCCTGAAGTGCATTTTTGCAGTTGACAATGAACCAGATCACGTGAAACTGATCGTGATGAAGTTTGATTTAACCAGCTCAGTTCTCCCAGCCAGTTCACTGCCCAGACCCAGCAGATCACAGTGAGCTGAGCATAGTTACAAGGGAAGGGTAGTGAGGGCTGCTCTTCTTGTCAGCTCCAAGGCAATCAACACTGAAGCCTCTGCAGCAACGGGAGACATTACTGGGGAGGCTTTTTTGGCCTGCTCTCATCTACTAAAAAAAAAATTGTAAGTTTGCAGAAAGCATTTTCAAATGCCTGCATGAAAGGTGCTATATTAAGATACTTGACTCTTTCACAATAGTTCCTCTTGCTGTAATCATCAGCTTTCACCAAATCTGTCCTAGTGTCATTTCTTATACTCACATTGGAGTTTTCTTGAGAGAAGACAGTTACTCCATAAATAGAGTAAAAGCATCCTGATAAAATGGCAATGACAATTATATTTATAAATATTCTCAGAGAGTAGATGCATATCTTTTCTTTCATTGTCCTCTCAGCTATTTTTTGCTTCAGTTTTTCTTCCTGCAAGTCTGTCTACAAAGAAAAGAAAAAAGAGATGTAGTTTCTTGGTGCAGCATACAACACTTAACACCATGTCTTCTACCCCTGAGAAGTGCAAATGTGTAGCCTTTTCTAGGAGAGTCATGCCAGCTCCCACCCAAGCACACAGAGCTGAGTGTCTTTTATTTGACAAAAGAGGTCCATGCAGGAATGGAAGCCCCTGTGTGCTCAGCCTTCTCAAGCTGAGGGCTCTGTAGCCAAAGACGAATGTCCTGCAATCCTCTTGTCTCTACTGTACCAGTAACACATTTCCTTGAGGATAGACAGTTTGCCTGTTTGTTGAGAGACTGATATCAGCTTGATACTAAACTCTGAAATGGGTAAACCAGTCACTCATCTCATTACTTCTGCAGGTAACTAGCCCTCACCACTATGGCTCAAAATTCCTTCTACTCTGTGAAGGAAAATTGGGGGATGGCACTGAAAGAAGGAAATACAGTCTTGAGCAGCTTGTCATGTAAACTTGGTGTATTTCATCTTGACTGATATGAAAATACAGTATCTCCTGTGAAGACAATTTAACCTGGGCAAACCCACATAACACCCATATGAGTGTATTTTCTGATGGCTTATGTCCATCAAACAGTAATATTAAGGGGCTAGTTCTTCTAAGATATGTGTTCTGGAGGCAAAAGTGTAGCAAGTGAAGGAGATTCTGATTCTATGGTGAAAAAAGATGAATTTTATTAGTGCAGAAAGCAACTCACTGTAATTTATGAAATCTGTAATTACCACTTTGTGGTTTGAAGTGGAAGCATCTTTTCATTTTTTCACACAAATCTCTGTTTCCAGAGAGCAAAAAGAAGGTCCTTGTTTTACCAAAAGAGCCTTTCAGACTCTTTTCAGAGCTTTATGATTTGGGAAATCTATAGCTGCATCAGCATTTTGTATGTGCATGTGTGCCAAAGACACCTAGTGAAAATCTTTCTGTATCTTCTTACTGCAACAATAATCTCAAATAGTACAAAGAGCACCATCTGGATTTTATTTCCCCCCAAACTACTGCTTACTGCACTGCATGTTTAAACCCCAGAACACTCAAACTAATCCCTGCAAGGTTTTGCCTACAGCTGGGACAGCTTTTCCTGTTGGACTATGCAGAACTAACACAGGAAGCAGGACTGGAGTGTGAGGAAGAGGCAGATAAGACAAGCTAACAGGCTGGCGTGGGTCCCCAGTGCATGGGGGAAGGGCCAACAACATCCGTGCCAATTCTTCTCACGTTGCACCACGACTCCAGCTACCTAGAAAGCATGCAAGAGGATGTGGGCTGCACCCCCAAAATGGGGTACTTCAATCCTTCTAAACTTTATTTCCTTATCTGCAAAATTACACACATCTCTCTTTTTTTAGCCATCTAAGCTGTATGAAATCACAAAAAGACAGAAGTTACTCACCTGGAGCTCGTATTGCAAGCTGCGATATTTCAGCCGGGCTGCATTGGGATCTGTGATGCAGAAGTCCCAGCCTGCAAAGACTTTGTTACAGTAACTCTGAAATGGGTCTGCATCATGCACTAAATTGTGCTTAAAGCCTTCCACAGACCTAGAGAAAAATTAATGAGATGTATTTTATACACAGGAAAAACACACACAAGAAATCTGGCTGATCAAAGACTAAATGACCCTCTCTATGAGCAAACTGTCACCTTTGCTTAGTACCAGCCAGTGTCTAGGACATTTTCGGTGTGAGATTCTGCAGCAGCTGACCCTGACTGATACAGGTTATTGCCACCTGCACTTCAACACAGTCACACTTTCTCACGTCACCCAGATACAGCAAAGGAGCTGAGATGGCACAAATGAAACTCAACCAAAAAAACCTAAAGAAAATCTTCTAACAAATTCAGTATAGTTGAGGGGCTTTTACTTATAGACATGCACACATATGAAAAACTGATACTTCAAATTGTTTTCTTTTTCCCAAGCACACCAAAGACTACTGTGGCACTGCATCCTTAAGCAAAAGACTCCCCATTTCCATATGGACAGCTCTAGAACACAGTATGTCCCCTTCAAGCAGGAATACAATGTAAACTGTGCAACAAGTACCAGTAAATAAACAACACCACCATCTTTACCTCTTTATTATCCAGAGGAAACTTAAGGCAAGATAGGCAAATGTAGCCAGCAGGTATGCGAGTGGCAAGTTGTACCTCATCATACTGATCCATACAGCATCTACTGAGTAATAGCCATAAAACAAACTTGTCACTTCAAGGAATCCCTGTGAAAATGAAGTTGAAATAGAATTTGTAACAGCAGCAACAACTGTCTCTTTAAATCCAACATGGCATTAAGCAATTGTTTTGTAAATTTAAAATTAGGGCCTCCAGCAAGCTTCAAGTCTAAATACCGCCATTGCCTCCACCAAATTGTAATGCAGGCACCGTGTGCTTAAAATCCCTCCCCTCTCCAATCAAAGAGCTGTAGGACACAGACACTGGGACCCTACACAGAGAGCACAATAGGCAGTGTGCTCCAGAATAATAAGGGACAGCAGCTGGGGAGGAGAGGCACAGGCTGCAGCACGTGACCAGCCAGGCCTTGTGGTCGCTCAGTAAAAGTCAGTTTGAAAACTGCCCTTCTCAGAGATAACATACCCCAGTGATGCATATGCCTTCCTATTTTTCAAAATTATCAACGCTTCATTTCATAAGTAATTTTTTTTTTTTACATTTTAAATGCTATGTGAGACACTTAATTAAAAGAAAAACAACAACTAATTACTTACAGTGCCACTGAGCAAATCTTTGAGGTAAGTATAGAAGTAAACAAGTCCCTTATTACCACTAGGTTCATAAATTGTGCAGATACTCTCTGTCAAAAGAAAGGCATGAAAAGTCACTCAAATGGTAATGCCCACTAAACTGCAAGATCACGTTAATTCAAACATGTCACACCTCTTATAAAAAGGCTTTCCTTTTTTTTCTGGGAAGGGGAAAAGAAGCTGATGGGAGGGGGGAATCTTACAATAAGTGTACATAGAGACAATGTTTACCTATGTTCTTTGGAGAAAAGTAAGCAACGGTACTGTTGAATATTCCATATTTAGAAATTATGGTGGGAAGAGTAACAAAACTGAACATCAGGAGAAAAATTATAAAGTTCAGCAGGACCAGAAAGCGCAGGAAGGAGAAGTAGGACTGGATGCCAGTACCAAATTTCCCTGGGAATAAAAGAAACATGTGCCAATAATTAAGATGATGAAACCATTGAAAACACAGAGAGAGCAAATTAATAAAATCAGTTTCACTGGACTGAAGAAACATTGTTAAAGCTAGTTTTAAGTACTATGGAGTTTTAGCAATATAACTGAAATGCAGGGTGGACATATTAATGATTTTTTCCAACATATTTCCTTCTACCATATCATGGATTTTACATTCAGCAATAATAAGGGAAGAAAGTAACTTCTTAAGCACATGTAGTTATATCTGAAACTATGCTCACACAGGTAAAACTGCCAATAACAGAAGTAACTTTTCAGAGGAGAAATGGACATCAGACAAGAAATACCTTCTATGTTGTGAATATCATGTCGCCAAAGCACCAGGTAAGATGACAAGCCTTTGATTTCACTGAGTGCTTTTTTCAATGATTTACTGCTAGTTCTTCTCCACTTCTTCCATCTAGATAAATGTTCTGTATCAGCCTGCTGAGAGTTCCTAAGAATCCAGAAATAGTTACTGAGCACAAGAAATAATTTTTCACTCCATGTAACAGGGCTTAACAGGATGGAGCCTGCCTGCAGCCTTCAAGGGATAGCCAAAGTAACACACACAAACTCTCCCCATCTGATCCCGCTGGTAATGGCAACATCAACTTAATTCAAATAGGGCAAGCTCTCTCATGAAAAACACTCACCACTCTTGGAGAAAAAAAAACCCCAACAATTGACGACAATAGCTTTTTGAAAAATTTGCTGGAAAGTGCCAATTCAATGAATTTGAGAACATATTTTTTGCCAACACCTCTGGGGATGCACTATTCTAATAACTAGCTGCAAACAAACTATGAGAATGAGCCACTGTCTGTAACTTTTAACCACTCACTTATGGATTTTCGTAGTATATGAATACATTTGCATTTTAAAAATTGATGCCTGGTCAGCAACAGCATCAAGGAGAACTCTGAATGGCTCAGAGTTTTCATTTTGTTGTTTCTTTTACGAAACCTTAAAACCAGACAAAACTTTACAGAAACATAGCTTGAAAATGGACTTGTATGCAGCAAATTCTGTTCCAGCCTCTGATGCCACTGAAGAAAGGCAGAAGTTAAATAAGTATCCATGAGGACACGATGCTGGGGTACCAAGGTCTCAGTTTGAAAAGACTTGTACTCAACCCTTCTCATGTGCCCACGTGATGCACTGCCATGTGTGCTCTGTGTTGCCTGTTTTCTCATCCTTCCAGCATTTTGGCAGGAAGTCAAATGAAACCTATACAAACAATCAAACAGGCAGCAGATGACCTCAGCTTTAAGAGCAAATACAGCTCCTCTCAAGAGATTTCATTCTGTGGAAACTACAGGCTGCAGTTTGCAATGTTTCAAATTCTGCAGAACTATCTGGCCCGTGTTCAGTTTGCATTTTAAATAGAAGCGTGGGCTGCATATTCATCTGAGTTACAGAAGTTGAGTGTTCAGCTCTCAGCTTATGCCGAGCACTTTGTGCAGGCAGCTCTGCCCAAATGCAGATCACCGATCTGCAGAAGCTCCAAGAAGCCCCACCAGAATCTCTCAGTGCTAACATGTGTAAATAAGCCTGGGACATTGCAACTCCATTCCTCCCTCCAGTTCCTTTTTCTTGAAGAACTGAACTTAAGATACACAACTTCAAGTAAAAATTCAAGGTATTGAGCACTTTCCTGCTACTGTTTCTTGTGTACAGGCTATACAGTTAAACTCCAGGCTCAGGCTGTTTGCCACTGCTCTTGCAATAGAGTAGCTCTTGTTCTATCTGGAGTACCAGACATTAATTGTACTTCCAGTTCTCTCCTGGTTCATAACTAGAACTGCAATGTACCTGATTTAAAGGTGCAGCTGCTTTCTGACAGTGCAAAACCACATCCTGTGTCCTCTGTCCTCAAAGCAGCTTTCAGCCCAGCAGAGTGAGACATGAAATAACAAGCACTAAAATTCAGGCAGGGCAAGGCAAGGTCTTTGCAATCCCTCCCTCCGGGGGTTTACCACCGGGGGGCAGAAACGGCGCACAGGAAAGAGTCATTTAAAAAGGAATGGGGCGGGGGGAGAAGATAAAAAGAAGCAAAGGTCCTGGGAAGCTTCCTATCAACTGTACAGAGCCACAGCAGAGAGAGCACACGGCATTGTGTAGGAGCAGCTATGCAGACTCAAGAGCAGCAGTACTTGCATAGCAGCGAGAGGGGAAGAGGGGAGTGTTCATGCAGATAACCCACAAAACCCCGAGAAAAAAAAAGTAACAAAAAACCAAAACGGAAAACAGTGAGAAATGCGGTTTTTTGCTACAGGTAATTCCCAGTTTTGACTTATTTCTTCCAATTCAACCTAGTTCTACCCCAGCCAGCAACTCCCTCGTGCTAACAAAGAGCACTCGGGCACCTTCTTGTCAGAATCACATGCCACAGGGTAAGACACATAGAGCCAAACTCAGTTCTGCTTCAGCTTTCCAGAGCACCTGAGTTGTGTTTAGGAAATAGCAATTAAAAAAAAAAACAAACCAAGAAAGAAAGAAGATTAACCTTATTATTCTCTTCTCCGCCATGCACTTGGGGTGCTCTCTGGCAGGGCGATGAGTCCGTTCGTCTCTCTCCTGCAGCAGCACCCGGGCCGTGGTCCCGCGGCTGCCGGCGGTGCCCAGCTGGGCCGGCCGGCGCTCCTGGGTGCCCCCGCGGCGCCTCCGCGCCGACTGATAGCTGGGCAGCTCCTGCAGGAAATCCACAGGTGCGGCGCCGTGCGGCTCCTCGGCGAGGACAGAGAGCCCTGCGAGGGACAGACAGGGGCTGCGGGTCGGGGGTCGCCGCACCAGGGCAGCCGGGGCCCCGCAGCGCTGCGAGGGGCGAGGCGGGGGCAGCGCCGCTCCCTCCGCCCCCGTCCCGTCCCGTCCCTCCATCCCCCCGCCACCTGCGGGGCCCTCCGCCGGTGCTGCCGCCCGTCCCGCCTGCCCCGCGGCCTCACCGCCTCTGTCCAGCTGCCAGCCCGGCCCCGCGGCGGCCCCCAGCCCGCTCATGTCTGCGGGGAAGCCGCAGCCCCGCGCCGCTGCTGCCGTTTCCGGGCGCGGCGGGGCCGTGGGGCGGCGGCTGCAGGGAGCGGGGCTGGCGGGCGGGGTGAGGCTGCCCCGGGGCCGCCTCTCCCCGGCCCACGCCCGCCGGGGGCGCCCCCAGCCAACAGGATGGCACTTGGGGACATCAGTCTTTCTGTTCCTCTTACCCCAGACTTGTTTTCAACTTTCCGTGAAGATACACGGCCGGGGTAAAGGCTCCTGCCACCAGCCTGCCCGCTCCACTAGAAGGGGCTCATGCGCCCCAGGTGAGGGGCTGGGGGTGTTCTGGGCATCTCTCACCAACGTGTGGCTTGGAAATAAGTTTTGTTTCAATGCCTCCCGTCAGTATTAACTGCCCGTCCTGGTGTTGGATGCTGTAAAAACTCCGATACTTGGTCAACTCTCATTAGGTCACAAGCCCGGACTCCCAGCTTGTTCTGTGACTGGATCCAGTAACGCAGGCTGCAGTGGAAACAACACAGCTTTACTCTTGCATGTGAAAACTCGGTGTGAACTGGAGCGAGTAAAGTCAGTAGATGCTGAATCATTTTTCCCATCTGAGAGCGAGGGTGGGTTTTGTGTGAACTCGTAGTAAATGTCTCAGAGAGACTTATTTCTTGTAACATTTCTTGCCTTTTGTGTGAAAATAACAGCATGTGTGACAAATAAGGAAATGAAACCTTCAGAAGTCTCAAAAGCCTTACGTGGTGGGGAAAAAAATTCTAGCCTTTATTTATTCTACTGGTGTTTAAAAGACAACCAGATTTCTTACACATTCTTCAGGCACTTTCTGCAGTAGTTTTAAAAATGAGTCAATATTAGGCTTCAGAATGCTGAATCAGACACAAGTGAGCATGTATTTTCTGTTAGCTGTGTGTCATCAGCTCAGGTATGTTATTTTGAAATTGTTTTGCCAGCAATAAGAGTCTGTGTGGGTAATCCGCTTTCATAATAAAACCATAAAATGTTGTTGATAAAAAGAAAAGTTCTCAAAGTAATTTAGATGTACACATTTGTAATCTGTGTTACCAGCAGAGGTGAAAGGTATATCTTAAGGGGAATTGTTGTGAAATACAGAGACATGGAATTAAAGCACAGCAACTTCCTTATTGCACTGAATGACTTAAAAAAGCAAATGAAGAAACACACTCGCCTTTGTGCTGGCAGATTTGTCTTTGACAGTTGGACTTGATGATCTCAAAGGTTTCTTCCAGCCTTGATGGTTCTATGATTCCATAACTAATATGGATTTTTAGCTATTTTTGATGAGAGCAATCTATAACTTGCCTTCATCCTTCTATAAGTCACTCTGGAGGCCTATTAGCTTTTTTCCTTTCTCCTTTTCACAGATCTCCAGGATAATTTTTGCCAGGTGGGATATTTTGTATAGCAGAGGCTAATGCTGTGAGAGTGTCAGTGGGATTGGGGTGTCAGTAACAGAGCTGGACACCTCAGTGAGACACATTTGCACAGGTGATTGTGGTTCCTTGGCTGAGTGCCACATTTCATGGGATTCACTTAAACAGCTCCCAGCTAATCATTCTGAAAAACTCAGGGGATGGAAAATAAAACCCTTCAGCAACATTCTTGAAAAAGAATTTTGTGTTGTTGAGCATTCGTGCTGAGTGTGTGATTCATGTGCTGGATAAGAATGTGCATTTGTACCCACTGTTATAGGTGCCTTGAAGCCACCCAAGCATGAGGTGTCTTTGTGTGGCCCTAAATAGGAATATTTATGGGGTAAAGCTGCCCTGGGATGTCATCTGGGGTGGCAGTTTCACTTTTTATTTGTGTTTCTTTTTTTACCACAAAGAATACAAAGAGGAAAGGTGAATAATACACTTGAGGTTAATTAGACTTCTTCTGAAACTCTGTGTTCTAGAGAAGTATTGTGTTAATGATCCCATGAGAACAAATTTAAATAAAGATTGGGAGAATTGAAACAGGATTGACTTCCCCAGGAATTTTGTGAGAACATTGTCTAATTTTCTTTTTTCGGTTGAGAAAGCTTTTATGATACTTGGAAATGTTTCAATGAATTGTATGGATCACAGCAATCCCAGGTGGAAAAACAGGAAGACAGACATGCTGAGGAGGAGAGAATGGATGATGCTACCAGAGCACAACAGTCACATGCACAGTGACAGTCACAGGGAATGCAGTAAGTTCCATTTGTATGATATTTGTCCAGTGTTTCTTATTCACAAAAGCAGCAGCTCTCAGTCTGTGCTGAGCATGGAAGCTGGTGCCACATTCTGTCACCCAGGATGCTGGAGATCAGTCTGTCACATTTAGTAACACCATCCATTTCCAGGACAATTTTTCTTTTCTTCCTAATGTCACAGCTCAAAAATGCTTCTAAGCATTCAGGGAAGTTCTGAGTGATTGCTTTAATTTTGGGAGCATCTCTTCTTTGACTACCCCAGTACCTTGTGCTGTGGCCTGTGCATCGTGCAGGCAGCTCTGGGTCAGTGCAGGGTCCTCTGCAGCCATGCCAGGAATGTTGCTTTGGGCAAAATGTAATCTTAAAGTAGCATTAGAATACTTCACTTAAGTCTATGTAGAATTTATCTGGTACAGGATAAACACGTTTTACTGAGTTCAGGAGCTGGAAAAGCACTAGTCATTTGGTAAAATCAGCAGTTACACCAGCATAGCTTCTGAACACAGAGCAGATTGATTTATTACCAGTTCCCTGCTGGCATTAATCCAAAGGCTGATGGGTGTTTTTAATTTGTTTATATTTTTAGTCTTGCTGACCAGAGAAGTTATTTAGGAGTAGTTGGTAGAAGTTTTAAGATGTGGGGTTTTTTGGGGAGATAAAATATGCCAAAATGGCCTAACAAGCTATATTAACACAAAAGAAGCTAGGGGTCTATAATCTATACAGTATTAGCAAAAAGGAAAAAGGCAGTGGGCAGGCCACAGGTCTGGGACAGCAGAGCCAGTCTTCTCCTTACCCTGTTCCCTTCTTTGTCTGGGCCCACCCCAGTGGTGGCTGTTTGGCCTCTTGTTCAATATGAGGATGCTCCTGATCCAGAGCAGGGCATTGGCTTTTGGGAAGGGCCCTGGGAACACCCTGACAGTGACTGTAATGGGCTGAGTGTGCTGGGGTATCCCTGAATCCAACTGCAGTGGAGTGAGTGAAGGTAAGGCAGGCACCCCTGCTAAGCTGCTCTGGGATAGAAATTCATGTCAGAGGCACCACCCCAACACTTTGTTGGCTTCTCTGTGTTGCACCCTGCCTGGTGCTCAGCTGGAGCTTTGTCCAATCCATAGTTTTTCATACCTCTGCAGGAAATGGGAAGAAGAAGGGAAAGGAGAAAGGCAAGAAAAATCAGTATCTCTGTGCCAGACTAAAGAAGAAGTTCCTTCTGGTCCATGCAGAGTACAGGAAGGGCTGGTATTAAACTCCCTGTCCAGGAACTGTGGATTCTGCTCTCTACTAGAGTGAGCTAATTTGTCACCCTTAGAAGGACCTTCCTTTAAGACAAGTAAAAATATGTGAGGGAAGATAGTTCCTTATGTCAGCTCCCCAAATGATTAATCCAGGGATAAAGGTAACGCATTCCTGTGTCTGAAAACGGTTTCTCTGTGTCCTTTTATTGTGGTGTTGTTGCTATCCCAGGTCAAAAGAAAGCATGTTTAAATTCGTGGGAGAGGGAGAGTGAATGTCTTTGAACTCAAACAGAAACATAGCAACGTGTCACACGATAGGTAACAGCAAAGAACTTCAGGGGGTTGTTTTTCTCTCTTGAGCTGTACGAGCAGGACCTCAGCTCCCCTCTCCGGCCGAGCGTTTCCGTGTATAGTCCGTTCGGGGGGAAGGGAAGGAAAGCAAAGCAAAGCCGGCGGTCACAGCGGGTCCCCCGACACAGGGACCGGAGGCGGCACCGGGCGGCGGGAGGGGCGGCCGGCGGGGCGGGGCGGCGGCTCCGGGCACCTGGACCGGGAGAGCGGGGCCGGGCAGCCTCTCCTGGCGGCCAGGTAGGGAGCGAGGTAAGCGGCTGTGATGGGCAGCTCCGGGGCTCTGCGGCCCGGAGAGGCTGGGCAGGGCCGGGGGCTGCAGCGGGCAGCGCTGGCGGCAGGGTCCGAGCGGGGGCTGGAGGGCGGATCGGATTGTCCGCACACCGGAGCGGGGGAACCACCGCAGCCCTGACAGGTGGCTGCCGCTTACAAATGGCTGCTGCTCATTTAGAATGATGGAACCGTAAGGTCGGACTACGGGCGCGACAGGGATGTACTCGGCTTCTGCTCGCTGAAAGGTGAATAACCACCCAGCGCGGTGCCCAGAGCTTGGTGTCAGCCCGGCTGCACGAACGGCACCTCACAGCTTATTGCCCCATTAGTCACATCCGAGCTTCCTCTGCCTTCAGGTGGAATGGCTGGTCCCATGGCAGAGCCGGCCACACTTCCCTGAGGTCTCTAGCCAGTGTGTCACTCCTCCCTTTGAGGTGTGGCACCAGCCTGGCTGGGATCACAGCCTGGAGCGTGACATTTCCTTTTGGTGTAGGTTGCATGTTGGTCTCTGTTAGCTAGTGGCACTGTTTTTTTCCAAGTAACAGGCTGTGAGGCTTTTTGTGTTACAATAGGTAATGGGAATTCGTATTAAATAGGTGCGGGAAATCTCGGGCTTCAGTATTCGTGCTCTTTGTGGTCCTTCACTCTGTCACTCCCTCAAAACACACAGACTTACTATTTAACCTACAAAGGCTGAAAGGTTTCTATGCAGGATACTTAATATACATCTAAAAGCCAAATCTTCATGTCCTGGATTTTATTGCTAACCCGTTGTCATTAGTAATGCTCTGTTAGTAAAGCAAACCTGCAAGCAGTGGCATTGCACGGGAGCTGCGCTGATTTCTGCTTCCCCTGCTGAGTGTCACCACTGTCTGCTCTACCAGCCCTGCGACCCCCGGCAGCCTGATCCTCTCTGTGTGGCAGAAGCAGCCGGTCAGAGCTGGCTCCAGAGCCACGCTCAGGCGCGATAGTTCAGGTGTGGGTGAGTGTCAGTCCCTGCCCGTGCGACACTGCCCTAGTGCAGGATGAGGGTCACAGCAGGCTGCAGGTGCTAAGGAATTGAATTGAAACGGCAACTCTGCTGGGCTGATACGTTAGTATCAAAGCAAATGGTCTCTAACTTTTTCGAGTTTTTGAGGTTTTTTTTTAATTTTAGTTTTTAATTTTAAAATTTTTTAAATTTTTTTTTTTTTTTTTAGTTTTGAGTTTAGTCTTTTGGTGCTTTTTTGTTTCGTTCGTTGTATTTTTTCCCCAAAGTAAGCTTATTAGAAGGACTTTTACCCTGGAAAGTGATAAAGTGCTGAGGTGGTGTGGTATGGCTGTATGGGCAGGTATAAGAGGAACTGGAACTTTACAGCGGTGTCCTCTTCATGTATTGCTGAAAAAGTCTCTAATTGCCACTTGTAGAGTCCATAGGTTGTGTGTGTTCATTGTAGAATAGACCCTTAACATGCTAATAGGCTACATCGGATTTTAATGGCGTTGCATTTTGTCTGGAAAAAAAAAAGCATTCCGTTTATGCGAAACTATTTGTCAAACAATTTGAAAACTGCATATAAGGGTTTTAAGGATTTCAACAAAACCAGTTCTCCTCTTTTGACTGGTTCCCCCTAGCAATGTTCTAGTTTCTTGGTATTCCCAATATTCTGACAGATAAACTTTTTGTTTTCCTCCAGGGTCCTGTTAAGTGCTTTTTGTGCAAATAGTAACAGGACAACAATATCCTTAACAGGAAGTTAAACCAGAAATTACAAACAGAACAATGCCCCTTTTCAGTCCAAGATCCTTGAGTGTATATAAATCCCTGTTTATTATCCAAAATGATCATACGTGTAGTCTTCATAAACTTTTCCACTTGAGCTGGTGAATGATACTCCTGTAACTGATAGTGCTCATTAAATTACAATTTACAGGTTGCAAGTGGAGAGGTATCCATTGCAAGGGCAGAATAAACAGAGCTTTCTTTTAAGGCTTTCTTTTAAGTCAGAACTACTCTAATAAGCAGTATCTTCTAATAGACCTGGTGTTGTTGGTTGCCTTTCCACTGAAAGCAGAAAATTAATTCAAATCAGGTATTCACTTACTTCTGGTTTTTTATAAGCAGTTATTTTCTTCAAATACAAGTAGCTGGTAATGTTGGTTGATAGACTTAAAAAACTTGTTTTGCAAAGCAAGATTTAGTCCTGCTAAATGCAGAGAACATGATAATTTGCTGTTTGGAAATTTAGTCACAAGACTGACTTACACTGATATGAAATGATTCTTGCTTCAGACCTTTTTTCTCCATAAGGGTCAGACAATGAGTAGGTAATGTTTTTCAAGGGTTAATGGAATAATGTAGAGTTCTGTTTCTTATTCTTGGTAACCTTGCCTCTCTTTGCCAGGTATATTATTCTTGCTCTTCAGTTCCCTCTTTCTAATTTCAGTAGTTCTATACCTCAGTGCTTACGATTTTCCCAAAGCACTAAGTTTGCTCTTGTGGTCAGAGTTAGGAGAATAAAAGCAAGAAAGCAACAAACACAGAGAGTTGCTCTCAAAGGAGCCTTCAGGGAAAGGATTAGATCATTCAAAGTCATTGTCATATGTACTTCAGTCCACAGGAATTGCATCTGTGGGGCCTTTTGGGTGGAGAAGCAGGGATGTGTGTGGTAGATTAGGGAGAGTGCTATGAATTTCACAGAATTACTGAAGTATCTGAACTTTTACCCATTCCCTGTATGCAAAAACTGTTTGTGCCTCCACTTAATAACATTTTACTGGACACCAAAATTTAACTACATATTATAACAAATTTTAGATGTTTCTGGGGCATGTTTATAATGCAGGTTTCTAAACTCAGATGAAGAAGTAGAAACCTGTCTGAGACATTGCAAACACAAAGCAGCTGGCAGTCCTTCCCCAAAAACCTCATCTAAGCAACTACAGGTGATACAAAGGATTTCACTTGCAAAGAAAGTGATCATGATAAAGACAATGTAGTCTTACTGTATTGTGGGGGAATTGCAAGATAAATGTTAAAGGGAGGGATAAGGCAAAAAAGGAAGTAGGTGCAAAAAAAATGGATAAAGAGTAAATAAGGAGCAGAGCTCATGATACTGAAGAGCAGCTGGAGATAAACACTTTCCTACTTCCTTCTGCCTGGCTGCTCTCTGGACCCCACTCTTACCAGGAAGAGCTGAGGGATAGGGAGAGTGGTAGGTGCCATTGCACTATAGGAGTAGGAAGTGAATCCATTCAGGCTCCAGACCAAAGAAGGTGTTGCAGAGACAGCAGTATGGTGGCTGTGAGGGGGATGCTGTCACTCTCCCTTCCCAATTTGTTTGTCTCTCTCTATGCAATTGCAAGTGAATGAGTCTTCAGTGCTGCTGCATGTTATCTGTCACTGGGAAAATCCCTTGTAGCAGAGGCACAATTTGGATTTCTTAATTGAATTCAAGGTCAAAAATAGCAGAGTTGATGTTGGTTCCTGTAATTGACCTGCTGACATCAATAAAACCACAATGGGAGGCCTGTAAGCAGTGGTGGTTTTGGTGCTGGTTGAGTACTTTGGCAAGATGCACTAAAGATAAATGGCTTTTGCTTCCATGTATGATTTACACTGGTTCCATTGCTAATACGTCAATTAGAGATGAGATTTTCTCCAGTGTAGTGTTTGCTTAGTGTCAATTCACAGGCTCTTTAGATTTTCTGAGAGGCTTTCCTGGTCTATTGCAAAAGTGTCGAAGCTTTGAGGTCTGAGGCAGTGGAAGAGTGATCAGTACTGGAATCCAGCTGCTGATGCAGAATATAAAACTCCAGCTTGTCTCTCAAATTCCTTTTTGGCTTCCAGAAAGTAGTCTGGTTTTTTTCATCATGAAGATGTGCAGAACACATTAAATTGGACAGGAGTTCATTAATAAAACTTGGGTAACAGTGAAGTCCTGTGTAATCATACCCTACAAAACTAAACTATCTTTATGGCAATAGAGCACATTCAGCCTTCTGAATCACTTCTTCCATGAATTCTATTCCCTTCATTCAACATTATTATCTATGATGTGGTCCTGGAATTCCCTGGTTCTATTCCACTTTAAGATGTGTGCAAACAGGATTTACTTCCTGAAATCTTTTTACTAAGGGATTGCAGGCAAGGAGCTTGATGGTCTAAGTGGCTTTCCTGAAACCTGATGCCAGGACAAAGTGCTATTTCGGCAAGACATTAATGTTTGTTTTATTATATTCTACATGAGGATTAGTGTCTATAGCAGAACATTACCTGTGCAGGAAGGGGAGAAACTAACCTGGAATATTTTGTCAAGGCTGTTGATCTGTGACTTATGTCAGTTATTTTTCTGGGAAATGATCCAGACGTATGAGTCTGCACTGCTTGGAGTTTCCTGGTCTATATCATTACAGGGCTGAACGGTTTAAGCAGAAAGCATCCACTCTCCACAGACCTGTTTACATATCAATGATCATTAAACCCACTGATCTTAAACGCTTCTGAACTCCAGAGAAGGTGCACAGGATTTGTTTGTTTCAGCAAGATAGTTGCTTGCTGAAAGCTAAAAACATAATCCACAAGTGGATGCCACTCTGCAAGGCAAGACTTGCCAAGATCCCACTTTCTGTCTTTCACAAATAACCTCTGTCCTCCAGCTATTTTTTTCCTTCTAAATATGTTTTTAAAGGGAAAACTAAGTCTCAATGCCCTATCCTTTCCTGGAGCTTTGGTTTGCTGCATTCCATCATAGGTTGAAAAGAGGAGAGAGGTGGTTTAGTTTGAGCATTATCTGCTTTGGGCTTTTTCCAGTGAGCTATGGCTGGTCAGAAATATATTAACTGCCAGATTTGAATTTGCCTCCACATATGTGGAAAACTTATTCAAAGTCCTTAAAACTTCATGTGTGGAGAAAAACCAGTATTTTCATGTACTAGGTTCAGTGTTAGACTGGAAATGTCCCTGTGGATTTTCATAGTGATCCTGGCATGCAGTGCATCATAAGACTCAGAGAAAATAAAGTGGATAATGACAAAGCCAATAGAGAATCTATCTTGGGCTTTTTTGAGGAAGCCTTTATGGATAAGCCTCGAGGTCTCTCAAATGAGTAAGAGAAAGGAACGCTGGATGTGTTTTCCATCCAGGCTGATCTGTTTCTTCTCGTTGGTTGATATGGATGGCTGATACTTTCTGCCAGTTTGCTTCTGGATAACGCTGAGTGTGCAATGCTGAGTGTGCACAACCCACACAATTCCAATCAAAATGGAGCTCTCTACAGCTCCAGTGAACACCAGGCAAGTTGGCAAACTCTTTAGATCAGTGCTCAGCTTTCCAGCTGCCTTGCTGGCAAGTTTCCCAGCTTTTCGGATAGCTGAGTACGAGAGAGTTGGGTTCCTGGGAAACCAGTCTAAAAAAATAGAAAAATGTAATTTTGCACACGCTTCAAAGGGAATTGTCTCAGAATTTTCTTCCCCTGAGAAAGTAATTTTTCCCTCTTTAGCTTTTCATTGCAGTTTGAAATATAAATCACGTTTATAGGGGATGTTTAGTTTTCCAAGCAAGTCTTTGCAGAAGACCATGATAATATTTTTCAACAATAATTTCCATGCTTTTTAATAGACGGTAGGGACAGAATGTACTAATTCCTGAAGGGTTTGTACAAAAGTTCAGAAATATTCTGAGCTAGTTCTCAAAAGATCACCAAGAGCTAAGTGGATCCTGTCAAAGGAAATCTACCTCTTCAGGAGATTTAAGCTTCTCATTACTTTTAAGTAAGAGCCTTGGATTTCTTTTATGTAACAACCTTGGATTCACGGGGCATTTATTAGGTTTTTTGGAGATGAGGAAAGAGGGTTCTGCTAATGACTCTTCTGCTTTCCTGAGAATCTCACTGTGTCTCTGTGGGTGTGAAATTGTTGCCTGAAGAAACACAAGTGTCACTTAGGAGAGGCTGTTTATGGTTCCTTTTTGGCAGCAATCACACCCTGTTATTTGAAGGAACAGGGGTGATGCACTGTGCATTCCCATTGCCTGCTGTGCTTTTACTGGATGTGCTGAATACTCGGGCCTCAGAGCACCCTTCTTCATGCTGTAATCAAAATGTACTCAGTGCTCTGATAAAAAAGTAGGACTTTGAATTCAATCAATCTCTCATGTTTATAAGCATAACTCTGCAAGTCAGGGTGCAAAACCTGGACAGTGTTTTACAACTATGTCACACTGCAAGATTTTAGACTGTGTTCCAAGCTCTTAAGGCATGTAGATGACATAATAGTAATTTAAGAGCTTCTTTTGGCAGAACAAAATTTTGAAAAGCCCTCAGAAACTAGACACTGTATAATTATACATTTTGAAGATACTTTTCATGTAATACTTCCTTTGATGCAGTAAAAGTCACAAATAAAATCCACTGCAAATGAAAAAGTTTGTTGAGACTACTGTTAAATGAGATTTAGCTCTGCTTTTCTAGGAATGGAGCCGAAATAAAAATAGGGTCTGATGGGTTTTACCAGCTGTGCCCTTTGTCATTTACTTTTCCCTTCCCTGCTGTGGAAAAGTTTGCCAGCTTAGGAAATTTGCATGATGCCTTTAAGAACAAACGCTAAAAATGGTTTTCTTTTTTATTTTGAGTATGATTTTTGATTAATTGCAAGGACTGCCTGTTTAATTTGGATTCTGTTTTTCTTATGTAACATTCCCTTTTTACTGACTCATGAGGACTCCCATTCAGTAAATTCTGACTAAGTCTGGCTTGTTTAAGATTAAAATGGAGCACTCTGTGAGAAATCTACAACCAGGTATATTTAAAGGATTGAGGCATTAAACCATTAGAAGAGGCTTCATTAAGAATGAGTCTCTAGGTATTGTCAGCTCTGTACAAAGCCAGTCCCTCAGGTCCCTTATTCACAACTAAGGCTTAGAGATGCAGTGCTAGCAAGGACCAGGGCAGGCTTCACCTCCTCTTTCGTTTTGGAAATGTAGTGAATTTTTTTGAGAAAGTTCATGCATTTGGCCTTTTCTGTTTAAGGAGGGGAGAGAGCTTTATTTTTTCCTTAATGTTTTTGACATGTTTCTAAAGCCTGGCCTCATTAGTGCTGGGAAAACTTGTGTGGCACTGCAGTTCTGTAGGTTTGGAGACCTAACTGTAGAGAAATATTAGTTCCTATTTGACCTGCAACTTCTGGTAGACCTCAATTTCCCAATGGTGATGAAGTTAAACCACTGCTGATTTATACAGTTTCATGTTATTTGTTAGTAGAATAGCAGAATCTTCTAAGTTGCTAAAATGGAGTTCCTTCCTTTTAATTTTTATGGACCTGCATCTGTTTTGTAACCAGGTCTGTAATCAGTCTTCCATTAACATATTAATGAAGCAGTAGAGACAAAAATAAGGAAGATTTCATCCTTCAAACCAAGGATTTGTCATGTCTTATGACCACAATGAAGCCTTTGAAAATCCAGACTACCACTTCTCAGAGACACTGGAAATTGATAGAAGGTGAGTTTATTTAATTTTACTGTGTGACTGTGCCATAAAAAACAATGTTATTTATATGCAGAAGATACTTATTCTCTGGAGTTTTAATTTGTAGATTTATTTTAATCCCTCCTTTATGCTTTCATTCTCAGACAAATTTTAAAAACTGTTACCTGGAAGGCAGCATTCAAGGGAAATGGTGTGTTTACTTTTCATATGTTGGATGAATTTCAGTTAAATGTATTTATGGCATAATGTTGTAAATATTTTTTAGTTCCAGTAATTTTCACAATGGGCTTTAACCTTGGATATTTTTGTTTTCTAAGCAGGTGTTCCTGTTTAGTTAGAGTCTAAGCTAACTTCAGGTGGAGAAAATTTTAGCCTTCCTAATTCATTTGATGACCAAATAAGAGTTATGGTGTTGAAGTTCTAAATACAAAATACCTCTCAGTATCACAGTTTGTTTTATAACATACTCAAATTTGATGATACTAGGTCGCAAATTATCCAGAATACCTATTGAGGGTTTTTATGATAGTCAGGATTTATGTTTTTAAATTGCTTACACAGGGGGAGTTCTCAAAGGAATGCATTCTCTCACCAAACTCCTTATGATTCATCTCTGCACGATTCCTATGGAGAGCACAGAGGGAGGGAGCAGAACTACCCTGTGGCCATTCCAATGGCCTCGCTGGGACCTGGCTCTGACTACAACCAGGATTTACCCAGCACAAGTCCATATGGGAATTTCACAGGTATGTAGCTTCTTATATGACAGGTTTAGAGAATCCCCGGAACAAATAACAGTTGGCTCTGTCCCAAGGGAGTCCTGCAGCTCTGCAAAGCTCAACTCTGTGTATACTTTTATATTTTTTTTTAAGCAGTTCAGGTGTTTTATTAGCAAATTCACTTATCTGTCATATTAACAGATCAGTAAATATTGTCTTGTGTGGACTGAGTAAGTTGTTGAGTGGAATATGGGAGTATTGTTGAGGCAATAGGTTGCTGTGTTGGCAGTAGATCTGTATTTTGTCATAGGGTTGGCATTCTGTGTCTGTAAATAGCCCATAGCAGTTTGCAACTTTATGTAACTCTGATTCCTTTCAACAGACAATCTTTCCTTTGCGCCTGAGCCAGAACTGACTTACACCCCACATTCTACCTTCCATATGCTGGATTATCCCTATACTCGTGGAATTTCCAGTGGATCAGAAGGTAAGGACTGTGATGCATCACAATATTGCATGTCAATCTCACCCTACATAAAATAATACTAATAAATATTTTAAAGCATTCTTGTTCAGGTATGAATATCTTCATGTAATAAAATGAGTCATAAACAGGATCCTTGCAGATCATCTCCAGAGAGATGAGCTCCACACTGGGATGTGACACTGGGCTTGGCATTAGCTTACAGGAAAGCTGTGGCTAAACTCATCTGTGTCATGGCTGGAAGGCAGATGCTTGAAGGAGTGTAGTCACCTTTGTTTGAATAAGTGGATGAAAGGAGGTGGAGAGAGCAGCTGCATTTTGGTTCCAGGGAAATGGGAGTTTGGTATATAAGTTACTTAGCTTGATGGAGTGTGATTCTAAAATGATCCTCCTGAAGACAGGGGAAGGATTTTTAAAGAAAGGCCTTGTCTTCTAGGAAGAAAGTCTTGAATAATGAATATATGGATTTGTGAATGGGTTAGATGGAGTTCTCTACGACAGCTGAAGACTGGGCCCAGTTCCTATTTTCCAGCATTTATTGAAAAAGTGCTTGTGGTTGTCAAAGATGACCAGTAAAGAAATGAGTTGGGGAGTGTGTTTGCATGAAGTTAGTGAGATTGAAAGATAGACTTTTAACTTGTTCTTGTGAAAGTGAAATTTGAATTTCTTAAGTCAAATTATCAGAATCATCTGGGCTTCCTGAAGTGTGTATGTTATTTAGACAGCTTCATTAGGAGACGCAACCGCAGGCCCCCCGATGAGATCTTCATGGCTCCTTCCAGCATGTTTGAAACAGAGCCAGTGTGCAGTGAAGGTAAGGGTTTAGATAAGTGGTTCAAAATTTGGCAGTGTCTTGTACAATGATGGTGTGGTTGATGCTGCTCTTAGTTTCTCACCAGAATTGCATGTACGGCTCTTCTGTGGTTATGGGGACAAATTAGGTTTGTGTTATGGTAGTAATTAATCATTTATGCTCTCCTTACACACTCAAATCCCATGATAAATGAAACGCAGTGCAGTATGAAGGTGTGAAATTGTAGAAAGAAATGCTCTTTATTAGAATTTGTTTGACCAGCTAATAGATTGCTTTCAGCCACTGTGTCTGGAATTGGCATCAAATTCCAGCCCTGCAGAAGCAGCCTGATTGTCAGCTCATAG
This sequence comes from Acridotheres tristis, assembly GCA_037013685.1. Lineage (NCBI taxonomy): Eukaryota > Metazoa > Chordata > Aves > Passeriformes > Sturnidae > Acridotheres > Acridotheres tristis. The sequence continues at coordinate 6,978,072 of CM072901.1, forward strand.
AGGTGTGGCTGTGGCATAGGGAGTGCAAAGTCTGGGCACTGACGTCAATTAAAATTACAGAAGAAATAAAACAAAAGTTTACCTTTCAAGTCAATATGTAGCATCATAGAAGTGTAACTGTCAAACAGTGATCAAGCAATGAACCAGAATCTTGGGCTCTTGTCAGTATTTTACTTTCCTTTATATTGCAGCTCTTTATATGAACATTATTGGACTACTTACTTGCATTTGATTTGGAGTTCTGAGGGAGCTGAAGATAATCTGGGCAATATTGTTAAGTCTCAGCTTGCACACCTTGGTAGCAGTGTAAATGGGGGATGTTGTTATTCTATTTCAGGTTGTGTATAAAAATTACTGTATTCTTACCCCCAAATTTTTTTTTGCATGGGTCTGATGCAGAGGAAGATTTAGTTGGAAGTCTTGCAAGTATGTCCACCAAAGAAAGGATTAAAGTAATCCAAAAGATGCCAGAGACCATGAGAAAAAAGAGAGAGATCAGGTAAAAATAAAAGTTTATCTGATTAGTTTTAAAAGCATTTACTTCTTGCAACATCTAGCCATCAATTATGGGGTTTGACAAATCAAGTAAGCTTTGGTTTGTCACTTTTTGACAAACCAAGTAAACTTTGGTTTGTCACTTTATGACAAAGTACTTTTTAATGCACTTTCAAAAAGTTAGTATCTTGTAAGAGAAAATAATTTAATGATGGAGATAAGAAGAATCTCTCATGTAATATAAAACAGAATAGCAAGATCCTGACATTTGGTTATAAATGATGACCTGAGATTTGTTTTCGAAGGAAACTTGGATGTAGTTCATTGAAAATGGAGATCACATGATCTCAACCATCCTTTTGTCTTCTCACAAAATATATTTAAATTCTGCTGCCAGTGTGAGTTAGTGGAGGGGTTAGAACATGCTGTCATAGCAGGGACAGGAGCCAAGGTATCAGCTAATATAAAATGGGCCAGTAAGAACATCTCCATGTTGTACTAATTCTATTCATGTGCACAGAGGTGAAACTGTATTTGCAGCATCTCCTTTGGTTTCTTGAATCAATTACAACTCATACTATAATGCTTGTCACCCCTGTCCTGCTCTTCCACAGAAATAAAGTTCTTCAAGAAATAACAAAAAAAGCAAAGCACCGTGGTGCTCGACCTTCCTGCTGTACGCAGTATCTGCAAGGAGCAGCCGTGGTAAGTGCCAGAAACTTCTGTCAGTCACAACAGAGCAAACCACTCTAGCTGCAATGTTATCACTGTCTCCAGAGGAATCTGGTGTCTTGCTTCATGTTACTTACCAAAGATCCAGTTAATTGCTGCAGTGTTCATTAATAATGACTTGCACTGCAGTAGCACTTAGGAACACCAGTTAACCATCTTACGGTGCGTGGAGTGAGGCAAATCCATTCTTAACATAGAAAGGAAGCTGTAACATTAAAATGTGAAACTTTATTATGTGAAATTGAGTCCAGTTTGCTTGCTGAGATTCATCTGTCTCCTCTTTTTCCCTTCAGTCATTTCGACGATTTGGAAATGCCCTTTCAGAACATTTTCACCAGCTGCGGGTATGGCACAAGACTCTGAAGATCATTGGTGCTGAGTTTGGAACAAGTGTTCTTTCTTACTTTGTTTTCTTGACATGGCTGCTAAATTTTAACATCTTCTCATTCCTCATAAACTTCAGTTTCATCACAATTCCTCAGTTTCTTGCAGCAGAACCAAATAACCTTTCATTCACGGGCCTGGAGCTGTTCACTGGAGCTGTAAGTATTTCATCACACCTGTGATTTCATGATAAGGAATAGGACAGCTCCCACCTCCAGTAATTGGTCTTCAGATAATGATGCTTTTCACCATGGAAGTGACAGCAAACATTCTGAATGATGTCCTTGTCTTTCCAGGGTTATTTTCAACAAACAGTGCTCTACTATGGCTTTTACACCAATGCTACAATCAATAAAATAGAGAATGGTCCATCTTATAACATGCAGCTGGCCTATATTTTCACTGTTGGAATATATTTTGTCATCTGTTTTCTTATCTTGTTGTTCAGGTAAACTGACTGTGAATTCCTGTTTCTCTTATATTAATTGGAAAATAGCCACACAATACAAAACCCCATCCTGTTAACAGTTAGAAGTAATAATTACTTGAGTATGTTTCTCTAAGTCCTTATTTACAGGTGTAGAGTTCAAGTAGAAATTTTTGCTCAAAAGGCTCCAGGAGTCAAACCTTTATTACAGAAATTAAAAATAACTGCAAAATAGTAAGGGACATACAGAGAATCCCACTTCAAACTGGGGATGTTGTGATCCTCTTTTGTAAGCTGTTGCTCCTAACGTTGTTTCTTATTGATGTGGCCTTCCAGAGGTAAAGATTGTCAGCAACAATCTTGAGATGGAAATGGAAGAGTTTCTTACATACATTGTCATATGTGACATGCTCAGACATAGGTCCAATAAACTTGTGATGGGATGGAAAGGTTGACAAATCTGCTTCCTTGCCCTGCTGTAAAGACTTGATGAATCTTCCTCTCAGACACATCTGACCGATTTAATTTTCATTGCAGCATGGCAAAATTCTTCTCCAAGAACTTCATTAACCCTCAGGAAGTCTCTGTGAATGCCAGCAAGCTTCTCTGCACTTGGGACTTCAATATAACCAATGAAAAAGCTGTGAAGCTGAAACAAAAGAATCTCCGCACACAAATAAAGGTACAAACCACAGGAGGTACAAAACTAATGTGCATGAGTCATTCTGTTAGAGACTGAGTTGTGCATACAAATTTGTGTGTGCACATATCTCTGACAGAGTGACACAAGTGTGCTAGTCCTGTGCCTAAGAGATTTAAATCTTTCTGACTTCCTGAGTTTCATTTGGTCTGAGCTCCTGGCATTGGCTTAGCTACTTGTTTTCCTTTTCTCTTTAAGCTACATATAAATATTTGTATGCTTCTGTTCTATTGAATGAGTCTCTGTGACTATTAAATATTTTCCATGCAGAGTATTTATTCTGGTTTCTCCCCTTCCTGCTATTTAAATATTTTATAAACGAAAGGTAGGCTAGGAATACTATCTGTGAAACTTGACTTCTAGGATAGGAACAAAAAGTTGCCCAGTAAATGTTCCTGGGATATTATTCTTCCCATCTTCTAGAGCAATAATCTTTCATTCAGTTTCTCAGGCAGTTCCTTGAAACATGTTTTGCTTTCTGCTGTTGACTAAGAACTTCTTCATTACAAATTGTTTCTTTGCAGGAAGGTCTCACTGAAGTAAACAAAGAAATTCTAAATTTTTCTGCAAGGGAGAGAGTTCTTCGTATTGCTATGCATCTTCTTGCTTGGGTTGCTTCTCTGGGAACAGCAGTAGCTGCTTGTACTGGTGTTTACTTCCTCTCCATTAGTAACCTCGAGGTAAGGCCAGATTTTGCATTTTTCCACATAGGTATTTCACACTGAGCATGAGCACTGGTCTGTTCACTACAAGGAGAACAGGGAAGCAGAGCTGTGGTTGCTGCCAGAGCACACACAAATTCTGCTGGACCTAAAGAGCTGCTTTGCAAGGCCTGCCCCACTGGGGACTATGGCAAGAACGTGGGACCTGAGGAGTCTGAGCAAATCTCCCTCCTCTCTCCAGCAACTGCTTGCCTGGGCCAATGGTCAGCTTAGGGACAATGCATCTGCTGCCCTGGGGAGAAACAACAAGAAGCAGCCCCAGCAAGACCTGCCCCTTCTTTCCCAGGAGCTGCATTTGATCTGTGGCTCCCCTCCTTGGTCACACATAATTTAGGGGAAGGAAGGGGAGAAGGTCACTGTGCTGCTTCTCGTGGGGCCATAAAACATGACAGTCTCTAACCTTAGAACATACAGGGAGGTGAGCCAGGGGGCTTCCCTGTGGACACACCTTGAGGCAGCATTTTCATTAAAGCTCTAAGTTTGAGTTTTTTGATTATGTTTTTTCTTCTCTAAGCTGTTTATGAAAGGGCATGGAAATGACCTAGAGAGCCAAACTGCCATGTTGGTTCTACCTGTGATTGTATCTCTCCTCAACACATTGATCCCATTCTTCTTCTCCTGGCTTGGGCACCTGGAGAAGTTTCAGAGTCCTGGACACCACATATATGTCACTATTACCAGGTATTTCTTGCTGCCACCTCTTAATGCTTTGGGCCTGAAGTTGTCTGAGTTCTTTTTGAAACAAAGCTGTGTCTGGGTGGTGGGGGAATAGAGAGCTATGGAGGAGAATTCATTTTCTCCAAAGGCTTCTGTACACTCTGTCTTCATGACCTTTAGTCCTTCATGAGCTTCTGGGATGTTATAGCTGTGCATGAGGATAAGGAATGGTTTCCCTCCCAGCTGGGTGCACTGTGACCCTGGGCTTGTAGCATTGCTTGATGACCCCTGGGCTATTGGCCCCTCCCCAGGAAAGGAAGGGACGTAAAGAGGACTGAGGTCATCTCCCTTAAAAACAGATGCCTGGAATTTACAGTGCCTAACCCCTGGTGTCCCTCAGCCCTCCCTCCCCTGAGGAGCCCCACTCCCAGCCAGCAGCCTGTTAAGCAGATGTGGAGCCAAAGTTGTCATGCCCAGCTCCCCTTCTGCCAGGACAATAGAACAATGCCTCACCCGACCTCCTGTTAGTCCTGGCACTCTGCAGTGCCAAGAGGAGGTAAAAAAGTGTAACCAATGGTCATCCTGCCATCACTCCCTCCAGGTATGCACCAGCTGTTGGTGCAGTTACTGTTACTTCTTCTTTTTAGAAATATCATCCTGAAAATATCAATTGTTGGAATACTGTGCTACTACTGGCTTAACGTCGTGGCTACCTCAGAGTCACAGGTAAAATTTCAAGAACACAAATCTGACTTACAGAGCCAGGTTAGGAACCACTTGGATAAGAGGCTTGCTTCAGCAAAGAGAAGCACATGTGGTGTCTTGGGAAGCTGAGTTTTCTACCCTGACAGTTTTTATTAGCAGCTTGAGAGAAATCAATTGTAGAAAGAAATGAATGGCCCAGCTCCAGTCTCAGCTGGATGGCAGCATTTTTCACTGAGAAGTCAACCATGATTTGCCAGGCTACTAGAATATATTTGATCAAGATTTCAGATCTTTGATCAAGTTTCAGATGCCCAAGCATTTGGGAACAATGTTTAAATCACATCATATTTAACTTCTTGTATGTTTTTGTGGTATTTTTTTCCCTTCTGTTTCTTAAAGTGCTGGGAAACTTTGGTTGGCCAAGATATTTATCGTCTTGTTCTAGCTGACTTCATATTTTGTTTGCTTGGCTCTTTCTTTGGAGAGTTTTTACGAAGGTGAGTGCTACTTTTCTAATCTTGTTTTCATACATTAACCAAAGATATTATCTGTTTTCTCCATGTGAGAAAAGTCCAGCAGAAGCATGGCTGTGGCACCACTGAAGTTTCCTTGATTTTCCCTACCAGGCAGAGTCTCTGTACATGCCTTGTGTATCTTGCTGTTCCTCCCTAGAAGGATGTCAGTGTGTCCTTTTTCCCTTTGGAGATGGAAAGACCTTTTCTGCATAAACATGGGCACACTGCTGCCTTTCCTTGGCACTGTATCCCACTGTGATTTTTCCCCTCTTATGTCACTATATTGTCCACAAGTTTAAAATCTTATTTTATCAGTCTTATTAAGCATATAATGAGTCTCTCAAATGTAGAGGTCTGCAGCATGATAAATGAGAAAGTACTGTGGACTGGATGTCAATATAGCTCTGTATGTAAGGAAGAAGTCATTTACTGCAGTGTGAACCTTCCTAGTGCCAAACATTGCTTATGGCTTAGGCAATATTTAAGTGCTTGCCAGCTCTACAGAACATTTAGATCCCTGGCCATACTTTTGTCTAAGAGGTCTATTGTCTGCTCTCTGCCCATGATTTGAACAAGACTGGTTTATAAGGTAGGGCTTTGTTAACTTTTTTGTTAAATTGATACAAAACAATGTTGAGAAGCTCTTGAAGACTTTTCCTCCACGGCTCTTGCCAGTGTACTTTAATCCTCCTGTTCTTGTTGTGTTCAGTAGGGAAATACCTCTCAGCAAACGGTCACAGAACTAAAAGTGCAATGTCAGCTGTGATAATTGGCCTCCCCTAAGCTGGGCAAAAGCACCTGACGTAGAGGTGTGAAAGGTTAAAAGTACAATTGCTTGCATTTAATATTTTGTGCTCAGAGTAACCTCCTGAAAGCCCAGCTCTATTGATGATGCAGTTGATAAGGTGGGTTCAAGATGTGATAATTACAAAAATCTTTATTGCTCTCACTACAACAAGCAAAAAACTGAGTCTCCCCAGCTCAGGAAAAATCAGCTAAATGACTAAAAGGGATTCTTGGTGCTCAGTAGGAATCCTCTCAGTACTTGCTTACCTGTCTGTTTCAGCTCCTCACAACCTCAGTTAGTATGAAGTAGGATATATTTGAGGGTACATTAAGAGTATCAGTTAAGACTATAAATAAATTCTCATTTTATTGAGGCAGAAAATTCTCAGGACCTGAAAAAGCTGTTACAGTTTTTTACAGTTTTGTACTGAAACCTCTTGACATTTCAACTGCTTAAGCACAAGGATGCTTGTGCTTAAAGTAACAAGTAGTCACTATAGTATAGATATATAATGATACAGTAAGAAACCCTTGTTCGTTTTCTGTTTCAGTTGTATGAAATATATACTTGGTCTTACTTCCACTCTTCTTTGTTCTGTGGGATATTTTTTTGCCAAATTGTTTCATTTTTGCTGTGCTGTCTAATGAACGAGCTGTGGCTGCTTTGCATGACACTAATGCAGCCTCTAAATAATTTGTCATTGATGCTTATACTCAGAAGGTCATTTACAGAGATTTCTACAGAGGACTTTATCATTTAGCAAATGTTATTGTGCTACAGTTTTTGGTTTCCCTCTCCAGAATTATTGGAACTACAGTCTGCCTGAACCTGGGGCTGCCAGAATTTGATATTGGACGAAATGTTTTAGATTTGATCTATGCACAGACTTTGACCTGGTAAGTGTTAAATTTGCAGCCAAAACTTCATTTGTATGTAGAACTATCATGGAAAAATTCTTATTCTGATGTTTGTGGGTGCTTCCCAGAAAGAACAGGATAAATGACTGGGAGGTGATCAGTTCAGTGCCTTTGGTAAGGATTGTGGCTTGCCAAAATAATTGTGTGGGCAGTAACAATAACTTCAGTCAGTAGTTTACCCGGTGGCCATCTGGTCTGAGAGAAATCTGATAGGTTCCTGCAGAAATATCCTGGAGTTTTGTTTACTTCCCCACTGAGATGATATTTTTTGTTGAAATAATCTCAGCATTAAACGCTTGAAAAGATGCCTTATTTACAAGAATGACTATGTTACTGCAATTAAAAGAGGATTCTGCAGATCTGTACATAGATATGTGTGTTTGAAATTCCATATTTTCCAAGGTGGATTTATTGCTAGAGGATCAAGGGTAACAAAATCATATTTCCAAATTCCCACACTACCTGCATATGAAGTTATTGTGGTATTTTTCTGCTTTCAGTGCACTGAGAATTGAATGGTGAATAGTGAAGATGTAACTTTTTTCTCCTATAAATACTTTCTTGTAGGATTGGTATCCTGTTCTCACCTCTGTTGCCTGGTATCCAGATGATAGCATTTTTTATAGTATTTTTTGTGAAAAAGGTAAAAAAACTTAATATGCATTCATCATAAATAATAAAGTAGTAAAATTAAAGCCTGGAGAACTAACAGTGGACAAGTGCATATGTCAATATAGACACTCAGCCTGTGGCTATGACTTTTGCCTCCCAGTGACTCCCCAGCAGCTCCCAGCTATGAAGTTATCTCGGTGTAAGCAGGGTGATTCAGCTCAAGATCAAGGCAGAAATGTCTTCTTTTCAGAATTCTTTGTCTCATTAGTATGACCAGATGATAAGTCGTTTGTTGGGTCATGAAGCAGTTTGTAGTGTTGAATGTAGAAGAACAAAGCTATAAGTAGAAGGATGGATTCAAATTTCCCTGAACCAGGAGTTTGCATATCCTACAAAAGCAAACTCTACCCAACAGACTCCTGAAGAACCCATCAGCACCTCATTTTGCCTCTTACTATAAACCACACTGTATCTATCAAATTCACATAAAAGTTGTTCTTGGAAACTTTTGAAAGATGTTATTTCAGCAATTCCAGTGGGATTGACTTAAACCAAGTTGAAGTGTCAGCATTCCAAAGTACCTTCATCTCTTTAAAGGTCAGTCTGATGAGGAATTGCCAGCCCCCTCGCAAAGTCTGGAGAACTTCTCAAATGATGACATCCTTCATTTTCCTGCTGTTTTGTCCTTCCTTCCTTGGAGTCCTGTCTGTCATTGGAGTCACTGTCTGGAGGTATGGCACATCACTGGCATTCAGACCTACTAAATTATGCTGTGTGACCTGATACCAGGCAGAGGAGTCTGCATTTCTCTATAATAAAAGTTATATTAATTGCTGGTGGAAAGTTTCAGGTGGTCTTGAAGGGCTCTGTATTCTGGAAACAAGGCTGGCTCTGTGATCCTGTGAGAATGGGTGTGTTACTGTGGTCACAGGAGGGAGGGCAGCATGGATACACTTTCCCCTTGACAATAGTCCGCAACAAGATTTCGATATTAAGTGAGACAGGTGACTACACATGAAACGAGATGGGATGAAAGCTATCAGAGCTGTCATTTCCAGATGGCAAGTGGGAATTTCAGACTGTCTGGAGTGGTTCAGTTTCAAAGTAAACACTTTCCTATTTCAGTCTACCTGAAAATGTTAATTTTTATAATGGACTGCCTTATTTTACTACATTCTGTTGTTACTAAAGATCTGCAGTGACTCATGTCCCTGAAGGCAAGGTGAAATGAAGATTCCTTGTGGTGAAATGTTAAAAAAAAAAAAAGCCAGTTTTTCACTTTCCTGTAGCATGCGCTACAGCAATTGACGTGTTATATTTATGTCAAGATTGTGCTTACAGGGCTTGGTACTGATCCATTGCAGCAAGATCATGTCTCACAGCATAGTCTGGGGCAGGCATTTAATGGCTGGAGAGGGACACAAGTTAAGATTAAAAATTAAATACAGATCATGGAAGTACCCTGGGAGCCCAGAGGGAGTAGAGGGCTATAGAAAACAGAGGAGCATCTTGATGTACAAAATCACAATATTAATTAATTCACTGGTTAACATACAAAGATTTAAGTACCTGCTTTTTCACACTTTCAGGTTAAAACCTTCAGAAGCATGTGGTCCTTTCAGAGGTTTGTCTTCTATGTATGCTGCAGTTGCTGAGTGGATACAAGTACTGGAAGAATACACTGCCTCCAAATGGGTAGTGTGGATCTACCAAAACTTAATTACAAGCGAACTTTTCTTCTTCATCCTCTCTAGTTTTGTACTGTAAGTATCTGCTAATGCAAAGAACCAGAAGAAGGCCTTAAGTGGAAAATACTGGCAAGGACAGAGTCATTCTATGTTATTTTGTTATCTGAAATATATCTTGTAATGTTGACTCACTTAAATGTACCTCTCATCTTGAATACAAGTCCATAAATTTTTGGGTCTTTTCCAAGACAATGCTTTAAGCAATTTCATGCATTTGCCACGTTATAAGCAAATCCATGTGTTTGCCATTCCTTGTGTAATTGTATACACCTATTTTGTGTCTGTGTGTACAGAGATGCATGTCTTTTAACAGGTTAAAATGAACAAGATACATTTTTATCTAGACATTGACTAGAGCAAAGTGCTCATATGTTGGACTTTTTTTGGTTTGTTTTCTTTAGAATTGTTATTTATCTTTATGGGCAAATAATACAAGGAAGAAAGACCATGACCAAACTCCTACGTAAGCAAATTGTTAATGTAAGTTTGGCTTTCAGCTGTACCTTTAGTATAATTTGGCTTCTATGTTGTCTCATCCAGCTTTGTGGGGCTGTAACCTGTTTTCCCTGTAACTCTGCAAAGGAGGGTGGGAGCCCTTCCCCATGGGGTTTGCAGGGAAATTTAACTCACAGAGTTGTAACAAAAGAATTTTATCTTCAAGATGTGCTGCTGCAGCTCCCTCTGTAGACAGATTATTTTAGAGTAGAAGGAATTATTTTGGTCACTGGTTACTTACAGTCCTTGAGATTCTCAAGGGTAATTAGTGCATTCCAGCTAATGATCAAATATGTCTTGACTACAGGCAGGGAAAGATAAAGCGTTTCTACTCAAAAAGCTCCAGACAGAGCAAAGGGCAAGACGAAGCTCATCTGCACTGGGAGGAAGAGGCCAGCAGGTCAGTCTGACTGCTCAGCTTCTGCTCTTTAATTACTTCATACGCTTCCATGGGGCTCCTCCCGCTGTGCAAATGCTGCTGGTTTGGGAAAAGCCTGTACTTAAAACTTCATCTAAATGTTTATTACTTAATTCCAGACAGCAAAAGGATGCTGTGAAAGTTCCCTAACTATTTGTTCCAGGCTGGAATTCAACCTGATAAAAGATATAGAAAAATCCTTACCCTCACCAGACATAATTTATGGTTATGAAACTTCAAGAAAACATTCCTAATGTTCTTGTGCAGTGATGGTCAACAAAGGGTTTGGTCACACTTGAACCTTGCCCAGGCTGAGAAGGAGGCTGCCTTCCTCCCCTGGCTATGTATTTCCTTAAGGGGTTATGATTTGTGGTTATTTTCAGGTGAGGTAAAACTGAGTGCTTTGACCTAACCCTATTTTAAATCCTATACAATTTATTTTTTAAGGCAGTCTTGCTTGCTGACCCATCAAATTACTGTCAAAATGTGGGCATATAGGTGTTGTCTAGTGTTTTTATTTGGGTTGAGTAAAAACTCTTTGACCTAAATAATGATAGAGAAAAAGTGTTTGGTGGGTTCCACTCCTTCCTCCCAAAAAACCAAATTCCCTAGTATGACTGGCTATCACTAAAATGATTATATAAATTAAAAAAAAAAAAAAAGATAATAATTGATATTGATCTATTGTTAACTATAAGTATGTGTGTGATAATACAAATAAATATTGATTGTAAAGAGGTAGGGTGAATATGAATAGGCATTTTCTCTATGCTGGGGATTTTCAATCAACCTGTGCCCATATTGAGTGTCACAAATGGGACTCCTGAGAGGGAGATTTGGTCACCTACCAAGTGTGGATGTTCTTGTAGTTGTTAAGGTCAGATTTCAGAAGGAGATGCCAGAATGATGTCATTATGGATTTAGCAGAAAGGCCATGTCCCTGAGACAAGGGAGATGAGCAGTGCTGAGCATACAGTCACAGCTGGAAGCCAGAGCACACACTACTGATGTTAAATACTGTTTTTCAGAGAAGCTCCTCTTCGTACCACCCATCCAGGCAACCTGCCCAGGAGGTGCCAGACTACCTAGAAAGGGAATTTGACCGAAACCTAAACACATTCTACAATGAGGTCAGTGGTCAAAAGAGAGAAATGTGGATTCCCCTATACAGAATCTGGGGCATGACGCAGGTGATGGGTGTGTGTGTGTATCAAAGTCCTGTGTGCATGGAAATAACTTTAAAGATTAACTTGAACAGATATAAAAATGTGATCAGAATAGCTACTGAACACTCATAATCACAAACCTGCTTAAGACTTGGAGAGTATGATCTTGTTACAGGTAAATGGTATCTTTTTCAAATACAAGATAAGACACATGGGGAGGAAATCATGACCTAAACTTGCTTGTGAATTTTGTTTTCAGCATCCCTTTTCTGCTGAGATCTCAAGCAGCAGTGACTATCTACCAGGTAAGCAACTGAGATGAAACACAGGAAGCTCTCAAAAATTCAGCTCAGTAAAAATGTTTGGTGTACAAACACAGCATGTGACAGCTGCATGTCAGGGGGACAGCATTTTAGCATCTTGTGTAAAGAGAAAAAATGACTGAGCTTGTGGGGTGAATATTTTCTATAGGTTGTACTTTTTGGTAGCTTTTTGGTTCTGGTGTTGGTAGTGACTTCTAAAGACTGACCACCAGCTTCTGTGTACTAGAGAGTGAAACTCCTGGGTGAATAAGCCATTTGTCTTATGGGAGCACCCAACAGACAGGCAAGAACTTTAAATCACTTTAGAAACAGACTTCACATCTGGGAGTGAATCTCAGAAGAGCTTACTAATGCTGTACAGTCCCTAGCACACCACCATGCTCTGAAGAAAACAAAGCTATGGCATCTCAGGTGGTAGTTTGACTTCCCACGTAACTTCACCCCAAAAACTTGGCAGATGAGATCCCTAAGGAGCACGGGGCGTTCTGCTGGGGGTGGCTGTCCCCCAGAGCGCAGCTGACGCCGTTGTCCTTGTGCCGAGCAGGCTGGGAGCCCGCCCCGCCCGGCCGCAGCCCCGGCGCGTCCCGGGCCGTGGAGCTCGCCCTGCGCGCCAGGGAAGCCGCGCTGCAGGACAGCGGGGACAGCGAAGGATCTGAGCCCTGAGCCCTGAGCAGGCACCGAGTGAAGGCATCGTCTGCAGAAAGCAATGCTCTCCTGGACTAATGACTAAAAGAATCACTCAAACCTCTTTTTTTACGTCTTAATGGAAGAAAAAAAAATAGAAGAACAGATTGCAAAATGTGTCGGGACTTCGTTTTTTTACTGTGATAGGGGAATATCCAGCTGTTGGGGGTGTTTTGCAGCAGTGGTATTTGGTGACAGCCTTCTCCCAGGACTGGCATCACCTCGATGCAGTAAGGCTCCCTCCACAGCTGACCACGTGTTGTTGACTAAATATAAGGAAACTTATGCCTTACTGCAAATAAAAGTTCTGTTTAAAAATATTTTTCTAACAGATATATTTTAAAAACAGCTTTTATCTGATCTAAACCAAACCTGGAAGTATTGGTCAAATAAACAGAAGTATATTAAAGTGCAGTTGTTTTTAATGACTGAGACATTGTAATGACGGTGAAATAGCTTGTGTGAACTGGGTTTGCTTTCCTGAGCCATTTCTATAGTTTGTTACAGTCACTTAAAAGCAGCTTTGATGAAGCCAATCAGAAGTAAGAGTGACTACTGATCAGTTTCTCATCTGTGTAAAACTATTGCTTGTCAACTGAAAGTTTACACGTCTTTTCTATAAAGGATGGATTTGAAGTAACACAATTAAGATTTATTTTTTATCATACATGACTGTGAGATTTGATGCAGCTTCTTTTTATTCAAGGCCACAACTTTGCCACCACCATGATAATTTGTTTTGTTTAGCTCATTTTCTACTAGTGTTTGTTTTTTCCTCCCTTATTGCTCTGGAAAGAGGCACATCTTTTCCTCTTGCTCATAATTTAGGCTAAAGACAACCCAAACCCAGCCACCACAAGCAGAGAAAAAAGGACAGACTTTACACACAATGCAAGAGCAGAGTTTTTACTGTTTCCCTGCACGTACAGCCGTGGAGCCTGGCTGTGGGCATTGGGCATGGACCTGGTGTTTGCCCTGAGGATGGTGACTCAGCACTGCCAGAAACTCAAGCAGCAAGAACAGTTGGACCTTTGGAGCAAGGCCCTTTGCCATGAAGAGTCATTTGCCCTTCAGTGGCCACGTGGGGAGCCCCTGTTGGGCTCAGCAGTAACAGCAGAAGGCTACAAGTCTCAGGAAGGGGCAGGACAGGATGTGGACATAAACCTACACATTCTATAGGATGTGCACAGGAGGCTGAGACTGCTGCTTCTGCAGTGCAGGGGGGTGAGTGAACAAATGGAAGAGGCTCTTGTCGTCCTGGCAGGGAAAAACACCTCCTTTGTGCTTCTTTGTGCCTGGATGGAACTCAGGATACAAACAAAAAATCCATCCCCACCAGCAGGTCATAGCATGAGTCTGTGGTATTCCAGAAGTTTGGATTTACCCTAACTGGGACAATCGGCACCAATTTTGACATTTTACACCAAAGTCCTTCTGCACAGCTGATAAAGAACACTTCCCCATGAGTTCTCAAAGATTTGTTTATTGTAACTGCAGACTCTTTGGAGTTCAAGTTAAATCTGGATTACAGTTTCCATATCCCTCTGAGTGCCCTCCAATCATGCAACCAAAGGCAAACGAAAAAGACATTTCAGCTCCATTTGTTCTACTGCTTACCAGCATGCAATATATAGCTTTCTCTTAAAAATAAATACATTCATGTGCTGTGTCATTTCTTCATTAGAAGAAACAATTTCCTATCCTCCTTTGGTTCTTTTAAAATGTCTGGAAGATAAGAAGCTACTCAAGTTTTATTTGTTAATTCCCATAACCTCCACATCACACATGGAAAGTTGGTTTCTTCCTCCTCATCAGGGTTCATCACAGCCATCTTTCTATGCAGGGCAGGGAAATATATTCATCTTCCATTTTGGCACCATTATACTATTATTTCCAGTTTCTGTTTTAAGAACAGTAATGTAAATGACTTTAAGGTGCTATAAATCAACCTCAAATTAGTATACACTTGTAGAACATGCTGTTAAAATTACTGATGTCAAGTTATGATTTGAAATTTTGACACCAAAATTGCTGATAAAAATTTAGAACCAAAATTTAAACAAAGCCAAGGAATAGCCAGAGAATTATAAAGCCACCTGCATAGACAAGGTATGGCCCAAGGGGGTTGTCAAGTCTGATTCTTTCACATTACAGTGATTTCCTCTGACTTTGTGTGGCTGCACCACAGCTTTGGCCAGTGCACCAGAGAGCTCCTGCATTTGAGATGAACACAAGCAGAAGCCAACTGCTGCTCTGTCTTTCCCAGAGCTCTCCTCAGCATCCATCAGCACTTCTGGATGCCCTCATGGCTGCAGGCCTGGCCCTGGGGGGCAGTGTGGTGGGGCTGGGTCAGTAGTGAGGGTCACAGTCCTCCACCAGGCTGTCGGTGATGTAGCTGCAGTCAAGGACACTTTCGTAGTAGCTTTTCTCTGCAAACGTGTTCACTGTCCAGGCAACCACTCGAATTCCTCTGGAAGACCAGTGCCTCACATAATCCCTGCAAGGAACACACACACCTTGAGAGGAGCCTGACACTACACAGAGTTAAGGCAGACAGTGCTGAGGCTACAGCTGAGTTTTGGTCTTGCATCAGCATCACATCAAGGGACAATAGTGTCACCTTCTGCAATATAATATTTTTGTGTCTTCTTATTGTAAACAGGCAAAAGCAACAAACGCTTTTTCTTACTTAGATTAAAAAGAATTAAAACTCTAACAGAAGGTAAAAATTCAGATAAAAAAGATAGAAGCTTAAAATCATAAAACAGGGCAGAGTAAAGCAATTATCAAGATACCTTATCCAACACTAAATGGAACATTTTGGTAAACACATACTGTGTTAACTCCACCCTACATACTAACAGAAGAGAGTATCTCCTGAAACATGAGCAAACTTTGACACTTACTGAGAAACAAAATTTTTCTGTATGAGGAAAGCTGAAACCCCACACAATCGCCACAAG
This sequence comes from Acridotheres tristis, assembly GCA_037013685.1. Taxonomy (NCBI): domain Eukaryota; kingdom Metazoa; phylum Chordata; class Aves; order Passeriformes; family Sturnidae; genus Acridotheres; species Acridotheres tristis. Next base: position 6,993,522 of record CM072901.1, read on the forward strand.
AAACTGTGTAGGCTCCAGTCCAGAATGACATCCAGCACCATGTACAAGAAATGCTTCCAGAAGGAACTGAATCGGGGTGTCCCATCTCCCAGGTGACTCAGCTGCCAGGGCCTGTGTGTCAGTGCTGTCACTACATTTCTGTCAGCTTGTCTCATCTGAAGGACAAAGGAGAAAAGACTATAATTCATCCAAAAGCCCAGCTGCATTAAATACAATTTTTGAGAGATTATATACAAAGTCCTAGCTTGCATTTACAACTCTACCAGAATCCTTCTGCCCTTCTGTGGATACTGGAGTCAGGAAAAACAGTGATGTGAGTTTTCCCAGGCTACTCGAAGGAAAACAGAAGGGAAAGAATTAGCAACAAAGTTGCCCCTTGTGGACGCAGGCAGTGCCTGTAAAACGTGATGTTTTGATAAAAGCATGTTTACAAGAGGTGTTGCCTTCCTTGGACCAATGGGCTGATCCTGATCTTGGTTTAGTAAACTAGTCTATAAAATGCATGCACTTCTACAATAAATTGCTCCTTTTGTTTTCTGAAGGAAGCCATGTTGCTGTGTTCCTTTGTCACTCTCTAGCAGACAGTGACACCCTTCCCCTCCAGATCCTTTTGTAACTCTTTTACAAAGATGTTGATGATATTTTATAGGGTTTTTTTCTTCAAATCATACTGAATAAACACCAGGTCTCATGTTAAAGAACTTACATAGCAGTTATGTAATGTATATAATGAGAAAAAAAGTAGACTTGGCAAAAAGAATGAGGAAAGAGTTTTAGGAGTCATCTAGAATAAGAGATTTATTTAGCAGGTACCTTGCACACAGATATCTGGCCAGACACCAACTAGAAGAGCAATGCACATCTGTCTGCACTGCTTTCAGAAGGGAGGCAATTGCTGTAGATTCCTATTTGCATCTAATGAGTAGAGCAATCTAATAAAATCATGCATTATGCTTCATTTATTTTTAAAAGCCTTAGGAATTTGAACAGCCCAAAAGTAACCTGGAACTGGGAGTTCAATACCATGCTGAAATTCCCAGATAGGACTAAAAAAATAAAAAATAAACTTTTAGGAAACATCACCTTATAAACAACATCTGGCATGAAAGAACAGACTATGCTACTGTTATACAGCTGTGGAAATTCTTGGTAGAGTTGTTTCAGGGCACCAACTGCCTGCAATTAGAGACACACAGAAATGTTATACATACACTCATATTTAATTTACACTGCAAAGTAATTTTAGAACAATCTTAACATTTCCCTGTTGTGTTGCAGGATTAAAATAGAAAGGGAGAAGAAGAAAAACAGCTTCTTGTTTATAGTATTAACACAGAGATGACATTTTGGTTTTTTGCAAAAGAATTTCTGTTCATTACTCTATTTACAACAATGAGTAGGATTCTCAGTGTTTGAAATACCCTTAAGTATGTTGTGAATATAATTTTTTAGTACTACCTAGGCTTTAGTTAAAGAGGAAAATTATTTATTCCTATATTTTGCTAGGCTAAAGAAAAAAACGTTAGTGATGGATCATTTGCATCTGCCTTCAGTAATGCACATTATAGATCCCTCGTTGGAGGCTGAAGATGAGGTTCTGACTCCCCTCAGCAGAGCACAGCAGGAATTCCCCTTGCTCTGTTTCACAGCAGTGCTGTGAGCCGAGTGCAACCCTTGCACAAGCCTTGTGCCAATTCTAAGTTGCAGCTTCCCAGGACAGCTTTGGGTGACATAAGTAGCAGACCCGGGCTAATGTTAAAGAAGGGACTGTACCACAGGGACCAGTTTGAGACCAACACAACAGCAGGTCAGAAACCCAAAGAAGGGGTGAGGGGAGTGAGCAGCACCTGATTTGCATGGCCTTTGACATCAAAGTAGATTGTAAGATTGTGATGCATAGACTCCACAACAGCTTCTCTCAGAGTTGGTACCTTTTCATCTGGGAATTGGCTCCTGTAGAAACAGAGAACTCATTGGAATGCAGTCAACACACACATGGGCCTGCATATCACCAACCGCACAGGGCTGATTCAGTTTGCTGCTGCAGTGGTACTGGAAGTGGGATCCAGTGCCTCACCCCAAAACACCAATCCCAGTTCTTCACCTCCTTCCCCAGCTCCCATAAGCAAGCTTTCAGTCCCAACTGCTGCTCCTAATGCACTCCCCAGCCCTGAGCCAGAAATGCAGATCCTGGCAGAACAGGGAAGACAAGCTGAGGATTCAGCAGAAGCAGCTTCACCCATCAATAAATCATTCCTGATGAGGTGGCAGTTCATTCATTCCTGACAATGAACAGCAGCTGCTCAGCAGACACTGCCTGTGGAAATTCCTGCTGCACGGCCCAGGTGATCACCTTTCCAGTGAGACAGGGAACACAGACCTTCTGCCACACACTCACAGGTGGCATGTCTGCAGCTCTGTAATTCCCTAATTCAGTGTCTCAGGAGCACACAGAGTTCTTCCTCTGAAATGGACTCATTTATGATACTGCAGAAGTTGCATTGTTATCAAATCCTTAGTAATGTATATTTTCCCCTGCATACCCCTAAGAAGGACCTATTCAGCCACTAGGATAAATGAGACCACCCAAAATCTGTACAGCTCCTTCAACAGTATAAACCTGATGTGTAGAATCCCCAAAACAAAGTCAGGAAATACATATGAATAAAATTAATCTTAGAAGTAATTCCTCTAGCCAATTCTGACATATCATGAAGATTCCAGCACCTTTAGTGTCCTGCAGTCAATTTAGGACAAGCTTATGTAGAGATTGACCTGTTTTACATTAGATGCCTGTGGATTTTGTCCTTGAAAGCCAGTTTATCTTCACTCTGTTTCACTGTTCCTAATGTACAGATGGGTAAGGAGATATAGTCTCATATGCCTCTAAAATCAAACTAGAAGTAGCATATAGGACTAAGTTTTAAATTAAAAAAAATTTTCATCAAAATAGATTGACAGATCAAATCAATAATTCTGTTCATCATTAATTATTTTTCCACTGTTGAAAGCGTAATTTCAGAATCGTTCATTTACCGTAGCCTGTGTTTTGCAGATGGATTAAGCTTCCTGATTTCCTCAAAAGTCAGGTCCTGCAGTCTCCCAGCCCCATCAGTTGTCCTTTCAACTGTGTCATCGTGCATGAGAATGGGGACACCATCTGCACTAAATTCAAGATCCAGCTCCACACCCGTTGCTCCATTCTCAGCTGCCTTAAAAAAAAATTAAAAATCGCATACACAACAGAAGAGACAGCTTTATAGATTTGGCACAGCTATAATTAGCTTGTATTTTGGTAATAATAATAATAAAATATGAATCTCTTTTCAGTAGTCTTCATCTGCAGAACAAAGCAGGTTTTATCCAAGTCATTGTTAGAGCATTCATAGATCAACTGAACCATCTAATCTATTTCACAGCTGACACCATAATGATTCTGCCTCAGTCTCAGGACTGGAACTGTTGCAGGATAAAAATGCAGAAAAGAATCCTGCTCTCTCCTTCTGATGTAATAATCCTGGAATCCTTACGTTATTTTCTAAAAGACAAGAGAAGCAAATGCCTACAGTTCACATAACCTACACTTCAACACTTGATCAACACTGTTTACCATGTGTGTACCAAGCAGTAAATGGATGCAGACAAATCCTGACTCCCCTCTGAGGAATGGCCTTACCAGAGAGCAAGAAGCAGCCAGGCTGCCTTAGAACATTTCATACACCTTCTTCCTGCCCTGGATCTTTCCCAGGAACTCTTCAGAAAAACACTTGAGTGAAGTGCTAACACCACCAATTGCTCTGAAGGACAAATGCCCTCCTGGGAAAAGGAACAATGCACCAGAAAGACAAAAACCGGGTATGCACTAGAGGTTACCTACAGGTGTCTGCTACGTAAAGATTGTGCAGCTTCAGAATTTATCCGGATTAAGAGTTCTGTCTCACAGAAAGGTAAGAGATCCTCAGAAGAGCAACATCTCAACCTCACAGAAACTACATTCCAGAGACTGACAATCACTATTTCTAATGATTCTTAGAAAGAGACTGTGAACCTTGGCTGTGCCTTGATGCTTTGCAGATGAGGCAGCAGTAAGTCATGGCAGGGCTGCACACAGTGAAGTTCTGGTACCAGATTTTCCCCTAACTGTGGTTTCTCATCACAGATCACCAGGATTTAAAAAAAACCCAAACAACCTGTTACTGAGTTGCTGTCCGCTCTCCGTGTGCTGTTGCTACATCAACAAAATATTTCATTATCGCTGCACTGTTGAAATATCCATCAGCACCAAGGCTACAAGAGCTCCCCCAAGATTCAGATTTAATCTGAAGTTCCCTTTGGGATGAAGGATCAACCACCCACACATCTTCCAGCAGCAATCGGAAGAACAGCCGGAGTTACTCACGGTAGGAGACATTGGCGCTGGAAGGGCGGATTATCAGACACAACCCACCAGCCCCCCAGGCTGACCTGTGTCCCGCCAGCCCCGGGCCGTGCTGACCTGTCGGATGGCTCCCAGCGTGTTCTCGGGCGCGTCGTGCGCTCCGCCGCGGTGCGCGATGCGGGCGGCGGCGCCGCGGGGCCGCAGGACGCGCTGCGCGCTCTGGGGCGCCGCGGGCTCCAGGGCCAGGAGGTGCAGAGCCAGGTACAGCCCGGCCGGCAGCAGGCAGGCCAGCGCCGGGCTGCGGCTCAGCGCCAGCGTCAGCGCCATGAGCGCCGTCAGGAAGCTCAGCAGGCCCTCCCCGTGACACAGCATGCCGGAGCCGGAGCCGGAGCCGGGGCCGGGGCCGGGGCCGGGGCCGGGGCCGGGGCTGGGGTCGGGGTCAAAGTCGGGACCGAGGTCAGCGTCGGGGCCGGGCCGGAACCGCGGCCGCCGCCTCCCCTCAGGCAGAGGGGCGGCGGTGCTATCAACCAGCCAATCAGCACCCGGCTGCCAGCCGCAGCAGCCAATCAGCACCCGTAGCGTCCGCCCGGCGCACGCCGGCCGAGCTGAGGGCGGGCCCGGGCCCCGAGCACCCCCTCAGGTAACGCCGGGAGAGGCAGTGAGGGAAACAGAGGATGTTACCGATGAAACATGGGACATTGAGAGAACCAGGGACTGTTCCCGATAAAACATGGGGCACTGAGAGAAACAGGGACTGTTCTCGATATAACATGGGGCACTGAAGGAAATAGGGGATGTTACCTATGAAACATGCATCACTGAGGGAAAGAGGGGCTGTTCATGGTAGAATATGGTGTGGATAAAAGGGTGGTAATGGAAGGAAAGGTAGCTCTGTCCAGGGAGCCTCAGAGCACCCGTGTGTATGGAGAGTGTTGAGGGCTTTCCGCAAGTTAGCTAATTAGAAACATAACATCCATACTGATTATTTTCCAAGTAATTGCTGGATTCGTTATATACGACTTTATATATTGTATGTTTTATGTAGCTGCCTGTGCAGTGGTGCCTGCTCACAGGCCAGGCCCGGGAGCCCCGGAGCCGTGGGAGGAGCCGGCGATGCCGCCTGGCCGGACAGGGGCGGCTGGTGCTGCACAGAGGCCGCGGCTCCGGCACCTGACACCGGTGCGAACATCCGCCAGGAGTCCAGAGGGATGAGCAGCGGGGCGCCAGCACAGCCGGTTAAGGGAAGGTTGGAGAAACTGGGCATGTTTAGTCTAGAAGTGGAATTGCAAAGCCGAGGAGCTAGCAGTTTGTGTTAACGTAAGTGAGGCTTTTGACTGTCTTTTTGGTGTCTGTATCTGTGGGAAGGATGGGAAGCGACTGACTTTCCAGTGAGGAGCTCTGACCAACTAGAACAGGCATGAGGCGGTGTTCTGAACTGTTGGGGTGTTCTTTGTTGCTGTTATTTTTCAAATTGCTGAGAAGAACATTTGTCATATAGTGTCCTAGCTGGTTCTGAGCATCTCAGATACTGTCAGTGCTTTTGTGTTTCTGCCAGCTGTAGCTGAAGAAAAGTCAGAGATATATATGCAGATGCACAACAAATAATGGACTGTCTAATTAAATGCCTAGCATATTTTAAAAATCTTTTGATAAACAACAGCATTTATTAAGATTAAAGAGAACATTTAAAAAACCCCCTTCAATGATCATTGAAGAGGTAACAGATGACAAAGTTGTTTTTTGAAACAAGAATGACAACTTTAACAGCTCTAAATACGGGGAATTAGATGCTTCCATATATTTACATTAATTATACCTGGGCCAAGGGCTGGCAAACAAGTGTGGATTTTCCTTCCACCTGAGCTGCCTGACAGGTGAGTGTTACCTGCTGCTGGACTGGCTGGACGGGCAGCTGGCTGGCCCCCGGGCAGGAGGGATAGGATGTCTGTGGTGATGCCCTCACGGATGCTGTCCTTGTGGATGCTGTCCTCACACAGCACGGGAACAGGTGCGCATGTTTATCTTTCTTATCACAGCGTGCTCGCTGAAACTGATACCTGCGGCGGCACATTTATGGTCCTGGCTACACAAGGACTGCAGAGCCGTGTGGTACGTAATGGGATGAAGCAGAACAGAGTACACCCGTGCCAACAGGGGAACTATGTGAGAGAGCTATGGGTGGAAATGGCCGGAAATCGGGAGCACCGGGATGGCGCTCCATGCCCTCTCGCGGAGCCGCGGCTGCCTTTGCCGGGCGCTGGCCTAGACACGGCAGAGCTGTCCTGCGGCTGTGTGCAGGTGACAGGCCGTGCCAGGAGTCTGTCCCCAGGTGTGAGGAGCGCGGCAGGCAGCGGGGGCGGAGCGGGGCGGAGCGGAGCGGAGCGGAGCGGAGCGGGCAGGCAGCGGGGGCGGAGCGGGGCGGAGCGGAGCGGGGCGCGCTGGGGCCCGTAGTGCGGCGGGCGGCCCGGCCGTTGTGGCGGCGGTTGCCGGGGAGCGTTGGGGCAGTGCCGCTCCGAGCCCCGCGCTCCGCGCAGGTACCGGCACGTTGGGCCGGGCCCTGGGCCGTGCCGGGGCCCGTGGGGGGAGCGCCGGGGCCCGGGGAGGGCGATGCATCGGCCCTGGCCTGGGACGGGCTCGGTGCCCCGGAGCGGGCGGGCAGCAATCGGCCGAAGCGGCGGGCGAGGGAACAAAGCGTTGTCAGGCCTTGTCAGGCGGTGCGGTGGGGACCGGCAGTGACAGATATTTCGGATATTTGGGCGCTTTTAAGGGGACAAGCCTGCAAAATTTTTTTGGATTTTTTAATGTAAGTGTTGGCGTCTGTCATACAGGGATGTATTGAGATGGAAGCTCACGGGAGTGTGACACAAATTCCTCTCAGCCCCCTAAACGTGTAAAGGCTTTTTTAAAATCCAGCTGGGCTGCAATTTTGTTTGGGCTGTTTTTTGTTTGTGTGTTCGTTTTTTGGTTTTTTTTTTTTAACTTTTGATAGAATCTGTCTCGTTGTGGAAGATCTCAAAGGTTTAGTCTTAGATGGAAATTATCTATAGCAGGTGCAATTTTGTAAATCTTGATTGTCTCAGTGTTTGCTTTCTTCTCAGATAGGAAGAAGAGAAACTTAATTCAGTTTTCTAATGTAGATTTTGCTTTCCTAAAACATAGTGACACAGAATTAGTGGTGATGTTATTTTCCCTTCAAGGTCTTGGAAGTACATCAGAGAATAATGTTATTATTCTTTGCAGTTTAGATAACATGAAGATGGAGGACTATGAAATATTCTGTAGGAAGCATCTTTCCAGAATCCAAGAAGAGGCAATAAAACGAGAAACCTCTTTGACTGTTCAGAACAAAAATGTGTCTCTCATTCAATTCTATGGAGTTCGTGTGCTTTCCCCTCTGGTAAGGCCTTTTTACCCCTTTTTCTCCCTGGTGTGCTGGCTGTGCTATTGGCACTGGCCTTGATGTGCACATGTAATGACTATGGAAGGTCTCTGTGTGAGCTGTCATCTGACCTGCTCTTCAGTGTATTCCAGGCATTCCTGGCCTTAATCTTACAAAGTAAGGGGTAAAATGTACTTTTTCTCCCATCACACTGACTACATTTCCTTTAATTTCTTCAGAAGTTATCTTCCTAAAGGGAGCACAAATGTTGTTAGTTTTCAATAATGTTACTGCTGGGCTTCATGTAAAATCATATTGACATTTCAAATATTGAACATGCGAGTTAGTTTAATGGTGTAAAAAAAATGTGAATAAGAAACCGAGACAGTTAAAAAGCTTTTAAGGAATTTTTTTTCATGTGTTTGTGTCTTCCTCTAATGTATTCCACAGGCTCATCAATTATGTTAAGTCATTCTGTGCTAATGCAAATAGAGCTAAGTTGAAGATTGTTGGTAGTTCCTGCAGTAATGCAGTCGACTTCCTTGTTTCAGTAATGGGAAGAAATGGGAGAGTCTCTAACAACAATGTCCAAAAGTCATGATAAAGATATAAATTACGGATATATTGTCTTACTCTTCATTTACAAATGCATAGATATTGTAATGGTTTTTAGAAAAAATATCTGAATCCTGTGTCAGATTGATATCCTAGCATGTAATGTTCATGGAAAATTTTATAAATGGTGTTTCAAATTCATGTTCATTTCTATGTGTGCCAAGAAGGCATTTTGTAGTTTCCCTTAAAAATCGGTTAAGAAGCTGGCATTTAACACATGCACAAAATCTCAGTTGATTTCTGTTCTGTTTCTTTTCTTTTGAATTTATTTCTGTAATTCTGTATTGAAATTTGCATTTAGTGATATAAACCATGTTTCTTGCGCTCTGTTTTGCAGCTTACTCTTGAAAGGAAAAAGGAAATACAGCAGTATAAGGAGAAAGCACTGGAGCTAGAAAACAGGAAACAGAAGTCCCAGAAAAAAACTTTATTGAATCGTGTTCAGGAGATTGTAGAAAATGTCCAGGTATTGTTAGTCCAAAGCTGCTTCATAGATTTACAGAAAATCACTGCTTATAGACATTTAGAGAAAGTGTAGGGGTTTAAGTATTACCCAATATAAACATGAAATGAATAGCAGCCAACTCTCCAGAACCAGCATTTTCTAGTATTTCATGCTGTGTGTCCTGATAATTGATTATTTACTGATGCTTGTAGTGTGTGGGACTTGCTTTTCACTGCTTCTTTTGCTATATGCAAAAGCCAGAGCTCACTACTTCTTTTGTAAGAGTGTTGGAAACAACTAGATTGTTAAAACAAGTGAACAACTCTCTTGTACGAGCTGCTTTATTTTCAAGATTTTATCTTAATCGTAAAATAATCTATATTCAATTAAAATTACCTTCACAACAACTTGAATTTCTGTTGTATGCTTTAAAATTTTACTGCAACTATTCTTCTTCTTTGCTGCTTCAGTGATGAATTCAGTAGAGGTTTTAATTTAAAAGAATGCTAAATACATCTAATCAAGGAATTATTGTAAGTCTTTGGAACAGCTGTAATACAGCCTTTAGATGAAACTGTTGCTTAAACAGTTAATACTGAGTTTGTTGAGTTACCAAGGTGGCAAACAGCACTTGGTAGTTTGCATTGTTTACTGAGTGTGTGTGGCAACAGTCAGCTGGCTTGGGGCATGACCAGCAGACCAGCAAAGTATGTTCAGTACAAAAACAATATAAGTTTTTTGGTTTTGTTTTTTTTTTATCCAAATGTGTTCTTTTAATAACTGAGATACAGGACATAAGGTAACTGTAGTATGATAATCCTTTTGAACAAATGCTAGCTAGAAGTAACTGGTAATTCTCACTTAAATAAAGTTGCTATTTACTTTTTTTTGTTTTAAATTCATGTGAAGTTTGCAGGAATCTGAGATTCTGAAATTTCATTGAAAATCTGTCATTTTAAAAAATTTTAATTTGCAGATGAAGAAAGGACCTAGCATGAGTGATGTGAACACATTGGAGGCTGAAAGTTCTTGCCCTGATTTGGATTCAAAGTCTTTGACTGACTTCACAGCTCTATCAGATATCAATTCAGCATATTCTCCTGAAAGACACAGTTCCATGGACCTGGAAATGACACCAGAACTTAGACCATCAGGTACTGCAGGGCAAATGACATCAAATGTGACAGAAGTAGTTAAAGCAGCAGAGGAAAATGTTTCTTCAAAGCCAAGTGAGAGTCGCTTCTCAGCGGACGCGCCGTGTCCAAGGGCTGCATCTCCTGACAGGGTGTGTAACAAGCTCCCCTCTCATGCTCTGCAGAAGCAGGAGGGACGAGTGGGGTCACCATCGGACGAGGATGTTCAAGATCCATGTGTAATGAGTCTTCAGAACCTGATAAAGAAGTCCAGGGAGTACTTAGAGAAAGAGCAAAGCAAGCGTACCTCAAAAAGCAGTTCAAAGAGGAGTACGAGCGAAAGTCATTCGGATAAAGAAAATGATGGTGTTAAAACAACTGACTCTGTGAAAGAGAGGGCAAAGTTGACAGGCAGAAGCTGCACTGCTCAGACGCTTGATAAACCCAGTCTTAACAAATCAAATACCCTTCTCCAAGGCACCTCTATTCATACAAATAACACAAGTATATCCACTTTATCCAGTTTCTCTAAAGTAGACATACCTATGAGAGTTGGAACACCCCCTTTGGTGGATTCAGATTCAGATGAGGAATTGAAAAAGAATTCTATGTTGGAACGTGACAGTAGCATTGCCAGGAGCCTCACAGGTTCTTATGCCAAGTTGCCAAGCCCAGAGCCAAGCATGAGCCCTAAAATGCACCGACGGCGCCCAAGACCTTTATCCATGGGACACATCATTATAAACAACCCTGTGAATGCTTACGAGTTAAGTCCTAAAGGCAAGGGTAGAGCAATGGATTTAATAATGCAAGATATTGCAGATAAAAACAACGTGTCTGAATCTGTGCCAAAGTTCATGGTGGACTTCACCACAGTTTGCCCTGGCAGAGTTCTTGGTGTCAGCAGGAGCTCCTCAGGCCCTTGTGATGGGTTGGGGGTTGGCAAACCAAACCGCCATTCCTTTGGGCTCTTTGAAAGCAGGGGAACAGTGTCGGCTACGGTGGAAGGACAGGTGGTGATGGACCATAGCAGAGGGCCATACAAAGTAGAGAGCAGTATGGCACCTCCAAAAGTGAATGAGCCCTTTGCCATCAGTCAGTCTGCAGTGACACAGAAGATCCTGGCTGGGAATGAAATGAAACCAGCTACTTTGCCAGAAAACACTAAATGTAATTCTCCAGTGGAACTCAATAAATCTTATGACGTGGAAAATCCATCTCCACTACTGATGCAGAGCAAGAATATGCAACAGCAAATGGATAATACTCCAAATGTTTCCTCAGCAAATGAGCAGTTCCCAGAAAATTTTGAAAAGGTAAAACGTAGACTTGATTTGGACACTGACAACTGCCAAAAAGAAAACAGTTCCTGTGTTCTAGGAGTTGGAATGGAAGAACAAGAGAAGCAGTGGTTGCAAGAACAGAAATATCCTGTGGGATCAGTTTACATTACCAAGAATGCAGTCCTTGAAAATATGGCAAAAGGTAAAAGATTTCCTGTGCTTGAGGGTTACTTCTCAGTTTATAAACCTTTGAGAAAAAACCCCAGTGATCATTAGTCATTAGTGTTTCTTTTCAGAAGGCTAATTTCTCTAATTTAATTTGACTTCACAAATACTGATTTCCCATTTCATTCTAGAAGTCGGAATTTAGTTTTACTAAGAAAATTGTCTTATGCCACGAGGTCTAAATAAGACTATTAAAAAATAGCCCATGTAAATTGGAAAAAACCATGTAGATATTTTCTTCAAATTCCAGACACTGTTACTTCTTTGTGTGTCTCTACTAAATGAGGCTGAAGTAGCATAAATAATGTTAATTCACTCCAGCAATTGTAACAATTCTTAGAGCTGTATTTTCCAAGTCCCTCTTTTAATTCAGGCTTTTGATGTTACTGCTCTTCCATTCATAAATTTAGTTCAGAAATGCAAACTTGCAAATGTTTTGAAGGACTAGTAAATGATAGGGTTCTGTGAATTACCTAATGGGAACTGGATATCAAGGAAACCTGATATCAAAGACATCTTTTTTACTTTTTACTGATGATGCAAATTACCGCTGATAAAGGATGGATGTCTCTGGCAAAGATCATATAGAAGGTATTTAATACTTGATTCTTTGTTTGTTATGTATTTTCTCAGAAGATATTTTAAAAACTAAAATGCTGGCCTTTGAAGAAATGAGAAAGAGACTTGAAGAACAGCATGCACAACAACTGTCGATTCTGATAGCTGAACAAGAGAGAGAACAGGAGAAATTGCAGAAGGTAAGGTCAACAGGAAAAATTCTAAGCAAAGGTTTTGTGTTGTGTGGAAGTTTGTCAGGAAGCAGTTGGGTTTGCATGTATATTCTGTTGTTTTGCAGAGTTAGAAAAATAGTCTCATGATTGAATCTTCCTTTTGTAGGAACTGGAAGAGCAGGAGAGAAAGTTGAAAGGAAAGAAGGTTACTACAACGGAAATAGAAATTTCCAAAGTGAATATTAACAGTAGGATGGAGTTGGAGTGGAGGAAAAAAAGTGAAAGTGGCTTGCTGGAAAGTGTGCAGTCTCAGCTGGAGACAGTCCATAACACAAACTCCACCAGCATTGGTAAAACTGGGAGGGAGGAATATAGATTAAGTGTTGTGATATAATTCGTTCTACAGTGCCTGACTGGACCAGCTGCCCCACTGTGTGGATAAGTGCAGTGTTCCTGCCCTAGGGCTGCTCAGGGTACACAGAGGGCTGCTGCCCTCAGCTGGGGACAGCATTTGTGAGACAAAGTCTGTTGCATCTTTGTGTCACTGGCATTTAGCACAGGTTCAGCCATCCTTGAGCTGTTCCATGTACTGCATTTGTTATGTAACTGTTTTAGGGCACATCCAAGGAAAACAAGCTAAGAATAACCTCCTTTGATCAAGGATGAGGATGTGGATTTGCATCATGTCCCAGGAGGATTATCCTCGTGCCATGTAGCTGCACAGCACTGGGCCAGGTGGTCACATTCGTGTAGAAGGTTTTGAGGGGCTCTGCCAAGGGTTCCTAACTGCAAGGCAATACAGCTATAGCTGATGGAACACCTCTCACCTGTTCAGAACATTGTGACATGTTTTGTTCTGTCTTCTGTTTAGCAAATTTTGCATGGAAATCAATCAGAAACATCAGCTTGCTTCTTACCTATAACTGACCCTGTAGACAAAGCTGTGACCCCCAAGCTGAGTGCATCTAGAGACACAGGCATCACTTCATTGGCACAAGTGTGTTGAACTGTCTGTTCTGCTTTCTGTGCAGGTTTTGCTCATACAACACCCAACACCTTTTCTTCAACAAGTGAAACTTCATTCTATCTCTGGGGACCATCAGGTAGTGGAGTTATAAAAACCTCAGTATGCAGGCCAAGTAATAGGATCAAAACTAGGTGGACTCAGGTAAGGGAAAAAAATATTTTATCTTAAAAGGCCCTTTTTGTATGGCACTGGTAACAGAAAACTTTAGTATCCGTTCCTATGTCAGCAGCTTTGATTACATAAGATAACTGTGTAGGTTATTTTTCTTATTCATATATGCAAAATAATCATATAGCAATATATTGCTTCTGCCAAATTATGGTGGGTACTTTGAGCCCAGTCAAAACTTTATCAACAGTTTTTTTGTTACTTGAAAACTTACGTCACTTGATGAATGTTATTTCATAAATAATTCATAATTCTTTTTTTATAAAAAGTTTTGAATTTCTTTTAAGGTTTTCAGTCCAGAGATACAAATGAAGTTCGACAAGATCACTGCAGTGGCAAAAGGATTTCTCACTCGTAGACTCCTGCAGACGGAAAAACTGAAACATCTTAAGCAAACTGTAAAAGTAAGATCAGTTATTTTGTAATAGGCAGCTTCTTCTCCTGTTTGTTTTTGTTCCTGCCTTCCATTGACAAACGAAATCCTGCGTTTTCTGCTCTCAGAAGATTTCGGGGTTGCACATGAACATGTTTGAGTGTTGCACTGCTTATTGTCATAGTGTCCAAATCAAGCAATTTGTTTGCTCTGTGTACTGTTTGTAGTGATTGCTTTGTTATGCCTGGTGCTTACTCTTATTTTCCCATCTTTCCCAGGATACTCTGGAGTTCATAAAAAATTTTCAGTCTGAAGCCCCATTGAAAAGAGGAAGTGTGTCAGCACAAGATGCATCCCTTCATGAAAGAGTAATGGCTCAGGTGACACAATTTAAACTTTTTTTTTTGTCTTTCCTAGCTATTCTGCTATTGCAACATAAATACATAAAACACTGAGAGTGGATTTGTTTAGAGTAAAACATTTAAAGAAGAGAAGATTCCAGTTTTTGCTTGACATAAAATGATTTGATTTCAAAAAATGGTTTTCAAAATTATGAAGTGTTTTGTTAGGATTGAAAGCAAAAAGAGCTTAATGTTCAAAATCATGGGCATGTAAACTTGATTGGATATTTTATTAACATTTTAATGATTCTTTCCAGCTTCGAGCTGCTCTGTATGACATCCATGACATCTTTTTCACAATGGAGGCATCAGGGAGAATGAATATTCTGCGTCATGATCGTGAAGTTCGTAAAGAGAAGATGCTCAGGCAAATGGTGTGTTATATTCCCGGGAATGTAAACTTTTCAGGACTTTAAGTACCGAGTAATTTTGCATTAAAGAGATTCTTTCTCACCCTGTACAATGTTTCTTAAATCTACATTTTTAAGTATGGTTTTGTAGGTAACTTTCTACTGTATCCTCTTTTTTTTTTTTTTTAGGATAAAGTAAAGAGCCCAAGAGAGCGAGTGACACTTTCAACAGCTACGCAGAAATCTCTGGACAGGAAAAAGTACATGAAGTATGTGCAGTTCTTCCTTGGGCAGGGAGGGTCGGTGGAAGGAGTTCAAGAGAAGGAGTAGGAGACATAGGAAATAGTGAGAAGTTTAGGGAATAACAGTTTCTTTGCAAACTGACATCTCTGCTAGGAAGAATGAGTAAAAAGTTTTCCAGGTGTGTAATGTCTTGCTAATTGTATTTTGTTCTTACTTCTAAGAAACTTCTTATTTGTAAGGAGAAAAATATTTGTTCTAAGTTGTGCATTTACACTATAATGCAGTGGTGGATGCTTAGTTTATGGTTGATTTTGCAAACTGTTAAAAGTGCCCCAAGTGATTTTATTTATCTAAAGTGCCTAGCAATAGAGACATTTGATAGAGTAAGTTTTTCTGGGGAATGGTAGCAGGCATTGCCTTGCAACAAGGTGGACAGTTGTTACACCTGCTCCTGAGTAAAGAAGTGATAATCTATAGGACTGCTCTGGCAGTGTTATGTGTAGGTGTAGTTCCTCTTGTAGGCTTTCTTTGAGTGTTTCTGTTCAAGACCTGGATGATGATTTGCTAATTGAAATATGTTTCAATACTTTTGTTTCTCTAGGGCTACAGAAATGGGAATACCAAGTAAAAAAATAATTATAAAACAAAAAACTCCTGAAAACCGGTGGGTGATGGTTACTTGAATTAATATACTTTTAAGAAACTGTCTAACAGTGATGGATTCTGTGATCTGTACTGTTGGTTTGCCATTGATCAGCTCAATTCCTGCTACTGTTATAATGAAAATTAATGAAATCTGATTTACCATGGTCCAAGAAAAGGGTTTATTAGCTCATTGTAAGTTATTGTATTTTTTTTCAGAGTCAGTTCTGAAATTTTATCTTCAGAAGTTATTTATTTATGGCTTTAAGTCTTGGTGCTCAGGTTGAGGTTTTTCTCTGAGACGTACTACTAAGCTTCAGTTTGGCACTACTACTTTGCCTAATAGCCTTTACTTTGCAGTGGAATTATTGATAATGCTTATCCTTAGGAAGCTGTCGAAAAAGAAGTGGCTTTTTATTGTGAGGAAAGTTTTGTTCCTTGACTGTGTGATTGTTTGCTCAGATCACAGAAGTTACAGTGTTCAGTACATGTTCAGGCAGACAACAGCTGCTCTCTTATGAGGCCTGTCTGAACATTTATCTCATATTAAAAGTCAGATACCTGGCATCCCTTAAAAACAGATTTTATCCCATGTTTACACAAAAGCTTTGAAGACATGCTGTCTACTCATACAGTTCAGCCTTCAAGGACTACTTTAGGCAATTCAGCCCTTTTTCCTGTATGTTCTCATCAATGACTGGGAACCCAAGGCACTCTTGAGGGACATTTATGTGTGTGCTTTTTTCTTTCTTTGTTTTAAATAGTGGAAGTAGTAATCCAGACGCTTTGCCTACATGTCATTTACATTACAAAACCTGCTAGCCTTTCTGAATTTATGTGAAACATGATGCATAATTTGGTATTTCTTTAGACACTTTTATTTTTAAAGGGAAAAAGCACTAATAAAAGTTTGTGTTTTAACAGCATACTTCAACCAAACCAAGGACAGAATGCTCCGGTTCATAGACTGCTTTGCAGACAAGGGTAAGAGCACAGCATGTTTCTAGGCTAAAGATGAAACTCAATGCAAAGTGCAAGAACAGTGATTGATAAATAATATTTACACATAACAGTACAACTGTTGTTCAGAGTAAAAATAATTCCTTCTCTCAGTATTTTGAGAGATTGATGAAGCTTTATTTTACCTTATACTGCAGGATAATATTTATTGCTGTCATCCTCTTGTGTATTGTCTTCATTTACACTGTTCCAACATTTCTATTTGTAGCATTCATTCCATGAAGCTTTGTGTCCACTTAATGAAATATGTATTTTTTTATATATAGACTGTAAGGCCATGGCATCAAGACTAAACCACTTTCTTGAATAGAGTTTTTTAATCTGTTCATGGGCACCTGCTCTACTTAATGTATCTATGTAAGCCATAATAGTACCAATAGGAACTGTATAGGTGCTCAGGAAGAGGCTCCGTGGGACATTGTAAAAATGTTTTCATGCCAAACACATTTTGATAGTGTCTATATTTTTGTATACAGCCTTTCAACTTTGTTGCAAGTGACTCATTAACTCTTTTGTATTTAATTAGAACCCCTAAGGCCTCAGTGAATGGGGTTGAGCAAAATAGAAGGAAGGCCTCAGGGAGCAGAGTGTCTTCCAAGGCAGTTTCAGGTGTGTAGAAAATTGGTGCTTGGATCTTATAGTAAATAAGTTACTAGTATCTAGAAAAAATAAATTGGCAATATATTGTTTTCTTTCCCTTGTGCACCTGCTTTGCTATGCCTTGAGCCTAACCTATCTCTTCAAACCAACCTGCACTGGTAACTGAACCATCCACTTCCAAATTCTATAAACAAAGTATATAGAATGTGCTGCACAGCTCATTTGCTTTCACTCTCCAGATGCCCAGTTATAAAAAAGATTGCCAGATGTATTCACTGGAACTGTTGAGAAATTGGTAGTAGTCAAAATAGACTTGGATTGGAATCTTCATGTCATTTGGTTTTTAGTTCTTTACACACATCTTCAGCAATGGAGTGTATTGGAAGGACAGGAAGGACAGTTTCACACTCCTCAGCAGGTGTTCACTCATCATAAAGTCCTAAAATTATATATATATATATATATATTCCTGTAGCATCTTACAGCATGTTTGAGTCTTAATGATCTAAGTTTGAAAGGGGAGTATTTCTATGCTACCATACAGAGATTACTGATTGGTTACCTTTTATATAAAAGGTTTGATAATAGTGCTGAACCTCTAATAAATCACTATGAATGGTCTTACACAATTTATATATTTTTAATTAGATTTTAAATTTCTTAAGTGATAAACCTAGATTTAGCAAAGGTAAAGTGGTTGATAGGTTTTAAAACTATTTAAGATCTGAATTACACTTTGTTCTCAAAGAAGAGTTCCACAAATCAAGTATAAAAATTGGGTATTTTGGGGCTTAATAAGGGAAATGTGTAATGTAGTAGGATTTCAGCTGTTTTCCATAATATTATAATAATCTGTATGTATTAAGGATCAAACCTTTTCTCTAAGGGAAATGCTTATTTATTGCTGCCCCAGAGCAGTGCTGGCAGTGAGTATCTGTGAGTTTGAACACAGTGTGTTTTACACTGTTTAAATGGGATGTTTTCCCATTTAAAAACGCTTTGTGAAGTCAAAAGTGGCCATACAGAAGGATGTATAGTGAGGCAGTATGCATAAACATGGATAACATTGCAGTATCAGAGGGGGAAATAAAAGACAGGTCCTGGGATCACAACCAGAGTGTGTTCATTTATTTTTCTGTTGTTAGTTCTCTTGGCAGTGCTGTCATCAACAAAGTAGAGCATGGCAGTTGTTTGGTTGGACTCAGTGACACTGCAGAAAAATTAGCAAAGATAATAAATAATCTTCCTGAAATATAAAGCAGAAAATAAAGTAAATAATATTATTTTAGCAACCAGAGGTAGCTATTGAGGCAAGTGTTCATCTGCAAGTTTGCTACTGTCTAGTAAATGAGTGTGCTGAAGAACAGGGACAACAAAACAATCAAAACCTCTCCCAGTTACAGTATTACAGAGGTTGTAAAAGGGTAGTAGTGTTAGGGTGGTGTCAGGGTCAGGTTTGGCACTGATTTGTGGTTTGGATGCCATCCCCAAAATCATGTAATTCACACTGAGCTCATAATGAAGCACAGTGGTGTTTATATTGTGTCTGGCACCAGACTTCCAGTTAAGCATTCAACACTCCTCTGTGTTGGCAGTGTATGCTGCTCTGCTAAGGAAGTCCCTGGGTTTATCTTAGTAATAATTACCAAACTTGTGTCAAGTCATACTTGTCAATGAAACAAATCCTTTGGGATACATCTACAAATTTCTCTTTGCCTTGTTGCTGTTTGTCAAATACCTGGAAAGTCACTGAATGCCTTCTGCAGTGGCCTTCTTGGAACTTCAGGCAGATGTGGCTAACCTGTTGTGTGCTGGTTTGTTCTGGGTGCTCAGTCTAACCTCATGGAGAGCTTGGACATCACATGTGTTCCTGTGGTGCAATACCAACACTTATCTGTGCTCCTTCAGAGATAGGTTAGACTTCTTGTCCTAAATGAACAGAAATGCATTCTGAAATTATTACATGAGTATGAAAGAAACAATCTACATAATTGTGCAATAATGAAAAAACTTAATTTGAATATATTTAAATAGAATATGATTTCTTTTATATATGGATGAAATATGAATAGTGAAAAGTCTGGCACTATGTTAAATAGGGTGTTGATTTAATTTCTTGTCCTCGTTCATTCCTCACTATCAATTAAATTGTGCTTATTAGAGGGGCAAAAAGGGAAGGAGGGTAGTAAGATACAGTTATTATAAATACATTCAACTTTGATATGAGACAAACCCTCAGAAGAAAATGATAACATACTTGTCCAATGCTTTTTTCTTTTGTTCTCCTGATTGCTGTTTTAAATTCTGTCTGCAAAGTGCTTTGTAGATCTAATACCACTCAGACCAATTTTTGTCTTTTCCTGGCAAGAAGACATTTTGTTTAGGAATCAAGTGGCAATCCTAAACTTAGTTTTTTTGGTGTTTACTTCTTCAATCCAAAGTTCTGCTGTTAAAAGAAAAGTACAGACTCATAAATCAGTTATTTTTTAAAGTTCAATTAGTTTAAATCAGATGAGATGTTCCATCAGTAGCCTGCAAATGGGGCCAGGCATGGCATTTAATGAGATCTGATTGTGTTAGACAGAAGGTGGTTGAGATCAGGTTGTTCCTACAACAGACCTGTTCATCTCCTCTGCCCAGTTTCCTTTGCTGTGGAAAAGCAATACCGGGCAGGAGGCACCCAGAATATCTGGGTGGTGGCAGCATTTGGCCAAGCCAAGGACACAGCTAGCCCATGTGAGATGGTGAGGGCTGTGGAGTGTGCAGCACTTCAGGAAGCCTCAGATCTGCTGTGTGTGAGTAGCAGGTCTGTCCTTTGTGCCAGGAGAGAGGCCTGATGTGATTGTCCCTTGCCACTGGAAAAGGATGGGTGATAATTGTTTTCAGAACTGTCACTGCTTTTATTCAAATTTGCCTTCTGCAATTCCTTAGTCTGGATTGCTGTGGGGTTTTTGCACCCTCATATGCCATTACTGTAATGTCCTATGACTTGTGTGAGATTTTTCTATCACTTGGAGGACACTTGAGGTAAGGGTTAGTGTTAATCACTACAAAAGCACCGTGTCTGTCAGCCTGGTGTGTCCTACGAGACCCCAGGTGATGTGAAGAGCACAGCCCTGGGAGGCTGGCCCAGTGAGAATGCCTTTTGTGTAGTGGGAGCCTGTTGAGATGTGAGGGCTCTGGGCATTCCCAAAGCTGCTTTGGCCTGAGCTGATCATAGCCCTCGGACACCTGTAAGTAACCACTGCAGCTCTGACCAAGAGTAACCAAAGAGCCTAAAAAGCACTGGCACTTCCTTTGTCACGTTCATTTACTGCCTGGTAGTCATTTCTCTTCCATGGCTGTCTTCCATTCCCACTGCTCTGCTCCCTGTGATATGATTTTCACTGCTTTATATAAATGTTTGCTCACACTGCTGCACTTTCTTGGTAACTGCTTGAACCTAAGGAATGCTGAGTTGTGCTACTTAACAGCCTGCAGTGCTGAACCCTCATTACTGGAAGATACTTGTGTCATGCATAGTATAATATGGATTTTAAAATATATGTATGTGTATACATGTTTCCTCTGGAAATACTTGTTTGTTTATTTATTTATTTATTTTTTACTTAAACATCCTTCCTTTTGTAAGGGCTCTGCCTGATGATTTTCATACTGCACTTCTAATTCTGGTTGTCTTATTGACATGTGGGAGCCTACAGCTGTCTCTTTTTAAAATTAATCTGACAAAAGGAAAGAGTTATCTTAAGTATTCAACTTGTATGATATTTTTAATTGATAATTTGTTTAAAAGTAATGCATGGAATAGTTAAACTTATCAGCCATTTAATCTATCTTGGTTATATGATAGTTCTTTTAAAAATTTGTGAATTACGGTTGCAGTTGTTTTAGAGTAGCAGGAAAGAAGATAGAATAGTTATCAAGTAAGGCAATACTATAAAATGTCATTACTTTTAAACCTATAGGTAGTTTTCATAAGCTTTTTGGGGTGTAGCATTATGAAAACTGTCATTTTTAAAGGAGTCACTGAATGCATAATACTGCTTTAAAAAATTGTCCTATTTTTTTTCTGCTATTTTTATTGGATAATCCTGTTTCAAAAACCATTACTATTAGTTGTAATATGGTAATGTTTCTACTTATTTTTAGGAGCATATGCAGGAAGAACCCAAAGAAAGAAGCCAAATGTTGTGACAATTTAAGAAGACAGCATTCACTGGGATAAAATGGCTGTGTTTTAATGATGGCATTCTCAGCACTGATTTTTAATATTGCATCTTCTTTACATATATTTATATTTAGACATTATAAACCTACTTTGTCATTTTCAGATGACACATTAACACAATCACATTGAAGTTACTTTGAAGCTCTAATGCTTGTGGGAAAATTGCATGTTAGAACTTGTGTACAGACTAGTATTAATATATAAAAGATTCATAATCTTGTTTATTTAAAGACTACCACAGGGCAACATGAAGGCAATTCGTGACTTTTTCACACTTTTAAATTCTAGTGTCTGGCATGTTTTTTGCATTACTTAAATTGTAATTTCTGAGTGCCACCATAAGTAAGTCATGGGTATGTATTTAGTTCCATACCATGAAGTTAAAGCAGCTAAATGTGAAAAAATCCCCCAAATTTAATTTAAACAAAGGTGAGCTTTCAAGTCAGTGAATTGTCAGTAGCTGTTTTGAATGTACTTTCTGTAGGAATGAGATTAGCTCAATTTCTGTACTGAAGGCCTTTTACCAAATGTTTTGCATTTCTGCTGAGCTGAACAGACATGGTTCAGATTCAGTGCTGGGCTGATGGACATACTTACACTGACCAAACCAAAAATGTGCATTTATATGTGTGGTAGATCAAACCACTCTACTGAAAGAGCCCTGGGTTTTTATTGCCAGCTGTCTACTGCATTTTTTTATGGAAACAACATCTGTCCAGTATGGAGACATGTATGGTCTACAAAAACTTCAGAAGGTAAGACTTTAACTGTTTTACCATTTCAGACTTAAACAGTTATTTCAGTCTGTAATAGTAATTCAGATCTATTACATTTAATTGATGACACTTGCAGTTTTTCTGAGCAGTTTATCTTCTGCTGTGATCCAACCGGCCCTTGTACTGAAGTAATGATTTCTGCAGGTGGGGAATTCCAACCAAATCCCAACACTTTCATATTTATGAATATTTGACATTAAAAGATCATGGTCATATTTTACCTTAGTCTTCCAACATGGATATTATCCATCAACTTGAGGAGAGCACAATTCTCCTTCTTTTAATGAACTTGAGACATGAAATTAACCAAGTTCTAGAGAGAAAACATCTTTGGAGATTGCAGATTTGCATAATGACTGCCAGAATGTAAATTAGGTTATATTTTGTTACTTTCCCAGTGTCAATACAACACAACACACTAACCTTTGGGGGTTTTGTAATGTGTTGACATGAATGTAAGAGGAAAAAGACTAACTGCAAATTTCATTGTGGTAAATAGCATGAAAGAGGAACATTAATAATGGGATGAAGACAGTACCTTCATGGGCAGTGATGAGTGGATTGGGTTGACTGTGGCACCAGCCTGTGGCTTTTATCTACCACCAACTCTGTCCTCTGCAGCTTGTGATGCTGTTCAGAACAGGTGTGTTACACCAGGCACTGAGTTACTCAAATTGCATGCTTGGAAAATGGCAAAAAACACTGCCCAAGCACCTTGAAGAATGCTTCGTTTGTTTGAAAGCCTGGGGCCAGGTGCCCTAATTAAACATAAGAGTTTACACCAGTGAAAGACCCACCTCCTTCATACAAATACTGTGGTGCTTTAAAATCTCAGCTGTAATACAGAAAATGCCTGGGCCAAGTTTCTTGTTCACTTGGTGGGCATCAAAGCTGTGTTTTAGTCCCCAGCTTTGCTTAGGAGTGGAAAACATCTTGGGAGGTGAAGAATTTACAGTGATAGGGGTAACCTGTGTAAAAGATGACAAAAGGTGCTGTTGATATGGTAGCACTAAAGATTGATGTTTTTAATGGATGTGTTATGTGCTGTATTTATTATTAGCATAGGCAATATGTTGATGCACAGATAGGTTTAGTGTGTTAGTAGAAATGAATGTTTCCCTTCTCTTAGGGTTTCACATCTAAACCTCTTGTTCTTCAAGCATGTTTCCAGTGTGTAATAAAGCATTATAGCACAAGGGTTTTTTTTTTTTTTTTTAACTTTCATGAGGCCTTTCTCTTGACAAGTGCCAGAATTTGGTTTTGTACTTGCTGTTTTGTATTTATACATATTTATCTTTTTATTTTGTGTGGAATTGTGATACCATTACAAAAGTCTATTTATTTTTGTACTTTGTTTCATTTTCACCAGTCTCGCTTTTTACTTAAAGCATTCTGCACAATAAACTCGAAACCTTTACCAAGCGGAGCGTTTCCGTGCGGAGCCGTTTCCCCTCAGGCGTTTCCCGCGCTGGGCGGGGCGGGAGCTGCGGGGGAAGGCGCGGCCCGCGCGCTGTCATGTGACGGGGCGCAAGATGGCGGCGTTCCCCTGGTGAGGCGGCGGGCGGCGGGAGCCGCCTGTTCCCCCGCGGAGGGGCCGGCGGCGGGGGGCTGCGGGTCCCCGCGGCTGGGCGAGGGCTGTCGTCACGCTCGGCGACCCTCGCGGCCGGGGAGCTAAGGCGGGGGCGGCCATACATGTGCCACAGGGGAAAGTGCGGAGCCTCCGCACTCGGAGCAGTTCGGCCGTGGGGGGACTGGGCCGGGGCGCTGAGTGCCGCGGTTCCGCTGCCGTGGGCCCGCAGCCCGGCGCTGCTGTCGGAGAAACCCGAGGGAACAGATGACATTCATAACACCCCGGCGTTACATTGAGCTGCGGGGGGCCGGGCTGGCGGCACGGCTCTGCCGAGGGACTGTGAGCCGGGTGGGACGCGACGGCCGCTGCTCTCCGGTCATTTCCCCTAAAACAAGCAGGAGTTCCCCGAGCACCGCTGGCTTTCCCCGGTGTGTTGTCATGGAGCGAAGGGCCGGAGCGGGGCAGGAGCGCTCCGCTGCCCCCGGGCGGGGTCACTGCGGGCCCGCTGTGCCGCCAGCCTCAGCTCCCCGCTGGAGGTGAAGGTCTCGCGTTGGGTGTTTACTGTTAATAGCGCACTGTAGCCTCTGTTGTCTTTAACGGGCTCTTTAGAAGTATACAGGGGCTACAGACAGAGTCAGCTTCTAGCAACGTGCATTTACAGGAAGGTGTGTGCACCTGAGGAAGCTGCACTGCGTAGGACATGGAATTACGCAGTCTAATATTTGGTACAGGAAGGATGAAAGAGGCACTGTTTCTGAAACAGGGAAAAGCAGTAGCAAAATAGAGCAAAACAGAGCAACAGAGATGCTGAAAAGTTGATTTCTACATAGTACAGCAATGAGGTAACAGCCTAATAAATAGGTCTAGTAACACTGATGTAGAAGTGGCCGTGGGGAAATGACCAGACCTTTACCAGAGTAAGATGTTTCCATCATGCTGTTCTCTAATATGGAAGATATTCATGCTGTGGGGTTTAGCAGAACCCTAGATATTTTTAAGCTGTATTAATGCTAAAAAGTTGTTTTGCAGATTTATTGTCTGCATAGTCATCAGTCTGCATAGGAAAAAAATAGCACCTGTTGGTGCTAAAGAGTTGTATTAACATAATGTTCAAATCAAGCACATTTTAAAAATTCAAACAAATGTGTTAAAGTAGTAGTAAGTATATAACATTATTTAAAGCATAGAGCTACAATGCATTTTTATAATAGCTATGCATAAATATTCAGAGAAATAGTTCTCTTTTTATGTTTATACTGAGATAATGGTAGGTACAGTCACTATGGGATGTGCCTCATTGTATTACCAATACCAATATATGTCTATTGTTGTAAAGGGACTCTCTTCCATTTTATATACCTGTCTCCTTTGTGCTCCCTGTGAGCTTTTTGAAGCACTTGCTTTAGGATTAACACTGGCTCTGGGAGGGTGCTGTATGCCTGAAAACAATCCCAGGAAAAAAAGATGTTTTACCAGGCAGAGAGAAAAAGATTGATAGGCTGGCAGGTGTTGAAGGTGCAGAGTGGTGGCAATTGCAGTGCTGCTTGTGTGTGGAAGTTGAAACCCACTGTTAAAAGAGCACCTGAAGCAGGGGTGTAATCATGCAGGATGCACAGAGGATAAAACCCCAGCTTGGCCAGAGTATTATTTTTATTTCCTCTCAAAAGTTGGCTGCACTGCTGTGGCCAAGAAAGGAATGCTTAATCTCCTTTCCCTGGAGAGTAAGCAGAACATAATTCCAGAGCAAACTTGATCTTGTCTTCTGTATTAGCTCTGTTACAAGCTGTCGTACCACTTGAGTAGCCACATTGTAAAAATGTACTTTTAAAAGACTTCTTTGCAGGGTTTAGAACTCTTGTTCCCTCCTATGTGTGTATTATTACCACATGCACTTGCCCAGTGTGCTTGCACAAATTGAAGTGCAGTTGATTTTGCACTGGGGATGCTGAGAGAGCTGTCAGCTGTTAAAAAAAAGTTGTAATTGTGTAGCCAGAAAGAGTTTGGAAGATTTTCCACCCAGATGCTGATTAACCCATGATGCAAATGAGCAAGAAGAGTCATTGAACAATGGGACAGTAGCAAAAAGAAAAGGAACTGGAAATCAAGAAAACAAATAAAATGTGGATTTCACTGGACCCTTTCTCTTGCTCTGCTCTATCTCATGATATGTCAAAGCATCTCCATGAAGTGGCACAACCATAAATTATCTAATCCGTAATTCATTATTAAGGAAATAGGGAATTATTTTTTGGGTACATGGTATCTGTAGAACAGCTGGCTGCTTGGCACTGCTGAAAATCTTCCAAATGAGTTATGTCTTTGAGTAGGAATGGAATTATTTGAAAGTTTGGATTATTTCTTCTGAGAAGGATATATGTGATGTGGGGGAAATGCTGTTTGCTTTTGTTAGGAGTCTGATTAAAGAATTTTTTGTGTAGCCCCCTGATTTTACTCATTCAGCTGAGATAGTAGTGTGTGCTATAAGCATACTCGAGATCGTGAATGAAACTGAAAGGAACGATTAGCAGTTCTGCATGTTTCAAAGACTAAAAAAGAGTTCAACTAAATAGCTGAAAGTAGAATTTCTCCAGTTTTAGCTTTATGTTATCTCAATAGAGAGAAATTTGGATCTTTATGTTTATTTTTCAATATGTTTTTCGTTGTAAATAAGCATCTGTATAGATGTAAGATATGCTTCTCTCTTAGTATGTGGTTATTTATATGCATATATACTTTCCCTTCACTCTTACTTTTTAAGGCATGCAAGAGCAAGGAACTATGTGTCAGAGTCTGAAATGTGCAAACTGGAATCTGTACCCTTGGATTTTGGTGATTACCATCCACTGAAACCCATTACAGTGAGTTTTTTATGCTTTTGGAGAATTAATCTGAATTGAGACTGTGCTTCTATTTTTACATCTGTTCCTTTAAAATTAAAAGGCTTTGAAGTTGGTGGTGGTACTTGTGAAGTTGCTTTCTGTGTTAGTGGCCTGTTTTAGAGGCATCAAGGTTTGTTCTTTGTGCCCTTTGCAGAAGTTTGCTGGTGCTGTTATGTGTCAGAAACAGTCTCCTGACAATTATAGCACCTCCAACTTGTAGGCTTTCTTGGTTGCATTAAGTGCTGAATAATGGATAAATTTAAAATCAAATTGTTGCATTACAAATGACCTGCATAATTGCTTAATGTAAGGTTTGGTTTTGGGTGAGCTTCCAGTCAGCTGTGTATTTTAAAACATTTATAATTTCTTTGATGTATGAGAAGCTTTTAAAGATGTACAGAAAAAAATCCAGCTTCAAAAAGATGAGTTATCTACTAATGAATGATAAATGGGCAGCAGCTTCTGCTCAGGAAAGTTGGTAGGGAGAGGAGATGGTGGCCTGAGGTATGGATTTAATGTTCCAGGCTTGGGTGCCATACGAGAAAAGTAAAGATGAAACTGGAAGAGGAAATTAAATAGCAAGGAGGAGTTTGGAGGACAGGAACAAAGCTAATAAAATAGAGGAGGAGTACTAGAAAGATATTCAGAGTGGTTGTTCTTACAATTT
Source organism: Acridotheres tristis (assembly GCA_037013685.1). Classification (NCBI taxonomy): domain Eukaryota; kingdom Metazoa; phylum Chordata; class Aves; order Passeriformes; family Sturnidae; genus Acridotheres; species Acridotheres tristis. The sequence continues at coordinate 7,020,655 of CM072901.1, forward strand.
TGTAGACCTGGAAATGGAAAAAAAATCAAAATAACGATGGAAATACTACTGAAGAGTGAGTACCTCTAGATTCAGGGAAAAGGAGGAGCTTCAATTTAAATGCTGGTGCTCACTCCAAAGAGTTTGTTTCATGTCTCCTTGCTTTCATTGCAACAGCACAATGTATGTAGCATGTATTTTGATTATTTATTAAAGAAAAGTGAGGGAAGAGAAAGCCTTTCTGTTGAAGAGTTCTGAACTTTTTCTTTAGGTTACTGAATCCAAGACAAAGAAGATGACCCGGAAGGGAAGTACTTCTTCTACCTCCTCCTCTTCCTCTAGTTCCATGATGGACCCTCTGAGCAGTGTGTTGGATGGCACTGATCCCTTGTCATTGTTTGCAGCAGCTGCAGATCCTGTGACTACTGCTTCTCCCACGGTAACTCTGGGGGCACTTAACTATGTAAAATAAAACCAAAACCAAAGCAAAACCATTAAGCCAACCCTGAATAAAATGTATTGTCTCACCAGTGAAGAAGTTAATATGGGAAATAAGCCATATCAATAGAATATCCTTTTTTATTTACCTACTTTTATCTTGTTTACCTTTAAAAAACATTGTTGCTTTTGAAAGGATCACCTAGCACTTGAAACATTGACATTTATCAGCCTTCTCTTCTTTTTCCAGATCTGTATTTAACTTTTGCACTTGTACTCCTGTCATAGGATGGTGCACGAAGGAAACGGGATAAAGATGAGAGCTCAGCAGTAGGGAGTGACTTTGAGCCATGGTCAAGCAAACGTGGTGAAATCCTTGCTAGATACACAACAACAGAGAAGCTTTCTATTGTAAGTGGTGGCTGCCACAATTTTTTTAATTTTTACTGGACCTTTAATGGATTTTGGATGTTGCTATTTTATAATTCTTTCATGGGTAAATATTGGTCCCCTAAATTTCAGTTTTAATGTTGTAGAAAACAGAATCACAAGCTCTCACTTGTAAAGATTGTTTTAGAGCTGAGTGCAAGTATTTTGATATTTAGAAGCCATCATTTTGTCTTTTTGTAACAATGCAAGTAACTTTGGGTCTTGTGACTACTTCTAAATGATTGGAGGGTTAATTAGCAGTGTAATTACCCTATGCATTCTTGGAATGCTAGTGAGTACATGTTTTCTAACAGTCTGGTTTTTCTGTTTCCTCACAGAATCTGTACATGGGATCTGAAAAAGGTGAGCACTTTCTTTGCCAGTAAGAGTTTGCTTGAGGCAGGGTGCAGTGACAGGTCAAGAATAGTTAAAATGTGTTTTCCTGCCTCCCCCATTCTGACATCATGGTTCTTGCTTTTTTTGTGGATAAGACATCTGGATGTTAGTTTAAAATAATTATTGAAAATAAGCCACCCAACCACCTTGTCTGTTATTCCTGTGGGCTAATGAATTTGTGATTATTTCACTGCACTGACTTCCTCTGTAGCTTAAAATTTTCTTCCTTTTAAACTGAGCAGTGATGTTTTGAGGATCATGTTTATCAACTCTTCTGCTAGCTGAAAGGAAAGCAAACAAGTCCTTTGGGAGCTTGCTCAGTTATTCTCTTTACATGAAAGTGAAGTGATTTCAACTGTATGCTGAGTGTTTAAAAAAGAACCAAATGTTAAATATTTTATCATGTTTTCTAGCAAAGAGAATTTGGGCTAAGTACTCATAGCATAGTAAATCAGGATTTTTATATGTGAATAAATAGGCAGCATTTCAGCATCTGTAAAAATATAAAATACTTGTTTTGCAATGAGAATGGTCAACACTGAAACTGGATGTTCAGGCAGAGTGTGACGTCTGTATCCTTCGACATTGTTAAATTGACTGGGTATAACCCTGTGCTACTGTTACAACTTCAGAACTGGACTTGCTTTGAGGAGGGTAGTTGGGCACAGACCTCCACAGAGCTTTTCTGTCTTTAATTATCCTATGGTTTTTGCTGGTGATTCTTTTCTTACCGGTAAAACTTGCAGGAAAATCCACTTATATTCAGTTTTGCTTACTTGTCATTGCCTTTGTTCAAAGTGGATGCACTGTGGGTATGTTTAGATGTGTGTCTTCAGGAATAGTCACTAAATGCATCAAACCACTTCTGTCTGAGAAGCTGACTGATCCATGTCAGGCTCCTTCAGATTTGTTTCTCTTTAGAAGTCCCAGTGTTTAAATGCTAAAGAAACTTTAATCTGTAATTCTTTGCAGGAAAAGCCACAACTACTGGTTCAGCAGTTTCTGAAAAAGTGAGGACAAGGTTAGAAGAACTGGATGATCTGGAAGAGGTGAGAAAGTTTTCTGATGAAATTACAGCATCATTATAACAGTGAAAGGAATTCGTGAAATGGAAATATTTTATGAAACCTTTTAAAAAGGTCCTGATTCTGCAAGTACAATATTTAGATAAATATGTCCCTCTGTGGGAATTCTTCAGTAATTTAAATCCTTATTGTTACAGGATTCGGGCAGAATCCTATTTTTGTATCACTAGAAATTGTGATTTGAAAATTTACCTGATCTATTGCTATTGATTTACCTTCTTACTGCTGTAAAACTTTGTGGAGCTCTGTAGTCTTAACATCTGATAATTCTGGTTGCCCCTGTTGCAGAAGCTGCATATGTCTACCTGAGCCTAATTTAAGCTACAATTATGAGCTTGGTAGAAATACTGAGTACTGAAGTTGTTTCTCAAGCTGCAGTATTTTACTATGCAAAAGTGAGATGTTTCATAACCTACTTTCTGAAGACCTGAAGGGAAGCTGGAATAGATTTTGTAGGATTCTCCCCCACAACATGGTGATTTGAGTCTATTATAACAACACTCTCCTTCCTTCTCTCCTGCTCTTACCAAGTGGTTTTGTATTTTCTTGCCAGGGATCACAGAAAGAGCTGTTGAATTTGACTCAGCAGGATTATATGAACCGAATTGAAGAACTGAACCAGTCTTTAAAGGATGCATGGTCCTCTGATCAGAAAGTAAAAGCTCTGAAAATTGTCATCCAGGTCAGTTTTGTGGTTTTTTTCTATGCAGAACAGAGTTTGGTGATATAACTTGTCCAGTTTCCTTATTGGAGAAAAAAAGGATTTCTGCTGTTTTTCTCGTATTTTCTTTTGTTCTTCTGTGAAAGAATTTCTTCCAGAGTTTTATGATTTCTAACAATTGTTGGATTTTCAGCTTTGTTGTTACCTATTGGTTTTGACTAGGTTATGTGGGATGGAATTCTCAATGTGTCACCAAATGACAGATGTGGAAATTTTACCTGCTTAAGGATAGTTAGAACAAATAGCATGTAGAAATAATCAGCTCTTTGTAGGACATGTGATTTCCTGTCCTCTTCCCCTTCAGTCCCTTGCTCCCTACAAGTAATACCAGAAGGGCTTTTTGAACATCAGCATTTTACCCATCCAAACTTAGTAGGGCAATTAAATAAAGGGATTTAGGACCCTAGCAAGCTACCAAATCAGCTCCAGATTTTTAAAATTGTGTGTGTGAGGTTTGTTTTTGTTTGTTTGTTTGAGAACTCTGCAGTCTTCCTTTGGGTGATTTGGGGTGATGTGTTTTGAGGAGGGCATGGGGAAATAGGACAGTTAAATGCTCTTTTGTTTGGCTTGGCCTTTAAAAAAGGCCAGAGGCAGAGTGCAGCAGAGGACAGATGACATAATGCCATCCTTAAAACTGTAAAACTGATGTAATGCTCACAGTCATCCAGTGGGGTTATATAAAGTCAGGATTTTTTTTTTGGTCATTCTGAATACTCTTGTGAAAACGGCTTGAAGTAATTTCATCTTAAATTGTGGTAAAGACAAAAAAGGAAATGAAACATTAATGAAGTGAGATCAAGCAATTCTATGTGACCTAGGGTGACTAATGTACTATTGTAATACTATGAAATCAGCACTATTATTGTTATTTTTAAAAAAAATCCATATATAGGATTGCAAAGTGTGAATATGGTCTTTGGATGAGAAGAAAAGCAGCAGAGATGTACTCTATTTACAGTGCTTTGTGTGTAAATATATATATATATGTGTGTGATAATGCAGTGATAATCTATGTATTGATATTTTCATATGTTCTTTTGCAACTGGTTCACAAGCAATTTTGCAATAATACAATTTCTAACATGGGATCCAATGCTTCCTTTTAGGAAAGTGGTACCAAAGTTGAATGTATTTATCTCTGCTAAAGTGTTGTTCACTTAGCACTTAATGCTGCAGATGTTTATCACTAATTGAAATACTGGCTAAGAATGAAAGAGGTATTTGTGTAATTAATGAATTTAAAAGTTTCATGAAGGATAATAATTCTCTAGTTATAAAGAAGGACAGGGTAGAGCCCTCACTATACTTTACTTGTTGTGCTTCTTCCTGCAGAGTGCTGTATCCTCTGAAAAAGCTGAGCAGTTCTCTTGGCATCAGGCTGTGGTTAAATACATAGTCTGTCATTGCTATTACAGACTGTAGTAATGCAGTAGGAAGAGTGAGTTTGGCTTCTGGTTAGGAAAATTTCTTCAGCAAAAGTGTTCTCATTCACTGGACCAGTTTGCCCAGGGCAGTGGTGGCATCACCATCCTTGGGGGGATTTAAAAGATGTGTAGATGTGGCACTTGGGGATATTTTTTATTGGTGATCTTGACAGTGATGGATTAAAGGTTGGACTCAACAGTCTCGAAGGTCTTTTCCAACCTAAGCAATTCTATGATTCCTCAAGTGCCTTTTTGCAAGATACTTTACTTGTCAAGATGGAGTATGCTAAGCTGCTTAGAGTAAGCTGAAGTAAGTTGCTTATGTGTGTGAGCTCTAAGAAAAGTGGTAATTAAGTGTTTGTGCTGTGTGTAGGTCCTAAACAGCTACTGAGTTCCCTTTCTTTGGACGTGACTGACTTAGCACACAGCAGGGAAGATTCTGCTTTAGCTGTAGGGTGTGAATGCTCTCACCTGTCTTTCTGGTGCACTCTTCAAGTTACCCTGATGAATTAAAAGAAGACTAAGTGTGTCCGTGGTTTAAGCATGTTCAAATGTTACCATTTCCTTCTTTAAAAAGAACAGTCTTGTGAGGTATTGGATTGCTTCCTGGACTTTTCAAATGTAACGAAAGTTTAAACTTTATTTATTCCACTGAGGTTGAAGAACTGTCTCCTGGTGAAGGAGAGAGAAGGGATGGAGCTCAGAGAAAATATTATCAGTCCTAGGGACCAGAGAAGACTCAGGGCCAAAGGCCACATTTGGCTTAAACAAGGAAAAGGTGGATTTCTCTCCTCAGTCATTCACCTGTTTTCTTTTGGTAGAAACTGGTTTTTTTGTGAGTAACCTTCTGCCAAAGTTTTTGACTCCACTTTAATCTTGGAAAATAGAGTATAGCTTAATTAAATATCTTAGAAATATCTTCATTCCTCAGTGTGTATTTTGAATTCATACAATCAATGGACGTGTTCCTTCCTGGCCTGGGTATCCAATGAGAGTACAACTACGTGGGTAATACATTTTCACATGTGACTTTGTACCAGCCATCATTGTAGTCCAAATGCCATGGTCAGTTGTGTCCCAGTGGGTGGTGATTGATTACAGAGTCCTCCCTGGAGCTGACTGTGACTCAGTCTGCTCCCAGAATGTTTGAACTAGTTATGTGAGCTGCAAAAATGCATTGGAAAGCTCATTAACTACACTTCTAAAATTGCTTCTTAATTTAATCTATATTACATTTTGTGTTTGATATGGATGCTTAGATGGTGAAAAACTGAAGAGCATCCTTACAAAAATGATTTTAGAGAAGAAGTGCCTTTTAATGCTTTGTCTGGGAGAGAATTTGTCTTGTCTGACCAAATGCACAGATCTTCCTGGTCAGCTGAAACTCTGCATTGTAGATAACTATATAAAGGAAAACCAGGTCTGTGCAGCTCTGGAAATGGAGAATAACCTGAAAATTACAACAAGCACCATGGTCTGTTATGTTTGGTGTCCTTGTACTTTTGGCCTCATAGTTCATATTGGCCCTTTCCATTTGTGAGTATTCATCCATTGCAGGTTTTCTGGAGTATAACACAAACTTGTGTTGGCTTCTAAAAATGTTTCTTTGCTTTTTCTTTTTTTTTTCTCCTTCTAGTGTTCTAAGCTTCTTTCAGACACAACAGTAATCCAGTTTTATCCAAGTAAATTTGTTTTAATTACAGATATCCTTGATACTTTTGGTAAGTATATACTGTGCCTGACTTACTACACAGTTGTTAATATGATTATTTTTTTGTAATGTTAGGAAGCATCAAAGTTATCCAAAAAGGGCTAAAATGACTTAGTTTTAACATGGAATATTTCCAGTATAAATGTTTGGACGCCAGTGGTAAACATGGTATATAGTTGTAAAACATCTCCTAAGAGCAAAGTTTTTAAGTCTTTAAGATAAAAATATTTAATTCTGTGGTTCTGTGCTCTATGTATTAGTGAATATCTAGAATAAAATGTTAGGAAAAATCATGATCTCTGTATTTTTAAATTTAAAACACGCCGTCATTATGAAAATATTTTGGACTTTGGCAGCCTTTTGACTCAATATTTCATTATTTTTGTATTTGAAGAATAGAAGTCAGAAAGTTTTCTTTGGCTGAATAGGAACTATGAAATGATCAGTTATTGTTTTTTTTTAATATATTTTTTAAACTTGTAAGTGAAATCGTCATCCACTTCATGTGACTCTTTTATTTTTCTGCCATGTTATGGAAAAGATTTACAATGGTATTCAGAGTTGAAGGGTATTTTGGTGCCAGCAGGATATGCTACGACAGAGATCCAATTGTTTTTCAAGGTCGTGCTTCCTCCTTGTGCTCCTTCCTACTTGCTGAAAGATAACATAATGTCCCAACTCAGCAAAGTCAGGACACCAGCTGTCCTTTCCTGGCCTGGGAGAAATCTGACCTGGGTGTTACCTCTGCACTTAAGGGAGCCAGAGAATGTTTTTGTAGTGTGAGAAGTGCAAAATCACACTGAACATTTCAGCCTCACTAGAGGGCAGCAAAATGTCAGTGTTCTGGGAAGATTTTTCCATCTCATTTCGTTGGATGTTGGAATGGGAACTTTTGTGCCAGCATTTTGTGTTTTACAATTTGTTAATTTGTTTTGATTTTTTTTAATTCTTGTTTTTTTTCTTTTTTTTTTTTTACCAGGGAAACTGGTGTATGAAAGAATTCTGTCAATGTGTGTGGATAACCGAGTCTCTCTGCCAGGTAACTTTGTGCTTGTTTCTGCTGTGCTCCAGAAAAAAATCATGTCCAGCCTTGAGGAAGGTTAAACAGGGCCATTGCTTCTCTATCTCCTACAGAAAAGGTTCTGATTTGAATCTAGTAGCTTTTAGTTTTTAACAGAGAAAAATCCATTGCTTTCAGCTTTCACTATTCACAGTGTTCATGCCAGATTTAATTGTGAAGGATACACCTAAGATACAATAAAGTGTGCTTGTGGCTCTGCTGTTACTAAATGTAAACTGGGTCTTCCTGAGACTTGAAATCACAAAGAATCATGTAAGTTCTCTAATACAGAGTTTATTAGGGGGAGAATTAAACAGGAATGGACAAATTAGTTGAAGGGAAACTTTTTTTTTCCTTTCTTGTCTTAGCTTATGCTCTCTTCTGAAAGTAGTACAGTTCAGTAGCTTAAAGTTAGTGGTAGAAATGTAACAAAGTTGAGAGTCTCAATTTTTGGTAAATAGATGTTTTTGTTGCTACACTGGAAGCTTGATAGTTTTGCTGTAATAAAAGAAGAATTTTGGAAGTAGCAGCAGGCTGCTGCTAGAATAATCTTTCTAACCTGGGCCCTTTTTCTTTTTTCAGTTGAAGTTCCAACACAATGTAAAAATCTAATTTGACACTGCAGGTGAAAGAACCTCTTTAGCAAGACATTGAAACATTCATGGAAAACACAGGCATTTCCTTGCAATTTGGAGTTCATTAAGTGCACATCCTTGCAAGATGAAACATTCTGTATTTGGCAGTACTATTAGTTTGCAGTTAAATCCATAGGACTGGAGCTGTAAACTTGAAACCAACAAATAGTGACATTTGACATGAACCTAGGGAAAATAGTTAAGGTAAACTTGGTTGTTGCAGATCTGACAAAGTGCTCTTACAAACATGGGTGAAGGCAGGCAGTTCCCATAGCACGTCACAATTTCTGATCAGTTCCTTCAGCTGTGGAGAGCTGAGCTCCTGCTGCAGCTGTACAGCTGCCAGAGGCATTGCTGCTGGGAACTTCCCAAACTGCTCCAAAAGTGGAAGGGAGAAGGAAAATCTGTGCTGTGCTGACTGTGCATGTGAACTTTTGGGGATTTCAGGCCAAACTCTGAGCTTGTCCCTTGGGAACCAAGTGAAACCCAGTTCAATGAGAACTCCTGAGGTCCTAGAAGAGAAAGATGCTGAGTGAGTGCAGGAAGTTCTAACATGTGGCTTCTCTCCTGTTGGAAGTTGGAAACTTTTTTGTGGAACTTCTCACCTTCTGGAGGCAGGAGTGGGAGAGCACTGGTGTTTTAAAAGGTTTCACAAGGAGTAAGAGGATGTGTTCAATGCTCAGTGTACAGAAACAAGGTTTCTGTCCATTTCCTGTTCACTTTTTCTACTTCTTGGAATAGTATTACTGGAAATTTATATTAGCCTTTTAAAATAAACAATTTGAGTGCTTAAATCTCTTTTGTATGTTCTCTAGTATTAAAGATTTATATACATGTGCTTATTACAGATTCTCTTTATTTTCTTTTTTTTTGGAATTTCTGATTTTGGAAGAGCAGAGCCAGAGGTTGGATTTCTCAGTAGCAGCTCTGAGATGAGCTGCAAGTGCTTGAATTCAGATTCTGAAATATTTTTTGCTACAAGATTGTTCCCTTTTCTTGTTATGTATTCAGCTCTGCTGCTCAAGAGAGCTGATAAGTAAATGCATTGCCTGGTTTATTATTGTGCACTTAATTTCTTGAGGAATGGAAAAATACAGTTTTAGACCTAACATGAAAAGTAACTTGTTTCCAGAAAGAATGTAACTATTTCTGGGTTGGTTTTTTTCCCAGATAACTTTTCTCCAGAGAGTGTCAACGATACAGCTAAAGAAACTTGCTTAAACTGGTTTTTCAAGATTGCTTCAATCAGAGAACTCATTCCCAGATTGTATCCTTGTCAAATGAGACCTTCAGAGTGTGTCTGCAAGTTTTTTGTAGATTTTTCAAAAGTGAACATTTTTTTCAATAAAACCCACAGGATCTGATGTTTAGAATGGTTTTGTTTTATTTGTTTCAGGCTGTATGTTTTGAATGTACTTTTTGAGTCATGTTTCATACTAAACTGAATGCTTAATTATTGGCTCTGACCTGTTTGGCAATGACGAAGTAAAGATGATGTATGAAAAATTTTGAAATAAAATCTTGTAGATAAATTGTAAAAATCAGCCAAATGTAGTGACATTAATTACAGAAGGCCTTAAAATAGTTTGTCAATATCCATTTGGTGTATGTTTGCTCCTGGTTTTTCAATGGTGTGAATCTCAGTTTTGTTCCTTAACTTGGCTTCAATTTAGTTACGTGGAAGCAGCAATACTGAAGTGCAACAAATTCCTGTCCAAAACGTAAGAATAGTGTTAAGTATGGGAAGGAAGTGATTGGGCAGACTTAGGAACTAATTCAATGAATTAAGCATGAGAGTTCTGTGATTAGTGGTAGGTAAGGTCTTAGTAGAACTGAGAAGAAGCAGTACAGAGAGAATTTTAATGGGAATACCATGAAAAAATTCAAAGTGAACTGTGATATACTTTGAAATACAAGAGTAGTCTCAATTTTCAAGTGTATGTACAAATGTGATATCAGGTGTCACAAATCCCAATGTCAATTGAAAACCAGGGGCTTCTGGTGGTAGAGGGGAAGGAAGATTGTTGATGTGAGGAGTGTGAGAAAAAGGATAGAAAACTGAAAGGAAAATATTGATGTCATACTGGGAGAGACAGAGTAGGAGAAATAACTTAGGAGCAATAAACCACTATCTGTTGAAAACTTTGGGATAAGTTTAATGTGTTGCCAAACAGTGCCAGCTGCTGAGCAGAAAATGTTCCTTCCCTTGTAATTGTCCTTCTTCAGTTATATTTTGAAATGAGTGTTGGAAGCCAAATTGCTACTATAGTGACAGCTTTATTATCCCTAAAAGCAGTTCTTTTACTGGAATTAGTGGGACTCAAATCCAGGCAGTAGTACAGCTCTGTCAAAAAGGACCTGTGAGAAAATGAGACATAGAAGGAGTTCTGCCAATTCTGCTTTAAGCATCTGCTTTCCTTGCATTGAGTTACAGCTTTTCAATAGCTCTGCTGTTTGCCAAGGTAGAGGAGGAGTTCTTTAGTTTTATTTGTCTTGCTCTGAATGGCAAATAGTGCAATTTGAATATAAGATATGTATTACTGTACACAGAAGATTTTACTTACGAAATAAATTTTTGTGTTTTTTCTTTAATAGATATTTCCATAACTCATGCTCAGTTGTTAGTGTAGAAGGCAGCTGGTGAAGTTATCTGTAGGTGATATAATTCTGTTCTTGACTGTTGAAGCTCATTTTCATTTCTGATAAAAACAGGGGCATTTCGGAATGTCTCCCACGGTTAACATCTATGATTAGAGGAATTGGAGACCCACTGGTTGCAGTCTATGCCAGAGCATACCTTTGCAGGGTAGGCTGTCATTTACCTCCTCTGATCTGTATCAAAGATTTACTGCAGACACTGCTGCCATTGCTTCAAGGAAAACTACTGCTTTTATCTCAAGTAGCCTGTCTCTTCCTTTCAACAAAGAAACAAAAAATGATTTCTCTTCTGTTTTACAAATGGGGAATCTCTCTTTAAGTGTTTGTAATAAGTAAGAATAATTTTATGTGCTGCTGTAGGGTGTTGCAGTGCACTGGAGTAGACACTGATTTCCTCAGTGCTTACAGATACTTGGAGCTGATGTTAGGGTTGTGTTTAAAACCAGCTGTAACTGCCTCAGGGTAGTTGTTAGTGGGCATGACTGTAATAGTAAGCAAGGAAATAATCAGTCAAAAGCATGTGATTCAGTGCTGTTTGTTAATTTGATGTGTGACTTGGGTGTATTCCTTCAGCAAGTACATTTTGATCTCACTCTGAAGGAGAACTGATAGATGCTGATAAAATCTTTTTTTTTTTTTTTTTAATACAGGTTGGGATGGAAGTGGCACCACAACTCAAAGAAAGCCTGAACAAAAACTTCTTTGACTTTCTCCTAACATTTAAACAAGTAAGCAAATAAGTGTTTTATTTGCAAAATCAAATAAATGCACTCTTTAATCAAACGTCCACATACTTTAAAAAAATCTTAGAAGTTCTCAAATCTAGATTTAAGTGTATTCATGTATCCAGATATAGTATGAGAAATTTTACATACATTCTGATAAGTTGAAGCTGCTCTATTCAGCATGTTTCCAGACTTGAATAATATATGTTAGGAACTTGATATTTTTTCCCCCAGCTTGCAAGGAATGCTTCAGAATATCTGAACCTTTGTGAGACTGTCTGTTGTAGTTTCCATTTATATACAAACATTGACCAGCTTATCATATCTCCCATTAAATACCTTTTTACAGCAACGTATTTATGTCTCTTATTTCAACAGATCCATGGGGATACAGTTCAGAACCAGCTGGTGGTACAATGTGTGGAGATCCCTTTGTATTTGACCCTATATTCTCCTGCTATAGACTGGATTTTACAGTGTATTGCATACCATGCTCCAGATGTAAGTGACCGTGTAATGCTCAATACTAAAGGAAGTGTTGTGGTGAAAAGTTAATTTTGCCTACTAAAAAAACAGCTCTCAGTCAGTTTTTACATGAGTGAGAGGATGAGTGAAAAGAGCCTGCATAGGACTGTGTGATGCTCTCTTCTGTACAGGAAGAGTGTTTGCTTCCAGAAAGCTCCTGTGACCACTTCAAGTTCGTGGGCAGTATTCCTCTTTGTTTCTTGCTGTCCTTTAGCTAGTTTAATCTTTATTTCCTGAATTCAACAATGTCTTCTTTCATACTGATATACAAATGATTTGACTAAACTGTAGTTTAACATAGTTAACAGGCTCTTTTAAACTCTGTCAGTCTGGCAGAGTTTTCACCTCTCCTGCCAGAGAGAGGCCATAACTGACCTGGCTGGCCAATAGTGATTACCTGGAGTAATGGCATGGATGAAGGATTGCAGATTTGACTTCCATAAAATGGTGGTTTTGATTGAAATGTCACTATACCTATTCCAGAAGATGTGTTTTATGTTTAGCTACACCACTGTTTTCTTGTGCTGTAAATACAGAGTAAAACAGGACAAGTGAAATATATTGGAGAGGTAATTAAAACAGCTTTTGATAGATTTCAGTGGAGTAATTAAAGCTGAATATATTTGCGAAGTCTCTAATCACTAATTTTAATAAATAATTTTTCCAGGTTCTGCTTACTGAGATGATGGAGAGATGCAAAAAGCTGGGGAACAAGTAAGTGTTGCAGAGTGTAGAAGACAGGAGTCTGTAATGAGTACCCCTGAGTCCCTGGAATAATATTCTCTCTCTTCTCTTTTGGAAACAATTTGGATGCATAGTGAGGCTTTCATTCTCCCTGTAGCTTACTAAATCATGATCATGAACATTTGTTTTCCAGAGATGAATTCTCAAATATGGTAGATTACTTGTCAAGCCAAAGTTAATTAATTTAACTTGGTTGCTGCTTTCTGATTCCTAAGCCAAACTTCAGGACATGTAATGTGTTTGCCATCAGCCATGTCTCAGATTCCTGGTTTTGCTTCATTTTTCTGGGGTTTCCTCCCCTTCCTTTCCCCTGTCCTCCACTGGTTACTGTCAGGCCATACTTGCATTCAGCAAGGGATGTTCTAAAGCTGCTGGCAACCTTTGGAAGGTGGTAATACTTAGGGATTTGCTTTTTTCAACATTAAAATTAGTATCTCAAACATCTCCTAGAAGTCTTTGTGCAGGGTAGCCGTGTTCAGGAAGATGGTCTGAAAGCTGGTTTTGTGAATCTGGCTGTTGATAGACTCCTCTCTGTTCATTTTTTTGGGTAGCTTGGCTGAGTTCTGTGAAAGTTTTCAGCTATCTATTTTTTTTTCTGATGTGCTTTGCACAGTCCAATTCTGCAGCAGCTGAGGAACTAAAATGTGTTAATCACTCTGTGACTGAGCTAATGTGTGTGGGGAAAACATGATTTAAAAAATGGGCTGTGAAAATGGTATTGTATCAGAGTGTATAGAACAGATAAAAATAATTCACATCCTCTGATGTACAAATTGTTTTGTATAGGTGTTGATTTGTTTTGTGGAACTTACTTTCAAATCAACTTTCAGCACTTTTCATTGTAAAGATGACTCCTCTTTGTTCCTGCTTGCTCTTTGAAGGAAGGATAAAATGTTGAGTATAATGAGGGTTTTCTTGAAAGAAATGTTTTTGGGACATGTCTTTTTTTATTGGGAAGTTGAGTAATCCAGTTTAAAACAGTAGTCTTCTTTCAAAGTGGCTTTCTGTGTTTTTGTGTCTTCTCAAGACTCAAGATACTATGAAGCAGGAGACATGAGTATATAAATCTTTAAATAATCTCAATATGTTCCATGAGCTCCTTTGCAGCCATCTCAGTGAAAAGTGACAGCCTGCTCTCTGTATTGCAAAACACAGAGCTAGTGAACTGGAAGTGCTTGTCTAATGATAAAATGCAAATTCCAGGCAAATTGTGATGGGCCCACTAAAGCTCAGGCAGAAACACAGAAGCTGCTGGATTATTTTAAGCACTCCATAGAACTTCCCTCAAGGTAAACTGCCCTGTATTCAAACTGTCTGTTTCAGACTAGTGAAGGGCAGAGTGTTTTATGAGGCAGCTTTTTGAGCTAACTCATGGTTGAGTAAACTGGATGTTGCAGTGATGCAGGGAGTTCATTCTTCCATTGTGGCTTTGGCTTGGTAGTAACACAAATACCTGTCTGAATGGTTAATGAGAAATGTCTTAAATATGTCATTGCCAGTTATCACATGACCATGGCTTTGGATTTATTTCAATCCTAGTAAAACAGCTGCTTGAAATGTGGCTGTTATAGTGCATATATAATATAATTAACTAAGAAAAATTTCAATAGGGATTTGCCCTCCCCAAGTATTCTTCTGAACTGTAGTTAAACAGAGAGTGAGTTTCTAAATGTCAGCTGCTCCTGGTTGGCTTGATACTTCTAGTAAATTCCTGCTAAAATGATGGCTTCAGAAACATCTGTGTGGAAGAAGTATTTTACAGACTGGGTTACCTTTTCCTTATCTGGAGGCTTAATGTTTTCTTGTTTTGCTTATGCATTATTAATCCTCATCAAAGCCAGCTTAATTTGTGTGAGTGTCGTTTTCTTATTCTCTTTCTTTTTTAAACATTTGTGATCGATGCTGAACAGTTGTTAGTCTAAGAAGTTGAGATTCATGTAAATGCAGGGACTACCAAATCTGAGTTTATGCTCAGCTGTATTGATCTGTGTTGTGTTCATTGCAGTGCTTTGCTGTTGAATTCAGTAATGTCGGCGTTCAGAGCAGAGTTTATTGCTGCGAGATCAATGGACTTTATTGCCATGATTAAAGAGTGTGATGAGTCTGGATTCCCAAAGGTAACATTTTGTATCTAATTTGTAACAATTCCTTTCCTTTGACAGAGGTCTTTATGCTCTTCATTGCCTATGTAACTTGTGTGTCACTTGAATAAAATTATTCAAGTGGTTCTTCTGAAAATCTTCCTGCACACTGTACTTGCAGGATCAGTCTTGGATGGAGGTGCATTATCTGCTTTTAATTAAAAATTTCTCATTAACTTTCAGCATCTCCTCTTTCGCTCCCTGGGATTAAACTTGGCATTGGCTGATCCTCCTGAAAACGATCGCCTTCAAATATTAAATGAAGCCTGGAAGGTTATAACAAAGCTGAAGAACCCACAGGTGAGTTATTGTCCATTCTGTTTCACTACTGATTCTGTGTTTAGAGCCAAGTTGTAGCCAGTTGTTCAGTAACCATGTGCTTAGCATGACATAGTTTACCTTTTCTAGATACACACAGCTACCAGAAAAAGGTGATGGCTCTGATATCTTTGGATCATCCCTGCTTTTCTTAGCTCTGCTGAAGCATAACTTAATTTTACATAACATTAATACACAAATGCAGCTTTTGAGTTCTAGATCTTTAGATCTGCATGAATCATACCTCAGGGGTTAATTCTTTCAAGGGCAATTTTTGTGAGTGTATTTCTCACAGTCTGCTGCAAGTATTGGTAATCATAAGACATATGTATTTCTAGGATTATATCAACTGTGCTGAAGTGTGGGTGGAGTATACCTGCAGACATTTTACGGTAGGTGAAAATTACTTTGCTTCCTTTCAATTTTTCTGATACAAACTAAGTGGCTGTGTTAGCAGTCTGGTATTAAAGATGGAAAAGCTTTGACTATTCAGTATAAATGTGTAGAAATGAAAAAAAAATGTGTTTCACGAAAGACAAATGGGGACAAAAGATGCAGCTTTGAGGCTTTCCTACCCCACAGCACTGAATGTTTCTTATCTTTTTGTTTTAATGGCAGATGGATCAGTTTAAGTAAGGATTTACTGGAGCTATGGTTAACGTTCCTGGCTTAACTAGAGCTGATGCTTTGGCAAATGGAAATAAATTATCTTACTCTGGTGGTGTTTAGGGACTTGATTTATGTGCCAATTTCATTTTGCAACCTTGTTTTTTGCTATACAGAAGCGAGAGGTCAATACAGTTCTGGCTGATGTTATCAAACACATGACTCCTGATCGAGCATTTGAAGATGCTTACCCACAGGTAGAGTTTATTTTGCCAAATCTGTAAAAATCTGATGTGCATTTTCTTAAATGGAATTAATTCCTAACATTACTGATAACTTATAACAAAACAATTATTTTAAAAATTAGTTATAATTTGGGAAGCCTCTTGGAACAGTGTAATGCTGTGATTTAGTCCTCCTTTTTTTCCATGCACATCAGTCTTTTAATTCTGAGAAGTGCTAAACCTGAATGATTTATGTATTTAGAAGTAGCAATAGTTAACTCCTATATCAACAGTAGTGTTTGCTGAAGGAAATTAACAATTATGGTAGGCTGTTTAAACAGAAGTAAACCATAAAATAGTCTGTCTCTATTTGGCATTGTTAAGGCTTCAGTGAATTATTGTGTCTAGTTCTTGAGACTGAATGCCAAATGAGATATGGATTAGTTGAGAAGGTTTTTGTGGTTACTTGGAGGGTAGAAAAAGTGCCTGCAAAGGAAGATTTAACAGACTGGTTTGGGGTTTTTTCTTTGTTTATTTGGCTGAGTTTTTTTAGTGCAGAGAGCTGGAGGATATGGAAACTCTAAATTGAAAAAATCTGCCTATGGAAGTGAAGAGCAAATAAAGCCTGGGCAGGCTGGTCAGCCACTACTCAATAAGGGTTCTGAAGGGTATTTAGGAAAAGTGTGTAGGAACAGCATAGGTTGTCCTGCTTTGGGGAAAAAAGTTATGTTGATAAATGCTTGAAGCATCTTTCCAAAGAGTTTTCTATGAATAATTAAAGAAGAATAATCTCTGGTATGGGTAGTCTTGATTTAACTCATATTACATTATTTTTCCCCTTTTTTTAAACTTCCTTTTTCTCCCCTTTAGCTGCAGTCAATTATTCAGAAAGTTATTACCTATATCTATGACTTTGCTCTACTTTTTTCAGTGGTAAGTGATATTCTGTTTAATACATTTTTAAGAACTGTTTGGCAGTTTTTCTGCAGGAGAATTTAACCTTGACTGGGATTTTAGAATGTTTATAAGTTCATAGAATGCAAGGACCTTTTGCCAAGTAGCTAAGTGCAGAAATATTTTGTGAGCTTTCTGCTGCTTACTACTTTAGTACTTACTATTCCAATTCCAGTTTTCTACACTTTTTTCCTTAGGCTGTTAAATTCTCTTAAGTTTGTTTGTTACTTAAGCATAAGTGACAATCAATGGAAGCTGAAATACCATTTATTTGTGTGTGTGTGTGTTAATGTAATGGTTGGTAGCTGTTTCTGTGTTATGATACATACTTAACATCCTTCTCATGGCACTTACACTTGGCATTGAAGCAAAGTGGAACTCAGAGAGGTCAGAGACTGTATATGAGGTAGAAAAATAGAAACAAAGCAGCAAACATTGTGTGTTGAAGTTCAGAAACCATTTGAAGAGTGAAACTCAAGATTGGTGCTGTGGATTTGTGGTCAAGTCTTGTTCACAAATTGTTTGGATAATTTTGAAAAACTAAAACTAACCCTCACTACAATCTTGAGATGGTACAGAAACTAAGTATTTTAGTATGTTAAACAACCTAGACCCTTGTTTTTTGAAGGAAATTTGAATGTCTTAGACCTTCTTAACTTGCTCTGGATAGATGTGAAATTGTTGATGATGTGAGGACTATTTTAATTGTTTATAATATCTTAACTTTTTTCCCATGAATGTCTGAATTTGTCATGATCTTAAGCTGTTTGAAGCATGTGATTACTTTAAAAAATAAAGTGCAACATTTGATTCAAACAGTTCTGTATTTTGTGTACCCTTCTGGATCTCTGCAGTCAATAAATTGATATATCTTTCAGCCATCCATTAGTTCCACTTTTTCATCCTTTGAGATGAATTATTGCTTTCAAAACAGATGAAAATAGTTTTACCTAAATAGCTGTGCTTATAAAACTTACCCAAAATATTTATTGTTTTGGTGTGTTGTTTGTCACATACCTATTTTTACTTGTATATGTATTTGTACTTTCAGGAGAAATTCTTGCCATTTCTGGATATGTTCCAGAAGGAAAGTGTGAGAGTGGAGGTTTGCAAGTGCATTATGGAATCTTTTATTAAGTAAGTGGAGACTGTTGAAGTGAAATGCACTCTGGAGGCTCTGAAAAACTCACTGAAAGATGGCTAGGGAAGAAGAGTCAGTTTATTGGTTATTTAGTTGGTAAAGGTGTTCCAGGCTATGGGAAAGAAAAAAGGAAATGTGTCAGTTTTGTTAATCTATTGGTGGACTGTTTGACTGTTCACAAAGAAAGCTGAGTTGAAGTAATTATATTGATGCTGACTTGCTGTGAGTTAACAGAATAGTTTACTCCAAGCTTTTTTTTTTTGGTGTTGCCTTTGTTGGTTTATGAAATTTATTTCAAATTCCAGTTGCTGTGACAGCACAGAATAGAGTATTGCTACAGTTGAAAATGAACTTAGAAAACAAAAATATATTCAACTGTTCTGAAAGTCAAACAGTCCTTTTCTTTTCAAATAACTAACAGGTTTCTTGAAACATTTTTCTCATTTTCACTTTCCCTTCAGGTATTTATATTCACTGCTGAGCCCTCCCCAAGCCTTCTATCCCCTAGGGCACATGGGAGCAGCTCTCTTGGCTTTGCTCATATGAGTGATGCTGTGACCCCTTAATCATCTTAGTGGAGCTTCACTGCACATGTGCCTCTGCACCTAAACCTGACACTGATCCTTCCTGTTTGTCCCTGAGTAGCTGAGAAATTATATTATATTATATTATATTATATTATATTATATTATATTATATTATATTATATTATATTATATTATATTATATTATATTATATTATATTATATTATATTATATTATATCATATCATATCATATCATATCATATCATATCATATCATATCATATCATATCATATCATATCATATCCTGGTGAATCCAGGATTGTTTTGTTTTGATGTTCTTATGTGCCTCAATGTATCACATGTCCACCTTACTGTGTTCCTTAAGGAGTCAGAGTCTGTGGCTTGGCAATGAGCTGTGTATATTAAGATAATATTTCTTGGCTGGCATTTATTGGAATTGTACACATTAACCATGTGATCATTGGTGTTTGTTGGTTCACAAATTAATTTAAAACTTGTGTCATACTGTGCTGGTGATTGAAATTATGCATTAAATGGGTGTTATTCTAGCCACTGTTTTCCATTTTGACAGAGCAGGATTTTTCAACACTTTTTCTAAAATCACTTTCTAGGCATCAGCAGGAGCCAACAAAGGATCCTGTTATACTCAACGCTCTCCTGCATATCTGTAAGACCATGCACGACTCTGTGAAGTAAGATGAACTTCTACCAAGAATTCTCATTTATGCAAAGTTGGGCTGCCTGATGTGGGTTCACGTTTCTGAGGCTGTTTGTTTCAAGGTGGATTAAGACATGAATCCAATTAGTGCTGAGGGAAGAGCTGTGCAGTGAAGTGGCAGCACGTACCATTTGCTCTTTAATTACTGCTGTATTTTGAATACTGAAGCAGAATTTTAAAAGGCAAAGAGCAGTGGTTTTGTAGTTTTCCAGTGAAGCAGAGACACTTCATAATCCAATCTTCAGAACACTTTGAGAGTGAAACCAATGTAATCTTTGAGTTACAGTGAATAATAAGTTATTTCTGAGATTCAAGTGAATGTGTAGCTACTAAGGCACAGATTACCATACTCAATTAGGTCTTTTTGTGACTCACTGTTTTCAGCCATTAGAAAGGGGTGTGAAATCTTTAAAAGGATACCTGGAAGATTTCTAGGAACTTCAATAGGGGAAGCTAGAACAGAGAAGCTGTTGAACCATCCCCTAATTCCTCCTCTTCTATTTTGCCCTTCACTTTGAGAGCTGAGGTTGTTTGGGATCCCCTGTGCCCTGTTGCACCCTCACTGTTTCAATAGCAGTTATGCAGTGTGGAAAGCATTGTGGTTTATAGGTAATTTGTATAAATCAAACGTAAATCTTTGTCTGATTGAAAACAGAGCCAGGATCACAATGCTGCAAATTCTAGTTCTCAAGAGGAAAAACCTTTTATTCCTTCTGGTTTGGGTTGAATTGTAAGGGCACAGACTCTTTTGCCACTCAAAGCTCTTAGTATGGCAGACACTGTAAAGGAACTTAAAACTTTCTCATGCTTGATAGGCCATGAGTGCAAGATTTATTGTCAAGAAAGAGGTCATATTTAGCATGTAATTTAAATTTATATCAGCTACAGTGCTTTATTTTGGGTTACAGTACCTTATTTGGCTGTATGTTGCACTAAAAGCCACTTCAGCCTTTAAATAGAACAATATATTGTAACTAAACCAGCTTATTAAAAAAAAAAAAAAAAACAGTCTATAGCAATCCATATTTGGTGCTTCCTCTGATGCTTTGCCAAAACAATTTGATAGTTTACTGGGACCTTTAAAATCCCTTAAAGTTCCTTGAGCTAACATGATTACAATCTCTTGGTAAAATCATCCTGAATTCCAGTTATTTTTCAGTAACTCCTGCATCTGTTTTTGCATTGTGGTTCAGGAGCCTCCCAGCTCATTGTGAGGGGCTCCTGACCCCTGGAACAGCTGTTGGAGGATAACAGCCTTTACACTGGTAGGGGTCTGACTCACAATTAAATTGGAAACCTGGTGCTGACCTGGAGATCTCATCACAAGCCTTTCAGAGCCCATCAGTTGACTTTTGATTGGCAATGCACTAATGAGCTAATTATGCTGAGATTTTCTTTCCTCCCTCTCTGAATTTGTATAGTAAAACTATTGTTCTCTTCCCATCTGGTGTCTGAGTTGGAAATTGGTAACTGATATGGTAAAGGTCAAAGCTGGAGCCAGGCATATAATAGTAAAGGGTTTAAACTGTATTAGTTAATTGTAATTTAATGTTTTGTTCATCCATTTTCAGTGAAACAGGTTTGACTGACTGGATTTTTATGTGATGTAAATTTGTTTCAAATCAGATTTTGGACTCTTGTAGAAATCTGTGATAATTTTGAAAAGAAACTCCTTTTTACATGTCAGTTTAGTTCAGTTCTTACTAAAACATAAGGCAAACCAGCACTGTAGCAAGGTGAAGTTAATTGTTTTTTAAATTCTGAGGCAAGGTGTGTTAAAACAAAAAACCTTAAACAAAACAAATCCCAAAGTAAACAATAAACTGATGTTATACAGTGTATAATATTTAAAGGGTATTGCAAAAGCTTTACTCCTTAAAAAGGGTAACTTTCTTCTAAGAATAGACTTACTAATTTCTTTGTTTTTAGACTTAGTTCTTACTCAAGTTCTCATATTGCAACACAAGACTGAAGCCATTTGTTTGCTACAATAAAAAACCATTAGTGTAACTTCCTTCTCCTCATGCCAAAGTCTGAGTTTTTAGAGAATCTAAAGCCACTCAGCAGTTTTTACTTCTTATTAAATCTGGAATTTAGTTTGGTTCATGGCTGACTTGGTGATATTCACATCACAATTAATTTTATACAGAAAAATTTATAAACTATTATGTATAATTTGAACCTTTATAGATAAACAGGATAAACAATATTCTAAAATGTGCCAAAATTTTTTTTTTCTAGTGCACTAACACTTGAGGATGAGAAAAGAACTTTAGCAACTCTGATAAATGGATTCATAAAAATGGTGAGTGACAATTGTGTGCAACTGTTGGGTGCACCTTAGAGCTGGGATTGTTGTGACATTCCCATGAGGAACAGGTGCCTGTGGGGCTGAATCAGAGTCTCTGAGTAGCTTAAGACCACTGAAAACCCCAGGCACTGCACTGCAGTGAAAGAAGTGTCTGTGGTCAAAGAAATATCACACAGTGCTGAAACTGATACCTGCAAGATGAAAGTTTAAAGTACACATGTTGTTGATTTAATTGTATTTTCTGCTAGTTTTGTAAATCTAGAAAACAGAGCACGTATTCAAAACAGCAACTGAAGCATCAGGGAGGTCACTGGTTTAAGTGGAGGAAGTTCCACTACTTAGCAGTAAATGGAACCAATACCAGCTTTCAAAAATTCAAAATAAGTGTAACTCTTTTGTTATTTTATCTCTTTTTATCTTAATTTAGAAATAAGGAAATTTGTATCATTAAATTAGTAGTCCCAGGAGAATCCCAGATGTTTTGTCTTGAAATTAGTCTTTAACCCATCCCTCACTCTTATTCCAATAAATCTTTTGTTGATCTCTGTTGGTTTTGAGATGTCAGGGTGTTTTAGGGAGACTGTCTCAAGCTTTTTGTATTCTCTAACCACATCCTCTCAATGCCTGTTTTTTCTTTCACACAGAGCTGACAGGCCCTGTGTCTGCTTGTCCTCTTTGTTCTTTGTTGCAGTTCTGTGGATTTACTCTGTGGATTAAATGGTTGCTTTTTCTTCAGCTGTAATAATTTGCTAATTGATGTTCTAATATAGTTTTGCTTTTTTAAGCTTTACAGTATAATCTAGTATCATTTCCTTTAGGAGGATTTCTTGTACTGAATAAAATTTGATGTGTCTTCCCTCTGGTTTCGGGGAAAAAAATTCCCATAGCAGCAAAATGACTAGTTATGAATTTATATCAGCACACATTAAGATGTGGAGGAAAAAGCAATTGTTATAGTCATCCTTACAGTCAGTCTTTTTGGTGGAAAAATTTATATTTTTGGGTACTTTTTTGAAGACAAGGACTCAAGAATCAGCAGTTGTACAAGCAGAAGAAAAGCAAAGACAGTTGTCTGTAATGTGAGAAGTAATCCTTTGTTTGCTGGTGTAGTTTCTTTGATCTTTCACTGTATGGATTAAATGTAAATTTTATTCTAATTTTGTAAAAAAAATTCTTTTGCATAATGTTGAGAAATAATAAATAATACAATCTTTACTTCTATTAGAAAAAAAATTGCAATAGAATACATAAATGTAGACTGCCTGGAGACTGTTCCTCATGCTCTGCTTTTAACTGACAGCTGAGACACTCCAGCTGACAGCACTTGGGTTTTTTTAAATCTACAGGGTTGGGAGAGGTTTGTTCTCACACAAAGGTTGTTTTTTGACTTCTTTCCTGACAGAATGCAAGGTTACAAGCTTTTTCCATACAATATAAGCTTGTATTTATTAACCAAACTCAAGGAAAACCTGCTTTTCTTACTGGTTTATCTAATTAGGAAAAGTGCTATTTTCTGTTGGAGGCCCTTTATCAACTAGAAATTAGAGGAATCTGAATACAGATTCACAGATCTGTTTCTAATTTTCTGTTTTTTTATCTTGCTTTCTAAGTATGATCAAAACCAAGCCTTTGTCTCTCCCAAAAAGAATCAAGAGTTCTGCTAGTTTTGAAAACGCTTCAGAAACCTTTAAATTTAAAGGATTTAAATTTTGTTTTCTTGAAAAATACTTGATCTGTAAAGTCGAACATCATGTAGAGTATAGACAAAAAAAAGCCCAAAACCCAAAACTAAAACTTTCATGTTTCCCTGAAGCTCAAGTACTGCAGACAGGTAAAAGAACAGAGATTCTCTGACTGTTGTTACTGCTGGGTTTTCTCCTTAGGAATATATATGAGGATTTTGATTTTTGAATATCTGTGCTTTATCTGCATGCAGTTTTACATATATTTAAGCCTACAGTGGTGAAGTCTTGGGGCCTTTTTTGTTTTATAGGTTTCATTTGGCCGTGACTTTGAACAGCAGCTGAGTTTTTATGTTGAAGCCAGGTCAATGTTTTGCAATCTGGAGCCTGTTCTGGTCCAGCTGATTCATGTAAGCCACAGTTTATCTACATTTCCTTAATAAATGGGGATATATTTGCAGTTCTCCCATTCCCTGCTCAGATTATTGGTCTATGGCAAAATAAGCCTGAAATATATTAATCAGATGTTTATAAAGTGAACTTTGATCTCATCTCTGGTTTTATCCCCCTAAGCACTCTGAAGTTCTTGCTTGACAGGCATGTGTGGTATAATTACAACAAAGAAAATGGGCTATCTTGCAAGAGATTTCATGTATAATAAAATAAATGGCACTTTTGTGCATTCAGAATTTGGGTTGCTTCTTCTATAATCCTCCATCTAGGAAAGATTAGATTGTGTGTGGCTGCAGGTCCAGCTAGAGTCCTGCTGTGATTGGGAAGGTTAATCTCTTTTCTGTACTGAATCACAGGTGAGCATTAGCTGCATCTGATTCCCTTGCAACATTGTATCTTCCCTTAAATCATTTTGTTATTTTGGTTTATGTTATTTTAATCTGTGTTAGCTAGAAATCATGATTATTATGCTAGCAAGGAGGTGACAGCACTATAGCTGGGAAGGAAAGGATAAGCTAAAGGCTTGAATAAAACAAGTCTACTTTCACAAATTGAGTCATATTTGCTTTAAGGAACAGTCAGTAAAATTCTCCCAGTAAAAAGTAAATAGTACAGTGGGGACACAGTGTATCAGAGTTCCTCTGGACACTGGCTGTTCTCTAAATACATACAGTAAAACATGCATTTTGTTATTTGCCACTGAGGCAGTGCATTTTTCTTAAAATTTGTTTGCTGTTTTGTGTGTGTAGTCTGTGAACCAGCTAGCAATGGAAACCAGAAGGGTGATGAAAGGAAATCATTCCAGAAAGACTGCTGCATTTGTCAGGGTAGGTCTGACTAATAAATTCTGAGCCTGTTTTCTTTGCACATAATACTGTCTGCTGCCACCTAAGTTTATAATGTTTGCAAAACCAGTATGTTAGTATTTTTTGATGCTGTTTGTGGTCCCATCTGCTCTTGTTATGAGCAGTCTTTCCTCTCTAAAGCCAAATGTTGCTGTTTAAGAAAAAAAGGATCCAAACCATCTAATAGCAGCTTTGTGTTGAAAAAGACAAAAGGAAGTTTCACCAGAGAGGTGTTTGTGTGAATTCTGGAAAACTCAGCTTTTAAAATTATACTTTAAATAAAATACCAAATTTCTATGTAACTCAGTCACAGAGAGAATGGGAGATGGGGTATAAAATATATTCAAACTGTCTCATAATATCAGTGCTGATATGCTGGAATCAAGATTTGAATTGCAAATAAGGTGCTCCTTTCAGCTTTAGTGCCTCTGAGTCTGTATAGAAATGGTCAAATGTGCTTTGAACTGTGCATAGGCCATCTCAGGGTATCCAGGTTGCTTGTGTTCCCTTTTTCTATCCTGAAATGTGGCAACCAAGGTGTGTCCATCTGCACGTGGGCAGCCCTTTGTGTGTGCAGTGGCCTCCAGCGGATGGCACGTGTGTGCTGTCCTGGGCAGAGGCTGGCTGGGCTGAGGTTGGGCACTTCTCTCTGCCTGGGGGCTCCTTGCTGCCTGCAGGGCTTTGGGCTGTGCCCACAGCACCTGGGCTGCATCTGCTCCCCCTGCACCAAGGCACCTGCTCTGACCACTGTGGCAGATGGTTTCTCCCTGGGGATACTAATCTGCTTTTCTAGTTAGCTTTTGGTCTTCAGCTGCAAGGTGGTTACCTGAGGAGACAGGAACTCTTTGAGCTACAGTCACAGAGAGTTGGTTTTGAGCTTCTCTAGTAATAGTAGCAATTAAAAAAAAATTATAATTCTTATAATTTAAAATTTTTAAATTTTTATAATTCTTATAAATTTAAAATTTCTGATTTTGGGCTTCGCATAATATTTGCTTTGTATTGAAAATCTTCTCCAAAACTGATTTACAGATTTTGATTCCTAATTGTGTATTAAATCAGGAATTTAATTCAATTTTTTTAAAATTTACTTTAGGCTTGTGTTGCCTTTTGCTTCATTACAATTCCATCTCTAAGCAGTATCTTCACTCGATTAAATCTGTATCTACACTCTGGACAGGTTGCTCTGGCAAATCAGTGCCTTTCACAAGGTAAGGCATGAATTTATCTACTTAAAGATTCTCTTATTTCAGAAATATTTCTAACTGTGAATAATAACTTGGTTGATATCCGAAGTCATATGTGTATTTATGATGCAATTAGCTCTGTTTCAAACACTGGTAAAGCAGAACTGTCACATTAAAGCAGCTCTTCAGTGTGATCTCAGTGCCCAGGACAGCTGACTGTAGTTGACATGAGGTAGGTTGTTTTAAATTACTTAGGAATTATGGAAAGCATGGAAAATTTTTCTCCTGCATAATTATGCAAGCACTCTAAACACAAATAATGTGTTCTAATATAACCATAAAAAGAAATGAAAGTGTCTGTGTAGTTGTTCACAGATTGACAAAATTCACCAATAAGCTGGAAAAGAATTCCAGGTTAGGTCAGTGACAGCAGAAACTTGCTGTAAAAGCACCTGCATGATAAATGCTTAGCCAAGAAAATGTGCCACTATATCAGAGTGAAACAATGGTGTAATATCAGATCATATCAAGACTGAAAAATATATTTTCTTTTTTTGGATCTGAATTATTGATTAAAATGTGCCTGAGCATATTTTCAGCCATCCTGTTGGTTCAGTGTTAAGTAATAGGAGATTCTGACAAAAAGTGATTTGAGGAACAAAATGAGAGCTATTCTGGCAACAGAATGAATATTGAGTCTATATCACCATTTAATATGATCTCATTTATGTTACAAATGGAAGTCGGTTATCTATTCCAAAAGTCTTCACATACTTTTAACTGCTTGCAGTATTTTTCTTTCCTTTTTCAAGTGATGTCATTCTACTTTGTTTTGCAATTTTAATCCTGACTTTAAATGTCTGCTCTCCAATAGTAAATGTTTTTCCTTTACATGGTTCCAGTGGAGCTGTGAGAGTAATAAATTGGATTACTTTGCAACATCTTTTGTTGTGGCTGTTAATTCTTTGTGTTAGTTCAGTTCTTCTTCACGAGAGCTTGTTTTCCAAGCTCTGCATTTACCAGCAAGTTCCAGCTGCACAAACAAGCTGACTTAGGATGCTGATTAAGACTTTTTAGTGCACAGTGACTGTTGTATTTCTTTGTTTTGAATCTGATGTTGCCCATACAGCAAAGCTGAGGGATTTAGAGTAAAGCTGACTGTTGTGTCCAAGTTTGTTGTGCAAATAAAAGATCTGCAAAGTCCATTGCTGTGCAATTAGCATTGTGCAGTTTCTTTCAGAGTTTATATAAAATGGACTCACTTTTTCTCCTTATGGTGTTTTATTTAATTGACCACCTCACCTTATCTTGTATGTTATTGTTGCTGAGTTGCAGAGCTTCTCTTATTGGAAGCAAGTCCAAAGCAGTTTTTCTGTAATATTTGGTCTTTGAGAATTATTCCCTGACCATGTTGGGACCTACTCTGTGATTTAATATCTTTCAACGTATAAACTGCTTTCCCACTATTTTTGTGCTCCAGTTCTCCTCTGAGTGAGACTCCTGGGCCCCAACGATTGTCCAGACTTTTCAGTGTGAGGGTTTACAAATGTGCACAGCTGTTGTTTGACACATGAATACAGTGCACTCACTAAACAATTAACAGGATCTCCATCCTGAAATATTGTAAGGTAGCAGATACATGCAAAGTATTATGAACTCGATCTCTAAAATGCATGTTTATTAACCACCCTCTCCTGAATTTCAGACCCACAAGCTAGAGAGAGCAGCATTTGGTCCATCTCTGCTTTTGTTAGAATGAAGCAAGAGCAAAACTTATGTTCAGTATCTCACTTCATTTACTAAGGTTTTATAGTTACTCACTTTTTTGTTCCCCTAGCAAAGCTATTTTGGGTATAATTTGTACTCAGAGACGTCACTTGCATGAGTAATTTAGCATGTGTTCAACAGGCACTATCTTGGGACATTTTTTGTGAACTGTCTTTCCATATGTTGATGCACTGAAGTCACATAATGTGTCCTTGAAAGTTACTTTTCAGACAGTTTAATTTGTATCTCAACTGAATGAGTAAGAAGTCAGAAGTACTGATTAATTCATAACAGCAAATTTCACTCCAGTCAGTTAACTGAGTTAACTGGTGCCAATTAGACACTGATCTACTAAAACCAATGCAGCATGAAGTGAAGATTTAAGAGTGTGCCATTAATGATAGCATTAGGCCAGGGAGGAAAACTGTGCCTTGTCTGTAACCTTTAGTTCATGCTGATTTGAATTAGCTTAATTGATTTAAAATTGTGAAGAGAAGTAAAGCTGAAAGGTAATGTACCTGATCCAATAGCTCAGTCAGCAGTGGTGCTTGCATGAGTTTTGTGCATGCACTTCTTCCTTGAAGATTCCAGCTGGTGTTTGTAGCAAGGTAGAGTCTGGATTTTTCTCAATTTTAAGTTTCTGTGGGGAGTCCAGCTGTTTCAGTGAGTTGACTTTTCACTTAAATATATAACAAAATTGAGTTCCACAGCTTCTGTTGGCAATAGGAAGATTTCTCTAAATTGCCAATATGTCTATCTTGAAAAAGGAGGATGTGCAGGTCATAACAATAAATAAATGTATGAGTCTGAGGATTGCACTGATAAACTATCAGCAATTGAAGAGCCACAGCTAATCTACTTATAGCTGGAAAAGTTTGGGTTTTTCCTCATTCCCAGTTTCAAAGGGCAGCAGTAGTAACCATCAGTCCTTGTGTCTCACTTCTTCAATTTCCTCTATCCCAGCCTTGCTTGCTTGGATTTGTCACACTGTTAATCAAATCAAGCATTTTAACTCATCCAAATACTTCAGTACTAGAAAACTGTAATTATTTGTGGAATAGATTTTCTTTAAGACAATGGAGTTGGGTGAGAACTGTGAATTTATAGGCTCATGAAACTCCAGTATTAATACAATGACAGATGTCTGTCTGGGAATGTTCAGAATGTATTAAAAAGGACTGTTGTCTCTTTCATCTCCAGATCCCAAGACCTACTTTAAATGAAATGAATCTGTAATTATGTTTAAAATGTTTTAGGTGAATTTGCCTTGGATGCATAGTTTGTACCTCTGGAGAGCCTAGTAAGAGCCACCTTTGAAAAGAAGGTGCTAGATTTTACAGAGATGGGCTTTTCATTTTTCTTAACTGAGCCACTGAGCACTTCATGCTGCCAACAGAGAATAATAAATTCTCATTGATCATGCTTTCTGTCATGGGGGTGCTTGGACTAAATTGAGATTAAATGCATGCTCCATTGTGTCATTCTTCTGGACTTCTGAGATACAGGTTTGATTTTCACTGCACACATTTTCTCCCTGTGGAAGTGGTACTTTTGTCTGTCAAAAAAGAGATTGAGTTTTTAATGTTTGGTCACAGCATTCAGCAGGTGGGTAGAGATGACATAACTTCCTGGTAATATGTGTTAAGCAGCATTTTTGTTTTAAAGGCTGTGAAATCTTTGCCTTGCTTGAGAAATAACATGCTGAGTGAATAAGGTAATTGAGCTGATTCCATCTGACTGATTTCACTGGGATCTTGTCAAACATTAAACTTCATAAAAATGGAGATCCCATCCCTCAGATCAACTGCTGCAGACCTTTTTGCTTGGCAAATGCAGATTTTAATTCTGAAGCATACAGCGCTTAATGCACTTCTAGGTATTGGTTTTGTTTTCCAGTTATGGTTAAAACACAGTTACACCTAGTAGTTTGCAAAAATAATTTCATTTCTGCTGCAGAAAATGTTACTTTTCCATGAATGTTCTCTAAAGGCTTCAATCACACTCTAGAGAAAGTATGGTATGGAATATCTAGCAAGCAATTTTAAATCATAGTCTAATAATGGTTTAGAGTATTTTCCCAGTACCATTAGATCTGAAGAATATAAATAGAGAGAATTTGAGGTAAAGAATTTAGAGAAATAGGAACATGAAGAGATTTTCCTAATTTCAGATGCTAGGACTTCTTGGCTCGTGTTTCTCTGGTGAGAATGGTATATGGTGGCTCTGTTAGATTTTTAGATACTGCTTTCCTTGAAGGCAGTAAAAGAGCTTTGGGAAAAGAATGATGTCCTACTGTTTTCCTTACTAGCAATGCTAAGTGTTGCTTCATTTGGACAGAACTGTGACCTCTTCTGTTACCTGGGACTTGCACAGCTGGAGACTTCTCCCATTCCCTGAGCTTTTTCTTGTTCCTCTCTTTATCCCAGCCAGTCACTTTTCTGTATGATGTGAGAGGTGACATCTCTGTCTCTGGAAGCTTTTCAGACTAGTATTTTATATCAGTTTGTCAGTTCCTCAAGCCTGTCTGACCTGTTTTTGAAAGTGTCTTGTAGCATCTACTAAGGAAACAATAATGTAGAATGATGCTTCTGGGCTTTCAGGTGCAGGTGATTTAATACATCCTTCAGCAAAGCTTGTGTATGGACCAGACCGTGGTATTTAATAAAGTACATGGACCAGTCCTTGGGAATTTAAGATTTTAAATCAATTTTTACTTTTTGGCCTCTGTAACTTAATGTGATAGTAAGTTCCACAGTTACCTACTACTTGGAAATCTAATGTTTAGGGATTAATTTATGTTAAATGTTGGGTGAATGACTCAGAGCATGTAGTTGATCTGCTGGAGCAGAATTCAGGCATTCCTAATTAATTTTCTTCTTGCTGTCAATGAGATAATATAGTCAGTAAGTTCCTGAAGAATTTGTTGTCAGTATTGACTTTTCTAATAGGGAAACAGTTCCATGCCCGAGCACCTTTTTATCTTTTTGTGCTTTTGGAAATGGGAAGATTAGGACTAGATTAGATTTTTCCAGGTATAAATACCCAACAGCAATATAAGTGATACAACAACACCTCAGTTTTGCATTACTCTCCTAGTGATTCTTACAAGTGCCTTGCCTTTTCAACAGCTGTTTAGGATGTAGTTTTCAGGAAACCATCTATAATGACTCCAAAATCTTTCATGAGTGTAAATAGCCTGTTTAGAGCTTCTCTTTCTAGAGTTACAGCAAGGGCTGTTTTTTTCCCCACATGCCATACTAATATTAGAGTTCATCTGCTGC
Organism: Acridotheres tristis; assembly: GCA_037013685.1. Lineage (NCBI taxonomy): Eukaryota > Metazoa > Chordata > Aves > Passeriformes > Sturnidae > Acridotheres > Acridotheres tristis. Next base: position 7,051,360 of record CM072901.1, read on the forward strand.
TTTATTGCTCAGAATCATGAGATCCATCTGCTTTGCAGTCACGTTCCAGAGCAGTCTGCAAACATTGTCACCTCCCAGCTCATGCTAAGGACATGTCTCTGCAAAACCTTAAGGAATGCTGTAGTTATTTTGCTCCACTCTCAAAACTTTTTATTCCCTCTCCTTTCTCCATCCACCCAATCCTTTATTAAGTTATGTACCCTCATGAGGACCTTTTTCCTAATCTTCTTTCAAGTTAGTTGTTTAAAGTGTCGTTTCTATAAGGATAAATATTAAAAGTTTTTCCAAAATCTAAGTATTCATTAATGGAATTACTTTTAAACAATCTCGCTGGATCTTTGGAAGACTTGAGAGACTTCTGAGGAATTATTTCTCTCTGCAAAAAACATGCAGATTTTCCAGCTTTATGTATTTTTATATGTCTGCTCATTTGTTTTGGTTTTTTTCCTCATAATAACAGTAGAAATGATATTATTTAACTGCAGCATTTATTATTTCAAAATTTTCAGTATTACTGGTGGAGCTTTCTTTAGAGACTGCTGCTGATGTGGTACCTCACAGTCTTTAAGGATTACATAGAATTTAGAGAGGCAGGCTGTAATTTATGGTTGGGTTTTGGGTTGATTTTTTTTCTGGGTGGGAAGGAAGGCAGTGGCTTGGGGTGTGTGCTGCATTTACTGATTACACCTTAAGAATAAAATGTCTTATGTCCATTGTTGTTGCTGGTACTGTCTGATGGCCCTGTATGAATCTTCCACTCACACCTCTGTATGCCTTTGTCTCTAGGTAATAATGCCTTGTAACAATCTTTAATCAAGCTATGCCTAAAACTGGCTCTACCAGGCTTCATCCACATAATTACCCTTTAATCTGCAGCTCATTCATAGTATGAATTAACATAGTACAGCTCACCAAGCAGCAGTGCATTCATTTTCTAATTTCAAGTTTCTTCCTTCAAAGAATTCCTGGTTGTTTCTGGATTGGAAGTGATGTGTAGAGATGTTTAAGATGGAGAACAATTTGCAGTAGTTCAAGGGAAAACCACATTTCAGCAATGTGGCAAAACTCTCACAGTGACCTCACCAATGTGAGAAGAAGGAGATTCAAATGTTTACAATGCTTGATTGTCAAAACAAAGTAATGAATTAATTTATTTAACAGAAAAAATAGGGTAACAAAACCCCCGAGCTTGCTTCCCAATAATTTTTTGTACTGGAGTACAAGCTTCATTAAATTTCCAACATCTGTTGGATGTGAAAGCAAAATCTTCAGAGTATTAAATTAGGTTTGACAGTGTTGTAAGACAGGAAAGTGGTGTGGAATGCAGAAGATGTGCATGGTCCCTGTTTTTGTCCTTTGGGTGGGCTTAGCCTGGTGTAATTGTAGCCGTGACTAAAAATACTTTGGGTAGGTATGTTAAACTCGCTCCCTTTTGCTCTTTGAAGGTGGACTTAAGGAGTTTAATTGTTTTCCCATCTCTGACTTTGTTCCTCCTTATTTTTGCCTGCCTGAAATCTTACATTTGTACAGTTTAATTGGCTGTCAGAGATACAGAAAATACAGTGCAAGCTGAATTTATATATATATTGATACATAGAAATATATGGAGGTACATGTAGTTGTGTGTAGGTATAATTAAATATGTGTTGCACGTGCCATTGTGAATATTGACAATAGCAGAACATTCAAAACCAATTTCACATGTTTTTTCTTCTGTAGGAGGCTATTTCTGGAAGTGCTGACTTGGATATCCAAGACTGTTAGTTTTTGTAGCCTGAAGGTCAGCATGTATGCTTGGGAGAAAGATTTATAGGATTATGGTCAACCAAAATGAAGGAGCTGGTGTGAAAGGATGAATTTAGTGAAGCATGAAGTATGTTACATTGGGAGCAGTGCACAAGATGTTAACAGCAGTCAGGGAAGGCTCCATCATGGTGATCTGTTGTAATGCACAGGCTGCTCCCCCTTAGCCAGTCTAACAGTGGTTCACTTCAGAAGCAGTATTGTACTTTAGGCAGATAAGAAAACTGCATCCTTCATCAGAAGAAGCCGTTTTTATTTTCTTTTTGGTTTTTTAATCAAGAACATAAGATTGTTGTGGTTTTCAGTGCTTTTTAAGTGGTTCCTTACATCTTTTGGAAGCCAGGAAAAGTGATGTATGGTTTTGTTTTGAAACGTCTCTATAGTAATAGTTTTAAAAATTGACTTTTAAAGATACAGAGAAACCATCATTGCATAACCTCATAATTAATGTAATTCAGAATTAAACACTGATGCTCATTTCATACTTGAAAAAACAGCATGTCTGTGCCAACCTTTTTAGTGAGCATTTTCTCCAAACTCGGAGCATGTAATGTATACTCTGACAGCTCTCTGCCAGGATGGTAACGTTTAGAGGACAGGTCATTTTCTGTAATAAAAACCTTTGCATTTATATACATTTATTTTTGCTTCTTATGAAGCACATATATCTTGGATAAATGTGCTTTTAGTGTTCCAGCATAAAACCATTTCATGGTTAGCACAGATTGGCAGGACTTACTGCAAAATGAACATATTCTCCTTTGCCAGTTCTTCTGGATGTGCCAAAGTGAAATACAACTGTTATGTTCTGTATTGCTTTTTTGGCTTGTCTTGCTGGATTGAATGGGGGAAGCAGGGGAAAAAGGCAAAGAACAAGGATTAAAAGTGTGGGGCACGAGCCTCAGTGTCCCCATTGTGCTGGGGCAGTGACAGTATGTGGGGTGACAGCAGCCACGTGGAGGCAGCCCAGGAGCAGCAGCTGTGTCACTGCCATGGCAGGGAGCACACAGATGGAAGCTCGGGGAGTGTGTGGCAGCACAGGCAGGTCTGTGGTGTGGGCAGCACTGCAGGGCAGCCAGGCACAGCCCGGGGAACCAGGGAGCTCCTGGCTCTCAGACTGCTCAGCCAGATGAGGAGACAGCTGGCATTCACAGCAATGGCAGGAGGCAAGAAGAGTAAATTGAATCAAATTTCTGGTTTTCAAATTGAAGATAAGAGGTTTTGAGTTTGCACTGTGGCAGAAGTTGAGAGGAAAATGTGAAGGATTGTGATTGCTGGGAGAACAGGCAGTAAATTAGGGTGAGGCACTTTGCAGCTCTTTTTCACTGTGGATGCTGATTGCTGCAGAGGTCATTCTCATCCTGTTATGAAATAACTTCGGAAGGCAGGAGCATTCCCTGCACAGACATGGGTACTTTGGTATGCAGACTGTTCTCTAAGGCACATTTTTTCATTTGTCTGGTCACATGTTTTTATTGTATGGTGATGTGGGACGTGCACTTTTATTTTTTTTCACGAGACAACTGTGGAAGTGACAGCAATTCATTTACTTGTGCTAGAATGAACATCTGCTGCTGCCTTCCTTCCTCAAATAAAGCTCAGAGAAAGATTACTTACCTTCCTTTGGGTTGGCTATCTAAACTTATAAGTTGTTTGAAATAAACATTCTTTCACCTCAAAATAAATGTGCAGAATAGAAGGAAGGACAATGTTTGATGGAAGGGGATCTGCGTTCTAAGCACTAAAAACTCCAGGAGGGCTTGAGCACTTCTGTGCTGAAAAAACAAGAGTGAGAACTACAGTTTTTCCAAAGCACATGTTTCTCTGGTATTCCTCGTAAGCTTAAATTAGATATCAGTTGGTACTATATTTAGCAAATTTGCTTGGAGTCTCAAATGAATTTTTCCAGAGCAAGCTGCACTCCTGGAAATGCCCATGCCTGCCTGTCAGTGGTATCTCCATCCCAGCCATGGAACACCTCTTGGCTTTCACTAAGAATTCTCCTTTTGCCTTTGATAAAAGCTGATTACATGGCCTGGGTCTCTGTTCCTGTAAAATAAAGATACAATATTAATTCTGAAGGGTACTTTGAAGTGTATGGCTCAACAACTTGAGTGGGATGTGGATACTTGGATATTCTGAAATGTTGCCAAGAAAGTGCAAAACAGTATTGTTGTCAGAAATTTTTTTGTGAACTCAGCATATATAGGAGGGCTTCTAGTGTAAGAGGGAAATATTGTTGCTTTAAATTTGTGAATATTAATAAACTGAGGAATAGATGTCCTAGTGTTTGGAGTTTATGTTTTTGTAAGATTAGAGACATAATAAAGAGTTATGAAAAACCTCTTAATAGCTATTTTGCCAAGGCTATAATGGTGGATGGTTTCTCTAATTCCTGTATTGTGGTTCTTGGAAAAAATTCTTTTATCTAGGTAACCAGCAATACCCCAAGTTCTGGTACTACATTAATTTTACTTTTAGCATTATAAATAATGAGAAATATGAAGTTGTTGGTACTTCCTTAGAACTTTAACAGCCTTTTGTGAATGAATTGATGAACAAGATAGCATGAACATTTCCCCCTGGCTTTGGATTCCCCATTCTCCTGGCATAAGCATTTCTTTGATAAGTCAATTTTGAGTCCTGTGTTAATTTCTTATTATGTATGCAATACATATGAAATGATGGTGTCTCCTTGTTATGCAAAGGAGAAGAGTTATAATTTCAGAAGTCTTGAGTGATGTGGGAACTTCCTTCAGAGAAACAGCATCATTTGAATTAACAGATTTCTCCAGAATTACACCACTGCTGAGTCTTGGGTTTCTTTGCAGTTCAGCACATTAGTTCTCTGTAATCTATTTGAAACAAATTCAAAGCAACCATTGGATCACAGGTATGACTGCCATCACAGCTGGAGTGATATAATAGCAACTCTGTTTTTATTTTGTAGCTGATGCTTTTTTCAAAGCTGCAGTGAGCCTTGTTCCTGAAGTGCCAAAGATGATCAGTGTAGATGGAAAGATGCGACCTTCTGATGCCTTCCTCCTGGAATTCCTTTGTAATTTTTTTTCCACATTATTAGTTGTTCCGGTAAGTTAAGTGTGTATGAATAGCACATAGGTTAGTACAAACTATTTTGAACTTTCCTGTTTAAACATTTGGAGTAGACTGGGCTTCTGGAGTGGGAGATGCAGGGATTAGTTTTCTGTGAAAAGATGAACTTTTCTGCTCATTGGCTGCAAAATCACTCACCCCAATGCAAAATGGGGAGGCAGAACAATTGTGTGGAGGTGGAGGCACAGCATTGCCACTCTCAGTAACACCTTTCACTAGAACTGGATTTGGGGTAGAGCGAAATCTCACCATAATTTACTGATTTACTGGTTAAGTATTCAAAACCCTCAAACACATGAGGAAGGAAAAAATATAAAGCTCTAGTTCCTATTAGTTTCAGTTACTTTGGTATAGATTGCCTAATCATTTGAGTGAAAGCAATAATTAGAAGATGTGTTTTGGCATAACCTTCTTCTGATGAATATTTCACAAAGTACTACTATTCCACACCCTTCCAGTTTTTAACTAACTGTCAAGTTTAGAAAGATATGTAATTTTCCCTCAAATATTTTCAGTTATATCTAAAAGATGAGGGGAAATTTTAAACAAACCTTAAGGAACAGAAAAAGAAGTTTGAAGTATATTCATTTGTTCTTGGAGAGAGTGAGTTTTTCTTCCTCACTGAAACCTCCCTTAAGGTTTTCTCCTTCCTTTTTCCTCTGCCTGCCCGTTTGGTGAAGCAGCACAGTGTGGTGCTGTTCCAGTCCTTGTTGCCAGAGCTGTGGATTTCCCCTGTTCCAGTGGCAGGGGTCTCCCAAGGCACGCGTGTTCAGAAAGGTGGAGGTGCTGTGTTGTTAGAAGGGAAGGGGGAGCTGTCCCTGGGATGTCCCTGCTGTCCCCTGACTGCAGGAGTCAGGCTGTGGAGTGACTCGGATCATTAAAGGTGATTGAAGAAGGGAGTGATACAACCTCCCAGATTCAGTAATGAAAAACAACTTGTAACAACATGCCAGGATTCAGAAACTTGCTTCCCTGACTTTGTTCCCTATTTACAGAAGATCAAAAGGAAGTGTCCCCAGTGGGCTGTGATTTGTCCTTTGTGTATCTTGGTGCTGCTGCTTCAACTGCCAGCTGGAATTAGCTGGGTGCTGTATTAAAGCTGCTTGTAAAAACTCCCAGCTTATGTAAAGCAGAGTCTTTCCTTTCATCTCATGTGAAAAGATTGTTGTCTCTAGGTGATTTCCAGTGTAGGTGTTCTTCTTAAACCCATAATGATATGAGTAATACACTACAGCTTACTGATACGATTTTAATAAAGAAATCTACCCAGAGTTTAATTTTAGAGGCTTAGCTGTTAAGAATCTGACAATTAATTTTTGTACTGCTCCCTCATGACTGCAAAGCAAAGCATTTCAAAGTTTGTCTGTGGAGGTTGCCTGGATCATGTCATGGGTCAAATGGGCATTTTAGATAGAAAGTGGAAAAAAAAATTAAAGAATTTGCAGGAAGCACACTTCAGAAAAGTGGCTGTCAGCTTTAATTATATTGTAATTCTGCTCTTTTAGAGCTCAAATTGTGACTCTACACCACTGCAAATAATCCTGGTTTTGTTCTGGGGTTATGGTGTTGGTTTTGACCTGTCTTTTTTCTTCTCTGTAGGACCATCCAGAACAAGGAGTGTTGTTTCTTGTGCGGGGATTACTGAATGTGATCCAGGATTATACTTGGGAGGATAACAGTGATGACAAAGTCAGGATTTATACTAATGTTTTGCATCTGCTGTCTGCAATGGCTCAAGAAGCATTTATCTACCATGTAGATAAAGGTAATACCTGAGGAGGGCTCTGGCTCCTTGCATTCCACCAGGATATTTGTAGTAGTGTCTTAGCACCATAGCCACTTAATGAATACCAGTGGTAAAATCAGTCTCACAGAATGGATTATTCTTCTATCCAGTTCCAGGTATTGTAATTTAGAATAATCCTAGGAGCTGGCTTCTAAACAGGTGCCTGTCAGTTCTTTTAAGTGAATCTGTGCAGGGTGGTGTTGGTACAAGTGCTTATATATGTGAACTTTTCAAGTAAAGATTATGCATATGAAGGGTTTAATTTATGTCTAAAGTATCAACTTGATTTATATTTATCATTGGTGTTTCATCCACATTTATTAACAACTCCACTTTTCAGAATGTAAAGCCTAGTCTTCATTATTTAAATGAGGTATTTGCTGCTTTGAAGGCAGGCTTTCAGTTCTGGAAATTGCAGGAACTTACAAAAATATTCAGGATAGCTAGAAAATGCTAAAGATTTTACATTTTGTAAAATAGCTGTAATCTTTTTTGTAATAATTTTTGGAATGTTTTGATATGCTCTAAAATGTAAATATTTGCTTTCTGATTATAGGGTACTAAATTAAGGTAGAGTAATAAATAAAAATCTTTTAAAGCATCCTAGAAAATGAATGAGTCAGAGAGGCCAAGATGGTTTGACTTTTTCTTTCAGTTGCACAGGACTTTCACAGAGGGGCAGGTTGGAATGTGTTCTGCAGTTCTTCTGGTAAACAGTCTGTCAGATTTACCACCCATGACAAAATACCTCTTGCAGTTAGCAGTACAGAAAATAGCTGTCAGTGGAAGTGCTGCTCTGTAGTAAATCTGCTGTTCAAATTCTGTAAGGAGGTGTGCTTCAACTTTTTCTTTCACTCCATTTTTTGTATTACTAAAATAACTGCATAATCTCAAGATGAGAAATCTAAATTAAATTGATTTTAATGGAGACAAGCATGGAAATATAAATTAATAATTTTTCCCCTGTAGTAGGGCAATGGGGTTTTTTTTCTAGGTGGACCTTGTACCTTGACTTCTTAAAACGAAGTTAACTTGGAAACAGGGGATTAGCTTTTGTGCTTTCTGATTTACCCAGAATACATTTAAACCTAAATTTTTTTTTACCTTACTTCTTAATAGAAAATAAATAAATTAGGGCAAAAGACATGTTTAAAATCACGATTATATAAGCTGTAAAAACTTGAAGAGCTCTCTCCTTCCCAAGAATCCTTTAATGTCTTTGAAAATGAAATTAAACTTTTTTAATTTCTCTCCATGACTTTGAGGTAATAATGGGTTTATGTTAAAAAAAAAAAGCAGTTTCTTTTGAAAATCTGGTTATTTTCACTAAATAAAACACAAAATATTTGGCCTAGTGCTGCTGCCATTGAAGATGACGGCCATACTCCTCTAAAGTGATGGGAGCAGGGAATCTGTCTCTGTGGAAAACTTAAAAATTGACATGATACGTTGCTTAACATTAAGTCTAGGAGATATTTGTGAGCCTGGCTGCATCCAGGACTATGGGACTGGCTTTAAGCTAAAAGATTCTTCTCAGTGTTTTGTTCCTAAAATCAGAAGGACATAGTAGGAACTTTGAAAACATAGTTCTGTTTGTGTTTCATGGAGGAGGGTCATTTTATGACTTCCAAATGTGGTCTTCTATCAATATATGATGTTTTCAATAGCAAATAAATATATAGCTCTTTAGCCAGACCTAAGCTTGAATTTATCTCTGCAGTTGATTCCAATGATACTCTGTATGGTGGAGACTCCAAGTTCTTGGCTGAAATTAATAAACTGAGTGAAACAGTGGTATCCCAGATCCTGGATCATCTGAAAAACCTGGGAAAGGAGGAGGTATGTTCTTACTCAGCTTGATTCTGTATAAAACCAAACATGATTTGGAGGTGGAGAAACAGACCACTTTTTACCTGGACTTGGTCTTTTTGAGAGCTTCAGGAACCTCATAACAAAAGGAAATTGGGTATTTTTGCTTGTTTAGAAAACGAGACCATCACATGGTCAGGCCTGTAGAGGAGACACCTAACTATGTCCAATTCTGTAATGAGTGAAATGAAAGCCACCTATAATTATAAAAGTTTCAGATCCCAGGCACTAAGTTGATGTCAGGAACGATGTACAGAGGGAGGAAATACTTGTTTTGTCTTTACTCTGACTTTAGTATATTTGTTCAATATAAACTAAAGAAAACTCTAGGCAGCTAATTGGATTTCGTGATTGGAATTCAGAGGCTCTGAGGGATCAAATCTAGCTTAATGGATTGGATGTGAAAGGCAGGTGACTGATGTTTACAGAAATAGTGAGAACTCACTGTTCTGTTAATGTACTTATTTCTGAGAATGGACCCTCCACAGCTTCCCAATCAGCCCTTACTGGATGGTTTCTATTGATAGAAATCTTGTGGCTCATGGCCTGGAATGGGAGGGCAGGGTGTGATTGATTTGATGGAATTTTTTAGATGGGCTGTTTGCCCTGTAGCCCAAAGTGTTTGCCAATACAGAATGTGTTAAGTGATACATATTGGGAGAACACTGTGCTAAGTTTAGCTTTCCTCTGCTTTTGCTCTCCTGTTTGTCCTTCCTTGAACAATGGCATAGAAGTAAGATGAGGATATCCTTTGCTCAAATTCTCTACATCATTGTACAAATCACCACAGGGAACAGTACTTCTTTTTCAGAAGAGTAGCAGCAGAAACAACCATTCTAGCATAGCTAAGAATGTCCAACCAGGTCTTGGAAGGAAATTTAAACAGAGATTTCAGGACTGTAGGTTCTATATTAGGGATTATTTTGAATCTGACTCCTGTATGGAATTTGTGGGTAGGAATATTTGTAGGGATTGAAATCCATGGTTCCTGAAACGCTTTTGTTTTCTCCTTTCAAGCACGCTTTGAGTAAGGAGATCCTGTGTTAGTTCACTGAGGCTGTTGTTGCAGAGAAAACTGAATTTAAGGCTAAGCAGCACAGATATATGTCCTTGGCCTCTGCAGCCTTAGATTTGCTCCTCTGTCCATCCTTATTTACAAAGAGGGACCATTTGTTTTGCTTTGTTGAGTGAAAGTCATTGAGACATTTAGATAAAAACTGCTTTGTAAGAATGAATAGTTGTTTGAGGAAGCTGTTGTTGCTGAGGAAATAGAAGTGATGAGAATATTGTCAGAGATCTCTAATTGTGCTAAAGTAAAGCTGGTCATAAAATCACCGTGGTATTTGGATTGCTTCAGTGTTAGTGACCTTTTATTATTCATCTTCTTGGCTGCTCATTTAAATGAACAAGGCTGTAATGATTTTGTGTTTTTATTGGTTCATTTCCTTTAAAAGCTATAAAGGAAAATAAATTTTCCTCACAATAAAATCCTTTCACCGAAATGACAACTTGGAAGAGAACAATACACCTTATTGTTAACACAGTGTGGTCTTTCACGGTATTAGAGAATGCTTCATTTATGTGACAATGCTGGAATGGAAATGTTTAGTTCTGGACAGTTCTGTAAAGTTCAAGCTGTTTCTGGTCAAGAGAACATGTAGCAGTGAATCCTCTCTTGCTTTGTGTGAGGAGAAGACTGCTCTTATGCTCCTTAAGGTCCCTCCTCAGCAATTTTAGGGCAAGTAGCTACAAATATGGTGCAAATATGTTTGTATCAACAGAGTTTCAGTAAAAGAATAGCAAAGAAAGATATTTGGTTAAATAAATAAATAAAAGTAGAATAGATGAAAGCCTGAAGTTGCATTAATTTAGATTGATGATAGTGGTCTCTAAATCATTTACAGCTAGGGCACTCTAAGTGCAAGGTTGGTTGGTGAGAGGCTGATTTCTGTGCAGTTGTAGGGAATCTAGAGTTGTAAATGTGTCAGACCTACATACTGTGCTGTGCCAAAGTGGTATGGGATGTAGGAGTTTTGTGTAATTATTTTATTTACAGCAGCTTATGTTGGTATACAACTACTGCTGTTTGTTGCATTTTGAATGGAACATGAAAGCTATGACTGTATTCTTATGTCTGTAACTATTGCTGTGTGTTACAAAATGAGTAGTGCCCTTTGAACTTCTGAGAGTTCAGAGAAGCTGGTGAGGTTAAGCTGGGTATTATGGGATGAGTGTACATTAATATGGGAATATTTCTGTTTTTCTCCTAGAGCCTGAAGCGGCAGAGCCAGCTGGCACACTATTTCTTTAACACCATTCTGGCTCATGGGGACCTACGAAACAACAGACTGAACCAGCTCTCAGTCAATCTCTGGAATCTTGCTCAGAAGCATGGCTTTGCTGACACCAAGACTATGGTAAGGGAGGGAGACAGATAATGCAGAGAGGCTTTAGCTCTTGGTATCTTTTTCCACTCTTTATTTGGGAAAAGGTAACATTTTCTTGATCTGAATAAACCTTATCTGTTTACAAGCTACTATCTTAAAAGTAATTAAATTATCTTAAAACCCCAACAACTTATTTTACTAAATGCTTCTTAATGAACAAGCAGCTTCTCTTATTTCAAGTGGTAATGTATCTTTCTAGCATTTTAATAATAACAAGCAGTAAGAAACCTGGAAGTGTTGGTTGTTCTTATCTTTTTGTTCAGTGCAGAAAACTAGCTTTAGGAGAAATACTGCATTTTTATTTTGTGGAGGAACTGCCTGGTGAAAGCTTGTAGTGGCATTTGGGACACTTTTAAGGAACATATACATGATAATGAGCTCTGGAATAAGCAATGCCAAGTGCTCACAAAGCCAGCGAAATTTAGGGAAAATCCTGAGACTGGTTAAAACACCTTCACAAAGATAAACTGATAGCTATGAAATGAGAAAAGACACTGAAAATCTCCAAACACCTTTCTTTTCAAATCTAGGTGAAAACCCTAGAATACATCAAGAGGAGGAGCAAACAACCTGAAATGAGTCATTTCACAGACCTGGCCCTTCGGCTTCCTCTGCAGTCCAGGACCTGATGAGTGCCTCTTCCAAGGAGTCACCTGCACAAGGGAGCATGGAACCAAGGCCAAAAATCACTGATCTACATTCTGACTGAAGCAGTTCAGTGTATTTTTAATTTCCTTAATGAGACACATTTACTTGGGCACAGTAAAGGTAAAACTGTTCTGAGTGCAATAATTTAACCTGACTTTCTTTATCCAGTTTTACCATAGTATGGTTATTTCAGATGCTGATTTACATTCAGTAAACTGTATTTTGAACCTTTATTGTTGCAAAAGCCTTTTGAGATCTAATCTGTTGTAATTTTAACAAAAAAGGAAGATAATCTGTACAAATGAGTTCACAGCCTCAAAACTCCATCCCTCTTGCAGAACAGTCTTTCTCCTCTGCAGAAAGCAGCATTTCAATATAACAGACTGAGTTGTCTCTCTGCTTTGGGATGCTGCCAGCATTTGTCTGGCAGGTTCTATAGCAGAGAAAAATGGCTGAGGTGTTACTGTTCTAATTTCTACAATACATTTTCACAGACACGTTTTCATTTTAGCCCAGTGGTGTTTTGTAAAATGGAAGGAATCTTTAAGTGTTGCAAAGGAAAATGAAAATTATGCAAAGTCCTCTATATTTGCAAAGTACACTATCACTAAATAAAACAATTTGCAGTTCATCTGTGTGTTCTGGAGGAGTTCTTTGTGTATACAAATCTATCACCTTACCCTTGTGGAATTTAGTTACATGTACTATTGTTGTTTCTAATAAAATTTCACTTTCACCATTTCTGCCCCATGGTAAGGAACCATGTTGAGACCTTATATCTATTGCTACTTTTGCTTAGTGGCTTTTTGTATTTTTTTTTCTTGCCAGGCAAATAGCTGAGGGCTTGAATTCAGCATTTGTTTCAAACTAGAAGAGAAAACAGAACCTTAACTACCTGAATTTTAGTAAAGCAAGAGTCAAAACTTTGAAGGGCTGATGGAAGCTGGTGCTGAACACTGAGAGCACTGATGCAAAACAGCCTCTCCTTGAGGTAGTGGTGGTTTTAAATGACAATTTAAAGGAGATGGTTTTCTCAAAGACAAGTTCAGACCTTGCAGGAAGAGCATCTCCCTCTTCCCAGATATGGGAATACATTCATGGTAACCCCTTAAGAGGGAGTCTCTGCATCATTTTCACTTCCTCTCAAGAGTTGCCCAGAATGCATGAGAACCAAGTGCTGTTTTGTTAAGTGTGTTTTCTGCTGAAGACACATGATTTCAGGTAGAGCAGGCCATTGCAGAGGACTACTGTGGAAAGTGGGGCTGTCTTAAAAGATAAAGAAATGTAGTAGTTCTGTTGTTGCAACTCTCCAAAATGCTTATGCTTTCATTTTTAGATAACAGCTGCTGACTGAAAATCCAACTGCCAGAGCATAGTTCAAATACAGAAGATGTCCAATGCTATCCAGTATTATAAAGAAGATGTTAGATTTTTAAGAAGTACTTTCTGAGTTAAAAGTCTGCCCTCATTAAATTTGAGGGCACACCACTAGTGTGTCTTCAAAGTAAAGCACCATCATTTTGTACCGAGTGTAAAAAATGTGAAGATTTTACAGAGTAATAAAATCCTTTTGAATCACTTAAGATATAGATATGTTTATTAAATCAGCATTAAAAAAAATAATTCTGAATTTCAACTAATTGCAGGCATGGCACACATCTTGAGTCTTTGAAGGAGGCTGTCTCTTGCCTTGCAGGAAAAAAAACATGGTAAAGGTTTCAAGAACTGAACTGTTTGGATGAAGGGAGGACCCAGCTCCACTGGTAGATGCAGCTGAAAACTTGTACTTTAAGTACCTCATAAACGAAGTTTCTTCAGCATTTTGCTATTTTATTTCAAGTAAAAAGATGTGGAAAGTAAAAAGAAATGTCACTCCTTTTATTACTTCTGAGTTTTAATCTTCAAATTTTATAGATCTAGATGTATATTTGTCTATATATACTCTTTTGTTGGCAGCAGGCTGAAATCCAAGACCAATTCCTCTATGTTGCTTCAAGTCCATTGCTTTATCAAACTCCATCTTCAGAGCCTGCTGTAACTTCTCCTCCCCTTCCATGTTCAGAGCCATGTTCGGTTTGCTTGTAGTTGCTGAGGGATTTTGGATAGGCACAGAACCCTTTTTAAAGCCACCCATCAGTCTAAAAAACTTCATTTGTTCTGCAGAACTTTTAAAAGTAGCTGTACTCCACTGTCCAAGATTCATATCCTGTGAGGCAAAACAAAGTTAACACTACAATTGAGAAATACCAAGACCAAGGAAGACAATTTCTGGCTGTGTAGCATGAGAACAGAACGAGCTACAAAAGCCTGGCAGGGTGACAGAGCTGGAAGCTGTTATCCCATGGGCAGTACCTCTCAAGGGATGTGGAAAAGGCTGACCTAACTGCCTGAGTGCACCTTCATTAGCATTTCAGGCCATTTAACCTGGAGCCAGGGGTTAATATGCTTGGAGAATCACCTTTCCCTCTGTCCTTAGGAATCTTGGCTTTCTTCTCCCTCTTTACCCAGCTCCAAGAGCCAGACAGCATCTCTTACTCTAAGAAAACTGTCAGCCTTAATCCTCTTTCATTGTCACTTTGTAGGGTTATCTTTTCATTCTCCCACTGCCTAGTTAGGGAGCTGTTTTCAGCAGTTTTGTTAGTTGTGGATAATGTTCAATCTGGCTTAAAAGCTTTTTTGCATTCTCATCCCACTAATAACAACTAATATTGCAAGGGTACAAAACCAGAGGGCCTCCCCTATCCAACACGACTAAGTCTAGTTCTCTTAAAGCCTCCCCTCCCTTCCAGTTTGCTGTGTTCTTGGTATTTACTGTATTTGCATTTAACTGTACTCTCTGAACTAGATCACTTCAGGATTTTTCTTCTGTCTGCAGATTCAGGTTCCTTTCTGAGGAGACAATATCCAGCTAAAATGAGAATTCAGCTGTTTGTGGAAAACCCCAGATACACCATAGGATTTATAAAGTTCATGAACTTTTGGCTTACCTAAGAACAGGCTTCATTATTAAAAGGTATATTTGACTCCTACTCAGAATTATTTCTTTAAAATTTGACATGACACTAAATGGCAGAATGTCTGAATATTCATTAAATAGACTAAGCTGGCTACATCAAAGGAAAAAAATGTGAATTCAGTGGTATGTTTACGTCAGCCTGAAATCCTTCCAACAGAACAGTTGCAGCTAGCATGAAACAGTCATTCTCCAGCAGACAGCCAACATGACACCCAGCATGCTACACAATTGCAGGCAAGCTACAGCAGGGGTTTTTAAGGTAAAAAATGGAAGACTGGAGTATCATTCACTATCACAGGCCAGAATACCTGGTATTGAAAGAAAGCTACACATAATACTTCAGCCTTTTGACCTTGCACAAAGGCAAGTTGCTGTGCAAGCCCAGTCTGTGACACAGATACATGCACACATCCAGATACACACAAGATACATACAAATAAACAGAAGTCCTCCCTTTGCAATGGAAGACATCTGTACAGATGCAAATATGATTATGGCTTGTCAAAACTCTGTTTTTAAGTGAGCTGCTGGCAGGCACTAGACACAGCTTTAGCTGAAGCATTTCCAGCTCACTCTTTGTGGAGGTGATGAATTAATTTTCACAGCTTCTATTCTTCTGCATACTACTAAACAGAGACAGATCAGTGCCAAAGAACTGAGATCTCCTGCCAAGGATGTAATTTTTCTCAATGACTTCAGAGACTATTAGACAGTTGTAGTTCCAGAGCTACACAGACTCCCTCCCACTGTATTAGATCTGCAGAAGTTGTTGCTGGCATTTGAGGCATATTCCAGCTTTCTAGGCATTCTGGCAGTCCTGCAGAACAACAGAAGCCTGAACTATCAGCAAAGCTTTCTCTCCACCTCAATCTTCTTACCCTTGGCTAAACACTTCTGCAAGTTTCCACACCTTACTGTGAATCTATCAGGAGCCATGATGAACAGGATGCAAAAGCAAAGAATCAGAAATCATCTTCCAAAGAGGTGGAGGAAAGGTGCAGAAGCCATGAGAGGACTGACTCTAAATATCACACACGTGTGTTAACAGTTGCCACCCCCTTTACCTTTCCATGTGGGTCCCTGTTGCTGAATGTGTGCAAAGTCTTGTAGGTAAGAAATCAGACACACTTCAGTGACTGCTGCATCCACAGTCCAAAAATTACTTGTATTTCACAGTAAGCAGAAAATGCTTCTGTAGCAATTTTTGATGGCTCATTCTCCAGAGGAACCAGAGAAAATGTTGCTTTTGAGGACTGATCATGGGAACTGGAGCACTGTACAATGCCAAGGAGTTCACTGCTCAGCTCTCAGACTCTTGGCATTGGACCAGTCTGTTCTATAGCATGACCTGAGATCTGCAGTCAGAAGGAACACTGTTGTACCTGAGCCACATATAAAAAAATAGCACAGTGTTTTTTACAGGAACTTGCCCTGGGACACAGTATTTCCATTAGGCTGAGGTCTAAACTCATACATTACCTGTTCCACTTTGGAACTGAAAGCCTTGGTTTTGCCAGATTCTCTATCAATTTCTTCTTGCAGGGCCTGACGCCTCACCTAGTGTGCAGAAAAATTACACATGCAGCATAAGACATACTCAACATGAGAGCTGTAATCTTTTAGTGTATATTAAATGAGTGGTTTGCTGTATCAGGTAAGTCTAATTTTCTAACTGCAGGCAACAAGCTACACTGAAACTGCTAACACTGATGAGAGGCAAAAAACTGTGTATTTAACTTAGTAAGTTACTTAGTTCTGACATTGACTGGAGCTGTACATTTTGGACTTAACCCAGGTGTAAAGCAGATTTTAAGCAGAGCTTTATTTAGGGAAATCTAGGCATAGATAAGCAACAAAGCAGTTTTTTTTGTATGAATTCCTATGCATATGTTAAATGCTGACTGCTTTAGATCTTACTCGGCTAGGAAAAAGCATACCTTGTCTATGCTAATTTCATCACAGTTTCCTTTCTTTTCCTGAACAATAATTACACCATCTAGATGTTCCTGTAAAACAAGAAAAAGCTTGTATGATTATTTTTATCCATTCTGGTTAATTAGAATTTACACAGCTCTTACCACAAAAGTAGTTAAAACACTAAGCCATCAGTGTGGTACCATTCTGGGGCAAGAAGAAATAGTCAGATCTAAGATGAAAATGCCAATTAAATTTGTGTATTCCTATGGAAAAACCTCACAGAGATTTTTTTCTTTTAATCAAGATAAATAATTTTTAGATTTACACATTAAAAGGGACCTGCCAACAACACTGGCACACATGGTAATGTTTGCAGATGAAGTAATTTCAAATTAAACCATTTTGTAAAAGCTTAAATTATACTTGAAGAAAGGCACAGAGAGAGTGAAAGTTTAAAAAATGTAGAAATTGGAGGTAAAATACAGGTCTCTCTGAAACAAAGAAGCAAACAAAAACCAATCGAGAGGCAGCTGCACTGTGGATGATGGTCCCCAGGGAGCTGCCAGTCTGGAAGGAGCACAGAGAGAGCAGGACACACACGAACTGTCTCCTACAATGGGAGCAATCCACATTATTCCACATTGGAGGGCAAGGAACAGGGAGCTGATTGAGGAGACAGAGCAGCTCCAGAAGGAATGGACAGGCTGGGTGGCAGGAGGTAAATCTGGGCAGAATCCACATGCAGCCAGATCCTGATCACACTTCCACAAAGTGCAGCCCTTCTGCAGCTTTTGCTCCCAGCTACTGGTGTGCCTAAACCACTGCCCCCAGCCTTTCTCTTCCAAATTTGTCATTAGGAAAAGCTTTTTGGGCATCCAGTATAAGAGGGTAAGTAGTAAGTCCAGGATGGTGGTAAAGAAGAGCCATAAGCTTTAGACCAGCTTGGTAAAAGTGGCCAAAGGGAAGATCTATTGATACAGCTAAAGTAATAAACCATGCATGAAACAGCCAAGGAAACGACAAGGAAAAGATTTGTAACATACTTCTGTCAGCAGAACCTGCTGTTACTTTTTCGAGGCTTTAGCTATATTAAAAGCCATCAATGATTTACCTCATTTTCCAAAGCTACCTTTTATACACTGCTTTCACAAACACAAAGTACACGCACCACTGTCTGCAGGAAGGAGAGCTCATGCTCTTGGATGAAAAGAAGAAACCAAAAACAACCCCCAGTTTACTTCTAGATGGCCTGGTACTGTCTTTTCAGATCTATTAAAACAAGCAGGTAAATCGTCCTGACAGGATTCTGCAAACAACTGCAGCATATTTTTCTCTTTTTAGCCGGAAGGAGGGAGCACCCCCATCCCTGCTAATTCCCAGCACGGTGCTGACCTGCTGAGGGCTACTGAGTGGAAAAAACTACCCCATGGAGGTGTGCCAAGCTTCCTCCAGCTTCATGGAAAAGGAGCACGTTCACATGTGGCAGGGTTGTGGTGTCTGCTGGCAAACACCATCAGAGCAGTAAACTGAGCCCTCACTGCACCCGAGTTGACTGCAATGGCATCCAATGAAAAAAAACACCAATCACTGATATAAAGTGGATATCACTCCACATTGTCTTTAAAATTTGCTCCTTTACTTGCAGAGCAATGCAAACAGAGGATTTTCAAGGCATGCAGAGTGTGTGATATGCTGTAGATTAAAACGTTTCAGGACTATGGCACAGTTAAATGCAAGACCACATTATCAGCCATTTATTAGTTCAGTGTCTTCTGGCCTGTCAAGAACTAGAACTCACTAGAACTGATTAACCCAGACTTCTCAATCTTCAGATTTTCTTTTGAGTAGTTTTTTATTATTAAAGGAGCTGCCTATGGGAAAGAAGAACAAAACATGCACCACCCAACTCCCCTTCTTCTCAACAGTTTGCAAGGTATTTGCTGTGGTTTCCATATTAACTGGTATTGAAAGTTTACATGTCATTGTAGGGCTTATCTTGCCTTTACATAATGTAAGCAGCTGCAAAATCCGAATAATGTCCAACAACCTCAAAAAGGTAATGTCAATTTAATTAGAAAATATATCCAGCAATAAAACCACCTTGTCCTTTTGAAAGGTCAAAAGGAGAAATCCAGTTTGAAAGCCCCAAACATCTGCTCACCTCATGACTGATAAGCATACACACTCCCCTCACAAAGCCCTGAGAAAAAAGCCTGTATCTGGGTCTCCACATGAACCTATATTTAATTATTAGCACTAGACACCAGGCAGCTGCCAGATTTCCACAGAACTTGAGGAAACTGCATCTGAGTGCATGACAAAGCAAAACACACCATGAGCTTGAGAAGTAGCTCACATTATGGTCTGCTCTACCCTTAGCTTACAAAAATCTTCAGTGATGTATTCTGAACTAGTGCTTGACATTTAAATAAGCCAAGCATTCAAAATTTTTGATAGAAAGCACTGGAGTGCAGCTTCCCATTACCTACAGAAATAAAAACAACCTCCTAGTGACTTGAAATGTGACGTTTTCAAAGTTAAGTTTAAGCAATTAAAAATACAGATAGATACCTATTGATTTTCTGAGCATCTCACAGCTTAACTCCCAAAAATAACAACAGAAGTTTGGCGTGTGGGTTTTAACTTTTGGCACCCTTAGCTTTAAAACATGACTTTGATCAGATAAAGAAAAAACTTCTGTATTTCAAGTATTTCATCAGTTACTTCCCATGTTCATTTTGCCTCAGAAGTGGCAAGTACTACAAGACTCCAGGATGAGATTTCCTTTACCAGTCAGTCAGGATACAATCCCTGCTACCCTCAGTTACAATTTACACAGTTCTTACATCTATTTATTTTTTTGCATAGATTTAGTGTTTTAATTAAAACTGTGTTTTTAGGTCTTCAGTATTTTTCTATCAGAATTGGTATTTCAATGGTCTTGGCCCAGTCTACACTTAGGATTCCTAGGATTTTCTCTGAAGTTTTGTCGGAATTACTCAAGAGGTTCTAGCTGACTTTCCTCTTTGTTTCTACCATTACATAATTCCAGCACTGAGAGCAGCAAAACTTGAGGAAAGTCTAACAAACACTTAGGTGAACTCATGCTGCCAGGGTTGCCACCTGCTCAGGGTAAATGACGTGGTATTAAACTCTTGTTTTATGAAGAGTGTTGCCACTTTGCTAAAAGCAACTGAACATTTATGACTGTACAAACCCACTTTCTTTTTGGGCCAATATTGACATTTTCACAACTGAAACACTCCATGACTGCAGCAGCAGGTATCAGTGCTTCCCCACGTGTCCCAGGATCAGCTCAGCTGGAGCACGGTGCTGCCAGTGCTGAGGCTGCAGCTTTGATCCCTGCATGGGCCCTTCAGTTAAGGGCTGGACTTGATCCTTCTGGGTCCCCTCCAGCTCAAAATATTCTGTTCCTGTGGACTATGACACGCTGAAAGAGATCAGCTGATCCTGCTTCCCAACACCCAGTGGGGGCCCTCACTGACCTTAATGTTATGACCAGGCAAGGCAGCTGCAAAGCAGGAAAATGCCCAAAAGGCTTTCAGTTCCTTAGCAGGAGGATGCAAAGCTGCCCTGCTCTCTACAGCTTACCTGTGACTCATTCCATGGTGATTCTGTCTTGATCTTGTTTGGACCTGCTTTTGAGTCCCGTTCTTCAACCAAGTCCTGTGGTGGCACTTTTTTCCTTTTTTTCCTTTTTCTGTCACACAGCACAGGGTTACTATTGCATAATGTCCCATCTATAGCATCCCCCATAACACACTGAGCTTGCTCCAGTTCACTCTCTTTGTTCTTTTTATTGCTTTCTGGTAGTATATTTTGGCTTTTAGAGGCACTGACATTGTTTAAGGAAACTTCTGAATATGCTGATTCCTTCTCCTCCTTCTTAATCTTCTTTTTCTTCTTACTGACTTCATTATTATCCTTGAAATTCTTCCTTTGTTTCTTTCCAGACAGCTCCTCTTCCCCAAGCTCAACTTCCTGCTGTGCTGGGAGATGCTTATCAGGAATGCTCTGACTGCAATCTGGCATATCTTCTTCACGGGTTGAGGAAGAAATATCTTTTATTTTCTTCTTCTTCTTCTTCCTCTCTTTAATACTCCTGAAGTTCGTAATTTCGTCCTCTTCCTCTCTGCTTGTCAATGTAAATTTCCAGGAATTACGTTCCTTCCTTTTTCTGAAGTCACTTAATGCAGTGGGGCTACCAAGAACGTGATCTATGTTGTCCTCATTATTTGCCAGTGGTAAAAAGCAGTCAGACGTCTCTTTCTTTTTCTTCTTTTTCTTTATTCTCACACAATTCTCTCCACCATTCTGGGAATTACCTGTGTCATAGTTTTCACCCATAAAAACTGCTTCTTGTGAAATGTATTTGTGGATGTTTTTACAAACTTTTGCAGATTTCTTTTGTTCACTGTCCTGTATGTCCTCTAATGAAAAACTGCTTTTCTTCTTTTTTTTCTTTGTTACCTCACCATCAAATTCCATATCCAAAGCAGTATTCTTTCTCTTTCTTTTTAAAGATAATTCCTTTTTCTTAGCACCATCTGTGTGATGATTTGAAAACTCCATGGCACTACTCTCATTATTCTCCAAGGAGAAACGGCACTGGACTTTTTTTTTCTTCTTTTTGAGTATTTTGATTTGTTCCTCTGATTCTTCCTGAAGTTGTAAATCCAGATGACCTTTCATGAAACTTTCTAAATGAGCTTCTCCGATTATTTCAGAGCCAACTTTTTTCTTCTTGTTTTTCTTACTAATCTTTGGTTGCAATTTGTGTAAACATTCATCTTTTAAATTTTCCTTTTTCCTTTTCTTTTTCTTGAGACGGCCTTTGTTGTCAGTTTTAATGACAGTTTGAACATCTTCCTCAATTTTAATGATAGTCTTTACCTTTTTCTGTACAGGCTCCTCATGAAATTCTTTTCTCTTTTTCTTTATTACCATTCTGAAAAAGGAAATGAAGATGTTAGTGAACCACTTCAAAGAGATGATGCAAGTCTTAATCTACTTGGTCTTCCTTTATTCTGAAACCATTCCTTATCCCCCATTGTCCCAGACACTCTTTCTAATTTCAGTCTGCTTTCCATGATGGGGAACCAGAATATACTGACATACAAATGGATATAGAAAATACGTTTACATTGATGATTCATTTTACCATGTTGTTTACTGTACCTCGTTCCAGTTAGTTTGCAAGGTTCTATTTGTCTGCTTCACAGCAGCAGAACATAACATTTTCACAGAAATACCTTCCCTCTAAAGATCTTTCTGCACCGGCAAAACATATTCGTGCGGATATAAACAAATACAATTAGAGTGGTTTTCCAGGTACCTGTGACTTTTCACTTAACGCTGAACTCCACATCACTTTACTGCCAACTCAGCATTACAAGATCCTTCCAAGGCACCTTAATTATCATTATTAATTATTAGATTTGCTTTTGTCTGCGATTTCTTATCTTTGCTCTCCGTTTCTTTTCTCAGGACGCTTATGCCAATGAACTGGTTACAACAGAGAAGCCTTTAGCACTCACTTGCTGAGAAACTCCATAATTCCTATTTGGTTTGTAACAACTAATACACAGGATGTCAATAAGGCATGATGTCAAATCCCCGTAAAGAACACCAGGTCTAGCACAGCCCCTCTCCGTCTGTCCAGCCCTGCCGCGGGGGCTCAGCCCGTGCCAGCCCCGGGCTCACGGCGCCCACCCGCGGGCTGCACACCGGGCAGGGAGCGTCACCCGAGCCCGCCCCGCTCCGGGCCCCGGCAGCGCCCGGCCCGGCTCGGCCCCGCCGCCACCGCATCCCGAGCGGGCCGTGCCGC
This sequence comes from Acridotheres tristis, assembly GCA_037013685.1. Taxonomy (NCBI): domain Eukaryota; kingdom Metazoa; phylum Chordata; class Aves; order Passeriformes; family Sturnidae; genus Acridotheres; species Acridotheres tristis. The sequence continues at coordinate 7,073,808 of CM072901.1, forward strand.
GGGGAGCCCGGGCCTGTGCCGGGCCGGACCGCTGTTGGGCCACGCTGTGCCGTGCCGAGCCGTGCCGTGCCGGGCTATGCCGGGCCGGGCCGGGCTATGCCGAGCCGAGCCGGGCTATGCCGGGCCATGCCGAGCCCGCTCGGGCCGTGCCGCGCTCACCTCCCGCGCCCACGTGCAGCGCCCGCCGCCGCCCCGGAAGGGATCGCGCGCCCCGCCCCGCGCGGGCGCTGCCGGAGCCGTTGCCGCGGCAACGCGCGGGACGCGGCCATGGCGGCGGGCGGGCCGCGGGGCGGGCACGGCGCAGGTGGGAGCCCCGGGCGCGGCCCCGGCTCTGGCTCTGGCTCTGGCTGTGCTTTGAGCATCCCCGGCCCCGCCTCTGCTCGGAGCACCCCCGAGCACGGATCCCTCCCCGAGCCCCCGGCGCCCCTCAGGCCGTCCCTCCCCGCTGCCCGGCCAGCGCCGTGCTCGGGCTCGGGCCGCCCGCTCCCCTCAGCGCCGCTGCGGGCCGGGGCGCGGTGCCCAAAGCCGCCCTGCTCTGCACCGACACCAAAACCACGAGCGTTTCTGCTCTGGGCGTTGTGTTGTTTTTATTGTCACATCTTCCCGACAGACACGGCCTCTGTGCGTGTTTCTGCTGTGAGAGTGTCGGGGCCCTGTTTTGCCTGGCTGTGAACTGCCCCTTGTGCTCTGTGGGTTATCCTGTAGCGAAGTGAGATTCTGCCTTGTCAAAGCACCCAGGGCTGTGGCATTGCTGGAACAGAAATGTTCCCAGAGCACCATTCTATTGCAAGGCCCTTGACTTCTCCTAAAGCCTGAGAACATTGAGATGGGAAAGCTGGGAGACACCTCTGCAACTCCCCGATGGGGTTATCTTCATTCAGTACTTCATAAAGCCTAAAGTAGGCATTTTGCATTTAAATGGCCATTTCCAACCCAGGAATAAGGTTGATTATTCTGTCAGGCTCCTGCAGCGCACATGGCTTTGGTGGTGCCATTAACCCGGAGTGCAGTGGTGGGACTGAGCCTGCGGGCTGGGCTCAGTGCTCTTTATTGTGCAAGCTCGAGGTTTTCTCATATCAAATTTCTTGTCTTGGTCCTTTATTTTTCTTAGCCTGAGTCACTCAGTAACCCTTGAGGGTCATGTACAGCTTTTAGTTTGTTGATTTTTTGGGGATTTTTTGAAGTGGAGACAGTAATACTTAGCAACGTCCGTGGGATTTAATTGCTTGTAGAGGAATCCACTCAGAAAAGCAGTCTTATCTACTAGTAAAAATAATGTTTAATTCTGTGCAAGCATGTGCATTTTACTTATGTTGAAATATTTTGAATTATTATTTTGGATAAAAACCTTTTTCCCAATAAAGGGTTCTTTTGTCAGTGAGAACCTTGCACTTAAAGCTCAGGAGAGGACATGACAAGAGTCTCTGAAGTCCTTGCTTATTTTAAAATGTTAGATTTCATGTTAAACAAATATTTATTGCATACTAACTTTTGTTCTTTCAAACCTAAATAAATACCTTTAAAAAAGAATGTTGGTTCAGAAGGAAAATAAATTTTTTTACTGTCTCCTGATAAATGTACTTTTTTTTAACTTTTAGAGCATGAAGCAGAACAGCCTCAATTTTCAAATGTTCCTCAATCAAAACAAGATCCTGAATCACAAGGATCAGTGAGTAGAGTTCAAGTAAAAAATCAGCATAGAGATGGATTTAACATATTTTAGACAATTAAATGTGAAAATTAAGTACCCATAGGGTAGACTCTATCATAAAATGAAAACAAAATTATTATTTTTCAAAAACTTATTTGAACCAACAAATGTAAAATTCCAAATAATTGCTTGTGTTTAAAGCAACTTGGGTAATGCTAATAAGAAAAGTTTATTTTCTTTAAAAGGTGAATGTCAGGAGTTCTGAACAATATGAAAGAGATATTTAAGCTTCTGAGTGGAAAATACTTATTCAGAAAATTCTACCATTATTAATTTCCAAATAATTGCTATTTCTTACAATGGATAAAATATTTGTAAAATTGTGATATCTCATCATATTCTGTCAAAAGGAATCATATACATTCTGTCAGGCTTGGATGATTTTATTGTGCTGGAAACTGCAGAAGTTTTTAAAGTGTAATTATATATTTTCAAGTGTTCAGAAAATACATAAATAATACAATATTTTAATTAGAAATTATAATCCCATAATTTTTAACTGACCTTATAATTTTTTTCTGTTGAATTGCTTTGTATATTTTTGTCTACTCTGTTGGGGTATTTAGATAGGATACATTTATTTTAAACAGGCACCTTTGGAAGCAGCAACGTTGCAGCCATTACCTATGGAAGAACTTTTTTCTGCCTCTGCAGACCAATATGTGCTTCCCATACTCGGGGAAACCCCTTCTGGAGAACCCCCTGATCCAAAAAAATGTAAGTATATCCAAAACTAGGATCAACTGACTAAGTAGAAAATTGAATTTGAAAACTGCTGTCAAAATACTGTCTTTACCCATCTGATTACAGATTAGAATGGAAACAGCTCTGAAGTTTTGTTCTTCTACTTTTATCAATTCCTATACTTTATAATAAATTTACCAAGCAGCAATGTATAGCCCTTCATTTTGTCTTCTCTTCCATTTATTCTTTCTCATTAGGAATTCCTGGTGCAGGTCAGAAACAGTGTTACCCTTGGCTTTTATATAAATAGTGCCCTCCCAATTATGAGCATTTTCTTGCAGTATATGAACCAATTAAAGATATAAAGCTGAGAATAAATTCGGTGTTTCAGCTGTGTTGCCAGAAGACAACACTCCTATGACTTAACCTTTGCTGATCACACCAAAGCCTGAATGGAGAGAGGTGTCAACCCAGGCCTCTCTGAGAGGGGAAAGTTGGATATATGGAGTCCTGTTAAAATCTCTGAAGGATCTGGAAAGTGTGAAGCAATTGTGACAAAGAAATCACAGCGCCACTAAAATATAACCTTTGGTTTTTCTTCTCTCTAGAAATTCTGATAATGCAGATTGTAAAGGGTATGAGATACCAAAGTGGTCTAACTGCAGCAGCACTGAGTTCAGCACAGGCTAATATCTTCCTGTCAGGGTAAATTAATTTACAGAGTCACTTCTGTGACTAAACTGCTTCTGGTGTCTGAGTTGATTCACTTAAAACTAAATCTGACATGTCTGAGGCACACTGAGTTTGCAGTGTTGGTGCACCTTTAGTTTGAAATTTTCTCAAGTTTGTGTTGTGTTGGCTGAGAAGTGAAGACAGAGCAGTGGCTGTATCTGAAGGGAATGAATCTGCTTTGTCCAAGCTGTGATGGTATTGACAAAATGACTGCTACTGATTTTGTGATACCCAGTAGTTGTGTTTTTGTGACATCCAAGTGCTTAGCTGTAAGTGAAGGCTGTCCTGTTTTGCTCAGGTTCTCCTCGGGAATACTTGGAGTTTTACATATTCCCAGTGCTCTTACCCGGCCTGGCTGCACTTCTGCATGAAGCAGAGAAGGAGAAGTGTTTTGAGGTTAGTTTGTAGTTTTCATTTCAAATCACTGCCAGGAAGCTACAGCCTTTTATTTCACAGGCAGGATTTTTTAAAATTTAGTCTTTTGCAAGAAAACCAACCATAATAATGTGATATAACCTATCATGGGTTGTTTTGGATCTGGTTTTAAATGTTATTTTCTCCAGTAATTCAGAACAGATTACATTCTACATGAACTTGATCATTATGACAATCTCTAGCTCTATACAAATCCTCCTTAAATATCCAATTGAACCTACCCTAAATTGTGTTGTGTTTCATTTCACTCATTTGAGGGTGATGTACAGAACTTGAATTTTACTTTGTGACTCAATTTTTTTGCTGGTCTGGCATTGCGATAGAGAAAAATTTTCTATTTTAGCTTGTTTTTCTCTGTAAATTCTATTTAACTGGAAGACAGAGTATCCAGCATGAATGAGCTTATAAAATGCAGATTTAAAAATAATTGCTTGCTACGTGTGTTTTTATAAATTTGTTTTCAGTGTATGTCTAAAGAGACATTCTTCATAGTCTATAGGGAATGCTTAAAAACTCACTAGAACTGCTGCAAAATAAAGCATAAATACATTCCTCATGGTATCACTGCAGCCTAGCAGAGCCCCAGCAATAGCTTAGGTACTGGGAGTTGGGGGGATTCCCATCATTTATTCTATTTTCTCATGGCAATTTGAATTTCAGATCCAGGCCTGTATATTTAATACCAGTTATTTCAAATTTTTCTGTCTTCACAAAATTTGTGTGTGCCTATAAACTGATGGATTTACAAGTGTGCATATGTATCTATGACCTGTGATGAATACAGGTGAAATAGGAAAATAATTAATTTACATGACATCTGTCTGTCATTCCTGCCATCACATTTACATTACCTAGCCAAGAAAAGATTGAACATATATACTATTCATTCTTTTTTTTTTTTTTTGGAAGCTTGTATCCTTTAGGAGAAAGACATCTCTTACAAATGGTTTAAAATACAATCTTTGATAGATTTAGCTATTTCAGAAGGCAATAAAACTTAAATACAAAGATATTTTTTAAATATTAAAATTCTTAGAAATAGAACAATCAGAACAATCTAAGGTTACTTTGTCTATTTTTAATCTGAGAAATTTTGCAGATCTTCTGTGGTTTATATCTATTAGAAAGTGTGTGTGCTGAAAATGAATTTTGTATGGATCTGTGTGCTGCTTTGTAGAAAACTACTAAAAGTAATTCTTTTCTAATGTATAGAAACTTGATAAAAATGAGTTCAGCTTATAGAAAACACTTCTGTGAAGAGATGCCCTGCTACTGGGGAGCCAAGCTTAGGAAATCAAGCTGATGTCAGGTGATAGTTTTCCACTGTGACCTCATTTCTTCCTCCTTTTGAATAATAACTTGGAAAACAATAGCTCTTTGTGCTTGCCATATGATTGAATATTTGTGTTCTTTTCCATTGCTGTCCAGGTGCTTGTACTTGCACATTCTGTTTCCTTATCTGACATAGATATGTGATTTTTAGTTTGGTAGGAAATGTGTTGTTCTGTATGGATTTGGAGGGAAAAAACCCCAACTTGCTATAATTTGTGTTAAAATGCCTAATGAAATAATTTAAACTTAATTTTAGGATCAAAAGCAGAGTCCTTAGAAACCAAAAGTAGGAACAGGGAGAAAGGATCTTGTGATAAACACATTGGAATACAGCTTCCAAAAATAAGAGGATGACAAAGATTCAAAAGATTCATGGAATTCATGAGACAACAGGACATGAAAAAGATTAATTATGATTAAGTTAATTGAAATCATGAAGGATGAGAAAAGAACACTGGGTTTGAATCCTGGCTAGACATGGGTCATTAAAGCCTGTAAAGGGCAGTTGTATGGAATAAAGGCGTGGAAGATAAATGGAAGAAGCACTGGAAGGAAGGGAGGAGGATCCAAACTGACTGCAGTCCATGGTGAATGAGCCCAGAGAAGAGACAGGGTATGGTGAGAGAGAAGGGAGAGTGGGATTTTGATGAGAGGGACTAAAGGTTTTCATGTCTTGAAAGGAAATTAAGGTGAATGAGAAGGAAGAGTTAAATAGGAGAGTTTTTGAGCAATTGAATTTGTGTTAAGGAAGATCAGATCCTGGGGCCAGCAGAGGAATTCAAGGAAGAGACCAGAGAAGGTGCATCCATGTCTGGAGAGGAAGAATTGTACAATCACATGGGAAAGTCAGGAAAGGGAAATGGTTATGCTGGAAACAGAAACTTGTGTAGGAAAGATCTTTTTTGAAAGGTGATAAAGAAACACAACCATTTACACATTTAATTTAAAATAGACTCTCTTGCATTATGTGATGCATACAAAAAATCTGAAAAGCTAAAGCCTAGAAAAACCACCAGCTGCAGACTTCAAACTGACATAAATATGAGAACAGTCTGCAGAAGTTTCATTTTTAAATTAGAGATTAAAGAAACCTATTAGGTTGCCCAGTGTATTCCCTCTCTGATTTTTACTTCCCTACCATAAGTTCTCCTGTGTTTTATCCCATCTGCTGTCAAATGCCTACAGGGGGAAGACTATTTTCTTAAATCTTTTCCCTCATGAGAACTGACTAATGCATTCATTTTTCAACATTAAACTGAACAATGTATAAATGTTTTTATTAGAATAACTCTGACTTTTCTTTCTAGTTAGCTATTACAGAAGGAGGAAGCTGTATCAGGCTCTGTAATGGAATATATTATATTTAAAATTATGATAGATCAGGGAAAGGGAATGGAAGACTAATGACTTTGCCATCTTCTGATCACCATTATATTTTCATGATTATTACCAAGCATATCATATTTAAACTGACAAATGGAAAATTAAATCTGAATATAAACCGTTTATAAACACATCTGCAGGTTAACAATGCATATTGTAAAGATATTTCCTGTTTTTTATCCGGATTCATGCAGCATGGGAGGAATGTGTCAAAGGCAGGTCAATTTATGTAATCTTTTTCCCTTTATAAATGTTGACTGCTGTGCAACTAACGATTTAATTCACTAGCAAAATAAACTGTTTCCTGGTAAAGAAAATAAAGTAGAAAAATATTCAGCTTGATTTAATTCCTCTCTGCTAAGTTCACTGCTTCTAACAAAGATAAAACAAGATGAACTTGATTTCTTTGGTGATGCCTGTTTTGACAACCCTGTTCTGATAATTTTTTCCCATTGCAAAGGAAAAGCAATTTACTTAAAACAGATTCAATTACAACTGTTAGATTAAATTGAATTTTGTTGTCAAAGTGTAGAATTTATTCTCTGAAACAATTCCCTGAGTATTGGGACCCATTTTCATCCTGTGATTGAGAGTAGCTGTACAGTGATGATCAGCCTCTGCTGTTTGCTTACGGATTCTGTGCAAGTCAAGATTTGTCCCTTTAACATCAGAAGTGACTCACAGAAAGCTCTGCAGGGAAGGTCTTGCTCTCTTGAAGTTTAGCTGTTTGGCTTCTTGGAACAGATTTGGTATTAGCAGAAGTGTGCAAATTGTAGGAGGAGTTGTGTTTCTTCCCAGCCAAGCACTTAATGGAGCCCTACCTGAACCCCAAAGCTCTGGTTGTCACAAAACAGATCATAAAGGCACATAGAGCTCAGGATTAATAATTCTTTTATAATTATCTCATTCTCTGTTCTGCTTTCTTTTTTTTTTCTTTTTCTTTTTTTTTTTTTTAATTTTCTTGTTTTTTCTGTTGGGGTCAGATTGTATTTCTACCGAGGGTAAGATTCTCTTAGAAAATTAAAAGCTTTCCTGAGTATCCTGTAGGATTGCTCTGCAGTCCAGCACTAAACTTCACACTTGTCATTCCCCAGCTACATGACTGCCCTGTGCTCTTCCCAGCACCTCACACAATGCTCCTCTTCCACTTCACCTGTGGCTGACCCCAGATATGACATATACCATATAACTGAAAGAATGATCCTATGTAGAGCATTTTTTCCTGCCTCTTTGTTCACATCTGAGGATAATGCAGAGAATAAAATAGTTTTTCATGCATTAGATTTTCAATTACATGTTTATTGTATTTTCCATAGCAAGTAATAGTAGTATCTTAGCTTCTTACATTTTAATGAAGACTTCAGCCTCTTTTGTGATATTAAGCAGTTTCACAGAAGCATTTGATCAGTGTTTCACGAATTGTTTTCTAAGAAGCAAAATCTCCTGTTTGACAGGGTAAGTGTTGGGATGGGAGCTCAGCTGCTTTTAGCTCAATGGCTGCTATTGTGATGAAGCACTTGGTGCCCCTGGGGCTGCAGGGGCTCAATGTCTTTTAGGGTTCACTGTGATTGTGTGAATTCAGAGCACATCTCATGTCAGAGGGATTCTGAAGATACTGATCAAGCTCTTCTGTTCTTCCAACCAGAACTCCACGTCCACATTATGGTTCCTGTGGTTTGTGATAAGCAGAATGAGCACCTGTACTCTTTTATACATTCAATCTGTCAAGATGGAATGTGGAGAGGAAATCCTTTAAAAAAAGAGGATTTCCTAATCCATTCTGGCCTTATCAAAATTGAGGCTCTGAATGGCTGCTGTGGTACTGGCTGTACAAATCCCTAAGGATAACCTGCTGCAAAACATTTTACAAAATTCTATTTGTTGGTTAAGATTGAGAACTGGGAGCAAAGGGCACAAATGTTTTGCTGTGAAGCTCCAGGTTTTGAACTTCTTACCTGGTTCTCTGTAATTTCCATGGTTTCTGTGGCTATGGACAGACAAAAGCCTTCCTTTGGTTTTGCCTTCCTTCCTTTTTTTTTTTTAGCACCCAGCAGATGATTTGGTCAGAGCAGCCATACAATACTCTGTCTGTGTGTATTCACGTCTTCAAGATGATTCCATGAAGGAGGAAACAATATCCAATCAATGCTCCTTATGTGTCTTGAAAGAAGTGAAGTACTTTGAGTATGATAATACAACTGTAAACAAAATGGCAAGGAATTTGCAACATATTTTCATGTATGAATGGGTTCTGTTAATTTCTTCACAATGACATTGCCACTTAGAACACCATTCAGAAATCTTTGCTCTAAATATACTGCAGAAAATATCAAGGTAATATATGTAGAACTTTCTCATTCATAGTTTGTCTTGAAATCATTCCAGAAAATTTCTAAAATTTTGGCTGAGCCTCTGACTGTTGGCAGTAGCAATAAAAAGTAGACAGAGTAATGTACTGTATATTTTATTTAATAAAAGAAGTCAATTTAGCTTAAACATATGACCAATCCAAAGATAATAAATAATTTGAAACTATCTTCTATCTTTAGGGAAGAAGAACCAAATTTATTCCCTCTGATTTCCTAACTGAGTGGTTATACAAGTAAGTTAATCATGTTTTTTGCTACTAAGTATGTTCAGTGATTCCAAGGCACTAATTTGCAAATTGAATAGCTGAAATTTAAATTAATATGAGTTGTTTTCCTTTTTCTTTAGCAAGAGTCCAAAGAGGAAAGATGAGTCATTTACAGAATTGTTTTCCATCCCTTTTGTTAAGGACTGGCTAAAGGACCGGTAAGATATTGCAGTACTCAGAATAATCTTTTCTCCTTTTATTCTTTTGCCCCTGCTATCTCAAAAAGGTAATAGAGCCTCAATGTGTTGCTACTGTGCCCTCAAGCTGCCCTTTACTGTGTGCAGTAAAGAGCTATGGGATAATTTCTAACTGGCTAGTGTATTACTTACAAGGTATTTTATACCAGAATTGTTCACAGATAAATTGATTTCAAATTCCTAAACGTTTTAATTGTAGAATGCAGGACATTTGAATAGTCTGGAAGTATTATGAACATCTTTGTACTAAGGAGTAAAGCAATGTTTTCAGTGCTGCTTCCTCCTATGGAAATCTTTGAGTACAGTCAAGAAATTCTTCTCTAACTGTGAGCAGCTGCTTTTGAAATACCTGCAACAATCCTTGGTCAGGATGCATTTCTGTGTACATTTATGACTTTTAGAAATGAACATTTGTTCTTGACAGCCTCAATCATATTCCTTGGTGTTTTTGTAGAGCCAAGCAGCACAATAGTCTTGAAAGAAATGCTACTGTCCTTGAGACTGCATTTGCTTTAAAATATAGATGCTGTGTGAGAAAAGCAAAGGATTAGTCTACAGTGAGGGAATAAGAAACTAATAAGAGGTCAGATTTTAAGGAAAATTTTCAATTTGAAAACTTAACTGGAATCTGGATTGGTAATTGGTGAAAACATAGAGATTAATATCTTGGTAGATACATTTACTTTGTTACACAATGTAAGTGGAAATTGAGCTTTTTTGAATTCTTGACATGTGGCACTTGGAATCTTGAGACACCAGTGGAGCAAGAGGAAAGCTCCTTATCACAGGTCTTTGTGGATAAGCTGGCAATGGTGTCAAAAGGGTTAACTCTGATTCCCTGAGAGGTGGTCATGTGGTCAGAGTTGTGTAGGACATTTCTGCAGTACAAGACCCCTTTGGAGAATGACCCATTTCATCTCAACTCTGACACCTTCAGCCATCATGCTGTCCTGCCTCTGGTGAGAGCAGCTGTTCTGTTCTGTCAAACACAGCTCTTGCCAACAAGATGCCCATTTAAGGCTGGAGTTTAGTCCTTTGGAAAGTGAGCAGGAGCTGCAGCCTGGTTGTTGTAGCCATTTCTTAAGCACACAGAAGAGCCCTTGGCCTGTAAGGCAGTTTTGATAGCAAAGGTTTGTGAAGATGGACGTTTGTACCAAAGATAAAATCTCTAAGATCACAGTTTTACAAACATTTCTCTTGCAGGTAAACCTGGACAAAAAATTCCCTGCTCCCTCCTGTTCTTCACCCCAGCTTGCTTGTAGGCACCCTAATGGCACCTTGTCTGTTTGGCAGGGTGCTTGATTATTCTGATCAGGGCCCTACTCTGAGAGAGGAATCTCTGCCAAAATGTGTGGGGAGGGTTTGTGCAACTATTAAAACCAGATAATTTCTGCAGTCTGCTTCACCTTGGAGAGTGGCAAACCTGTGTATTGGCATAAACAAAGGCTTAAAATGAAGGGCTCAAGGCAAGGTGAATAAAACAAATGAGCTGCTAAGATAGAGAGGTGCTGGTAGGAACTGCTTAAGTCAGCTTTGCCAACAGGAGAAATTCACTGTGGAATCACAGCCTGAATGACTCATAGCTTCTGTTAGTAGTGCTGCTCCTAAATAACATAGTGACAGCTCCACAAGGACACTGAAGTGTCAGAGCCCTACTTCAGTTGATACACTTCATCTTAAATCCTCTAAACAAGTGGGCCCTTAAAATAATAATTATTACAATTATTATTAAAAACTACTTTTAGTGAGCTTATCCTAAAATTACAGATTTAAAAAATGCTGCTTCTGAAGTAAACATTAATGGAGCAAGTGAAAGGCTGCAATATTAAATAAGAATAAAAATAAGAGAATCTATTATTATGTCCTGGATATGTCATAAATAGTTTATTATTATATCCTTCCAGCTATCACACTTAAAATGTAATTGATTCTATGCTTTTAATTGTAATTTCCATTTCTATTTTTAAAGGAGTATTCATTTTTTTAACAGGATTAAGAATATATAAGAGACAATATACTAAAAAGTGCTGGTCAAATTTTCATGGGAAACATCCTTATCCCAACTGTTTAGATGGGTATATCAATGCCAAGCATTCTTAGTGCTTAAAAAAAACCCTACAAAAACCACCAAAACAAAAAAACCCCAGAGGAATATTATTTTTGTTCTATCCGAGATCCAGCTTTTTTTAATATATTCCATACTTGAGTATGACTTTTTTGGCTCTCCTCCAGTGCCTCCAGTTTCTTCTTTGAAGCTGGATTTTTTTTTTAAAGAATAGTCAAAGCCAGAGTCTTATGAGCTTCACTTTCTATGCAATGCATTTCTAAATGAGATCTTGCAGCCTACTTTTCCCTCATAAGGAGACCTAAATGCTGCACTGGTTTTCAGAATTTTAAATGCAAACCTTGTACCTTCAAAACCTAGTTATTGTAGGTGAAGGATCTTGTAAAATTTGAATTTGTTTCTGGCTTTAGTGTAATAATTGCTGTGACATCTTAGTATAGGTACCTTGTCTTGCACTGAGTTCTGTATGTTACCAGTAGCACTGACAAAATATTACATCCCTTGGGGATCTTCAATTCCGCAAGCAGATTTCAAAAGCAGTAGAAGGAGCAGCTTCCATGCAGACTGGTAATCTCCATATCACATGCCAGACATTTCTGTTGCCCTAAAGGACAGTTGCACCTTTGAGAGGGCAGGAAAGTGGAGTTTGAACACAAAACCAGCACACCTTTGTTGGGCACTTGCTGAGATACAAACGGATGGACCTGCTCCTCCATCCGAGGCTGCTGGTAGAAAGAAATAGAATTGGAGCTGTGAATGTTTTGTAATCCTATAAATATGCTAATGAGCACCACAGTTGCCTTTTGTCAGCATTATCCAGTGGTGTTTCTGGTTGAACAGCACTGAAGCTCAGTTGCAAGTAACCAAGCTCTGTGTATTGAATCAGGGCCAGGGAAAGTCACTGAGCTCTGATTATGCTCTGATCTCTCTGAAATGTTACTTTGCTGGCATAGGTAGTCTGAGTAATATGGCAGCATAATTTCCCAACCTCCTTTAGGATCTTAATGAAAGAAATATGAAGAAACTGATAGAACACTGTTCCCCTACTCTGAAGAACTGTGATATCATAAAAGTCTGTCATGTAAATTTAACAGTATGACAGCATTGTTCAACATAACCCTTGACTTTACATCCCATGAGAGAGAGTGGTATATGGTATATGCACCTATGTTAGGAACAAGCATAAGTATTTCCTGGTTTTTGAAGTTCACATAAAAAATGATTCACAAGATTTTTTTTTAATCTGCATTTTCTCCTTTTTTATTAGAGATATTTACTTGCTACCTAGTTCAGAAGGACACATTTCCTGGTTTAATCTATCTGTGTGTACTAAAACAAGTGTACGGACACAGAGAAAATAACTTTATTATGGCTTTACTGAAGTATGCAGCTAAGATATAAACAATTACTAAATTTTGAGTAGTGGCTTTTTGCAAAATATCTGTATATGCATATATATACATTGATTATTTTTTTCTCCCTCCCCCAGATATTTTAATTGGGTGAAGTCTGCTGGTCTCAGCTGCCTTTACAGTTGACTTCATTGTCAGCTCTCAGATGGCCAATAGGGGTAATTTTGCACGGGTGACTGAATTTTTCCTTTCCATAATATGCTCAGTTTCTACAGGCTGTGCTTTCTGCACACTGCCATATTTCACTGGTTTGTGTCTAAACCAGCCATGTTTGGAGTATGCTTGATTTGCCTTATGTTTTCTTCTTTAATTTTCTTTAATCATTTGAGCTTTAAATAACATTTTATTGTAATAATGGAAAGTCCAACAAATACATCTCTGTGGATGTTATTTTGTGTGTTTCCAAGTAAGAATTGCCCTTCAAGTAATGTGGCAGAATTCTGTTTAACAAAGGAGAAATTTTTTATTTAAAAACTGTGTGTTGAAAGACTGCAGAAATTTTCTGTGTAAAATATTTATATTTTGTAATGGTGCTTTATGGCTGTAATATCTGATGCATTAAAAATGCTTTCACTTATGTAAAGGTTGTCAAAATGGCAATGTGAAAACTGAAAACTTATTAGTGCTTTGTGACATCTTCCTAATGTTGCTGTTGGAAAACTAAGGGGAGTTTTTTGTGTTTTCAGCTTACAAAGCCTGACCTAAAGTACACAAACATAGATGGAAATTTTCCCATTGACATGAGTGGCCTTTGGAATAGATCCATGTTTGGTTTCTTTCAGTCCAGGCCCACAAACACTCTCACAGACTACATAAATATTGGTCCTAGGAGAGACAAAGCTGAGGCAATGCTCTGTGACTTCCAAAAAATGTGTAGCAGTATGCAAGCACAGGAGAGCTGAGCTGGGGCATTAAAATGGGCACATCCTCCAAAGGAGAGTGTTTTGAGGCAAGAAATCCACTGTAATTTTCAGACAGAACTGAAGACAAATATTCTTGCTCTGCTATTTTTTGGCATGTTCTCATTACAAAGACTTCTTGCTGTGCTCCCTCTAATACCTCTGACATTCTTGTTGCAAATCACCTGTTCTGCCTCAGTCTCCTGTTGGTTACATGACTCTGCCTCCCCACATAAAAACTTTCTCATGTTAGTTCCACACTGCCTTGTCTTTTTATCATGTCTTTTCTTCATTATAAATAGATAAGCAAGTATATAAATAGTTGGTATGTGTTTAACAGTTGAATGCATATTATCACTATGGTCACTTTGATAACACTATCAAATGAATTTAGAACTTTTAAAAATTCAATTCACTATTGACAGTTAAGAGGAGCTTTTATTTGGACAAGATGATAGAAGAGTTTAGACTCCTTCTAATTAGTCACACTTTGTCTACTTGGTTGCACTTCCTCTTTTAAGAAGTTTAAATTTGGTTATTCTCACATTTATAATCCTTCAAAAATGTGCAATCCGTATAATGCATTAAAATGCTTTTTTGTAAGGATTTTTTTTCCTCAAATACAAATAATCTTATTCTAGTGCATTTAGATTGTTGCAAAAGAAAAGTAGTGATTAGGAATTTATTTCTGGCTATGGAATAGTTGTATTAATACTGAAAATGTTACAAGGAAAGGTCTCAGTTCACACTCTGTTTGACCTGTGAAAATGTTCCAGGGTATTCTTGTCAAGCGTCTGTGGGAATATTTCCCTGGAAATGTGAGAGGCTTATACAGAGCCTGTGTAATATTTGATCAATATATGTAATTGCTTTTAAATACCAGGTCAGATGAATCAGTACTGCAGTGTCTGATTGCTTAGGAACCACCATTTCCCTGCTTTTTGGGTAAATGACCTTAGTAGTATTTATAAGCAGAGATTTTTTTTAGACATTTATTTTGAATCAAAACACTACTTTTTCATTATTACACACTTTGGGGAGATCTAGATTGGGATCTAAGAAGATCTAAAGAAGGCAGCTGTTGCTGTAGTGTTTCTAGATTCTATGATTAGGAATATAAGAAATACTGCACATATGAAAGATAACTACTTTGAGAAATTTCCAGCAGAGTTTTTTTCGTTGTTCAGACCAGCATGTGATTTTTTTTGAGTATTTCCCAAAACAAAGACTTTCTCAGAATCCTTTTTTAGAGTTATGCAGAACACCACAGTCATTTACTTGCATGTCTTATATTTACCCCTGTTCTGTGGTCTGTTCTTTTAGATTATGATTTTTTCAGTGACTCTGTCATTGCCTGTGTTTGTACATGATCTAAATATTCAAAAACAATAATAATCACAGTCAAACTTGAAGTGAAGTGAATGTGGCTGTTGTATTGAAACTTAGGAGGCCTCATCCTTCTCCTTAGGGTTGCTTCAATATTTCTAGAGAAGAGTTTCCTAAAAGCAGAGAGGAGCCCAGGTCATTCTGTGACTGCACCTGGAGATTGCTGTCACCTGCACACCTGAGCCCCAGGCACTGCTGCTCTCTGCAGGCTCCTGGCTCTAAGGCTGCTGGTTACATCTGGGGGTTGTCTGCTACTGTTAGGGAACAGATTGGAACAGCAAGAGCCATTACAAAACCCTGAATTGTATATATACTGAAAGTTTTCTTGATTACATTTTTTCTTATATTATGTTTTCAAGGAAGGAATCAGACCTATTTATAAGAAAGATTGGGAATGTGAAGACAATCAGAGTTTCTGGGCATTTCTGTGTGGAAATATTGCCTGAATTCAGTGCCCATCAGCGTGATTATGAACCCTCAGAGATTATTTTGTCTGCTTTGGAGACAACATAATGGAGGGACTCTTTTCCTCCTTTTTTCAGAATTCATCTTTTGTCCATGAGGAAATCAGATACATATCTTTATTAAGAACCTTTTTCAATGCCTCCTATATTTATTTAATGGAAGTCTATTTGTATCTTCTGGGTGTGAAATTCCACTTGCCTGATGTCATATGAGTAGTGCATATCTCACAGAATCAAGATCTGTACAAGTTTGCTCAGAAAGCAAGAATCATGTTTCTGGAATTTAACTTTGGTCAGTGTCTGCTTTATGCAGATTTGGTAAAATAAAATACTTAAGAAAATTCATTTTTTCTGATTCTTTTTTACAGTTGCAACTTATGTTAAACGATATATGTATATCTAAGTAGATATCCCCATTTCATGTGGGCTTTTAAGATCGTGCATAATCAAGGACTAAATCAGAATATAGTTCGTGTACATGGTGCTGTCAGTTTGCATCTTGGAGGTATACAGCTGTCTGCTGCCACTAATGACAGACTCCTCTTTCCCTCATTCACTGCTGAGGGGTGATTTCCTCTGCTCAGATTCTATTTTTATTTGACCTGCAGACAATTGTGTATATTCTCCATTTATTCCCTTAGACCAAACTGGACCTGGTGTGACATCTGCTCTTTAAAGCTGTGCCATTGAAAGGATTGATATCTGCCAGTGGCTGTCATACTAAAAATCAAATCCTGTTCTTGCTTTATTTTTTATATTGCTTTCTCAGTTTTAGTGTAGGATTATAAGATAGAAATTTTTATAATTTGAAAATGAATGCAAAGAAATGCTAGAGTTGACCTTGCAGGCTAGGAGAAATCTCAAGTTGTTCTTTGGAGATGTACTTATTCTTAGAGAAGTTCAGTGTCTTTGATGTAACTGCTGTAAAATATGTAGGTCTTCCTGTGATTTTCCCTAAGTTTTGGTTTTCAAAAAGATCTAAAATAGAACAGAGGATGAAAGCCTATCAGGGAAACCAGCACAGTCCAACTTCAGATTTTTAAGTCTGATTATAAGAAACTGTTATCTGAGGAAGCCTTGCTTGTCCAGCACTTATGATTTCCCCTGAGCAGGAGAAATGCTAATTAATGTACACAGAACTAAGGGCAGTTTAACTCAATGGAGAGACTGCTTTTTATTTTTGCTTTATTTTGACTTTTCCAAACGGACCAAGGTTTTACTTCACATTAAAATAAATGTAGGCCAAAACTCAGCTGACATGATGATGAGACCAATTTAGCAGAGTACACAGACTAAAACGGTGGAGTCAGTGTGGCATTAGATAAGAGGTAAGGCTGTGCTCTAAGTTCACTGCTCCTGCAGTGAAGACAAGCCCTAAGAGAAAGACATCAGAAAGCATAGGAAGCTTACTAGGGCAGAGACTAATATGAATGAAATTAAGTGAAAGGAAAATGTAAGCTGTCAAGCCTCCTAGCTTGGGCTGTAATATGCCATAAATAAATTTCCAAAAGATATTGCAGCATTTTAGTCAGAAAATGTAAGACTGCATAAATAAATAGCTGGTTATTGATGGGTTTTGCAGTGTACATATCTTTATAATATAAATACTATAGATCATGTTCCTGCATGGGCTGCCTGTGTCTGTAGGTGGGTGCTGCATCCAAATTCATCAAATCGTGTTATTCTTCCAAGTCAAGGCTGTGTTCAGTCTGTTCCCCATGCAGGGAGAGTGGCTCTTGGCAGCCATTCTAATGCTGGGCCAATGCTTCTCTTTAGAAATGGTGTTTTCATGACTTGCAGTGTTATTACCCTATAGTTCTTTGGCCTCAAATTACATTTCTTACAAAAGGCAGTCTAGAAACAAATTTTGTTTTGTCCTCTCCAATAGATGATTTTTTTTTGTCATCGTGTCTGAGAAATAAATCAACACCCATAGAAAATGGCTTTTGGGAAGCAAGGTTTGATATAGTCATTTGAGATTTTGCTAGATGGCTGAATTTAATTACTAGCTTGTTCCCATTAAAATTGGTAGCAACTGAATCACCAAATGTGCTTTCTAACTACCATGTATTTTGGCTGAAAATGGTTGAGTTCACAAATGTATTGAATTCTTTTATCACCAAAAAAAAGTGTATATGATATCAAAAGTAAAATGTCAGCATTTTAAGAACTTTAGACCTTTCTAAAGGTGTATTCATGCTATGCAGATATGATAATCATTATTTTTCAGCATGTTTAAATTGAAAATGACACCATAATGTAAATGAATGTACTAAGATATGTTTATATTCTGTGTATTTAATGTAATAAAAATTTACATAATTAAGTCTGTTCATTGTTGCACACACACTAGAACCTTCCCTGCTTTACAAATGGCAGACTGCTTTACTTGCCCACCTCCCACTGCCCCCTCAAACCTTACCATAAGAGCTGCAGTTTGAAATGCTTGTAGAAAGATAAGAAACATGACTGTGCTTGATGTGCCATTTGTTTATTATTGCTTTTAAAAGGAATTATTGTGGTGTATATAACAGTATATTTGTAAAGCACGTATTCTTTGTGCATTTTGTTTTCAGAGCAATAAGAAATTGTGTTTTTCAAGCTCCTGAACAACATTTCTCTTTTTCATCAAATATACTGTTAGGGAAGAAAGTATTTTACATTTATAGGCTGGCTGTTTAACAAAAAAAAAATTTTTTTTAAGTCCTAGACCACCAACTCCTCTATCTCTGCTACTGTCAGAAGAGGAAGCAAGCATACTAATTCAGTCCTTCTGGAGGGGTTATCGGGTAAGAGTAATCTATAATTATTTTGCTTGATGTTGAAAATTGTAGGACTGTGAAGGCCCTGGGGAAAATCCTTACATAAATTTTAAGTAGGGGATACTATAAATAGCTGCTGAGACCCCTATGGTTCATTGGCTTTGGATGTTGCTCTGCCTTATGCCTAGTGACTACAATTTTTGCACAGGCATTTATGCTGATGTAATCTCACTGTTTCCCTCAACCACAAAAAATCCACAGAAATTCGATTTTCTAAAGTACAATTAACACAGAACAATTTTCTTTCTTTACTTGAAAGTTGCTTTGGGTAGTTCTCAGGGATAGAATGTTATTTTGCTTCATGCAGGGATATGTGAGTGAGTGTGGAGATGCCTGAGGAGGATTGGTGAGGTCTGCTGAGAAATAAAAGCATACAGAAAGAAAGGACAAGGAATTGAGACCAAGACTGAGACAGGAGATTTATGAGAGGCATGAAGGCTGTTGTTCAAGGAAAAAGGAAACAAAATGACAAGCAGATGTTGTAAGGCATACTAGTACCACAGCACTAGTGCCATTCCCAGTTTAAAGGGGAAAAGCAAGGTGCATAAAATAAATACAAAGAAAATTGTCCAGTGCTATTATTTTGGTTGATAATAGCCATGGTAACCCTAGGATACTAAATAAATTATTTTGAAAATCCTGAACAAGTTCTGTCAAATATATTTTTAAAAGTCTCTAATCTTCACACCTCAGGAAGAAATTATTTGAAATTCAGGTGACTTTGGTGATGAGGAAATAGCTTTGACTTTCTTTATTAAAACTTAAGCTTCTAAGTAGCCTCCAGATGTAACAACAATTTCGCTGTGATGGACAGCGAGACATCTTTGGATGTCAGGTGTTCTTTAAATAACAATCAGTATAAAACACTGTCTGTTAAGTTCTCTACTATTTTTAACAAGTATAACAATCAGTATAACAATCAGTATAAAACACTGTCTGTTAAGTTCTCTACTATTTTTAACAAGCATGAATATATAAGTGGCTCCTATAATGTGCTGTGCAGCCAGAGATGATGAAATACCTTGAAATATTCCTCCTGACTGATAGATTTTTGTGGCTCTTTCTGCTTGTTCATTTTCCTTTATTTTTCTTTTTTTAAACAGAGACAGCATTGACACTAACATTAATTAGCAGTGACAGTATCCCTGCAGGCATCCTTACAGTGGAGGCAACCATTATCCAATAACAGTTATGTTTGCTGAACACTGCAAGGTTGCTCAGATATCTTCTGCTTCTCTGAAAGCTTGTGAAGGGCACAATCCTTCCTTGTGTAGATGAACTTCAGGATTTTCACACTGGTATTTATCATTCTAAACCAATTCCCAGAAATGAGAGAGAAACTCTAGCTATAAAAGGTAGGAGACATAAAAAATAATTCAGGCTATAAAATTAGCTATTAATGTTTTACCTTATTCGAGGTGAAAGAACATGGGGTTTTAAAAATTAAAAATTGCAATCAGAATATAAAATAAAAATCATTAGTAACAAATTACTACATAGGGCAATGTGTTATCCTTGGGCTTGCAGATTAAAAGAACACTAAACTTAAATGGGATTTCATCACATTAATGGTAAGTGTGTTATGAAAAATTACCAAAGAATTCAGATTATTTGCTTTTAAAATAAATCGCTCAGTCAGCTAACCCTGATTTAATGTTAATAGTGGATAATAACTGAATACTTACAAATAATGCCATTTGCATTCTAAAGATATTATTGTGTCAAAATTTTAAACTATTTTCTGAAGTTTTTCATTAAACCTTGTTTTATAATTCAGAGGATTTAGAACTTTGAAATACAGCTTTTGAAATAAAAATTTACACAGGGTGGTAATACTGGCTAATTAAACATGAGCACACAAATCTGTGACACTGTGATGGAGAGACAGGGTACTTCAACCTTGGTCTTCTAAGACACATCTTCTGTGGACTCAGACCATTTTTTGAGGTATTTTGTTGACCATATTGATTTAGGCAACAGAGTTTATCTAGTTATATAAGTGACTGGGCAGCATGTCTTCTCTTGATACTTCACTTGTTTCTGCTACTTCCAGCTGTCTGAGCATGCCAGTATCAAAAACACATGGCAAAAAATGCAAAAATCTTTTTGCATTAAAGATTTTTCTATGTAAAGGGGGGGAAAAAAGCTATAGGTACATCTTGAGATCTCTGATAGCAAAGCATGATCAAAACAGTAAATTCATCCTTATCTGTAGCACATTTCAGAAAAACACTTGTTTAATTGTTGTAATAATAATTAATGGCTGCCATCAACCAAGTCCTTGCTACAATCTTTGATACAAAGACATCGATGTTCAAGAACTGAATTCCAGAACAAATAGCAGTGGGAAATACAAGTGCTGAGTTCTCTGAGGAGATCACACAAAGGAAGACATTATCTTGAGAGGGCCAGCAGGAGCACTCAAGTAAGACTTAAGACAGCTCTGTCATCAGAATTCTTCCTTTTCACTTTCCACCATCCTTTTTTATTGAGGTTCCATTCATCTGTCACGGGCCAAGGCACTATTCAGCTAGGTGTCAATTTTCGAGGCACTTTTCCAACAAAAGATGATATATTCCTTCATCCCTCTACTGCAGAATCTTTGCTTAGTGCCATTTTTTTAATGGTGTCTTTTTAATCTTTAAAATTTGCATAACTATTCCAGACTAACAGAATTTTTTCATTAATATAATTTCCTCTGATGCCTGTGGGTGAACCTTCAGTGTTACCCTTATCTGTTGTGCTACATGTCCTCACCTAGCACTGAAAGCATAGGGGTTTTTGACTAAATCTTGTAGTATCCTAGAGTTGAAATTGGACAGCATTATGTGAATATTCACTGTTATTTTATACAGGTCCTTTGAGCAAAAGTTGAAGATAAAAATGCTTCAATTTCGCTTTGTATCTTGCAAAGTGCAGTTGTGCTTTTGCTATCACAGTTTATATTTCTTTGCAGCAAGCTGTGGCTACCAGCAAAGGCTTAAACCCAGAAGGCCACACAAATATTTCCTAAGCAAGTGTAGGAGTGAACTCTCCCTTCAAAGCTCAGAGCCCTGCAGGGCTTCAGGCAGTGCTGCTCTGCAGGAGACACATGCCAGTTTTTTGGACAAGATTCTTGACTCTCTCTTTGTTTGCCTGGAGATTTTACTGCTGAGTCGTGGCTTTTTCATCATGCTAGCATTGCACTCTGGTTTCAAAACAGAGCTTTCTAAGGAATTATCAGTATGCTAAACTATGTTATAACTATGCTGAACTATAATCTATTAAGTATATTTGGAACTTTTAAATATATTTTCTTACATTCCTGTCACCTGTTTTATTGCAGATGGCATATCTGTGTTCTTTTTTCCTTTTTTGGGTCATTTTTCTAAAAAGACACTTTGTTCTGGGAGCTCATTTTACTGTTTAGATTTAATGCTGACTTTGGAGTATTTGAGTATCTGACTCTGCCTTTACCTCAGAACTCTGTATTTCACTGTGTATTTCACTGTGTATTTCACTGCACTGTCACTGTTTTATTTGCCTGGGGAATCTGTACAGAATCTACTATACTTGCCTTTTATCTTTTAACAGTTAAGAATTATTGTCTTTATTTTCAGTATACAGAGACAACCGTGGCCATGTCATGGGCCAAAATACAGGTCTTACACAGCTAAAGTTGTAAATGGACACATCATGTTTTCAGAAATTTTACATTTAGATGTAGAGGTTGTAATTTCTCTATCTCCATGCCTTTTGCACTTCTGTCATTTAAGTGCTTGTGTCCCATAAACCTTTTTTTAACCCTTTCCTGTGCAGACAAACTGACTCCATGTAATAAGGAATTATCTGGCATATAAAAGCATACATAGTAGCATAAAAGAAAAAATGTCTCTTGCAAGCCCAAAGAAATTATCCTGTTTGGATTACATTTTATTTTTGCAAACAGTATTTCATGGATTTAATAGAAAAGAACCTTATTTTTGTATAGCTGAAGATGTCACTAGTAGTTGTAACTTCTTTAATTTTTAAAATTTCATAGCAACGTTGTAAGAAGTCCTTATAACTTTTATAGAAGGTACTACAGAACTATATCAGTATAATGGAATATTATTGGAGGTCTAAGATGTATCTGATCTCAAGTCACTGAGCAAAAGTCTTGGTTGTTTTTATTGATTGAATAACCTTGTATTGTATTTCTGCTCTGCCAGTGCACTGTGTGAAACACAGCAAGTTATCTTCTTCTAGGTGGATTGAAAAGTGCTATGGGAGTTCAGCTACTGTTTATTGCATTCTTTGCTGCTGCACAGAAGAGAAGTCCTGGGAGGAAAGAATACTTTTGATAAATAATTTATACTGTTATCTTTAAGGTTTGGGGTTTTTTTATAACTAGTGGAAAACTAAGTCATGCTCTTTTGCTCTGTATGTGTCTTAGCAAAGTGGTAGAAAAGCAGAGTGTAATGGAGAAGAGCATAGAATAGAGTTCAAGTCACAGAGCAAACTCTTCACCATATCCTGTAAGAATACAATAAGTACAATTTTATTTAGAATTTTTCTGGGGAACTAAGTGGTAATCTTCCTGCAAGCAAAAATGTGTCCAGGAGAAACTGAGCTTATTGCTGTTTGTTTCTACCATATTGTTCCATTTCAGACTGAATTACGAGGACATTGAATCTTAGAATCATGGAATGCCTTGGGTTGGAAGGGACCTTAAAGATCATCCAGTTCCAACCCTGCTGCCATGGGCAGGGACACCTTCCACCAGAGCAGGTGGTTCAGAGCCCCATCCAACCTGGCCTTGCACACTGCCAGGGATGGGGCAGCCACAGCTTCTCTAAATGCAGTCCTCAAACATAATGACATTTATATATGTAACCTTTAGGGAAAAAACTCCAAACCCCAGAAACTGCATTTTAAAAATAATTCTATTACAATTTGACTGTTACTCAAAGATAATAATGCCAGTGTCTAAGGTAATACTGGCATGTCCCTTTCCACTGCTGTTCAGGACAGTGTCTCGTGCAGTAATTGTGTCAACAATGGGCAACACGTTGCTAATTAATCAAATCCTGCTTACAATAAGTGTAAGTAGCAGAGTGATAAAAGCTGTTGATGCAGAGCTAGTTCACTTCTATGTTAGTATGAACTACACCAGTACAAAAACAATACTAGAAAAATTCAACTTGCATCTAAATGAAATCAAGGCCTTTGTTGTAATTTTTTATGGAAGCAGAATTATGCCTTTCACGGGGTGATTGACTGACAAAGAATAGCTATCATGTAATGCAGTCCAATTACTTTAAATAACAGATTAATGGCTCTCCTGTTTGTGAAAATTGTGTGGGTGGGATTGCCAGTCAGCCTATTTGCAGCTGATGGCAGGTGTGAATCAGGTTGATGGAATAAATTTTCTTCTGTATGACCCTTCATGCTCCTCCTTTGCTCTATTATTTTGGTCAGTGGGTTGCTTTCCTAAAAGCACTAATACCCTTCAGTATAAGGCTTTAAATTTTATTTAACTCAAAAGTATTAGCATCTCACTGCAGTCTTATTCTCAGGAATCCTTGGTAATCAAAGTGATCCCCTAATAGACATATTTATGTTTTCAATTGGATTTGTCAATTATGTGGATTTTATTTCTGTGTAAGCTGAAAACTGTAAACCACTGGGATTTTGCTTTTACCTCAGGCTCAGCAGAGGATGGCTGTCACATATTTGCCCAGCCACAGCCTTATGAAAAAAATGATATCCTCATCCTGGATAACACAAAAGTGTATAATTCTAGTTTTCTTTTCTGATTCTCCTCTCACAGGTTCGTTGTGATAGTGAAATACAAGAGCTACGTCAGTGGCAAAAGAAGCTGAGAGAGGAGAGGCACATTACTGAGGTGGTGAAAAAATTCTGGGCTAAACAGGAAGCCAAAGGTAAGTGAATTAAATTGTAGGTATTTTTGGTTGGTTGGTTTGTTTTTACATTGTGTTGAATTTTTATACTTTGAGTTGTATTAAAAAATAGGCCACACAGTAGGACAGTAATCCTGAGAGAGAAGGTAATTTCTGGTGGAAATGCTTGGCTGTTTCTTTACAGTCAATAGTTATTCTACTTGAGTTGCCTGTGCAGCTGAAAGTGGTAATGAAAAATACAATATAGGGGCTAAATTCAGTAATTCCAGAAAACTATGACAATTTGCTGACACTTTCCTGTAGATATTTACAGCAGAACTTGGTCTTTCAGTTCTGGGAAAAAAAAAAAAAAAAGGAAACAAACCCAAACAACCTAAAAAATTGCCAAGGGAAATAAAGCCAGATTGCTTCAAGAGCTGCCACTGTGATGTGTTATTTTTTTGCCTATTTGTGGACAAGGTTTTACTGACAGAGCCAAGTTACCATTCACTTAGGCATACAAATGATCATCAAATCATGGTTATTTGCCCAGCCTCGTTGTCTGCTAATGCAGGATTCACTTTCCCCTGGAGCAATGTGTATTTTCCCAGCCTCGGAGGGCTGACAGCCCTGACCCATGCAGGGCACTGACCTCCACAGCCTGGGCAGGAGCTGAGAAGGTGTGAGGCTGTTCAGGTGTTAAAGAGAGGGAAGGTGATGCTGGAGCAGTCAGCCCTGTGTGCCCTCCAGTCTGATGGCACTGTCACAGGTGTGCTCTCACAGGGCCAATCCTTGCCCTGAATTACAGGAAAGTGATCGTTTTTTGGTGATAGGAGTTTGTTACAAGGGCTCTTTAGATTCTCCAAATATTTATTTATATTTATGTTGCAGTTTTAATCTATGAAATATCAGGTTTTATTTACCAATCCTTGAAATTGCCCGAGGGATATTTTATAGCTGAAAATAATTAATTCTGAGGAACAAAAACATATATCACAACAGGGGAAAACTGTGTTTATATATGTGTGTATATATGGGGTGTTCTTATGCAATAAGGGAAGTAGAAGTCTTGGTTTTAGTAGCTTAAACCTGGAAGATTAAATCATGTAGTAGCAATGCACAAAAAATGTGAAAAGATAAAATCAGTGAGACACTAAATTGTCTCCCAGCAGACCTGACTGACATATAAAGAAAATTTTGGCAGAGCAACCAAAGTTTTCTTCAAGTGGGATTTCATAGCCTCTCTACTACTGTTTATTATGAGTTGACTTGGTAAAAAAATGTAGGCATCTTTTCTTTTTAAAAGAAAACACGAATATATCTGGGTTTAAGTATCTGAAAACAGTGAATTCAAATTTCCTGTCATAAAATTATTCTCATTATAATTTTAAAACATAAAAGATGAATTTTCTCTTTCTAATACATGGTTAATTCTGTCACTGTTAATTGTTGGAAAATTGCATTCCTGGAGAAAATTATAGAGGTTGACCTCACAGGCTTGCTAATGCCTTTTAAGTGATTGCAATTTCATGTTTGTGGTTTAGACTCTGTTTTCAATTTGTTAATATTTTTATCATCTCATCAAAGCATGTTTCTTCACACATTCCATTGTCCATCATAGCAGTAAAAGTTAGAGATGCATGTTTCCCACTTCTAAGAAACAAACCTATATATTCCCAACATACCAGTGTGAAAAGGGATGAATATGATATTAGATGATTACACACTCATAGTTTGCAGTCTTCACGCATGTAAAATCTTAAAGGTGAAAATTACAAAATCATTTTCGGAGGACAAGGTGAACCCATTCTCAAAATGCTGCAACAAAGAAAAATAGGGGCTAAGGCTGGACTGTGTCATTTGACAACTGAATTGATTAAAAAACTCCTGTGTCTGAAGAAATTTAATCTTTCTATAAACTGTACTTAAGTTGTTTTGGAGACTTATGTAATAATAAGACTTCCTTTGCCAATTGTTTCAAAAGTAAAAACAAATTTCCTTTTAACCACTCTCACAGTTTTCCTGTCATCAGATCATTTATTTTAGGACTCTACAACACACAGCTGTTTCCCCACTTCAAACAAAGTTGCAGAATTGCCCCTTTTCAAATTTTTTTCTTAAACCAGTATAAGTTTATATTGCTTATATCACATCAGCTTTCAATATTATCACAGTGTTTCTGTAATTTCCTAACTGAGCTCTGCTAAGAGTGTCCACACATCAAATAGCCTGGGGGCCCAGACAGATGGCTATTTGGAAACAGCTGTACTAGTTTGAGAAGTTACTGTCCAGGGGTTTTCATTATCAATCTCAGCTGTGACACCACAATTCATTTTGTTAGTGCTCCAGCTGCTCTTTTTTCTGCTCTTATTATCCTGCTGTTTATTGGTGTCGTTAAACCCTATTTCATTGTAAAGTCAGCAAGGTTAGTTTAACTGCTTTTACCAGTGATCCCATCCAACCTGGCTGACTTTGTGCTGAAGTGGATTGTGAACATTCACACAATAAGGAATAGAATATCACAACTACTTTTTAATCTTGTCTTTCTAAGCATTTGGATTCATTAGTTCAGTAAATTCAATTAATCCCCTTTAATTAAACCGCTGAACACTTTGCATCAAGCAGACAAAGCATTTATTGTTACTAAAAACTCAGCACAAATAAAGCATTAAGATTCATGGTCAAAGGAAAAACAAGTAACATTTTTAAGTAGATACAGCATTTTATTATGAAATTAACCACATTATGAAAAACAATGAAGGATCTCTTTCATTTGTTTATAACTAACTCTGTTTATTAGAGGCTGTAAACAGTGTTGAATCTAACTGTAGGGGATGAATAGTGAGCTGCCAAATAGCTTTTAGAAAATGATGACTCGAGCAGTAATGTGATTCTATTGACACTACTAGAAAGATCAGCATACCTTCCATGGAAATATCAGCCAAAGACTCAGTTAATGTGAGCTAACAGGCAGAGTCTGCTTTGTTGAGATTTTCAGCACAATGAAACCTCATTGCAAGGGTATTTTCTAGGTAAAAACATTTTATGAAAATGTGTTTGTATATGATACTTAGAGAAAAGATATTAAGAAGACATTAGAAATGTAAACTGATTGTCATTAACAAAGCCAAAGTAATTATTCATGTATTTTCCAGGTTTCAGAAAGTGTGTTAAAACATGTCCATTAATTTTGAAACAATTTTTGAGTATTCATTAGAACTACACTGGAACAAAATACTTCTGGAGGGTCTTTTCTTTTTCTAGTAGGGCCCAAAAGTCTCATTTTTATGGGGTGATCCAGCCAGTTCCCCATTAAGAAGGCAGTCCTGTGCTTCCTTGGCCAAGGCTGCTGCCACCCTCCCTCCCTTGGCAGGGCACTGGTGGCTTCACAGCTGGCTCTGACAAAGAATGGTTCTGCTCTGCTGCCCCTTGGAGCCTTTTCTGCTGGGTCAGCCCCATCCACTCCCTGAGCAGCAATGACACAGTCCTTACATCCTGAATAAGGGAAAGGAAATCCAGGGAAGGAGAAGTGCCTGTCTATTAGTGGCTGATTTTTGTTTTTTCTTCTTGCTTTTAGTCAGAGTTGGGATTGAAAGCACGAGAGATGGATTTTCATGTTTGGACTTAGTTGTTTATGAATTCTTATTTATATTACAGTGAGTTCTTCAGTACTTCTAGCTAACAAGCTAAAAGCAAGAAAATATTGGTGTATCTTGCTAGTTGCAAGGTCTTTTAAGGTTTAACTGTCCAATTAAAAACTAACATCTGTATTATTTATACTTTTTACTCAATGACCAAACACTTGTGACCTGTACTGCAGTACTTTCTATCCAACCAAAAACTACTGCCTAAAACCAAGAAGAAGGAACAAGAAAGAAGAAAAGGCAACTCCCAAGAACCTCCATCTTGTTCTATGGTTATTACTATATTCTAAAACCCCAAATTCCAAACCCTTCACTATGTGATATTACACACTTCCATTTAAACTACACACCAGGGATTCTAACTCCATCCCTCAATTTTGGAAGCCTTCTCCAAGCCTCAGGTCAAAAGCAATGTTCATTTGTGGGTCAGTATGAGAAAGCACAGAAAGTTCAAACCTCCCAGGCTTCAGGGTTCCAGCCCCTGTCTGTGATGGCCACTCAGTGTCACACGAGCTGCTGTGCTCTGGCCACACTGCAAGGTTTGCAGGCAGGGCTGTGATGGTGCAAACCAGTGATTCACCCCCTGCTTCACAGCATGTGAAACTTTTCTGCTTTTCCCCATGAAATTCTTTAGTTTTCTCTCAGTCCATCTTTTATACTCTTTATTATTAGTTTTGCTCTATGATGGAAAGTATGAAAACTGCATGAACATTACTTTATGCATTAACAGCACCTAGCAGAACTGTTGACCTCTTTTAATGCATATGCTGGCAAAATTTTTTTCTGAGTGCAAAGAAAAAAGTGTGTTTCTTTCAGCATATATACAGGATCATAAAGCTATAGCATTCTTGGCTGACATTTTATTTGCTATACTGCTCCACTGCTGTGTAAAATTACATTCCACAAAATGATCTGTTTTTAAGGTATGACAGTCCTTACTCTGAACAATTTCAGGCTGAAAATGTAGAGATAAGCAAACCACTTAAGACTGAGTTTAGTGGCTCATGGCTTTAGACTTGAAGGGAGAAAGAATTTTCTCTAATATAGCACAGCTAATGGGATAAATTTGTTCCAGAATTTTTTACAGAATTGAAAAATTGTTTGCTTTCTACAGAAAATACAGTTAATTAAAACTCAACCTCCAGAGAATGTGAGTGAATAGCAGATTATTGTTCTGAGCACTGTTTTGTCAGCTTTAGTACTGATGGGACAGCACTGGAAATGAAATGCCTCTGTCCTACAATGAAAGGAATTTGAAAAATATTTAAACTTTTTAATGAAAATACCAAAATCTTCATTTATCACTTGTGTGACCAAAACACTCTGCTGACACTGTTGTAATGGTCACTCCTCTGCTGTTGGAAAGACCGTTGCTATTGTTACACAAATAGTACTTTCAGCTGTGGTACGTCCTAAGGGAATTTTTTTTCCTTGTTCTTCTTCTTACCTGCATAAAATCTGTAAAATTTTAGTTTTAAAAATCGGTATTCTTGGGGAAAATAGTAAATGAAATAAATATTCCTGGGTTTATGGCAATACCAATTGTGATCCTATTAGCTTGCAGGTCTTATAAATCAGCCACAGCCTGGGCTTTGCAAGGCACAGTGTGTGGAAAATGTAGTTAAATCAAAGTAAGACAGAAAGTTATCTTCACAGCAGGTGAGGGGGGTGATTTCCAGATACAGGAGGGAATATTCTTTTACATTCCATTCAATTTTCAAGCTGTATTTTTCCTTTAGCAATAGAAGTTATTACTTACCTATCTGGAGAGATTTTAAAAATGCTTCATGGCAGTAATCTTTTCCCTTGGGAAGATGCAGCCAGCAATACTCTGAAGAACTCAAAATGGAGGTGTTCTGGAAAATTCTTGCAAATATGAATGAGATACAAGGGAGAACAGGCTGCATATTGATGGTGCTAGAGCAGGAACAGATGCATAGTGTCAAGAAGCAAAGAAATGCAGTCACTCACTCCTTACAGAGCTGTGATGTCTCCACCTGAACCATGAGGAAGGATTCAAAAGCTTAATATCAAGTTAAGCTGGACAGGGAAAGTCTAGTCTGCATCCTTTTGAAGGATGCCTGTATGCAATCATATCACATCAAAGCAGAATTAATTGGAGAAGAGAAAAATGTTAAATTCAGAACCCAGAAAAAAATGGTTACACTGGGAAACTTCTTTAAATTCATTCCATAAACATCCTTATTACTGGGGTCCTAAATGAAGTTACAACCACATGCATGTTTGTAGGACTGAGTCGTTTCCCAAAGAAAATAATGAAGAGAGGATATATTTATAAATGAGAAATCTTACACTAGGCTTAAGAAAATATTTAAAATTACTGCAGGTAATAATGTTGGATCAGGAAAAGGCATAGTCTGAATAGCTAACGGATTTCTTAAAGACTGCATCTCTGTGGTTTATTTAGGAAAATTCAGCCCTGTAAAATGTAAGGAATTAATCAGTTTCATGTGAGAGTTTCTTTTTTCCCCTCTCCACTTTCACCAAGAGTGGTTGAAATAATTCAGGAAGATTTTAAACAAAATAATTTGTTTCTAATTTCATCTGCCCTCCTTCTACTGCAGCTGTAATTCTTTAATTAATCTCATAATGGATTCTTGCAAGTGATGACCTCTTCATATTCTATGGTTTTACACTTTTAATCTGTTATATTATATAATATATTTATATACACACATACGTATATATTAAGATATTATATGTTGAATGTATTTTTTCTAATAATTTGGTTCATTACTAAGCTTTATAAACAGGTTAAAAGTGAAAGGCTGCTTGCTGTCACTAGAACACTGCACTTAAGAGAATTTCACTCTCCTTTTTTAAAAAAATGACTGTATTTACAGGTATTTGTTTTTTTCCTGCTGAAAGCAAAAGTGCTCCAGTCAAAATGGTTTAAAATGGGGGCATATATATGATTGCTTTTGATTTAAAAGCACATGTATAAAATTCAACTTACACTGAAGACCTTAAAATTTCATTTTTTAAAAGAAAAAAAAGGAAATCAAAGAACAAAGCAGAACTGAAGGCTGAGTATGTGCTAGTGGTTTTCATCAAGCCTAATTCAAAATGCTTGAGATGTTTCTGAAAGTTTAATCTTGGCACTAACAGCTGAGAATGTAGTGATAAAAGTCATAAGACTCATGATACAGAATCCAATTTATTGGTCCACACCCTTGACTCAGACATCTTTGAAAATTTATAAAGATTACAGTAACATTTAATTTCTGCAACTACGTTAGGAATGTTTGAAAAAATAAAAAAGGAAGATGATCATTGAGATAAATTACAGCATGTGATCATCTGCACTGTGCTTACACAGGCACAGCAGTGGGCCTGTGAGCACAAGTGTGAACTGATCCCCCAGTACCAAAGCTGTATTTTCACTCATCACTCTGCAGTTGTTAATAATCGTTAATAATGAACAAAAGGCCAATTGCAATTTGGTGATTTTTCTGTAATTATATAAACATCTGGGTTTTTGTTGTTTTTATTTTTTTTTTTAAGGAGAGGAGAAATTCTTCAAGGGTTCTGCAATCTTTTTTGTTTCCTTTTTCTGCTTTTAACCTTAAAAGTGAAAAACCTTGGAGCATTTTTATTGAAAATACTGCTGGTGTTTTTTGCAAGCCATTTAGATAAGCAAACCTCAAATTTCTATTTATAACTATGGGATGTGCTGGAAGCCTGGAGAAAAGATTGTCACCAGCTAAAAAATAAAGCCTCCAAATAGTCCTGCAGCAAAACTAGATTTGAGACTCTTGGGTAATAAAAAGAAGGGGAGAAGTGGGGCAGGAAAAGAAAGACCACGAGCTGTCAGTGGAGTGTTAAAATCCGACTCAGAGAATACAAAGAAGTGGGTGACAGATTGCAGAGCACAGGAGCTGCTGGCCCTGACTCCCCTGAAATCCTCCCTGTGGCATCACTCACTCAGACATCTTTTCTGATGTAACAGTCTGCTTTCTTACCTGATGCTTTTAGGCTGTGCAAGAGTTTAAATTTGGTAACTTCACAGAACCTATCATATTTTGCAAGTTGGAATCATGTCAGAAATGAGAGGGGTTAATGGGTATAAATGCAATTTTCATGAAGCTGCCCAGAAAATCTGGAATTCTGGGTTTCTGCCCGAATTGGTTTCTGCCTGTAAATCCCCAAATGCTTTTAGCTGAGGACCTGCCACTCTGGAATGATTTCTATTTCTGGTCAGTTCTTTCAATTTTATAATTTTCTTTTTCTGTCTTGACTAATTACATTGAAAAAATGGTTGCCTTCATTCTGGATTTTCTTCTCAGTCCAGGGTTGTGTTCTGCAAACTGTTGTGTTTCTCTTCATAAATCTCAAGTCATTGAATGATTTGGAGGACACTTGGATAATTGTAAGCAATAGTCTCCAGTACTTCTAATTCTCTGTAGTTTTTTCTCTCCTAACTCAGGTGCTCATGTCAGTTGTTCATGTACTCTAGTACTTGTATCTTCCCATATTTCTCTTCTTTTTGTACACCTTGAATTGTAAAAATTCAAATATATTGAATTATATTATACTGAATTATAATATATTGAATAATGAATTCTGAGTCTTCCTGTCAAAGTATGAAGAAAGCAATGGTGCATTGCACAAACAAATTCTGCTAGAGATCTTTCAGCCCTTATTTCCCATATGCATCACTGAATGTTGGTGTTTGGAAATTTCCTGTATGTCAGCTCTTGCTTTGCTAATCTGATCCTAAGTGAATTAAAAAATGCCCTGAAACTTTTTATCCTCTACAGTCATGAAAGCAAGACTAAGCATTTGACAAACTCTGCTCCTGATTTGGAGAATTAGGTTTGTCCTGTCACTTTAAAAAAATCCATTTTGCAGAAGCCTCTTCAGCTGAGCAATCCTCTAACTGTTCCATTTCAGATTCATGACTTGCATGTGTCAAATGTGTCTATGGGTAGGTATAATTTCAGTTTTATCATTTGTCTGGTTAATATATCTGTATTCAATAGGTCATTTTCCTGTCACTTGTGACTGAATATTTCCTGGAGTGAAAGTTTTCACTAATAATTGTATACATGCAGACTTCCAATAGTAAGAAGCTAAAATTATATACAGTTTATAAAAAACCTGTCTCTTTAAAAGTCAGGTCTTATTTCAGCAAGATTGCTGGTGGCTCCAATTTCATGTTCAGGCTTCTTTGGCATTTCATTGGGAGGCTAGGGTGAAACTCCTTTCTATATATATATTTTAGTCTAAGCCCCTGCTAATAAGTTATTCCAATACATTTTCTTTAATGGATTTTCATCTTCTTATAGTCTGAGTCTATAGTATTTTTCATTACTGTTTCCAACTGTTTAAATTACTAAAGTCTAGTTCATAGAGCTCTATGAAGAAGTGTCCTCTATAAAGAGTGTGGGAGCATAAACCTTTCCTAAGCTACTGTCACAAAGCACTTGTGTTATATAGTAGTGCACAAAGTAGGTCATAGTTTATTCACTGTTATGCTGAAACAACCAAGTGTCAAGCCAGAATATCAGTCCTGTACATTAAGATGAGGGAAAATTATGCCTGCCATCCAAATTAGATGATAAGGATGTTTGAACTTAATGCTCATATAAATAGGACAAAAGCTCCAAGTTTTGCAGATTTTTGAATTTTCCCTTCCCAGGAGCTAATGAACAGTAAATGCAGACACATTCCAGTCCTTCCTTTAGCCATCACCTGTGCCTCAGCATTGCAGCACAGCTATGAGAAACTGTGTCAAATGAGCTGCATTCCCAAGGAACGTGGCAGACCAAGTAGTAGCTGACTTTATTGTAGTAGGAGTAGCAGGTCAAAAATAGCAGTTAACAGTTGTGCTCCTCAAGAACACCCCCACCTCACCTCCAAAAAAATTAATCAGTCCCCACTAGTGCTTATTATTGCAGTGGTGGCTATAGTGTCCTACGGTTTAGAACGTGCATGTGATTAAAGCATAGTTTAATCAGGTTTTCTCACTATGAAAAGATAAGAGTAAGGAAAAAAAGACTGAAAATTACAGTAAAGAGACTGAAACATAGTGCTAAAAAATTAAACTGTTCTGGTAGGAGAAACCATATGACCTATTCAGAAAGAAATACCAGTACTAGAAGAAATAAGTGAGATGTGAGATTTTTTTTTTTTCTTAAAAAAAGTGCTGTTACAGCACTAAAGGGCCTCGGTTGCTCTGTATCTCAGGACTCCAAACAGGAGCTGATGTTTTAAAAGTATACTAAATACTGATCATGCTGCCAATGAGCATGATTGTGTTATTTAATTCCAATATTGCTCCTCCTTAAATTAGGCATTCTCTGTAGATAATTTTCACGCATTCAGTTACACAAACATCTTGGGATTTAAAGTGCTTGTGTTTTTCCTGAATCCAGCTTTCTGTGGGAGCAGTTTTCTTGGCATTGCCTTGAGCCTGGCAGCAGTGCACAGTTGCAATCCCCACTGTGTAAATGGCATCCTGGGGCAGTTTGTTCTGCCCAGTTATGTCCATACGCCTTTCCCCAGCATGCAGGGAATATCAGCAGAGAAAAGGGAATGGTTTCCATCTCAAAAGAATCACAGTTGTGATTCCCACAGTGGTGGGAGCTGGCCCTGCATTACTGCTCACAGTGACTGCAGACAGGGAGAGATGGAATGGGAATGGTGCTGCTCGAGTTCAGATTTTAATACTTTTTTAAATGCAACTGAAAACTGAAATGGGTTTCTCACTCTGTTGGAAGAATTATAGGACTTCTAGGACTGAAATGGCTAAAATTCAGCATAAGGAATGGCACAGCTGCAAATCAGGTTGATGATGCTGACATTTACACTGTTCATTGCTTTAGATATGTGTTGTCTGAAAGAAACGAGCTGGATTATCAGGTGGTGTAAGTGGTTCTAAACATCTTCCTTAGGCATTTGAAAATATTTTAAGCAAGCTAGTTCACTTTGAGGTGTCACAGCCTGAAAAATGCATTTCTCCCATGGAAATTTCTAGTGAAAAAATGCAGCCAGGCTACGTTCTCCATCTTTCCAGCTTATCCGAATCCTGAGGACATCTTACTTTTCTATCTGCATAGGAAGCAAGTATATGTCAAAAACTATTTAAATAACTGGCTGAAATCCAGATTTCTGCTGACAGCCTGTGCTTCCTGCTTGGTATGATGTGATTGGAAATTGTTATGCTTAAGTAACACAGGTTATGATAAGACAAGGACACTACTGACTAAAAGCATTGCTAGCAGATACCTAAAATACCTGCTCATTTTAATGTGAAAGTGTGTGAGGTTTCTGAATGTTGCAATTTTTATTAAATATTTGCAAATGTCAGCCTCATCACATCAAAGAATATTAGACAAAATTCAATGCAATAGAAAGTATTTTGTATACAGGACATTCATAGTCATATGGGACATTAAATCCACTCTCAATTTTTCTCCTTGACAGCTGTACAAACAGAAGCCCTAAAATCAGAAAGGTCTTGTGCCATTGAGGCACTGGGCATGTATTGCCTTGACCATTGTAAAACAGGATTTTACATTTTGGGATTCTAAGGAGTTGCTGTGTCCCTCCTCATACAACACTTTTCCTGTATGCTTTCTATGAGCTGGGATTCTCCAGGTTGGGAGCACATTGAGCATCTTAAATTAGCACATAGCCCTGTTGCAGCTCAGTATTCCCAGGATGTACCAAGAAGGTTTTGTTTGCTGGTTTTCAGTTGCATGCCTTGGAAGGGTAACTAAGCTCTCCTGAAACTGTATGTTCAAAAGGGGATTTTTTGGGCTTATTTGGCTTTACCTCTAGCATAGCTTTTATATATAAATCTCCCAACAAACTTGCTTGATGTAAAAGGTGTGTACACATCTTCTGAAGTATAGGAAATTGAAAAGCAGATTTTTTAAAGCTGAAAGGCAGTTTGTAAAATTTTAAAATATCAAAACCAGAATAAGTTGGCTGAAATCACACAAGTAGAATGAGGAACCAGACTCTTGTATCAGCAGAAGAAAAACATTAGGTTAATCTGTATTTCAACATTCTGAAAGAATACAGAGCTTTGAAAACAGCTTTCACTAGGGGGTGGAACATTTTTACTTTTATGTACAGCTTTTGTTCATTTAGAATTGTTTATTCCAGCAAGCAACCCTGTGCTCTTTGTTTGACTGATTTTTCCCATTTGGCAGACCCTTTGCAATCACATGGATAACATTCTTCTTTCCACTGAGACATAGAAAAACTATTCTTTATTGACCTTGCTTGTTGTCCTAAATGACAAAAATATATGCTAGGTGAACTGTATGACTTAATCACTGATTTTAATTGAAAATTCTTTAAAGGAAAAACCTCAAAGAACTGCTTTCAATTTTTTTTTTAACAATTCAGTGACTTCTTATTAGCAAACAACTCTGCCCTCAGCTACACATACACAATTCCCACAGCTGGCACAGAGAATTGTGTGCAAGAATCTGAGTGCTAAATCTGTGTCAAAACATGAAAAAAAAATGCCATGCAAAGAAGAAATACACACACTTTTTGGGTTGGGCAGGGGATTTTTATTTATTTATTGAACAACAGAGTATTTGCTGTGGAAGTATGGACTTTTTTCTTGTTACTGTGCCTGTTAATTTTTTTTTCTGTACAGTTGCAGTGGGAAGCAAATCAGAAGAGCTGGACTAACGTACACAGAATCCTTCAACATCTCAATTTTAGTTTCCTCACTACAATTCCAAAGCAGAGCTCGTGGACTTTGTGATACTGATTTAGAAATGCTCTTAACATTAAAGTTTTACATGTGAGGTATTGTAAGTCAAAGGCAGGTTATGTAAGGACCCAGTATGCCAAAACAAAATTCAGTCTTAGTTTAAGTGAGCATGATTCTGTTAAAACAGATGGAATAGTGCACATCTAGCCAAAAATGTTGAATCTGTGTTTATCTTGTGTTCCTGAATGCTCGCTTAAAACCTTTTCTGTCAGGAACAAAACTCTGGATGAAATTAAATGGGGTTCTACCCACATGTAGGCAAGTGTTATATCTTCATTTATTATCAACTAGACTCCTCTGTCTCCTGCAGAGCTGTGACAATTGACACAAATCCGGGCTCTGTTCAGAACGGTCTAATTTGCAGAAATGCGGTGCCACTGCAATTCCAATGGAAGGCAATGAGAGCTGGGGTTGCTCTGCATTTCTGCAGGGGAGAAAAGTCAAAGGCCCTTTTGTTACCACTTAGCACATGTGCTGAGAAAATGTAGAATTAAGATCCCAGTGTCAGCATTTTCAGCAATCTTATGCAGGCTACTTACTTATATCAGGTCCAAGCACAGTAAAAATAAGATTGGGCCCCTTGCTAAGGAACCCTTATTATTTTTTAACTCAGACCTGTCAAGAACAATCTTTTTTATGCCTTTATAATTTCATAGTTAGAGACGATAGTAGAAGAACTACAAATTATTCCATGGAAGTCAAAGGTATAGTTGTTTTGACTGAACACCTAATAAAACACGGGCGGTCTCTAGCACTTGCTGTGGTTCCACATGGATTTCTTCCATCACTTGCACAGACTTTGTCTTCACTCTTACACCAGTACCCACCCCCTGAGTTTCTTCCTGGTTGGTGATGATGGTTCTTCAACCAGATCTGAAAAATCAAAACACTTGAGGAAAAAGCTCTCCTCCTGCACTCTTCAAGGCCAGCTGTATTCTCCTGTCCCTCCTTTTCACAAGCACAAGCAATTGAACCAGAACAGGAAACTGCTGAGCCAACGGGGAAAAAAAATCCTTTTTGTGTTAGGAGTTTAGCTGCTGAGCTCCTTGACTGGCTCATGTGGGTTTGATGGGTGCCAGAGCTAAGGGTAAGTGTGGGAATGTGGCCAGAGGTGGAGGAATGTGGTTTAGAAGCCCTTTCCTTCAGTTTAACTTTGCTTATATTGAGGAACTGCACCAAGGAGCAATTCTCTCCGTAGCACTGCTCACTGCAATGGAAAAAATCTGTGTGGATTTTAAAACCAAGTGGACACAAATATTGTAAGTAAATAGTAAAGCCTTTATTCTCGTTAAGAACAGCATTTTGAAAATAAAACATTTGCCCATGCTTTACAACCTTTGTAGTTTTGTATACTTATGTACAGTCATCATGATACACATTGATTGTCTTGAAAATCCTTTAATAAGATACCAGTATGCAACAACCAGCGGAAAAAAGGGTACGTTATAAAACACACGTTAATACATTTAATAAATATATATTATCTATCAAAAATGAGCTTTAGCTCTCATCAATTAATAAAAAGCACCTGCTTTGTAATCCTGTAAGTTGGTAGAATAATCCAATTGTTTTATTATAAAAGCTACAATGCTCCCTTTTGTATGGCCTTTAGTTAGACCCAAGGCATCAAGCTCAAACAAAGCCAACCAAGATGCCTGTGTTTAGACTAAAAGCAGAAACAGCTAATTTTAGAGTATTTCATGTGCCTTGTTTATAGAAACAGCTGGATGTATTAAGAGTGTTCTTCTGAAGATGCTACATATTTTCTGGCAAGTGTCAAACACCCTCAACCCTTCTGAAAGCAGGATCTGTATGACTGAACTCTTTTCCTGCCATTGATCAAAAGCCAGTCATTATAAATCTTGTTTTGGTAATAGATGCTTTTGTCACATGCTTTGTGATTTCATTTTCTGCATGGAAACACGATGAGCACATAACTATCAAGGGACAACATAGTAGCTTTTATAGTATAAAAGCTAATTATAGTTAGGAGAACTGCGAAAGGCTTGTGCTTACTTACTTATTCATGTTGTTCACAGATGCTCTACATTCTAGAAAGCTTTCCAAAAAGGCAAAAGTAAACACTATTAACAAAAATATAAGTTAACATAAAGGTGCCTTTCTTCAATTACAGTTTTATTTTGGGGCATTTTACATCACAGACTAGTGACATACAAAAAAAGAGTTGCTCATTACTAATTGTATAAAGTTGGAAAATAAAGACCCTCCTACATCTATTGCCACACTTTCACCACCACACATTAAACCCAATCCTGCTAATTTTTAATTCACTGAGTAGTCCACATGACTAACCCAGTGAGACTAGTCATGTGAATAGCAGTTTGTAAGATCTGGCCTTATCTTTGCATAAGCCCTGAAATTCCAAACAACTTCATCAGAAGCAGGATTGGGAACTCTATTTATCAATTCAGTCACATCTAGAAAACGAAAAAGAAAGTTTCTTAAGATAACTATGTCTTGTATAGATTTTGTCAAAGGTCTGTAAAATATGTATTATAATTCATAAGTCTTGGTTGTAGCATGATAAACTTTTTAAAAGAAAGCTGTCCTACCATTTATGCCATGGTCATCTTATATGTTTTTCTGATAAGAGTTTTATGAGGGATTTTTTTTGATAAGTGTTTTTTAAAAGCAAAATTCTGCAGAAAAGTGATGGTAATAGTTTTTTATTGTTCCAAATTACGTGTCTTCTGGGTGGCTATCATTATCTTAAATATTACCTTATTTGATCAAAGCTCTGCTCATAACAAGCAAAATGTATTTCTAAGTCACTGGATAGCATGCAATATCCACCCCTACCCTACTTGGTTACTAAGGCCATCT
The DNA here is from genome assembly GCA_037013685.1 of Acridotheres tristis. NCBI lineage: Eukaryota > Metazoa > Chordata > Aves > Passeriformes > Sturnidae > Acridotheres > Acridotheres tristis. The sequence continues at coordinate 7,113,075 of CM072901.1, forward strand.
AGTTACATACAAAATGAAATAAAGAATCCCTAAAACAAGCACATGCTTCCTTTGCCTCGAGGAGGGGAGGGCAGGGGGGAGCTGACATACTCCTTCACTCATGCATGACAGAAAAACATTGCTTCTGGAGGAGAAGGGCTTTGAAATAAAACCCAATAAGATGATCATGGCAAGAATGGCAATATATATTTTTATATATATATATACACATATATATCTGTGTGCAACACTTAGGGACTGGTCTTGCAGCCTCTGTACCTGTATGTAGACCTAGTGGTGTCGGTGGGACTACTCGTGGGAGTACAAGTCTGCAGGACTAGGTTCCTAATTCAGTAGAAATGGAAGTACATGAGGAATCAGGAAGACTCTTGAAAAATAAAAAGCTTGTCTTTCTTCTGCAGTATACAGCAAGTAACTTCTCTTTGTGAAGCTACTAAGCTATTCAGTTATTTGTACATTTTATTTTTTTTAGTTTGAAAATATATCTTTTATTACAGCATATGCAAAGTTTAATTATAATATGTTTCCTATGCCTTCAAGTAAAAACAATTAGCTTTTAGTATTGAGGAAAGCTAAGATTAACATTGGCCAAACAGTGAGGATACAGTGATGTTTTCAATGTCCGATATGTATTAAATGTTAAAGAAAGGAATGATTGCTTGAACATAATGAAAAAACATGGCACAACAAATGGGCAATGGGAACCGTTTAAATAACCCGGAGAAAACAAAGATGAAAAGCTTTGAAAACTCTGCCTTATATCAACTCAAGAAAATTGATGGGGAGGGGAGGAGTAGGGAAGAAACCACCTTAAATAAACAAAAACAACAACAAACCACCTCCAGCACAGAGATTCTACTCTCTAGGCACTAAAATGCACCACCACGTTTAAATGCACAAACACCTGCGGTCGAGGGGACTCGTACGAACGGGGGGAGCTCGGGGCTCTCGGCCGCTCCGCTCCGAGCGTGCCCCGGGGCCAGCGCTCGCCACTGCCCCGGCTCCTGCCGGCCCCTGCCAGCCACGGCCACGGCCACGGCCACGGCCACAGCCTGTCCCACCCAGCCCTTGCACAAACACATCCCTCCAAGGACGCTGTGCTCGCACCCGGGCCGGGGCTGGACACACGGGATCCATCCCAGAGGCCGAGCAGAGCTGCCTCCTCTGTGCCCCGAGAGGCTCCACAAGGCGCACGGACCGTGCCCAGACCCCGCAGCCCTGCAGAACGGCACCTCTAGGCCAGCCTGGGAAGAGCAGAGCACCGAACTAGAGAGCGGCGGGGAGCGAGCTGCCACAGTGCCACGTGTGACTGCACTCCGTGCTGCGGGACCGCCAGGGAAGGAGCAAACACGGGCTTCTCATGGCCTTGGGAATGACGGGAAAAGGAGAAAAACGGAAAGAAATCCTGCGTGTTTTCACACTATAGTGGCAATCTCTTGTGGCAACATGAATTAAGTTTAGGTGAGAGGAGGGTATTTTGCAAGCAACTGGCAACCACCAAAACCAGGCTTGCCTGGCACACGAGTTACAGACAAGAGAATATCTTACACTTCAGAATACAATATCCCCTCTGCCAATTTAACGTGTGCCTACTTCTGCTTTAAATTAGATTCAGCTTCAGTTTTACGATTTTGTTTTTGCAATTCTCCATTCAATGGTGTTCACATTTAGGCAAAATCCTCTGTAGGATTTAGAAAGATCCTGGATGTTTTGTTGCTTTGTTCTGGTACTGTTATGGATTCCTTCCCTCAAAGACACACTGCCAGGGAACAACATCTGCAACAAGGATTCTTATTCTCTACAGCCTACAGCCTTTCACCAGAGGTGTCGTCCAGTGTAACTTGGCGGAGCAGTTGGTATCTGGAAATAAGGACAATAAACCCATAACTAAGAGATCTAGACCGTTCAAAAATCACTGTTACCACGCTACATGTACATGACAGCTTTCCAGATGGTCGTTCTAGAGCAAAGTGATACAAAGAAACTCGTCTTCCACCCATACAGTGCATTATCTCTCTCTAAAACCATGACTATATATACACATGAGCTTTGTATCTAGCTCAGAATCAAGCAAAACAAACAAGAAACCCTAAATTCTCAAGTTTCTTATCCTTTAACTGCCTTCTCCCTGAGCTGCACATTCTAGTATCAGGAAACAGGCAGAGATGAATTAAAACTTCAGAAGGATGCAATCCGTTACTGACAGCAAAGCCAAGCCTTTTCATTTTACTCAAGTTGACATGTTTCACACACAGTGTTACCCACACAGAATTCTTGTATCTAGTCTCTCTTGTTCACTAAAATCAGCCAAAACTTTACTTACTTAAAAACAAAACCAGACCTGCAATCAGTTCATGTTATTTGGTTTTAAATGTAGAGGTTGAGTTATGGAATCAGCTCATGATTCAAAAGAAAGAAATCCCAACTCACATGAGTACAAACTGGCTCATGAGTCGATTTTTAAGAAGCATGTAGATATGCATGATAAATGTGGGGATGAAAATTCTTCTTTTTTAACAGTATGCCTGCTATATGAAATGTTTTAAGTGAAAATTGGATATAATGCGAAAAACATTTGTGAAATCCGTTTGGCATCATAAAACCAATCTCACAACAACCAGGCTGCAAAAATACAGGTCTATCAAAGAATGACGTGTCAAACCATTGTCTAGGGAAGAAAACCTGATGCTGTTAACATTAAAATATTCTATATTCCTCTTTTATGAATTGCTTTTCAAAAGATGTACAAACCTGTAAGTTACAAAGAGTTACATGTATTTTACAAGAAAATGGAATATATGTGAGACCAACATTATCTGCAACAATTATTTAAAGTAATGTATTGCCTGAAAACATCTGTGTGACTCACACCATCTTGCAAAAATCAGATTAGAAATGGTGTCATTTAATAGTTGTGTTAAATACCTTAACACAAATTTAATTTGAAAGGGCCATTGAATATGTTGTCTCACAAAAAAACTTGGTTCACTGAAGCTGCACTGCAAAATGTGAATAGCCAAGTAAACAAATGCAAAATACTTGTTAATTACATATTTTCTAGAGGGAAGGGAAGCATTACATGCATACTTGCTGCCTTATATTTTCATTTATAGCTTTCCCGCTGCTGTGAATAAGCTAAAGCAGGTTTTCAATTAGTAATGGTTGTATATATCAGTGCATTTCAAAGATTTCTTTAATCATCACATTTTGATACTTACAGTCCCACCATTTAGCACAACTGCCATCTCAGTTGGCTGATAAACATTGCTTCTAAAGGGAGCACTAGGCCGGCTTCCCAAACTGCCGTTTCGAAATCCTGCCGTTCTTAGCGCTGTGTTTGGAAAAGAGAGATCACTCTTAGAATACAATTAAAGCTGTGCAATCACAGTATCTTCCTCCCAGTTTAGTTACTGGGAACTTTGCCACTGATTTTAACTTCCACGTTGCTTTTGAACAGCTGTTTCCCTTGCATGTTGGGAACGGACTTCAGAAGAATCAGATTTACATTAAATGAACTGTTTGCTAGGGAGGGGGAAAAAGGAACCAAATTTTTGAAGCTTGCTTAATCTCATTTTAGTGGGAGCTCAATGTCTTTAGTCACCAAACCTGTGATATATCTTGCACAATGCATTTTGCAAAGTGCTCCCTGTGTTGGTCTGGATAATGTGGGGTTAAGGAAAATGTGTTACATTTTGCTTTCTATCAAACTCCGTGGACAGGGATCCAAAGCCTTGCTCGAGCCAGTAAGCAATGCTCACAACCCCCTGAGCATTACTTCAGCATGACTAGCATATAAGGATTTTCCAGATGTTTCAGATTATATTTACTCTGAGAAACTAGAAAGATGGAGTAAATATTGCTTTCAAATAGCTTAAACATGGCAAATCACTGAAGCCAAAGAGAAGATACTGATAGTCCTCTTGGATGTTTATACCAGGAATAAATCAGTCTCCCCGTTAATTTTAGTGCAAGTTTGGTTCAAGATGTAAATTCTGAATGAGATATGTATATGAGGGATATGCTTCTCTCTCTAAAGCAGTCAGGGGATTGGCACATACAAACTCCCTCTTTAATTTCGAGGGTAAATAATGACTTCACTGAACTCAGAGTGGCCAGGGAACAGAGCTCATTTATCCACACGATGTGCGTGGTCACAACGGGCAAAACTCATCTGTCAGCTGCTAAACAGAAACAAGCCCGGTTCAGGCACCTGGGGCAAGAACTTCTCTTAGATTTAATTCAGATTACAATCCTACAGTCTCTGCCTGAAATCGTGAATGAGCTGAAGTTTATGAGAATTTCAGCACAGACTTTAATGAAGCCAGGATTTATCTCCAGTGTAGTTGCTCTATGTAGAAGATTTAAATGGATCCTGCTGCCATATGCTCTCCTCTATCCACTGCTACTCCTCTCTTTGGGAGTTGTGCACCAAGAGGAAAAACAGTACAGATTTAGCATGGAAATTTAGAAATTCCACCCTGCAAATGCTCAGCTGTTGACTTCAGATACATACAGACCCTCACTTGCTCTCTATTGGAAAATCACGTATTTTTGCAGAACACTGGGTGAAAAAATTATGAAAATGTCTAAACTGCAACTAAGTACTTTTTATTAGCTATTTAACCATCTCAAGGTTGGTAACTTTTTTTTGCTATTTGATTACTTCTTGTGTGATAAACACACATAATTGCACTGGTATTTGCTAGTACATATGGACACAAAAATATCTTTATCACACCATCATTAAAATATTTATACAGACTATTTACACAAAATACACACAGTCATTTCAAAGCTATCTCAAAGAGCCAGTAAATTCAATATTGCTAAATTTTCTTTCCCTATTATTGCAAACAGCTACACTTATTTTGACATGAGAATCTGTGAAAAGCTTGTAGACAAAATACTCATTTTGGATTTTTTTCTCACACCAGTTTTACCATTTTTCCTTGTACTTTTTACATTACTACCAAATAAATCCACTTGCATAGGGTATGTGCAGGTAAAAAACAAGAAGTAATGAGGATATTTGAGCAAATGTGTCAAAGCCTCTTTTAAACACATTTTAAATTTTGTTCACTTTGCTTTTAGGCATTGACTGTGACGGTGACTGTAGTACTAGAGGTTATTAAATGAAATTTAATGATACCAGAGCTGCTTGGGCTTGGGTTTCCTGACAGCTGTGGCATTCTATATTTCACATCCAGATTTCACTTGTTTAAGGCAAATTCTCTCTGTCTACAGAGGTTTCCCTACTAGTGTGCACTGCACTTCCAGAAAGCACTGAGAACTCAGTCAACTGCTTTGTCCAGGCTTTCTAAATACTATAATATAATTTTAGAAGGCACACCTATGAAAATAACTCTTCTAAAGAGATATTTCAACCTTTTGTATAAATATTAAAATCCCAGATTAGTATGCTGTTTAAATGATGTTTAAGTTACTGACTTTAGAATAGTTTTGCTCTATTAAAGCTTAATATTGTTTATGGAATAGAGCAGCTCTTGTTGCAAAGTATAACTTGAAGCTACATTTTTGCTAAGAGAGAAGGAATCAAGGAGGACATATGCTTGTTTGAACCTGAACGCTGTTCAGATTCTTAAAATGCTGCTTAAAATCTTAAAAAAGAGCAAAGTTATTAAATTGTTTTATACAGGTATTAGTGGAAATAACAAGAATTAATGGAAAATATGTTTGTCCAGGCATGTTTTCTATTTAAAGCTAACTGTTTAATGAAACAAGTATTACAGTCAGGAAACTGTTTTCTGCTTATCATGTCTTCCAAACTTTACAACTAGTGAATCTTCTATTCTTAAACATCATTCTTAAGTATAAAGTAATTGAAGAAAATACCTTTCCAATAATTTCTAAACTCTTGATGATGAATTCTCAAATTCTGATTAAATGGATGAGAGAAGGGAACACTCTCTATATACCTGCAGAGCCAATTGCTCACAGACTCCAGGTGCTTTGCCACTGACAACCATCAGCACGGGCATCTGACTCAGTGACTTGGTTATTATTAAAGTATTTACTTTAAGTATATCTACCCTGCTACTAAGTTTTGTTTCCAAACCCTGCTGTCCCAAGCCAGTCCTTAAAGAACTGCTGCAAAGGAATATTTAATCTGTTTTGATGTATTAAAAATTCTATATGCCATGGGAATAGGAATGACAGGCATTTATTATGGTATACATTAATAAGGACATCAGATAAGGAAATCTGTTTTGTATTGTACTATAAAATTCAGATAGATTAAAACAGAACATAAATTGCACTACAATAGCATAATGATTTTATAGCTATCATACATCTATCCATTTCACAAAAAAACTTAATTACTGAATGATTAGATCAAAAAGGAGCTTCCAGTTCTTTTTTAAAAATGCATCCATGAATAGGAATGATACAGAGTGAAAGATCCAATTTTGTTCTTAGATCTGCCTTAGCCAGAAATAGCTTCACTGAAGCCACTGCAGTTACTTTACTATGAAATTAATTTAATGGGGGATGGAGAACAGTAAAAAAAACCCAAAAAAATAAAACACCACAGGAAAAAAAAAAAAAAGAGTGCTTTTCATAGCAGTCGATAGTGCAACTGCCTCTTGCTTTGGAACATTAGTAATAACAACCATTCTTTTATTCATGTGATTTTTTTTAGTTTGCCACTGCCCTTGTGGCATCTATTCACAGAAAAAACTTCCCTACTAGAACTTTACATTTCCTGCCGAAAAACTTAAAGGAAAAAATGCCTTCCTGACCCTACACTGTGCCAAACAAAAGTGTTTGATTTTCCTTTTCCTCCGTGTCTGGTCAGTACCCAGGGAAATATCAAACCCAGAGGAAATCAGACACATAAATATGAATAGGAAGGTGAAATGCCCTCAGCCTTCTTTCAGGAGGTGCCAGAGCAATGTGGCAAATACTGCCTGGGATACCAGGCCGGCATTCTTCTCCATGAGAGTGAAAAAAAAATCAGTGGAACAAAATCCTTCATCCAGGTGTGGGGCAGCACAACCCCCCGAGAGCCCCACGGGGCTCCTGCTCCCCGAGGCACGGCTGGCACTGCTGACCTGCCTTAACCCTCCAGCGGGGTTTGCAGCTCTGAAGCACCTCGTTCTTCCTGGACCTTCCAGCAATCACTCAAAAAACATTTTCACTGCAAATTTTAATGATGCCACCACACATCGTTCCACAACAAGGAAGGGAAATTACCTCAAAACCTCTCTGAAACCTCAGACACTCGAGCCTTCAGAACAAAGGCTGTCTTTGAACTGTCCATAAACCACTTGGTATTTTTCCCCCACAGGGACACAAAGTGGCACTAAATCCATTTTAATGGAAATATAATTAATAGTAATTATTTTGTTGCTCAAGTGGCTGAGCAATTTGTAACGTAGACCACTTTATTTTTTTTTCTGAGGTTTTGGGAAAATATTTTGTATTAAATGTTGATAACTGCTAATTACAAAAAAAGTAATTTTAATTATTTAAAATAAATAATTTGTTATTTGTTCCACAACGAATTTTTTATTCTTTTGGTGTTGGCTTTGCATTTGAAATTGTCCAGTTTTTCAAAGAATAATCAACATGCAGAAGAATAATTTTAACCTATGTGTTTATGTATGCATTTTTTCATTTTTCTCCCTCAGGAGATGATATCTTAGTGAAAACTGTAAAAGGAAAAAGGTGTAGTGTGAAAATTATTTCATTTATCACGACCTTAATTTTCAACACCTGAAAAATTTCTCATACAGAGAGTTTTCTTGACACTACAAAAAAAAAATATAGTCCTTTATAGCCAATTTTTACCTGCATTATGTTCATCCATTGAAAAGGCTTTATTTTCCATGTAGCTCCGAGGAAGCTGTATGTCTTCCTCAAAAGCAGTTTCACGCATCCTTGGCTGTGAAGTATCAAAATAATTGGGTGTGTTTTCCTGCTGTGATGGAAGGATGGTACAGTGGACCTCTGGGATGGCATGAAAAATAACAAACACCCAACCACTGGACACCAGTGCAATAGCCAGAGTGGGATCACTCCATTTGTCTCTCCTCTGCAGCTCAGCATTCCCGAAGAGGTACATAGTCATCCAGGCTACCCAAATCAGAATGGAAAAAAAAAGGGTTATAATGAGGCATACTCCGTTTTTCTTCCATTTCTTAAACTTCCCACAGAGCGTGAAAAACGAAAATCCCATGGTAAATACCATCAGGAACATAACGTAAATGGAAGCCATCACAAAATCCATGGGCTCGTAGCTGCAGGCCCGCTTGTTCTCCCTGACGATGGTCAGGATCAGCCACTCGGTGGCAATGATGACCTGCACCAGCATCAGGCAGACGGCCACCCCGGCCAGGTGCCAGCCAGACGGGCTCTTCCCGTGGCGAACGAGCCTGCGGAGTCTCCAGGCTTGGGCCAGCAAGCACGAGAAGCACAAAGCAAAGATAACTCCCCACAGAAACCTTCGGGTGGAGCACACCATTTCATCTTCCTGGATGATGAAAGCGAACGTCAGCCCGAACAGTCCCAGAGTCCCGAAGAGAAAGAGGAAGTGCATGCCCAGGGGGCTCTTCTTCTCTTTGTCCTTGATGAAGGGCAGCCTCACCAGCAAAATCAGCATCAGCAGCAGCGTGGTCAGCACACCTGCCCCCGCCACCGCCTCCAGAACAATCCCCCAGATGGCATCCAGGTCACACAGGTACACGTACTGAGGGAGGAGATCCAGTCCACACCCCTGAGCAGTGCTGGAGTTCTCTGAAGAGCCATAGCTGATCACGAAGAAGAGGAAGAAACCAATGGCTGGGTAGGTTTTCATTTTTCTGTCTGAGACAACAAAATATTTGTTTAGCTAGAGCTGAGTGTGGAGGATTTCACAGCCACTGAAGCCCAGCTTGTTTCAGTAGCCCATGTTTACAGTTTTTGCACTGGATCTGCAGCTGGCACAGCCTCCCCCCAGCCCCCTTCACTGCCCTCCCAAAAGCTGCTTTGGCCTGTTGTACTCAGAATGCAAAATGACTCATTGCTCTGTTTGCACAGATTGAAAACATTTCCAAACTCTGACCCTGCAACTGGCTAAAATACAGCCAGAAGAAATTATGTATCCTGTTGCAAATATTACATTGTCTGCAATACTTAGACACCTACTACCTGCTCAAAGGTAATACCCCACTCACATCAAGGTGTTGAAAGCATTGTTTAAGCGTTTAAAGGTGTTTAAGTTGCAGGGCCTGAGGCAGTGTAAGCTATATCACAATTAGACTGTCCCACAGCCTTGCCCCTTTTAGTGGACCAAAGGCAGAGTCAAAACCACATTTAAAATTATTACTTTTTAAAGGATAAAGCAATCCAAGAAAAATAAACATTGTACATTCTTAAAAAAGAAAAATCTTGTCTTTATGCTCAGTCAAAAGGCAGTTATCATATTCGCTTCTTTCATCCTCTTCCAAAGCCCAGATATTAGATTTCATTTGGAAGTGGGAATGGTAGTCTAGAAAAATCTCATATTCTGTGACAAGGGTGCACACATGCAGTGTCATCAATCAACTAATCAAAAATGAATGCCTCATTGTGCTTCTTAGCCAGTCCGAAACCATTCAAAGAAAACAAATAACAAAAACCAGAGCATCACTTTCTTGGATCCAAAGAATGGACAATGGTAAACTCTCCAGGAACACAACACATCCCATTTGACCATCAGGACCAAAAACCTAGACAAATCCCAACTTAGTTTTAGGAAGAACATGGGTTAGGTGCTTTAAAAATACACATTATGGCATTTGCTTTTATTAAGCAAAGCAGAGCAAAGGAGAATGTTAAAAAACGTAACCTTTAACTGCCAGTCTGCCTGGGCCACAGCCGCCCTGTAAGGGCAGTCTGGAGTAAACACTGTATGGAGCAGATGTGAAACCTGACTCTGTTAACCTTCACTGGCAGTCAGTGCTGCAGGTTCCAGCAGGATTTTCCTCATTGATGTGAGGAACGTTTCAGACTCCCACTTGTACTGTATGACCATGAGGAAGAAAAGCAGCACGTAAGCAGCAGTAATGTTAGTCAATGTGAGTCACACACCTCATGGGAGATGTTTAGGATGCACAGTGAAAAGCAGAGAAACCATCAGGAGTTCTTTCATACAACAGCCCTAAATGGTTACCTGCCCAAAGAGATTTTGTAGATTAGAACTGCTTTTAATGAAAACTTTGAAAACTTTAATGAGAGTTGAAAATGATTTGAAGTAGCAGTGCAATGTTGCATTGAGCACAATCAGTCATAACCAACACAAAAACTATTTACATAGACTGTCTGAAACTGTACTGTGTCTCTTAGAGCTGAGAACTGTAGATTTGCTCGTGCATGACAATCCTGTGCTTTATAGTTCTGTAATGACCAAAGAGAAATCCTGAGGATCTGAATCTCCAGTGTGTAATGACCAATGGCCATTTTCAGCCTCTGTCAGGAGACAGATGGTGAAGCTTCTGATGTTTCCTATTAGGGGCACCAGGACAGCAAACATGCCAATATAAACGTGTAATGACTCTATGGTCTTCATTCACACAGGACACAAAACATCCTATTACAAACCTTAATCTCAGAAGTGGAAGCTGTGACAAATAATTTGATCTAGGCTTGGACAAACAGGAAATGGGTAATGGGCAACCTCTGCCAGCCCACAGAAATAAATCTTTGCACTATTGGAAAGGCTGCAGTGTTCTAATGATGCAATGACCTGCTAAGGACAAACGATTTGGTTTTTTCTACCTATCTGTAATTTACTTGATGGTGGATTGGTAGAATATACACTTGTTTATATCTGATTTATGTAAGAGGTTCTTCAATTACTCTGTTGCAACACCCACGCTAAAAACACTGACTTTACAGAAAACTAATCATCAGTGAAATATATTCATTTTTGTATTGAATATACACTCAATAAATCTCCTTGCCCTTTGAGTACATAATTAACTAGAAGAAAACATTCCGAAGACAGTTCTCCAGTTCCTTTTGTGCGCAGTCAATTCCCACTGCAACTGCTGAATTTCCTCTTTAGAATGTTTGAAACATCCTAAAAAGTGTGAAATGGTCACTGTCTGCTGACACAAAGGAGGGAAATCCACTGGGGTCTACACTAAGGCAATGCTCCAAACCAGTGGTGCCATTTCAAGAAGTAGGAGGTCATGTGGAAAATGATTCAAAATTAATTCTAAATGTCACCCAAACTAGAGACAACAACCAGCCCTGAAGTGAGGGTCATGTTAATTTTCCACTATCCCATCACTTACAAATTATGATAAGCATGGACTAAATTGCTTTCAATAGTAGCTTTGTTTATTAGCTACTCTCCAAAGACCTGGGGGGTAATGAATTAAGTGTGAGTATCCTCAGTTCTAAGATATTTTCCAGTTTTCTGGTTACTTTATTCATGTCATGTAACCCTCATGTGATTGAGCTATTCTAGGACAGTCTGTTTCCATGGAGATTGTGCTGCATGGGTAAGCAGTCATATTGTCAGGCCATCATTTGTTTCCTCTTCCTATTTGGAAGTGTTTGGGAGGGGGAAGGGAGGGTTAATGAATTTGAGTATTTCCCCCTCCATGAATAAGTGGTTAGTTTTGGAAAGGGGGAATTAAGCTGTGACAAAATATATTCAAAATACATATTCTGAAATATAGAGATGTTCAACTCAAGAGGAATTTTCCCAAGTTACTTCCTACTTTTGGGAAAGCTGATGGGACATAATCAGTAGTTCTTTAAGAAAGGTCCTAGACAGCCACAGGAGTGACCAAGAAATCTCTAGAACTGCTGACAGTTATTCCTGGTGTGAAATAATTTCCCACCCAATGTCAGTGAGTCTCACTAAACACCAGATCCTGCCCAGCCAAAGCTGGCAGGCAAGGCATGAAGTCTCCGAAGGAGGAACCTTTCCCTCCTAACTGCTATCAACAAAGCAGTTTGTTTCTAACCTGTTTACTATCAATTTCTGCCTGACTGGGTAAAAACTGGCAATATTAATAATCTACCCCTTGAGACATTACCAGCCAAAAAAATCCTCTTTCTAGTGCTGGTACTCGGCATTGAACACAGACAGTTTTACAAACAAGGGAAAACACTGCATTACAACACACAAGTTTGGCAAGTGAATACCACAACTTTAGCTAAAACCAAAGATTCAATCATTTTAAGGGAAAACTGAAGGGTTTTTTTCCCCAGAAAAGTTGTTTTTGAAAAAAAACCAACAAAACCAACCAAAAAACATCATTATGAGGATTTTATTAAAATAGCATCTTCCTCAAGCCTGTGTAGTGGGTAGAATGGCCTCTTGAGATTTTGTAGTAAAATTTTACTGCACATGCTTGCTGGTTTTTACTTAAATCGGTAATTGTAGGAGAGTTTTTTTACCTCTTTACGTCTAGATTAGCTATTGCTAAAGTTATGCAACCTCACAGTAGTAACAATAGCGCTCTATTCGGCTGGCGCTTCACTTCTGCTGCCAGAGAACTACAGTAACACGGGAACGCCACAGAAACATTCCAGCACAGATAGAGCCAGTGGCACCGGTGCTCCCCCACAAACTCAATGAACTGTTCACAGGGAAGAAAAGCAACTTGGGATTCTTTTCCCCCCAGATTCCTCTCCAAAATTTTATTTCAGTAAAGCCATTAAGGCAAAATACCTGAAACCAGAGCAATCAGGAACACTTACAATCAATATTCTAATCAATAAGCCTTACACATTTTAGGCAAAAGCAGCAAACAATTAGCAGGACAGCTTCAAATCCCATACTCAGTTTTTGGCTCAAAATCTGCTCTCAATGACAGCTGTAATAACTCCACTGTTTTCTGCAGAGAAAATGTTGTGTCCCCTTCATTACATTATCTGGCATAGAGTCACTACAGAAATTGCAGACACAAAGCTGCCCCAGCGGGTACAAACTACAATTACAAGCAACTAAGCAGAAACAGAAATTCTCACAGTTGTCATCAAAAAGTTGTCATGGTTAAAAATCTATGAGGCTTTCTGTAGCTAAAATCTTCTGACCAAAGCTTGCAAAGGGATCAAAAAGACACGGCTGCATGCTGCTACAGAGTATATATACATAATAAAACTGTAATCGTGCAAAGATTTAAGGTTAGGCTATTCATGGTTAGATGCATTATTTGCTCCTGTACCTGAAGTTCAAATGTTAGTCAGCTGACACAGGAAGATGCATTCAATGGCAAAGAAGAAAAACAACGTAGTAAATATAAGCAATAGTAGCACAAATCGTAACCTGCTCTGCCACACAGGCAGAAGACTGGCTCACTGTGCAATTTCAAAAAAAAAAAAACCACCCCCACCACGAAGTGTGGTGGAGAGATGTGAGTGAGTGAGTGAGTGAGGAATTAATCACAACACAGGATCTCTGCCAGCTGCTTTTGATCAGAACTGAGGAATGAGCTCCAGGACTGATAACAAAGCAGCAACAGCCAAGCTGAGATCAGACTACTCAAGGGATGTGTGTATTTCCAGAATAATAATTAATAGTGCAATTGTGCTTTGTAGGCAAAAATACAGCAGTGATTTTGACAGCTCCTGCATTAGATACACATCATGCTCTGTTACAGCCTCGCGGTTACAGAAGGCAAGACCCCACTCCAAAAGGACACGTAGAAAAAGTATTGCTTTCATTTAGAGATACTTTGTGACATTGACTACCCTATATAATTATCTCTCTAATTTTCTGGGGGCTCAATTCCCTTTGGTCATAATCTGTGTATCACGTGTGCCAAGGTACTTCTGACCATAGTGCTTGGTGTTGAATTCACAACTGATAGCGATCAATGACAGTAATCAATGTTTTTATTTTCTTTACTAATTCTCACACTATTTCTATTAATGCCATAGCCTTCCAACAGATGGGTTCTGGCAACTGATTTTTTCTGATGTAGCGAGGCAACCCTGATATTCCCTGCTGGTAAGTAGCAAGGGTATCCCCGTTAAACAGCTGCTCGGTACTAGCGCTGATCACCAAGCTGGGTGTACGGGTTCAGCACGCAGGAAATCCTGTTAGCCTTGGGATAAACATTAAGTGCAGGTGTAAACAAAGGGTTCACATAAGTGCTAAATCCTCTCTCTTCGTGGCTTTGCGGAGAGGTAACACAGAGACAGGGCTTTTATTAACTAGAGAGAAAACTGCTGCGCACCCGCAGCCAGCCGGAGCTCCCGCCAGCCCCGGGACCGGACCGCGGCGGCCAGGGGCCAACAAAAGGCTCTTCCCCCTCGGCTCTTCCCTGTCACTGCCCTTGAGCTCCCGCTGGGGAATGCAGTGAGGTGCCGGCCTTGGCTGCAATTACGACCGCGGTGCGAGGCCAAGCGACCCCTCCGTGCGGCCGGTGCGCGGCTGCCTCCGCTCCGGACTCGCGTTAATCCGCCTGCAACCTCTCCCTCCTGGACAACACCTATCCCGCTTCAGCCTCCTCTCTTTTGTCCCTTCGCTCATTTCTCTCTTCGGATTCTTTTTCCCGTCTCTTCCTCCCCCGCCTGTCCCCGCTCTTCTTCCCCATCCTCTCCGAACTCCACTGCCCTCCTCGCCAGCCTTCCTCCCCGCTCCCCGCAGCGCGCCCCCTGCTCCGAGCCCCCCCTCCCGCCACGTCCTGCCCTATATCCCGTCTAATCCCCCCCAGGATTCCTATATCCAGCCTGTTGTCTGCTGGCAGACACCGGGCTAATTCTGCAGGCAGCGCAGGGCGCAGAGCCAGGTGAGCGGCTCCGCTACGTCCCCCTGGCCCGCAGCCCTTCCTCGGGCGTACCCCCGGGGCCGGTCCGGGGCCGCTGTCCCCCCGCCCGCCGCCCCTCCGCCGGCTCACCCGCTGTCTGCTGCGGCCGAGGGCGGCAGGGCAGCTCTGTCCGCCAGCCCTCCGCAAGTCACATCCCGGCTCCGCGGCGGGGAGCGAGCGCAGCGCCGGCCGCCCCCGCGGCGGCTCACGGAGCGCCCGGCCCCGGTGCGCGCCGTGCGGAGCGGAGCGGTGTCCGCCGCGCTCTGCGCCCGCCGCTCCGCCGCGCTCCGGCCCCGCCGCCAGCCCCCTCCCACCGCCCCGCCCCGCTCGGCCACGGCCCGGCTCGGGCTCCCTTGGCCCGGCTCGAGTCTGCTCGGCGGGACGGGGGTACCCCGGGGACAGGCACAGGGCACCGCCCTACGGCGCTCCGGCCGCCCGGAGCTGCCCGGCCCCCAGGGGATGGGACACGGTGAGGACGTGTGCGCACACTTACACACGCTCACTGCTCACACACTCACTGCTCACACACTCACTGCTCACACACTCACATCCTCGCACTCACACCCGCGCACTCCGCCCCCTGCACACCGCTCTGCGGGTGCAGCCGGGCACGCACCGGCGCCGTAAGCGCGGACCTGCACAGGGGACACAGGCATGGCCGCAGCCCTACGTGCTCAGGTGACAGGAGGGCAGGACACAGCGCGGGGCGGGAGCAGGCACACGGACCGGCATTCCTGCCTGCCCCTGTGTCCGCAAATGAGTGCGAGAGTAAGGGCTGAGAGCCCCTTCCCGGGCAGGATGGGTGGGCATGCACACACCTATGGCCAGGTGTGGGGGTTTTCAGCCATCCGACAACGGGGGATTTTGAAAGGGGCTGGATACGTTCAAACCTTCTCCAGATACAGCTTCCGATCTGCCACAGCCCGAGACAACAACTAAACAAACACTTGGAAGGAAAAGGTTGGGAGCCTGTGTATGGTGCGAGTGGCACTTGACACGCAGGATCAGCCCCTGCGAGCGCGGGAGTTCCTGCAAAGGCGGTGCTGGGCACTGCTCCGTGTCTGCCTCCTGCCCCCGATGGGCAGCTGTGTCCTGCTTTTCAGCTTCTCACAGTTCACTGAGACAGTCATAACCCTTAGGCAGGGCTTCCTACAGGCTCCTGGAGGAGTTATCTGTAGGAGGAAAAGACAGCTTCTGTGTATGATGTTCTTGAGCATCAGAAGCTCATGAGCCTTTTCAACAGCTCAGAGTCCTGACACGTCCATGACTGGCAGCCTCACTATGTCGTGCATCCCTGGGCTATGCACCCTTGCATCCCTGGGTTATGTTTTCCCTTGAACCACTAACGACAGTCTGGGCAGGCACAGGGAGTGCCCGGAATGTGTCCTTCCTGGACACCTGCCCTTCTTGCCAGGTTTCCATATCCAGAGCCTTCCCAAGGGAAATATCTGCCCTGAAATGTGCGTTCTTCAGCACAGCAGAGCTGTAACCTTTAAAGAGACTCTTCCTAACATGCATGGGCTTATTTCCCTGTCATTTATGATGCCTTGGGGGGTAACCTGAACTTAGCGTGGCTGACATGGAGTAAATTGGAAGGCGGAGTTGGACTGTAATTGCCTGTGTTTAGGAAGGGCAGCAGGTGGAGAAAAGCTGAGGCAGAGGACCAATTTCACATTTCTGCTCTTTTCTTTCTCAATTTCTCTTACTTGCTGCTTTCAGGTTTTAGGCATTGGTTTTATTTGAGTTACATGTAAACAACATACCCTCCCCTTGCATCAGTTGACAGCTACCCTCCGTTCAAAGTGAAGCAGGATAATTTTACAGAAACGGAGGTAGTGAGAGGTGAAGTTGCTGTAAACTGCCCAAGGTCACCCAGCAGTCTGGCAGAAAAGTGGAAAATACTGGTTTAACAGATCAGTCTGTACCCCTGCTCCATCTTGGGAGCCTGAGCCAAGCACCCAAATACTGCAGTACCAAGTAAAGACCTTTTTGTGTATAAATAAACACACAGAGTTCTCTGTGCCGTGCTGGATACAGAGAGGTAGACCAGGGGGAAGGATGAATCACAAGGATTCATGTGCTGTCGGTCTTGGCTGGCTCACAAGGGAGCAATGTGCTGAGCCCTTCAGCAAATGCAAATCTTGGGCATTGTTCCCTTCTTCCTGTGTCTCTAACACAGCTCTGGTTCCCTGAAGGAAACAGCCTCCCCCATTTGCCTTGTACTGATAGAACAGGGAAGATAATGCTCCTCTCAACTATCACTAGTGGATCAATACAGAATAGGGCTGATTTCTCGCCTGCTGAAGCAGTTTTTAGTGTTAGCTACCATGAAAAAGTGTAGGACAGGACTCCAAATCATCCAGGAAATTATAGGAGGACTTGGTAGAGTAGCTGGACTAAATCATAGCTCCTGTTGCATTACCTTCTACCTAGTTAGCTTTGAAATATATGCTCTTAAAATAGGTTTTTATTTAGGGGAAAAGTATTTCTATCAGTCAAGCACAAACTCATCAGCACCTTCAGCATTTCCCCACTGTGAGAGAGCAGGTAGAAGGATGGAGTGGGTGCTGTGACCCAAGCAGACTGTGTGAATTCTCTGATTTCAGATGGTGCTCTCTACTCCTACATCAGCTCCTGGGACTCTGCAGTGCCTGTAGCCAGCGACTGCTTGCATGTGATCAGTGCTTGGAGGAGACTGGGGAAAGGGTGAGGTGTGCAAGGCCAAAGTAGAGGCAAAATTTAGAGACCTCCACTTATGCCATGCAATTCTGCAAGAGCTGATGGCCTAAAGAAAGGTAAGCTCAATGCTTTTGTTCATCTCTGGAATAGTGAAGAACGTGTATGGTATCTATTTGTCTTTATTTTGGACTCAGTGTACTTTTAAAAACCCCACTGCTTTTCAGTCATTTTACTCCTATTTTCTACAACACACATTTGGTCATTGAACAGATTTTTACCTTTCCCCCACCAATATTTGGTTTACTGCTTGTGACAATAGGTAAACAAAGAGTCTGTGTGGTGCTGCATGTTCCCAATATTTCTCTCCTGCAGCAGCAGGATTTGACAGGAGGGAGCAAGGCTGTTACAGCAGCACTGAGTGGACACCACTCACCCATCCATGAATGCCAAATCCATATCCCCACAGACTGTCACCCTCATTTCAGCCGGTTTTCCCGTATCCCAACCTGAGGTAAAGTCAATTTCCCTCCTCTATTCTCTCCTTACCCTTCAGAAAGCCTGGCAGGTGTTGTGTTTATTGCAGGAGCAGGCACAGAAACAGTCGAGCAGTGTTTCACTACCAGCTTTCCTTTGTACTGCAGAACCTTTTCACTGGGTACTCCGGTTTTGCAGCTCCTGCCAGCACGGAGCTGTGCTTGTGCCAGTGCAATTTAAGTGGAATATTTCATTAAGAGATCAGCAGTAGGCACATGGAAATGACAGCGATCATTAAGTCTGCATTACTTTGTTTGCATTAGGGATGTGTAGAGCCCCAGGCACAGACAGGGCTGCACAGCACAGGGGGAAGCCAGCTCTGTGTAAATCACTTTAGATTGCCCTGAGACAGACCCTGTGCCTTAACCACGGGGTGGCCAGGCTCTGGTAGCTGCTCCTAGAGGTTGAGATGCCACAGTAATGAATTTGACAGAAAAGAATAAGGAGATACCAGGTGAATTTGACCCTGGCAATGGCGTGTGGTTGATTCACACCATTTCTGAGCCCCGAGCAGAGGTACTTCTCATTACACAAATCCCTGCAACGTGATTAGTTTGCCTAATACTTGCCCTGCTTTTTCTCAGGGCAGGATACAAATCCTGGTGCTCCCATTGGTTGGCAGCATCAAGGAGACAGCAAGATTTGTGTGACCACCATGAGATGGTTTCTGCTACTGCAGAGGGTGTCACAGGTCACTCCTGGCACTGCCCAGGACAGAGTCTGCTTTCCACAGTTTTCTGTGAAATGGTCTGAGTCACCAAATGGGGTTAGTGAGGAAAAGAGGAGAAGGGGAAATGAAAGAAGGAGAATCTTGCAATCACTATGAAGAAAAAGATGGGTGTCAGGAAGGAGATGGATGCATGGAGGACAGAGAATGAAAGAGTTATTGAAACATTATGGAGAAACATAATCTCGAAAAACTTCTATCCATGGCACAAAAGAAGGGTGCTCTCAGGACAGAGAGTGTGGGTAACTGGCCATAGTATTGGATGTCACATCCACATTCAAACCCAAATTATACCTGTTTTGTCAGCTTGGGTTAAACAAACCAAGGTAAGGACACCCTTTTAAAACAATGCACCTACTAACAATTCCTTTTCTGTTTGGTAATAAATACAACCTGTCCTGGTTCACCCCATCATTGTTTGGACATGGACTGTGTGGGAGGGCAGGAATCTCCTCCATTTGACAGGCACAGCACAAGGGAGCAGTGATGCAGGTGAGATTTACAATGCAGTCAATATGATATTTGTTTTCTCAACACATTCCTTTATCACATTAGTAATCCATAAATGCTTTCTCTAAACTGTAGAGAAAAAGGATAAGTTTTCTGATTTAATGCAGCTGGTAAAATTCAGTTAAAACACAATTTGAATCAAAATGGTCTGTGACACCAGGCATGTGATTAAAATCCTTATGATTGGGAATTTGCACACCTTCAAATCTTCAAGGAAAACCACCAGAGGCAGGTATTTAAATCAGCACATCTCAGGTATATTAAGTTATTGCTATAGCCTCTCTGAGGCTCTGACTAGATTCATCTCAAACTGGCCAAACCATTTAGATTTAAAATGTTTATACCTGACCTTTGCACAGGCAAAGTCTCAGTTGTATTAAAATAAATTAGATCAAGCAAATGATTTGTGGCTTTCTGTTCTGAGCATGAGAAAACTTCCTTAAAACTGAATGTGTTGGGGAGATAGTGACCATGGCCAAGAACAGCAAGTTCTGCTGGAGAACCTTGGGCTTCCTTCTGGTGTGTAGCTGTGGATGGTGCTGGGTGCTGAGGTTTCCTCGGGTCACTCTGCAGGGAATTGTTACAGTCACCTACAATGCACATAGAGATTCCCTACATCCTGTTCCCTCCTCAACACATCCAAGATATCAGCCAGAAAAACTCTGCCACCCTTGAATGCACTTATGCTTCAAATAAGCTTGATTTATAAGTGCTTTTATTTACATCTGCCGGTTTCACACCTATGCTGAGGTGTAAAGGGTTTTTTCTGAATGCTGCTAGGAATGGTGCTGGTACCTCTTGACTGCAGTGTCATTAAAGTCCTTATCTGTAATATCTCCTCAGGGAAGTGAGGAATCACACTCGGAATTTTTTTCTGGCTTTTCTCTTAACTGGCATGTTTGGTGAAAAATATTGCCCCCTGTTGTGGACTGTGTATCTAAATAAAAAAAAATAACGTTTGTATCCTCGCAGATGATTGAACAATCCCCTCTTCGGGATGTGCTCATGGTTTCTGTTGCTGAGACTGTCACCTGCTGGCCAGGGAGAAGCTCGCCAGGATCTCGGGAACAACCTCAGAAACTGATGAATTAAATACTCGGGTTTGCCTTTAGAAATTACACATTGAGATGTTCCTCGTTTATGTAACTCTAAACAGGATGGTGATTCTGTAAATGGAGGTAGAGCAGGAAAGCGTCCTCATTTATAAAACATCTAAATTTAATGGAGTTTTAATGCAAAGGAAACAAGGTTCTCATCACAGTGAACATGTAGGGTAAAATGCTGGTTCCAGTAAATTTAACTAAGCTTAAGTATGGGAAACTAAGCCATAACCAATGAACGAGGGAAAGGAAAATAAAAAGGATACAAAAACTGGTAATCCTTCCTCTGGCAGATTTTTGGCACATTAGACCATGGATACAGGCCGACCTTAAGAAAGGGTCACATCTTTGTATTGACCAGCAGAGCTCAACAGGAATCAAAGGACCTTTACTGAAGATTTTCACTACAGCTTTTACAGGAAGGGAAAGGAATTGCTCTGAAAAGCTCTTTCAGCCCTGCCCTTGTCCTGCCCTTCCATCTGTTGTCACTGATAGCTCATTTTCTGCCAGTCTTTGGGCCAGAATCTCAGCTGGTGTAAATCTGAGCAAGTCTGAATTCTCAGCTGGAATAAAGGTTTGAGGGTGGTTTCTTTTCCTCGTTTTGAGAAGTGCTTCCCTGTTCCCCCCCAAACCTGAGAGCAGGTTACTGCAGCACCTGAAATACATCGTTCAGTTGTGATTTTTCTGTTTCAGACACAGAAATAAGTTCTGAGCTGTACAACAGGTGCTGAACTGCACCTGTAATCTGTGGTTTTTTTCTTACATAACTGAGCTGTGTTACCAGCATCCTGCAGGATTGCTGATAGGAAAGGAAAGCTGGTGCCATAGAGGCTGCTTCACTACAATTATCCTCAGCTCACTTGGTGTTACACAAGGGTATTGCTGCCTGAAAGCATGTCTAAAGTAACCCTCAAGTTCAGTGCCACATGTCGTACTGAAACTTTAAAGAAACGTTTTTTTATGGATGTTTTTCCATAAGCCTCTTAATTCACATCTGTAAAAAATAGATTTCATGCACTTTAAAGATACTTTTAGACTGGAGTCAATCCCTTGCACTGAATTTATGCAAAGTGGCCATATTTTTATTTCTTATTAGAAACTAGAGTTATTTGTTTGGTGGGGGTTTTTTTGGATGGTTGTTTTTTGGGGTTTATAATTTACCTTTATTTCCCTTCACTCTGTTCTTGTGCTCGGACACTTCCAAGCTTTGTTGTTGTTAGAGAACACTGGGTGCCTGGATGAATGTCTTATGAAAGCAAGTGGCTGCTTGAAAAGAAAACCAGAGAGATTAGAGACTATGTGAAATTCCACTAAATTCAGTGAAAAGCATAACTTCAAAGAATTGAGGATCAGATTTCAAATGCATATCATGACAGACTTTTGAAACTGGTGGATTAATACAGGATGCTGAGTCTCAGTCTCCACCCCTGTACAGGACAGATAATGCCATTTACCTGCCCCAGAGTCACCTCCCTTTTCCCTTCTCATGCACTGTTGTGAAGAGAAAAGCACTTCAAGGCCATTTTGTGCCAAGAGAACTTGAAGAGCTCTGGTTCACAACCAGGTAGACCCTGGGGCCAATTCTCAAATACCAAGAGAGAAAAACCACAGCCTCTCCATCTTCATTGAGAATAAATGAGGCTTTGCCTGAAATGCTCTTTTCAAATTTGTGAATGCTAAACTAGAAAAAATCCCCGTGGTTTCCTTCCCTGCTTTCCACCCACGCTCTGCAGCAAGTGATTTCCTGGGAGCTGCTGGGATCTCTGTTCAGGCAGAGGGTGGCTGGGGAGCACTGCTGCTCTAAGTCCTGTACAGGTTTGGGGGCCAGGGCTCTCCAGGGCCATCACAGCCTCTGCAGTCCCATCTATCATTTCATTTATTACATGCAGATAGATTCCCTTTAAAACTTCTCTTTTGCTGGTAGATTTACTTTGCACCGAGACCTTGTGTGAGTTAATATTCTTTTTGAGGGAAAATAAAGGGCAGTGGCGATTCTAGCCTAAAGAATGTAGCCTGTGAATTTTATCCCTGCATTGCACATACGTTTTGATGGTTCTTGCTGTGTTTTATTGAGGCTGAGTCATTAGCAAATCTTAATGCTTTGGAAGGAAGGAAGGAAGGAAATGGAGTTTGGGCAAAAACATTACACGTCACAAATGGATCCAGCAAAGAGACTGCTCAAGCTGTGAGAAGCTGTGATCTCAGCAAAAGGGAGAATTGAAGGTCAAAAAGAAAGCCCTTGTGCTGCATTACAGTTTTTATCACCTGAAGTTTGTCTGGACTTGGTGATGTTTCTGGTGACAGGGCTGTCACAGTGAGATGAACCCATCCTGGCCCAGAGTTACCAGGGACTGCTAACTGCTCTTGTATTTTATATAAATATGTGGACACACACATTTAGAGAGCTAGGAAATTACAGCTTGGCAATTCCTTTCAGGCCTGGATGTCTCCTGTCTCTCAGCTCCATTCCCAGGCTGACAAGCTGACTGCAGCTTCAGTTAAGGGAGGCAGTCTCCCAGAGTGATAACTCGGTAAAAACAGAAGGGAATTCATAACAAAGATTAACACCTGGTGTCTTTCCCATGGGACATCCGGACATGCTGTCCCAGGGGATGTTTGTCCCAATTGTCCAATGAGCTCCTGTCCTGTCCTAGCTGCACGTAACACACTTTAAATACGGGATGTCCGTACAATAAATTTGGCCTTTTTTCCCCAAAGAGCTCCGTGTGTGTTGCTGCCCTTTCTCTCTCTTTGCAGCTCAGTAACCACATAAATATATGAACATTTGCCCATGGCTTGGGGTTGACACAGCTGATGTTTTTGGGGCTTGGTCAAGGCCCAGCATTTTTGACCGAGGTTGTTGAGGAAGGAGAGTGAAGCTCTTGTGCTATGGATGCAGGATGTTCCTTGGTAGCTGTCCTGAGGAATGCTGCCTTTGGCTGGGGAGGAGAGGGGGAACCACACCAGCTGAGCTGGGCAGCCTGGGACAAGGTGCTGTGTTTTGGGGAGACTCAGCCATGACCTGCAGTGTGCAGCACAGCATCCACCCTGTCTCACAGAGATCAGGACACTGCAGAGGCGTGGGCAGACAGCAGCCAGGCTTGGGGCTCCCCAGGGATCCTGAGGCACAGCTGGCTGCAGCTCAAACGCCACTGACTCGCAGCCAAGCCTTGAAATAGGGTAGGCAGAGAGCAGCATGTTCTGCCATCAGTCGTTTGACTTTGAATTTGTTTAGAAAGTTAAGTGTCTTTTTTTTTTTCCCTTTCAGGTGACGCCTGGCTGTTTGAGGTCAGAAGCCTTTTCATCTTCTTCATGGAGCTCACCATGAGGGAGAGGTTTAGGTGTACCTAATCCAAAAGGTCTGCACCTTTCACCCTCTCTCTTTGGTGCAGGATGCCACTGCTGTCACACTTTGAGAAGCAATGAAAGGCCAGAGACACTCATTTGTCAGGATGCTTTTACAGGAGCCACTGCCCTGCTGACAAGAGGCAGCCCAAGCTGCTCCCTCCTGCCTCTTGGGCAGGACTTTGGGCCCTTCCTCTGCCTCCCCAGGAGCTGTGGAAGGGCAGGTTGTCCTCACTGCAGCCAGCTGGAAAACTGGAGAGTCTGAGGCTCACAGTGAGACAGCAGCTTTTGAAGGGGCACTCAGTGCCACCAGACACAGCCAGACCAGTGGGGTATGGATTAAATTATCATTAGCAAAGATAACCTAGCAAGCACAGCTGCAGAAATGTGGCCCTTTTCCTCCCCCTCCCTTTGGCCAGCTGATGTTCCTCCTACGTGGCACAGAGGGATTTTGTTTTGTTCAGGTTCAGGCTGCAAATCTGGCTGATATCGAAAGGGGCTTTGGAGGACATTTGATGTTTCTGAAGCCATCGAGGGTCATGCTCCTCCAGGATCCTTCTGGTTTCTACTCTTTTTTGGGGTTAATATTGCAGTAGGGGAGAATAAAAGGCCTTTTCTATCTTCTGGATCTAAAATGAAGGAACTGAACAGACAGAAAACTATAAACTTAATTTTAGAAATATTAATGGTTGAATTTCATGAACTCTTGGCCTTAAGGAACAATACCCAAGCAGGTGCTGCCCAGGCAGAAAGTCTGTGTTTAAATGGGATGTGTGCACACAGACTGTCTCTGCAGCATCTCTGGAAGGGCAGCATTTGTTGGCTGTGCATCCCAGCCCTGGAGTGCTCCCAGCTGGCAGCAGGACCAGGGACTGTGCCCTGGGGCAGGAGCTGGGCTGCCACAGGTGGAGATTGAAGCCTGGAAGTGCATTCGAGGTGTTTGATTTTGCAAGCAGGGATGCAAGCAGCACGGTGTTTGTTAGCAAGTCCCTCAGGGGTCATGGCACTGCAAGTATTTTCCAGCTCTGCCCTGGCCAGTGCAGAGGTCCCACTCCTGGGGCTGTGTGAGCTCCAGCTGCCTGCAAACACAGCCCAGGTGCTGCACACAGCAATGCGCCCACATAATATTTATGCTTGCTAATCTGGCAGGTTAATTTGTACGTGTGGACAAAACAACTGGGTTGAATCATTGTTTTGCTTATATTTGAGAGAGAATTCAGTTGCCTGTTGTTTGCCATTGCACCCTCAGAAGATGGAGGCCTCTGGCCAGCAGGATGAAGCGTGGCTTTGTTTTACTATTTACAGTGGCTGGAAAGCACGGTGGTGAAGAGTGGAAAAGCATGCAAATAACTTGTTTATCCCCAGAGATGGATGCTTGGTGCTGTCACAAGCTGTGCTGTTGACTCGACCCAGCTTTACTTTCCTGGAACTGGGGGAGCTGACAAAGCTTGTGAGGAAGACTCCTAAGCCAGAGGGCTTTTGGTTTCACAGCAGCTTTATGAAGAATTGTAATTTTTTTGATATATGGTGTCAGTTACATGAGAAAGGAAAGGAAGGTGGGAAATAAAGATGGTAAAATAAAATTTCCAAGTTCAGGTTTAAAATTCCACAGCAAAAGTTAAGAGCAGGGTTGAGTAGACAGGGGGGATGTATGGGCTAAATAGGGAGGCTGGTGACTGACCACAAAAGATGGATTGGTTATTAAAATATTATTTGTTGGTCAATCTGAAGAGGCTTTTCTATACTGAACCAGACTTAAAAAATTGGGGTGAATTTAACATTTTTATCCAAACTGCTGCTAAGCACTGCACTGCATCAGGATGCCTCCCACCAAAGCATCCTCCTGTGCTGGTCCCTGAGTCTGCAGGGTTACCCCTGGCATCTGTCACTGGCAGCTCAGTGTCACCCCAGCAAAAATAGGAGCATATTTATGTCAATGCTCATGTCCTTGCTGTGTGTTTGTGCAGAGCATGATGGGCTCTGTGTTGGACCACAGCTGCCAGATCCCAGTTCCTGACTTTGACACCCAGGAATGTGGATGGCTCAGAGGTAAACTTGTGCTTGGTCAGCAAGGTCCTTGTGCCTCAGCAGGAAATGGGAATCTATAAGGATCAACTCACTTAGATGTTGTTTGAAGCTAAATGAGCCTAGCTTCTCTCATTAACAGTTCTATGCAATTTTTTCTGTAAATCTGGCATGGCATTTGCTCTATGTTGTGGTCCCACCTATCACTGCAGCTCAGGACACGCAGCCTTCATGCATTTATTCCTAGGACAGTCCTGTGCACTTGAGAGCAGAGATGTGGAGGATCTGTGGGAAGCCAGGAGGCTTTCAGGAGAAAAACAGGCTTTAGTTTGTGTGCACTGCATTGTGCTTCCTTATCCCTGCTCAACATTTGCTTTGCTTTAACTGAGACTGATGTTGATTGAATTATATCTTTGGGAAAATGCAAAGAAAAATAATTTGGTGTTTTCTCTCAGTGCTAATAGTACAATAAAGTGCTTAGATGAGCGCTTAGGCTGCTGATCCTTCAGAATGTAGTTCTCCTATTACAGAGAGCTTAACTTTTAAAGTAAACAGTTTAGAAAAAGCCCATCCACCGTTCTTAACAGGAGGAAGTCACTGAGCTTAAGCAAACTCCACCTGTCTTCAGATTCCCAAGCACATTTCCCCATCACTCCTGCTGGTGTGGCCACACACAGAGCCGTGGTTCTGCAGGGACAGCATCCCCTGCTCTGCTCTCCTTCCCGGGGCAGCATTCCCTGCTCTGCTCTCCTTCCCACAGCAGCATTCCCTGCTCTGCTCTCCTTCCCGGGGCAGCATTCCCTGCTCTGCTCTCCTTCCCACAGCAGCATCCCCTGCTCTGCTCTCCTTCCCAGGGCAGCATTCCCTGCTCTGCTCTCTGCCCGCAGCCGGGAGCGCTGCGCTCCCATGCACGGCTGCGCTCACACAGCAGGGAAGCAATCCAGAAATCCTGGCCTCACCTCAGAGCAGCTGAAGTGTGCAAGGAGCTTAATTAATTAATGCTCGTAAGACGGGGAGCTCTCCCGAGGAAAGCAGCCGGGAGGGGGTGGGGAGGTGGCAGCCAAAGGGGGCTCGTGGGGAATTCTGATTTTTCATTAGGGCTGTCGGAAAACTTTCTGTCAAAATACTGAGCAGTGTGGTTTCTGACAGCTGGATTAGTTGTTCCTTCCCATAGCCACCCCAAAGATGTGGATTACTGCCATGTGTGCATAGTCAGGAGCCAGAGAGCAGCCAAGTGCCAACCCAATACCTGCGTGTCTGAGGAAGGGCTGCTGAGCACATGGTGGGCTGAATTAATAGTAATATCCATAGGAAATTCAGACTAGTTTTTGTCTGGAACACAACAGTTTTACCTAAATGTGGTGACTTTTCTAGGGTGTACAGTCTAAATTCAACACTGTAACTTAAGTCATACTCAAATTGCATCCATTTCACAAAAAAAAAAAAAAAAAAAAAAAAGGTAAAAATAGCAAAATAAGCATCTCAGTGCAAAAGAGTGCAAAATAATGCATCTCCTGTCCCCAGACCCCCTGCTGCCTCTCTCTAAATGCTGAGCATCTCCAGTGGCCCAGGCAGTGTGACCTGCCAGGCACTTCAGCCTCGCTGCTGGGAATCTTAGAGAGAGAGTCCTGCCCAGGGGCTGACAGTGAGCTGATGTCCAGGTCTGGACAAAGCCCAGCTCGACCCAAATCCAAGCAGGAGAAAGCCACTGTCATTTCTGTGCCAGCTGAATTGCTGGGCTGGAAAAGTCATTCATGTAAGTAAATGATTAGTGACTGATTGGCCTCCATGTGGTGACTCCATCACCATCAATAACCCTAACACAATCTGTGAGCCTTCCAAAAAGACCATCATTAGATGGACTGATGTCAGCACAGCCTCCCAAGTCCAAGGCTTTGATATCATCTCATAAATTAGGAAGATTTTCAGGCCAGACAATACTTTAGTAGTCTGTGTGGGCATTGAAGAACTGCTGCAATGAGCCTTGTAAAATGAAATGCTGAATATAAAAAGGAAGAAACAACTGTTTGTCTTCAGCATTATGGAAGTTGTATGTGTCCAAAATAATTTTAACAGATGTGATCAGATCCCATCTCCTTTCAGCATGGAGTTAACAGCTTTGCAGTTCCTGATGGCAGAAGAGCCACCTGCTAGGACACAAGGGACTTGGTAGCAGAGCAAGGAGATGAACAGAAAAAGAAACTACAAAGTCTTGCTGTGAGAGACAAGTGAGGCTGCAGTGCCTGGTCAGGTGGAGTGAGCATCTCTCGGCTTTGCAAACAAATCATGGCCATGGTTATCTAGACCCTGATCTGGCTTTCCCTGAAGTGGGTGCCAAAGCGCCCCTTGGGTTCACCCCTGCACAACAGGCTCCAGCTTGTTCCTTCTGTAAGTGATACTGTGCCCCTGTAAATGATCTGTGTGAGCAGCCAATGTGAGTCCCTGTGCCAGTGATAAAGCTGATCTCATGGGGAGTTGTGCCAATGCTTTTAGACAGTAAACTTTTGGGCAAAAGTTATGCAAATGTTCAGTTTAATTTAGATATGCAAGTAGCCCAGGAAAATCAATGGAATCACTTAGATGATTAAAAAATAACTTTGTCCAAAGTGTTTCTAGCCTTTGTACAGGTCTGTATGGATGGCTTGCACACAGATCTGTTCACTTGCAAAGATTAAAAAAAGAACATTTTCATTAAGAAAGATTGCTCTGCTTGAGTGCAGGGAAGGTGACTCAGTAAAACAAGTTATTGTTTTCCCAGTGGCACGTGTTGTGCCCAGGTCTTTATGTTCCAGCATAGAGACACTGTCTGTGAGAGACACGAAAAACTGTTATGCTAAGCTCTGTGAGTCCCTGATGTTTGCCAGTGTGGTTTCTTTATTTTTAGTAGTTCCTGGATAAGGGCTGAATCCATCCATGTGCAAAAGATCACAATTGACAGAGAGGGGAGGCATGCATGTGTTTCCAGACATGTGCCTGGGGTAGCTGTGGTTATGTAAGGGCTCTTTTGACATGGCAAATTACATAAAATGGAAATACAGGGGAGGAAGGCAGTGCATGAATGCAGAGAAGGAATCTGGCTGTAGCAGTGGAGCCTGTGTCACTGCAGGTACTGGGGATGAAGCAGAAGGAGAGTCACCAGGCTGGTACATTCAGGCCTGCCCAGGAATCACCAGGTGCTGCTGACTTGGAGCAGGTGAAGCAGGAATGCTCCAGCTGCATCCCTGTGCTGGACGGCCACGGCAGCCACATGGCAACAGCCCTGCAGGCACTGGGCACAGCGAGGCCACACAGCAGCACAGGGAATCAGACCCAGTTCTGTTTGCTACCTGTTAAACTGAAATGTGTTTAGAGAGCTGCAGGATGCAGGGCAGGGGCAGTTCTGCCAGGGCAGCAGTAGGAAGGGGCAGTGCTAGTGCTGGTTTAGTGACATGTGTGGGCACAGCCCAGAGAGGACACGGCAGGAGTGCCCAGGGAAGCGAATGCTTCAGCTGTGGAGCTCAGCCCCCAGGGCAGGGTTCACTGCTCTGAAATCCCTGAGGCTGGCACAGGGCGTTGAGAAGGGCTTTTCTCAGTGAAAATGAAGTTTAGAATAGTTTGGGCAGGCAGTAGGTGATCAGGCCAAGTCCAAACATGGACTCTCCCCTGTACAAGATCCACTACACTGTGCTCACCTTTCCCTGAGGTAACACTCTTGCTCTGCCATCACGACTGCTTCACTGCTGCAAGGGCACTGTGCCTGCTGGTGGGGAGGGAGGGAGGATGAAGGTTCGTGCCATTTGGCCTGCCCTACTGAATTTCAGACAAGAAATTAAAGATCTCCCATGAGAAAGCCATAATGCATATGTACTTCTTTGTTTCAACCTGTGTCAACCTTTCCAAGTGTAAAGATCAGCTCTGTGTCCAAACAAAGGGTAACAAAGGGCTAAATTTTGTACTTAGAGGAAATCTATCACCTGCTGAGCAATTTCCAATGAGCCATGCTGTCTGTGCAGCTTGTGGCACGGGCTCAGGATGCAGTGACCCCTCTCTGACATCTCTTCTTCATGAGGCTCCTGCATTTCACATTTCACTGCTGAGGTCTGTGTCCTCCTGTGGATGCCGTCACCAGGTCCAGCAGCAGGAAGGAGCACCCTGGTGTGGGGTGGATGTCAGATTTGATAGGGTTTTAAAAGGTTGTCTTCTGAGGGGGAGGCACACGTTTACCAGCCTCTGGGTGATAAGCACAGGGGTGAGCCAGGGCACTGGGGCTTCTGTCAGCACCCTGCCCGTCCGTGTGAGCAGGGCACGGTGCCTGCCCCAGCATCCCTGGGAGCTGCGGAGCAGCCTGGCCGGCTTCCATGCATTCCCAACAGATGGTGCTGCGATGCCACCGAAAGCTAAAGGCATGCATGGAACAGAGGTTTCAGGGAGATTCCCTGCTCCCTGCACTTTCCCTCACGTTGAATTGGAGCGTTTGCTTTCCCAACGAGAACCTGCACAGACTTTACCTGGCTTCAGTGATTATCCCTCCCAGCAGCACTGGCTGACAGGATCCATCCTGCTCTTACAGCAGCATCACGGGGCCATGGCTCTGGCCATGGTGAGGCTGTAGTTCCACTCTGCCTCCTGGTTTTGGGGATTTTGGTCTCTGCCTGCACAGCCACTGAACCCCAGCAGGAAGGACAGTGGGTGCCACCTGTGTCACCTGGCCTCAGTGGCACAGGGCACAATGTCTCTTCAGGAGTGTAACTGAACTGCTGCATCCTGGGGAATGCACACGACATGGTGTTTAACACAGCTGGGCTCTGCCTGCAGCCAGGAAGGCTCTGGTCTAGGAAAGGCTGTGTGGACCTTCCTGCCCTTGCTCCCTTCAGCCTCCCCTACAGAGAGGTGCTCCCTTGCCCTGGCTTGGAGAGAGGGAGATTCCTTTTTCGCTGCACACTGAAGTCATGCTGCTTTTGGTGCAGCCTCTCTCAGGAATATCTGCAGCCTGAGAATCCCTCAGGAAGGTAGAGAGGACAGTGCCTGGAGGGAACTTCAGATGTGCTGTGTGTGGTTTGGGTGAAGCCTGTGCCTGGCAGGGTTAGGAGCTGATGGCCACGAGGAGCTGGGGCAATCTGGGCCCTTGCATCCACTCATCTCTAGAAGAACTCTTGGTCCTTTCATAGGTGGGATTGACAGGTCTGTTCCTTCCTCTCTGTCCTCAAACAGGTGTTGGGAGGATCCTGGTGTCTGGTGTGGCTGTGGTGTGAGTTACGGTGGCAATTATGATATTAATTATGTTATGGTATTAATACTGGAGAGGTGGCAAGGCAGAGCCAGCAGCTGTGGCAGGGTGTTAAGGGGGTGGTGCTGGGAGCAGCAGCACAGGGATGTTTTCTGCCTTGCTCAGGCTGATGTTTGTGCAGATCTGCACAAACACTCAAACCTGCTCACACGTCTTCCTCGTGCTCCCTGCCTGCCAGCTCCTCTTGGCCCTATGTCCTTGCAGTCTGCCTGCACTTGATGATGAATTTACTGCTGCTGAACAATAATAGTGCGTAAAGAAGGCAACAGGGGAAATGGGAAAATACATTCAAAGAACGGAACTGATTCAAATTCACTTTACAGGAGTTCATTATGTCACTACCCGGCCCCTTGCAGAGCCTGCATGGCTCCCATCACCAGGAAGCTGAGATGGGGTGAGCCATGAACAGCCTCTCAAAGCATCGATCAACTCCAGTTATTAAGAGACTCAAAAAGCAGCTCGGGCATTGATCTGTGAGCTGGCAGCACTGTGCTGGCTGTCCAGGACTTTGATCTAAATGAGCACCCCATCTTTCAGACCCAACTTCATTCTCTTGCCAAAAACTGAAATTGCCCTTTTGTATCTCGAGGCCATGAAATTAAGTGATTCCTTTTCAGGTCATGTGCATCCCTGAAAAGCACAGACTGGACTGATTTTCCAGAAACCCGGGGGAACCCTTGAATATATGTACAATCAAGTGACTAGTTCCCCTAATTAATGCCGATGGTTACATTTGATCCCCACCTCCATGTAGAGGAAATGATGCTGATATCAATTCACCCTAATTTAGTTGAAATTACCTTTGGTGTATGCATGGCTGTGCTTTGGAATAGTAACAAAATTTTGGCTCTATTCTCACATGAATGTTTTTCCAGTGGATGCAGTCTTATTGATTTCAGAAAAATAAAGATTTTCAATACTGAATCCCTTTAAACAAATTTCTTTTAATTTTTTGGGCTGAGGTACTGTCCTGGAGAGAGAGCCCTGGTGGTGTTGATGGGTTAATTGTACTCATGTGTGGCAGGTGACCAATTAAGCAAGGCAGCCAGTCTCCTTTCTTCTTCTGCCTTCAGCCTGTGAGCTCCCTCCAGCTTGTAGCACAAAGAGATGACAGGAAAATATTTGCTGAGTGGAGTATTGAGCAGTCTTGTGTCTAAGCCAGCCTTTGTCACATACCACTGCTTTGAGGAGAAGCAGGCTGCCCCAAGTGAATGTGCTTCTTCCATCCTGCTCTTACAGCAGCGTCAGTGAGCCATGGCTCTGGTCTTGGTGGGACTGAAGTTCCATTCTGCCTCCTGGTTTTGGGGATTTGGCCTCTGCCTGCACAGTGAAACCCAGGAATTGGATGGGTCTCTGCACAGGTGGGTCCTCTTTTGCTCATGTAAAATATCAAAGCTTCTGGGACTTACTTGCCTGCCTGGTGCTGTGTGCAGGCTTTGTTGTTGGGATCTTGGTTAATGCATCCAGGATTGGTGCTGGTGCAATCCTGGAGCAGCTGCATGTGTCTGAGCCAGTGACTGTCACATGTGAATCTCCACAGATGGGCCCCTGGAGGTTCTCATCTCTACCAATGTCACCACAAACTCCTCTTCTTTTGGCCCAGCACGTCTGTACTGGCCCTGGCATTCCAACCAGGCAGCCCCACTTAGAGACGATAAATCCCCAGTTCAGGGAGGTCTGACAGTTAAATTTCCCTCTGCAGGTTTTCTGGGCCCACAAAGTGAGATTTTAACCTATTACTTTTGTGCAGTATGATTTCTGCCTACTCCCAGTTTGCAATCCCCCTGGAGGCTGAAGAGTGGCCAGCCCTGCTGGGAATGTGGTGGGGGTCTGTGAGGAGGAAGCCTGGCTGTGGTGGTGACAGTGACATTGGGAGTGACCAGACAGGGTGTCCGTGTTCCCTGGAAGGAGCCCGGTGAAGGCAGGCCAGGGAAGGTAGGTTGGAGTCAGCTGTTGCAGGGAGCACCTCCACAGCTGCCCCCTCCAGAGCGCGTCCCCAAGGTCCTGGATCCCAAAGCTCAGGAGTTTTGCTCCCATGTCTCCCTCCCTTGCCCCCTCTCCCTTTACCAGTGGGATGGTGGGCGATGCCCGCAGGAGATCCCGGCTGGACCAGTCTGCCCAAGGGGCTGCGAGTGAAACATCCCTTAGAGGGAGAGCTGGGCTGTCCCGTGCCGGGGCTGGTGGCACTAGGTGGCACCATCGAATTAGGAGCGGGGACTGGACTCGGGAACCCGCAGCTGTCTCCCAAGGGATCGGGGAAAGCTGCTCCGGGGTGTCTTCAGTGGGATATCCTCTGCCACAGCTTTAGCCTTTTCCTAGTGCTGAAGGTACGTGCGTCCCTCGTGCTCAGAACATGTGAACAGCAGAGCTGCCTTTGGCTCTCCACGCTCTTTGGAAGTTCTCCTGGTGCTCCGGAGCCGTGCGGGGCCAGGTCCCGGCAGGGCTGCAGGAGCCGGGAGCGCAGCGGAGCAGGAGCAGAGCGCGGCCGCTGAACGGGGCTGCAGCTCTGTAATCCCCGCACACTCTGATCGGTAATTTGCCCTCCTGGCAGCCGCCTGTGGCGCTGGGAAGGAGAGGATTTTCCTTTTCCGTCTTTCACTTTATCATCGCTCCATTTCTGGCCTTTTATCGCGCTCTTGTCCCTCACTATAAGGCGTTGCCATAGGCTCGTGCTTTGCTCAAAGCCAGCCCGTGCTGACAGGGCCATGAGTGAGAACTGTAGCAAGAGCTACTCAAGATTGTTTTCCTACAAGATTTTTATTAAAATATAATATTAATCAAAGCATTCAGTGGACCTAGTGTATCTAGCTTTTGAATTTGGAAGGCAATAATTTCTCGGGGTATTATGGTTGTAAATATTTCATGTCCCACTTCCGCAATACAATCCAAGTGTAAAGTAAAGGAAAAACAGTGCTGGGATAGGAAGGGATAATAGACTACATGCAGAAAAATGAGACTAATTATCATAACTAATTAAAATAAGTTGCTATAACTGTATAATGACTGATTAAAATTTGCTATGATAGTATGAGAAACATATATAAAATATCTTTTTGTTTCAGGAAAAAGGACTGTTGCTCAGTTTTTCCCATCCCCACTGCATGATGACTGGGAGCAAACCCAGTGAGTGGGCTGTGCTGGCCTGCTGCTGGAATTGTGCTCCTCGTGCTGGTGCAGGGAGTGGAATTGGTTGTGGTTGCTTTGGGAATGGCACACAGCCTGCAGTGGGTCCCGGGATGGGCAGCAGCAGTGGGGCAGTGGGGAAGCTGGAGCTCTGTGCATTTGATGGACACCCTCATTTTGGAGCAGGACCAGCCCAGGGAGGACCTTGGGTTGACCCAGAGAATGCAATGTGAAAGTCCTATAGTTACTGCTAATGCATTACTTAAAGCTTATGTGGTTATTATATTTATTCTATAAATACATTATCCTATTACCCACTGTAATACTGTAACTATATACTAATAATATGTCATTATAAGCTTATGTAAGTTTTTCTACCTTTGGTTCAAGCTTGTCCCTCTATGGAAAATCACTTTGAGCTCTTTCTTCACAATCTGCCTGCTGTGTCTGCTCCTGCCTGCCCAGCATTGATCCCAGCCCTGCCTGACTCCCTCTTCTTCCTCTCCCTGGGAAGGGCACTAGCTGAAACACAGTGCAAGAAACTAATTTCCCCTTAAAATATAAAACATGTCAGTGATGTATAGCTGTTGCTGCTGTTGATGTCAGTGAATATTTATTTAGGTTCAAATGTGTTCAGCTTTTTGACTTCCCATTCAGAAAACATGGGACAAGGAATAACAATGGATGAGTAAGCACAAGTTTTGGCAGTCACAGTTAAAGATGTCACTGGAGATTAGGTATCAGGAGCTTTTTAGAAAACTTATATTATCTCTTTAATGCCATGAAGTATCAGTTAATGCATTGAATTGACTGTCACACAGGGTATCAGGACCATGATTAGGCAGTTTCTCAGATTTTGCCTGTCAGCACAAAGATATGTTCTTGGCATCTCTTCCAAAATAGTTCCCTGAGAATTTGTTTTGAGGAGAGAGAGATAAAGTTTTCACTGATTAGATGAGGCAGACTTAAGAAACCAAATGGCAGGAGTGATAAAAGTGATGTTGGAGGAGAAACAGCTAGAGGCTGCAAGGGATGGAGACTCAGGTGGGGGTGGAGAGACTCCAAAATGAGGATGAAAAAATAATTGACACTGTATGTTCATCCTTTCTTCCCGTTTTGCTCTTTGCTTAACCTCTGGTTGATTAGACAGAATGACCCATCCTTATACCAAGAGGTTATTTCTTATAGAAGTGTGGACGAGACACTGAGTCACTGTTTGTACATGCTGCTGGCAGTGTTTAGCACTGTCAGTGTCAGTGACACTGGCTGGCCAGCCTGTAGCTGCTACTTTCCAAGGGAATTTCAGCCTGCTGGGTATTGCCTCCTTGTTCCAGCTGTCCTGAGCTCTGCTGTCTGCTGTGCAGTTCCTCTCTTTATAAATTCATGGCTGGGTTGGAACCTTAACTTTAAGGAAAACAGTCTTCAAATGAGACCCAAGGGTAAAATGCTGGGAATATTTCCTTGTTTCTGTGTTTTCTGAGAAGCAGGCTGAGCTGACCAGAAGCTGATCCTGTAGCTTGTCTTCCTGTGTACAGGTATATCTTTGATTTCTGAGCCTTCCAGACATGGACCAGTTTCTCTTCATCTGCTCATCAGGAGAAACATGGACAGAGAATGTCTTGTGATGTTAAGTTCAATTGGTTCTTAATGTATAATCTTTCATTAGCAGAGGCAAAGTCCAGAAAAGCTTGGACTCTTTGAAAGAAAAGGTTTTCCCAGTTCTGTTGGCCAAGGAAACTTATCTCCTCATCTCAGCCTTCAGCAAGCAGTGGAAGGAGATTTTTTTTTTTTTAACTTGGTGAGGCACAGAGAAGAGTACTGTTCTTGAATATCACTCTTTAAAAGCCAGGATGCAGTGGGGACCTGGTTTGTGTTGCTGCAAAGGTGTCCTGCAGTGGGCTGTGAAAAAGAGGCTTGAGTTAAATGAGCTGGTCCTGAGGTCCCTGGGGACTTGCTTGAGGGTGGCAGGTTTGACAGCAGGTGGAACTTTGCCAAAACCATGCAGAGCACAAGCTGCTTCTCCAAGTGAGGCAATGGAGGCTCCAAGGAGAGCACAAATGGCTCAGCTTCCCCACAGAGTGCTGGTGTTGGTGTCTGGCAGCTGCATTGGCCTCAGCAGGATGTTGCACAGCAGGTATGAACCTTCAGAGTAAAGGAAAAAGAAATAATGGTTGTGTCAAGGCCACTGTCTCAAAAACGTACAGTGTTGCCCCACTTAGATTCTGAGGTACTGGAATTGATAGTTCAGCCTGATCTACCCAAATACTGTTGCTGAAAACCTCTCATATCTCATTGTATGCACATGTTCCCTGTTCTCTGGATTATTCCCTATTTCCTTTTGAATAGTATCTATTTTCATACCAGAAAGATGGGAAATGGGTGAGAAGACCTTGACAAGTGTGAATGCCTGCACTAAGAGCCTGATCTGAAGGAGGATGAATGCTCCTTGCCTTGGGAGTTGGGCTGTCTGTTTTGGGAGGCTGGTGCCTCCCTGAGAGGCTGCACACAATTCTGCTCCCTTGATTGGCATCACCCCCATCCCTTTCCAGTCTGACATGGTTAGATTTTTCACTGTTACACTGCAGCTTGCTGCACGTTTTTGTGTTGTACAGTCTATCATTAGATTAGGATGAACTGCAGCATTGTCCTCTCTCCCCTGCAGAGGTGCCTGGAGGTGTTCAGCAGCTCTTGCTACTGTGTGGTTTATCTCCTTGTCTCCACCTCCCTCTGCAGCCCATGAGCTGCCTTTAGTGTGCTGTCAGTCCTTTGTGTGCCCCAGGCTTTGGCAGTGCTGCTCTCTGCCCTCCCCTCTGTGGGTGGGAGGACAACCCCCATCAGTTCTGCCTCCTGCTCTATTCACTTTATGCCATTAAATCACAGAAGGACAAGGGATGCAGAGTCCTTTGTGCAAGTGGCCCACAGATCCAGGCCACCTGAAGTGTTTACTGTGGTTTAGAAAGGGTCTAACCTTTAGACAGCAAGTTTGAGCTTTATTAAACAGCTGGAGGTATTCTGAGAGTCGGCTCCCCCGGGCACTGGAGAGGGATGAAACCAGTCTGTGCTGCTAATTGCAGATGCTCATCCTTCACTGAGAGCCAATATCTTTTAAGGGATCAAGGCCACCCCACTGCCTTCAATGTGGGCAGGGCATGGCAGGTCATTACAGCATGGAGATATAGTTAAGCAGCAGATTTCTGCCTCTCTCTTCTTGCCTGGCAAACAGTGCTGGGAGGATTTTGGCTGCTGTTGGTTAGTGTGCCTTGCTTAATTTTTATTCTAGGAAGAGTTCAGTGTGAATGCAGAGAGGGCTTGGATGCCTGGTGCTGTCATTGGGAAGTAGGACACACAGACCCCCAGGCATGTCCTGGTGATCCTTCTGGAACCCCAGGAAGGTGTGGAGCATATGGGTTGTGATGCTACACCAGAGAGGTCTGGGCTACACTATAGGGCAAAAGGACAAAATAGAGAGTGCAAAAACTGCTGTAACATGGATGAACTCTGGGATTTCCTTGATACTTTCTGGATGTCCTTGCAATGCTGAGCCCAAGTGTAAATACAAATACAATCTAAATACCTATTTACTACTAACACTGTGTTTTCTCTACCCAAAATCACCCTGCTGTAGTGTAAACTCCATCATGCTGTTAATTAGGGGTGGACTGGTGAACCTCTGTTACTAAAATTCTTCCTACTCCTTGCCTTTTAACAAACTACAGCATCTTTGAGCTTCTGCCAACTTCAGTTTTAAATCTCTGAAAAATTTTTTATCTTCTCAGCTATTTTTTTTTTACTATTTTAAAACATTAAATATCCATTGAACATAGATCTTGATGCTTATTAGGATGCCTCTTTAAATGAGATCTATTTTTCCCTACATATTTTAGAGTCAGGAATGCTTAGGAGATGCTCTTTCATCAGCCTGGTACTGAGTGGGAGTAAAGGTGGTGGAATAGCAGCTGGTTTAGACAGTTTAGGGTGAATGCAGCCATGTAGGAGGTTTATAGTACATTCACATGAGAGTGATGTATCTGTAAAGGTCAGATGCTGAGCATTGTTTCCTGTTAATGCATATTGGAAATAGAGAGCAAAGTTGTGACTTTTTAGGATGGGTATTTGCCAGGGCCTGATCCTGGGCTCAGGGGTCAGACATTGCATGCCACACCATCTACTGAAAAACAGAACTCAATTACTTGCTGATTTATTGAGTCAGGTTTTGGTTTATTGCAGTTTCATAAAAGCAGTGTAATTTCTGCTGAAATTTTCTATGTCACCTTTGCATTTTGGGAAATGTATTACTTTTCTGCATGGAGGAGAAAGACCTGAGACCTGAGTTAAAGTTGTGCTTGTCCTGGGTGAACCCAACAAGCTGCATTTCATGCCCTTAAGCATTAAAGTCCAATGGGTATTTAAACAAACTATAAACTATAATGGACTCTAAACTTCAGTTCCAAACACAGCCTTTGAGCAGGTTATTTTTTAGCCAAAATGTAAAGTTTTTTTTTCTTGCATTTTCTTACGTAGGCTGGTCGCCCTCATTACTGCAGACTTGTTCTAATTTTATTCTTGGGGGTTTTGTGCCATAGCAAAACATTATTTGAGGAGTAGATTCACAGAGATAAAACCCAGGAAAGTTCCTAGATGAAACCCAGGGAAGGACCAATGCTGACCTGTGTAAAGGTATGTTTAAGTTATTCATGTCTGTTCTTTCTTTATAATGTGTATGATTGAGAAGGAAGGACCTAACAAAGCTCCTGAGGCTGGAGTTAGAGAAGTTACATTAACACTTCTAAACTGATGTTGGGGCCCTTAATAAAAGTGTGAAAATGCATCTTCCTCCCAGATTTTCTGGGCTTTGTTCTTCCCTCTCAATGCTGGATGCAGCATTGCATTGAGAGCAGCAGCCAGGACTGTCTGACCCACTTAAGATAAAGCTAAGCTCAAGAAAATGCATTGTCAGCTCTTAAATAGGAGCTGTAAAGGGGAAGCCAAAGGAGGAGTAACATCCCTGCTCTTCTCTACCTGCCTCAGAACTAATGGCACTCTGTGCTTGTCTCCAGTCCTGCCACAGAACAGCAGCTCTGCCCTCTCACAGGGATGTCAATCAAAGAGCTTTGCTGGGATAAACAATAACTCTAATTATCTTGCTGGTGGCAAGAGTTAGGAGGCTCAAAACTTTCCCAGAGGAGGAGGTAAGATGAGAGCAAGCAAAGTTAACCCAGCCTCCCATTGCTGCCTTGAGGTGACACAGTGGTCAGGGTGGAGGGTCTGAGGGCAAAGGAGAAGCAGTGAATGTGGTTTGTGCTGCCCTCCCTGAGTGGGCTCTGCTGGAGCCACCTCATTTACTGCCACAGCCACTCCAGCACCATCAGGTGATGGTCAGGCCCAGGCTCTCCCTGCCTGCACTGGCCAGCCAGGCTCTCTCCTGTCTTTCTATTCATTCCAGCTTCAGGTAGTTTACAATTTTGAGTTTAAAATTAGCTCAGGTGCTTTGCCTGTCTCCTACACCTGAGCCATGCACAGCATTGCCCTGGCTGTTGGGGAAGACAGTGAGGGGGTTAAGACACCATGTCTGCAGCATCCCCTTGAGCATGTGCTGATTAACATTCCTGATCAACACAGGTGCTCACCAAATCCTGCACCCCAAAATAAAAAATACAGCCTTGCTGGTGTTAACACTTGTGTGACAGAACATCAGGACCCAGCTCAGATGTTTGTTCTGCTAAAGTTTGTGCTGTGTGAATATCCACATAAACAGTCAAATTCCTCCCTAAAATGAAGTCACCCTTGGTAGTGGTCAGCTGAGGAAGTTGAGAAGACACAATTAACAAGGTGACTTTAGCAGGCTTAAAAATAGGTCTGTGGGAATGCTTTTAAGGACCTGGAAGGACTTATGTCATCTTGCTGGGGCTATGTGGAGGAGAAAGCTCTATGGAAAGGTAAAATGGGAAAGTAAAATGGAGGACAGTTCTTATATAGCTATTCTTGATTGTTTTAAGTGTTTTGGGGTCAGCAAAGATCCGGGCTTTTAATTTGATTATAGCACTGAGCAGGTTGTTAATCACAGAAATGAGAACCTTGTGATGCTTTTAAATAAACAATACATACAGTTTAATGTTTGTGGCTTGTAAGCACTACAAGCCTTGTTACTGTCTTTAGAGCACAGCTGTGTGGTTTATGGATTGGAGGTCTGTGGTACTCTTAAATGCCAAGGAGCTGTGCTAATGAAACCTGGATGCTCCTGTGGTGTCAGGGCTGGACTCCCCAAGAACAAATCCTTTGGGTGACTTTCAGGCTCTTCAGAAGCCTGTTGGGTTGAAGTCCAGGTTCATATTTAACGTTTGGTACTCATGTAGTTTCAAAATGAGACATTTCAGGTTGTCTCTGAGCAGGTGCTTTTGAGGAAAAAGACTCTGTTTTTATAGTCTTGATATCCAGGTGATCCCAGTGGGTGTGTGGTTCAGGGGTCTGAGACTCCTGACATTCTTCCTGAGCTCTCTGGGAGGCTGAGTAGGAGAAATGTCACTGACTGCTGGGGAGCTGGCCCCGTGGCAGTCATTTCCCAAGCCAGTTGTAGTTTGGCAGCTGTGGTGGAGGTCTAAAACTTTAGATTAATT
This sequence comes from Acridotheres tristis, assembly GCA_037013685.1. Lineage (NCBI taxonomy): Eukaryota > Metazoa > Chordata > Aves > Passeriformes > Sturnidae > Acridotheres > Acridotheres tristis. The sequence goes on from CM072901.1 coordinate 7,153,751, forward strand.
TCTCCTCTTTCCTTCCCCCCACAGGCCCTTTTACAGTGTGTGCAATTTATGGTAAAGCCCAGAGCCCTTCACCTCGTGCCTTGTGATGATGTCTGTTCCCCCAGCACTGCATGGAGTCAAGGCTGTGACTGCTGCCCTGGTGTAGCAGGACTTTATCCAGAGGCAGCACCTTGTGTCCTATTCCTGGTGCCACAGAACCACCTAAACCCCAATTCTTCACCTTTCTCTTGGGGTTAAACCCAGCAACAGGAAACAGATTTGCAGTCTGCAGTCCTAGTGCCAAGGTCCTTTCCCCACTTCTTGCATTTTATCCTTTCATGTTTGTTATCCTTGCTTTAGCCACTTGCTGTTGCCAGTAATGTGTGCTGTCCATGCCCAGCTGTGCCAGACAAAGCATTTCATTTTTCAGCAAAAAGATTCTAAAACCTAGTTTGGTTTCTTCTCCATTAAATAAAATTCTCCTTAGTAAGGAGGACACAATAAGTTATGATCTGGGGATAAAGAAGTCATATGAAGGAAGGCAAAAGCTTTGTTTTCCTGGTGAGTAACATCAAACAGGAGCCAGTGTGAATGTGTGAGTCAGTCTGACAGATAGCCAAAGACCTTGTGCACTGCTGGGAAACATCACTGTGGAGAGGGGAACCTGAGCATTTCACCCCAGGAAGACCAGGACAAAAAACTTTTAGGACTTTTTTTTTCCCCAGGAAACTGCAAACAAGTGACTGTTTTGCATAGCTGAGAAACAGACAGGACATGTGAGCTAATCTGAAGCAACCACTGGAGTGTTAATCTAGCTTTGAGGAGGTTTCTCTCTCTTTCTCAGTTACATTTTCTATCGAAGTGGTCCTGTCTTACTCAATTAAAGCTGTAAGGAACTTGACTGTGCATTTCATCTCCCCGGGCCAGAACTGTAAATTAGGAGCATATAGCTGAATTAACTTATGGAGCTGAAGCACAGAAGAACTTTTCGTTGGAAAGTGTGGCTTTGGTTCCTCTTTTTGATTCTTTTGTTTTTACAAAGCAAACCCAAGTGCTAGTTGTGCAACTGACTTGTGGATGAAAACTAATGAGGGAAATTACTGCCTTAATGAAGGAAGTGCTACTAGCAAGTTGTGAAAAGTACTTTAATCATAATTAATATAATAAAATTAATACTGAACTTTAACTCTTCTCAGGTGTTTTAGTTAATAATTAAGTTTAATATGGATTATGACACATCTTTGCATGCTCTCAAATACCTGTGACAGGGCAGTTGGGAGAGCATTGCAGTTCTAGAAGCTTCTGTGTGATGACACAGTCATAAACATTAGGCTGGAGGGACCTTTGTGATTTGCTTGTGCTATCCTGTGTAAATAGCCAGTGATAAGACCAGAGCATTTGGGGTGTTGTGACATGAGCTGTAGCTGCCCTTCTGATGGGGCAGAGGCCACAGCTGCCTCATAAGCACTTTCTACTCTTTGGTCAGTCTGTTTTGTCCAGAAAGTGCAAGTTCTTCTCATAAGGTTCCTGTATTATCCTTTTAGAGTACTTCAGACCCCTGCAAAATATCAGCCAGGGAATGGTCTCTGAATTATTATTATGTTTTTAATCCAGCAGGACATTTCCAGAAATATTTGACTGCAAGAATAGTGTCAGTGCTGTGGAGGCTGGGTGGCAGCAGTCTGGTCCCTGTGATTTGCAGGGGCACTGCTCTTTCTCAAAGCTCAGCTCCCCTGATTTCTCCCAGCATTCTGCTCCATGTGGGTAGGTTGAAAATACTCCTGGAGGTGCCTGCCTTGTGTTTAAGCTTCCTTCAGAATTGCACAGGGCTGAATGGAAACTGGGAGACTTCCTGAGCTGCTCTGGGCTTTACAGAGGAGGGGGATGTGTTGCCTCCTCTGACCCACAGTGTGATAACACCCCTCCCAAAATGTAGGCTTGGATCTGAGCAGCTGGGGAGATTGTAGGAATATTCCTAGAATACAAATATTCCTGCCTTACCCCTCTCCTGTGTGAGAAGTGCCTTGCTCAGTTACACTGTGGGTTCAAATATGGCCAGGTTCAAAATGAAACTGCTGCATGTCCTGGGGGTTAAAAGATGGGAAATGTGAGGAAGCATTTCATTCATTCAGTGAGCAGTGTGACTCCTTACAGGATTAGAGCTCTGCCTAACGAGGCCACTCTTACCTGTGCAGGAGATGGCTGGGACATGAGCAGTTGTTCTCACAAGGTCACTGTCTCTGCCTGCAGGTGCTTGTGAAGCCTCCTGTTAATTGATCATATGAACATATTTGGAAGTACTGTTTGGAACAGCTGACTCTATTGCTACTTTTGAGGCTTATTTTGTAAAACTAGAAAATCTCAGGGAATTCCTTACATCTTCCTTTTCTTCAAACCTCAAGCTTCCTTATATATTTTCATTGTTGCTGCATTCTTAGAACATTCTATGAAGAGGCAGCAAACTGTCAGGAATCACCACACACTGGTAAAAAGTGAGCTTTGAGTTCTCATATGCAAATATTCACCCTGGGAGGATGACTGGGTTGTTATCTAGTCAGGGAGTAAACCACTATTGAATTACATGTCAAATCTAAACTACACCAAATTTTGAATTTCAAATCTCAAACGCTTGCAACACAGTTCTCATAAACAAGTTACAGATCAGAAATTAGTCACTGAAACCATTGTGACTAAATAACAAGATAGATATGGGGAGGGGTGGGGGGAGAAAAAAATCTGCTCAGAGATAATTTGCAAGCTGAATAAAATAATATTAAAATTATTCATCAAGCTTATCAAGCTTGATTCTTGAGTAATGTTGTGTCATTGCTAGCAGGTGGTGGGAGAAATGGCCCAGCATACCATAATTAGTAATAGCCGTGTATTTTTGATGCTACTTCATCTGTGTGGTTTACATCCAGATGGTTTTGAAAATGGAATCAAGATAAAATACAACTTCCTGGATCAGAATTTGCATTCTAACTAATGATATAATTCAAAGCTCATTATTGTTTTTTTAAAAAAATCTAAATTGCTAAGGAAGATTATTAGATGTTGGGATTATTCCAACTTTATTGCCGGATTTCTTTTTTAACTCAGTATTGCACGAGAGCACCATGACAGGTGTGAGTTAAAAGGTCATCTTACTGTGTGCTTGCATGCACAGCTGCTTCTTCTTCTTCTTCTTGGTGCAGATGCTGACCCTGTGGCTCAGCCAAACCTGGAGTCCTGACCCTCAGAAGACTTATAATGGAGAAGTGTGGCTGACCTGTGACAGCAAGCACAGTCAGCCTTGGTTCAAGGAACACTTCCATGGCTGTTTTCCCACGGCTAGCACAATATTGAGCTGGATGCAGCAGGAACTTCCTCAGATGGTCCCAGCCCTCACTTAGAGCAGTAATGTGTATTCATGAACTGTGCTGCTGGGTTACAGAATTCTCATTTACATGTCTCTAGCTTTTGTTAATACAATTCTGCTTTCAAGTAGCCTTCAGTTCCAGCAAACATCCTTTCAAGTTGCCTAAATCTTTTGACTTGACGTAGATTTCTAGGAAATCTTCAAGTAATTTCTTCTTTCCCATGGGTGAGACCATAACCTTGCTTGCATACATTAGCAGTGCTGTTTTTCACAACTTCAGTCTCAAAGTGCAGAATTTCAGTCCCTCCTCCAGCTGAAGAACACTGGGTTTTCAACCATCCTAGGTTTAGAAATCTGCTAAGTTTAGGGTAGCTGTCTACACACCTATATCCAGTAGGGAGAAAGCTCCAGATCCATCACATTCCAAGAGAAGTGTCTGAATTGCAGCTGCTTGTGTGATAACTGTTCACCACTTAGGAGGTGAGATGATTTTCACTGTAGGTTTCCAGGTGAGCAGAGCTGGTCACTATTTGGTATTTAAATGTAGAAAGGGCCCCTGTGCTGAGATGTGTGTTTGTAGCCTGGAGAGTTCTCCTGCTGCCCTGAGCTCCTAGAAAAGAGAGCAAGCAATGAACGTGTGCCCTTTCCACTAAAGTTTGTTCACAGGAATTCAAGCCTCTGGTGAATAACTCGTTGCTGGGCAGAACAAGAACAAAGCAAAATAACCTGTGAGTGTCCCCTTGGGATGCAAGGGGGGCAGGAAGCTGCTCCCTGGAACAGCTGCTGTGAGGCAGAGGAGGGAGGGATGTCTGCTACTGAGCTGGGTGAGCAAATGCCAACTCACAGCCCGTGTTAGTGGGCAGGGGGAAAAACACCTCCCTCAGGCTGAACTGAAGTGCTGTGGGTTTATTTAACCCAGCTAATGAGTCTATTTCCAGAGGTTTTGATGCAAGAAATGTTGCAGTTCCTAGCAGAAGGATGAGTGAATGTGTTTAAACTTGAGTGAGACAGAGAGGCTGGAGCCAGGAAACCAGGGAGAAGTAAATGAATAAAATGTCTTTCTCAGAAAGGGTGGAGGGGTTTGTGGGAAATTCCCTTATCTCTGAAACTGAATTTTGAAAGCCACAACCCTCATCTGCTCCTAAAACGTTTTCAGTACCTGTTACTTTCACAGAGCTATCTGTCAAAAGGGGGTGTCTTTGGCACCAGATTAATACAAGTTAAAGTAGATAAGGCACAGATATGGTCTCTGTAAAACATCTGCCTTATCTTTACATAATGAATTAACAAAGATGAGCTTGAAAGAAATGTAATAAATTATTCAAAAACCTCCTATGCTTTTGAAATGCTAACAAGTCAAATCCTTTGAGACTGCTTGATCAGATTATGGTGTATCATACAGTAAATCTAATTGGTTATATTCAGTCCTGAATTATCAAATTTAGTTTGGCCAAAATAATTTAAACAGTGCTGAAATAACGGCAAATTATTTAAAGTAAAATAAATTCATATTTACAAAATAAAGAACGCTACTCAAATTCTTTACAGTTTGGGAGCTGGGAATAATTTCCTCTTTTACCAGACCAGTGCTCAGCAGCAGTGCTCATGGCTTTCCTTTCCCTTTTTTTTTTGGGTTCCCAGCTTGACTACAAATGCCTCAATTTACTCAGTTGCCTGAGATTTTCTGAGAACCAGTCTTCTTTTGAGGCAAACCACAATAAAGACTAAAAATTCAAATGGAATTTTAATTTGTTTTATTCAATTGCTTCTGACCTAAATGTTAGCATGAAACATACACTGAAGTAATTGGCTTCAGGCCCAGATATATTTTAAGGGGGAGAAATCAACTTGCTGTAGGACCCACACCTTGGTTCCTTCTTTGTATGTGGGTTAGGACAGATCCTTGCACAAAATTCACTTGCATTTAGGTCTGTGAATCACAGTCTTCGTCATGACCTAAACTGGAAAAGGATGTAGATCCTGCCCCTTGCAGAGACTGCTGTGAGTGGAAATACCTATAAACCCCCAGGCTTTCCACAGTGCAGTTTTTTCCACCTACAAACCCCCAGGCTTTCATCTCCAGAGTGGAGCTGGGAAATGCTCTCCTGCCCTGCCTGTGTGCCCTGCACTACCACAGCCCCTGAACTGAGGGGCACCTGCTTCTGCTCAAAACAGAACCTTGAAGGGGAAGGTGAGGAAGGATTTTAAGGCAAGATCAAGTTGGAGATGACTGAAGTTCAGCTGCAGCCGTTGTGAAGGCAGCTCTGGAGGTGGTTTGGCTCTGCAGCCCCTGTGGTGTGAGAACCAGGCATTAGTGTTGATTTGCTGCTGTGTGTGCTCTTAACTACTCAAAGGGAGCTGCTCTAGGTCTGCCCATTGCAGATGTTACCAGGTCTTGCTTTATTGGTGATGTGAAAAGGTATAAAAACTTCTTTAGGCTCCTACTGGGTAATGAGGCTGGTCCAAATCACCAGCTAGAGCAGATCAGTGCAGCTCCACTGAAATCCATAAAGATTGATCGACTGAGCATGGTGGAGGATCTGCACTGCTGCCTTCACTGAAATTCTGCTAAAGTTACTGGGCACTTCACATGGGCTTTTGCTCTGGGGGAGGACAACTGAGTGGTTTGAGAGCAGTGAAATATTGATTTGGAGAGACACCACTAAGCAGTTTACCCTAGTAATCAATTCCAGGACAACATTAGCATATGTCAGGATTAGGGAAGGACCATGTCATTGTAAAAGCTGTGCTGGCTGAGACTCTCAAAATGGGGTGAAGAAAGATTAAAGCTTTTGGGTTTAGTATTTGGAGGGAGGTTGAGACACACAAAAAGGTTTTGTTTAAAATTGCATCCATATCGCCACAGAAAATGCAGTAACTTGCAAATCTGACCTTGCATCTCTCTCCCACTTTATGTGGGGTGGAAGAAGGCTCTGATAGATTCTGGTTTAGAAGTCTTGATTTGGGCACTGGCTTCCTACCTCCCCTGAAATGATGAACTCAGCAAGTGATGTGGACAAACCCAGGCAGTGTTGCTGATGTTGGGATGGCTTCAGGAAGGGTGTTTGAACAGGACTCCTGTCCCTGCACTGACCCTGCTGCTGATGGCAAATAGGCCTGACCAGAACACGTGCTAAACATGTGCCTTGTGCATGGAAGTCATGTTTGGTGTGGGGAAACATCCATTCATCCTGTGGCCTCAGTGACCTCATACAAGGATGTGGGAGAGCCCTGTGTGCAGTGCAGGCTGTGCCAGCTGATAGCTTTTGCCTTGTCATCTGTGCTCCCATGTGAACAAGACTGCAAAGACTTGGATTTGGCAGAAGGGTGATATGGAATTGTCTAGATAGGATGAGATTGTTCATAGGATTTCTTGAAGTTGGACTCACTAGAAATCTGGCTGTAGGAAATAGCAAGATTAGTCTGGTGACTTACAAATGATGGGGTCCCTAGCAATCTAAACACCATAGAGGAATTAACTTTAGCAGCTGACTAATTCATGAACAGAAAAAACTTCTGGTTTTAGTCACTGGTAAAACATGAATATTTCAAGCCATATTGCAATCTTTTAGATACTCCTTGTTTTTGTAAGTTTAGCTCAAGCACACGGAGAAAATTACCTCTTTTGTCTGTTGCTGTGACTGGAAGGGCAGGTCTTTCCCAGATGATACTGATAGAAAAAGTTCTGACTCCACTGCAATAAGGCATAAAATGCATAATTATTTTGCTGTCTAAACTGAACAATGTTTAAAATGGAATTCCTTCTGCCTTCTCCTCTGGTATCCAAGACAGGTCATTATTAATTGGTTTGAAAGGCAAAATATTGAAATTTGATCCTGTAGACTCAAATCCATGAAAATAGATACCACCCTAAGTACTGTAAAACATAGCTGGGTGATTAAGAGGTTTACCTTGAGTATTTGTGCATGTGTATTTCCCTGAAAATCTGCCTGGCTTCATTGTGGAGTTGCAATTTTTATTCACATCCCATTCTTGTAGAGGTTATTGTATTGAACCATACCAAAAGTCCATCTTTTGGCAACCTGTTTCTGTCACTGGCTGGCAGGTGGTTAAGAGTCATTCATTAGCTGCTGCTTTTGTTACCTGTATGTTTCTGCAAGGAACAAGTTATCAAATGCTGTATTTAGCACTCAAAGTAAACTCAGCAAATGGATGTAATGCTTCTCTTCAAAGCCCCGTGGGGGTTGCTCAGGCATTACTCATTCTGTGCTCTTTGGAAAGGTGCATCTGCAGGAGCTAACCTTCCCATCTTTTCTCATGGTTTTCACTGTTTTCCCTTTGAATCCAGTGCATGTGCTCTCTCTACACTTGCATGCAGCTGTAGAAGGAGTTGTGTGAACGTGGAGTGGGAGTTGGCTTTTGTATGTAAATAGTAAATATGTATTTTGTCCCATATCTACTCATTTCACACATAGAAATGCCATTTTGCTATTCCACATTCTCTCATTTTTCCCCAGATCCTGGCAAAAATTGATTTGGGATTTTTCTCTCATTTGTTTCCTTCTTCAGACACAGTAATTTTTCCTTGTCCCAGGATCTATATTATTGATCTTGTGTGGTTTACTTCACTCTGGCAAATGCTTCTATTCCTATTCCAGTTGGATTGGCTTGGACTTGCTGGCCAATTTGAGAACTGGCAAGCTCCTAAGTGGCTCCTGTTGTCTGTGTGATACAGTGAAAGGCAAGATTCAGCTGCAGTGTTTCTGAAGGGGGATATTTGTTAGGGCTACTTGGTGTTCAGTGGATCTTGTACTGCTCTCTGACTTTGTAGCCTCTTCAGGCAAATTCAATTGTTGTCTGTTGTCAGTGTCCCATAGCTTCCTCTGGCTGGGCTTGTTCTTGGAGACTGCTTAAATTATACAACTTGCCTTGTGTCCTTAGAGCAAAAGCTTACCCAGAAAATCAGGAAAACTTCCTGATAACTATGTGAAAATATTGCAAAATTCTTGCATATTGTTTGTGCCAATAAAAGACGTTTTACACAAAATATATGTCTTTTTCTGTCAAAAGAAAGCTCCTGCCCTTGGTGCAATTGTAGTGATAAGTGTGTCCCAAACCAGCCAACACTTCAGAGCAGGAATGGGATGAAGAAATGAGAGCAGCCCTGAGGTTTGGATGAGACACTGGGTGGCTGTTTCTTTAGCTCCTGTTCCTAAGGTGAAGTTTTGGGGTTTGCACCCTGAATATCCCCACCTTTTCAGTTTAACTTATGGGTACAGACTGGAAAAACTGCCTGATTCCCCAACCTGAAGGTGTGCAGCTCTGCTAAGGGGTACTGAATCCAATCAACATCATCCCTTAAAAGTTGCACCTAGGGTCCACTGAACTTGTCTGTTTTTTCAAGCAGAAGCATCAAGATCAAAGTCTGAAAAAGCCATTTGATCTTCCAGCTGTAAACAAGTACTAAAAGAGAACATATGCTATATTTAATTATCCTCCATTGAGGTGCTTGCATCCAAACTCCCACAGCTTGTAGAGTTTCTTTTCCCCTGGTTTGAAGCCAGGGGTAGTAGCAGGGGATGGGAATTGTGAGAAAAGGTGAGTGAAGAAGCAGAAGAGTTGAACAAGTTTCAGTCCTTGATCCCTTTGTGTCTCCTGCTGGAGCTACTGGAATCCCGCTGGGATGTTGGTCTTGCCTTGGGTGTGTATCCAAGGCTGCTCACTCTCCCATTCCTGTGCTCAACAGCTGTTCTCAGAAACATCCTCCAGAAAGTTCTTGTCTTACTCCTTATTCTCAGAAGTCTTCTTTTATATGTATCCTCCCAGCAGTAAAACTGACAGATGGCTAAATCTGAACAGTAGGTCCCAGTTTTGTAACTAATTATCAGAAAAACCTTACTTTGCTTCCCAAATACTTGAACAAGATGAAGTGGTGACCTAATCACACCAGAACTGCAGATTTTGTAGTGAAGATGGAGGCAGGCTGGTCTAGTAGAGCATTTGAGTGTTGAACTATCAGAACATCAATCCCTGTCTCTAATTGAATTATCTCTATTTTGAAGTTCATGTCTGCTTTGCATTTTAGAGCACTGCCCAGACGTCAAAATTCAGAAGAAGACAGTGGATTTCCTAGTCATTTATGTGAATTATTGAGTCATTATGTAATGAGAAGTAATTATCTGTTACTTTGGAAGGTCGATTCATTGGATAACTGATCAAACTGGACTATTTCCAATGGCTAGGAGCATTAAAAAAAAGTAGGCAAGTAGGTAAAAATCCAATAGAACAAATGTCATTATCTTTTTCATGAGGAGACCTGCTGGATTATTCATAGGTTGTGTATCAACCAAATTTACAAGATTTAAAGTTTGACAAATTCTGCTTCAGTATTTGGTACTCCTGAGAAGTAATATTGGGCTAAATGACATCCCTGGAAAATGATTTTTCTTCTTCTTTCCCCCCTTTCCCAAGCTTCTTAGGTATGATTTTGTTCCAAAACAGTGATGCATAGCCATGAAATGGCTTTGCCCTTTATCACTCCAGCATAGGAGAAGATAAACTGAACAGACCTGTTTATTCATTTCAGAGGAAAAACAAAATTAAAAGGCTTCTGTGTATTGTGGTAATGTAATTCCTAATCAATGACAGTGGGTTTAACAGAGATTTATGGGTTTTTAATTTGTAAGATTAATGACTACATCCATTGATTCTGTCAAAATGACAGTATCATGGTCACGTACTTCATGGAGCAGATAGCGACCTCCTGCCAGACACGTCCCTAAGGAAATGCAATTATCACTGCCCATTTTACAGTGCTTAACTTTTTTCTCTCAGTAAGTGACAACAGAAAGGGTTTGGGCATAAATTAATCTTTCTAAATGAACCGTTAACCCTTTGTGCCTAGCAGCTAGTTTCATTAACTCAATGCCTGCATACTGTTTTTTGGGGTGTCCCTGGCAAATACAATAAAGCAGTGCCAGAAGTGGCATCTGGAGGCTCCCTGGAGCACTCTGCCCCAGCAGCCGTGAGCAGGATCACATCTGCAGTGTGACTGCCTCACGTTGGAGCTCACCACTGCAGCACTCACTGCCAGGGCACTTGGCAACACAACTTTTCCAAATGTACACAAAGCACAGTGGTGAGCTCCACAGCCTGCTGTGGGCAGCCAGGAAATGCAGTGTGGGGGGTTGTCTGCTCACACTGTGGCTATTCCCAGGACAGTGAAGTTATCACAATGTCTGGTTTAGTGTCATTCCATGATTATCTGGTGGCCTGTGTCCCAAGAGCTGAGTGAGGTGCCAGGGCTGGGACACGGCCCAGGCTGAGAGCTGCCCTCAGTGTCACTGCTCTGCTGCTGGGTGGCTGAGATGTCCCATGCCTGCTTGTCCATCTCCCACCTTGTGCTGGGCTGCAGGACATGCCAGCACAGTCTCTCCTCTGCACTTGAATGTTATACTTGCTCAGGACTTGCAAGGTGGTTCTCCCTTACCATCCCCCCAGGGATTTCAAGATGGTAAAAAGGGCTAAAATGCATTAACAGCCATCGTGGAAAGTGCACCCTGCCCTGGTCTCCTGGATTTCCCAGCCCTGGCTGTTTCCACAGTTTGTAGCCTTCTGTCCATTTGTGACTTCTCTTAGTGTTTCATATTAGTCCTTCAAGTGCATTTGGCCCAAAACGTGTAGCATGAAGCTCTTGCCCTCTCCCTGTTAGTGACCTGGTTTGATGTGTTAGGGCCCTGTCCTCCAGAGCTGCCTGCTTGTCTCAGAGCAGAAGCCCTCAGCACAACAAGACCAGCGTGCTGTAAATTGCTCACCTGGATGTTGGTATATGTTCCCTGGAAACATGTAGAGTTCTTTTTCCTGAATCCTTAAACCACTGAAAAAAGCTTCAGCTTTTCCCCTACAATGAAGCTGTGAAGTAAAATGTCTTTGCAACAGGAACTGGTCCCAAGTGACCAGATATGGATCTGACAGCATTTGGTGTTATTGATGGAGCCACCTTCAGCTTGTTACAGCTTTGTCAGGTGACACTGGCTGTAGTACAGCTGTCCCTGCATGCAGGGTGTACATTGTGGTTTCCTGAGGGAGGCAGGGGTCTTCTGGAAATCATACATTGGCTTTAAAGTGGCTCTTGAATGTAAGATCACCTATTTGCAGCACTACTTCCAGCAGATTTCTGCATCAATGAAGTTCTCAAAATAAAATACTTACTAAAAAAAAAAAAAAATCCAGGCAGTGATCCTGAGGAGTATCCCCACATCCTGGAGAGCAGCTGTCTATCTTACCCCCAGGCCAGGAAGCAAATCTCTGCTGAGAGGCCAGCCTGGCCAGCCAAACCTTAACAGTGTTCCCAGTTCATTATAAACTGGATTCACAAAGTGTTCATGTGTCTGCAGGTCCTGGCGTGTCCTTTGTCTGGCTCTGCACTAACTCAGCCTCAGCTCTTGCTTGTTCATTTACATCAAGGAGAGGCTGTGTTTAGGAACTGTAAAATTGAGATGTCTTGGTGAGGACAATGTGATTTAAAAGGCTTATCCAGATGAGCTGCTTCTGAAATATAATTTCTTCTGATCAGTCAGTGCTTGGCTGGGAGCTCACTGGACATGAGCAGCTCACATTTCCGAGCCCCTGTGCTCACCAATGAGCATCCTGTGGCCACTGGGAATGTGCTAGTGCTGCCTGAGGAGATGGAACTTTGCAGGTGCAGGAAATGGCTTTGCCAGGAGGTGAGGTGGGGGTGGTGGCACTACCACCCATCAGGAGGCTGCTGTACCAGTCTGAGAGCCCACAGCAACATTCATTTCTCCACCTGCTTCCCCATAATGTGAGAGCTGTGTCAGAGGCTGCCAAGCTCTCAGGGCCCACTGGAGTCGTGTGGAGCCAGCAGAGCTGTTTGCTGCAGAAGGCTGGTGTGGCTCCAGGTAAAGGTGGGAGCTCTGGGTTTACAAACCTCCTCTGAAGAACAAGGTTAGAACACCTGTAAGAATTTAAAAGTTGGATTTTCTGTCTGGTATTGACTGCCATAAACTATTGACTAACAAGAAAGGGGTCAGTGCTCCTCTTTGTGACCCACTGATCATTAGAGAAATGGATGGGGAGGGAACACGCTGTGGTCCCGGTGTGGCCATGGGCAGGGGTGTGGCTTGTGAGCCAAGAAGGATGTCTGATGGCCTCCTGGAGACAGGAGCACTATATGGTCAAAACTAGCCTGAGCTTTGTCTTCTAGAAAACTAAACAAAGAAAAGCACAGGGAAGTCTTTAAACTAGAAATGTAATAGTTTGTTTTTCAGAAAATCACTAGAAAATGTGTGCAATGTAGATTTTAAATGCTCAGTCTCTTGTGAGCATGAGGATGAGTTTTGTTGAATCCATTTAGTAGTCAATATTTTCATCTCCTGAAACATTTAAATCTTTTAAACCTGTTTTCAAAACCACGTGGAGCTACTTGAGCTTTATCTTCACTCAGCTCTCTCTTGGAATTTAACCCCAGCTCCAATGGGAGCAGAGCCCTGCAATTTCTTGATGCTCATGAATTTAATCCTGGGTCTCTCTCAGTGCAGATGAGTCCTGCACTGCTGAAGGGGCACTGTGGGAATGCTGGTAAGGCAGCATGTTCTGCCATCTGGGGCTTTCTCACCCTGGCATCAATCAAACACCTCTCCAAGTGGGCAAGGCCAGGGATGGCTCACCACAGAGAATGATAACTTGTCCTCATCCATCTCCCCAAGGCTTTAACAGAGTAGGGAAAAATTATGACAAACTCAGCTGTTAAAAACCCCACAAAGATATTGATATTTTTCCTTTGTTGCTTTATGGGGGCGTAAGAAGATAACTAGTGCAGAGAGGCCTGAGTGGAGAATGGTTTGGTTTAGTTTAATGTCCTTTAGCAGCACTGATAGATTGTCATCTCTGCCATTGCCTTTAGCTGCTGGATTGTTGCATCCATGCTTAGGGGTACCTTGCAGTGTGTCTGCTGGTTGCAGTGCAGTAACTGGTACAGGCTGGCAGATGTGGGGTGGTCACTGAACAAGTGTGAGGTTCTATCAAGTGCTGCTGTTAATGTCTGTTATTGTACAGAGCCTTAAAATTAAGGTGCTCTTGTCCTGCACGGGCAGCTCCCTCTGCTTTGGGACGGGCAGGGGAGGCCGTGCTGCAGGAGAGTCCTCCGCCAAAATGTTGCCACTCAAAACCAACATAACTTGGAAGCAGCACTTTACTCCACAGTGCCGTTGTCCTACTCACTCTGGCCCTAATTAAGCCAAGACTGAGGGTTATGGGGACATCCTTGAAGGAGAGGTTCTCCTGTGTGGTCTGCAGCACCCACAGCCTCTGCAGGGACCTTGTACAGCCCCTCTGAGGTGGTGATCAGAGGAACTCTGGCCTTGAACTGCTGGACTCCAGGAGGTTAAGGGTCATTTCCAGCCTAAGTGATGCTATGATTTTGTAGTGGCCTAACCCTTGTCTTGGTGCCTCCTGGATTCCTCCCTCCAGAGACCCACTGATGTCCTTGATTTGGATTCCTTTTATTTAGACTTTTATTTAATGTGCTCCTGTGTGAGGTGACAGCCACTGTCCTCTGGCCCTGGATTCCCCTGTGCTGCTCCTCTGTTTTCCCCACTTTGATAATTCTGAGTAGTTTAATTAAACCTCACATTTCCTCGCCTCTCTGTTCATTCTCCCCTCTGAGTCACCGCTGCAGTAGCTCACATTCCGTGTGGTGGCTTTGCATGTTAAGCAGCCTCTCCAGCCAGCCTGCAGATGTGTAGCCTTATCTTCCCCCGAGTGCTGCTCTCCCCGGTGCTCACAGACACAAACACCAGCACCAATAACAGCACAAGTGCTGTTCTGCACCCGGGCTGGGCTGCCAGGGCTGAACTGTCCGAGCCTCCCTGCACGCAGGAGCTTTAGTGCTGTTCACTGCTGGAGTTCACCCAAACGCACTCCTGGAAAAGGTCACACCAGTGCAAGATCGGCTTAAATGAAAATTGCTTTATTATGCATGTGGCTCTTCCTGCAGGCAGCTGATTAAGCAGCCAGCTGTGGCCAGATGTCTGCTGGAGATCCTCTGGGATGCAGCTTCAAAAGGTGGTTTGGATGACTTGCAGTTGTGCCTGTTGGTTGGCTCAGCCAGACTGGGGGTACTTTTTGTCACAGGTGAGCACATTGCACCCCACCAGTGCACACAGGGCTGTTCATTGTCCTCACCAATGGTGTGTGGAGCTTTGCAGGGGGAGGATGCACCTCTGGTCCACTTGGAGCTGTTCTGGCACTGAGGGAGACTCCTTTCAAATATTTTTATACATCAGGATAGTTCTTGGTTCTCTTTACTTAGTTTGTGCTTTTCTAATCTGAGTCAGCGTTAATCTATAAAGCAGCCTTCAGCTAATTTTTCCCTACACAACCTCTATTAATACTGGTGATAAATAACAACAGATACTATTTTAAAGTGACTATTTGATTAGACTGGGGAGATGTAGACAATATGATTCGTTTGCCGTCTACAATTTAAAATCAAAATAGTTGTATCTTCTGGTCTTGGCTTCTCCCCCCCTGGGCTGTGTATAATGCTCTCTGGTCTAGGCATAAGGGCTGCTTATAGCAGCACCTCTCCAAACTTCCCCATTTCCCCCTCCATGCAGACTTGCCATGCAGCAAACCTGTGCAGTGTCCCTGCCAGGTGTGGCTGGACAAAGGGACAGGGTGTGCAGGAGCCCTGCAGCCCTGCCCGTCTGTGAGCAGGGGACAGGGGGTGTGAGTGGGGCTGCTGGACTGTGCAGGGGACAGGGGGAGGACACGAGGACAGGTGACCATTTCTGAGCCTGGAGCTGGGCTGATGGCTCAGAGAGAGCAGAAGCTCCTGGAGGAGCTGGGGCACGTTGCATGGTTCAACATCACCAACATGAACTTCTTGTCTTAAACACAAGCAAAGCAATTATCTGACATCATCTGACCTGTTCAGGATGCACAGCACGAGATAGGGGGTTGAGTTGTTTCTGTCTAAATTGGTCCCAGCAATAAAGCTTAAAAGAGGAGGTAATACAAATTATTCCTCTGCTCCTGTGTTACTGGGCACAGTTATCCCTTCCTTAAAACTGCCCACAGTTCAATTAGGTTGCTTTTTCTCATAAGTAGATAAAAGAAAGAAAAAGGAGGAAATTCCACAGTATGTACTCATTTTTCTTCATTAAAGGATATTGAGGAGAGGGGAGACCTATTAAAAAACAAAACAAAACAAAAAAAAGCACAGAAGAAATTCGGAAAAATTCAGGGTCTCTGCTGAAGACCACTTTAAACAAAAACGCTAAACCACGCAATTTTGTTTGGCTGCAGCCCTGTGTGATTTTAACCCAATACCTGAGATGTGCACTAGGTAGGTTGATGGATTTCCTCCTGAACATGGCATCTCAGATTTGGTCTTTTACTCACACTTTTATTCTAGAAATGTAGCAATGATGAAGGTCTGTACCTGCAGGACAGAAACCTGTGGGAGCTCAGTCCAGCAGAATCAGTTGCATTTACAAAGATGACTGTGACAAATGACTAGGAAGGTGCTGCTGGAAGCCACTGCCTGTCACCAGGCTCATGGTGATATTTTATTCACAAGGCTGAATGGCTCCAGTCCTGTTGTTGTCTTGACGCTGGGCTGCAAGCTCTGTTATAAAATCCAGGAGGGAAAAGTCTTGACTGTTTAAATTATTTGCCCTTTTCCAAGTGGGCGGGGTGGCTGGTGGAGGCAGGGCTCATTGTCCTCATTTGTATGATGTACAACTTGGGACCATGGCATGTGTCCCCTCTGCTGCACTTTGGGCATTTTCAGGGGCATTTTCATCAGAGAGATGAATTTTTCTCTGCTGGCTGGGATGAGTGGCTGGTGGGGACTTTCTACATCTTCATGTCATGAGGGGAATCCCACCTGCAAGGCAGATCTGCAAGGGGCCTGGGCACTTCTCCTGTGGATGGGCTGCCTCACTGTGCTGTGACACTGGAAGAGTGGGAGAAATTGTATTTTAGAACACCAGAAACTGATCCCTCCTGTGACACTCAGCCTTTGCTGCTTTTTCTTTGGGACTCTGAAGGCCACTGTCAATCTGCAGGGCTGTGCCCAGCAGCAGAGCCCATGCCAGGGTCTCTCTCCTTGCCATGGCAGGGCATCACCTCTTTCTGTTCCACATCACTGCCTTTCCCAAGACACCTTTCCAAGGCTAGCCTGCACCTGATGGACCTGAGGAGCACAAGGCTCTGCCTGGACACCACATATCCCTGCAAAATCGTCAGACCAGGGGCTGTTTCATTATGCTGCTGTACAGCACGAACCAGTGCTGAGCCATGCTCAGCTCAAGGTCTTCAGTATGTTCTGTTGAAGCAAATTAATCTGTAAGACTGTAATATTCAATATCATACTTTTGCCTGCAGTTCATCTTGTCCATTAGTCTGCTAGAACAAGGTGCAGATTGGGAGAAATAGGTGAAGTAGCATTTTAGCCTGTTGGTAAGGCAGGAAAACATGAGCCTTTGATATTGACACAATTTTATAATTGTAATAACTATATATGTGTATTTGGTTCCCTGTAGGAAGCTAATAATAAATTCATTTTTGATGCCTATTTATTACAAAAGACTGGAGCCTTTCAACTCCCTTGGTGTGTCTGGCAACTCCTGGGAAATAATTGCATGCTGTCAGAAATGCAGATCCTGCAAATCCAGCCCCAGCCTGCTAAGAGTGGGATTATTATTTAATTGTTCAGGGCTATATGAGACTGCTTTTTAAAATTCTACTCTTCTTGGTGGGCTTAAAGAGGCGTTTAAAGAGCTGGAAGCTGAGGCAGAAGTTGGTGCAAGTTCAGTGGGGGTGTGCTGGAGTGGTCCCACCTGCAGCACACACAGTGAGAGCTGCTGAGGGAATTGTGGCTTTACTGCAGGAATTGCTCTGAGCAGCTGCTGGCTCTCATGGCTCTCATGCTGCCCCCCAGCTTGAGATGGGATGAATGGACACCTCTGCTGTCCTTTGAGCTGAGTGAGGGCCCTGCCAGCTCCAAGGAAGCACAGTCCCAATGTGTTTTGCCACCTGCCTCATCTCATAATTCTGTACATGAACCCACCAGGCTTCATTTAAAACCACTGGGGAGATCTGGGCTGCTAACAAGGCTTCTGCTGAGCCTCCCTGCTTTGGTATTTCTGTCTTCTAACTTCCAGGATCAATTTACCTGAGAAAAATTCTTAACTTCTTATTTTTCTGCATTGCTTTTTATCCCTTTATCTGCATATGCATATAGCACATGAAGTCTTATAAAATGCAATTAATACCGTGCTGTATTGCTGGGAGTGTCTGTGATTACATTCTGGGATTTTTCTCAGCTGCTTTCTGTGGCTGACTCATTGTCATTCAAGCCCAGCTGGCACAACGGGGTTCTTGGTTGCTTCTGACTGCTGAGGTTTTATAGCAAATGTACTGTTACAGGCAGACAAGTGGAGAACTTTTTGTTTATTACTACTGAATTCATCCCATTTTTATCACTGCAATCTGCAAGGTCATCTGATTGTTACATGAAATACCTGTCCTTCAGTCCTCTGCCAGCAGTTATACTGGAATTATATTCCATTTTTATAACCTCTACATCAGTACTTCTCATGCCACAGCTGTTAATGAAAGTATCAAGACAGGCAGACCCCAGGTTCCTTCCTTAAGGAACAACCCTGATAAGCTCCATTGTCTGACATTGCCCTTTCTGCAGTGCCCCTTTCCCCTCATTTGTCTCTCTGAAGCTGTATTTTAAAACCTGCTCCCAAGCCTTTTACAGCAGGGAAATCTGACAAGCAGGTTGGGCATGGTCCTCTCCTGTCAGTGTGCTTAACCCTGTACTGTTTGATCTCTAAGACACTGGACTTTTCTGGGCAGATTCTTCTCTAGTCTCTGCTTAGTTTTAGTATTTTTTGTCCTTTTCATGTCCTTTTACTTCTCCAGCAAAATTAGGAACTTGATCCCAGATAGTTTTACATTTGCCTGCAGTGTTAGTAATTTTCATTTCAAGAAATACTGGGCTTCTTCCACGAGCAGTCTCTTGAGGTTCTGCATCCACTTTCTGTCTCTTATTTGTAGTGTATCATAAGTATCTCTAAATCAGAATTATATCATAAGAATCCATAAATCAAGCAATAGCTCCAAACACAGTAATAAGTTATGCACCATAATTTATTATAATACAAACAAGTTTGTCAAACACAATATATTGTCTACTTATGAAAATATCAATATTCACAATTTAAATAGGTGATAGGTCCCATAATTTTATATACCAGCAACTCATCTAAAAAGGATTTTGTTCCTAGCTGTGGTCTTCAAGAACGTATACCTATAAGTAATTGTAAAACTGTCCATTCACAGCTTATTTTTTTTCTAATTGTAGATATCTGAAATATAAATTAGAGTACAGAAGACCATCTCCACAACAAAGATGGTTTTTTCCTCCAGGATACTTTTTCCCTAAATAATGACACTATATGTGCTTGGTTAAGTTTTTACTATTGGAAAATTAGGAGGTACAAATAATACAGTAAGACAATGGCTAGTTAGCAACAGTCATTGCAAGATGCTTCACACAACCAAAGATAAGGCAAGTATTATCAACAGCAGCTCCCTATGGCAGACTAAAAAGTCAAGGCTTTATTATCCAAACTGGACTCTAAGAAGGCTTTGAATGTCTGCCAACAAGATATGGCTTGATCCAAAGCCCTCCTAAAATGATGGGGATTGGAAAAACCAACCACAAAACCCACTAGCAACCTTCCCTTTGACTTCAAAGGGCTTTGGAAGCAAGCTTTTAAAGCCCTAAATTATCAGAAGTGAAATGATCAATCCACTGTACATGAAAATTGCACCTTGTCATTTCTAAAAGGATATGGAAAACAATTGTGAGTTTTTCCAAATAAGTTACAAGAATTTAATGCATTATTTTTCATAGGGAAAAAAATTACACAGAAAGATTTTTGTTTTTAAATATGATAATTTACAAAAATACATTATCAGAACAGAGAAAATCAGATGACACTGATAGTCTGCAGGATAAACATTATGTTAGAAAAATTAGTAAGTCACAGCATGTGAATGGCAGCATATGCCATGCACTTAATTGAATTTTTTTTAATAAATAAAAGCCCTAAACATTCACTATCTTCTTTAAGGTTACTATGATATTAAGTAGAATAGTGAACTTCTTGTATAAATAGGTATTTTTTCAATAGACACATTCTCAAAAATGAACCACTTATCTATATAGATATTGCACTTCAGACTCATTCACATTTAACTCAGATAAGCATTCCTCATAACAAATGTAGAATAAAAATAAGTTATAAATACAACGTTTTTCCAAAATGAAACATACAGTACCTTTTCCATAAGGTAACTTTGGTTACTACCAACTGACCAAGACCAAAGGGAGGTTTCTGAGAGAAGGGCAGGGAGGACAGCCACAAAACTGATTTTCTGTAAAACACTATAAAGGGAGCAATAATTTTAACCTTGTCACGACAAATGCAGCAAGGCTGAGCATCCCTTTTACACTTTATTATTGCAAGGGTGAAGCTTTGAGATCACAAGGACGAACAGCCAACAGACTGAGAAGCTCCTCACTTCTCTTTGGGGGCTTTTAAATGGATCCCATCCCTTTGGTGGTGAGGGTGGGAAGGGTCAGCTTTGCTCCCAGCCCCCATCTCCCCACATGCCCCTGTCCTTGCTCTGCGTGGTCCCTGGGGTGCCTCAGCACCCCGTAGAGAATTGCTGGGCAGTTCTGTCACTGGGAGGGCCCTGGGCATTCCCTCTCTGCTCCTGAGCGAGCCTGGATCTCTCTGGGAACTCTCCTCCATGCCTTTGCCTGGTTTTCATGGCCTGTGCCTCCTGCTGCCATTCCCTTCTGGAGAAGGTGAGCTCAGGTTTGGGGGGGTTGGCTCTTGCAGGACGTGGCTACCAGGCATTGTGCAGACACCACCTTTGTGGCAGAAGGGAACCAGGCTCTTGTCCTCAGCAGGACTTCCCTTGGCATTTCTTAGGGGTTTGCACCAAAGCTGAGCCATCCATGTGTTTTAGAGAGATGTTTTCAGCCCTCTGATCCCACCACAGCAGGACTGACTGGATCCCTCCTCAGAGGACCTCTCTGTGCTGGTTCCTGATGCTCCACGAGCTCCCTGCTGGCACTGGAGATGGGCACAGGCACAAACACAGTGTTAGCACCAAGCTACCCCTGATCTGCAGCTCCTGAGGAGCTGCTCTGTGCTCTGACCACGCTTGTGTTCACCACACACCTTCCCTGGCTCTAGAAAGTGCCCAGTGTAGAATAAAGAGATTGTGGCACATGGCTCCAAGAGACCACATGCCATGATCTGAAAGGGAAAGAAATTAAAAGAAATGCATTTTCAGCCTTCCTGTAAATCTCTTATTTTCTACACTCAGCATTGATGGGATGCTGGTTTTTGAGTGAAGGAAGAGAAGCTAACCTCTTTTAAATAAGTGAAATACTTAGATCAGCTGAAACTAAGGCTTTAATGTTTTTACTGCTGTTGGGTATTTAATGAATTTATTTCACAGTTTGTTTGGGTTTTTTTAACAACTAAATGGAAAATCTGCAATAGGATGGCATCATCCATCAGGAGAAAATCTTAAGTTGAGGTTTTTATACGTTAATCCCTTAAGGCCTGAACATGGGGGATAACTGAGAATCTGCATTGATTAAGAAGGAATTTGAAGGCTCTGATCACTGGTCACAGGAGCAGCTTTGGTGAGAGCTCTGCTTTAGGCAGGCCTTGGTTTCACCCTTGACAGTCCTTAGACACCATGACTGAAATAGTTGGGGAAAGATGTTACCTTTGTTCTCGGCTCTAGAAACATCCCTCCCTCCCTCGAGCTCCCGTCTCAGTCACATTCTTAAATAACAACTTAAAACACACAAATATTGGCAGCTTGCAGGATTGCTTTCCATGCCAAGGCTGCAACAGGTACTGTAATGGTCCTTGAGCCTTGTTCAGAGGAGCCAAAACCAGGCTTGTCACCATTTGTGTCTCACAGGCTGCCTCTGCAAGGAGGCCTTGACAGCACAACTGTGTGCACCAGCATTTCATGCCAGAATCAACATAGAATTTTTGGCAAGTGGATGCTCCAGAAATGGCACCTTCCACAGTACACAAAAGCATCCATTTACTTTCTCGATAGCAAACTGATGGTCAAGTAAGGTTTTGTTGTGTTTTAAAAGGTTGTAATTAAACACTGCTGTGGCTTCGCCCTTCGGATGACTTTGGATTGCACTGGCGTTGGGATGCAAAACATTTGAGTGTGACTGAACACTAAGACTTGAACTCTGAAGCATATTCAAAGTGCTATATAAGAGATGGAGGTGTTTGCCTTCTCACTTTTGGTCCTAAAATCAAGTGCTCCTGTTTCCTCCCGACAGTCTGATCTGCCCCTGGCCACCCAGGGAAATGAAATCAAATGACTTCTCTTCAAAACAGCCATTTCAGAAAATTACATCCTGAAGATGTAACCACTTGAAAAGAACTTGCACCCAGAAACTCCAACTGTTGGCCTTTTCATGGTGATATTTTTATAGGCTTTCCATTTTTATCATACTGGTAAACAAGCATTTTGATGCAGTGAGAGTTGGCTGGGGAAATCCAAGGGCTGCTTGTTATGGAAAAGTTATGGTTTGTATAGAATTGCACAGGCTGCTTCTGACACTTAAAGAAGGCCTTCAAGGTGGCAGCTGCCATTGTGCGAAATCTTTTGCTAATAAAACAGTAGAGGAAGAAATTAATTGCAGTGTTCAGCAGTGCCAGCATATTGGCGATGTCCGACACAATATGGACCACCCAGCTGTTGTTTATAGGAGACACGTAGAGGTGATACAGTATCATGATTATTCTTGGTGCCCACAGAATGGCAAAAATAGAAGTTATAGTAAACAAAATGGCTGTTGTTTTCCCTGTGGAGTACCCTCGCAGGCGGAAATTGCTCTTTCTCCGCAGCTTGTACACAATGATGGAATTCAGGATGAAGAAGATGGAGCAGGGCACCAAGTACACGGTGAAGCAGTGCACCCAGATGAGCACGTGGTGCATGGACGTGCTGATGTAGTCCTCAATCCAGATGTTGGGCCACCAGTAGTAGGGGATGCTGGTCACAAAGCAGGTGACGTAGACACTGACAATGACTTTGCGAGTGCGAGCAGGGTAGGAGACCGTGTGGTACCTGAGGGGGTGGCACACGGCGATGTACCTGTCGATGGTCAGCGGCACCGTAATCCAAATCGACGTGTGGATGGAAGAAAACTCCAACACCTCAATTATTTTGTCCAGTACCTGAGGCATCTGTTTGTTTAAGATGAAGTCTTCCATGAGGAAGTCAACAAAGACGATGAAGAAGAGAACCAGGATGTCAGCAGCAGCTAGAGCTAAAAGGTAATTATAGGAGGACTTCTGCCTGCGAGCTACAAGCTGGGAGAGGATGATGACTGTCAGGATGTTTGCTGTGGAGAAAGAAACACAGAGTTAGCCTATCAAGATGTAACATTAGCTTTTCTGAGCGCTTGCTTGGAGTTGTTCAAGCACTTAGCAACGTGACCACCTTATTAAAGTTCAAGAAACCAAAAGGAAAACAGTCCAGTTGGGTCCCTCAGAGAAGCTGTTGCAGTGACAGGAGCATGTGGCCCTGCTCTCAGCTGTGGAATCCCAGAGCAGGGGGTGCTGGGACTCCTGTCTGTGCACACAAAGGGAGTGGTAGCAGGAGAAAAAAAGCTCACACACACACACTTTTATTTCCCATCTTGTTTTTTTCACTTTCTCATGTAACAAGGGATGAATAAGAAGGGTACTTGAGAGATTTGCTGGAGCACTAAGGTGTAGCCAAATTTTAGCTACTTCCTCTTGTTTACTAGAACTTACTGTGTAGTCTTGAATTGGAAAAAAAAGAAATTCTTATTATGCCTACTATCAGTTTGGCTAAAATTGTTCCCATCAGAGGCTGGTATCACTTGGCTAGAATACCTGAAGAAGTGCTTAAAAATCAGAGATCTGGTTTACTGTAGAAGTGACTGCCAATGTTTGTAGTTGATACTTTCCTAAGTGTTCTGTAAATCACCTCTTCTGTGCATTCAGTGCTTCAAACATTTCTGCCAGCTTTGATGGATTTCCCAAAACAAATCAAAAATAATTGTAAAGATTCCTTTAAACCAGAGAAAAAGGAAGTTGGTAACATAAAGATAATGACAGCCTAGGACGCATCCTACAACTGAAAATGCTTGTTTTTTTAAAAACTGTTTTACTTGGCACTGAAAAAACTTCCTCCTTTGTGAGTGCCTTCAAAGCCTGCTGTCTGGGAGCAGATTTCTGCCACCAGGGAAATGAACTGCAGAGTGAATCTTGACTAACAGCCCTCACCTATTTTTGTGTTAACTGAATGTATTAATTTTGTATCTTGGAAAATAAACTAAACCAAACGTGACAATCAACTGACTCTTTTCCCGTATTAAAAAAAAAAAAAAAAAAAAAAAAAAGAAAAAAAGAAAAAAAAGAAGCAGCATGATCTTTCCAATGCTACTGTCTCAAATTGCCTTCAGGGGAATTTTCCCAATTCTGTCCTCCATTAACGTGAATGCAACTACATTGATTTCAGCTCAGTGCAGACGTGGGAGACAAGAGGTGATACAGCCAGAACTGCTGTGTCATTTTTCATTTACTTGCTTAGAAATGCCTCTGCTGAGCCTGCTGATGAGCCCTGGAGGTGCAGTGAGTGATGCACTGTCAAGGAAATCCTCGAGCTGGAGTGTTTATCATGGCTCTGCAGCCACTGCTGGTTTTGGCCAGCCAGGCTGACTGGCTCAGCTTCACAGATATTGGATGTGACCCATGGGGTGCATCTTCTCTTCAAATCCTCTGGCTTTGACTCGTTCCAGTAGCAGCAGCTGGAGCCAGAGAGCAGCACGGGGGATGTCTGAAGGCACTGGTCCCTGCTGGTGACTCTGGCCTGCCAGAGCAGCTCCTGCAGGGATGCTGAAGCCATGCTGTGCTCAGGTACAGCAGCCCTGCTCCTCACACTTTCTATCTATTGCAGGGCTCCTGCTGCTCGGTTCTAACTCCACTCTGTTTTGCTACAGGAGAAGATTTATGAGCAGTCCCTTGCACCCTTTGCCCCTGCCTCTCTCAGGGTTCCCAGCCACAGCAGTAACAGCGTGTGCTGAAATGCAAGTTATTTATCTGAGGCCAGCGAGCCTTGCATGGTGAGCCAGATTAGAAAATTGATCTGACAAAGTACACATGAGCTCTACCCAATTTTTTCTGCAAGGGTTACTGTATCTTGTATTGGAAATGCTTTCCCTGGGATCACATTAGAGCTCTTCTCTTGCTGGATGATATGAAATATAGTAACACCATTTACTTTGTGGAAACAGATACATACTGGGATGCAGCAGAAAGTTGCCAATATGCCGGTGTCCTAGCACAGGGTCTGAGTATTTTTCCTGCTGCACACTCTTCAGGGAAAGTGTAGATGAGCAATGGATGCCTTCATCCATTTCCTAGCCAGTGTTAAGTTGGTCCTCGGTGTGTCCTCAAACAGTATCCAAAGCTCAGTAAAATGGGAAGTGGGTGGGCACACCACTCTGTGTGACCAGCTGTGTCCTTGGGCCAGTCTCACAGTAACTCCTGAGTGTTCTGCTCTCCTTTGGGCAAAAATTACCCACTGGGGGTGAAAGGTGATAGAAGAGTATTTGTCACCATATTTTAATCTTGCTGACACTAATTCTTGCACTAGCATGGTAGTCTGATGAGAACTATGGCAGAGATGATGATGATGATGATGATGAGGGAAATATGAAAATATCTGTCTCTGCTGTAATGTAGGTGGAGCTACATACAGCTGCCGGATAGGTCAGCACCCCTAAATCGTCCTGGATGGTACACTGCCCATTTCTTGCAGTGTGTTTTCTAGATACTAAGTGTTTAAGATCATTTGAATTTGAAAGAGATTGATCACTGTGCTGGGAGATGATTAGGGGATGACAGATGGGAATTTATGCCAGCGTTGCTTGCTGCAGTGCAGCATTCTGAATTTATAAATATCTGTTTGAGAACCAGGGCTTGATTGGGGACGAGCTGGCTGAAGCCTTGAGGTGCTACTGGCAGATGATTAAAAGCAACTGTACAAAATGGCAGTCTCAATTCTTTCCCTCCAGGCATGAGACATGAGACATTTGAGCATCCAAAGGTCTCTGATACCCAAACACTTTTGTTCCAGGCTGCTCAAAACAAGGCAACCTTCTAACTCAGCCAGGCTTCATCACAGGACACTTACATCCCTCCTTTAACATCTCTTCTGGCTCAGCTTCTGAGTACAAACTGCAGCACCAAAATTCATGCCATTGGAGGTCCTTTGTGTCTGAGAGGGATCTTCCTTTAAGGAGTAACTTTGGTTCCTGTGTGGATTTGGGTTTCCTTCCCATACCAAAGCTGTGCTGCCTTGGCTGCAGAGCCTGGGCAGTCTCCTGTACCTCAAAGCAGTGCTGTGCCCTAAGGGCACAGTTTTGCCCCCAGCTTCTCATTTCATGGATTGCAGTCATCACTCAAATAGTGTGTAAGTATGGCCTCTGCAGGGGATTTGAAGAACTTTCAGTGACTATTTTCATTGCATGTGAGCTTAACCAGGAGTGATTGTATCTGTCTAAAGAAGAAATAGGCATAGTTCTGGGCTTTACTTGTGCTTGGGTTTTTTTGGTTTTTTTTGTTGTTGTTTTTTTTTTGTTAATTGACAGCACTTTGCACATACACAGCAGCCCGTGCACTCAAATGGCCTTTACAACACAGGCAGCAGCTCCCTGCATTGGGAACAAGGCTGGTTCTGTAGTTCAGCAGTTCAGCTTTATAAACTACTTAAATGAAGTAGCCCCGAGTATTGCTCACTGAGCGTGATAAACATTAGGTCACGGAATATAATGGACACCTTTTACCCAACACAGTTGTTGCTAGGATTGCCACAAATTATTGTGTAATGTGTGAAACTTCTCTGCAGGCTTAGCAGTAGGCACCTGACTGGCACAGAGAGATAGCTTACAAATGGGAAATTTTAAGTTGCCTCAGAAAAAATGTTAGTAACACCTCCTCCTCAGATTTAAGAACTCTGAGAAGTGCAATATGATAAAAATAAACAGTGAGAAAAAGGGATTTTCTGGCTTGATGGGAATAGATGATTTCCTCTAAGCTAGGAGGCAATATTCAAATGTAAACAGGTACTGTGGCCAGCAGGCAGATCTGACCACGGCTCCTAACACAGCTGCTCACCAAGTTACCAGACTGAAGATGAGGATGGCATTCAGCCCTTACTTTGTGTGGGAGCTTTCTGGAGAAGCTGATGACAATGGGTGATTTCTGATAAAGATGCTACATAACAGAAGTTAGTAACAAAAAAACCCAACCAGGAATACCGTGGCAATGTAAATACATGACAATTGTTTATGCTGGCTATAGTTGGTTATGTGATCTTTTAAAATGACCTCTGGATGCTGTTTGCCCTTAAAGAAGATAGGGTAGCTCCACACTTTCCTCTTACAACCAATATAGATCAAACTCAGCACTAGAGCAGATGGGGACAAACTGAACAGTGCTTCAGTTTGTTTCTCTCTTTTATTATCATATCCTGATTCCCTTCCTTAAACTGTTGTGAAGCATAAAGAGATACTTTATAGAATATAATTAGTGCAATACAAGTTTTGTCTTCCCAGGGAGTTCCTGTGAGGATTGATTTTTGAAAATAAATGGATTTATTTGTTGTTCAGTAGTCTGAGTGCTGTCAAACAGCACACAGCAAGGCACCCCCAGGAGAGAAGAGCTGTCAGCCCCTTCTGCTAGTGCCTACATCATCTCCCAGGGAATGGAGAGGGATATATGCAAAAAAACCTAAAAACAAACAAACAAACAAACAAAAAAACAACTAAAAAAAAAATCAAAGGAAAAAAAATCATAAAACTATGGCATCTGGATTGCTACTGGAGGAGATTTCACATCTTGTAGGAAGGCCCGAGTGTGGCTTGTGCTTAGAAAATCCCACGTGCAGGGACAGCCCATGCCAGTTCTGAGGGTGAAAGAGAACCTGGAGGTAGAGGATGCCCAAGCTCCTGCCCAGACCAACCCAAACTCTCTCCTGTGTGCAGGAGCCCGGGTTAGTTACTGCCAGGGAAAACACAGCATGGCCTTGTGCTTACAAGTCACAAGTGAATGAGACAGTCAGTGCCAGAGGCCAGATTCTGACAATGAAATCTGGCCTCTGGGGCCATTTTTCTCACTGACAGCATTTATTAGCTGAGATGGCTCTGGGGAAAGATGCAATGAATGAGGTACTCTGCTCTGCAGCTGGCATTAGCCATCAGTGGGTCACAGAGGCCAGAGAAGGATTTTAATCCAGCACAAGCACTTCCTCAGTGTTGGAGGGCACAGACACAGCAATGGCATGGACATGCCAATGGCTGATATCCCCTCGAGCCCTGGCAGCCTCTGAGGCTGGAGTGCAGCAGCTTGTCTGGCAGAAAGGTGAAATTACACTGTGCTGCTTTTGGCTCTCCTAGACCACTGGAGATTTTCTGGAGTAGTCTGTATAAAACAGGGCTATTTCTGCAGTATAAGAATGGCCCAGGAGGAACACTGGGCTAGGATGTGGGGAGGTCTGGTTTGGGCTCACTGGGGCCACGTGTGTGTAAATGTGACAGGGATCTGGTTCTCCTCTTGCCATCTTCACCCTCCTTGTCCACCTTTCCTGAGACAGATCTACAGAGCAGAAAGTCTCTAATGAATCTCACACATTGCTCCTGCTACTCCAAAGCCTTATTCAGAGGTACCCACACAAGACAGAAATGTCTAAAATGCACATCTCAAAGTCTAGCCTTGCATCTTGCTACTGGAGCAGTACAGCTTTCTAATGGAAACTGGTGCTGGGAACAGAAAAAGTGATCTGCAAAATGATGCAGAAATCATAAAAGGAATTTGGTTATTCATTCAACATATCTGGACAGACAGGGATTTTCAAGGCAATTTGGGTGTCTCATTTGGCAGGTGTCTGGGCTGTCAGTGCAGTGTAAGGGGGCTCAAGCTGAGTAACTTGAACTTCAGGGTGACAAAACCATTCTACCCTTTTGATAGCAAATGCCAAAGTACTGAGGCAGGTGCCAAAGGTGCTTCATGAGATGACTGGGATGGAGAGAGGATGTGATTTCATAAGGGCACTGCCATGAATTCTTTATTGAACATGAATAATTAAGAGGATTTTACCTTTGATTGTGGTTTTGCTAAAATAAACCAGTCTTTATGTCTTCCTAAAGCATTAGGTAATGCAATAGGAGCTCATGCTTGCAAACCCCATGGCCAAGCTTTCTCAGAGACTATGCCAATTTTACACAGTATGCAGGAAATTACAGACTTTGTAAAACCATTGCAGTTTGGCTTTATTCCCCCACAGAGGATGTACTGCATCCCCACTAGATATATCACTCTTCAGTGTGCTGTCAGGACATTGAAGAAAACACACTTGGAGTGAACAAATATGTGAGAAATATCCTAGTCCGATGTAACTGACTGACAGGTGATTTGTCTTGAGACCAAAAGCAACCTCTAGAGCACCTGTGCAGGCAATACTCCATATGATGGAAAAGATGGAGAGAATTAATGTCTGTACATTGCAGGGACTCTGTTTCAGGTGGCAGAAGGGAAGAATTTCAGTGTTACTACAGGCAAGCTTCTCTTTTCTTCCATGGATAAAGGGATAAAATTCTTTGTGCTCATCTTCTGTACTGCTAATTCTGGTTCTGCTTGGCTGCCTGCACTTCATTCTCTCTGCACAACCACACTGGGGTCCTGAGGGGCATCCCAATACCATCTTCTCCAGGAAGTCACCCCAAGAACAGCACCAAGGGCACTCCTGACATCAGGTTTTAGAATCTGTTAGTACATACCCATATTCTGCAAAATGAAAACTACTAATTTGTGTGTACGCCTCCTGTGCTCATGGAGTTAATTTTTGGCTTTGTTTCCTTTTCTGGTGTCTCAAAGCTAATGAGTAAAGATATGATAGGATCAAAAAGACCACCTGAAACAGAAGGTGGAAGCTTTTGTGGGCAGGGATTCCTTTGCCCCTGGTGTGTGAAAGCAGAGCACACACCTCATCAGGACATGTCCGTGTTGTTTGTTTGCCTACACAGAACTGTGACGTGTGGTTAAAGGCCTTCTGCTGCCTTCTTTCTGCTGATTCACCCCCGTTTTACAGAAGGGAGCAGAAAGAGGATGAGGAGGAGAGAACTAAGGAAAAGGGTGGATGAAGAACAGCAGGATATTAAGACTGCCTAGTGCTTCTGAATGTTTTGACTTCTTAACAACTGGGGGCTCTGCATTACCCACCTACCGTGAAAACTGGCTGTGCTCTCTCTTTTGTGTCGTTGTCATTTCAAGGAAAAATGTACTTTGGAGTTTTTCCTTTCCAATCCATTTTAGCAGCCTGCCATGCAAGGTTGTGCACTTCATAGTCTGCTGAGCCTCCCAAATATGGCACCTCATTATCATTATAGCCCTGACAGTGTTGTTTCCTACTGACGTGGCAGAAGAAATCCAAAGTTAGCATTTGCACTCTGTCTAGTGGTATCCAGAAATGTACAATCAACTCCTCCACAATCCATGCATTAGCATGGATTCAGCCACATGCTGTCTTTCAGGCTGCAAGATTTTAGCAGCTACAGGCTCCAGATGTACTGGCCAAACTAAATCACTCCCATCTGCACACCTTGCTGTCACTAGTTCTGTGCAGGAACAGAATGAATCTATTATTTTTCATATTGGTTCTTCTCTCCTAAAGAACAAGCATTCATTTTACAATAGGAAATGACTCATTTTAAGCATGTTAGCAGCAGTTTTGTTCCCCTCTGTCCAATACTGCTACTGTAAATGAGCTGTAGTGCCCTTCAGTTGCTCCAATAGCCAAGCTAAAGTTCTGGCAATCTATCTGTCCCCTTTTTAGTAGGATGCAATGTACTGGCCTTGTGTCCAATTCAGATTTTAAGTCAGAGAATATATGGCCTTTGAGTAAAAAGGGTGGTTGAATGAGGTCTCAGGAGGGTTTGGTTCTTATTCACTAATGAGCAGCAGCAGAAGAGTGCTGTTTTTTCAAGGTCATAACTCTACATTGTAACAACTCTGCCACTCATATTTTCGGATCTTCCTTTAGCACTTCTATTTTTCAGGTATGCTGCTATAAGAAAGGCTATTAATTCAGGTGTTGGAAATGGTCTCTTTAATCAGAAGCCTGTACTGTGATTGCAGAATATACTAGGCAGTAGATGGCAGGAATCCAAAACGAGTCAGACACTTCTACAGTGCTGTGTGCTCTATGTACACCTACCTCTGCCTGCTTTGGTATTTACTGCTACTACATGGCACATGAGTCACCAACAAACATTGCTACCTGTCCCCCTTGCTGCTTGTGGTACCAGCTGGGTCACAGCTGTGGGCACAGTATTGATGGCAATACTTTCCAGGTTTTGTTCCCCCACACAGCCGAGGAGTGGAGGGAGCACAGCTGGGCTCCTGCACGGGCTTGATCAGGGCTTCTCAGCCCAACAACAGCACCTGCCTCGCCAGGATGACGACCCAGGCATGCACATCTCCCAGAGAGCCTCCTCATTCCAAACTTTATACAGGGAGAAGGCTCCAGAAGGATCAGGTCTCCATCTTTTCAGCTTGCCTGTGACTATTCCACAGTTTGCACGGGAGCAGAGCACCCATGTGTCAATCCAACACCCTAGGAAGCATCTGCCTTGCCGTGCAAGGACAGCCAACCTGTCATCTGCTAGGGCAAGGTCCATCACGTGTATCTGTCTCTTCACAGAGTGTTAAACCTGTTAGGCACCCCTGCTGAGCTGACACGTTCCTGCAGGTCAGGACTGCAGCTTCTCTCCCTCCACATGGAGCCCTGTGAACGCACTCTGTGCTTGGCTGGGCTTTGAATGACCCTGCTGTCCCCATCTCCACGTCACCCTGTTCAGCAGCAGGGCTGACATGAACGTTACCTGTCTGTACCTTCCAGCTGGGAGCATCCAAGCATGTCCAGGCTGCTTTCCCAAGCTTGTGAAGTCCTGAATCTACATTTAGATCATTGTGACCCGTCTAATGCAAAAGCCTAAAGCACAAATGAAAGAAACAATTGCAGACCAGGCCCCTGAAGTTTGGAGTGGCACTTCCCTGGGGTACTGCTGTGAGTCTGCTGCCTCCTGGAGATGCTGTAAAGGTGCTGTGCTTTGTGTCACTGGGATACAATGATCCCCAGAGCCAAGGCGCATCCCAGGCAGGCAAGTGACTGGGGAGCAAAATGGAACCAGCAATCACACTGGGACTGGCTAAGAAAGCCAGATTTCACTCTGCCTCTCACACTGGCAGGAGGAGATGAGCCCTGGGAACCTGGATCAGGCCAGTCCCTGATCTAGGAAATGCTGATGCTCTGTCCTTTCAGCAGCAATACACTCTATTCCTGACGGGAAAAGTGACTGTATGCAAGGCAACTCCGTTGCTGCTGCTCCTTCTAATGAAGCAGGAATCAAGGTCAAAGCCAGGTGTCTGCAGCAAGCAGTGCTGCTTCTGTGCCTGATCTTGGTTGTGTTCAGTGGCCCCACCACAGAAGGAGCTCTTTGGTGCAGCTGCTTTGTGCATCTCTCACTGACGAAGGGACAGACTGAGAGTGATACCTGTTGCTCTTTGCTTTCTCACCTTTACCAGCCCCCTCTTGGACTGAATCAGAGAATTTGTTCCCTCCCCCACATCCAACACCATCCCTTCTCTAGCATCGTCTCTCACTAAAGCAAGAAACATTTCTATTAAGACTTTTCCAGTCCTTTTCCTGCCTCCCAGCTAACTGCAGGTGCTTCAGAGGTTCTCTCTGAAGACAAGGGGAGTACAGGGTTAACAGAGCAGGGACTGCAGAACAGCTCCATAAATGAGAAACCTTCCCTTCTAAATGGGAGACGACCCCACTTCCAGTGCCTCTGCCTCGTGCTTGCACTGGCATTTTCTCCTTGTTCCCTGCA
This sequence comes from Acridotheres tristis, assembly GCA_037013685.1. NCBI lineage: Eukaryota > Metazoa > Chordata > Aves > Passeriformes > Sturnidae > Acridotheres > Acridotheres tristis. The sequence continues at coordinate 7,186,138 of CM072901.1, forward strand.
GCCTGATCCTGAGACACCCCACTCCTGGTAGCAGGACCACGTACTTGAGGGGACACCTTTGCACACCTTCACTAGAAAACAAGTTTCAGAAAACTGTCCCTGTCTTAGCAGTCTCTGCTTAGAGGGAAAGGAAGCAGCCTCCTGGCCCAGCTGCCTGAAGGCACGATGACCCCTGGCAGAGCTGCAGCCACCTCAGGTGCAGGGTCAGTGTGCAGTGGTGGCTCTGTGGGTGCCTCTCTTTGTAGGGTGCAGCCTGGCCCTTTTCTCTGTGCGCTACTGCCAGAGCAGGGCTGAAGGGAGTTCACTTTGCTCTCTCTCCTCTCTGGTTTTTACAGGCTTTCTGGTGCCTGGTCGAAGACAGAGAGAGAAGGAGCCCCTGCTGAGAACACGGTCTGCTGAGGTGCCTGGGTTATACAGGGGCGGGAGGCAGAGGATGCTTCTGCTGCACACACAGCCAGGCCTGGCATTGCTTGGCCTCAACGTGGAGTTGTTGAGTTAGTGAAATTTCCTTCAGACAAGCAAAAAAGGTAGAAACAGTTAACTGGTTTCTCTTCTCCTCAGTCTTTCTCCAAGATTTGTGGCAAGGAGTTAACTCCTTCCATTTCACCAAAACGCTGCACTAGTGCTGTATTTGAGGACAGATCCTAGACAGGGCTTCTGTTAAATTCTTGGCATAACACAGAGCTAATTATGATCCCACGTAAGAGTTTAGTACTCTAAGTGCCAATAAAGTCTGCTACCTTTACAAATTTATAATGTCAAAAAACTGAAGAGCAGCTTCAAATTAAAATATGAACAGCTCGTTTTAACACTGCTGTCACCTGTACTCCATCCTCAATGAAGCCTGGCTGTGTGAGTATTCCCCTAAGCATATCCAACTTGTTCTCATCTCTGTGTAGTCTCATGAATTTCTCATGCACTCAGCATACTGTACATGTGCAGTGAGTCCAGGTGTCAGTGCTATCCTCAGACAATGTGCTCTGGACACAACCACACCTGATGTAAGCCCAATGAACTCAGAGGTGCTGCACCACCACATGCTTTGGCTAGTTCTGTTAAGCACTAGCACTGGTACCACTGCTCTAATCAACTGATGTCTGATCCCTTGAGACATGCATGAGACCATTGCTAGTTTGTACCACATCTGATTTTAGCCATGTTCTTAGAATGACCATGCTGGGTCTGTAATTACAGTATTCTCAGGGAGCCGGTGCAAGTATGTGCAGAATGTTCATTAAATGATTTTTCTTGTCTGTGCAAGCAAGACTTGCCCCCATTTCAGAGACGTACAAAGGCAAGCTTAGCCACAGAGTGCTTCATGACAGCTTCTTCACCTGAGAATCCTGAGAGGGTCTTGCTCACTTCCTAGGGGACTGGTGCTGAAATCAGAACCTGTCATTACTACGGACATGTAAGCAGCCTTTAAGGAATTAATGAAGAGGAATCGACCTCCTACTGCTGCTGCTGGGTCTCTTCAGGTCAGGGCTGAGACTCATCAATGTTTTGGAACACAGATACTTGCATGTGCTCTGCATCCTCCGTGGGTAAATACACAACTTAACTTTCCAGTTCTCTGAACTATTAGCCAATCGGCAAATTTTAATTATAAGCCAGAAATTGGAAAAACAAAAACAAACCCAAACCAACACAAAGCACATAAATTCATACTGAGTGGTAATTGCATGCATGCTGCTCAGAGGCAGGCATCTCTTCATGTCTGATTAAAAATTTTTCTATGCAGTAATTGCTTGAAGAAGGAATTAAGGTGAACAAGCATTTAGAAACTGTAGACTATTACCTATTATTGCTGCTTGCCATTCCACACAGCACTTAAAATGTGTAGCTCTACACAGACACAACCAAACTCTCTTTTATCACACCCTTAAAATACCAATTCACCTTGGTGCATCAGAACTTTTTCCCGACTCATTCTACCTGTCCTTGGCATTATTCCAAGTCACTCTCAGGCTGGAAGCGTTAAGCCAGTGAGCAAGCCATGCTGTTTGCCCACCCAAGCTGTGCTGGGATGGCAGCTGTGCCCACTGTAACTACAGCAGCTCCCCTCGGTCCTGCAAGCTGAGGCATCTCACCGGCAGGCACAGGCAGCCCCCTCCAGGAGGAAGCACCTGCTGAGTCCCTGTCTGGGCTGAGACCCTGCTGCCGATGTGATGCTCGTGTGGCATCGGCACGTTTGGAGCTGTGTGCTGCCAGTGGTGCCTCACAGGTCACATCCAAGCTTGGGACATCCTTTCCTTCCTTATTTGTGCTGTCTCTAGCTTTTCTTATTCCAAGCATCTCTACAATGTCTTTGTCCCCTTTTTAAGAAGGAAATTTTGCTCAGGATTATACACTCTGGACACTGGTACCTGTCAGCTGGGACTTTCTTCCGAGCCCTGTACCTGCATTCGGGGTCTCAGTGTCAGCACTGCCATTGCCTTTACAGTGCACTGACCTCAAGCCCGGACTTTCTATCTCCTGTCCTGCTCCACCAGCCACAGGGACAGGCTCGCGAGTGTGACAACTGTCTGCTAAGCTCCTGACAGAGTGCTCCTTCCCCAGCCAAGTACCGTAATGGTGGTGTCGCTTCCTAAAGCCAGCCCAGCCCCACGGAGTCGGGTGGGAATTCGCAGCAGAAAAACTCGGTAGCTACACTTGTGCTCACTGCCGGCCGGGAACGCGATCCGTGGGGACCCGGCCGGCTGGGCACCGCTCTGCTACTCACATGGCCAAAACGATACTGGTAGAAACTTCACGACAGACAGACTATGTATGTCAAGTTCAAAGTCAGGGTGCCCGAAGCCGGGTGCGAGGGCGAGGGCAAGCAGGGACAAACCCCGGCGAGGAAAGCAGCGCCGGGACGGCAGCCACGCCGGGCGGGGAGATGCTGCTGCTGTCCGGGAGACGCTGCTGCTGTCCGGGAGGCGCTGCTGTCCGAACCGCCCGCGCTCGTCCCGCCGGGCACGCGGGGCCCGGGGCATCCCCAGGACACCGCGGGCGCTGCCCCCGCCCCGCCCCGCACAGCGGGCAGGAGCCGCTCGGGGCCCCGCAGCCTCGCCCGTCCCGCGGCACTCACCCGGCAGCCCGAGGCAGAGCAGCAGGCTGTAGTAGACGACAGGTGCGTACCCCAAGCCGCAGCCATAGCGGTGGTGCGCCAGGAGCGAGCCGTTGTGCAGGTGGAGGTGGTTGTGCTCCATGGACCCGCTGTCCCCGCTGCCGGCGCTCGCTCCGCCGCACGGGCCGCCCCTCGCACGCTCAGCGGCGGCGGGAGCGCGGCGCGGCCCCGCGGCGGGCGGCGGCACATGGCGCGGCCCCCGGGCAGCCGGCGGGGCCGGGCCGGGCCGCCCCGGGCGGGGCGGGGCGGGGCGGGACCGGCCCCCGCCTCGTGCCGCCCCCGGCAGCCCGGCTGTCAGCGGGCTCCTCCGCCGGGAGCCGCCGGCTTCGCGCTGGGCCGGGGCAGCGAGCATCAGCACAAGGGGTTTGTCCCCGAGCTGGCACACGAGTCAATAGGAGGAGAGCAGAGGCGAGGGCTGGCAGCGGCCCCGGGCTGTGCTTCACAGCGGCTGGGGAGGCAGAGGCGCATCCAGCAATGGGCGTTTGTATCTGCGGCGTCAAAACACAGAGCCGGGTTGATATTGCATTGTCCCTCTCTTCTCCCCGCAGTGCTGCGGGGTGAAGGACGGGGCAGCCAGCGGGGACACTGCCGGGCTCCGTTGGGGACACTGCCGTGCTCCACTAGGGACACTGCCGTGCTCCAGTGGGGACACTGCCGGGCTCTAGCGGGGACACCCCCGTGAACGGCTCCCGCAGGACAATGCTGAATCAGAATTTCTAAATTCTTCTTCACCCATTCCTTAAGGCTTATGTACATTAATACATAGTCCCAGCTATAACTAATAAAGGATTTCGAGTTAGGCTTGTTACCTTTGGGTGATGGAGCCCTGTCCTTTGTGCTACTGAGTGGGCTGGTGGGGTGTGAGTACGTTAATATGTCCAGGAGGTCGTGGTTTAGTGATAAAATAAATGTTTCATTACAGTGCATGCCTACTAAGCAGAAAACAAGATGTCTTTTCACCCAGAGCTTGTAGGGTTGAGTGCCACAGACCAGCACTGTGTGTAGGAAGAGCCCCTTGGGTTTCTGAGGTTGCCGGGGCAAGCCCAGAGGGATGTACATGTGCAGCGTGTGTGAGGTTGGTCAAGGAGGTGTGTCTGATGGAATACACACAAGATACAGTAGGTGGCTTACAGAAGTAAATAAAGATCTGATTCTTACTCTCTGAAAACACCTGACTGCCTAGGGTGGATAATGGTGGACCATCAGGTGAGTAAGCAAGGCCTTCTGCACCTTTGGACTTCTGTGCTCTTGTTTGAAAAGTAGTTCAGCTTCTGATTGGAAACATAACCAGGAGCAAGCAAGGCTCTGGTCTTGTGAGGACTTGAGTAAGTTACTTTGCTCAGAAAGTCAGTAAGATTATTCACGTGCTTACATGTTAATAGGTCTTTTTGAACGGCACTGAAACTGCTGTCCAACTTCCCAGGTTAAACATGCTGGAAAAACGAAGTTTTTTCTCTGCTTTTTCAGTGGATGTCTTCATGAAGATAAGTTAGAATCTGCTGGTACAGCTTTTATGTGGATGTATTCCTTTTGAAAATAATTTTTTCCAAACCATTCCTTCAAATTAACCAGCAGAAGTGTATGTGGGGGTGACTATATAGTCAAAGTCCTGCGAATTCAGCTTTGTCTTTTTTCCCCACCAGCTATTTAACCTACAGGGCTTTTTTTTCTTTTAAGTTCTTCTCATGTTTCTGCAACAGACCTGTGGAGGAAAGAGATCTTTTATTGCCTCCCAAAAGAGAAGTGATTTTTCCTGGAGCCTTTTCTTGGGGGGAGTAAGTACATCAGCAGGGCTGGAAGCGTGACTCACTGTGTCGAAGCTAAGTGAAGCTCATCAGCAAAACAAAACACAAAAGAAGGGGATGGCAGCGGAGCAGGTGATGGTTAAAAAATGCCACATTCAGTTTGCAGCACCATGAGTCTCTCAACTTTCCAGTTAAAAACAGTGAAATGCCACAAGAAGCTGGAGGCTAAGGAAGAACCTCTGCCATCTATTTTCTGTTGTGCTGCTGCCACTTTTAAGACTGGCCTAGTTTTGAACATCCTGAGCAATAGGCTTCCCTGGAGAGGCCTATTTCTATAATAGAAGCATATGTTTCCTCAGAGCTAGAGCTGTCTCCAGGGCATAGTTCAGGTAGCTGCTCCTGTGCTGAGGAGAGCTGATTGTAGTAAGAATCTTTTCCTATCTTCCCACCTGGATGTCTCGGTAGAGTCTCACAGGAGGCTCTGATGCCCGTGACATGTTTCTATTGTATGAGGAGGAAATCTGGGAAATTTGTTCACATTCACTAACAGTTCCCTCTCTCCTGCCCTGCAAATGGAGAGGCCACAGAAAGCAAATGTGCTCCTTGTACCTCAGTTAGCTAAATTGAAGCTTCTTGAAGAACTTTTCTGCCTTGCTGCATCAAGACTTTCTAAGGCAGGATGAACTGGGTTTCCACATCTGATTTGCCTTTTGTTTCAGTGAAGTAAGATTAGTGAAATACTTTGTAATATATCAGAATTAAGGACCCAAAGTAAAGTTGAAAATTGCTCTCGTGTTCTGTGTGTAAATGGTATTTGGAGGGGCTTTTGTCCTTCAAACAACTTCAAACCACTTTTGGTCTAAATGAAATTATTTTGGTTGTTCTCCTCTCTGAATTGTGCAGTAACAGAAACCCAGACATAAATGTCAATAAAGCCAATTCAAAACTAACCACAATGTTTGTTTCTACTTATAGCTATTTATTTTTAAGCTTCGTGCTATTTTCTAAAGGAATGACATTTACGTGTAACATCAGGGTCACAGTGAGGAGACCACTGCTCTGCTGCTGAATTAACAGGCAGATGCCCCTGGAGCCTTGAGGAGAACAGTTCCTGAAGCTCATCTCCTAAACAGCCACATGCTCAGACAGTGAATGTTTATTCTTTTCCTGAGAGCAGTTTATTTTCATGGCATGCTACATAACAATAACAGGTACATGTACTCCACTTTAAAATTCCAGAGGCACTTGAACTTGGTCGGGCTTGTTTTATTTTTTTCTGAGGAAATGAGCCTTCCTAGAAACAGCCAGACAGTGATCCTGGGGGCAGGAGGATGGAGTGACAAGTTAGTCACACACACCCCCATCCATTTGGCTGTGGAACAAAAGCACTGGTGACTTCAAGAGACAAATGCCATTTACTGAGGGAGCTGGGAGGAACCAAATGTTGTCTTGTTGCAACACACTGGTGTGAGTAACATGCCTGGAAGAGAGCAAAGGTGAAACTGGAAGGGCAATGAATGGAGTGTGTAAAGGGTTTGGGAGAGGCTGTGTGAAGGTAAAGAAGTCTCTCGAAGGAACAGGTGTCATTTGGCCAAAAATATGTGTGTTAACAGTTACAAGAGGCCAGGGGCATTGGCAAGAGAACTTGGTTAGGGCCTGGTCAAGGCTGTTGTACCTGTGTTGTAGTGCTGCAGGAGTTAAACTCAGAGCTGCCACAGAGAAAATCATACCTATAGGAATGACAGGTCTCAGATTATACCTTATTAGATGCTTGTATGTAATTTTGTTGCAATGGAACCCTTTCTTCAAAGTAATATTTTTATCTTTCTGTACTGTTAGGCTGCAGGATAATTGAGTCAAATTCTCATCCTTTTGAGTGAAAGAACTGTCTTTATGAATAGCATTCTGAAGGTCTCTCCAGACTTGGAAGGTGAGGGAGACCTTTCCATGTTTTCATCAAAGCTGTTAAGGACACAAAAGGTAATTATGAAAGTTCTTTACTAGAACTTTCATGTATATGCAGTGGCAGGCTCCAGTTTTACCAGAGAATAGTGAAGATTTATTAATTTTTAAGGTCAGAAGTGTTTCTTGTTGCCAGGGAAGGCAGTGGATGCATCATGGCTTCTGCAGCTTGTGCTGCAGGTCCATAGCCTGCACCCTCAGGCTCCACAGCCCTGTAGACTCCTCTTCATCTCTTCTTCCTCTGGCCTTGTATCTCCTTGGAGACTCCAGGAAGGTTACAGCAGGTCTCAAACACTGTCTGTAATGGAGCTTTGCCTATGTGAACCTACTGAAAACAAGTTTAAAGCTTTTAAACACCAATTATTTCCTTCTAGAATTAAATGTTTATTCCCTGAACTCCCTTTTAGGTTTCAACTGACAAATCTCATAGTAATTAATTTGAGCTCTATTGTGAGTACATTTTCCAAGGGAACAGAAAACAGATGTGATAAATGCCTGAACATGAGATTTAACCTCACGTCTGTTTTAAAGAAGTTTTGTTTTCAAGAAGAGTTACAAAACAAACTGTGTTTTGTGTGTGTTTAATTGGTAGATGATACACCTGATTTTCCACTGTACTCTTTTCAGGTTACATTGAAAACATCTGATAGAAATGTGCACTGAAATAAACTCATTTCACCTGTCCAGTTTGCAGTGGTTATGACAAATTAGTGCTATTTTTGCAATAGTCAGCATATAGGTGGTGTTTGAGATAAAATATATCTGTAACACAACAGAAATCAAACGCTTTCTGAAAGACAAGAAAGTGAAAAGGATCCATCAGGAGCTTGTATGATGTACTTGTATGATCCTTAACTATGAAATTACTGGACTAATTCATATCTTTAGCATAAGCATATGCTTAAATCCTTTGCTGGATTTCAACACAAATAAATTAAGATTAAAATGTAACTACTTGACAAATACTTCTGAAGATGGAGGCTAATTTATCCTCTCCCCAGGGTGAAAAGAAAGCACATGAGATTCATGTCACAGACTCTGCATTTCCTCTACTGTGATTTTAAAAAGTTGGATAAGAAAGTACTCGAATGTTCAAGTTTGCTTGGGCTGGAAATTCCAAGTGGTTTAACTGTAGAGAAGGTGTGGCATGCACAGATCTCACAGTAGAATGCTGACAAATGGAGGTGACACTTCCTTACCCCATTACTGAGCAGAAATCAACTCCAGCCTGTGAATACGAAGAAGAAGGGAGAAAACAGTTTAGATTATCTTATTTTTAAATCATTGTACCAATCATTTTTACTAATTATTTAAAAAAAAGGTATTATTACAACATCACAGTGCATTACTATTTGCCAGGCTAAACCTCATTAGGCCTCATTTCAGGATCAAGTCACAAAGTTAAATACTCTGTTCTGTAGTTTAGGGTTTCCTATGCAAATGCCGTGTTTGGCTGGTGTGGTTAAACCCTCCCTGCACGTCTCAGAACAAGCTGCTCGATTTGGATTTGGAGCTTTTCTTGAAGAAAATGCATAATCCTCCCTGTATTTACTTGTTGGTGCTTTTGTGTCACTGGAGCTCAGCGAGCTGCAGCCACATCAATGCTCCTGTTCATGGGGCTGGGCTGGCTCCTGTGTGGCACAGTCGTCACTGGCTGGTGACAGGGCTCCTACACAGAGTGTCCTGTCAGAGGGCTGGCTCTGGCATGGCTGTGCCTGTCACGGGCACACACAGCAGCACCCCTGCAGCCCTGCACCCCTGCAGCTCCTGCAGCCCTGAACCCCTGCAGCTCCTGCAGCTCCTTTAGCCCCTGCAGTCCTGCAACCCCTGCAGCCCTGAACCCCTGAAGCCCTGCAGCCCCTGCACCCCTGCACCCCTGCAGCCCAGCAGCCCTGAACCCTTGCAACTCCTGCAACTCCTTTAGCCCCTGCAGCCCTGCAGCCCTGCAGCTCCTGCTGCCCTGCAGCCCCACAGCCTTGCAGCCCCTGCAACCCTGCAGCTTCTGCAACTCCTTCAGCCCCTGCAGCCCCTGCAGTTCCTTTAGCCCCTGCATCCCTGCACCCCTGCAGCTCCTGCAGCCCTGCAGCCCCTGCAACCCTGCAGCTTCTGCAACTCCTTCAGCCCCTGCAGCCCCTTTAGCCTCTGCAGCCCCTGCAGCTGCATGAGTGCTGAGCACACTGAGCAGCACCTGCCAGCTGAGTGCAGCCAGCCTCTGCTGGGAATGAAGGAAGGTTCTGCAGCTTCACCTTCATTTTCTGTGGGAAGGAACAGGAGGCACGAAAGGAGTGAGGCTCCATGGAAAAGAGGCTGATGCAGACTCTGATTTTGTAGCCAATTAAATAAATTGCAAGGCCCCTTGATAACTTCTGCCCATCCACCAAATGAACAGCCAGCCTGAGCAGAATAAGATTACTTTCTCATTTTACATAAAGCTTTCACATGCTATGCTCCCTATTAATTAAGTAGATTAAAGGTTCTGGCTTCCTTGAACTCCGCTTTTCTTGTCTGATATACTTTGAATTAGATGTAACTGTTATAATACGATCAGAAGAAAAGGCTGAGTTTTTTCTCACTTTCTAGGTAATGTGGGTATTTTTAGGTACCACATTTAGCAGATACAATGAAAATACCTTCCTGCAGGTGGATGCGTTAAGTGGTTATAAAAGCCACTATTAATTTGGTTTTATTTCCTTGATATAAAAAAATTCTTATTTTGAATTTTCAGCAAGAGTAATTTGTCTGTCAGTGGACACATGTTCTCCTCCTTCAGGGTCAACTTTGTTTGTTGTTTTTGTTCTAGGTAAAAAGAGTAACTGCTTAATCAAAAAATAGTGCCATTAAAAATGTTAATGAGCTTTGTATCCAGTCTTACTCTCGTGTAGTTCCACTGACTGTGCCATGATTTTGCTTGATTTACTCTGGCATAAGTGAGGCATAAGCAGAATCCGTCTCGGGTTACCCACAGCTTTACTGTAATCCATGAGGTCAATGAGAGCACAAAAGGAAGGAAGCTCTACATAATCAGAAATCAAATAATACAATCCCCCTACAGCTCCACTTAGTGCTTGCTGCTGATGTCAGACATATGTCCAAGCCTACACTAGAGGCACCACCAGCAGTTGCCCAGGGGAAGAGCAACAAGACCAGTTGTGTGTCTGAGCCCTGACACTGAAAATGGTTTTGATTAAATTCATGTCATTTTACAGGCAGGTGCAGCGCTCTGATATCTTTATGTTTATTCTGCAGTTCACCTGCCTCTGTCTATGGCAGGAGGAAAAAATGTTGGAACACATCACTGAAGAAAGGAAGAAAAAAAGAAAGGGGGAGGAAAACAAACTGAAAGAATTGAACTTGTCAGTATGAGCAGGGAGAGGGATGTGACTGCAAACAACCTGATGTGGCTCAACTCAACCGAGACCACGGAGCAATTCTGTGTCAGCAGCAGAGCTGCAGCGAGCCTGGCTTCTAGGTGGGGACTGGTTTCATTAACTTTGGTCAGATTGCTTCACTGAGTGGGATGAGCGGGATCTGGGTTTTAGAAAACTGCAGAGAATATTATTGCAGGGTTCTCAGATATTTTTCCCTGTTTAAATTGGCTCAGCAGGCCTTGCGAAAATCCCTGTGGGTTTGAACAAAAAATTATTTGCAGTTTCCTAGAGGCCAACAACTGTTTCTCCTCTAATCAGCTATTACCCTGAAGGGTGTTTTGGTCTCCCTGTGGATCAGGCATCGGTAATCTAAAGTTACTTAAACGGGGCCAAATCCTGCTTGCTGGCATGTTTTAAAGAGGGTTAGTTTATTTTACGTCCAAGTCCACAAAGGCTCTGGATGATATACAGTGTATGGTAAGATTACATGGTAAAAGTTTCTGTCCTTGATGATATTAGTGCTTGGGCACACTTTTGACAAAGACATACAGCTGTGATTTTCCTACCTTGAACTTGAAAGAGAAGGCAGGATTTAATTTTATGTCAGCACCCGGAGGCTCTTTATTTCTTGCCTTTGCTCTTTATTGCTCCCACACTGCAAACACAGAAGTCTCCAATAACACAGCCTATGGAATCAGAAATGCAGGGTCATGCAGTGCTTGCTATTGGCCCCTGATGTCCAACTTGGGCACTGCTATAAAAGCAGAGACTCCTCTGCCATTGACTCTTCTCTTCCACTGCCGTTGGCCTGGGAACACTAGAGCACTTACTGACCACAGAGCTTTTCTTCCAGACATAAACAGAACAGTGTTTTCCAAAGGGGCCACTGATCTTTGCCTGTGGAAGCTGTCAGTGGCCAACAGCTCCAGTCTGAGGCCTCAAGCTGCTCGTCGTGCATCTGCTCCTCGTGGTTGATATGCAAAGGCTTTGTCAGATCAATGGCAAAATTAAATTCCAGAGTCAGACTTGGCTTTAATATTTTTTAATAGATTTGAGTTTATGTTAGAAGGGAAAGGAAAATCATTAGGAGGATTTCAACCCTTTCCTTTTTTTTTTCCTTTGTACCAGCCAGTGTCCTGGGCCAGCTGATACAAGTGACCCCCTGTTAATTTTGTTAACTTCCTGTGCAGGCAAATATTGATGGGGTACTGTGCTAGCAAGGAGCTCCCTGCAGCCGTGAGTTGGATGCTCTTCTTTTAGTTTTTGTATGAGCCCACATATTTTTGAACTTCTCTTGCATGATACTGGTGGTAGATCTTAAAATACATTTTGGATCAGACAGTGTTTCCCCATTTTCAGGGATTTGTAGTTTTGTGATGGTTGTACAATTCAATAAGCACTTGTTTTGCAGTTTGAGGCAGCTAATGGATTTCAAAGCTATTTGCTATTGTAATTTTTCTGCCTAATTGTTTTCTGTCTGTAACTGTATGCCTTCACTTCCAGGACTGACTCTTACATTGCCATGTAGTGAGATTGATGCAGATTCTGCTCACAAAATGACACTGTTCAATAGCAACCAGGAATGCAAACTGAGGAGACAGAGGCTGCAAGATTATTTTCATCTGCCACTCGAAATGCAATTTCTAACCTGCTTTTGGAAAAAATGACACACTAGTCTGACAAAGTGGGTAACCTATCATTTTATGAGGCAATCATTTAGAACTGTTGGGCAGCTGACTAATGAAAGAGACAAACAGGCTGTACATGAGTCAAATTTCTAGTCGGTTTTACAAAGGTAGTTTTTGCACAGGCTCCAGTTTATAACCAACGTGCTTTTTGAGATTCTTGATTTGGTGTGGCATGTGGGAAGGGACTTGTAGGTCAGCACCATGTCTAACATTAGGGTGGTATCTAGTTTCTGTAAATATTGATTTCTCTTTGAACAGGTTGACTTTAATTTGTTTTTAATTAGTAATGGCAGATGTTCAGCTGGGAGAACATCTAGGGATCATTATTCTAATAATGTCCTATTAGCTTTTAAACCTTCCTCTTAATGTAAATCTGTAATTAGAGTGCTGTCTCTATCTGCTGCATCCTACTACCAATTCTATCTATAACCCCATACAGTGGGATGCCAAAAAGCTGCAAGAATTGTAAATTGTGTCTTATGACTCTGTGTTTTGGGTAATTGCACACGGAGGACAAAGCAGAATAAAGCAGCAGAACTGCAGCAGCTTCCCCCACCTCCTCCCAGTCCATGGGAAGGGTATTCCCTTGGGTGGGGGCTGCTCTGACAGCAAGGTGGAGGTGCAGCAGTGGCTCTGTGTGTGTCCCAGTGGCACCAACAGAACCTGGGGCAGAGCAGCCCTTGGGGAGGCTGGAGTTGTGTCCCCCAGCCCTGCCTGGCTGTGAGCCCGAGATGTGTGGTGGGAGTCTGAGGAGGCTTCCCTTCTGCTGGAAGATTTTGGCTTTGTGAGTGTTTAGAGGGAGGTTCCTCCCGTAGCTCATTCCCTGCCTCACCCACGTGCAGCTCACAGCACAGCAGCACTGACTGCACACTTCCTTCAAGAGATTTGGTACCCACGCAGCTGCTCTGCTTCCCACCACGCCATTCCAGCATCAAACTGGCAGGGAATCATCAAACCATCAGCGACTCGGGCCACGAGGTGTCTGTAAGATTTAGGTGCTTTGGTGGTTTTATCCGTGTACTTTGTCTCTTACAAACAAAACCCAACGCATTTCATTCACCGTCCTCTGGGGGCATATTCACTTTCTCCCATATTGATCCTTCCTCACAGATCCTTTGCATCCGTGGATCCCAAAGGAAAGGTTAATGTCCCGTTTTGCACATATTGCAAACCTGCTGTGCAAAGACCTTGTTAAGTGCTTACAGAAACATTGGCCTTTTGTTGGCCTCCGGGGGTTCAGGAGAAAATCCACAGTCCCCTGCTCGTGTATCACTCATAAAATCCCATTCATATTTTCTGTTGCAATAGAAAATGTTAGTCTTTGCCATTAGATAGGAGGCATATGTGACCATGTCTCTATATATGTAATGTTTCCCTTGAGAATATAATGCCATTAAACTTCTTCAGTGTTGAGATTTTGTCTTGTACCCACACTAAAATAAAACTACACTGAAAAACTCACTCCAACTTTCCAGCCTCTGGAATCAAGCCTAGAGTGGTATAAATCTGCCATGCTGTCTGTGAAGGATTTATTTCTAGTCCTGCAGTGATAATTTTGACTTACCTGCAGAAGTTTCCTGCCTTCCTCTCTTCCTGTCCCACTCGCCGTATCTTTCTCTTCTCTTCCTGCAAGCACAGTGCTTAGCTACTGCTTCAGTTTGAAATAATAAATAATGGTCCGAGGTATCCATCAGACTCCCTTCTGGATCACCCTTGAAAGGTCACTCCATTTTCACATGGCATGTTGAAGTTAGCAGAGCCTGCTGACTTGTTTCTCTTATTTATTCTATAGCCTCCACACTGACAGAACCTGCCTTGAGTAATTAGATAATCTGCACAAATGGAGTCAACAGGCAGCAGGTGTAGGACAAGAACCCGATTTCATATCTTTCTTTGCATTTCTCTTACAAGATGAAGATACCTGATACCCTTGAAAGCCAGAAGACCTGTAGTGATAGCTAATAAACTGCTGTCCTGATATACATGCTGATAAGCCCAGCTTATTTCCTTTAAATCCACACCCTGCTGCCTTGCAGGTGCCGTGCAGTCTGGCCTGAAGTCAGTCCTACACCTTACCTCGTGCTGGTTTAGGGAAGAAACTATTAGGATTCTTTTTCTAATTACCATGTATTTCTCAGTGTTTAACTTCATTCTTTCATTCAGGCTGTGCTTGAAGCATATCCTGCCTGATGTGACTAAGCTGTTGACTCACTTCTTTTATAGCTGCAATAAAACTAGATCTAATGACCAATGTCTGGATATGAACCACCGACAGCATTTGCAAAAAAAAGAAAAAAAAAAAAATCCAGATTGTTCCTTTTCAGTATGGTGTGTCCTGGTATAACTTCCACGTAATTTATAATATCAGGCGAACATGGCACTGGTGTAATCACAGTTTTGTTTTCTTCTTTTATAAAGATTATCTGCTTGGCTTTAGCATTATCCCAAACCCTCCAGTTATGAGTTTTAAATAGTGCTTGCTTGGAATCTGTCCCTGTAGCCATTAGTGCTGGTAATTGCACTCAAAAACTAAAGTAGACAATTACCCTTGCACTGGGCCCCAGAGGTTTCATAATTCTATGAATTTGGAGTTCTCCTCAATTTTGCCATCCATCTGGGGTAATTTGGTGGTTTCCCAGCCCCTGCTGTCATCTCAGGTGGGCTGTTGCCTGTGATTCCAGTGTGTCTGTGCCACATAGGGGTGGGGAAGGGCAAGCATCTGATTTTGCTTGCAGGTTGACCCCAGCAAATTTCTGCAATGCATGGAAGGCTGGGGTGAGCATCTGCAAGAGAACGTGGCCATTGCACTTCTGCTCGTGTCTTCTCTAAGGTGAGCATCATGCATGAGAATGGGGCATTTTCCTTGCCAGTGGCAAAATAATGGACTATTAGGGCATGGATGGGAAGGAGAATCAGGGATCTGGAACTGATTCCCTTGAGCCTCCACCATCTGCTGTGCTGAGGAAAGCCTGCAGTAATTCTACACAATCAGACCAGACTCAGGGAAATGATAGCTTTTAGCCCTAAGACATCTGCAGTTGCAAGTCTCCCAAATTGAGATTGTATCACAATATTTGATGCTGGAGTCATTCAATTACATAAGATTCTCAGTTTCATTTAAAAGAAAAAATAAGTTTCTGTACTACAGAGTAGCAAAGATTAGCTTGCACAGATAAGCTGAGGGACGAAGCAAAGCTTACAGGCCAGAGGACTAAAGAGTCTCACTTTTGTTATTTAACATCTCACGATTTTAGAATCCATCTCACAATAGAGCCAATCTCATAATGGGAAGTTGCTTTCAGTGAATGCAAAGTTTTGGTTTTTTTTTAAAGTCCCAAACCCAACAACAGCATTTTCAGCAGATCTGAAGCTTTCAGTGAATTCAGATGATATTCAGCAAATACTTCGGGAGAAAAACTGGAGACATTTGCTTTGGATAAGCTGAATCATTTTTCTCAAGCATTCTAGCTTTTGCTTTGACACGGTGTTTACATTCCAAAATTGAGTTGTTATTTGAAAAGTAAATTAAACAAAGAAAATAAACAAAACAGTAGGGGATGATTTTAAAAATTTGGAAGGTACAGACATTTAGATTTTACAAATTATACACCCATTATATGCACAACTCTTATTCTGGAGATCAGGATTTTTGGGGATGAATGCTGCAGGGAAAGCTGCCCTGGAAAAATAAACTGAGGGTGGATTTTAAAGGTTTGTGCTCTTAGTATTAATGGAGAAAAACTCAGCACTCCTGAGAATGGGGCCTCTTTCCTAAAGACAGCAGAAGTTTTTTTGACGTGTGTGCAAGAATTATGGACTTCCTTTCCTTTGGCTTTCTTGTCTTGCCACAAACTGATCCCCTGACTGTCTCATCTTCCTAGGTGTAATCAGTGGGACTTAAAAATACAATCTGAGCCTTGGCTGAAAAGAAGTTCTGAGTTTATATTGGATCACTTTGTGAAGCTCAAGGATGCTGACCCTGAATGTGGCTTTTTCTGGCTGCTGCTTCTTGCTGCCTCTCAGGGGCTTTTCCTTGGGCTCTGAGCCCCTGCAAGCTTTTCCAGGGTGACACAGCTCGGGGGCTGCAGTGGGGAGCAGGACTGAGCCAGAGCTCTCTCAACGTGAGGAGACCACACCTCTGCCAGCACCACTGTGACAAGAATTTCTTCTCTTTTTTTTTGCCACAGTTTTATAGAATGGAAGCTCTTTGAGGCAGGGATGGTCAATTTATTTTCTGTACAGTGTCCAGTATGAGCTGAGGACTTCAGACCTTATGTGTCAATTGATGCCATCATTTGTATTAACAAGATAAATGCTGCATTTCCAGTGCTAGCACTGGTCCACATGGCTTTAACAGTTGCTCCAGAGTTTCTGCACACATCTGACTGACCCTACAGAAAATGATCCATACACTGAAGCTGTTTGGAGAAGGACATGAATCCTTTATCTGCATTATTTCATGTGAGTTCAGCCTCTGAGATTCCTTAAATAAACAAAAAGCTGGAGAGGAAACAGCCTCTTGACAGTTTTGGGAAGGAAATAGCACCCAGCTTTCCTCTGATAAAAGCAAGCAACTGTCCCAAGGAGATGTCTGAGGATGTGATCCCACAAATGGAATTCTGCTTGAGAAACCCCATGGTCTGGACTTACACAGCTCCACAGGGTCCAGCATACCTGGAAAAAAAAGGGGCCTTTCAGTGGAGCTGAGCAAGAAGTCTTTATGCCCAACTCTAGGAGCAGAACAGGCTTTTGATAAGTGGTTGAGTGGTTTTAAACAATGAAAAATTAAAACAATCATTAAATTAAATGTGAGCAGATGCCCTGAAGTGAACTGGTGTGGCCAGATTTACAGTCTTATTGATGATAATGCATGGAAGTATTTGATCATTCTTATTTCATGGCTCTCGTGTTTAATATTATCCTTTTTTTATAGATGAGGTGGTTTAAAAACCTGAGTTAAATTTTTTGCAGCAGCAATATCTTTTCTGAAAAAAAAAAAGGGCAAATCTCCAGGAAGAGCTTAGCTAGAATATGCTGAGCCAGAGGGAGGGTCTTACTCAATTTTATTTAGAACGAGACTAACAACTGGGATTTTCAGAATCACTTAGGCAACAGTCCCTCTGAACACTTTTTGAAAATCAGGTGATTATTTCATATGGAGACAACAGTCTCTGCTATTAGGGCAGCCCTGGCCCATTTGCTCCCCAGAGGGCAGAGCTGCTTAGCACCTGCAGGGGCTAGCATTGTGAAAGAAGGATCAAAACCACTTTTAAAGAAAAAATGCCCCCTTTTTAAAAATAAATATTTTATTTGTCCTATTCATTTGTAAAAACTAAAAGCTTCCCCTTTAGGAGATGTCATCCCTAACTATCTTGAATGTACTTTATTGATTCCCAAATATTTTTTCAAGGTCTGGGTTTCTTATTTTAGCTTACTTTCACACTCATGTAAGTGTTCTGAGTTAAGGGAAAGTGGTGGGGAGAAGCCCCAGCTTGGGAATCCTTCATGTTATTACATTCAGAAATTGGAATGTATTCCTGTACACTGCATAAAAACAGCTTGCTGCATAATCCCCAGGTATGGGCAGAGCTGCCCTGTGAAGCCAAAATACTCGTTTTTGTTTAGTTTCCATGATCTCTACTGCAGACCTGTTTCCTTCCTCCTTCCAGGCTGGCTGACACCAGCAGGGCTGTGATGTTGAGCAGGTCCTGCCCCCCTGAGCCATCCCTGGAGCCTGGAGCTCAGGACACCCCCCAGCCCCTCTGAGAGGTGCAGAGCTCCCTGGCAGTGTCCTGGAAATGCTCATGTCCAGCTCAGCACACGGGGTGCCTCAGGGACACTGGGGGACCACAGGGCAGCAGACTGGCCTCTTCCCTGCCAAAGATGGACACTCAAGAGGTGACATGTCTTAAAAGCACTTTGTCTCAAGGCTGGGTTTGTTCTTTTTCTTACCTCTGGTCCATTGTGCCATTGAGCTTTTCCTTGTCATTTCTGTATATATGTACTGGTCCTGCTGAAATTCTGATAAATCAGGCAGTAGTTTCACCCCACTGCAAATGAAGAAGGTGGTGCAAGTACTGAAAAGCAAGAAGAGTGCAAATAATTACTTCCTTAGAAAGGTGAAATGTGGTTTACCTCATTACAGTAAACTAATTAAAGCTGGGCTCAAATCCTGTCCTTTGGGCTAGACATTAGTACCAGGTGATAATATGTCTAAGTGCACATAAGTCAATGGGAAATAAAAGTCCCTATTTGTATTAATCTAGCAGAATGAACTTTGTGCCTTCCTTTGGGTTTCTAAGGCTGAGTATTAACAACCTGTGTGAAAACAATGCTCTAAGGCTTCTGTCTGACCTTTCAGAGGAGCACATGGCAGCATGCACTTGGGAAGGAGACACCCAGTTCTGGATGAGGAGTTAATTTTCTGGAGGCAGAGCCTATAAAAGTACTGCCAGCTAAGGGCTTGATTAGGCTTGACCTCTCTCGAAGCTACCTCACACCCCAAAATGCTCAGTTCAGATTGTCCTCAAGAAGTTCACATTTTCCTTCACCAGCAAGGTGAGGTGATGGCTGTAGAGGTCCTGGTTGAGAGCTGAATGGATTTCCCAATCTCTTCCTCGTTTTTCTGCCCTCTTCTCCCAAATCCAACACCAAAAATACTTTAGAGACACTTCAATATGTTCCCTGCAGATGATACTATGATAAAAGTATAGATGATGAAGTCATAAGTATAGATGATGAAGTATAGATGAAGAATGTCACTCTAAGTGCCTGTGTTTGGGGAACTATAGGGCAACAGCCTTAACATCACTTGGGATCTCTGAAACACTCCTCTAAGGCAAAATGAGGTGTGGTGTCTGAAATTAACTGTTTTGGCTTTGATTTCCTAAACAAATCCTTTGAGAACATCAGTCAGAATCTTTATTTTGACAGAGCCTTATTCAGTATAAAACTGTTGAACAAATTCTAGTAGGAGTTCTTTTATTTAAAGAATTCCTTTCAGAGATGCCTGAAGTGAAGGAATACCTATATCTCTGCTAAATGGTACACTATGGTGTTCTTAATAGGATCAAAAGATTATGTGTTATTTTCTCAAAGGCTTTTAACACGAAGGACTATATATTGAAGAAGTCTGTGGGCCTTGTTCAACAAAGAAGCAACATCTGTAAAGTGGAAAGTGTGCCTTCCTCACAGCAAAGGTTAATTGTCAAAAAAAAGGGGATAATTATGAATTACATCTTGGTGAATTGGAAACATCTGAAAATACTGTGTGAGGAGGTGGTTGGTAAAAAACCCTCCAAATGGCAGACAAGGAAATTATAGGTGAGGAGAAGGTGAGTGGCACAGAGTGCACAAAGTGTAAACCAACACTTTTCTTTGATTAGAAATACACCAGCTAAGTATAATTTTAAAAATCCGTTGTCTGAGTCAGATTCTGAAAAAGGCTATAAGAAGAAATCTTTTCAAATTGTTTATGAACCACAGGGTAATGTAAATCCCACTAGAGTTTTACAAGTCCAGAAACACTGCTTTGGACTCATATTTTTGTGAATCTCTTTGTACATATTTAGTGTCCCATCATTTTTTCCTCTTTTTTGGAATGGTAGTACAGATTTCTTTGCTCTGCAGAACAGATTTTAAAGAATCTTTCAGTGAATAAGAAGCTATGAAAGTCTGCTGGTTGCCACAAAGTTTTTGTTTACTAACAATTAATCCACATGGGAAGACATTCTCTGCCTTAAACATGTGGGAATTTTGCAGAAATATTGGTGAACAGACTTTTTTTAGATCAAATTTGACCATGCTGAAGATCAGTTTGTGTCTGCAAGTGATGGCTGCTGTTCTGAAAAAAAGTTTTCAATAAAAGATACCCTATCCAGAAGGGAACACTGTGGATGCTTGTGAGGAGTCAGAGGACGGCATAAGTCCCAAACTGTTCCCATCTCTATGATGCATTGCATATAATTAAGAGGAATGATGAAGAGACTGAAGGCAGAGCCCTCTTGAGCAGAATGTAAGGTGAAATGGTCTCTGTGTACTTATTGAATCTAATAATTTACATCTCATTGAATCCAATCAAGTTAGCAGTTTATCACATTAAGATTGCATTAAGTTGGTTGTCTCCAGTGAGGCTGAATTATTGCTGGAGGGAATCCTGCAGCTCTGTGCTCAGGGCTCTTCTATTCCCCAAATAAAAGGTCCAGCTTTGCCTGGGAGGTGCAGCAAGAAAGAAAAATCCTTTGCAGGGGCCACCTTGCCTGGTGTAGTTCCATCTTGTGTGTGCTGCTGGTGGGAGGCAGCTGTGGGCCAGCAAAAGGAGACAGCTCCACACTCACGTCTTTCTTACACCCAGTCACTGAAATGTCACTGAAATCAGCAGGTTTGTTTTGAATTTTCCTTCTTGCAGCTGAGGGCTGATCAAGTCTTTTAAATGTGTCTTTATGACAGAAGGCAGCTGTTAGCCAGATGTGTTGCTGGGTGACAGCAGCAGTGGGTGTATAACCCTGCTTTATCCTCACCCACTGAGACCGTGGAGTGATGTGTTTCTTACTGGAATATTTTGAAATTCAGAACTTTAAGTTAATCAGGAATGATCAGAAAGAAGAAACCAAAGTGTCCAGTTTGCAGTTGTTTCAGTGACAGCCCACAGGCTGCAGAAATAGAGAGCAAGAGTGAGGGAGAGAGTTAATCTCCATGCTGAGAAACAGAAGTCAGAAAATGAGATATTTTATGTAGCCCAGTTACAATATCCCAGATTGTACTAAAAATACCAAGTATTTTTGTAACTAACTCTTGCTTATGAGGCAAAACCAAATAACTGTGCTTTTTTTTAAACTGTAAGCACCCAGCTTGTTAATTGGAATGAACTTGAAGAGAGCAGCTCTGTAGAGACTGCTTGAATGCCGTATAGATTTTTACTGAGAATTTTGTCTCTGTGGTGGAACTCTGTTGGGAAGCTTTGCAGTCCTGAGGGAAGATTGCTGCTATTCCTTTCAGAGGGTCATAGGAACATTTCCCTGTGCCCCCACGGGGCAGGTGGAGCCTGGCTGCACTGGGTGGGTGTAGCTGAGACTCAGAGCACCATCAAAGTCTTCTGACCTGAGTTCTTTGTCTTGTGCAAGGATGGTTCCTTCTGCAGTCAGACCCACTGGCCTGTTCCCTGCAGGGATGGCTACTGCTGGCCCCAGTGTCAGGGGAGTGCAGCTGTGCCAGCCAGGCTGTGCTGCAGAGCCGCCTCTCGCACGCCGTGTCCTGTCCCACTGAGGAAGAAGAAGTGCATTGGAGGGAATGTGTTCCTGGTGACCCAAACCTCAGCATTTCAGCCAGAAGATAAGAAAACAAAAGAAGAAAATAGTAGAAGAAAGTGAGTTACTCTGTGTAGCTTACAGGTGTGAAGACAAAGGTTTTCATTGGAAGTAACTTTTAAATAGCATTTTCTTCGGGATTGCAGCAGCTGGTTGCACAATGTCACAAAGCCTATTGGTCTGATTCTCCATTCTCTCCCTGCTCTGCAGCTTTCCCACTTTGCAGCCTGCTCACATTCTGCTGAAGACTGTGCAGAGAAGGGGGTTTAATTTTATTTTTTTTAACCGCTTGTGGGCAATTGATCTAAGATTACCAGTATCCTGCAAATTGGTTGTCATTATTTAAACATCAGATAGAGAATTTTTGCCCTAGAGCCTGGGCCAAATAAATATGGCTTTGTTGAAAATGTTTTTATAATAATAATTTGAACATGAGCTGAGGAGAGGGGAAGGCCTTCACTGCACTGCCCATATTTCATTACAGTTTACCCCATGCAGTAACATGGGAATCATCAGGAAAGGCAGCTCAATTTTTATCAAAGACTCCACATTCTTTTTCTTGGGGCTTGCAGTAGCTGTAAACTGATCAGATTTGCTTTGGAAGAGGCTGGGTAAAGCAGAGTTCCACAGAGGCTAGATTAAAATCCAGGCATTCCTAAATTATAATTCTGGGATCACTGGAAAGGCTTTTAAATATGTACTGCATTTTCAGAAAGAAATGCAGGTTTTTAGTAAGTTGCTATTTAATTTCTGCATCGATTGAGAGTCAGTGGAGTTGCTTTTCAATAGTGACCCAATGGTCATGTCCACATTTAGCCCAGGGGAGGAATTAGGCAGGTGCTGTACCTGACCTCACTTGCCAGACCCTCTGGACAACTGGGCCACCTTTAAGGTCCTGCAGTCCTTAAATTAACTGTGTTTTTTCCTCAGCTGACACCTTACTTGTAATCAAGTAACACTTTTATCCTTGCAAAGACCTTTCAGCTTTTCAGAAGGGTTCACACCTATTTTAATTCAGCCAGACGTTGGTGCAGAGCAGGGACATGCAGAGAGTGAAGCTTGGCTGGTTTAACCAAGGTGACTTTGAGCTACCACTGTGCTCCAATAATTGTGGGGTTGGTGAGCTCTGAAGGAAAACCAAGGAAAACTGGATTATATCTGGGCATGATCTCCTTTCTTTGCCATCATTTACATGTTTCTGAGACAGGAGCACCATTAAGACTTCCAGTTGATTTTATGTAAAGTCTCATCGGGTCACTGTGTTAGTCCTGCTATTTTTAAGTCTGACTTTTACCATCACAAAAGAGATTAAATACACTAATGAATGGAGTCACTATATTTAAGATTTGGCCAATGAGCAGCTGAGCAGAAAAGACTAAGTCAAGTCATCCCATAGGTAAAGATGTTCTTTGCTGGTTTTGCTTTTTCACTGGGTTTATACAACAGAGAACACAATCAATTTAGATACTAAATTCCAAATAAGCTATGTTTTATTCACAGTGAAATAACAGAAAATATTCAGAAGTGTTGTTTCAGTGATTTCTCCTGGTGATCAGTTTAAAACAGCTGTTGTATTTTGACAACATGGAAAATCCAATTTCCAAGGCTGGGAAAACACTTTATTTTTTAAAATTGGGCATATTTATTAAACTCTTAAAAGTTAATGGAAACAACAAAAAGCCGATAAGGTCCAGGGAAGAAATAACAAGGTTTCTCTCCTTATAAAACTAGCTTAGCCTGGAATGGCATTTGCTGTTCCTCCCTGCAGGGAGGTGCCTGGGCTCTGGCACAGGATAACGTAGGCTGAGTCAGTGGCAGGACTCACAGCTATCCATCAGGACAGAATAACCCCAAAAAAACCTCTTGGAAATTGTGAGCAGCTGCTCATCCTCAAAGCCAGGAATTTGCAGGTGAGCTTGTGAAAGCAGCACCTTCCAGGAGAGTCCCTGAGACCCCCCCCATATCCAGGCAGGTGCTGAGCCTGGGCTTTCCAGGGGGATTTTCAGCAGTGAGGGAGCTGCTTTGACTCTGCTCCCATATAAATATCTGGGGTTTCAAAGGGGGCAGAGTGAGGCTGCTGTGTCCCCTGGCCAGCTGGTGTGGAAGAGCAGGAACTGGAGTTATATTTTATGCAAGAAGCTTCTGTGATCCTGCCGAAGCACTTGGCCTTAGGGAAAGATTATCAAGCACAACGCCCACTTATTCCTAACATGCAGAAGAGAGAACAATTTGCTGCTTATTTACTCCACTCTGTTTGGTTTTTAGGTTTTCCTTCTAGCAGTCAGTGCCTACCACTGACTTGGCAAATGACCCAGATAAGAAAACACATGGAGTGACACTCTGGTAGTAATGGAAATGGCAGTGGGAAGGCTCAACTAACCAGACCAGAGCCAGGTTATGTTATGGGAACAAGGACTGCTGTAAAGCAGGGGAAGGACTCTCTTACTTCTCTGCAGAGCAAACTAAATAACAGGGGGGAAGCCCATCTTCTTTTAGGCATATAAAGAAGACATCATGAACCATTTAGGTCATGAGGAGCAAGGGAAGAGATGCATTTAATGGAGTTGAGGTTAGAGCTCTAGAAGATGAATAGATTCCTTGGAAATATAGCTGGCATTTGGTTAAAGCACCCTTCAACAGAGAGCCCAGCTGTGACCCTGTTTCTCTGTGGGGCTATTCTCAGTGCCAGGTGCCCGACCCTGATGAGAGCAGTGGTTGCTGGGCTGCCAGGCAGAGATGCTGAGCGAGCCCCAGTCGTCAGGAGAATGTGTGTCTTTATTCCTTTTCAATTAACGTCAGCATGTATAAATCTGCTGTGGGACTCCAGTGATAAGGAGCACTGACGTGCACTACTCCAGTGCAATAAATCTTTGGGCTCTGGCTGTGGGGATGCCAAATCCACTCGTCAGCTTGTTATTCTGGAGCCCATCAATTGTGTGGCAGTTGTTGCAGCTTCTGAACACCATTGTTTGTGCAGAGACAAAGCTCTGCTTGGGCAGCTGAAAAAATCCTGGAAGTGAGAAACTCAAGTTTTGCTTTTCTACACATTCTCAGTTTTCTATAAAGGAACCTGTCCCCAGAATAACTTTAAGAGCCTATGGCTGACTTTCCTGTCCCAGTTCAGTACTGACAATTTTAAATTTTGGTTTTTAACTCACGCTTGTGTATCTGTATGCACAGTGCACACATGTAGGGGGAACTCTATGGATGCAACCAGACAACTTCACTGCCTAAATTACTGTTTTCTGCTGGAATGGTTCTGCACCAGCATTCCTGGAGTGAATCCAGGCAGAACAGACTTTGGTCTCTCTGCTGTCTGTGTATTTTTGTAGGACCTGCTGTAGGAAGGATTTGTTCATGGCTGGGCCTCCTGAGTGTATCCAGGTTCAGGTAAGAACATTTTGAATTAACCCACTCACAGAGAACATAGTTCTTGGTGGTGAAATCTCTCAGCCTTGGGTTCAAAGAGGTCCTCTGCTCTGAAGCTTTCTGACACTAGAGAAGTTGTACATTACCTTTCTTCAAATAAATCACTTTATTTTTCTCAAGACCTCAGTATCTTATCCAATTGGTGCCAGGTATAATCCAGCACATCAGGCTGGCTGACTGCAGTATTTGCAACGGCCATACAGCTCCTAGTGATGGACCATTGGGGCTTGTCCTCATCACAAGCTTTTTTATCATTATTCTCAAAGTAGAAGCCTGCCACAAATAATGTATGTAGTGTCTGGCATGAGCTAACTAATGGCCTGCTGGTAAGATGGCTATTTTGCTGCCTACAGTACTTATTACTTGAATATTCTAGTGGGATGGGAACTGTGCAATGCTAACTGTGGTAATGATGGGCTACCTGCACAAGCCTGTATATATGTCCCCGAAAACACCCAGAAAACAGCTCCCTTTGGTACTCATTTGTTCTTTAAGCAAGCTTGTATTACACAGGCAATAGTAAAACCACAATTTAATATTTGAAAATATGGCTGAAATGCAAAAAAACCCAAAAACCCACCCCAAAACAAATTAATAACATTGTACATAAATCATATTGGCCTATTCTTTTTCAGAACTACCTTTATTTCTCGAAGAGAAAGTGAGGGACTCTGAGAGTTGAAATTTCTTTTCTGAACAATCCTTGTAATTATTTATGTTACACCATGGCAGCAATCCCACTATGGGATCCTGTCTTTATGGTGGCTGTATTGTGGCATGAAAGATGATGTTCCTCCACAGGAGAGCTGTGGCAATGTATTACAGTACCTGGAGAGCTTGGGAAGTGATGGGTTTGGGGAAGCTTGTGAAAATCGTATGGAAGGGAAAAAAAATCAGGAAAATTTATTTTAAGAGTGGAATTTTTTTTTTGCATTTTGTTACTGGCTATTTAGATTTTTTGAAAATAAGTTAATTGCTCAGAATTTCAACCAACCCAAAAGCTGAGCAAGAGACTCCAAAATGTTCAGTATTTGTCCTTACAGTTTGTCCTTACAGTGTTGGCTCTGTACCTTTTCCTCCCTCACTTCCTCATTATCTCTAACAGTGAAAACCCCCTGTAGATTCTCTCTTAAAACTTGACAAAATTTGAGCAGCTGCAGGAAAAACATTTTGTTGAAATCACCCATTACTATTTCTACATGAGTGTCATTAGGTTTCAGAAAATATTTCCATGTGCAAAAATGGAAAGGGAAGTGATTTTTGAGCAAGGGTATATGGTTGTAACATTATCATATGTTTATGTGCCTGCATTATTATTCCCATACTTTAATTTTTTGTGTTGATGAGACAACAACCAAACCACTGAATAGCAAGTTGTTGGTGCTTGTTATGCCTTCCTTCTCTCTTCCATTAGGGAGTAATGTTTCTTTTTCCATCTATATATCCAAACTGAATGTGAGTAAACAATTCATAAAATAGATTAGCACATGGGATTGGATCTGCTTAAGCTCTTGATGCACAAGCAATGCAGGATCAGGCTCATAAACTTTGTGACTTTTTCTGCAGCTTTCTGCATGCATTTAGCCCACTTAACTTGGAATCCACATTAAAAGCTAAATGCTTCAGAAGCCACCATCACTGTGTAATGTGTCAGAAGATTGGGGCTGTTAACGTTCTTGCTGTATTAGGATAAGATTGAACCAACACAGAATTTTCCAATTTTCCTTTAATTACCCAAGTCACTTTTTAATAAATTAGGAAGTTGTTCCATTTCTTGTAAACAAGTCTATTTGTATGAAGTTCCATTCAACTCAATTCTTGCTTGAATTTTGGGTGTCACTTTATATCGCTGTCAAGATGATGAAATTCAAATTGGTGATCAAAAACAACACCCTGAAGGATTTCATTTGCTTTTAAGAACCATGAAAATGGAAGTGGTTCGATTCAGACCTGCCAGCTAAGACAAAGTCGTTACAGTTTCTGGAGATGTGAGAGACACCACTAATGAGAATTATCCATCCCCACCCAAGGAGGTGGGTTTAGCTCTTTGGAAATTCCCTGAAAATACTCTTTTTTTTTTTTTTTTCTCAGATACTTGGTGGACAGGAGAGGGACGCAAAGACCAGACACTGTTTCAGACTCATTTTGTTTCCAGTCTTATTTTTGCTTCTTTTCAGTTACTATTTATTCTCAGCTATTATAATAATTCCGTACTTAATAAGCACCTAGATAACCAAACACAGACAGAAACAGAGATAAATAAAATATTGATGTTATCTGGACATGCTGTGCTCCTGGAGCAATAAAGTAAACTATTTATACTTCTCTGAATAGCAGCGTAAATTATAGATCAGATAATTATACCATGTGATTGTGGGAAATAATAGGATGAAAATGAACCAGAACAAACCAGATGTGTAAAGAAGCAGCCTTACTTTCTGCAGTGGCTTAACAAAGATTAGCTGTGAGCTAGAGGAAAAGGTTCAGGTTTTGTTGATGCCAGCTATACAAATAACACTTGTTGCCTGGGCTGCATCTAATGATAACCAGTGATGAGAGCCTGAGCTTTGAATGCTACACAGAACAACAGATTTGAAAAAGGATTTTGGTCCAGGAATTTTAATTCAACCTCCTCCAGATTTCTAGAAAATTTGAAAAAGTCATATTAGTTTTATATTTGAGATGTAAAGATTTGACTAACAATTCTGCATCAATTTTGTTTTTAATATGGATATGATATTCTAAAAAAATGAATTGTTTTGGCAATATTTTAATGAAAACTGTCTTGTATTTGGTTAAGCTATTGGCAGGTTTTAAATGAAGGCAAGCTTCAGAGCCTTGCCAAAGTAGCACATTACTGATTTTTCCTCCTTGTCCTCAAATGACCAGCTCTCCAAAACGCCTGAGAGAAAAGACAAGAGGTACATCATGCCTTGAAAATCTGGCAGAAAAAGGGGGAAGGCACTCTCCGTGGGTGAAGTGTTTTCACTGGTAATTATCACTGAATATTCTCTTACATCAAAGCAGCTCCAGTAAGGAGCAATGTTGGTGTTCTCTGGTGGCTCCTGAAAAGTGAATCCCTCTCCTGGGTCACAGGTGAGCTCTGCCAGAGGAAGGACCAGCTCTCTGCTGCCAGCTCCCAAACCACCAGAGCTCAGAGTGGAGGGATGGCTGTTACCTGCAGGTGGGACAGATCCAGCACCTCTCAGCTTCCCTGATCCAATGCTTGCACCCATTTGTACTTCACCTTCCCTGATCCAATGCTTGCACCCATTTGTACTTCACCCTTACAACCTGCATTTGGCACCTGGAAACAGGGACCTTGACTGCAAGATGCCAAGGGACAGGGGAGCCTGGAAGAATGAAACTCTTTGAAGTGGTAACCCAGACACTCATTAAACGCCCTGGCTGGGCTTTCATCCCTGCTCTGGATCTCTGTCTGCAACTGCTCAGCTGTTTGCGTTTCTTCCAGACGTGCTAATTCATTATGATGCCTCCTCGATTAGATAGAAGAGCAATAGTGAGTTTTATTGTTTAATCATTGATGAGGTTAGGCTAAATTAGACATGAATTTGGTTATGTAATTCTAAATATAATATATTAAGATGGACCCAGGAAGAGAACTAGTCCTGAGCTGGGGCAGAGGAGGCTGGAGCCAGGTTTGCCAGGCTGCAGGGGACACCTGTCCTCCTCCAGGGCTACCAGAAATGGGGAGGTCAAGGGGAGGAATGAGAAGAGCTCTGCACTGCTCCCAGGTCCCCCAGCCCTCTGCCAGGGGAGGAGAGGGAAGCAGGAAGCTCTCACTGGTTCTTCCCAGTGTTGTCTTCACACTTTTCTCCATCCTCCCTGACAGCAGAAATAGAAATCTCTGGGGTTATGTCCCCTCCTGGTTGTATCCTTTCTGCAGAGGTGCTGGTGCTGAGCTGGGGGTTGGACTATGATGACACGAAATGTTCCATGCCTGGGACAGCAGGAAAGGAAGAGAGGATTTGGAAACACTCATTTCCAAACCCTTCCACAGCCCCCCTCAAAAATCTCACTCACCCCTCCCAGCCCTCCTCTGCCAGCAGCTCCCCAAATCTCCTGGTGTCTCTCCTGCCTCTCTTGTCACCCTCACTTGTTTGCCTTGCTTATCTCCACTGACATATCCTGACTTCTATGCAAACAGGCTTTGAAAACCATGGATCTCCCAGAGACACACCTCACAGCATGCACTCCCTGCCCTTCTCCCCTGGCACCAACACAAAGCTGAATTCTGCATTTGTTGCTGTGGGTTTTGGAGGTGGCTCCAATCATGATGTGTAACAGGTGAGTGCTGTGATGATGAGAGACTGTGGGGAAAGGAGTTCCAAACAAACATGTTTGTGTCTATGCTCTGGAATGACTGTCTGGGAGGGGAGCATCACTGCAGCTCCTGTGTTTGGATTGCAACTCACCCGAGCAAACCAGCAATGCCTGGTGGGGGATGATAGCCTAGTGTGGGAAACACTGAGTAACCTGGTGGCATTGTACATGAGCCAAAAAAGCTGCATACATCAGCATAACAATGTAGGCATAGGTTTACACTAATTTATTAATTTGATTCATAAGATCCTCCTATATTCTGTTCCCCATTTTTATTGCCTCTTGTATATATTCATATGCTCCAGTTTGCTTTGCTATGAAAGAAAAATAATAAAAGATGATTCTGCAGGTATTATCATTGTTTCCAGCTCTCATATATCTGCAAAGGAAAACTGGTTATTAGGAAGCCTAGCTACAGAGCATTATCTGCAGCAGTATAGGTTGCTTTTCTGACCAGTGTAGTAAATACACAGTCACACCCCAGTTGTTCCCTGCATTAATGAACCAACACAAAGCTAAAGATCTGCTCTGCCTAAAACCCAGTGTAGTTAGGCTTGCTAGTTTACAGTGCTACTTCTGAAATGATTGAGGAATGTGCTGGGACATTTTTCTCTGGAGTCTTTTATCAGCAGTTTCACAGACATAGTTAAATGCAGTGAGCTGATGCATCAGCTGGTTCAGCTCAGGACAGACAGATCCTCTGGAGTCACTGAAATAATTTCTGCATTAGAGTTGCCCAGTTATTTGTAGGAATTAATTCTTGATTTATTCTTGGGAGATCTAAGTGTAAGTTAAGGGTCTTCACGTGCTATGAAAATACTTTGTAGCTGTAGGCTAGCACTGTTCTAATAACAGAGATTTTCATAACAGAGATTTATAGGTATGTTTATGTGTCTATGTCTTGATTTATTTACCTTTTTTGTTGGATGGGTGATGTTAGTTGGAAGCTAAATATTATTTCAGGAGATCAGGAGGTAAATTTTGTAATCAAATCTTCATGAGAATGAGTAAACCAACCTGAAAATATTAATCCATTCTTCTAAAACCTGCTAGGAATAGAGTGTAATTCTAAGCAGCAAATCTATCTAGATGGAGAACCCCAGTGTGCAATGAAGTGAACTGTGATGATTTGGTGGATTAATGTAGCAACAGAGATCAAATTCAAGATCACTTTGTGCTGTTCAACAAAGGTGTCTGGTTTTTGGAGTTATCTATATCTGTATTCTCAGGCATAGCTGTATATACAGTATTGACACAGTGAGAATCATGCATAAAGAACCGTTTTAAATAAATAAATCAATAAATCTGTTTAGGACCCATACCCTGGGCACAGAGCACTGGATGTGCTGTTGTAGGGAAAGCTGTCCTGGTCAGGGTCACAGCTGTATCAGAGTTATTCCCATCCTATTCCCATCAGTAACAGTTATGAAGACCTTTGCAAATTGCAATTCACTTGTCCTTATATCACCCCTGAAGTAATATCATATCCATTTTACAAATGGAGCACAGAGAAACTAGATGGCTGTCTCTAGCCTCATCCTCAATCAATGAGTATCAAATTAGCCTAATGTTCATTTGAGGGCTCAGATTTGTCTTGAAGAAAGTGTGATCAGCACCAGATAATGTCATTCACTTGTCATTATGGTCCAAACGACTGCACAGCATAAAGACATGTTCTTGCTTGTCCTAGGAGTCAAGTCACACCAGTTGTGTGTACCACATTACAGGTGGTCACACTGCAATCAGGCTCAGCTCAGCTGGGGAGAATATCTGCTCTCTCTATTCCCCCCATTAGGTGCTATTAAGATGGTTTAATATAAGTATGGTAAGACTCTCCTTTGAATGATAAGTGCTGTCTTCTGGCTCCCCAGTTCCTACCACCTGTACAGCAGGTAGAGAAGCTGTCACTTCCAGAAGGTCATCTATGGTGAGTCCAAATCTTTGTCTGCTGAGACAAGAAGCACTGTGTGTCCTAATAAAAGGAATGATGAAAAGAGAAGAAATAATTTTTAAATCAGAGATTCTGGCTACAAAGCAATTATTCTACATGTTTATGGACATGTAACTTCCTACAGA
This sequence comes from Acridotheres tristis, assembly GCA_037013685.1. Lineage (NCBI taxonomy): Eukaryota > Metazoa > Chordata > Aves > Passeriformes > Sturnidae > Acridotheres > Acridotheres tristis. The sequence continues at coordinate 7,217,167 of CM072901.1, forward strand.
CTGTGATGTTTTGCAGGACATCAGACCATAGAAACACTGCATGTCTCTATGGCCCTAGGCTTGTAAAGAAAGTATATGTTAGCTAATCTCATTCTGTATTAGTTAATTTGTTCATCTTAGTCTGTGATTTACAGCACAATGGTCCCACATACAGTACCACAGACTCACCAAAAGCCCCTGAAAATACCTACTGCTGCTTTTAAAACCAACAAACTGCTTTTGGAAATATTTGGGTGGGCAGTGATTTCCTTCCAGCTTTTATTATCCTCCAAGGTCTATCCCAAAGACAACATTTTGACCACTGGACATCAAGAATGATGGGTCAGGGATGTATTTGTGTTAGACTGTAAGCTTCTAGAGACTTTATAAAGCTTGTGGAGTCTTCTCTAATACTTCATGTTTTTCCTGTAGAATTGCTACCAGGCTCTTTTTATGATGCCAACTGCACTGTTTGCAGATTATGCTGAAGGCTGAACAGGCACTACCTCAGTTCAGCAGTGAGAGAGTTTTTTTCTCTGGAAGGCTTTGCTCTGACTAAGCCTTATTTTGTTCTTGTGCTTGTACCTGCAAATGTGAGTAGGTGACAGGAGAAAAGGGAACAAGAGTATCTAGAAACTGCCATAGCTGAGGATGTAACCAAAACTCATGCAGAGCCCAGACTGAAGTGCACAGGTGGTTGGATGACTGCTGGAAAGACCAGCATCCACTTAGACTGGTTACAGCAGCCATGGTTCCTTGTTCTATGTTATTTCCACTGTTGCATTGAGACCAGGTTGTTATTCTGTATAATTCTGTTTTCAGTCCTCTAAAATGTCAAATGCCAAGGTTCCAAAGGGAAAATGTCAGGGAGGACAAACCCAGCCTGGCATATCTGTGAAGCTGAGACCTGGGTAGCAAGAGTCACAGGTAGACACTAATGAAGAGACTGGAGTGGGGGGAGGATAATACTATTTTTAAAATGTACACTGAGTGTCTTTTAGGATATTTTAAGATATTTCCTAGCTGAGGGCCCTGTTCTTTAATATGTGTGTGTCTTCATAGAGCTGGCTGCTCAAAGATGCCTCTATCAGCATCAAGGCAGGCACTGCACTTGGTTTGTTTCAGTGAAAATAATGGAAGGCAGAATAACCTACTCACCTCTCTTGGCTCATTTTAAGTTAAATTGTGGTTAAGCCCCTTCTCAGTGTTACCTCATGGCTCTGAAATCCTTGGTCAGAATGAATTCAGGTGTAGAAGTCTACATCTAATCATAGCTTGTGTTGTGATTTTCTGCATTTAGATTCTTCCCAGCATCCATCTAGGGCAGATAGATCTGGCTTTACCATGTTCAGGAATATTTTTTGTTGTCAATTAAAATCTTGGTGTGATGAAAAGTTTATATCCTGTTTTGGAATATTGAACAGACTGTGCAGTAGTCTATGGAAGGAAGAGGAATTTGTGTTTTTCATGTTAGCTTCAGTATTGATGCCAGATCCAGGGAATTTCCCCATGTCCTGTACTCGCCTGCCTTCTCTCTAGCCTGTTGCTGTATAACTGCTTTTACCTCAGCAAACTGTGTCAATGGTATTGAGTAACACACAGAGTGCACAGCTGGGCTGGGGGGGCTGTGTTTGGGCTGTTACTCTCAAAGGGTTTCACTCGGCTTTGCAAGTCCAGCACAAGGGGAGCATCCCTTCAGCAGTGCCAGCTGTTCCCTGCAGGCTGTGGGATGTCACAGCTGTCTCCTGGCTTCACAGGAGGGGCCTGTGCATGGCTCTGTGTCTTTACAGACCCCAAGGATTGCTTTGATAGTGTTCTGGGAGTATGACGGAGATTCAGCTCCACAAAGTGAGTTTGAGTATGTACTGAAGGAGTCCCTGTCTCCTGAGAAAAGCCCTAGTGAGGAGCAGAAGGGAGCAGCAACTTCACCATCAGCTTTCACCCTGGAGGAGGATTTTGTGCTTCTCAGGTTTTCTGTGTGATGACAGGCACGAGGACACTGTGCTGCTGAGATTTGGAAATCCTTTGACTCTGGGATTCCTGAACAAGGACAGATGAAATAAAGATTAATACTAAGGCATGATGTACAAAATTCGAATGAACACTGCAAACACTAACACACAGAAATAAAATCCAATGAAGCAATATATACTTTCAAAGAAATAAAAGACAGTGCACCCCAACAGAGTGTTGTTCTGATCTCTGATTGTAATTATTTTGCCAAATCGTGTTTAAAGAACATGAAGAAACCCAAGACAGAATAGCTGAAGAATTTTCAAATGGAATAAGGAGTGCTGCAGATGTCTCTTGTAATTGCTGTTACATATTCAGCCTGAGATTCTCTGCTTTGAGACATATGTATAGAGATCTGAAAGGGCTGCAATAACATCTGGATGATGTTTTGGTGTCATAATGGGCTGGTAAATAACATTACTGAAAGTGAGGAATGTTGCTCTGCATATTCTTTTTTCTGTTTCTACTCTAGCAGTAGTTTTCAGTGTTAAAATGAAGATGCCTGATAATGATCCATCCAGGCACTTGTATCATATTTGCAGTGGAGTTCTCAGGGGTAAAACTCATTAATAACTAATATTTGTTCTATTAAGCTTCTTAAACTGAAGTCTGACTGACCTGGTGGAATCTTAAATCCTGAGCAAGAGTGCTGCTGCTCTTCAAAGAGATTTGGTAGCCTTGATGATAAATTGCTGGCCCTAAGGGAGACTTTCAAAGCTAGAAAAACATGAGGAGCAAAAAAATGAAAGCATACACTTTACACAAAGCTGTCTGGTGCTGATGAGAAGATGACAAGATCAGTCATCACTACCCCAGTGTTTGGAAATAAAAGGTGGGGATTCTGACAAGCACCTACCCTGACTTTTATAGCCAGTGCTCCAGTTGTATAAACCAATTCTTTCCAGTGCAGTCATTGTGATGTGCCAGTTTACAGAGATGGGAACTGTCCCCTGTACTTCAACAGACTGTAAATGTCAGCTCTTAGCTGCAGGAATAGAAAAAATGGAGCCCTGTTGTGGTGCCCTGCATGATTGTCAAGCCTTAATCTACTTAATCAAGCAGAAATAATAGAAACTGGCTAATCCTGGCACCTCCATTTTCCCTTTCTTGGGGAGAGTGTTGACTTTGCCAGCAATCCCCATGCTAATGAATTTTCAGTGAGAGGAGGAAAGGGAGAGAAAGAAAATGACAGTGAGTTTGTTATTTGCATGCATTACCCTATCACATAACTTGAGGCTATTCCCAGCTGTTCATATCAAGGTACATTCTTGTCTTCAAATACTTCACTGCATATTTTTCTTGGCATTCTGCTGAGACACTTTTCCTCTGTTTCTAGGACTGACAGTGGAAGGGATTTTTTAAAATTATACGAAACTAGAAACAAGAAGATACCACAGCATATTTAGAAAGCAGAGAGCTTAATAAAGTCTTGAATAAAATAAAAGAAACTACAGAAACTCAAGCTAATTTCTGCTGTATGTATTTCATTCTATTCATTATAGCACTGCAATACAAAGGCCAAATAAATAAAGGCCAGTGCTCCTCTGTCCTAGAGATAAGTTAAACCTTTGCTCTGGTATAATTTTCTTTTCTTTATTATCTCAACCACTGAGAGCCAAACACCGCAGATGAAATCCTCCAAATTCAGCTTTGGAGAAAATTTTTTTGTCTACATTTCTTATTTAGTCTCCTTGAAGATACTGACATGGAGGCAGGGGGAAGAACAACTCTCAGATGTTGTAGTGTGGGTATAGCCAGTGCACTGAACACACCAGGCTTTCCAGGTCATGTCTTTGATTCACAGAGGAGGCTGTGCCTGCACTATTCACAGACACCTTTGGTTAAGGAAAAACTACAAAACCCAACCTAACTGATGGTGCTGTGACTCACAGAGCAGGGGTGAAGAGCTTCCCAGGAAGAAGAAACAGGAACATCCTTATATTCCTTTTAACTTGGGCAGTTCCACAAGAGATTCATATTTTCAATAAGTTGTGTCTGTCTTTTCCTAGAGGTCCAGTCGAAATGCATCTAAATGTGGGTGCAGAGGTTTCATGTTCTGATTGGAGTGCAGGAGCAGGTACAAGCAGTGGCAACTCGAGGTGCACATCATTAGGGAGCCAATCAGGCAGATTTTATGCAAACACCATTAGGGCTTGCATGACTCAGTCTCGGGTGCTCTTGCCATCTCCTTCCCCACATTTATTTCAAGCCTACTTCCAGTGCAGCTGAGAACATACCAGATACTGAGGCATACAAACATTGGCTCCATTTGTGTCAAGTCACTTTTTGGAAAATTGGCTCCATAAGTGATCATTATGCATTGATATTGTTGATGAGTGAAGTCAATCGAATCCCAGAATATAGACAGACAGTCTATTTTGAATTAAAAGATTGTTGGGAGAGCTGACACTCTTACAGGTGAATACTGGGACATTTCATTAAGAAGGGTTCAATTCTGTTGAAGTTGTAAAGTTATGATGTGGCTGCTCTGAAACTGGTAATAAAGAATGATTTCTAGCTTCAGTTTTAGGACTACAGCATGTTATGGAGTGAGAACTTTTTTGGCATGTTCTCTGGCAGTATCTAAGAGCTGAGACTTTTTGGAAATGCAAATAGCTGAAGAGAAAGGTCAAGAATGGTTCTGATTTGGTAACTAATTTTTGTGCTTAAAGATGTCTTACAGTTTATTGTTGATCAAGGTACGTTTCTGATCATGGTACAATTGTTGTATCACTCCTATGCAAAATGAAGACTCAGGAAGCATTGATGCAGATGACCAAGTCTTCATGGTTTCAATAGATATCATTCATGGTTCTTCCAGGCACTAATCCTCATTGTAAATAAAACCCCTTGAAGATGGTATTGGAGGAGGCAATGGATCAGGAAGCAGGATTCACATATTTTTATGAAGTACTTTGCAAGGCACAGGTGAGACTGCAAAAAAGCCTGGAGTAACCCCCATCAGGCTGGGAAACTGGGTAACCAGGAGGCTCTTGATGAACTGAGCACAGCAGTCTTAAATCCTCAAGTGAGAACTTCTAGTGCAGGATGATATAAATAGATTGCACTAGATATAAATTAGGTTTTAAGAATGTAAAATATACTGCCTTTTTTAACTAATGTTTTGAAATATGTGATTCCCTGTAAAGGAAGGCTCTTAAATTCTATGTACCTAGCAGATACACATTGAGCCTCAGTTAATTTTTGCAAATTTTTTCCCCAAGTACCATTGGTATGGTATGATATCATTTGTATAAAGCACGCCTGGACTTAGTGTTCTCCCATTTCCAAGCTCTCAGTTTTATTTTCAACAGCAGGGAAGGTGCATCAAATGTATTTACAGCCCATACAATATGAGTCTTAAAGTTGTAATGCTGCAGGAAGCCAAGAGATAAGTGACATAATGTGTGATGGATGAATGAATGAATGAGTGCAGCTAGAATGGTTAAACAGCTCCACAGCTCCACTTTTATAGAGAGACAAGGGAACCATGTCTGAGGTAAAGCATTCATTTTTGCTGGAGTTTAGATGGCAAGACTGAGAAGAGAAAATAAGATCATGGAATGGACTTTTTTACAGTTGGTTTCTCTGATCCTATTTAAGGTCAAAGAGACCTCCTGTGTCTTGGCACTGGCAGAGGTTGGTGGTCCCTGCTGAAGTGGCTTTTAACACTGGCAGAGCTGGTGCTGGCAGTGGCAAGGAAGGGATGGAGAGAAATGAGGGATGAAGGATAATGACTGGGGTCCTTCCCAGAGGAGCCATGAGGCTGTGTCCCAGCACTGGTGTCATACTAAGGACACAGACTCAGAGGCTACAGGGACTTCTGCTACAAACCTCAGACTCAGCAACTGGATATCATAAACTTAACTGCTTTGGTCAATTGCAAAATAATGATGAGCTGCCCAAATGTCCAGTCTGGAAAGAGCTGCCATAAAATTCTTAATTGCATCAATTAAAATATCATTGGTGAAGGTGAGAAGTGTTTATACAACAGTTTAAGACATTGGCAAATTTTCTTTTAGAATAATCACAAGTATTGGAAAAACTACAAAATAGCTCAAATCTAAAAGCATCAATGTTTTAAATAAATGAAGAAATGTCAAGTGTGTTAGGCTCTTCAAAGACAAGGTTCATTCAGATCAGTGGGATTCTGTCCAAAAATCCACAATTCTCAATTATTACAGAACATTTCTAAGCTCCAGTGAATTAGGCTCTAATCAGGGGTCAAGCTTTTATAAACTAAATATACTTGGAAAATAAAAAAGGGCAACTTACAGTAAGTCATCTTGAAAGACAAACTTGGAGGGAAAAATAAATGTTGCCCTATGCACAGAAAATATTACAACAATTTATCTGTGTCATGATGAACCTCTAGGAAAGACGTAGAGTAAGGAAAATAATGGTGATGACAGATACTAAGTTTAGAATTGTAGCACTTCATTTATTAGACAGCAGAAATCAAAATGCTCTAAAACATCTGTTTTGTCTGGAGGCAAATGACTTAAAACAATCCCTGTAATGGTTTATTGCACCAGTAAATATTTTGGGAAGCTCTGTATGGAGAATTTTATAAATAAATTAGTTAAATTTTGTGTAAAGTGCACTTAATGACTCTTTAGAGAGCTTAAACACTGTTGGATTTTACAAATACGAAGAATAGATTTATTTCTGCCTAACACTCAGGGCCTGATTATGCCATTTCTAGCAAGGAAAAGCCATGAGAAAGGGTTGCCCTCTTAAATAAAGAGAATAGGCCCTAGAGCCCAGTTTTCCTGAGATACATTACCAGGAACTACAGCAGGATGACTGAAGCTGTGCAGCATGGCCCTGCATCCCTCCCTGTGTGTTAACACCTCTGCAGTTTGGCACCAGGACACTCACCAGCCTCTAGTCAAGAAAGTGTAGTAAACAAGGTTTCCCTTTCTCAGGTCTAATCATCTACTAGAGCAAATGCAATGAAAATATCATTAAGAAGCCATTTTATATCCTGAGCTGTAAAAGAAATCTATTTACATGCAATTATACAGCTACTAAAAAAAAAAAAAATAGGCAGAGAAAATAAAAGCCAACCAAAACTACTGTAATGGTATAATTTCCATTACCAGAGGTCATGGAAGTGGCATCATACACAGTACTGAAGCAGAGTAAAGGTTTGAGCCATAAAATTGTGTTCAGAGTTATAATTGTAGCCTCCAAGTTCAAAACATATTGGGTTTTGTCTTCTGCAGTATAAATCAGTCTTGTCCCGTTGTAAATGGAGCTGGACCTACTTACAGACACCAAGGATCTGTCCCATTAGGGCCATCTAACACAATGGGCTGGAAACCCTGTCTTTTCAAGCTCCACAGTTATTGCTGCCAAAAACTTTTTAACCTTGAGAGACTGAAAGAAATGTGTGACAAAACAATTGTACTTTGGGGATAAGGCATCTCCTAAAAAAATCTGTTTTTCTCTGTCTGGTTGCCAAATGCTTCCTCCCACATAAGCAATTGAAAAGTCTCCTTTGAGCCACTTCTCATGAATAGCATAACTGCAGCAAAAATGTATGGTCTGAAAGCCCATCACAAGTATTTAAACAATCTATTCTCAGGCTCAAGGGGAATAGCTGCTGACCTCTCACAGGACAGTTCTGGCTGAATGTAAAGCTGTTGGTAAGACAGGCAACACTTGGAAAATGATTTTTTGTCTCATCTCTTCCTGCAAACTCCCACCACACCTGAGCTCTCAGTCCACCTGTGGGGCTGACCCTTTTTGTGGTCAGTCACAGGATATTCCCAACAATCCAGACTGTTTCTTTAGGACCCCAAGAATTTCATACTCATATAATTCATACTGGTGCCAAAAAGTGCTGGAGAGGCAGTGCTACCCTTGTTTTGTGATCTGAGACAAGGAGACATTGAAAATTACCAGGCCAAAATCTCCAGGAAGATGAGCTAAGGTCGGAGGAGTGGCCACATCTGCTGCTCCATGGGAAATCCCACTCTTCTATGATCTCTAACCTAATTCAGCCAGACCTCACTAGGTTAAAATAATTGGAGAGATGCAGGAGAACAACTTGATCAAGCAATGGGCTATGCTAGAAACTTGATATAATCACTGAAAAACGAAAAGGAGACAACAGGATGGGAACAGGAGTAATAGGGATCCAGGAGTAGCAAAGAAGATACTGAAGGACAATGTCTCATGCCCCCTGGAGTGAAAAAGTAATTAAAGATATCATCCTAATGGTGGCATCTAATTTAGCAGAAGGGCTCAGAACAGGGTTATCCCTTCACTAATTCCCACTGGTGAACAGCTCAGGGTGAGAAGCTCATTGATGAGGGACAGGGCTCTGGAGTTTGAGACAAGGGCTTAACAAACAGGGGGAAACCTTTGGAGGTGGCCACAAAAAGGGTTATAAAATTTGCCCAACTGGTGTTTCTCTGCACTCTTGGGTAAGAGCATCTTCACCAGGGAGCAGCTGTGCAGTCTCAGGTTGGTACAGCAGAGGCTGAGCATGACCTGAGCAGGAGGATAATAAGCACTGACAGGACTCTTGGTGCTGTATAAAAATAGTGTATCTGGAAAATAATAGCTCTCAAAAAATTACCTACTCTACTGTTCAAGATTTAGACTGGCAGGTAATGGACGTTTTACTCCACCTTTTAAAATTTAAGTAAAAAGTAAGTTTATTTTTGTCACCTGATGTAAAGTATTTTCATGCATTAAAGGCTCTGTTTTTGCAACATTTATATAGCTTGAGAAGTCCTAATTTATCCCTATTGATTTTAATTTTGACTTACTTTTAAATTGTGGGCAAGCTTCTTCAAAAATCAATATTTTTACCTTGTGACAAATCTGCTGCAGGTTTTCCTATCAATCCTTAACTTCTGAGTAGCAACAAAATATACAGGGAAAAAGAAAAGGAAAGCAAGTCAGCATAAAGCTTCTCTATCTTCCTTAACATTGCTCACAGCAAGCCTCATTAAGCATATGTGGTATATGCCTTCTGCTGAATGATCAGGGCTCGAATTTAAGGTCTCACTCAAAATTATGGCATTGTGGGACATCTTATTTCTCAAACTGGGTAATTTAACAACGCTAGGGAGAAACGTTCCAAGTGTATTAAACTTTAAAAGCGTATTAGAAGTACAGATGACCACAAAATCCTTATTTTGCAGGCAAAGGGATAAAAGGTCTGTCAAGGTGAAAGGAAGGCTGTGAAACAGATAAGGAATTTTCTCCAAGTGGATGTGCAGTTTCAGCTTTGGGCATTGTTTGGTGGAGCACATCTGACTGTATAGGAACAACCTTCCTCCCAGTGCAAGTCCCTAAAGCTGTGCTATTGCACAGGGGCCTGGTTGCAGTCTCTAACAGCTCTGCTTCATTGCTTCACTGAAAACGGTGGGATTTTGCTATTGACTTCAACATCCACAAACACGGCTCCAAAATATTTTTTATACTTTTTTTTTTTTTTAAAGGGCTGCTTCCATTAATATTTCCCTTACACAACATTAACTTTTGTGACCAGCACTTAGCAGGTCATCTTGGGTCCCACTGACGTTGGCAGGATTAAGCAGGGTCCTAATTTTAATAATGAGAAGCTGTCAGAAAAATAATTTCTACTGCTGTTTATTCACAAAGGTAAATTCCTTTCACAGTCACTGAGGACTCTGAAGGACACCTGTTGTTGTTTAATTTCTTCCAGCAAATGCATTTATTATGATGATGTCACTTTCAGAGACAGGAGCACCTTGCTGCCTTTTACAGGGAGATTAGGAGGAAGGATGATGGGCATCTCAAATACAGTCAAATCTGTTCTGAATACTTGAAATTGTTTCAGACTTTTGCTCTTGGGTAGAATTAATTGGACATTTTAGGAAGAAGCAGAGAACAGGAGCTGTTGCAGCTCTCACAGATTTCAGCTGGAAAATGGCCTTTAGCTTACAGCATTTGTTGGAGATGGGAGCCCATTCCTGCATTCCACCAGGGTGAGGACAAGGCTGAGGAAAGCTCCTCTATGGTCCCCACAGGTACTTTTGATTGTTCCTGTTGGAAGGACCACAAAATGAGAGGTCTGGAGTCCTGCAAAACAAGGCTTTTAAATACATATTGCTATTATTTAATTATATTTGATAATGGTATTTAATCCAGCCAGCCAGTTTTTTGCTTCCTGCTCTTACTCACCCTGCAAGACCTCATCCATTTACTGCACAGTCTCAGTTCCTTTGGAAAAGTTTCTCCATCCGACAGAGAAAACAGGAAGAACAGCTAGAGACTACTCTGCAATTCCTCAAATGCCTGCAGTGTCAGTGGCTCCATGGATCTGTCCCCAGGAATGTGGGATTTTAGTCTGTAGCTGCAGAGGATGGAGTCCTGGAGCTGGCTCCAAAGTCACTGGGCCACTAAAAGACAGCTCTGTCAGCTTTTGGAGGCTCCCAGTGGTAGTTAAAGTGTCTCCTTTATTAAAGATCCAAAATTTTTTTGAGATTACAGGCCAATCACTTATTTGTGCTTGAGAAGGATGCCCAGGCTGCCCTAGCCCAGGTTTCAAAGCCATAGTTGCAGAGGTTTTGTTTTGACAAGTAAGACTGGGGAGATCTTTCCCAATTTCTAGAGGCCAAGGATATCTCCAGGCCTGAGTGATGCTTGAGAATCCTGTTTTGTTGTTCATTGTCATTTCTCCTAATCAGCAGTAGCCTCTGTGAGCTGGGCATGAAGTGAACTACATCTCAGATTCAGGGGATAGAGACCTATTGTCTGATGGTAAAGTATTACTCTCTTGATAGTTATTTATATTAGTAATGTATAAATAATAACGAGAGAGGGATTGGAGTGCCTTAGTGTGAGGTATTTGTATCTTATCGTTTGTATCTAATCTCATTGCTATTTTGTAGGGTTTTCTGGACCCTCTCAAAAGCTGTGCACAGCCCCGCAGTTTCCATTAAGTTGTGAAATGCCATTCTACTGAGACTATGTATACATCAGACAAAAAACCAAAAATGCCTGAGGTATGAAGAGCTCAGTGCTGAGCTCTGACATCAGGAGTTAAGATCTGGAGGTAGTTGCAGAAGTGACATAGCCTCACTTGAGTTTATTTTCCACTCCAAGGACAGGATGCCATTTGCACTCTTGCCCTTTTTGTTTTTAGATGCAAGCCTGAATCAAGCCAAAGAGATCTTGTTTTGCTGAAATGTTAAGCAACCTTTTTTTTTTTTTTTAAGAAAATGACTCCACTTGGTAATTCCAACCATTTAATTGGAAAATACTCTGTACTGTTCTTGCTGACCCCTCTGAACAAGGCAACATTATCATCAGCATGCAGAAAAGTCCCTGACAGAAAGCACACAGAGTATCTTTAATACAGGACAAATAAGGGGGTGGGACTGAACTTTGGGGTGCTCTTGCAGCTATGCCATCTCTTCCTCTGAGAGTGCATGCCCTCTGCCTGCTTCCAGGGAAACACCACATTGCATTATCAGCTGCTCTGAATGCACACAACTGAGATTAGAGCACCTGACAGCATTAGCTGTCTGCTCTGCATTCAGGAATGTCCTTCCCTGCAGAAGTTCCTTATCTGTGATGTTGTATGTTGGGTCAGTATTTCCAAGTAATGCACAGGAGTAGAGTACCTGGGGTGGAATCCAGGCTGGGAAGCACTTGGCACAGGCTGAATCATAACAGAGTTATAAAAGGCTCTTTTCAGCAGTGTTGGACAGCTCAGCCAGAGAGATACAATTAGTGTGATCTAAAATGCACCAGTTTCTGCTCTGTGCTTGGAAACTTGCTGTGTGCTTTCTTTGGGTTTGCTTGCTAACTCCTTCCTTAGGACCAAAAGCTGCTTTCCTCTCCTTTAGGGTAGGAAGACTGCAGCCAGCTGGGGAGGGGGAGCAGGGCTGGGGCTTTCCTGGTGTCCCCTGCACATGTGGGCACCCCTTTTCCCCAGCTCTCACTACCCTACAGTGCTCCAGCCGTGCCAAGAGCACATCAGCTGACACCCTCAATGTAAGCATCACCACTGCTTTAAAAAACAGTGCAGTACTGAAACACAATCCCACAGAAAATGGCCTTCCTTTTTTGTTAAAATACTGATTATTGCTCATAGGTTAACATCTGTCATGAAAATGGTTTTAATTCCAGAATGTAGAAAACACCTTGGAGACTGGTACCTTTACCTTTTGTTATGAATGTCATATTAGTATTATAGGCCCTTGATTTTTTTATCCCCACTGGAGTAAGAGGCATCACTTTAAATAGGAAACACAGAGTAATTTTCTATGTATAGGGGAAGCTCTTTGTTCTCAGAGAAAAATGAATTATGCAGTCAAAACAGGTGACACATAGTAGATGATGTTGCTTTCCATAACCTGAGATGTAACCCAGCTGTGCCCTTTGCTTTTGCAGATGTCAGCCCAACCATCTGCTGCTGAAAAAAAAATACATGCATTGCTGTGGCAACACTGAGCAGTTCTGTGGTCTTTTCTGCACTCTGCTCAGGCTGTGCATTTTTAAATAGAGTGACCTTTATTGATTGCTACAGAAATGAACTGTGCAAGATGGAAAACTCGAAAAATGTACTGCTAGAGTTCCCTTTTAGGACAAAGAATACAATTATATTACAGAAATGTTAAAACTAGAAGAGATGAAATCAGTTAATTTCCTCCGAAAATGTTTGAAAGAGCTTCAGAAAAATAGAATGGGTGACAAAGGGAACAGAGATCTGATCAGAGAGATAGTGGGATGGGAAAAATATTTGCTCCATTAAATCAGAGGTAGTTTGGCATTGCCTTCAATAAAATGAAGATTTCATCAACCATAATGTTTAACACACCACAGCTGTGTAGTGCTTTTCCTAAGGAGGATGCTGTGTCCTGAGCTGTTTGCTGTAGGCATCAGCTGGTTCCTGGTAGCTGCTGTCAGGTGGTGGCTGGGGAGGGTGATAACTGCAGGCAGGGGAAGCCTTGCTGCTTGGCATTCCTCCCATCCTGCAGCCAGGTTAGCTGTTTTCTTCCTCATCTCACTAAACCTACAGAGCTGTTTTCTTTCCATGTATAAAAATCCTCCCCTCTGTTTTCTGCAAGGATCTCTGGAAAACTTCCCTCAGCTAACACTCCTGAGGAGTAGTTTCCAGACAGGACAAGTCAGTTTTTCTTCCCCTCTTCACTATCCCCATGCACTTTTAGCAGCAGGGAGGAAACACAAACCCTTCTGCATTCCTACTCCTTGTCCCAGCTGGGTACCATTAGGTCTCCAGTTGCAGACTTTATTGCCAGGCTCCAGGGAGATACCACCCAAAGTCAAAAACTCAGGCAATAACTTTGTACTGTAAAAATTTATCAGTGGTTTTGTTTTCTTTTCTTCAGCTGACCAAATTTGAGATGGCTGTAGAAGGAACATGAGTGTTGTGGTTTAGTGGATTACCAAACAGCTACAGTGTGCTGGAGAGCATGGAAAGCAGTTTCAACTCTGCAGTCTTGTGCTGTTCCTGGCTACCTCCAGCCTGAAGTACCAAAAAACTGTTGTAAGTACTCAAATGAAATCCTCAGACATACCTGGAAAATAGAGCTGTTCTTCCCCGGTTTTAGATTTTTAATGTCTGCATTATTCTGTAATGGCACCAAACTTTGTTTCTGCTCTCATATAGCTTTTATCCCATCTGAGTAAGTACCCACAAGCCTTGTCTTACAAACCAGCCTTCCTAACAAAAACAGGATGAAAGACAGATTTTGGTATTACCATGCTGCTTTGTGTCACTGCAGAGCAGCACTTTTTTCTTCAAACAGCCACAAATAACATCAGACTCTCTGAAGAAATGCAAAAAAGGGAAGATTCTACCAAAATAGGAAAACAGGGAGTTTCCTTGTGCCATCAGATGGCCAGGGGGCAGTCTAGTGGAGGGGCTGCTGTGTCATTCCTCAGCACTGCCTGCACATTCCTTACCACCGACAAAAACAGGGACAATTTCCTACAGCTGGTTGGGTGAAGGCTCTTTGTGGAAGGTAACAATGCTTCAATTTATGAGGGCGATTCCTAAGACTGTTTCTGGGAGATGATTTACCATAAAAATAGTTTTAACTGCAGACTCCTCCAGAAAAGAACATTTGATGTCTAACAGACAGCTGCTGATGTAAATGTTTATGAAGAATTTGTTAAGTATGTGACATTGCCTGTATGGTAATGCAGAAATTATGCTGCTAGTAAAAGATATGTTATGATAGAAAAAATCAGTGGATAAAGAATGGATGAGAATGGTGCCAAAGCAGGACTGCTGCTATGACAAATGCAGTGTCAAGCAAGAGCAGCATGAAGAAAATCTATTAACTACATGTATTCACTGTTAGTGGCATATCTTGAATTTGTCATTTTAAGATGCTATTAAAATTAATGCTGTTCTAAGAGGTACTCCTGGAACTATGTATAAAATTGCCTAATTAGTTTAAAAAGAATTCCAATGAGATGCTGGATTTTGGGAGAGAGACAGTGAGCAGATAAGTATGCCACCAGACACCCATAAAATGGACTCTCCTTGGATAGGAATGCTTTGTCTCTCATTTCCAAGAACTGCCTTGCAGCAGAATTGAAGTGGGAACTGAAGATCACAACTGCAAGTCTTTCAGTTCTGAAAGGTATTTTTTGACTTATTAAAAGGGCATTTTACTGAATGGATTCATACCACAAGTCAGTAGGTTTAATTAAGTGAAATAAATTACCCTCTTATTGAAACTCTCTTTCATTTACAGATGCAGGCCCTGAAATCACTGGTCACTAGTTTCCATGTCCATGATTTAATCTGACAGTGAAACAAAGGGAAGCCCTGATATTCACCTCTGGCAAAACAGATTCAAATGTTTTTCAGATCTCTTTCTCTTTTTCCTTTCCATTCCATTGGAGGACTCAGATGTAATGACCTGGCTGTGGGATGTGTAAAATAATCATAATAGCTAAACCTTTCCCCCTACTATGAGAGAGACCAGCACCTTTCAAAGGTGTAATGGTGTCAGAAATAAAGAAAAAGCAGAGGCAGGTGCATGGGCTGGCTGGAGGGAAGTGTTAGAAATGCCAGCAGACAAAGGCAGAGCAAAAGGGAACCTCCAAGTGTGGTAACCTGGCCCTTTGCAGCTGGGGCTGTTCCCTGAATCACACTGGCCAGGGGTGTTGAGTGTGGTTAGAGGTGGGGAGGAGCCCAGCTGAGCATTTCTCCTGCTCAGACTGACCTTTGGTGTCCCTGCCACTGGATTTATCCTCCCACCATCAGTGGGTGTTCAAACTGGCAGTGAGCACCACAGCAAGGCCTGCAGGTTCACTCCTCCCTGCTGTGGCAGTACCCGAGTCAATAGGGGAAATCACAGCCTGGTGTTGATTTCCTGTTCTACTGATAATGAATTTGGGGATCCTCTGGGGTTATGTATGGGATCCATGCTGGCACAGAGCTGTGGGGGGGGCTCCCATGTCCCACAGCAGCTATTGACACACACATTTCTGTCACAATGATGTACTAATTTTCAATAGGAGTGTCTCATCTTACTTAAAACAAGAGGGGGAGAGGTGTGGGGAGGAGGGATGGGATTGGCCTGCTAATCCTAATTGAAGGAAGCCCATTGAAATGAGTAACTTTATGAACTACTGAGCACTTGTGCAGAGTAAGTGAAGCCTACTGCTATTAGATGCAGCAGTAACAGGCTGCTTTGATTATTAAAGCCACCAGGAGGGAATACCTAGAAACAGATGCTGCCAGTGTACCACACTGACTTTGAGCAGGAAATCCTCTCAATATGTAAGTGCAGCCTTCTCCCTGTGAGTATAGGGAGACACAGAACAGGAGCCCCACATGAACAGCTACAATAAATATAAGAAACCACTTGAGAACCAATTTTAATAGTTAAAATATAAATTTGGTGATTTATATATTAATATTTCATTATTCTTGCTTATGGGAGACAGTAGTTATAACTTTTATGAAGCTGCCACAATCCTCAGAATTGCTTAGAGAGTGGTTTTGAAGGCATGTGCTGCTAATCAATGAGTTAATGATTTCTTCCATGCTGTAATCCATCATTTTATCACAGCACACAATTTAGCAATTTGCTTGTGCTAATTACTACAACAGCCAGAGCAGTTCTGAGCACAGCTAGAGGCTATGGCTAGAGAAAAGTTTGTCATGGTATTTACATTTCCCCCACTTATCTTGGGAAAGGCCCAGAATCCCAAATCCAAATGTTCAATAATGAGGACAATTTACTAAGGTATCAGAAATATTCATCTTGCAATCAGTGAGTTTCCCTCCATGATCACTGAAAGGAAGCTTTAGCAAAGCTGCTCTCATCTCCAGAAATTGCTGAATTCAGGTGCAGGTGTGAGCAGGAGGCAGGAACTGGAGTCAAAAGGGGTTTATTGCACTGCTGCAAAGGAAATGTATTCAGGGATCAGGGTTAATCACAAGAGCCAGGCAGTGACAGAGACAGAGTACCAGGTGGGCATCCCATTTAGGTTTTATATTCTCTCCTGTGTTATGTTAGGCTGCTTTGCCCTTGCTAGGGTGTCCTGCTTGTTCCTGGGGACTGTTCACTGGGAGCTCCCCTCCTGCCTGTCTGTGCTGTAGGAATTTACCCATCCCTTAGGCACGAGAGGAGGATTCACCTTCTCCTGCACCACCAGTGCAGTCACCTTGGCTGCTGTAAGGAAGAAGGAGCCTTCAGGGTGTCCTGGTGTGGATTTTAATCACAAGGGCAGATGGTCCAGTGTGTCTGAGGGAGCTGCCAGGCGAGACAGACACTGAGACACTTCCCCCTCCCATCCTGGGAGAGCCCAGCAAACCTCCCCGGCACCAGAGGGAGAGTCAGGGGCGCTCCTGGGTGGAGCTCTGTGTCCTGGGGAGTGCAGCAGAGGCAGCCACCCAAGACAGTGAGCGCTGTGCTGGAGAGGGCAGCTGTGGCTGGAGGGAGCTTGACCCTCCTGCCATGCCCTGGCAACCTGAAGGCAATGTTGAAATTGCACGCTATCACAGGACAATGGTTTTTAACCTTTGTCGTAATTGCTGTCTTTAAAGTAGCACAGAAGACTTTCCTGACAAGGCCATTACTGTTGAAAGGACAAAGGGAAAGTAGTTACTCAGCTGTGTTCAGAACTGGGTTATCAAATTAGCTTCAGCCACTTTCAATTACAGAATCTTATGGTTTTGAAATGAGCTCTAAATGAGGGGCTATAATTCTTTGTCGACAGTGAGCAAAAAGAACATAATCATCATTATTTAACAGGGGCCTACAGCCTAGCTAGCTCCCAGATAAGCTCATCCAAGAGAAAAAAAGGATTCAATTGGTATAAGCAAGCAAAAGATTATCAGCTGGCCAGGCTTCAGTGCATTTCTCCATCCTGAAGCTAAGGAAGTGACCTTGGGGTTCATCCAGGAGGAATTTACTCCCAGAGCCATTCTGAATCACTAGCTAATTAAACATAAATACATAGGAAAAATTAGAGCAGTAGGGGTTGTCCCAGGCATGCATTATTCCACCTTTAGCTGGGCTTTGTTCTGCCAGGGCTTCCTCTCTGTCTGAGGAGTGTTGTTGTTATTATAATGGCATTGTTAAATCCTACCTGTCTGGTGGCTGCTGTTTCACAGTAACAAGGAGAGAAGAGCTGGGCTCATGCCAGTAGAAAGAAGGTTCATTTGTGAGATCAGGCAGCCCGCTGTAACAAGCCATGGCTGCCCTACTTCACCTCATTTTCCCTGACACCAGAGAGGAGGAGCAGCCTCTGCTGTGCCATCCTCAACCACAGGGACTGCGTGACAGACACAAGCTTGGGACCACAGGGCCACCAGCAGCAGGTGCCAGACCTGGGGTGTGCAAGGGCACAGGGTCTGTGGGGAGCTGGTGACATCCCATCATCATCCTCAGTGTCCCCTGGAGGAACCCATTGCCAGGTTCGAGAGACTGGCTGTCCCCCCAGCCTCCCACACCCAGGGTGCCACCTCTGAGGCCATCTTCCAATCTGTGTTTTCTACAACCCATCCTCTGAGATCAGTATAAACACACGAAGGATGCTGAGTTACAGCCTCTCTTTTTTTCCATCTGGAAATTAGAGACTGTGGTTCTTCTCTGTATTTCAGCACAGGCAGCTGCAGGGCTCAGTGTGAGAAGGTGAGAAAGTTCAGGGTGACCAGCTTAGTCTCCATGTGGAAGCACAGGGTGCCATGGCTGTGCACACTGTGGGGTTGTCTGCACTCTTCCCCTCCACTGCACACTCCTAACACAAAGTAACTGTGAAGTCATCTGAGAGGTCTTGGAAGTAAATTCTGGTCTGCCCTTTCTTACATGAAGTTGAAGGTGTAATTACCCCACCTAACCCCAGACCAACACATCGACTTAATGAGCTTGCACCATCCCTAAGGCAGTGGAGAAAGAAACATCACCAGAATAAAACAAGGTGGGGGTAGGGAAGCAAGTTTTGAACACTTTCTGTTACGTTTTCAGGAGGATTTTACAGAACAGCTGGACAATCCAAAGGCCATTTTCTTTCTTCTGTTCACTGGTTTTCAAAGGTCAAATTTACTGCCTCCTGCCTGTTGGTAACTTTGGCCCAAATATCTGGGGCAAAATTCTGTCTCTGCTGAAGTCAAGGGAGTTTTGCCATTAATTTCAACAGGCCATTGGTTCTTTAATTTTTATTCTGTATTTCTGAATCAACATTGCCCTCAGGCTTGGGAATGTATTTAGATTTACACACAGTCATGAATACACACACAAATAAAAGTGACAGAGAAAGAAATAATTTCTTTTCAAGTCCCACAGCTTTTATTAATTTTTTCAGTCCTTGTTCTGGACATTAATTTTATTTTCAACAAGATTTCTATTCTATACCTACAAAATGGATATCTGGGGAAAACTCATGCCATTTCAAAATAGATTTGTTATTCCTGATGCTGTCAGGAATGCAGACATTGACTTTGCTGGTTTCCTTGACAGTTTTGTCAGGTTTATTCTTTTCATCATAAATGGAGTTTCACTGACAATGCCTAATAGCTGCTGGAATTGCTTTTAAGTTTTCCTTGGGAAAATTCAAAACATTATAACTGAAAATTGAATTATTGTAAACAGTGAGAGTATGGAGGTCAGTCAGTTGTATAGTGTGAGACTGCATCCTGAAAGGTGCAGAATGTCTCCTTAATGGATGCATTGCTTTACAAAGGGTTATAGCATTTGCTCTCAACTTGCTGATCAGAATGGCAAAGAACTCTCATTTTAAAAGCTTAAAGTTGATAGAAAATTAATGTTCCAGTTAGCCCTGGAGTGAAAGCATTTCTTTTCTCACCAGAGCTATGGATATTTGGAAGAACAGCATGTAGTTTGGCACACTGGGGTAGGATGCTGTGAGGAATATCAGAAAAGGAATTTCATTTGGGTTTTGAATGAACAAGCAGGGCTCAAGCTCACTCCTGGGGCTGTTGCCAGGCTCCTCTGCTTCTTCCATGACTTGGTTTCACTTCCATGAAACAGAGCTTGATCTTTCACCTTGCTGTTATTTTTTTTTTTTCTGTGTTGATACTTTACAGGAAACAGAAACTCTCAGGGGCTTGATTTTGTCTAGTCCACTTAGTCCTGCTATTAATTAAAGTGTTATAAGTTATAGACAATTCTGTACATCTGCCATTTCACAAAGTTCTGCTTGGCTCCTGGAGAACCTGTCATTAACACTGTCAGTGCAAGGAAGATTCTAAACACATTAGAAAAACTCTTCTCTCAAGAAATCTGGTTAATTTTCTGCACTTTCTCTTTAGCTTTCAGTAAAGTGAAATCCCCATGCCTCCTGCACAGAGTGCAGTACATGTGCACCCATAGCCTGCAAGAGGAATTAGCACTTTAGTGTGCAAAGCAAAGAGGCAACTGGCGTGGCTGTGCTGTGTTTACACTCCTCATTCTCCCAAACCTTTGTTAAATGGTCTAATGAAACAAGGTACTCTCAGGGAAAAGCCCATTTAACAGAGTAACAAATCCCATTAGCTCAGTGGAGCTGGAAATCTAGTGCATAATAAATTAACTCTGAATTCGTGGCTTTGAACATAAATTTCCAGGTCTAGGCTGATACATTTTTTAAGCTTGTATGCAACTTGGCTAATAAGCTCTGCGTTGGTTTTCCTTCATTTCCATCATACATTTGGGTGATATTTTTCTCTCAGTTTTTACCAGAGCAGCAGTTTTATTGCTCAGTCCTACACAAGGAAAAGCTGCTGTTACTCGGCTGCAGGGGCACTTGTGTGTTTGTGTTCAAAGTGAGACAGAAGATGGAAGGAACCACCCAGAAATGTAAGAAAAAGACTGTCCCTGTCCCAAAGGCCTGGCAATCCAAGGCACTTTAATAATTAAAGTCCACATAAGCACAGACTGGGGAAAGGAGAAGTGCTGTCTCTGAGTGAAACACTCAGCTGCACACAGGCCAGTTTAGACTGGAAAATAGTATTGGCTATATATGACTTGGTACCTTGCCCACAGTAATAAGCCAGGAGACAGGTTTTACTGATCTGGATTTAATTCAGCACAAATGTGGTTATGCAACTTCCAGGCCAGATCTGCCCACAGCACTGTGGGAACCTACTTGGGGCTCATCCAACATCTCAGCTTAAGGCTCTGTCATGTAGTGTAAGAATATGTTGTCTCCAGTGCAGAACACATCAACTGTTGTCTTGAACTCTTGTCCTGCTGGCATGCTGCCAGAGAGATACAGAACAATAAACACTCTGAAATCCTGGTAGAATTAATTTGAGCTACCTCCTTTTCAGTTACTGCTTCTGACTGATCACAGTGGCTACATGGATTAAACTGTGAAGTCACCAAATCAAACTACTTGAATAAAAGCTGAATTTCCATCTTGTGAAGCCAGAATGCATCCTGCAAAATTTTTCACTGTCAAGATGGCTCAGCCAGGTTATATAATTGGCACCCTCACAAGCTTTTCATCTTTGTCTGAGTGGTACTCCAAAGGAGTGAAGTTCTCTCCTACCCTTGAAGATATCGATGAATCTCAAAGAGTGCTTGCTGCTGAATGTCCTGCTGATCACAAGAAGCCAAGGGCACAAAAACCCTCACCATCAACAAGAAAAGAACTTCTGGAAAGACAATCTTCGTACTATCTAAAGGAAAAGAAAATTAAAAATCAGTGATTCTCAGGAGCATTCCCACCAAATTCATTTAGATCCTTTGGATCACTAGGTCCTAACATACACGACAGAAGAGCTACAGCTCTAACCCAGAGGCTGTTTTTTTACAGCTCATATTCAGGAATAGCCAAAATGTGGTCTCTGCCTTTCTGTGGCAGGCTGAAGGTTTTGCCTGCCTGTCTGGGCATGCCGTGGTGGTGTTTTAACCCCCTTGTAAAACATATTTCCAGCCTTCCAAGGCACCAGGTGAACTTGGGTCTTTGAGCCTGCTCTGCCTGGCCATGGCAGCACCTTCTGGGGCTTGAGTTAAATGAGTCTGTCCTTGTGGGCTGACTGCACACACACTTCTGAAAGGCAACAAGGACACAGATAGTGAGCTAAAATCTAACTTACTGGGGTGAATCAATTCTAATGTAACTTCATGCATGTCAGTAAAATTACACTTCAGCCAGGATCTGTACCTCACTGAGTACGTCACTGAATTTATTACTGTCTCCTACAGAGCAAGTGAGACGTCTCTGGGAGAACTTACAAGGGTAGAACCTCATGGATCTGGTGGAATGTGTCCACTTCCATTGTGGAATCTGAAACTTTTCCATTTCCCATTGTGCATTTTCAGGATGTTAATGGCTGAAGGTAGTGTTGTTTAGCTCCTGTTTTATTTCCTGGACTTAGCTGGACTAAATCAAGATCCTGGAGTTAGAGTTGCTTGTGGGGAAGCAGGAAATTGATGGTGAAGCATTTTTACAGGTCTGCATGGTAGAAAAATGAATCAATTATTAAATACTGTGGGGAAAAAAATCCATGAACAGTATTTCTGCTGTCATACAACTCAGCTTGGTCAAATAACCTGCTGAAGAAGAA
The DNA here is from genome assembly GCA_037013685.1 of Acridotheres tristis. NCBI lineage: Eukaryota > Metazoa > Chordata > Aves > Passeriformes > Sturnidae > Acridotheres > Acridotheres tristis. The sequence continues at coordinate 7,239,152 of CM072901.1, forward strand.
AATCATTCCAGGTGATACTTTAGAGAAACTGTCCCCAGGCCTGTGCCCTAGCCCATGTTACAGAGCCCAGTACCACATCAGGGGACTTGCTGTTAGACGTGGGATGTAGAGGGGAGTGGGGCTCCAGAAGTCTGTTTTCTGAGTTTAAAATGATCATTACATGAGGAGAGTTTGTCATTTACCAGTGTTTTAGGTTTGGGTTGATTTTTGAGTATCAGAGCTGTGTACAAGCAATTTCTACACTGGAGTCACATAAATAGCTAAGATGAACTTGGGTAGATGCTCTGTGTTGCCATCCTTAGCATGAGCTAAGAGTTCATTGTACCGAGCTCAAAGTCACAGCAGAGCTCTGACGTTTGTGGAATTTAATACTCCTAAAAATGACAATTACCATCTCTCAAAGTTCACTGCACCCTGTTGTCTAAAGGCCCCACCCTTCTGTCACTTGGCAATTTCCACATTGCCATTTTAAAAGGTAAGCATTAACAGCTAAGATGTATTTTATTGCTTATTGAAGAGATGGAAGATTCGTGGAGATTATTTCTTCTGGTGCAGGAGAGGTTCACAGACTGCTTTGACCATGGATGCTAAAATTGGACTTGAACTCATCCATATTTCTAAATGTATAAAGCAAGTTGAGCTCTCGTTGGCTGTAGTTACAGCTTTACAGTAAGAGATGCAGCCACTCTTCATCAGTTTCATAGGAGCATCACTTGATTATTTGAGATTTTTTAAACTATAAAAGCATTTAAGTATAGGGACATGCTTTAAGAGCTGCCAGCTCTTGGATATTTTTATAAATAGCAAACAGCATTTTTTCTGTTAAGGCAAAGTTCAAATAGAGAAAAGCATCATGCTTTCTTCTGTGAGCATTTTTGTGTAGTAGCTTCTCAAAGGGCAGCTCCTAAAATAAAACTGTTTACAATAACCTCCTCTGATAAAAACATTTCACTTCTAAGATTGAGCATAAAACTTTCACATCTTGCACTTGAGCTCTGATGTGCCTTGCTCCTATATTTTGCCCAGAGGGTTGATTATTGTTCCATTACTAATACAAATGGAGAAGCTTTTGTTTCAATTCTGGCTCTTCAAAGAACCTCTCTTCAAGTCGTCAAGGTCTAGCCACTGTCCTCTTTTAATCTCTAGCTATAGCTTTCTTGCTTTTCCATTTACTGTTTAAAATCTATTTTCTGTTCACCCTTTTATAACTTGAATATAATGGTATTTTTTTTATTTTCCTCTCTGTTCTCCCTGCTTTTCTTTCTTGCTTTGCCATGCCCTTGTGGGGGTGTATTCTGCTTTATTCTGCTTTCTCTGCAATACAACTCGAACCCTGGAGAATGCACAAGTGTGTCTGAAGAAAGAAGTACCAGGGCAGTATTCCCAATACCCAAGAGGGCAGCATGATTTCTAATATTGGTTAGGTTTATTGTTAGCTACTACAAATGGTGTGCTTTGGAGGAGTACAGTTCCTTGTCTGTCAACCTGGTAATTAATGTAAGCAGTTGTTATCGTGGTTCATGTGCTCGTTCAATGTTTCAGTACTGCAAGTTATTGTTCCACAGGTTGTCCCAGTGCTCTCCTAAATAAAATGAAGAAATGCCTATGGTGGATGCAAATGAAGGAAGTGCTGCTTCTGACAGAAATTTCATATCAGTAGCAAAAATGACATAGTGTGTCACATTTTCTTTTTAGTAAACTTAGACTTTCTCTTTGGCATTTCTGTAGTTTTACTGCATCATATATGTACAAATTACAGTTCTGATGAGTAGTCAAGGGCATGCAGAACACTGTTGCAGTATTTTCTTGGTTTTACTTAGAATCTGATTTAGATTAACTACACTGGTGTGTGTCTGAGTCTGCTGAAGTGAAAGTGTCATTTTCCTAATAGAGTTTTGTTCTGTGGCTGCATTGCTAATGGCCTGGTTACACTGCTTCCTAGGAACAGCCTAATTAATGGTTTGACATTGAAAAAGTGATTAAAATTTGCATGGGGAGATATTGAATTTTTTTTTCCTAGTGAGTTGATAAGTAATGCATTTTGGTAAATATAGACCTCTGATGCGATGGACTTGCTGGGCAGAAGCATCTATTCAAAGGCTGGCATTTATTTCTCACTGGTTTCTTTAGCATGTGTTTAAATTTGACCAGATATTACAGAGGATATATCCAGAACAGGGGGTGAAACCTTTCTGACAGTATCTGGCAGTATCATACCTATAAATCTGCATATGTATTTACTTTTCAATATACCTTTGAGGTTTTAAAGGGTGCTGCTTCATGAAATTTTCTGGGTGAACCACTAATTCTGGGTTAGATTCTGGGTAGTCTCCCTTGTACCAAGGGGTGCACACTTCACACAACAGCCCCACTGAAGTAATAGACTATCAAACCCAAATCAGTAATGCTGTTGCAATCTGTCCTGGTGTTGGCTGGCTGAGTATTTCAGCATTCCTCATGCCTAAGCTGAATTTGCCAATATGTAGATATTTAAAAAGCACTTATTTTTGCAATAAGCATGGAATAGGCCCAGACTTGTACAGACACAGTGGAATAATTCTTCTTCTCATTGTGACTGTATGGGCCTAAGTGAAGTTACAGTACTCCAAATTAGTCACTGATGTATGGAATAGATGCTGCAGAAGTACTGGAGGGAGCTTTCTTCCTGCTGCTGCATTGTCAGAGAACTGCTCATCTAGCTCCCCTAACATGACATACAATGTTTTCAAAAGGATTCAGACCTTCAGGCAGCTTTACACTCATCTCTGGTGCTTAAAATGCGACATGTAAATCAACTATGGGCAATTATAAGCATTGCCAGGAGCACTGCAGGCACATGACTGAATGCATGGTAGGCAACAACATTCTGTGCACTGAATGTCCACGGAGCTCAGCAGTGCCAGTATGTCTTCCCTGCTTTAAAGCCACGTGTGTACGTGTGCTAATTTCTGTATTACTCATCTCTGATCAGGGAGAAAGAAAAGGCTCACTGGTCATCACCAGCTCATGAGCAAAATTAGAAAAAATGTGGAATTATCATAACTTACATGTTAACTGTTTCCATGTCTCCTCTGAAGTGTGCCTGCAGTACTGGTTGTAAGTAGGTGTAACAAGAATTTGTGCTTTAGCCTATCAGGCTGAAGCAGAGAAGGCTCTTGTTGCTGTCTCACAAATACATTCCATTTTTTTTCTAGGGAGATGATATATTTTAAGGGCATGAATACAAGACTTCTAGGAATGCAAAATTCAAATGTTTGAGGATCCACTAGCCAAATGAACAAGGCTCCCAAAAGAAGGGCAAGGGCTCTTCTTATCATAGAATTAGAGAGGGAAAGTATGAGCATACCAGAATTCTGCTGATAACCCAAAGTTCTGCTGAGTAATTCCCTATAGAGCTAAAAATCTGCATTAAGATCTGACCCGCTTCAAGCAGGGAAACTTTATATCAGAGACAAGTAACACGTTAACAAGAATTGTTGGAGGAATTAGGTTATTTAAATCCTATAAACACAATGAGGGAAAAGCTCTCCTGAGTGAGCCAGGGATACCTTCAGCAATTCCCTGCACCTCCTGCAGTGTCTATCCTGCACTGGCTAGCTCAGTCTGACCTCTCTACTGTCCAGTTTTGCTCACAGTTAACTGAAATATGCTGATGTGAACAGGAGAGAGGGCTCTGCATCAAGGCAGGCACGGATCTGTACTAATTTATTCCTGTACCTCTGGCCCCACAGGTCTTTACTACAGTTGTCGATAGCCAGAGGCAGCAGAATGTTGTGTGGCTCCTTGGGCATGGATTTAGGGAAAAAGAAAAGCCACTAAGTGTATTCTTCACTGTAGCCAAGCTTGTGTTGTGGGTTTGACTGTCCTGAGCTGCTCTCTGCATTCATGGTGCAAAGCAGTGGCTCCAGGCACTGTCCTTGCTCCTGCAGCAGGACCTTGCATGCCAGTCTGAGCAGAAAACTGAGCCCCTGCATTTCTGCCATATCTTTATAACCTACTCCTACAGCAAGCCTGGCTGTCTTCTACTACCCCCTTCATGTGCTTGAAAGAAAAAAGCAACTATGGTGTGGTTGCTGGTTTTGTTTGGGATTTTTGTTGTTGTTCAGTTGGTTTGTTGGGGTTTTTTTGTTGGTTTTTTTGGTGGTGCTGATGGTTTAATATTAATTTTATATTTTCTGGTCTTTCTTTTTCAACCGACTGGCATCAGATTTTTTTTATTTGTGCAAGCAAAGTACATGGAGAAAAGTCATCCCTGAGCTGAATTAGCTTTTTTTTATGTGCCAGAGACAGAAAAGCCATAAAAATTTTCTTGTTAAATTGGATTATGAGCCCATTGACTGGAATTGCTGTTCCTGGTCTCTTAGGATCCAAAGGCATTGCTTGGTCAATGACAAGGTTTTTAGGACTGCTACAATGCAAATGAACAATACCACAAACTTTCTTTACCCTGTGCCCAAATAATGGTGGTAGTTTATCTGCATAGGCAAGATGCTAGTGTGAATAAATTCAACCCTTGGGGAAAAAAATAAACACTTTATTACACCCCAATGCAACAGAGAAGGAATGCTCATTTTTTTCAGAAGCTTATTAAACTTTGAAAAAGCATAGAGCACAATAGCAGGAGGATGTCCTGTGGGTATGTGATTACTGGCCTCAAATGATCTCTCTCAGGCACAGCAGAGGAAAATGAAGAAATCTGCATAGGTGAAATACTGAAGCCAACAAAGCCTGTCCCAAAGACTCTCACAAAACCAAATATTGTGGAAAGTGGGGAGCCTTTGCAGGTGTTGATCTAAGCAGCGCTTGCAACAATTCAAGACTTAACAAAACAATCCTTTTAGCCTTGGAAGTAAATTCTAGTGGTGTGTAGGCTTCCATTCTTCTTGCCTGTACTCAGTAGCCATCTCTGCCTGAAAACAATGAAAATAATGGCAGCTGGGCATCCAAGAGGAGCTGCTTGGCTTTGGTACCTCCCCCACATGTCACAGCAGAGTTTCCCCCAGGGCTGCTGTGCTTCCAGCCCTGGGTGAGATGTGGGTCTAGCACAGGCTCTGGGTGGATGTTTGCTGGCTTAACACACTCTCCCTGATGGTCACAGTAAATGTGGAGACATGGGACGTGGTGAGCAAAGGCAACCCCTCTGCAATAAATAATGCTAAAAGTATAAATCATTCACAGCCTTCATGCACCTCTCTGTACGTCCCACACTATGTACACGTGAAATCCACCACTCTTGTAATTTCAAACATCAGTGTGGGAGCCAGCCTTGTTCAGTGTTATTCCATCAGGCAAATGTTATACATATTTTACACACAAAAAAAGGTGTGTTTTGTGATGCTGCTGGAAATCCATCACTGCTAGTCAGGGCCTCGTGTGTTGGGCACTGAAAGAGAAACAGCCTTGCCTGGAAGAGTTTCCAATCAAAATGAATGTCAAATGGATTTACACAATGAGAAGAAACTCCATGGCTATAGTTACACTGCCCAGCAGCCTCTTTATAAGATGTATCTTATAGATGTCCCAGAAGAAGGACCTGAGAGGAGAAAACTGATGTTTGCATGTGCCAAGACTCTGCATGGTTACTGTTTGTAGAAATGCCTGTGCAGGAGGAGGAAGCTTCTTATTGGCATGGTGTTCTCTCTGTGTACATATATCTGTGTGTATATATATATATATATATGTATATATATATATATATATATATATATATATATATATGTATGTTGCTGGTAATAATTACCCTGTGCAAAAGAAGAATCATAAATAATGAAGGGAGAATGAGCTTTAGGCTACCTAATTAAAAACCTGCTCTCTTTATTAGTTAGCATGGTAATCTAAGTCAACCTCTGGCTCTAAAAATTTTCACTGTACAGTGAACAAAATTAATCACCAGTTAAAGACTATCTTCTTTAATCCTTCACCTTGGAAAAAGACTATTGGCTAGAAGTGGATTTTGGAAGAAAATGAATAGAGGCAATTGGGATTGGAGTTTGAGTTTTGTTGTAATTTGGTGGTACATTCTGTGTGAGAATGAAATACTCTGCATATTGCTTTCTGTGTGGGTACCTGCTCATCTGGAGTGCTTCACACTGAGTATTTTGCATCCAGGGCAAACTCTTTTCATATAAACTTCTCTTGAGTCCAGTGCTTCTGATAAAGCCTTCTCTCAATTTTATCTTCTCTTAACTGATTAACTGTTTTGCTCTCAGCCTAAGACACTATTAAGGTTCCAAAAGTAAATTTTAACTTGTGTTTTGATTAATCCTGTCTGGTAAATGTGGGAAGAGAGAAGTAATTTTCTGGAAATATTAGTGCTTATAAATACTCTACTACTGAATGAAGTAGATCTTCAATAAAAGTTACTGTGTGCCAACATATGTGAAATAATTGGTACAGAGATTGCAATATCTGAGATTTCTGCTAAAGTGTTGCTGATGACTTGGATTTAGTAAGGTCTGCCTAAGACAATTTTTGGGTCCTGTTATTGTGGTGAGAGGACATATAAGAAATCTCCTTTATGACTAAGCTGACTACTTGTAAAAACATACATTACTCCTTAAAACATCTGTAGGATTTCAGTCAAGTTTGCATCAGCTGTAAATCTGTTGTACGGCGTTTTCATGTGTTGAAAGGATTTACCATTATGATGTTTTTCTTAATATTTTCATATTTTATGAAGTTTCCAGATTAATTTGGTGAGTGGAGGGGTAGATCTGGAAGAAAAGGAGAAAGATAATTAGCCTTTTTGTAGCAATCAGGCACGCCAAGTTCTCTTGAATTATTAAACTTGATTAGTTTCATTTATTATTCCTGCAGGCTACAAATATCTGTATTAAATGCCCATCTAAAATGTGGTATGTTTGATCTGGTGGGAACATGGATTTGGTAATATACTGCAATGCCACTAATCTTCTGAATAAATCCATGATTCTGTTATGCTCTCATATAACAATAGTAAATGTATTTTCATACGATTCTGGTAGAAAATAAGAACATCTCAAAATGCACTCAGCATTGTGTGACACATCAATAGCACAGAGAATGTTTCAATCTGTAATTCTGAAGGTGTTCAGGTCTTGATTTCACAAAGCCTTGTATGTGTGTAGAACATTATTCATATTCATAGCTTGCAGCAACCTGTGCAAAACCTTTTTATAGGTGGCACTTCTCCAGGCATGACCTGGCTTCTGAAATGTGATGTTTTTCCTTGACTTATGGTTGTTCCCCTCTCAGAGTGTTGGTTAAGTCTTGGGAAATAATACAGCTGCTATCTCCTGTTGAGAAAATACTTCCTCTCATTTTTATTGTGTATGTGATGATTTGGTCCCTGCCTTATGTTATGTGCTTCTGAAAGGAAAAAAGGAGGAAACACTTTCGGGTGTGCTGGACAAGGAATAGCCTGAACAGAGAAGAAAAGACTGGCACAGAGCTTGGCACTTTGTGGAAGGGAGAATTTTCACCTCTAAAGAAGCTGCTCTGGACGAGTGGGGAGATGTCAGGTAGCAAAGGAACTCAAGCTCCATCCATTCCATGCACGGGCTGCCAGCTGCAGGTTCCTTGTGGACAGATGTTCATGGACACAGCTCTGAGACAGCAGCACCAGCTGGGCAGTCTGCAAGTCCTGGGTAAATTCAAGGTCACCCACCCTGCTGATGACCCTCTGAAAGGAAAGTTTTCATTTAGGCAGAATAGAACAGTGTGGAAATAATTTGTTGTGCAGTAGGAATAGGTTTTTTGTATAGATGTTTTATGTGGTTTTTGACACATCAACTTTTGAAGAGAAGACTTTTCAGAATTCTAGGTGCTTTTTGCCAGTACCAACTTTTCAGATAATTATTTACAGAATGCCATAAACCAGCTCGAAAATCAGAGGAACAGCAAGTACAGGAGATCTGGCTAGAAAGGCAGGAACTGTATTGAAGTAGGCCCAACTCAGTCACTTAAAAATTCATTGAAGCCTACAGTTATCTAATTTTGCAAAGAACAGAATCTCCTAGTTCATCTGACATTTCAGTACTTTATCTTCATTTTGTGGCTCAGGTGAGATTTTTCTAAACTTCAGAAAACAGTCACTTGATTCATCTTCTTTCTTCTGACTACATTCAAACCAAAATAATGTTAAAAATTGTCTTGTATCCATTTTACATACCAATTGGTAGTCATGGTTGATTAAAAAATGAAAGGTAATAAAAATCTTTCTAAATTTTGGGCCTGTCCCTGGCCATGTCAACTGATCATCCTGTTTCCTGTTACCCTCTCCTTTTGGCAAGATGGCATGCACTATATCTTAATTGTATTCTAACTGAAAATTAATCTGTGGCAAAATAAATAATTAGTCTTGTGTATTATTAAAGGCAGGGAAAGCAAGAAAGCGATTTTCATTCTAATGATAGTTTTAGCTAGAAAAGAGTAGGCAAAGTGATGGAAAGACATTAATTTTGTCATAATTTTGTTAGAAATCGAAACTAGGAAGAGGGAGGGAGACATAGAAAGGGAAAGAATATAACAAAATGAATGATGGAGTTTTGCCACCCCCTGTTTTTTCAAATTCATACCTGCAGCCCTACTGACTGAGTGATGATTTACAGCCTTACCAGCTGGATTTTAAATGCTTCTCACATTCCAGGGATTTCAGTATTCCCACATGACTGCACTGCATTAGTGCTGTAATAATGCTGCCGTTTGCTATTAATTACCATCCTGCACTGTTTCAGTGATGTGATAAGATTTTGGTTTAGACTGTAACTGGCCATCCCTGTTAATTACCAGTAGATGTGAAGGCTTGCAGGTGATGGTAAAGTGCCTCTACCTTCCCAAAAATGCGGCTCTGATGGAAGGGGATCAGGCAGGCACATGCACATTCCATGATTTCACACGTGATTCCACACACAGCCCGCTCGAGGATGGAAAGATGGGAGGGATCTTTTGGATGGAATTCCAGCGGGGTTTGTTCCAGCCACACACCAAAGAGGTGCAGGGACAAAAGACTCAGAACATGGAAGGGTTCGGGTTTAAATAGGGGGAAAGAGGGGCGGAGCATGGGATGAGGGGAGCCAATGGGAATAGGGGAAAGTGGTGCATGGGCGGGGCAAGGGGTCAGGGGAGCCAATGGGGTGACAGGGGCAGAGCACTGCAGCAAACCGGGGCCAATGGGGATCAGGGAAAGGGAGAACATTCTAGGGAAAAGCCATATGGGGAGATCTGGGCCAATGGGAGAACAGAACTGGGGAATATTAGCATAATCCCGCAAAGGACTGTGGGGAGAAGCTTCTTGTCTCCATGCCCTAATGTCCCTCTGACAATTCAGGGTCTTTCCTTCCAGAACATGGATAGTGCTGTTTCTTGGACAGGCTCCAGGGCCTCCACAAGTAGGGATGGTGTATATTTTCCCCGTGGTTTTGTTTTCTGATTCTGCATTGAAATATTCCTAAAAGTTATCAGCAGAATGTTTAGTGAGAGATTTTGTCTTTTGAAGACAACAGAGAAAATGGAAGGATGAATAGGCAAAAAGTAGCATCTTAAAACAATAAGAGCTGCATAATTTATTACTATTTTGCTCTCCTGAGACGCTGGTCCCATGTTACAAACAAAGCCTTTCTGTCCAGGACAGAATTTTGATGGCCAGGGCTTTGGGGGTGTTACTATTTTCCAAGCTCTGTGCACAAACCCGAATCTGCCCTGCCAGAGTATCACAAGTGGACTCGACTATTGCATTGAATGAGTCTTAAATATCTATTGGCATTTTTAGGTCGGCAATAACCTAGCTAGAGTAATGACACTTTAAGTTATTTATCAATAACTTTGGTACTGGCAGCATGTAACAGCATGGTGCACTGTCTGCAGGCTCCTCTATGCATTGCAGAGTTAATTACCCTAAAAGATTGTATCTGCTCCTTCCTGCTCTCATGAACTAAAGACCCTCTGAAATGAAAACTTTGATGTTTATACCCTTTGAGTAACTGCTGTCTTTGAATGAATCATGTATGTTGAAAACCCATTCCTTTAAATGATCTTCTGATTCACATTCATACATGGATTTGTGCTACCATCTTTAGAAAGCATAAGATGCTTTTCCTGTGAAGGTTTGAGAGGGGAAGGTAAGAATATGTGCAATTGAGAGTTAATGGTATGAGTGGCCCAGGTGGGAGGGTGTCCTTAATACACAGAATAAAGCATAAAGATGATCTCGAAAAGGATCTATTGATATGAACTGCAGAGAGGAGAGAGAGCAGGAAAATCTGAAGCAACAGCCAAAATTTCACAGTCAACACAGAAGGCTTTAAGGAAAGTGACTTCTAATGAACCACAGAGCTAAATCACTGAGAATTATACTAAAAACTTATCCCAAGGGTTTAATTATTTCTTGACAAGGAACTAAATTCTCTTATAAAACCATCTGCATTTAATAGTAATTATCATACTTTTATCTGTCATGGTATGTGATAAAATACCTGAGTCTTTAATCAAAACTGAGCATGATCAAGGTCACTGCTAACAGCAGCTCCTGCTTGCTCTGAAGTAGTCCCAAAGTGCTGGTGCTATACTGATGTTAGAATTGGTGTGAAAAAAGCTGCGTATGCCAGCTAGCTCTGAACATCTTTATGTTAAAGTTAGATCACAAATGCCCAGTTCTGAATGCTTCTCAGTGCCTGTAATACAAATTGATTTAATTTAGGGTTTGATTTTTATTTATTTATTTCCCACTGGAAATGGGATCTGTGTACTCAGCAGATGCTCAGCTTCTGTCAGGAACTGAACTCTAATTAATTTTCTGTATGTATTCTCTGAGTGGTTTCCCAATGTGGATGAAGCTCTTGAATTGAAAAACACTTGTAAGATCAAAATATCTGAAAAATGTGATTTTTAAAAATCAGTTATTATATGAATCAGCACTAAGCTGAAAATAAAATTAGATTTTTCAAGGAAAAAGGGTCTGCAGTCATTCTCCAGATTTATGTTCCTTCACAAATTTAGACAAAAAATCAGTTATTGGCAGACTGGGTATAATACTACCTAAATCCAGTAAATAGCTAGATAGGCAGTAAACACACATAAACTGCAGACAAAAAACTTGTTAATCTTCTGTTTTGACCTCAGATTGAAAAAAAAAAACCAACAACAACAAAAAAAAACCAAAACAAAAAAAAACCCACCTCAATTCCTTCAAATCATTGGGCATTTTTTTTCGGAAAAAATTAATACAGGAAACATCTTGGAATATCTCCTTGTATTTGTGGAGCCAGGTTCTGCCATCCAGCACGGCTGTGTCCTCGCTGTTACCCTCTGGGATCAGCTTAGTGTAAATGTCTGTGAAGAGCTTTGATCAAGGCTCCAGTTGCTCTTGCCTAATTTGAAGTCCAGGCGGAAGCAGCAGAGTCTCCACACCCCCAGAGCTCTCTGCAGTCAGAGTGCTCAGTGCTACATTAGTACAGTTTTGGGCTCTCCTGTTTACTTAACAGAGACCATTCAAAAGCAGGAGGTTTTATTTTGGATTGATCATTGTGTCCCGGGTAGGTGAAATATATATTTTTTTAAATGTTTAGTCAAGGAAAATGTAACACTTGGCACCTCGTCCTAACTAAATGACACATGGAGCCAGATAAAATGCAGAGTGAGTAGAAGCTTTTGCTATACTTGTGAATAAAAATACAAGTGTAGTGGGCATGAGGTCAACTTGTGAAAGCAGACCCTCTCAAAAAGTCATCCAAGTGTCCAAAATAGAGAAAATAAAAAAGAAATCCAAGACACTTCAGTTTTTCTTATATACTTGGTTTGCTGTCCTTTACTCCGGAAAAAACAACCAAAGCAGAACAGGCTGTGAGGAAAACAGACTGGCAAAGAGGGTGGTGATTCCTCATACCGTAGTCTGATAATATTTTGCTGGCTTATTAAAGGCAATGAGCTTCTATGAGAAACGAACAAGAGAAGATTTTTGGGAGGGATAAAGAGGAAAGTGCCCAGTCTGCCCTCCTGGTGCAGGGCAGGGACAAGTACTGAGTGCCACCTACACACTGAATTCAGGAATCAGCTCGTGCACCATCTTTTTGTTGAAGTGCTGAACAGATCTCCACTGTTCCTTATTTGACAAAGCACATTAACACACTGCTTCATTTCAGATGAGGCAAATGGAATATTTCAGTCAATTCACTGGCTGGTGTGAGAGAGGAGCATGGCTGTATTATTCTCTGGTGATTTTCTGTGTCTCTATTTTATAGGTCCCTATATAATTCTCTACTAGTAATTAATTTATCTTCTTTCTTCATTTTAAAAGCACTTTGAAGTAGCGAAAAAGGTGTATATTCTGAACCATATGTGATTTTTAAAATAAGTCAGGCAACAGCTTTTAAATATATTGTGTTAAGAGTCATATTTTGAAGAGATGCTGCTGTTAGCCACGGAGTTGTTCTCTGTTACAGCACTTCCCAGCCAACAGATAAAGTCAGATTTCTGGAACTGGCAGCTGTGAGGCTCTAGAAATGTGCCTGACATGTATCTATCTGCAGCTGGTGCTGTTTAGGATGGGAAGCAGAGAATGCCATAAGGAAAGTGGCAACAAAGAGGGAGGAAAATTCCCACCTAACTTCACTTGCCTTATTTCAGTCTTCATTAAATATATTAGGTAGTATTTCTGTGGAGGAATTTGCAAACAATGAGCAAATAAGTTCCTTTGCCTCACAAATCCAAAATCAAAATAACTGCAAACAGTGTTTGCAGTAGAGATAAATACTAAATTAGATGTGGGGACATTACAACATCTGAGCTTCATTTAGACCTTCAAACTGACCTGTTGGCTTAGAAAAAGAAAAGCACAATTTTCATACTGAAGTAATGAAAGCAGGAAATATTTAGTATTTCATAGGAAGTATATCTGTTTACTTACAAAGAAAGCGATTTGCTCTAATGACTTCTTAGAGAAGAACCTCTTAGAATATTTCAGTAAACTTAGTTTATTCCCAGCACACTAAGGACTCAACACGTTTCTGATACAATATTAAAGCTGGAGCTCACCCAGCAAAGATAGGTTTGATCATTCAGTTGGAAAGATGTTCTTAAAGTACATAATTCAATACCATTTAAGCAGGGATGGGGACAAGGAAGCTACTTATTATAATGACATTGACTACCCTAAGAATTAAAATCAGAGGAGAGGGTTTAAAGAAGCACAGATATTAATGGACCATTGAAGAGCAGCTATGATTAAGAGCACATCCTGATTTTTTGGTATGATCTGATCAGTAGCAGGTACTGCAGCTGGGCAGCCAGTGCCATTCTCCTCCACCGAGCTTGATGACCTGCAGCATGGTAATTAATATCTAGTTGTTATTAGCAAGGTTTGCATTCAACATGGAAAAAGAAACGTGTTCATTTAAAGGGGAAAAAAAATGCTCAAGAGTTTTTAAACAGTCCCCGATTTCCCTGAAATCAGCAGACATGTACCCCTTATTTTGAAAGGTTTAGCCTAAATCCCTAAAGGTACAAACAAGACAAAAATAATGTCATCTCCCCATTTCAGTTTCTTCCAAGGGTGTCTGGAATGACACGGATGTAGCAAAGGTGTGTGGAAGAAGGAGAATGTCTGTGTGTCCAGAGCACACAGGGGTGCTGGCACAGGTGGAGGTGGTGCTGCAGGGCTGGAGGTGAGCTCAGCCTCTCCGTGCCCTGGCAGGACCGTGAGATGTTTTATCCATTGACAAAATCTTCACTTCACCACAGAGACTCGTGGCCTGTGTACAGTTTTCCTAGAGCTGTTCTGGGTATGAGACAAAGCTTGCTGGGAACTTGGCAGTGTGGCAAAACAGATGTCACCTGCAAGAATCTGTCAGTCCTAAATATTAGAAGTATCTTTTGAAATTGCCTTTGTAATTGCCCTGTTGTTGCATTGAACAGATGCACAGATTAGAACTGCTGAAGAGCCTCTAAAATAAGGTCCAAAAATGCACAACCAAAGAAACAGGTTTAAAATCACTGAGACAATCTTTAAAATATGATAAAATTAGTTTTGAGCATAATTCTTCACTGGTATAGAGGCAGCACTCCTCTGATTGCAGTGGACCTGGCCCAATTTTCAGTCATACAAAACCAGAAGTTGGTGCTTTAATGCAGCGTTGCCCTGACCCTCTGAGTAGCACCTCTGAGGTGTGCCTGCAGCAAGGAATGCAACAGAGCCGTGCTGCAGGGCCAGTTAAAGTGGCAGTCCAGGCTCTGTGTGTTCAGCATCAGGTTCTGTGCTTTCATGGGAGAGCTGTTTCCTGTGAGGATTTGGGCATGATTTCCACTATGCTGAAAAGAGATCTGTTGTTTTTTAACTAGGGAAGGAGACGGTTAGTGAAGTATTTCTATAGAAGTAAGGTTGGTTATTGGGATGATACTCTGCCTCCACCCTGCAAGGAAAAGCTGTCTGGGGTTAATGGCAATGGGAATGAGTCAGCCGAGTTGCATCACATCACCCAGCTGCTCTGAGAGAGGAAAACATGTGAGGAGGTTTTAGATCTTGAGTTTCAGTATATGTTTGCAGCATTGCACAATTTATAGCATTCTCCTTCCTCTAAACATACCCTCTAAAGATATATATCTTCTACATGAGAAGATTACCACACAATCTCTTATAAGACCATGCATCTTTAAAGTGTCGTATTGCAATATCTCGGGATGTAAAAGTGTTCTTTATTTTGGAACACCCTTTGCTACTCAAAATAGACAAGTTAACAGCTTGGCAAAGAGAAGATTTGGAGTTTTGTTTTTATGAACTTGCTGCCCAACACCTCACATGAAGCTGTTAATTTTTTTGGTCATAAAGCAAAGACTGAGGTGTAAAATGGCTTCTGGGCAGATGTTGTGTATAATGAAATCTTAGTCTGTGGACTTATTCTTGGCTCATTATTCAAGGCTTGAATCTGATCCCTCAGGTGTGGAAAATGCTCAGTGCTCCTCTTAAGACCCATGAAAGGTGATTTTCACGTGACATAAGACATGGTTACTCTCTGCTTGCCCCATTCACAGTTTTTTCATTTTGCAAACACATTCTTTTTTCTAATTTCTGTTCCCCCTGAATCTATAGCATGAAAGTACATGATCTATTGTTTTTGATGCCTACTGTGCTCTGTAAACAGTGGTGGGAGGCAGAGTAGATGTGACCTTTCCAGGCTGCTAAGTAACTCTGTATGTTGCAGTATCCTGGAAACTTTAAAATGCTTCTAAATGTGAAGATCATAGCTCATTCACATCCCTAATGAGAGTGGGAGGTTTTATGTCTTACTGTAATTGTTTTGGTCCTCAGCCTGCAAGCTGGGTTACAGCAGGTGGCTGAAACATAAGGAAGCAGCCTGAGAAAATAGGCAGCACTCAGTGGTTCTGATAGGTCTGGCCCATCACAAAACCACGGGACCTAAGCTCCTTCAAGTCACACCAGCCTGCATTTGTGTGTTCTTGGGCTTCCCTTAGTTTGAGTGGGCTGCAGAACTGCACTTCCCTGGAGTCTCCATCCGTTTCTGACCCCAGTGCCTGTCTGTTGTCTCCTCCATACACAAGTGGCTTCTAGGATGAGTGCCACATAACCTGACTTTGCAGATGCTCCTTCTCCCAGCACTGCTTTTCCAGTCCCATTGGGTTTATAGTTCACATCTCAAGGAACAGGTGTTCAAATCATGCAGGGTTTTTAAGACTGTGCATTTAATGCAATTTAAGGCTGTGCTGTGCATTCAGCACCATGAGCAGAGGACTTTGGGAAGGAAAAGGGTTAAAATGAAGGTGCTCTGAGACCCATTGCTAGGGTCTGCTGGGGGCCTGGCTGGGTCCTCAAACACTGCTTTTACTTCTGCTGACCAGGAGCCATTTGAGCACAGAAATGGATTCTGTCCTAAGTTCAGAATCAGTTTCTCTTCTCTGCCCAGTCCTACTCATCACTTGAAGCTTTGCTTAAATGCAGTGTGCTACCAATGTCCCAGACAAGGCAAAACCTCTGTGGGGAACTTTGGATCAGCAAAAGTAGTAATCACATGTCTATGGAAACATCTGAATTTCTGGTTGCCTTCCAGTGCATTTCTGCAAATGGCTGATATTCTGCTTCAGAGCACATAAAAAATTTAAGGAATCACTACATGCTAAGTTAAAAAAATACAATGGAGTTCTGTGCACTCAGGGAAATTATTGAAGCAATAAAGAATAATGTGTTTGCAGATGAGGCTCAAGAAAAAGCAGTGCAGAGCAAATCAATATTGTCATACTTCTTGCCAGATTCAAAATACTCGTGGAAATAGCTATGGAGTGAGAGGGGAAAGGGTTTGTTTCAATCAATCACTCTTGTATAATGCAATATCACAGACCAAAGTAACTCACTTGCTAGGGACTTTAGGAGCTTGAAAAGCATTTAATCAAAAAAGTTCGGGCATTGTTTATCTTGAAGACTCATTATAAAGGGAATATGTGATGGGTACAGGGCAGGGAGGCTGAGCCAGCAAGATCCTGAATGCTCTCCTTGCACATCCTCATTCAAAAAGCTGGAAGCCTGACTTCTTTTCAGAGCATCTCATTGCATGTTCAGCCTGTGAACACCCATGAAAGAACGGGAGAAATGCCCAGCTGGGGTGCACTGCCTGGGAGGACCTTGCTTTGTGTTGTAGCGTTTCTAATGCAATATTGCCCTGGAGTCCAGCTGTGACCCTTTCTCTGCTCCCTCCAGCTGTTTCAAGTACTCAGGGTTAGGTGGCCCTGTCTTGGGTAATTTACAATTTCAGCACTAAGTGTATGCTTGAAGTAGGTGACAGCTGTAATGAAATTAAATGCCCTGCTCAGGAAACTTGTAGTGGAACTGAATTAAAAACAGAACTCATGAATCTGAGTCTCCTTTAGAGACAGCACCAAGCCAATACAAACACACAAATTTTGGATTAGCATTTCTCCCTGGACCTTGGTGTGATTGAGAGCAGTTCGGGTTAATGTGTTTAGGGTCAGAAGAACATTACAAAGTGATAATCCATGATAAAATAAATAGAGAGAAATACCAGAGCTGTCTCTATAAGATGGCCCAGGGAATGGTTCAGGAGAGACCTTGCAGGTGCACAGGAGATCTTCAGATGTGAGCAGCAGACAATGCTCTGAACTTGGGGCTGGTTTACTTAAATGACACCTATTCTGAATGTGTCCTTGGAATCTCAATTCACCAGGTGTGAGGTAAAACTAGCTTTTGTAGTTTTCCTATTCGTTTAAATAAATTTTTCATTTAAAAAAAACCCCAACAAAACAAAAACAAAAAACCAGAGAAACATGGTAACATGATCTTTGTCTTCCACTGTACTTAATGATGTAACAGAAATTATGGTTTCTGTGGTACACACACTCCCTGAAGCAGCCTGTATTGATCTAGAGGATGTGATATTCTCCCTCTTTTTTGATGTCAGTATTTTATTGATGAAAAGGCAGAAATTCTAATTTCATCCAGTATTCGTGTTTTGAAATACATCTTATTTCTGATGTGGAGCAATATGAACCCTTTTTTTATGTGAATGTAGAAGTGCCATAATTTGTATTTTCAGAATGAAAGCCCATTTTTCTGTTGGACGTCAGGATGCCTGTGCTCTCTCACTTGCCCTCTAACTCACACACAGAGGTTCACAAACTTAAGTCATTTTTCATCCCAGTTATCCCTGGCTTGGTCAGAACAGGGAACTGTAATGGTGCCTCACTTCATCCTGTGATACAGCCATCTTACTCTGCATTTATTTTTTTAAGAAAGAAAACCTCAAACCAATTCATTGCCACAAAATATTTAATTTAATTTAATATTTCTACAAGATCCAATTAAACCCAAAATCTTTGGATGGCTATAGTCAGACTGTCTTGCTGTTCTCTTGAAGGTCATCTAAAGGCTTGAAGCACTCTGGGTTTTGGAATGAAAACTGTCACCTTCATTCATATTGAGTAATAGTGGAAGGAACTAGAATTATAAATTGAGATTCAGTTCTTCCTCCTTCAGCTACTGAATCAGAAAAAGTTGTATAAAATTAGATCCATCTTCTGATTACTCAGAACGGAATTTTCAGTCTCTCATAAGGCAGGTCAAACAATGCCCAGAAAGTTTCTCCTCCTTTACTTAGGCCATTAGAGAATTAAATTGATTGCATCATTTTCAGCATCGTTTCACAACAGTCAATAGTCCATCTTCCAAATTGCATCAGTGCCTTGTACCATAATGCCCATATGGAAAACAGAGAAGCTGCCCCTTCCTGATACACAAGGCATTTTAAATTCTCCTACAGAAAATTATTCAAACAAGACAGTAAAATGGCAGCTATTTACCATCTCTTTTCTCCTGCTAATAGATTGTTCTGCAAGAATAAAATTATTTGCTGTCATTCTTTTTTTTCTTCCCCCCTGTGCTCAAAGTCACCATTATATAAAGAAGTTTAGATCAAAAGAGAATAGACATAGTAGCTGTGCTGTCATGGTCAAAGGCACTAACTGAATAAAGCAAAGTCAAGAAGTCAGCTTGGAGGCTGGGAGGAAACAATTCTGACAATGTGCTGCCCTGTTGAACTGTGTGTCTTCTTACCTGGAGGTTTATTCAGTGGTGGAAGAGGGAAGGATGGCCAGCCAGGCTGGTGTGTGCCTTGGGAATGAAGCAGGAAAGACAGGAGCAACTGGAAATAGCTTCATGCTTCTGGAGGGTTTTTTCCTCTCGAGTTATGGTGCTTTTTAAATAACTGCTTCACAAGGCCAGGTGTTGTGCTGAGGGAACAAGTTGGAGTCTGGACTGCAGGGCATTTCAGTTGCTTGGCCCCCAGCTCTGTCCTGCAGCCCTGGAAGTGTTGCTGCAGCACTTGGTGCAAGCAGCTCAGAGTAATTAACCCACTTGTACTGATGCTCTTCTGCTGGCTCATGGCTTGAGGGACTCCTGAGCAGGGAATTTTCCTTTCCAAGTAGATCTACAGGATTTTCCAAAGCAGTGCAAAAGAAAACGTGTTCACATCTGCTGACTGGAGACGAGATGATGCCTATGGTAAGGTGAAACTGCTAGCAGTGTGCTTATCTGCTGAGATGTGATTGACAGGATTTTTAACAGAAATAGGAAGCAAATGCAAAAATTTGCAGCTTGTGGTTCTGCTTTCAGTATTTTTGCCATGTTAAGCTTCAATGAGAAATGTGTGGCAGTTTGCTTGTATCTGTCCTGTTTGGTTCCTTTTGCTTTTCTCTTTTTCCCCCAAGAGAAATGATAGCATTTGTTTATTTTTCTTTTTTGTCTGTAGCAAGACAGAAGTTATAGTGGCATGAAAGAGTTGGGCAACCATAATTCTCCTCTTACTTTGACTTGCTGTTGTGCTATTACAGGAACACCTGGCACAGTATTAGAGAAATTTATCCAACATCACCCATTTTGCTTGGAAACATGGCTTGGTGGTAGGCTGGCAAAGTGAGAAACAGTTCTTTCTTTTTCATCCCAGGTGGAGAGGTATTGGAGCACCTGGAGACCTTCTGTTTCTTCAGGTCTAAGTTATTCAGACCTCCAGTCATGGGCAATGATTTGGTCAGGTTGCTGCCTGGAGGACAAAGTATCCTGGTGCCTTATAGCCAGCATTCACTATTGCCTTGTGTGTGGAAGTTAGCAATGGAGTTCAGGTTCAAGACTACAGCTGATGAACTTTTCCCACACAAAATGTATAAATTTAGACACACAGTATCGTTCCTGCCTGGGATTGCAATGTGTAAGTAAAGTCTTCACTCCTCAGAAACCTCTGGGGATGCTGATTAAAATCCTCCTGCTAGACCAGCTGGCTGCAGTCACCACATTATTTTGACCCAGACCACTGTAGCAGGCTAGGAGCAGAAAATCCCTTTGGGGACTGAGGTTTGAATAAGGAAAAATTCAATTCTTTATTTAGAAAAGTCTGATAATGTATTAACCTGCCAGTTTAGGAAGTGCTCATCCCACTGTGAATATTAACATGTTCTTTATGAGGGGGCAGGAACTGCCAGGGACCATTTTATTAGTGAAAAAAGCTGCTTCTGTAAGCACTATCATGTGTTAAATTGTAGGATTACCATTTGAGGTGATACAGGAAGGAGAGAGGAATACTCTGCTTGACTAGGAAAGCCATCATTTCAGGCATGAGGTCAGTTCTTTCAGATAAGGTTGCTTGTAACAATTGAAACCACATAACTTCAATTTTTCTGGGAGTTAATAACCAGCCAGAGAACAGTTCTCTGGGAGGTACAAAGCTGGTGACCATAGCCATTTTCCTACAGCTACTACCTGACCTCTCATTTTCCCAGAGGCACAGCTGGGCTCACACAGAGCTGTTTCTGTATCGTCTGACTGGGACAGATTTGTTATTCCAGATTTTCCTCCACCTTAGACCAGTGGATGATGTTGGGTCCTCTCAGAAAATATGAAGCTCTTCTTTCCCTGCATATTTGACTGAAGCTGACAGTGGCTGGTACTTCACATTTACCAGCAAGTGGAATACATCAAAGGCCAGATGGGGGAAATGAGAGGTGTGAGGTGCCTGGGAGTGTACTGGGTGTTTTTGATAACAGAGGTTCCCTGAGTATGGGATATTATGTGGTAGTTGTACACATAGAGTTTGTTTCAAAGGCCTGCAGAGACTTCAGCACAGACTTTGCAGAGCTGAGAGCAGCTGTTGTGGTTCAGCCCTTGACAGAAACTCATCCCCTTGCAGCCAGTGGGACTGGGGAGAGAATCAGAAAGGGAAAAGTGAGAAAACTTGTGGGTTGAGATAAAGACAGCTCAGCTTAACAGGTAAAGCAAAAGTCACACACTCAAGCAAACCAACACAAGGAGTTCATCCACCCCTGCCCAAGGGCAGACAGGTGTTCAGCCATCCCAGGAAAGCAGGGCTCTGTCACAGGTAATGGAAGACAACAGGAAGACAAACGCCATCAATCCAAACATTCTCTCCTTCCTTCTTCTTTCTCCAGCTTTATACACTGAGCACGACACCATAATGTCTGGAATATCTCTTGGGTCATTTGGGGTGCACTCCTTCTGCACCCCCAGCCTCTTTGCTGCTGAGATGGGTTGAGGAACACAAAAGATCTTAGCTCTGTGTAAACACTGCTCAGCTATGGTGATAACATCTCTGCTCTGTCAGCTGTCTTCAGCACAAATTCAAGACATACATCTACTGTGAAGAAAATTAACTCTACCCTGGCCAATAGCAGCACAGCAACTGAGCATCCTTTGGCCCTAGAAAACCTGGAGATCACAATTGTGTTCAGTGCCAGTGGGTGAAGGAATCAATTAAGTCTTTTTTTGCTCCCATCCCACAAATGCAAAGTAGTAGCTACAGGTTTGGAAGGATTTGCTTTTTCCTGACCTAGGTGAGCTGTCAGCCAGAGGCAGGCACAGCATGTGTGGGTTTTCTGTTTACTGTGAGCAGCAGCCTGAATGCCTCACCAGGCACTACTGATGGTGTATTAATACCATGAGCCTCCTGCTCCTAGGCTGTTGTTTCAAATTGTAAAAGCTTTCTGGACTGCATTCTGTGTGCTGCTGAGGTCTGCTCGAGAACAGAGTCAGGAACACATTGGAAAGTGTAAATGATATGACATCCTGCAAAAACTGCTGTGACCTCAGCAAGGGTCTTCATGGCTCTCCAGGTGAATTTATCTATTGCCCCAAAATAAACAGTGTGAGATTATCTGTCATGCTCAGCTTCCCTAGGAAGCAGGTGGAGAGATGATATCATGCATCACTGTCAGCTGTATCATGCCCCTAAAAAGGTGAAAGGTTTGCATCTTCTTGCTGATATTATCAGCCTTTACCTTAACATTAGAACTACCATTACTTCCTAAAAATATATTTGTTCTGACTGATAGAAACATTTACCATTTGCAGACCTACATATTTAAATACATTTTCTTGCATTTTTTAACTTTACTCCACTTTACTGCACTTCCCTTTAGTAGCATTCCCAGAGTCTCTTTCAGAAATTATAAGATGTAGACTGCTTGCTCCAGGAGGTGTTCTCTGAAAATTGGCAGCTTTGCATCTCTAAATCTGCCAGCTTGCAGCGTTCATGTGGTTCTTCCTTTAGGCTTTGTTATATTGTGGTTCATCCTTTAACAGCTTCTTTATATTTAAGGACACATAAAGGCACACCCTTGCAGGGAGTTTTTCATCTTAACTCAGAAAAGCATTGCAGCCTTCTTGCTTTTTTTTTTTTTTACATTTAAATGAAAATTGGTGCTCCCTGCTATAGCACAGCTGCATTAGCTGGTCAGTCATGTGATCTTTTGATAACTTTATTGGGAGGAAAGTAGTTCTGGTTTTGGCCTTCCTTATGCTGGGCTCACTAGGAACAACAGTTAATGTAAGTGATAGCTGGTGTGTGTAATACGTACCTTCACTGTTATGGCTGTTAAAGAGGGAATGTTGTACTCAAATTATGCCATAACCAAGTAGCTTTCTGTGCATCCCTCTTGCTGTGCTGTTCATCTGCAAAACCTGTACCATCCAAAAGGGGAAAAGCTACTACTGATAAAGGACTATAATAGATGCTCTTATTTCTGTTCTATTGCTGTTGTATTCCTTGCTTGCAATGGGATTATTTCACTACTATTGTTGTTTTGTATTGCTCTTTCTTCTTGGACTCAATTTTGCAGGGAAATGCTGACTGTGCAGTGCCTACATGACACATATGGCAGATATAGCCAGTGCTTGGGAATGTGATAATAAACATTTTGTTTCAAAGTACAGGAATTACATTTTTAGAAGTTATTCTGAAAAATAATGGATATACAGATCTACTACACAATTCAGTAATGTAAGTTTATGCTGAAGAGGTTGACCTGAACACCAGTTTGAATTTCTGTGTGGCTTTCTCAGCTGCCCTTTAACTTTTGCAATGATGGAACAGCTCCCTGGGGCCAAATGCCGTTTGCACTTTTGTCCCTCACCCTAAAAGTCATAAGGTCTGCTCAGAACTCAGAGTAGAAACGGTGATGAAAAATGTACTTGCTCTCCCAAAGCTGGAAAACTCTCTGTCCCCCTGTTGCCATGGCAACACCTCCATCCACATTCCTTCATCACTGCTCCCTATTACCTTGCTCTACCACTGTCTCGAAGCAATCATTGTCTTTTCCTATCCCTGTGCTGAAGCAAGGAGAAAAAATATGTAGAAAGAAGCAGCCTTAAGCACACAGAGGCAGGTTCATTCTGGATACAAAACCATCGAAGTGATTAGCCCTGAGGACAGGACAGTCAGAAAATGAAGAATAAGTTGTTGATTTGAAAGTGCAGCTCTGATTCTCATGAAGTAATACATTGCATAACTTATACATCGATGGTCTACACATCATTCTGGGGCATAGCTGCTTTTACTCACATCCCTGAAATTTGGGGTCATTTAGGAAAGTGATTTCCTGGGATTTCTCTGCCTGGGTTATGGTTCACCACCTGGCCAAGCTAAAGGGTTTGTGACAGAAAGCAGCTCAGCTCAAGACTGTAGAAACAATTGTGCAGGGGGTTAAGATGAAATGCCACTTCACAGAGGCTCTATTCCTCAAAGTGGTTCCCTATAATTTCACTGAAATGGGCTGGACCTGTATGGTTGAAGCTTCAGTTTGTATCTGGTGATCTGCCTGGCAAATTTTCCTTGTAGGTACTATTTATGTCACCCAAATTAGTGTGTGCATGCTAGTTCCCTGAGTAAAATTAATTTTACAGGAGCATGATCTTCTTCATATGGGCCTGTACCTCTGCTTTTGGTGTAGCTGGCTAGAAGTGAAATGTTTTTGGCATGCTCATGGCCCATGCAAATGAAGTGTGGGCTATGTCTTATTTTGATGCAAAGATTATCCCACATGATTACAAAGTTCTGTACAGTTAGCTACCTTTAATTAGAAACACTGAACATTATCTCTTGCAAAGTGGATAATTACAGTACTTCTAACTAAAACCCACTTGTCGGTGTCTTCTGGAATGAGAATGAGGGCTGTTCTGCCATTCCTGAGATGAACATTTTACCTCTCATGGCTTGAGTCAAGGATAGTGCTGCCATGGGATGTTATAATCTCTCAGCTGTACTTGGTGTTTATCCTGACAATGTGGCAATGCTGTATTTGATTTTTCCTGGGATATAACCCAGCACAGCCTGGTGTAACATTTCCACAGTGCGTCCTGCACAATTTTAATGGAAACCTCACGATCAGAAAAATTTCAGAGAACTGGTTTTATATCCTATTGACAATTTTCACTTCAGGTTTATCTGAAATGTTCTCTGCTCTCTGTCACTTTTCTGGGGCTCAATAAAACTGCACTAAAACTGTTTACCCAAAGTAGAGGCTTTCTAAATCAAGCCAACATAATTCCCTAGTGGAATCCAGGGGCTCTTCTCAGCAATGGCCGAGGGAGGCTTGCATTGATACTTGGTCTTGCATGTGTGAGGTGTCTGAGGTACAGCAGGGCTGTATCTGGGACTGAAGGCAGAAGTCGCCAGCACCTGAGCTTCTCCCCTCTTATAAAAGCATTTCTTTCTATTCTCTCTTCATACTTCTTTGTATCTCCTCTCATGACCTTTACCTGTCCTGTCCTACCTGCCACCTCTAAGTTTCCTTCCTGTGGGAATCCCATATTTAGTCAATGGCTTGGTCTCTCACCAGACCCATGGCATCTCTTCATTCCACAAATATTCTCCCCCTTTCTTACTCTCTGCCTTCCTTTTCCTCCCCGAGGGCACACGGAGGTGCCAGTGACCCTCGGGGTGTCCCAGGCTCTGTGTTCTCTCAGACGCTCCGTCCTTTGGTGCTGCAGGTGCCGCTCCCGGCAGGGATGCTCGGACACCCCGGCTGGGATGCTCAGATACCCCGGCAGGGATGCTCAGATACCCCGGCAGGGATGCTCAGATACCCCGGCAGGGATGCTCAGATACCCCGGCAGGGATGCTCAGACACCCCGGCAGGGATGCTCAGATATCCTGTCAAGGATGCTCAGACACCCCGGCAGGGATGCTCAGATACCCTGTCAGGGATGCTCAGACACCCCGGCAGGGATGCTCAGACACCCCGGCAGGGATGCTCAGATACCCTGTCAGGGATGCTCAGATATCCCGGCAGGGATGCTCAGATACCCGGGCAGGGATGCTCAGACACCCCGGCAGGGATGCTCGGACACCCCGGCAGGGATGCTCACATACCCGGGCAGGGATGCTCAGATATTCTGTCAGGGATGCTCACATACCCTGTCAGGGATGCTCGGACACCCCGGCAGGTGGCGGTGGAGCCGTGGGAATTCTGTTGGAATCAGGACCCGGCTCCAGGAGCCGCGCTCGCCCTCGCTCTCCTCTCAGAACCCCCAAAGCTGCGCTGGGCGGCTCTTCTGACACTCCTTTGTACAGCATGATTGCCATAAACTCCTGTTGTTCACCGCTCAGTGTGCTTTTCCTAAGTCACACGGCCTTACTCCACATCTTTGACCATGTGATTGTAGTATGTTGTCCCATTAGGCTTGGATAAATTAATAGGAAGAAGGCTTTGGGGAAGCCTTTCTCGTGTTCACGTGTTCTCAGTATAAACGAGAATTTGTTCAGTTTGAAAAAACTTAGTGGCTCTTGATTGAAAGAGAAGATTTCAGGTTGCAAAAGTTCAAAATTAAGAGATTCATTTATCACAAGTGATGTTCTTTTCATGTATTGCAAATAATGTTCACTTTCACCAATGAGTGTTCCATAGAAAATCATCTTCCTTGGCTTGTATGAAGTCCTCTGGTTGCTGGGGGTGCACATCCTTCAAATTTCCACACCAGTGTGTTCTCTGAGGAAATTGGCTTAAGAATTCTCATGTCAAGCAGCATCTTAGTCAAAGGGTTTCAAGCAGAAAAACACACAGACAAAATGACAGAAAAGATTGTCAATTAAGTGAACATTAAAAGGTGCCCAGTCTCTTCTTTCAACGAGTCTTAATACGGGATTACATGGAAATTATTAAGGAATAGAACAAAAATAGTTTAGATTAGATTATGTATTTAAGGTCAGCTAGAAAGCTGTTACACCACACACTTGGCTCTTACAAAGACTATAATTGCCACCGTTAAACCAAGTATTACCAGAGGCAGCTGATGCTGTACAGCCAGGCTAAAACAGTGGTACAGACTTGTGCTCAGACTCTTCCAAGCAGATGTGATTTCTGGGCAAATAACTTGGTCTATTGAAGTTGCTAGACTTTAGCCAAGAGCTGTTTAAGAAAAAGGATGAGGGCATGTGTTAAAGGGTGGGTTTTCTTCTGACTCAGCAAATATCAGTGCTTTGGAGACAAGGAGAGTGAGGCAAGGCAGGCAGAGACCCACCAGTGTCAAACCAAGTGAAGGGAAATGATTGTTAACTAATTTTTATGGACCCTTTCATGTGTTACTGCTCTAAAAGAAGTGTTTTTCTGGCAACCATTGGTGATGTGCCCTGGCACATAGAGGCTGGAGGGAATGCTTTTCAAGGGTGCTCGTTTAGCTTAGGACTGTTAGCATGTGGTGTTGGTGCTAAGAAATTACCAGCATCTTCTCAAAAATGACAAGGCCAGAGGAGGAAAATTTAGGCAGAATTTGCAGATTACTTCAATCTATAAAATATATGCTTTGAAAAGCTCAGGCTTCAGCCATGATGTTCACATATGTCCTTAGCCTCTCTGACTATTTATGACTCTACCTATGTTGTGCTTGGCAAGAAGGCAGCATTTGTTCAAGGGCTCTTGCCAGCACTGCCAGAGAAAGTGCTTTTCAACGAGATTCCAATTAAATGCTTTGTTAATATTTATTATTCACTGGTTGCAGTTATTGGTAACATGCATTTGCCCAGGAGAGCTCAAATGAATTACAGCATGGTGTTTCTTCCTGGGGAGGGGGAAAAATGATTCTTTAGCTGTTTGTGTGTGGTGTTTAAGTGGTGGTGCAGGTCTAGTGTGTGAAGCCCAGTGAGGGTCCCTGTGCAGTAAATTCCCCACGCAGGACCTGGTGTGGAGCAGCTGGCAGGCTGTGCTGAAAAGGCAGCCACTGCATGTTTGCTCAGCAGCAAGAGGAGTGGGCAGCTGTACTGGCACAGCTTTAGCTCTGTCAATGTTTCACAGAGAGCAAATATTTCCAAGGTGATTCTCAGAACTGCAAACTGTGGGCACATTGGGCAATGTGCAATCCCTCTGATGCAGGACTGCAGCAGGAGGAACAGCTGCCTGCTCCAAAACCAATGACAGAGCTGCACTTGGCTTGGCCCTTCAGTCCTGTCATTTCCCAGATGTGGTGAATCAAGTCTGAAATGTGAGCAGTGAGATGCTCCTGGAAGCCCTCTGAGCTGGACACAAGCTTCAGTGAATGACTGACAGCTTGTGTGAGACTCCTGATGCACAGCTACAGCAGCGTGGCCACAAGCCTAGGGGACAAATGGGTTTAAAGCTTTTCCCAAAGCAAAGTTTCAAATGAACACAGGTTCCTTGCCCCTGTCACAGCTGATTATACCAAACATGGTTTTCAAATATCTGAGCTGAGTAATTTCCATCAGTCCAACTCCACTTGAGTTAACACACGAGCACATTTTCACAGAAATCTGAGTTGTTCCTTTTTGTCAATATAGCTGCATTAAATCACTATGGCCTTAGAGAAAACTCTCCTCTCTTTGCTATCAGGAGTGTGAGAGAGGAAAGACAAGAGTTCAAACTTCCTAAGGAGTTTGACAATGCAATTCTCTGAACGAAATGCCTGAAATACTAGCTTTAGATCCCTCTCTCATTATCCCATCAGTTTTCAAGCATATAGCTCACATTTATTTTTACCAATAGGAGTTTCTGACCTCCAAGCCAGACCTTTTGATTTACACCAATTATGCCACTGCCACACATCTAGGAGATTTTTTGGAACAGTCAGTGCATTTGCTTTGTATTTGTATTAATCCCTTTTAATGTATTGTTGTTATGCTAATGCCAGATGAAAGTAATTCCAGGGAAATTAAGCTGGGGTTAGTCTGTTGTAAAGAGGAAAAGAATTATTATGGTTCTCATTAAGATCGATGATTTATTTACCCTGTTCATGTGAGCATCTATGAATGATTGTCAATTCTGAAGAACATTTTTCTTCTCCGGGATTTAAGAATAGATCTTAATGAGATGAATTTCTATCTGCAAGGTGCTCAAAGCTTGTATTTTAAGGCAGAATAGCCTATCATTGAATTAAAACTTGAGTCAGCATTTCTTGGGGATGGTTCAAGTTTATCCCTTTTTTGTATTAAACTTTGTGATGCTTTTAATATATAAGATTCCTAGCTGAAAGTGTTGCTTCTGCTGCTCCATATTGATAACCAAATCATGTTAGCAGTGTAGATTAAAGCAGCTCCATTGCTGGTATGCATTAATATTTCTTTACTTAGTCCTGTCTGTCTTAATTGATAGGGCTTATTTATGTGCATGAGGAGATCATTCATGTGAGTGAGGCATTCAAAATATTGGTATTCATTTACAGAAACAAGTTTGGCTAATAAATATTGATTTTAATTTTTTTATGGTTTTAAGTAATATTTAGAATGTCTGAGCACGGTTATAATGAGGTAGTCTTTAAAATGAAACAGATTCACTTCATGTTTAGACTAAAATAAAAGAAGTAGTGTTTGACTTAGCGAAGTTTGAGGAACCAATTGCATTTCACACACTTAGGGCTCAGTTCTCCTTGAGATACTTTTAAATTTCTGTTGCAGGAATATATTCTGTAGCTGGCTTGGGTCAGAGGGAGAATGAGGCAATGTGCCAGGCCACTTATTTGGCACCATGGGCTCCTTCTGCCGTGGCTGAGACTTGAAGGAGCTCAGTCAGTAAGAAGGCAGAATTTTGACCAAGGAGAGATGTGATTCAGGCAGGCTTTTAGCACATGTTTTATGAAGCAGATTTGCAGCTCTTGTCATGTGTCAGGGCATGGCATGTGAGTCTGCACTCAGCCCCTTGTCTTGATGCCACATCTGAGAGTGGCTGGAACAGAAATGAGAACATCATTTGCTAAGATGTCACATGTTTTCATTAAAATGTAATCTTGCACCTCATAATAGGATAGATAGTTTCAGGATTGGGCCTTGTATACAGTGGGTAGACACCGTGAAAATTTTTTTTTTTCATTATCTTGAATGGTAAACCCATATGCCAGATACAGACTGGTGCTGAACCTTGCTTGCTCTATTTTTCTGGAAGGAAACTAATTAAAAGATAATAACTTCTGTGTTTAATAGTCGTTCAAAATATATTGGTGGCATTGCTTGCCATTCAGATTTCATCATGTTGCAAGCTGCAAAGAGAAAGCACACTGACACTTCCCTCTCTTTGGGATTCAGTTTGTCTCATTCTCTTTCTAATCTGATCTCCCAGGATAGCAAATGAATGCTTCTGTATGTTAATGAATGCCCAAGGTTAAATGAAAGTCAAACGAAACCCAATATCCAGCAGTGATCAGGTTTACTTTGCCCAAGATCCCACTGGGAGTGTCCCAGAGAACTTGTGTATGATTTCCAAAGGAGAGCTGACTTCAGCGTGTGTGAGAGGGGCAGTTTTGGTGCACCTCAGTGCTCAAACTGACAAGTCATTGCTTCTGTGGTATTGGTAAATGAAATCCTCTCAACAAGGGCGCTGAGAAACACTTCCTGTCAACTGCAACCCACAGTGTCCAGCTGGGCTTCCACCCACAGCAAACTCAGCCTAAACTCTTTAAGACTGACCCATTTTTTCCTCGTGCCGTCATAAGTGACAGTATGATTTGGTTTCTACTGTATTGCAGTTCTATCAAAAATTTTCTCTGTACTAAAAACATGAGAATTGAACTTTTCTTGGCATCTTAAAAGAAGAATTTTGCTTCAAATAGTAATAACTTGGCTGTGGTTCCCATCTCTCACCACTACCATGCTTTTTAAGCTGTAGTTTTCCTGTGAAGCTTTCAGCTCCTTCTCCCATGTAGGTGATGTTTCTGTCAGAAAACCTGACCGTGTGGAGCCCATCTGGACCCTGGTCTTCACCAATTTCAGACAGTCTCAGTGAACTGCTCAAAAATACAGGTCCAAGACCTGCAAAACCCAGCTGGACTATATACAGGAATGGTGGTCTAGCACTGAACATGCTTCCACAAGAATCCTCTTCCATTAAGTGGATTTAATTGCTGTCCCGATGAACCTCAACCCCAGCAGAGATTAAACTGTGCCCATGGGGAATCAACATGAACTATTTTACATTCTGTGTCTCCTTGTTACCTCCTCATCAGTGCAGACCAGCTGACAGCCTCCTGAGGTGTGGTGCATGTGGGGTCCTATTTATTTGCAAGAACTGTCAAATAAAGAAGTTAATAATTCACCTTAAATCTTGAAGTATGCTTATTTAATTACATGCTGCAACCTGGATAGCAAACAAGCCACCTGTCATGAGCTGCACTTTTTAGCAAACCATCATAAAATGTAAAAGGTCCAGTACTTTTAAACTGTAGTTTTAAACTAAACCCTCTCTTGTAGACTGCTGGGACAGGTGAGGGTTAGGAGGTCTCCATGCTTTCTCTCAGTGCTGTAGTCTTCACTGCAGTGATGCCATTCAAATGGGTGCTCCTCCCTTTTCTAAGTTTTCCCCATTTTTTCCCTTACTTACATAAGAAAGTGATTATTAGCATTAACAATTTGAAACAGATTTTGACCACTTGTTTCTGAAATGAAATTCTGATAAGTGTTCTTCCTTCTCTAATTGTGTGGGAAAAGATTTCAAATTTTCAGAATTATTTCTGCTTTATCTGGTCCGTGCAGGAAGAAATTACTATTGTCCAGCAGTTTCACCTGTCTCACTTCTTTAACATGGGAGGAGTGGTTAAGGGACCTCACATAACTCAAATGTGAGTCATATTTGTGACTTTGTGCGTTAGCTATGGTATTTTTCTAACTTGAGTTAAATTTTATCTCTATTTCTGCATTTTTTACTGCTTGATAATAAAAAAAAATCATGAACTGTGCCTTGTTGCCCCTTTGGGCACAGCCTTTAGCTACAATGGCTTCTTCTGAAGATCCCTCCAGGTATGCTATTGGCAGTGTTGGGCCATTCTTTCTGGGAGCAGTTAGTCCCTTTGAAAACAAGAGGGCTGCTTTGGAGAGCAATCAGTTGCAATCTTATTGCAAATCTTGTTCAGATTGTGTCATTTTATATCTTGGTCTGTTTGCTATGGCATACACATCTTTCTAAAGAAGAGCAGTTTTATTAATAATAAAGCCACTGTTTAAGCAGAATTGTCAGTACTTTAAGAACTCATGAGAACAGATTCCAGTAAAACTAGGAGTTAAATTGGATTCAGAAGAGAAGTCACACATAACGAGTCACAAATACTGAATTCTTTACTTTTTTTTATTATTCAGCTCTGTGTTCAGTAGAGATGAGTCATTCTTCCAGTGAGCTCCTTCCAGGAAGGATTCCCCACAATCCTCAGAATGTTTCTCTTTCCCTGTACTATTAAAGTTCTTTCTCTGTTATTACAGTTTCCTTTTGGCTGAAATCCTCTTTGATTCCTCCCGAAGGATCCTTTTAAAAGGAAATGCAGATGGAAAATTGCTTATTACAGGTGTTCACAAAGACAATTACTCTAGTAATTCTTAAAAAAATAAATATTTAAGATTTGTTGAAAAGCAGATTTTCATCTTTTCAACCAAGGAACTTGAGGTCTTATTAATGAGGTCAGAAATAGTGCAGCTGTTGCTAAAATGCACTTTGTTTTCAAACCTTTTTACTGGTTTATGGCAAAGCTTAGATGAAGCTTTATGTGAAGATTTAATATGAACTTAGAATATAATGTGTGCTGATGGGCACAAGACTGTCTTTCTTTGGCAATCTCGAAAGAAACTACCTTATTTATCTTGTTTATGTGGTTGTGAATGCCCTGAGGTGAGGATGAATAATTACTTCAAGATGGGAGTTCATATCAAGCACTGTACTGCAAATGGTCTAATACTGAAATCTTCTGGGAAAATTTGGTGGGTGTCAGGTAAGGGTGGAAAAAGTGAACATGTGAAAAAATGTCAATTACTTACCCTTTTTGCTACACAGAGCATGGTTTTGAGTGGAATTTTCTAAGATGAGTTTTTAAATTATTCTTTTATGTGAAAGAAAGCATGAAGAAGAGACAACAGAATATACAGAGCTCAAATATTGCATGTAAAAGACTGTGTGTAGAACTCAACAGATCTGCTTGAAACACAGCACTAAGGAACATGGAAGAGGCAGACATCAGGTGAAGGCTTTGGGTATTGGAAAGCAGAATTGTGACTGGGCAAAGGTGGGTGTCTGGTCCTGCTCTGCACCTTTCTGTGTCCCAGTAATAGTTTAGTCATCTTTCTCCATCAGTAACTACATATTGAGACACTGAAGAGAAAATCAAAGCCTCTGGTGGAAATAAGTCTGAAAACTCAAAACTATTTCTCCACCCACAGACAGTTTTCCTTCTGGCTGAAGAGTGTTATCACAATTGCTGCCCTGGGGTTCCACTTCACTTCTGGGCAGAAAGGACCCAGGATTCTTATTCTGGGTGG
This sequence comes from Acridotheres tristis, assembly GCA_037013685.1. Lineage (NCBI taxonomy): Eukaryota > Metazoa > Chordata > Aves > Passeriformes > Sturnidae > Acridotheres > Acridotheres tristis. The sequence goes on from CM072901.1 coordinate 7,271,665, forward strand.
ACAGTATCTCCATTTACATGTCAGGATTTTTTCTGTTGCTTGTAGTTCTCTGTGTGGCGATCAGTGACATTGTTCACTTACCATGTGTGTCTTTTTGCAGTGAGGTGCCTGTGATTAAATAACAGGCAGCTGTGGGACAGCAAACACTTCTCTGGTCTGATTTACAGTGGAGAAGAAAGGGTTGAGGAACTGGGCAATAATCACAACCAGATTGCTCAGAGCAGGGACATCATCTGCTCTCAGTTGTGCCCTTGTTTTACCAGGAAGAGAAGCTGCACTGAATGGAGCACAATGAGGTGGGCAATGGAGATGTGAACAACTCCAGCTACAACTGACGCTTAGCTGGGGCTGGTTTTCCCAGCTGGAATCGTGAACGAGTGTTGCTGCACACCTGCCAGGGCGCAGGCTCCTTTGTGCCATGCAGTGCTTGCTGCCAGTGTGGATGTCGTGACTCGGGGATAACACGAGCTGTGGGAGGTGAGGGCTTTGTGTGACAAACATGAGGATGTGAGTGGGTGTGTGCCTGCCAGCCTGTGGTACATGACTGCAGCTGCTGTGGGGATGGAACCAGCTCCAAACTGGTTAAGAACCAGCCCAGCACTGGCATGAACAGGGGTCCAGGAGAGTGGCTGTGCTACAGCCAGTTCAGGAATGTCTCCCCAAGCTGGGGACCTGCCTGGATTGCACAGCAGAGCAGGCAGTGTCTGCAGCAAATGCCTACCTTCTCTCCTGGTTCTGCTTTCATCTTTCTTTGTTCTTCTAAGAATTCAGAAAATGCCTCCAATGTATATTCCCCAGTATAGGCCACTTCCTGAAAATAATTTAAAGTTAAGTAAGTAACTCTGTACACAAAATTTTGGAAATAATGATGAAATCAGGTGGAGGATTTTGGTTCTTTAGACTGACCAAACTCCAGGCTTTTGTGCTCAGTTTAGAAAGCAAGGGCAGAGGCACAGCAGGTTCCAACATCATCTAAAAATTGAGTATTAAGAAGAAATAGATGTATATTCCTTAGAAGAAGGGATTTGTATTAAAAACAACCGTTATTTTATGGTGCTAGTTTGGGATCCCGCCAGCTACTGACATCAGTGGGGTTTCTGTGCTTAACAGTTAACATAGGCAAGATATTCTGAAGAGCAGAGTCTTTTAAGTGTCCAGCCATGCTGTTAAAAGCTGTTCAAAGATTTTGATGGAAATTCAAATTCTGGAATAGTTTTGAAATACACTGTTGTACAGCTTGAAAGAACAGGATGAAGTTGAGCAGTGACATTAATTTCCTTCTACTTCACCTTAAATTGGGGATTTCCTGAGGATTTTCTTCTGAAGAAGTTTAATGAAAGAAGTAGTTTCAATTTAGAGCTTTACATTTTTCTGAGTCAGTCTAGGCACCATATCGTATTTTAAAGATTCTTCCCCAAAAAACCTTTGCTCTCTGGAAGTATAAAAGGGTTTTGCACAAGTTTTTTAGCAAAAGGTTGCAGAAGTTCATGCACATGACATTGGGAATTGTCTGCTCTTATCTGAGTGTATTTACAAATAGGGAGATGCCTGTTCTCAGCTGGGTTAAGCTCACTCCCACTGAGATCAATAATGTTGTGTTATTTTACATTGGGTACTCTTACATCTGATTTGAGTTCAAAGAACTGTAAACGAAACACCTCCAGACTGGTGAGTTCACTAAAATTGTGCACTTTTGGTATACTAAAAGTTTGGTATTTCCATTCCATTTTAAGAAAAAGTGTGGCAGCTCTGAAATGACTTTTTAATGTTTTTTATGTTTGTAAGTTTAAGTTTCTTGAGAAAGAGTTTATTTCTCCAGAGGCAATTAACATTCTCAGATGAGTCTTGATTTTTATCGAGTCTGATGATGGCTGGAACACCAATTTCTCAGAGCCTGAAGACCTGAAAAGCCAGAGATGCAGCTGATTCTTGAGCTGCTTACTGGGGATGTGTAAAGGAAGGACTTGAGATTTCAAATACCCTTTAATTCCAGAGTATTTTTACGTTTAAAAAAAAAAAAATTCGTCATTTTTTATGAAATAATCCCTTAAGAGTTAATGAAAGTTTTTACTGGTTTGGGGCTTTTTTGTTTGTTTATTTGGTTGTTTTGCTGACATTTATTATGAGCATTTAATGGGTTTCTGCTTTTCTGCTAGAAGACTAAATATTGTGTGAGTGTGTAGGATTGCCGTTCAATTCATCAGAAGTTGTGCATGCAGATCTGAGAGGAAAATCTCTCAAAGATTAAATGAGGACATGGGTAAATGTCTTAGAATTTAATTTGAGTTTACTACTAAGAAGAAAAATGAAAAGCCTAGTAATGTCTTAATTATAGTGGTATCTTAATATTTTTTTTTACTTCAGTGATATTTTCTTTTTAATTAGATAATCTACATAGATGGAGAATGTAGCTATTTAATATTTTTTTGCCTCCACTTTCAGCAGCATTTTCTAATTATTGTGTAACCTAGTTGATTCATTAGGTAGAATATTGCAAAAATCATTGGTCTTTACAACAAATATTTATTACCAGTGGAGGTTGGGATACCAGAATGAAGTCAATTTACTGACTTAAATGTATAGAAGAAAGTTTTTGATTTGGGTTTTGTGAAAATGTAGAGGAAAAGGAGCAGTACCATAATTTTACAGACAATTGTCATGCATGCTCTGGAAAAAACTAGCACAAGTAGCTCTTTGACAGAACATCTCCCGTCATGTTTTCAAGTACAAAGGCACTGCAGTCATTAGGAGGTGTCTGTAAATTCACTCCTGGTTTTCAGTGTTGCTAGAACCCAACAGGCTGACTGGAGATTGTCAAACAGCAGCATGTGAGGCCCTAAGGACTTGCAGTCCAAGAGAGTAAATGATACCTGAGCTCTTGCCACAGCCTCATGAGTAGGATGAGACAACAGAAGGGTTTCTCCTCTAATTCAGGTTCTTGGCAGCAATGTCTGCTCAGAAGGCAGTGCTGAGCAGAAAAGGACCAAAGCTTTCCGTGTGAAGGGATTCCTTTCTCCCTGTGTCTGAGCAAGCACAGCCCCTGCCTTGGTGTGCAGCTGTGCCTCCACAATCTTCTCACCTGGTACCCTGGCCCAGCAGGGAAGAGTGTGAAGAAGGGGTAGCGATCCAGCCCCACCGACAGGATGTCGTTTGCTGTGACATCAATCTTTGCAATCATTATATCATTGTGACTTTCATATTGCTCTCCCAGCTTATCCCAGATCAGCAGGAGCTTTCTGCATTCATGGGACCAAGGGGCATCTGCAAATTTAAAAATAAAATTAGAAGGACACAGAAGTGCATGTGGTGGTGTAATCACAGGGACCTATCTTGCCTTTCAGGTTAACAGGGTTTGGGATTCCAGTGGCCAGTAGCTTCTTGGAACCATTTGCCCTTCATGAATTTCACGTTTCTGTGTAGTGATAACTACTTATTCACTGACACATTTCTGATAGCAGTGCTGCTTTAGCTCTCTTTAGCCTCTTATGACTGTAACAAACACAAAACTTGGATTACTTTGCTGGAGAGGTGTGCCAGATATCCAGTGCAACCCATGTAAGTCTTGCATCATTCCTGTCTTGACCTCCTTGTCAGAACTACAAAATACTTCTGCATACTAAAATTAACTGTGTTCATAAACCATGCTATGTCGACTCTAGAAAGAGGAGTTTGAGTTATGGTGCTGTTTTGACTCTGAGCACTGCACTGATGCAGGTCACCAGAGGCAAACTGCTGAGAGCCCAGTATCCCTTTAAAAAACTCTCAACACAGTTGCAGTCCTTCAGTCAGGAGAACAATGCTCACATTTGGTTACACAGAATTAAAATTTCAGGGGCACTTGACTGAATACAGTACATTTCCTTTACCAGCCTTTCATTTCTAGAAGACTTGGTTGAATTCTTGCTTAGATCATTCAGTTTGTTCATGATACCAAAATGTAAAAATTACTCGGGTGAGTGACACAGCTGCAGCCAGCAAGGAGGGTGGCAGGAATGTACTAGCTTTAGGAATTTCTGAAATTCAGAGCAGTACAGCTGGTTGTCTATAATTCTGTTAATGCTGCTTGTTTGCTTTACTGAAGTAACTAAGGCACAAACTAATCCCTGCTGGCTGGTGCAAGGACAGGGCAGAGGTTTCTTGCTGGAAAGAGTCATGTAAGGAAGCCACACATCTTACAGGCAGAGGAGGAAAAAAAGAATTACAATTTACTAAACCAAACTTCCTATCTGGGATTTAATCCTATAGCATTACAACCAGACAATTTCACTTAACTCTCTCTCTGCCCTTGGAAGGCAGCCTGACTCACACTGTGCCACACACTTCCACCATACTCCATGACGTTCCAGTGTTGTGTTGTCTTTCAACACAGAGATTTGATATGGCCTTGACAAATATTTACTGAGGAGATACAGTGCTACTCAGTGCAACACTAAGTCAGCAAAGGTAGCACAGCGTTTCCATAGATATGACACAAATTTTTCTTCCACAAACATTCTTTCCACAAACAATAAAAATTAATTGAGCTCAGATCCTGTAAAGTGCAAAGATTAGTTTGGTATATAAGCATGAGCTTTCTTCCTTCCAATTGATCATGTTAAAGCAGCTTAAAATCTGAATTCAATGACAACACTTACAAAACATAACAAATACAGTCATGGTCTTATTGAAGATGATACTGTTGAAATTCTTCCCAACAAGCACTTTGACAGGCATCTTGTCCCAGTCTTGTGGAATTTCTTCACTAGAGAGATGTTGCTGAGCAGAAACAGAAACATTGCTGTGAAAGTGCAGGAAACATTGAGAAACTGTACTCCAGCTCAAGTTAATGTGAAACTGATGGGACATTACCTAAGGTGCTCTGGTACTGTCTGATAACTCTTTTATATCATTGTATTCTATGGTCAGCCATGCATGCTTCCACCTTCTCTCCCTTCAGCAGGAGCTGGGATCTCACACCCCTGGGCAGTTGGTCCTCGGAACTACTTGTCCCTCTTTTGAATACAGACTCTGTAGCAGACGGTCTGAAAATGATCCTTTGGAACACAGTTGTATTCCTTGTCCTGAATTCTTGTTGCCCAATGTTCAGAAGCTGGACTACTGACAAGTTTACATATTGTGGGCTCTCAAAAGTGATGTAAAACACACCAGAAAGAGTGTATTGCTGCTGAAATCTCTGCCTTCACCACCAGCCACAGTCTCCACAAGACTTCCACAATTTACAGTGCAGTAACTGGGAATTTCTCTTCTCTAACACCACAGCACAGTAGCAGAAAAGCACATGTGCCCCATGGAAGCTGTCCTTGGTGGGACTGTGTCCCTCAAGCAGATCTTGGTGACAGAGGCCACATCCCCTCTGTTTCTGTCCTTCTGCTCCCCTCCAGCACTGAATACAGGATCTACCTACTTATATTTCTTAAATTCTGCCTGCTCTCTGACTGACTGCTTTATCTTTTCTCCCTGTAAATCACCCTGAGGTGAACTGAATAAGCAAAAAACTTTAATGTATTTTTCACACGAATGCGATGATGCCTCATTGTGGCAACAAATGTTGTATTTACAATTGGGAATGAACCCCCTGGGAAAATCCACTTTACTAAACTTGCTTAAAACAAATACCAAATGTTAATCCACCCTGAAACTGTCATTTTCTATTTACTGGATTTTTCTGTAACCTTAAAATCTGTTGCAATGATTGTTTGCATCTCTCCCCGGCGAAGGAAAGGAAATATCTCCATTATAGTATTGGAAAGATTGAGACATAGGGAGTTTTCAAACCACTAAAATAAAACAGCTTGCATCAGTTAAAATATTGGGCCATAGATGATCATTTCAGTAGTACATTGGGAGATTGGAAAACTTTGTAGTTCACCTTAATTTTTGAATACAGAGAAATGGTGTGTAGGCAACTGTAGGTGAATGCATTAGGGTGACAGGAGATTAATAAACCAGTGATCACAACAGGACACTTCTAATTTTTAAAGGGAATACTCTGCCAGTTTGTTATGTTTTAGCTGGTATAGTAGAGAGCTGCCTCATTAGTAAGGGACATACCTTTGCCTTTCCATTTAGGTAGCTCTGGCAAAATTCTTTTAGGTTCTCCAGGGTCACATCATCTGCAGGCATTTTGTACTTGGCATCGCTGGTCAGATTTAGGATTCTTACAGCAGGAACATCAATGTCCCTGATGCGAAAATACTCAAAAATCCGTCCATTCCTTGCTTCATTGGTATCCACCAAAACAAACAATATCTGATGATAAAGAGAGAATCATGCATCTGCTTGGGTGTTCCAGCTTTGTTTTAGCCATTTTGGAGAAATGGACTGTGGAGCTTGACAGTGGGGTAGGATCCAACCTTAAATTCAAGGAACTGTGTGTAATCATTTTTGGGTCTCAGACCAAAACCCAGCAGCTCTGTGGACTTTATTACACCTTGATCCGAGGTACTAGCAAATGTCAAGCAGCCAGAAGTACTGAAGTACTGTCCTTTCACAGTGGTTTCCTAACACATCTTTTACTAACACTTTTAAATTACCCCTCAAAGTGCTTTTTGCTTTTCTTCATAAACCTTATCAGGACAGAAGAGCTGAAACACCTGTAATCCATATGTATTTACAAATATGTGATATTTCATTACAAGATGACTTAGTATTCTTTAGTGTCTCATGCATCTGGAGCAGGAATAGCAGCACAGAAAACCAAAATACTTGTGTGTATGACTGCCTATACTGTGTATAACTGTATGCATGCAAACACATGGCTGCAGACAAGGCTATGCATGCACCTTGTGATATTCCTCAGGTTTTGTATCTGGCTCCTTCAGACAATATTCTACCTTTTCTTCAGGCAATATTCTGGGATCCTTGTGGTATTTCCTGGTAGAGCCAGAAATTGCCAGAATTTTGCTAAAACTACCTTTGGCTGGAAGTTGTTCCCAGAAAATTGTATTTGTAAAATCAGAAACAGGTTAGTTTGTAGCAGCTGGAATTAGTGCTCCTCTTTGTGGTCTTTGTGTTTTAAAGAATCATTTCCAAGTGAAGTTTATCTTTCAGCTTGTCCTTAACAAATTCAAATAATACTGCAACTGTATTTAAATGTATTTAACTGTATTTAGATGGTTTGGTAGAGTTAGAAGACGGACTGACAGCAGTTTATTTTTACAGTAATATTGGTGAGGGTTTTCCACTGATCTTCTGGCATTCCTATTTGCAAATCTGTATTCAGTGTTACAAACCTTTCCTCTGAATTCTGCAGCAGCAGACTGGTAGTTTTCGTAAATCTCATTGAATGTCTCCGAGTTCGTTGGGGTGAACAGCAGGATGTGATTTTCAACAGGGACATCAAAAATCTTCACAGATGTCTGGGAAACAAAAGACTCAACATCTGCTCCACTCTTTGTAGGCAGAACAGTGAATCACAGGCTCAGCATATCAGTATCCCTAGGTTCTGCTATTGCAAATTTTACTTTTGAAGACTCAGTTCCCAGTCATTTCCATAACCATTGGATTTTGTTTCATTGTTTTAAAACAGATAAAGTAAGAAGAATCAGCAGCTGCTCAGTTTTTATTCTGTTCCAGGAAAAACCTCATAGTTATTCATAGATTTTTACAGTCAGAAGGGACTGTGATCTTCTAATCTGACCTCCTGTATAACACACAAAAGAATTAATGCTGGAAGTAAAAAATTATATTGCCCAGGGAGGCCCAGCTGCTGCAGCTGTGGGGGCAAGACCTGGCTGGGCATTTCCTTCCCTTCTAGGTGGCATTAGCAGCTTGTATCTCCTTCTCTGCATAGGAGTATCTTTTTCCTCAGAGGCAGTGGGGTGTCCCCCAGGCAAGCAGGTTCTTCCATGTCTTTCCTCCCTGCCCTAGCAACAATTACTGCTGGTTTATTCCCTTCTTGCCTTGGCCCAGACCTCCCTGTTGCTGTGTTGGAGTGGAACGGTTGGAGCCAGGATTAGGGACTGACCTTCCCACCTCCCCAACCCCCTTAGCTGCTGCAGAAGCAGCCCAGGTCTCGGTGTTGGCTCCCCAGCAGGGACGTGTTTGCATGCTCAGAGCTCACTGCTCCACCAGCTCTCCTCATCTCCTCCAGGAAGCAACATCTTCCCAGAAGGAAGCATCATTTGCCCTGGGTTAGACCCAGAGCTGTGTGCTGGGTTCTGCTGGCATTTCTAGATCTGTTTAACAGTGACATTGTCAAACAAGCAAAGAAAATCCTCACTCCCTGAGGTGCAGAATAACTCCTTAGGTCTCTTTCTGCATGGATTTCTGTCTTTCTCCTGTAGTTTTTGCTAAAAGAGTGAAATGCACATACCTCAATATTATATTCAGTGACCAAATCCAAGGTAAAGGTTTTGATTAGCCTTGTCAGGCCCAGCTTGTTTTGTCCACCTTCTTCAAGCACTTCATTATGCACAGGTTTTCCCTGGACAAATAGTGAAGTTTGTGAAGTTGGTGGCCTTATCAACTATAGGAGCAAAATGACAGGCTTTAAAAGTGAGAGTTTTATGATCCTCAGCAACTGAAATTCCATAGCTTGTAAAATGAATGTCACAGCTAGATTGAAGAACAAGATAACACCTAAAATTCAAGGTACAACTGACAGTTTTAATTTTCTCAGTAATGTTGACATACTGAAAGATCTTTCCTACATCTATACACACTATCTGTGAGATATGCTCACTCAGGAAATTGTTGGTCTGACTACTTCCTAGTCGAAATACTGCTGCTACTCTGTGTAGTTTTGGTTAAAAATTTAGTTCAGCGTAAAATTTATATATAACCTGAAAAATTCCCAAACTGCCTCTCCATAGCCCACAGCTGTCACGATACCTTACCTGCTAGACTTTTGTGCTCCTACCTTCTTAAACACAACAAGAGAGTTCCTTTGGATGCCGTAGTTAGCACAGACGTCCTCACTGGCTGTCATCCCAAAAGGCGTCTCTGGCACATCTCTTGCTGTCTCACTGAAAACTTCCACACTCTCATTGTGAAGTTCCTAGTCCCAGAAAGAGTATTTATTAAGACTTTGCCTTACATCCTGCTAAGATGTGTAGGAGTTAGAGCTCCAGGTGAAGCAGGCCCATAAAAGTGAAGTAAAGAGCTGAGTGTAATTGTGAAGTGGATAATGCTTTCCAGGATTACCTCTAAGGGGGAATCCTAGGAGTGCTGTGACACAGCTTGTGTTGGCTGGCCTGGGTCAGCAGGGATGGTGTGGGGTCCCCTCTGTCCTCCCTGCACTGATCTCATCCTCCCTGCTCTCCCCTGGCACTCCCTGTGCAAAGCCTTCTGCAGACAGGAGGGATGGTGCCAGCAGCTGCTCCCCCTGTACAGCCAGCAGGAGCTGAGGGATTACAGGGGAGCTCTCTGCTCTCAAGAGGATCTGACTGGCACATTTGGGGCTTTTGACTGAGTGTTTCAAGGCAGGGACCTTGACTCTTGCATCTGTCAAACAGTCCCTGTGCTGTCCACCCTCAACTAATAGTAAATAAGCTGGATGAAAGGCAAGAGCACTTCCAGATTTGATTTAATCAGACAATTATTTCATGCGAGATGAATAGTAATTTTGAGACCTTCCAACACATCCTGGCACTCCTATTTGTGAGCAATCTGTGAGTAATAGAAGCCCAAATATGGCTCTTTATTTGCTTGGACACTGCTTTGTTGGCTCCCACCCATTAAATTTCTGACATGCCCAAGCTCATGCTCGTCTGTTGTCATTTCAGCCCCCGAATGAAACCAGTGTCCAGTCAAACATATCTGCAGGCAGTATCTGCTATCAGTGTGGTTCAGGGAACTCTCTGGCATCACTGTGATAGAAAGAGCTTCTCAGTTTTCCCCAGCATTGGAAAACTGCCTTCCTTCCTCAACGGCTGCAAGCAGATTGCTGCAAAGCAAAATTCTGGGCACTGAGCATTTTCACAGTTTGTCCTGTTATGTTCTATGTGCTCACCAGCTTCATTACTATGGGACATTTTGGTAATGAGTCCTGTTTTCCATATCCACAAAACTTGGGCTATATACTGTAGCCAGCAGATATTATATATTATTATTACATATTGGGATATTATCAGTTTAGGTATGAGTCCAGACATTGTGCTTTTAACTATGCAGAGAGATACCAGAATGAAAGTCTCTTTAGTTAGAGAAAATCCTTGATTGAATTTCCAGATATTAAAGATTTCAAGGACACATTGAAAAATCAGGAAAAAGCTGTTCCTATTCTACTCACTCTGACAGCATATCTATTGACTGTTGATCATTTGCATTCAGCCCAAGTCCTAAGAACCTTATTCTGATCTGGAACCTGGTAGAATTTGCTTGAGAAAAGACAGCACGTTGCTGGATCATATACAGTGGTAATATTTTGTGATTTCCTATCCATACAGATTTGGCCTTCTTCACACCAGGCAAATTTGGCAGAAGCCCTTTCTCTGAGGGTGCAGGAAACACTGCTGTGACCAGCCAGAGCTGTGCAAACACTGCTGGAGCATCCTGCTCTCAGAAGCAGTTCTCAGGATCTCTGTGCCCAGGTACTGATTAAGGAAATGTGCTGTGGGGTAAGATTTTCTTATTTCTGCCTGGGCTGCTTTTCTAGAAGTGTAAAAAAAATAGATAGAGACTGTTAATATTTTTTTTTTTTAGAGGAGAGTAGAGAAAGTAGAGAAAACCGAGGACCTGGGTTTTTCTGGTGAGTTCTAGGTTTTGGGTTCTTTTATCTTTTGGATGTGTGGGATTTGGTGTTGATAGCAAGCAGTATGTCCCAAAGCTAGAACAGAAAACAGCCTTTTGACCTTTCCAGATAATTACCCTAAAAAAACCAATCACTGCTAAATCACCAGCTTTTATGATGGCTTCAGCCTGATCAGTAGAGTTGATAAAAACTGTGCTAGGTCCTGTTCTTCTTTTCACCCATGTAATAAAGGTTGAGGCTTTTCTGACTCCTGTGGAAAGAAAAGAGAGTTAAAATGAAAGTCAAAATGAATGACAGAAATTTCTGTCAGGACAGAGGCAGTGGAGGTGCACAGGGATGCTAAATATAAACGGACTTGGGCTCCTTAGGACTGAGGTCAAAGCTGATTGAGAGGGGACTTGAGGTATCCAAATTCAACTTCAGGTTCTAGTCACCATTTAAACAGTTGTGACTCTAGAAGACCAACAGTGGATCAGTACAGCTTTTTCTGAGACCTCTGCAAATGGTTTTATGTCCAGTTAAATGATTAATCACACATGGAGAATAGAGATGAGGAAATTCAGACAGGTAGAAAACCTGTCCTGCAAGATTTCACATGTCCCAAAATCACAGTAAGCTATAAAGTGCTATCGACCCAAGGTTTAATCCAGAATGACTTCAAACCAATTGCAGATTTTATTGAACTGTTTGTTCAATTACATTAGATGTCAAAATTGTTCCTTTGATGCTGCAGGAAGGATCTGATAGGCACAGAGACACGTTAAAACTCCTCTGTGGGGCCATAGAATCACTCCAGTTTAGACATAAGAAACAAAACTGAAGTGTCAGAGTTGTCATTTAGTTCTGGATTGTTCCATCTTTTGGCTTCCAAATCACTACTGCCAGTTTTACTGAGATTATAGTCAGTCTGTTTATTTGGTAAATTCTCCTAAGCTTTCAGAAGTTTTAGAGTATTGAGTCTTTAAAAATTACGTTTTTGAACTATCATGTTTTCAGAAGAATTTGAGGCAACAAGTCGAGGCTCAGGCGATTAAAATCTTTGTCCTTTCATCTCTGTATGACAGACAGGCTTGTTGGACCAGATTAAGGGTTAATTAAAATCATACATGAAAAAGAAAAAGTTAAGTGCTTGAGTCAAGATGTACAGTACAAGTGGATTATCAGAGATGCAAGTCCTGGTACTGTGCATTTTAGCAGCGTGACAAGATCAAAATTGAGTCAGCCCATTTATTGCCATCAATTTTGCAGCAGACAGCAGTGCAACTAGTTTAAAATACTTTTTTTTTTTTAAGTGAAGCAGACAGTCATCTGCTCTGGAGTGTATAGGCTGCAGAACAAAGTGCAGAGCAGTACCTAGTGGCCATAGAGTGCTTGACTTCTGCTGTCTAAAGGCAGAATTGAGGTCTTGTCCCTTACGTCAGTGCTATAGCCCTTAAACATATTTTCTGTGTGGTTGCTATTTCTACTGAGTTCCTTTAATCAGCCAGTGTACTGGCCAAATTTTGACCTTGCAGTTGTAAATGATGATTTTATGAAGCCTAGAATTTGGCTTTCATGTTATGTCCATTGCCAGGGACACCATTCCATAAAGAGTTGAATTAATTCATTTAAGCAAGGTTTGCAGTATCTTTTGTGGTATGAAATATGTACCAAGTCCTGTATGACAAGTCACTAAGTGGCCAGTGCACGTTTCCAATTCCCAATGCTCAGCAATTTAAGACTCAAACATGGTAGGTGAGGTTTTACTCAGTTTTGCACATAAGCATTTACCAGTGAACAAAACGTAATTTCGGCCATTGTTGGTGGTACATGTCCTCCCAACAACTGGTGCTGTCTGCCTTGTACAAAGCACAGAGCAGCAGCCAGTTCCCCAGTTCTTGCATCTTGCTAGAAAATGTGCCCAAAACAGCAGCTCTCTGCTGCAGGGCAACTGTGAGTGTGTTGTTACAATTCTCTGTACTCAGTTTCACACCAGAAAATCTGTCAGGTTTACCAGTTTAAGAGAGGTTTTCTGGTCAATGCTGTAGATTTAATCAGAGACTGAAGGTAGGGGTTTTTCTTTCAGGTGCCAGCACCTCTAATAGAAGCTCAGTATGGCACATCACGCTTTCAGTGGCATTTGTGCAGAGGCTGCTGTTTGCACAAGCCTAGATGGTGGGAACTTGGTAAGAAATTCAATAGCAAGGAGGAGCAAGTTGCTAAAAATACTGAAGATCAGGTTTCAGCAGGAGCCACAGAGGGCTCAGCAGTTAAAGATATCTTAGCACAAGGTTGTGTACAGGTTCAGGAGGCAAACTTTGGGTTCCTTTTTTTGTTCCTTGCATTAAACTTGTGACTCACCTGTATGTTCTCAGAGTACCCTAATAAATGCTTGACCAAGTAATGTAATTTTTATTACCTCTTTAAAAGTTCATCATTTAATGAAAAATAAAACCTTTCTTGTACATACTGTAAGTGAATAAAAACGTTTAATAAGACCTGGATTTCTGAGATTGCTCAAGTCTGTCGTTGTCTTTGCTTAATAACTTTCTGTAAAATACTTTCAATTATTCCGTGTTTTATTCTAAGCCACATATGAGCTCCCTCTGATGGCTAAATGGCAAAATTATTTTCCTTAGCTTAGGAAGCATACCTATACGTTAAGGACCCTGTGAATTCCCAATTCTTTATTAGATGTAGTGTTGCTCCAGCCTGTGTCTGTAGGCCCATGGCAATTGCAGTGGACCAGAAGAGTAGTGGAGCAGTTTGGGGACCCAATTCTGGTTTGGCATAACTCATTAATATTTATTGTAATAGTTGGGATAAGGTGTCTTGTTGGGGAGATTCTGTACTCGGTGGAATAACACCAGTAATTAATTTGACTGTGTGAACTTAATATAGAGATGATATCCAGTTATGCTCTTGGAAGATGAATTCAGATTCAAGTTCCTGTATTCGTACAGAGGCCATTGCATATTCAGCACCATGGGTAAAACCAGCTTTCCACCTTGGGTATTTTTTATCTGAGCATCTATGTTTTTCTTCTCAGCAGGGTAATAGATAGGTACATCCTGTCATTATATATCATTATCTTATCAGTGCATGAGACAGTTTACCTTTGCAGTCTATGGGATCTTCCCTGCTGCCATTCACAAAAAATTTCACAGTAGGAAAGGCTTGAATATTAAATTCTTTTCTCAAGTCGTGTTGGTGTGTCACATCAATTTTGCCAAACTGGATTCTTGGTGCTTCTTTTTTAAGCTGTCGTGCAGCCTCAGCAAATTCTTCAGATAAATTCTGAGAAGACTGAGATAAAGTAACATCTGGAAAAGGCCAATCAAAAGCCAATGGGTTACATAAGCCACAGCATGGAGCTTTCTAGTGGAGGTTATTGGGTCAAGTGGTAGCTGGAGAGTTTGAATAAAGTCTTCTCTGACTCAGAAATAAATGAGGGGTTATATTTACTTCTTTATACTGATGCTGGTTTTTCACCACTCCCTATGTCCTTGAACCAATCATGATGAACAACCAGCAACATTTCAATATTCTTCTGTTGGGAAAATATGACGAGCTATTAAAAAGAGGTTTGATTGACTATGCTGGGTATGAGTTTAAGAGAGGTGAAGGACAGAGATAAATATTGCTCACATTAGGACTCTGTGATCCCATTTTTGTAAGCACTTCACTGAGGCAAACTTTTGTAATGCAGAAAATACTTTTCCAGATGAGATATGGAGGAGGGAAAGAGAGGAGCAGAGTGTGGTGTTTTAAAGGCTGGAAGTGTATTCCTCGTGCTGTCCTTTGTGCCAGCCCTTCTCCAGTTCAAATGGCAGCTGTGTGCTTGGTGGAAGGAGAAGGACCATCCTAGGCTGAGGCCTGGAGCTGTAAAGTTATACTAATATGAAAAATGGGCAAGGGAAGGAAACTAGGCACACAAACTGCTCTGCATTCAAAGATAAGTAAGAGATAAAGGCCTGGAACTTTATATTTTTGCAACTTGGGTTGAAAAAGACCCAAATTTTGATTGAAACTGAGATACTCTGTCTTGTTAAATTTCTTTTATTATAAAGAACAAAACTTTTTCTTTAGATTATTCACATAAATTTTTTTGTTTCTTCAATATATTTTGCAAATAGAAACAGATGGAAAGCATGCAGTCAAATTTGGTTTCATAAAATTGTTTGTTCTTTTGTGTATATATGAGGGTTTTTGTGTATACACACATTCAGATATATAACAGCACAAGCACGCACGCAAATGTACCAAAGTATAAATGTAACAAAACAACTCTCTTTTCTTCTTTCACAAAATGGCAGATGCACTTCTTTAGAGCATATCTGGTGAAGTCATTGCCCAATGTATTTATAACCAAAAAGTAAATGGACATTTCTGTAACAGTTCTCATACATGAAATATAAATCCATAATCTAACTCAGTGCTGAGTTACATTCCTTGCATTGTTCATCGTTATCCTTGCTCTGAATCCCAGCCATCAGTCATTTTCTTCCACCTTACTGTTGCAGCAAGTATGAAGATTAGCATCAAATAATGCCATTTTCTCAAAATATTGAAGTGATAGTGATAGGCCCTTCCACATCCAGTCACTATAGACCCATCTTGGCAGAGGCTCACAAACCCCTGCACTGGAAGAGCTGCTCCAGCTGCTAATATGCCAAAGGGATCCTGGCAGTAGAACAAAACTTAGTGTCTGCTCAGGGGATACTCAGATACCATGAGATGAAGAGAAAGTCTTCTCTAAAACCCAAATTGTGTTCTAATTGCCTGTAAAATTAGTGTTTCATCAAATAAGTTTATTACAATTTTCAAAGAAATTTAACCCCAAATTTAATTTCCTATTTCCAACTGATATAAATAGTCTTATGAACCTTTCCCTCAACAGGATTGCAATGTGTTATCTCCTAGCACCAAAAAAAAAAAAAAGGGGAAAATTATCTCCAGTTGTACCTCAATATGCTGTAGAGGCAATTGAAAAAAACCTGCGATTCTGACCTATCAATGTAAGATATTGCATGTCTACCCTATAAAACTACTGCTGCTTCTAGGGACACTGTATGTGGAGCCTTTATGAAATATTTTTGCTGAAAATGATTGCAAAGGTGGACTATTCAATAAGACATGGAATAGTTGCTATGCAATTTGAGAGTGCTGATACACAGTGACTGCAGGTGGCAGGGCTGGCCCAGAACAGTTACTGGGCTTTCCAAGAGGAAGGGTGTATGGCTCTGGGCAGAGGGCAGTTGCAGTAAGGAGCAGGAAACTCCATAGCAAACCAGGATTCAGCAGCTTTCAGCTAATTCTGAGCCAGCTTTTTACACCAGAGGCAATTTCAGTATAATGATCTCTTTTCCTAATAACCTAAGGTTGCACAGCTGTGTTTTACCACAGCTGGGAAAGTGGAAGCTTAAGTGCTTTTTGCACAGTGAAATAAGAAGGGGCAGAAGAAACTGTTGTTAAGTCCAGACACAGAAGCTGAAGCTTCACAAATATAAAAGAAATATTAAGCTTAGACACTAGAAATTTAGGTATATAGCATGGGAGGAAGAGAGAGTAGGATCCATTTTTCTCTGAAATATTTTAATTCCGAACAGATATTTTAGGAATTATATCTTACCACTGAATGACCTGAGTAGTCAGAGTTGCAGCTAACTAGGAATGTAAGTAGCATGCTTAGATAATAAAAGTTGGTGGAGTTAGCAGCTCCATGCTGCAGCTAGGAGAAGTGTATGACTCCTGCAGTCAGACCAGGAAAACTTTAAGTACCACTGACCTGCTAACTGTGAGACTCAAGTTCAGTGAGTGAACAGACAGATAAAACTGTTTCCTTGGCTACCCAGAAATCATGTGGAAACATCCATCATACACCTTTCCCCTGCTTTCCTGAGTGATTAGACTCCTCTTCAGCTCTCCATCAATTCCTTTTCATTCCACTCATTCTCTGTTTGCCTCCCAGGTGCTTTATTTTTCAAGTCGTTTGAATGTTGCAGGAAATCATCACTCCTTTTATTTGGAGCCTTTTCTTGGGTGTTGTCTCGCTTCCTCTGGTTTGGATTTTTATTGACACTGATCGCTTCAGGCTGTGGGATGAGGAAGCAGCTGCTGGAGCTAATGTGGCATCACAGCCTCCAAACTCGAGCAGCATCAGCAGGGAACAAGAGCAGGCACGGATAAGAGGCAAGAGAGCTGGTGACAAGGTCACCAGGGAAGGCATGTGTGGGTGGGGGGACACCTGTGTAACCCAGCGTGCTGTGCCACAGCTGCCAGAAGCAAGGGGCCCTTCACAGGCTGTCAGCTTAAAACAGCCTCCTATTTACATGGGAGAATGTTTCCATCATCAGTAGTTTTAGCTATGTTGTAAATAAAAACAAGGATAAATTAAGGGTTTGAAAATTAAAAGTGGGAAGAGAACCAGAAATCCTGTGTTTTGACTCTTACCTCTTCAGTACATTGACAGCCTGAGTAAGCTGCTACTTCTTTTTCATGGTGCAGTTTACTGAGCTAAAATATATTGAAATGTGGGCAGATAAATCTTTTGCTGACACACGAATGTGTTTAATGACCCTAAAGAATTCTTAAAGTGGGTATACATAGAAGCACAATGAGTTAATTTTCCTCTAGCTAATTGCTGGTGGCCTCCAATCTCATTATTCTGTCTGAATTGATGGTTTAGGGATTGCTGCAGTCATAGTGAATGTGCCTGTTGTCCTGCCAGATACTGATTTCCCGGCTGTTAGTTTCTGACATGGTCACAAAACCATTTCAGCAGTCCCATTTCTCATCTGGGCAGGCTGCTTTTACAGTTGCACTACAGATATATAAATTTCTCTGTAAAAGAGTCTTGAGATGAAATATAGAAATTCGTTTTTAACATATCAGAGTGGAAGGATGTAAATCTTATTGTAGTTGCAAACTTGCTTGTGTGACCTTGAATTCTCCCTTTCTAATCTGGAGTGAAATACAGCCATAATCTCCTGTGCTGACCTCTCTACTTTTTAACCGAGATTTGCAGTTCATTTGATATTTTCTGCTATGCAAACATCAGGGTTTATTCTAAATTTGGATTATTGTAAGCATTCACTAAAATAAGCATGTGTGAGAGACACCTAAATGAGGACCCCATGCTAGTAAGTAATACTGCTGCAGGTAACTGCAATTTCTTCTTAATAGCATCACCTTCAGCTTTTGTGCCTTAAAAAGGAGATGTTTGTCTTCAAGAGTAACCCTCATCTTGCCTATTAAATGTCATTATCTCAGCACAGGCTGCCAGTCACAGGTGGCAGGAATAGTGTGGCTGACCCAGTGCCTCACTAGATGTACAAATGTTCTGCTAGAAAAGGTAAACATCACCTTTTCATAAATGAGAGCGTGCTTAGCACACAAAGCAGCAGTACAATGTCTGCACTACTTGTGTGCTTGTCCTGAGGTTATTCCCGTGTTTATCTAGGATCTAAAAACTTTTCACTGGAAAGAACAGCAGCAGACATTCTCAGAAACCTGTGGAATCATTCACTGGGGTCTGTGTCTTTTCACGAATTCTTCTGATAAGTTGGAGGCAATGGTGTTAGCATGTGCTCTGAAAGCAGTGCTTTTAGTGTTTGTGTTTGTAAGTGTAAGAAGTTTATTCTCTCTGTGATAGGCATATTTGTTAGAGTGATTGAAACTTTTTATGGTGTTTATTTGCTTTTCTCTGCAGTGAAAGTAAACAGAGGGACTTATATTCAGGCAGTCTGTAGTGTAAAAGGTGGAACTCTTTCATGCAGACAGCATTGATCTAAGGTCTACCTTCAGCTGGTGACAAGTGCTCTGAATTCCCTGTGCTCATGAGCATTTGTGTGGAATTTAGATCAGTTTAACATGGATTGGGAGATGCCACAGCCTGAAGCAGAAGAGCACTTTCAATTGAGTGCTGACGTGAGGTGCTGGGCAGGGCTCACACATTGCTGAGTGATGCTTGCATCGTTTTCAGACATGACTTGTTGCACAAAACAGCTGGGATGAGAGAGGAAGAGTGCTGGATTTCCGGGTCAATGCTTTGTTTTCACGCTGAGTACTTTCCCTGTGAGCTTTGCCCAGCTCCAGAGGGATCTGACACTGCCTGGCCAGAAGTCAGCACGTATTTACTGAAGGAAGGCAGACCTGGGACACTGTGAGGGTAGAACTGACAGGTATTAAAAAGACTTGGGAGTCACTGGGCAGAAAACATCAAAACAGACCTCACCTGAAAAATACTGTGGGACTGGTAAGTAAATAATATTATGCAACAGGGAAAGCATTGGGATTTTCTTATAATTGATAGGTGGCCTAAGGCACAGTCTTGAATCAAAGTTTGTAGCTCTAACTTTTCTTGTGTTGGTACAGCACTAGGAGAAATCCCATCTCCGGGGAAGCTTGGGATTCCTTCCCACCCTCTACGTCTCTGTGACTGCTAATGAGTCAGGAAGAAAAAATCTCAGGTCTCACATTTGTTCTGGATTTCTGAAACTAATTCCTGGCAGCCTCACAGATTTCCTGGGTGATGTGGGCAATATTGTTTTCTCTCACATTATCTGTTTCCTAAATAGCTCCTTGTTAACACTGGTTGTTTATTTAGACAGACGTCTAAGAAGTAGGATATAAAAGATTAGGGCTTTATGGCTTTTCTGGGCAGGTTTCATCTTTAGTCTCCTAGTGCTGTGGCAATGAAATTATTACAGCAAATGAATCAGCTCATTCAGCATTGTGGAGTCAGGTTTCCTACACCCCAGGGCAGTGCCTCACTGCAGGTTAGTTTTTCACTGCCCCAGAGGCTGTTTAGTGGCATGTCTCCAAAGGGAGCTATAGAGATTGAGGCCAGTGATTTCCAGATAATGGATCTGTGCTGTGGAGCTCATCACTCTTGGGAGTGATTCCATAATTCTTTCCAGGGACTGTAGATGCCTTTACAGTCTGTGGGGAAAAGGCAATCCATGAGTTTTCAGTAAACCCTTAGATTGACATGTTGGCCTTTGGTCCAAACCAGAAAGTGATGAGGATCACTGGAGCAAGGTGTGTTTAGGGAGAAAGGTGTGTTTTCATCTCTGTATTCTGGAAGATGGGGTGGGGAATGGAAGAGTCTGTTTGTCCTTCCCTTCTGAAGAAGCCAGGTGTGAGGGTGCTGGGATATCAGAGAGGTCCAAGAAAGCCTGGATTAGATCCCCACGTCCCTTGAGTGCCAGAGTTCCTGGGCTGCTGTATTCTGAACAATTCTTTCTCCATCTCCTGTCTCTTTATGAACTTTTTCATGCCTGATACTTGGTTGCAATCCTGAAGTGTGTTGCAATATCTCACTGTTCATAATCTCTGCCAGTACTAAGAAAGTTTGTCCACAAACTCTACTCTGACCTGGCCATATAGATCCTGTGCTTTGAAACAGCTCTTACAAAGTTGAGAATACAGAATGACTAAGGTTTTTCTGATCAGTTTTTTTCCACCAAAATTATGCATCTTCAGAGAAAGAAAACTGCAGACTGAATCTGGCAAATAGCTTTAAATCTTCACAATTAGTAAACAAAATCGTCCTAAATTTCAACACTTTCAGAAGTATCTAAAAATTTTAAATACCAGGTTTTAAATAACTTTCTAATGTGATTATTCTGAAAGTTTAAAAACACTTGAAGTTTTATAACCTTGTTTCAGGATTAATGAAATGTTTGGTATGATCCAAATATATTTTTAGTTTCCTGAGTCCATTAGCGTATTTTAGCTTTTATTGTTGGAAATACAAGTGTTTTCATTTCAGGTTGACCCACACTACATCACTATTATTATATTTATTGTCTACATTATATTCTTTATTTATGTTATTATCAGTTTTATTGTTTAGTACTATAATATTATATTGACTATAATACTATATATTAATAATATATTATATAATGAATACTATATATTAATATTTATATATAATGTGTCATATTATATTATGTTATATTATATTATATTATATTATATTATATTATATTATATTATATTATATTATATTATATTATATTATATTATATTATATTATATTATATTATATTATACTATATTATATTATATTATTATATGCACTAGAATCCACATTTAGTAGTGATGCAAAAGAACAAATTAGATGCACTTCTGCAAAATTAGGATACTGCCTTGATTTCAAATGTCCCTTCCAAATATGGAACAGTCTGGGGGGTCAGCTTGTGCCTGTGTCTGGTACCTGCTTCCAAAGGGGGCCTGGTTTGCAAGTGTTTGTGTGATTTAAGGTTAAGGGGACGTGTGCACTGAGCTCAGGGAGTTTGGTTCAGCAGAGCAAGGTCAAGCCCAAGCAAGAAAGGTTTTGCTGCCTTATGCAGATCAAAGGGTTTCTGCTACCAGCAAGCTGCTGGCCCTGTCTGTGGCATGGGAAATTATGCAGCATCTGAACTCTTAGATGGGTAACATGACAAGAATCTGCCTCTTGGCTTTTGCCTTCGTGATGTACTTGATGGCCAGGCCTTATAACAAAGTTGGTTACTCAAAAACCCCGTCAGTTTTCTCCCCAGAAGGAATGAACATGAACCTAAAACAAGGACCACAAACTTGCCTCTACCTAATCAAGTGCTCCTTTCAGGGAATAAGAGCAACATAATGCAACTAAAGACATCAAAATGCTGAAAAAAGCAATCCCTGAAACCCAAATGCTCACAGAGAAGAGATGCCATCCGAAAAACCTCATACAAAGTGCTGATGAAAATGTAAGAGGGAGAAAAGCACTCTCTGATTAACTTTTGTTTGGTTGGGGTTTTTTTTAATATGTTTTACCCATCACTGCTGTGAAACACATACTTGCAAAATTAGGCAGTGGAAGCAAAGAATGCTAACTCAGCACTGTCTTCTGTAGCAGACTGGTATTTAACCACCCCAAAAAAGAATAAATTACTGTAGTAACAATCAGGAATAGATACATGAAGGAAACCAAAACAAACAAGGACTACTAGGGGACAAAGGAATGGTAAAACAAGCATTCTTGGGTGCCACAAAATCAGTCATTCTCTACAGAGCCATCGGGTAAGGGAGTGGAAATTGATACTCACAGAATTTCACCAGGAGGTATTTGGTTTCCTTCAATGCTCTGTCAAAGTTGCTCGGTTTTAGCAAGAGGACATGGTTCTCCTTTTTTATTTTGGGGAGCTTGGTTTTCTTTAGCTTTGCTTCATTTGGGCTTATGCTGTCTGCTGCCAGGAAGCTTGTGAGAAACAACAGTAGAAGAAGGAAAAATGGATGCATCTTCATCTTGTCCTGCCTTTATCTAGATACTGAAAAAGAAAGAAGCAAAGGAGCATTAAGCAGTAGGGTTTGCTGCTCAAATGTCTGCAGCTGTATCAGCCAAACCAAGAGCCTGATAAGGCTGATAACAGTCCACCACCAGTGGAGCCAATTGCACCTTTCCAATGGAAGATTAAATTAGTTAAGTACTTCTCCATCTTTAGCAGTGTTTGGAGGAGGGGAGAAAGTGTTTATGGGGAAGTTGAGTTTACTGTTTCTGTAAATAAACAACCCAGGGAGAAGGAAACACTTGTCTACAGAAGCACCAGTGGGTTCAGATTGCACAGGTGTAATCAGACACCCTTCTCTTGTCAGGGCTGCAGACAAAGCAGCAGGTCAGGTACCTGGGACAGTATTTGAGGGCTGCTCCTCTGCCTGATATTTGCTTGTCTCTTGCACTTATGGGTCTACTGATTGTGGATCTGACTGAGAGTGTGCTGAAGTCAGGGAAAAACTCTCATTTCTTTGCATAGGTAATTTTAATGTCTGTAACTCTTCGATGTTTTGTCTGTGAGGCTCCCCTCTGTACTTAAGTGCCAAGCTGTAGTTCAAGTAAGATACTACTTCAAGGGTTAAACCAGAAGATTTTGCCACTGGTTTTCAGTAGTAACAGTTTTCTGTGAAATAAACTGAAGGGACTAAATGTACCAATTCATCCTTAGGATAGCTATCAACTGTGCATGTGAACTATGAGGCCTCACTACACAGTCTTTTCAGAACATTCAAAAAATATCTTACAAAAATATCAAGATTCTGGAATTTCTTCAATTTACTAAGGAATTATTGTTTCTGTAAACACCTGCCAGTCCATAGTTGTAGCAGAAACATCTTTGACCCTTAAACTCTTATGAAATTTGTGAACTTTATCCCCAAAGCTGTATCTGGTAGAGGAGATCAGGTATTCTAGTGATTGTTTCAGTGGCACGAAGGACAGAGCTGACTTGACAACCCATGAGTCTGGATTAGTAGAATCAAGAAGAAATTCCTTCAATAATGACTCTTTCTTCTTGAGGAGTAGTAAGTGATGCTTTGCACCTCTTGCCTTTAGCAGATTTTTTATCCAGGAGGGCACCACTAAAAAGAAGGCATGTTCATAAGGGGGGTTGATGTGGTAGCCTCCATTTTCTGTGGGTGGAGGATCTTGGGGAGCATATTGCTGCAATTTAGTTTGTTTTCCTGCCTGCTGTGAGTGGGGCTGAGTTTCCAGCAAACTTTTCTATCAGTCTCAAAAGCTTCGTGTTGTAATGCACCTTGAGATGTGTTCTATTAGTACTTGTAGAGCTGTGCCTAATGAAATCAGGAGCTGTGTATTCAGGCTGCTTGCAAGATAAGATCACACATAAATACAGATTCAGTAATCAGGTACTAAAGGAGAAAAAGAAGTAGAAAGATAAGAGTCTCCCATTTGACTTTGTGGTCTCTTTCTCTTCATAACAGAAAGAAAGAAGACATCTTTCCTTTCCAAACATGTCTTTCAAGCAACATACTAGTAAGGTTAAAAAGCATCTCTAGAATTGCAGGCTAAAACTAACAAGGTTTGTTTGAGCTGAGCAGGCAGTGTTTAAGCTCAGAACACAGCCTAAGGCTCCCAGAGAAAAGGCAGGATGACAAAACCATTTGCTGAGAGAGCTGGTTTTCCCGTCTTCCACTAAAACAAATTTTTGTCAACTTAAATCCCTCCTGGAAACCTCCTACCAGGAAATAGGCTCCATCATGGAAAGGGCTTCTAACTTCTGTGTCCTGAAAGGAAACTGCAGAAAAAGGGGAAGCATACAACAGTCCATTCTGCCAGGACAGATTTGCAGTGAGGAAAGGAGTGAGATTTAGGTGGAACTGAACTGGTGGAGAGCAATGTTTTCTTTTAGACATAGAGCAGATAAGGTCACATTCTGTACATTTCTTCATCAGTACTAGCTAGCTTTGGCTTCCTTTTTTGTGCTTTGTAGTTTGAGAGCTATTGAAAATCTGCCCTCTGCAGAAATCACAGTCCAGTCAGCAGGAAACACTGGATTCAGAATAAATAATATCCTAGAGCCTTCTTCTTAGTTACCACTTACACCCTTTAAAATATGTGATTAAGAGCCATTAGACATGCCTTATATGTGCTCCTTCTGTCTCAATTTCTCTGGTTTGCCTTGCAAAGACAGTGATTTCAGAGTGATGCCAGTTACTGTTATTTATTGGCATTGAACACTGGAAGCTCTCACTACACCTACGCTTGTAATAAATAATGCAAAGGTGAAAGTAACTGCATAGAATCCCTGGGAAACAGGTATGTACTGCTGGCTATTAAATAAGGAAAACATCATGGCACAAAAAAGATTAAAAGCAAAGCTGATTTCATTGAATTGGGGAAAAAAATCCCTTAGATATATGGGTATATCCTTAAGGACTTTGTTACACTCAGAACAAGTTTATGATTCTGCACCTGTGAGTGAAAATCCAGTTTTCTTGACTTTCAGGGTTGGGCTTTAAATACCTGTGGCATTATCCATGCTGTCTCTTCCATATGTACCTGTACTAGGAGAAACTAGAAGTGTTGGCACTTTCTTTGCAAGTTCATTTTACAACATGTATCTTTTCCTAAGCTGCAAACTTCAGCTGAAGTGTAAAGCAAATGGAAGTCTTTGACACTCCACCTTTGCTTACCTACTGTCTATTTTGTGCTTGTTTCATTCCCTCAAAGACAATAGAACTCATAAGAAAATAAATCAGAGATTCATCACTTTTATTGGTGCATAAATTCAGTGTGACTCGCCATCTAGTGCAAGTTTAAGGCATAACATAATTACAGAGAGAGTTTTAAGTCAAGGTGATAGTCTCCTAAAATACTTTAAAAGTAGTGGCATTTTATTTCTGTAAGCAGGCAAAGTAACATAAAATTTACAGGAATCCAGACGTAGATATTGAGAAAAGGACTGGCAAGTGAAATTTTAGAGATGAGATATGAGAGTCATTCATCAGCTGACAAAATAGAGGACAAATATTCTAACGAAAAGCACTGCACTATCCCTTTACAAGAAAAGAAGGAACATAAAATAATAGGGAAAACAGGGATGTGTTCAAACAACCTATTTATTCAAGCTGGTTTGCATTAATTCATCCAGTATCACGAACTAGACGGCATCCAATAACTGTCTGGTTTAAAATGTATTTTCTTTCATTCCAGGTGACTGATTCATAAGGTGTACACCTGATTCTTCCCTTCACCATCTGATAAAACATCATATATCATGAGAACATTTATTAAATCCTGGATTCCTCAGTGTTCGTGGATTCTCAGGTCACCTTCCAGATCATTCCATGGAAATAACAGGCTTCTTACATCTCAGATTGTTTCCTATTATGAATCTATAAACCGGTGCAAAACGGAGCTTCCAGAATATTTCAACTTTGCAAGTGATGTCTTAGATGAGTGGGCACGACTGGAAAAGGTAGTATTTGACTTTTATTTTATAGACATTGAGTTGTAGTTTAACCCCAGCTGTCAAGTAAAAACCACAGTGCTGCTGGATCACACACACACATAGACACACACACACTCCCCAGTGGGATGGGGAGGAGAATTAGAAGAATAAAAAAGGTAAAACCCATGGGTTAAGGAAAGAACAGTTTAAGAATTGAAATAAAATATAAGAAGAGGAAGAATATTAATAATAATTATCACTATTGTAGAAGTATTAGTGGAAGTAGCAGTGATGAAAAGGGAGAAAACAAAAAGAGAGAGCAACAAAGAAAACCCAGAAAAGACAAATGATGCACAACACAACTGTCCAATGATCAACACCCAGCCTGTTCCCAAACAGTGAGTGGCACCTCTCAACCAACTTCCCACCAGGATATAAACAGAGCAGGATCTTCTGTGCTGTGGAATATCCCTTGGACAGTTCAGGTCAGCTGTCTATGATCTCTCCAGCTTTTCATGCACCTCCTTGTTGGCAGAGTGTGAAAAAATGGGAAGTCCTTGCTTTAGTTGTTGCTAAGCAGTGCTTACTCTATCCCAGGCAAAACCTGGACAAAGTGGAACGAATCTCAGAGGATACAGTTTTACTGATGGATCCTGGATAATATTGGCATCATTTTATTTTGTTTGTCAGAAAGATGGGTATCACCCTAAGAGAGTAGTTGCCAAGGATGATTTACATTGAAATGAAACCTTTTAAGGTTTGTCTTATTTGAATATCTTCTCACATATTGTAGGATGGAAGAAAACCAGCAAATCCAGCTTTTTGGTGGGTCAATGATGAGGGAGAAGAGGTGAAGTGGAGCTTTGAGGAGCTGGGCTCTCTGTCCAGGAAGGCAGCCAATGTCCTTTCTGAGGCCTGTGGTTTGCAGAGAGGAGACAGAGTCATTGCAGTTCTGCCTCGTGTTCCTGAGTGGTGGCTCCTGAATGTGGCCTGCATGCGAACAGGTGAGGGACTCCCTGACTGTTGGGTGCAGAGAGAAAGCAAATACAGGCTACAAGCCCTGTGTTAGATGGCAGTGAAGAAAATGCACACAGGAACATTCTAATGTGACCTCTACAACTGATCTTTTGCCTAGAAGGAGAATTGGCAGCACCCACACAGGAGCCACAGGGACAGACATGGTCCAGTCAAATGGCATCCTCAGGTGAAGCCATGAGGGGTGAATGGCTGCAGCCTAAAGCCAGGCTTGACCACATCCATTGTAAGGGAGATGAATATATAATGGAAGAATTTATATGATTAGAGTCATTAATAATGCAATATATCTACTTTGTTCTGCTGTTAAACTGCTAAACATCTATGATGGATAAAGTCAGCATCAACAGAGAGACACAATCAAGTATCTTTGGGAAATACTGAGTTTTCTCAATTGCTTTTTTCCAGGAATTGTCCTTATTCCAGGAACATCCCAGCTAACAGCCAAAGACATCTCATACCGACTCCAGGCTTCAAAGGCCAAGTGTATCATTACCAGTGACACACTGGCACCTGCAGTGGAATCTGTCCTGCCTGGCAGCCAGTTCCTGAAAAGTAAACTCATTGTAGGCCAAGGGAGCAGGGCTGGGTGGCTGAACCTCAAAGAACTCCTTGCGTGAGTATCCAGCTCTTTCACCATCATGCCTGTGAGCTGAGGGGAGCTGTACCAGTCAGGTGACATTGCTGAGTTTTAGGGGGAATTTTCAAAATCCAAATGAGTTACATTTTTGCATCCCTCTGTCAGCTTCCTGTTTTGTGATTACATTGGTAGAGGTTCACCCAATCCAGGTTTTGGGAGCCAAGTTCATGTCCTTCAGCTTCACTTAGCAGCCTGCTAGCTTTTAGAAGCAATCTGCTTCTACTGTCATCACCAGACATGCACAGAGTTCTAAACCAATGTTAAGAACTTGTCTGCTGGAGCCCATTCTAATGGCTCTTGATTAAATGGGAAAATACCCATTGCCAACTCTTGGTGCTCAGTTATTTCTTCCCTTTACTATCCTGACAGCTCAGAGGATCTGAATTGTCCATCAGTCTCTTGAACATAAATGGTATCCTCTTAGTAATAAGACCACTGTCCTTGGCATAATAACCTTAGTTATTGATTTCAAGTTGGAGGTTGGTTTTTGCTTGTGTGAGGCAGCCACTGATTTTTGGCTGCTGTTCCATAATCAGCACGTGGAGTGTCCTTGCTAAAACAGTTGCAGATAAAGTCACTGAAATATTCTGTGGTATTAAAAGTTGTGCCATACAGGGCATACTCATTGAAAGAAAAATGTGTTCTCTAACTGTTCTTACCTGTGTTACACTTATTTAATGTATTTTTGTTTGCTAATTTGAGTTTCCCAGCCAATGCACCAATTATGTAGTGGGTTTAGTGCCAGTGCACCCACTGATAATTATTTTTTCATTTCCTACTGTTAGTTATGGATTAGGAGGAAGAGGGCAAAACAGGCTCAAAACTTTACAGGGTAGAAATGGTAAGAAAATCAGAATAAACCTTTAGAACTTTCTCCCCCCGGCCTTCTTTTCCTTCCCACTGACAACATAAAGAGACAAAGCCTGGGGCTTTCAATCAGTTTATCACCTCTAGAAT
The DNA here is from genome assembly GCA_037013685.1 of Acridotheres tristis. Taxonomy (NCBI): domain Eukaryota; kingdom Metazoa; phylum Chordata; class Aves; order Passeriformes; family Sturnidae; genus Acridotheres; species Acridotheres tristis. Next base: position 7,299,689 of record CM072901.1, read on the forward strand.
AGTCTTTCTTCAGTTCTTTTAGAGAGAGGAGTCTCTCTCTCTTGTGATGCTATGGAAATAGTTCTCACGGCTTCAATGTCACAGCAAATCAGCTACCCAAGAAAGGAAAAATCTGTTTACAGTGTGAAAGTCCCTCCATACCTTGCAGCTTTCCCACAGCTGCTTTCATGGGCCAAGTCAACATATTGGGGTACAATTCTAAGGATGAGCTGCTCTAGTATAGAAACAAAAGTTCTTTTATCTCTGGGAACAAAGGTTTTCTGCTCCCATCTCTGGAGGCAAAATTTCTCATCTCTCTCAGTTCAAGCTTGTCATTGGATTACAGCTAATGCAACAACTGCTCATTTCAATACTGGTGCCTCAGCTTACAGTTGTGTTAGAATGCTACATCTCCCCATTTCTATGCATTTCTACGAGCTACAGAGGAAAAGTCTGACGTACCAATTATATCTTCCCTATAACCTTACAAGAGGATTTCAGCCCAAGACTAATATATCTCCTCAAATCCCCTCCCATCTAGAATTTGACTCCTTCACTGATCTCAGAGTCCCAAGTTGTTTCCTCTATGTGTCCTCACCCTTTTCGTGATTTGCGAGAGAATGGTGTTCATAGGCTCATTTGGATAAAGCTCATCTCAAGCTTTATCGATTGAAACAGTTTTTATAGAGTTCTACAGCATTAAAAGGTCGACCTTGTCCAGGCTCTGCAATTGAGGAATCGCTGTGTCCCTCCTCGTGGTTGCCGATGGCACTGTGGGAATCATGCTGGCTGCCCATTGCCATCCCTGCACCTTTTCTTCGTGTGGGGCTCGGGGAAAAGAAACAAAACTGCTGCTGCTGCTTTTGTCTGTCTGTCCCCAGCATGGCTGGCTAAAAACAGCCAAGCAAACAAAATCTATTGCAAGTCATGCTGCCCCAGCCATGCCGGTGTGGGCCGCAGAATCCCGGCCCCGGCCATTCCAGGCCTCAGGGCCACCCCCAGTTCCAGCTGTGGGGCCACTCCTGGCCCTGGTCCTGGAGTAAACAAAGTTCATTTTGTGAGCCATGCCGTGGTAGCCATGACCTCGGCCAAGCAGTCTCAGTGGTGCTGGCACAGTCCTGGCTGTGGCATAAACTCCGGCCGAGCCGCAGGCCGAGCCACAGGCTGAGCCCATCCAGCCATGTGGGTCTGGCCCGGGCCCCTCCAAACCAGAAACCAAGAGAGCTTTCCCAGGCTTTGTTCGTTTTTAAATGAGCTTTTCTACAGAGGGTACCGAGCTCTTTTCAGTGCTTTAACCAGGTATCAATCTTCTAACCTAGGTAGCTGACTGGTTCTGTCCAGTCCCCACAGGAAGCCAGTTCTGCAGCTAGTGGACTCCCTCCACAACCAAAAACCAAACCTACGTTTAACCACAACAATTGGTGAGATCATTCAGTTTGGGGACAGGTTCCTGTTGAACTCCTAAATAATAAAAATGTTGCCATGGTGGAAAACTGCATGTAATGACTGGATTATATAATTTCTTCTGAAGGGTTGCATCTGCTGACCATCAATGTGTCAAGACGAGGAGCCAAGACCCAATGCTTATCTATTTTACCAGTGGAACTACGGGCTTCCCAAAAATGGTGATGCAATCCCACAGCAGTTATGGCATTGGATTTACAATCTCTGGCAGGTATTACCTTGCAGTTCCTCCCAGGGTCCTGACTAAGTGACATAATCAGCGTTAAACTGAACATATGACCATAAAATTCCAGTAAATGCAGAATTTAATGATTGTAGGATTTTGCATCCTCCTCATCTTGAAAGTTAAAGGCTACCTTTCCCAAAGCACTCTGAGTTGGAAGCTGGTGGTCAAGGGTCCAGAGAAGTAACTTGTTTAGTGTCCTGGAGAAATGAGCTGTGACTTAGCTGATGTCTCAACTGCACCAGGTGGGGAAAGCCTACTCCAGATGATCGGGGTTCTGCTCTAGATCCAGATTCTGCAACTCAAGACAAAGATGTTTTGCACTGTTCACAAGAAAAATATTAAGTAGGAGGGAATGAAGAGAATAATTAAGACTCTTAACTCTCTCAAATTTTCTACAGAGTCCCACTTGCTGACACCACATCTATTAATGGAAGCCGCCTGCTATTACCTGGGCCTGAGTCTCTCTCATTCTCTGCAGCATTTCTTTCATCTCTGCCTTTTCATCAGGTATTGGATGAACTTGACTCCTTCAGATATAATGTGGAATACCTCTGATACTGGCTGGGTAAAAGCAGCTTGGAGCAGTGTTTTTGCACCATGGATCTGTGGATCCTGTGTCTTTGTACACAATATGCCACAGTTTAAATCAGAAGTTATTGCAGAGGTAAGCTTAATATTTTATATTGTGATATTTATTTCTATTTTACGTAATGGAGGAAACAAACTGGGCTCCAGTTCATAGGTGCCACTGCTCAGTAGCAGCGAGGATAATACTTCCCACATCCGAAAGGAATCATCCCTCCATTTGGTGCCCACTGTGGAACAGGTGTTTTCCCTCTTGGTTAGGCCATGTGTCATGGTGTGAGTGTAGTGGAGAACTGGAGGAAGATGCAGGATATAAAGATCTCGGGATCACTGCTGTGTTGTCCAATATTGAACCTAAACCTCACTTCAGGTATGGAATTGTAGCTGCTGTGGGGTCAGACTGAGTATGGGCCAGAGTATGGCATAAACCTGAACTAAGGCTCTGTTTTCCTGAATTTTTAGTGAGTTGCCAGAGTGCCTATTCCTCCCCTAAGTTATATTAAACCAATCTGCTGATTGATTCCCCTCATCATTGGCCTCTTTTATTAATCACCTGCACATTTACAAGGTCAGACCCAGAATTACACTTTCTTTTCAGCACAATAGCTTCCTGTCTTTCTAGACTCTCTCCAGATATCCCATCACCACCTTCTGCACGGCTCCCACCGCCTTCCGCATGCTGGTCCAACATGATGTGAGCAGGTACAGCAGGGAGGGGAGGGAGCCTGGGGTACAGTGCTGGGACAGCTCTGCATGCTTAGTTCCTTAGGTTCCTTAAATATTTTTTTCTGTTAAATGCAATCTAAGGAGCGCAACTTGCTCTCAATAAAGAAGGCCCTCAGTTTTGAAATGTGAGAATAATTAGCCACAGTGTAGGCTACTTGGGCTTCAGGACTGGGCCTTTGAATAGACAGCACAGAGGAAACAAGGGAGGATTTTTAAGTTGTCACTTCCTCTGGACTTAGGGTTCACAGTTCAGTTTAAGACAATGTTTTAGGCACCATTGCACCATGGAGCTGTTCTCACATGTTTGAGAATGAAGGGAACAGTTAGAGGAGTTTCACATGCTGAGTTATTTGGCAGCTGTTCCCACCAGTTTGTTACTCTGTAAAATACCCAGCTTGTGAGAACTGGTTTGTAAGGAGTTTTCACATCTTTGGTAAGGTACTTACTCTTGTCACAAAGGTCTTTCATCCTGACAAAAGCCAACCCAGATTTAGCAGAGCTCAGCCTCTGTGTACCTATTCATCGTTCCTTTTGCTTTAGGAAATTCTCTGTGTTATATCTGATCTTGACTGTTGGTACATAACTCAGCTTTCCACGCACATCTGATGTGCTTGTTCAGTTTTCTCCTTTTATGTCAGCTCTCCCAAGGAAATATTTTTGTTCATGCGTTTTCCAGCAGGAAAACCTACTTCTAGTGACACAGAGATGAACCATGTCATCTTCAGTGGCACCTCCAGCAATCTAGGAGTCTAGTCCAGGTGTGCATAATAGGATGATTACTGCCATTTCCAAAGGAGCTTGTGAAGTTTTAGTTGTACTTCCTTGGAAGGCTGAGGGATGCTTTTCTGTTAAATCTATTTACTGTTCTTTTCAAGAGTTAAGACAATTATTTCATTTGCTCTTCCTCTCAAGATACAAGTTCCCGAGTCTGAAACACTGTGTAACTGGAGGGGAAGCACTCAATCCTGAAGTGTTTGCGAAGTGGAAAATCCAGACAGGGCTGGATATCCATGAAGGTTATGGCCAGACCGAAACAGTACGTTTGCAATAAATGTAATTACATTTATTAATTTATTATTTTAAAACTTCACCATTTTTATTTCAAAAGCGAAACTAAGATAGAATATTTGCTCTGGGTATCAAATTGTCCTGTCTGAGGTTTTAATGAAAAATATTAAAGCAGCTCACATCCCAGACTGATGTTCTCAAGAACCACAGTGCTTTGGTCCTGATTCAGCCCTTGTCACAACAAAGTCACAAAGAGGAGTCCTGTCTAATGCAAACAATAATAAAATTTATAAGATGTTGCAACAATTTTAAAAATCCTTTACAAATCTCTTCTGCAGGTGACAATCTGTGCCAATATGAAAGGAATGAAAATTAAACCTGGCTCTTTGGGAAGAGCTGTTCCCCCTTATGATGTGCAGGTACGGGCATAGGTGGCAGCTGTGGGTAGAACAGTGAGGCCGTGCTGTCCGTGGCCCTCAGTGGCCTGCAGGGAGCTGGAGCAGATGCTCCTGTGAGCTGATCAAAGCACTGCTGCTGTGTGTGTCCTTTCTGCAGATCGTAGATGAGCACGGGGCTGTTGTGGCTGCAGGAGAAGAGGGCACCATTGCTGTGCGAGTGCAGCCCACGCGACCCTTCTGTCTGTTCTCCGAGTACTTGGTGAGCCTGACTTGCTGTGTCTGTGCCTGCTGAGAGAGCCGGGAGGCACCCAGGGCAAAGTTCTGCCAGGAGCAGAATTCCATGCAGGATCTTCAGAAGGTCTCACTGGGTTACTTGAGGACTTTGAGCCTGATCAGTGCATAGTTCCAGGAACAGACTGACTGACAGTGTAGCTTCAAAATGCAACATTAACCAGGGGATGCTTTGTTCCAGTTGTGTATCTAGCAGTTGCCATACACTTCCTGTTCAGAGTGCACTCTTTCCCCTCTATTCCATTCCTGTGTTTGGTTAAACATTATGGAAGAAAACACATAAATTCTTCTCTTATACATCAGAAGCTTAGAGAGTCTTTCCAAGGCTCAAGTATTTTATTCCCTTATACCACTGTCAGAGGTACCCCCACTCCAGCAGTCACTGCAGTCAGAGAAACCTTTGTACAAGAGCCTGTCAGACAAAACATGTTCACAAGATCAACAGCACAAACACAAGCTACAGCAAAACCCCTCACATGTAGAGAATCATACAGCTCTGAGGTAGTGACACACGTAATCAAATACCACTTTTCAAATGGGAATGCTCTACCCACTGAAAGCAGAGCCAGGTTAAGAAAACACACCAAAGAGGAGATATCTTGGTTCAGGTCAAAGGTCCATCTAAGCAACTGTTCATCTGTGGTAGTGCTGAGGTGCAGGACATTCTTAAGGAAACAGTGGAATCAGGCAAACTTAAAGATATTCTCCCCTGTATTGGAACTGTCATATTCAGTAGGTTTTGGGGAACCTACCTATGTTTTTAATCCTCTTCTGAACTCCCATAATGTTTGTATGCTTGTAGCATCCTCATACAATAACCTGCACAAAGTCATTTCTCACTATGTCATAAAAATCTTCTTTACTTTCAATACTGTTATTTCAGGTTTTCACTATGTCTTCTTTTGTCAGAAAGTTTTTCCTGTGTAACCAAGAGATTACACTGGATATGTAGGTCCTGAAGGTCAGATAATGTTTTTTCCTGCAGGTCACCTCATTTGTGTTTGGTTTGGCAATTAAGAGGAAAAACTTTCCTTTCTGTGGAAGTTATTTTGGCAACCTCCTGCAATGATAAATCATTTTCCCTGAACAGAGTGGATTACACATTTTAGCCATTTCCAGTGGTGGATGGGCAGCTTGATAGAGCATGGCCTTTTCTCTATAGAACAGAAATCTCTACTTAAAAAGTGCTTTTGTCCACACTCATATGTTCCCACAACAAAACTGCTAACGTGGTACTGTTTATTTAATTGTAAACATAAAGCAGTACACACTCGCCTTGAGAACAATTGTTCATTTTTAGCATCACTGCAAAGTAAATGCATTAAAATTCACTAACAATAAGATACTTTTTTGAAAATGTTTGACTGTTGCCAGGATAATCCAGAGAAAACTGCTGCCTCTGTGCGTGGAGATTTTTACATCACTGGAGATAGAGGCACTATGGATGAAGAGGGATATGTCTGGTTTGTTGGAAGAGATGATGATATCATTAATTCTGCAGGGTAAGGCATTGCCTTTTAGATTTGCCTGATGAAGGAAAATGCAAAGGCCAGTGGACTGGTGCATGCTGCTGGGGCTGATGTGTCTTTGTGCTCCCCTAGGTACCGCATTGGCCCATTTGAAGTGGAGAGTGCATTGATACAGCACCCAGCAGTCTCAGACGTGGCTGTTGTCAGCAGTCCTGACCCAGTGCGAGGGGAGGTAAAACAAAATAGAAAAAAGATGTAAAAAAACCGCCCTTTATTCTAAACATCAGTATCCCTGTATGTACTAGGCTTCCTCAGAATTCGATATATTGTAGATTTTTGAAATTAAATGGACTAATTTTTTTTAAAATCCATATCTTAATAGATCTTAAAATTTCAGAATTATTTCTTTGTTTGCAGGTTTCAATGGGGGAAAATAGTTTGGCTTTTCAGACTAATAATGACATGCTTTTGTCTAAGCAATGAAATTTCAATTATTTATCATTTTGTCACTTAGTGCACTACAGCAATGACATCCAGAGTGTTTAACTTTTGTTTTATATTTTCCAACTTTGAAACATTTCTTTGAGCAACTGGGATGAGATTTTAATCTCTCTTTATTTTCTGTACTAGATCTTCTTGAAAGTTTAATAATGTAAAAAGTTAAGAAAAAAAAAGTGGAAAATAGCAAAACATTCTCTGCTGCAGAATGGGTCTTTCAGAGCTCAGCAGTTGATAACAAACAGCTTATGAAAAGGGAAATTAAGGAAAAAGCTCACATTTTGGCATTCTCAATTGAGACACTCGCTTTTCACAACAAATGTATTCCTTTATTGCCACCTCTGCAAGTTAATGGAATCCCTTCATTTTTGTGGCACAGGTCGTCAAAGCCTTCATTGTTTTAGCTCCTGATTTTGTATCACACGATCCAGAAAAATTAACTCTTGAACTCCAACAACATGTCAAGAAGGTGACTGCACCTTACAAGTATCCAAGGAAGGTAAGCACAGCCCAAGAAGACAGGCTCTCTCATTGTACCAGAAACGGAGCATTTTTTGTCCTGCCTCATCTCTTTTTCTACAGCATTCTGACAAACACTCCAACCTGAGTTAGATAAAATAAAAGTAGATTACAGGGTCTGTTGCAGCTGTAGCCTTGGGTTGTCTGTGTGTGCTAGAAAGTGCCTGGAGGGAGGCAAAGGCCATGAAATTTTACTTCATGAGGACCCAGTCTTTCTTTCATGGAGTACAGGAGTTTTCACAGCAGCTCAGATGGGCAAGGCATTCCATTCTAACCAGTTCTACCTTGAGCTCTCCTCTGACTCACAGCCACATCAAATCAGAAATTCCTGCTGGCATCAGTGGGTTGGAATCCATCTCTTCTCACTAGGAAAGACACCAGTAACTCCCTGTTCTGAAAGTTGAAGCACTCAGCTCCTAGAGGTCATGGTACATCTCCCTGCAAGTACTGTCTGTGCAGTAGCTACAAAGTGTAGTAAGGAATTTCACCATTCCAGCCATGGTTGTGCAGCTTCCCATGTGTTTGTCCCCAGTTATCCCACGCTAAAAGTGTTTTCACCATCTTTTGTTGCACCTGGGAAATTAACCACAATTGTTTGGCTACAGGGAGCATTTTTGCCTTTCAGGTGGAGTTTGTTCAGGAGCTGCCAAAGACAGCTACTGGGAAAATCCAGAGAAAGGTTCTAAAGAACAAAGAGTGGGCAAGAGAATGACAGCAGCAAAAATGATCTGGAAAACCAGGAGAGAAATTCTCCATCACATGTACCAGCCATAACACATGACACAGAGCAGGTTGTCATGAAGCAAAGCAGAACGAGAACATTGGGAAAAACAAACCGTGGAAGAAAAAGGAGAGAACGTTCTTGTGGATATGTGGTATTGGAACCATTTTTGCCATCGACGTATACATTTTCAGAAGGAAGGAAGTGCAAGTAATTCAAAGTGTGGAATTAGAGAGAGAAAGACTCAGGTTCATACAGACGTCTAGGTTTTTTTACTGCAATTTGTATAAACATCTTTCTTTAAAAAAATGGGTTAAACGATGAAGCTTTGAAAATTCCAAATAAATGAGAAATTAATAAAAATATATTCCTTCTGAGGTGGATATCAGCAATTACTTAATATCCAAAACCTACCACTGTAACATTCTCAAAGTCTCTCAGGGTGGAAGGAAAAAGGCATTTCTTTTTAATGCTTCTCTTCATCATGATGAATTTGTGATCTACCTAAATGATTAAACTGGAGGCAAAAGTGCTTTAGGTTAAGGTGCAAATTATGCACAATAAACAATGGTGTAAATGATTACAAGAAAAAGTTACTCCACAGAAAGAGTTCTGCTGCTTGGTCTGTTTTGTGCCGCCTTGTCTTCTCATTACTCCAGAAGAAGTGAGCAATAAAGCCAGAAGAGTTTCACTCCAAAACCTTTGTGAAGGAATGGTCAGGTTTCACATCTCTAGGGAACAGCTGATCTTTACAGTGCCTCATATGAGAAGCACGTCCTGAAAGGTGAGTGAAATGAATAAAGAGAATCTCCCCCAGCAGCTCTCAGTCTCTCCTGTGTACAGCAGGTAGGTCAGGAAAATGTTATTTATCTGAACTCCTCGTGCTGGTGATCACTGAGCAAAGCAAATGTTGTTAAGTCAGGAATAATAATTTCTGATTCTCACTACTCATTCTGAGAACTTTGCCATTACTGGGTCTTTTCCTCAGTTTTATGTCTTCATTTTCACTTCTACATTTGCAGGTGAGAAAGTGCTAAAATCTTGAAGGCTCTCACGGTCTTCTTGGTGGACAGGTTTGTAGAGTACTCTGGAATCCTAAACTTCAAATGTGTCATCCTTGTCAGTCTTGAATATAATTTGCCTAAATATTCCTAAATACTATGTCCCTCCTCTTTCTCTCATAGTCTATCGTGTAGATTTTGTCATTGTAATGCTGTGAAATATGCAAGTTACAGCTAAATCAGAGAATTAGAGCAGACTGAGAAAAGAGAAACATCTTCCTAAGTGATTAAGGATTGTTTAGAACTGGCCAGTGTTTCTCTGCCACAATGTCCAAGGAGTGTGGAGAACACCATGAATTTATGTTGCTTTTCACAAAAGATCTGTTTGGGGGGTGGGGGAGGTGGGGGAAAATCTGTATCCAGATTGTTTATGTTGGCAGATATCACTGAAAAGATTGTGTTAAGCTCGGGTATTTGAACTAATTTGCCTGGTAGGCAGATTAAATATTACTGTATAAGGTTCTACTAAGGAATAAGGCAATAGTTCCAGTGTTAAATAGTAACTTTTTCTTGAGGAATAGAATTTGACCAATGCTGAGATCTGTGCATCAAAGATGTGAGAATAAATAGTTACGACTTAAGATATGGGACAAGGGGTAAAAGACGATAAAATGAGCTTAAAAATCTGGGGCAAAGGGCAAAACTTTGCAGCTTCACTCAGGTCACAAAACTTTCCCAGGAAAAAGTATTTGATTCAGAGTTTACCTGTGATTTTGTAATGGAAGAGGGCATCTGCAGCAAGCAAATGTAAAACCTCTCTGCCTGGGAAGATCATGGAGCAAATCCTCCTGGAAGATATGCTGAGACATGGAAAAATCAAGGAGGTGTTCTGAGGCAAGCAGTGTGTAAATCAAATTTGGGGGCCTATGCAAGGGATTACTGAAGTGAAAGTTCTTGGGATGGATGTAGTGAATGGACATATGTGTCAGCAGCTGGTGAGGCTAAAGGAGTGAGAATGTCGGTAGAAGTTAGGAAATATTCTTCAGCTCCATGGGAAGGAAAAGGAATGGAGAATCAGCTAGTGAATGCTTTGATGAAGAAGCAGGGACATTCTTCTAATGCAAACACTAACATCTGATGTTGTGTTTGAGGAAGGAAAGTTGTGGGCAATTAACCGCCCCAAACGACACATCAGCTGAGACACAGGAAAGGTGCCAGATTAATACAGGACATTAAGTCCTTAAAACACAGAAGGTAAAAAATACAAGAAAGTGGGATGGGGAACTTCAGATTTATTTGGACCATTCAAACCATCAGTCTGGCAGTGGGCCTGAGTGACTTCAATGAATAGCCCATCAGCTCATAACTGGATTGTCTGGATAACCTCAAGGTTTGTTTGTTATGTTGGTTGTTGTTGTTGTTGTTGTTGCAGGATTCATAACAACAACTCTGCTTATTTTATTAACCTCAAGGCGCCTGTGCTTATTCTTTCTGCATACTGTAATGTTAAATACTCACATTGCAAAAATATAGGAACATGACATAGAAGGAGGATGTGTGTAAACAACCTGTTTATTCAAGCCAGCTGTCATTAATTTATCTAACATCATATATGGGACAGCATCCAATAACTGTCTGGTTTTAAATGTATTTTCTTTCATTCCAGGTGACTGATTCACAAGGTGTACACCTGATTCTTCTCCTCACTGACTGATAAAACATAATTTATCATGAGAACATTTATTAAATCCTGGATTCCTCAGTGTTTGTGGATTCTCAGGTCACCTTCCAGATCATTCCATGGAAACAACAGGCTTCTTACATCTCAGATTGTTTCCTACTATGAACCTATAAACCACTGTAAAAAGGAACTGCCAGAATATTTCAACTTTGCTAGTGATGTCTTAGATGAGTGGGCACGACTGGAAAAGGTAGTATTTGTCTTACTTTATAGACATTGTGCTGTTAACCCCAGCTGTTAACAAAGAACCACAGAGTCCCTGGATCTCACACACACGCATATTCAGTGGGATGGGGAGGAGAATCAAGAGAAAAAAAAAGGTAAAACCCACTGAGTTGAAGAAAGAACAGTTTAAGAATTGAAATGTTATAATAATAATAACCATTATCATATTAGTAGCAGTAGTAGTAGCTCACTTTCCACTGATTGATGCCCAGCCCATCCCCAGACACCTCCCAGCAAACTTCTCCCCAGGGTATAAACTGAGCAGGACCTGCTGTGCTGTGGAATATCTCTTTGGGCAGTTCAGGCCAGCTCTCCTGTCTGGGAGCCCTCCCAGCTTCTCGTGCACCTCTTTGTTGGCAGAGTGTGGTAAACTGGAAAGTCCTTGCCTTACAGTAAGCACTGCTTAGCAACAACTAAAACACCAGTGTGTTATCAATACTACACTCATCCTAAATTCATAAAGCACAGCACTCTACCAGGACTTAGTAAGAAAATTTACTCTATTCCAGGCAAAACGAGGACACAGGGGAGCAAATCTAAGACGATACAATTCCGTTTTCCTCATTGGTACTGGACAATATTATCTGCAGAGTGAAAAGCACCATTCTACTTTGTTTATCAGAAATATAGGTGTCACCCTAAGAGAGTGATTGCCAGGGATGATTTGCTTAGTTACGAGTTATTTGGTATGAAAGTGAAACCTTTTGAGGTTTGTCTTATTTTAATATCTTCTCACATCTTGTAGGATGGAAGAAAACCAGCAAATCCAGCTTTTTGGTGGGTCAATGATGAGGGAGAAGAGGTGAAGTGGAGCTTTGAGGAGCTGGGCTCTCTGTCCAGGAAGGCAGCCAATGTCCTTTCTGAGGCCTGTGGTTTGCAGAGAGGAGACAGAGTCATTGCAGTTCTGCCTCGTGTTCCTGAGTGGTGGCTCCTGAATGTGGCCTGCATGCGAACAGGTGAGGGACTCCCTGACTGTTGGGTGCAGAGAGAAAGCAAATACAGGCTACAAGCCCTGTGTTAGATGGCAGTGAAGAAAATGCACACAGGAACATTCTAATGTGACCTCTACAACTGATCTTTTGCCTAGAAGGAGAATTGGCAGCAGCCACACAGGAGCCACAGGGACAGACATGGTCCAGTCAAATGGCATCCTCAGGTGAAGCCATGAGGGGTGAATGGCTGCAGCCTAAAGCCAGGCTTGACCACATCCATTGTAAGGGAGATGAATGGATAATGGAAGAATTTATGTGATTAGAGTCATTAATAATGCAAGATATCTACTTTGTTCTGCTATTAAACTGCTAAACATCTATGATGGATAAAGTCAGCATCAACAGAGAGACACAATCAAGTATCTTTGGGAAATACTGAGTTTTCTCAATTGCTTTTTTCCAGGAATTGTCCTTATTCCAGGAACATCCCAACTAACAGCCAAAGACATCTCATACCGACTCCAGGCTTCAAAGGCCAAGTGTATCATTACCAGTGACACACTGGCACCTGCAGTGGAATCTGTCCTGCCTGGCAGCCAGTTCCTGAAAAGTAAACTCATTGTAGGCCAAGGGAGCAGGGCTGGGTGGCTGAACCTCAAAGAACTCCTTGCGTGAGTATCCAGCTCTTTCACCATCATGCCTGTGAGCTGAGGGGAGCTGTACCAGTCAGGTGACATTGCTGAGTTTTGGGGGGAATTTTCAAAATCCAAATGAGTTACATTTCTCTCTCAACTCACAGCATTGTGATTGCATTGCATTAAGTACAAATTCATGCAACCCAGGTTTTGGGAGCCAAGTTCAGGTACTTCAGCTTTTTGCTCCTCAGCCTTGTGATTCAGAGTTTACTTATGACAAGCAAGTGTTCTCTAACTTTTCCCTGTGATATATAATGCAACTATTTCATTACTAAGATCATATAACTTGGGGCAACTTTCCTGTTGAACTCCTAAATATTAAAAATACTGATTCCCTTGTGGAAAACTACATGTAGTGACCAGAACATATAATTTCTTCTGAAGGGTTGCATCTGCTGACCATCAATGTGTCAAGACGAGGAGCCAAGACCCAATGATAGTGCATTTTACCAGTGGAACTACGGGCTTCCCAAAAATGGTGATGCAGTCCCACAGCAGTTATGGCATTGGATTTACAATCTCTGGCAGGTATTACCTTGCAGTTCCTCCCAGGGTCCTGACTAAGTGACATGATCAGCGTTAAACTGAACATATGACCATAAAATTCCAGTAATGTAGGCATTTCATGACTGCAGTATCTTGCATTGTCCTCATCATTCCCCTCTCATGGTAAAACCCTTGTTATTAAAAGCTTCTGGAAGGCCCAGTTGAGCTCATCATGTGCAGAGTTGTGTCACTTGCAGGGCTGAAAGCAGAGGAGCAATAAGGACAGTGTCCCTTCAGCCACAGCAGAGGAAGTCAAATACTCTCATGTTGGGCCAACCTTCCCTGAGAGCCAAAGCAACCTTGGGCCATTTCATTACACTTTAAAAGTTACACTTCAGGTTAAATCTGTGGCTTGGTACTGATTTGCTTTTCCTGAAAGTTTTTTCATCTCTGCTTTTTCATCAGGTATTGGATGAACTTGACTCCTTCAGATATAATGTGGAATACCTCTGATACTGGCTGGGCAAAATCAGCCTGGGGCAGTGTTTTTACACCATGGATCTGTGGATCCTGTGTCTTTGTACACAATATGCCACAGTTTAAACCAGAAGTTATTGCAGAGGTGAGTAATCCCCACATCCCAAGCAATCCAAAGGTAGCAGAATGCCTATTCCTCTTCCAAGCTATTTTTCAAAACCACTCAGCCGGATGATTCTCCTCAACATTGGCCTCTTGTAAGGGGCAGAAACCTTAACCTTCCCAAGAATAATACTGGGAAAGTTCTGATCTAGCTCCCTATCACCCATTGGGCTTGAGCCTGGAACACAGATGCCTTAGAAAACCCAAGAAAAAAAACCTTTATTGCAACTACTGCTGTCACTGGTCCTTCATTTACACGAGTGACTTTTGGTTGGACAGAAAGTTCTATATTTTCTACAGGACTTGACTGCCTGGTCCAGCATTTTTATGTTTTCATCTTGCAGACATTTGAGCATGTAAATTGTGTTAATCACCTGCACATTTACAAGGTCAGACCCAGCATTACACTTTCTTTTCAGCACAACAACTTCCTGTCTTTCTAGACTCTCTCCAGATATCCCATCACCACCTTCTGCACAGCTCCCACCGCCTTCCGCATGCTGGTCCAACATGATGTGAGCAGGTACAGCAGGGAGGGGAGGGAGCCTGGGGTACAGTGCTGGGACAGCTCTGCATGCTTAGTTCCTTAGGTTCCTTAAATATTTTTTTCTGTTAAATGCAATCTAAGGAGCACAACTTGCTCTCAATAAAGAAGGCCCTCAGTTTTGAAATGTGAGAATAATTAGCCACAAGTAGGCTACTTGGGCTTCAGGACTGGGCCTTTGAATAGACAGCACAGAGGAAACAAGGGAGGATTTCTAAGTTGTCCCTTCCTCTGGACTTAGGGTTCACAGTTCAGTTTAAGACAATGTTTTAGGCACCATTGCACCATGGAGCTGTTCTCACATGTTTGAGAATGAAGGGAGCAGTTAGAGGAGTTTCACATGCTGAGTTATTTGGCAGCTGTTCCCACCAGTTTGTTACTCTGTAAAATACCCAGCTTGTGAGAATTGGTTTGTAAGGAGTTTTCACATCTTTGGTAAGGTACTTACTCTTGTCACAAAGGTCTTTCATCCTGACAAAAGCCAAGCCAGATTTAGCAGAGCTCAGCCTCTGTCTTCCTATTCATCCTTTCCTTCAGTCTTAGGTGTACTTGGACAGTCGAGGAAGTCTGTTCAGTTAAGGTTGCTCACTGCTTATTTTAGGAGTTAAGAGAATTATTTCATTTGGTCTTTCTCTCAAGCTACAAATTCCCGAGTCTGAAGCACTGTGTAACTGCAGGGGAAGCACTCAATCCTGAAGTATTTGAAAAGTGGAAAATCCAGACAGGGCTGGTTATCCACGAAGCTTATGGCCAGACTGAAACAGTATGTTTCCATTAATTCTTGCACTATACTCATTCAAAGGTAACAAAACCAAAACCACAATATCCTTGATAAATCAATGGAAAAGGTGAGAATCACTTATATAATTAAAAAACGAAAAATACTTTGTATAATTATGATTATACAGATCCAACATCAGCAAGCTGCATATTTTAATGGTTTAGACCCCTGCATAACCATGCCAGAGACACTTCAGATCAAATAAATTTAGGAGATTCCTTTGTCATCTTTACTTTTAAAAAGACTGAAAAAATAATTTGCTCCAGCTATCAATTTGGCCTGAGGTTTTAATCGCAAATATTAAAACAGCTCACATCCCAGACTTCTCTGTAAGAGAACACTGACAAAATTATTAAGAGTCAGATCTCAGGCCTTCTTTCATTTTGCCCTTGAAATTGTCCCAAATTAACTGTCCCATTATTGAAATAAGATCTGTAATAATTTCATATCTGCTGTCCTGCAAAGTCAAGTGTTTGCAGCACAGCCCAGTGGCTCAGACTCAACAAAACCAAGCTCACACAGGTCTGACCTGAAATGCCTCTCAAGCCCTCTCTGATGTTCTCAAGAACCACAGTGCTTTGGTCCTGATTCAGCCCTTGTCACAACAAAGTCACAAAGAGGAGTCCTGTCTAGTGCAAACCATAATAAAATTTATAAGATGTTGCAACAATTTTAAAAATCCTTTACAAATCTCTTCTGCAGGTGACAATCTGTGCCAATATGAAAGGAATGAAAATTAAACCTGGCTCTTTGGGAAGAGCTGTTCCCCCTTATGATGTGCAGGTACGGGCATAGGTGGCAGCTGTGGGTAGAACAGTGAGGCCGTGCTGTCCGTGGCCCTCAGAGGCCTGCACGGAGCTGGAGGAGATGCTCCTGTGAGCTGATCAAAGCACTGCTGCTGTGTGTGTCCTTTCTGCAGATCGTAGATGAGCACGGGGCTGTTGTGGCTGCAGGAGAAGAGGGCACCATTGCTGTGCGAGTGCAGCCCACGCGACCCTTCTGTCTGTTCTCCGAGTACTTGGTGAGCCTGACTTGCTGTGTCTGTGCCTGCTGAGAGAGCCGGGAGGGAGCCAGGGCAAAGTTCTGCCAGGAGCAGAATTCCATGCAGGATCTTCAGAAGGTCTCACTGGGTTACTTGAGGACTTTGAGCCTGATCTGTATGTGGTGGTGCTGAGGTTCAGGACATTCTTAAGAGAACCGTAGAATCAGGCAAACTTAAAGACATTCTTCCCTGCAATTGAACTATCATAATGAATAAGCTTTGGGGGACCTATCTATGTTTTTAATCCTTTTCTCAACCCCCATGATATTTGGATAGTTGTAGCATCCTCGAACAACAATTTGTTCTCACTATGTGATAAGAAACTTCTACAATTTCAATACTATAACTTCTGGTTTTCACTATGTCTTCTGTTGCCAAAGTGTTTTCCTGTGTAACCAAGAATTTACAATGGGTGTAGAGGTCCTATAGGTCAATGCAAATAATGAAGTTTTTCCTGCAGGTGACCTCATTTGAGTTTTGGTCCTGTCAATTAAAGGTAAAAAGTTTCATTAGACAGGAGATTATTGAGGCAACCCCCTGCAATGATAAATCATTTCCCTGAACAGAGTGGATTATATATTTTTGTGGGCTACACATCTGCTATGATGGATGGGCATTTCAATAGAGCATGACCTCTTCTCTCTAGAACAGAAATCTCTACATACACTCTTCAGTGTGTAGTGTTCTTTTCTGTCACATACTTCAGGCATCAAACTGCTAATCAACATAGCTCTGGGGTTTTTTTATTTGAAGGTATAAAACAATATTGAACACACTCATTTTGAGAACAACTTTAAAAATTATTTTTATCATTTTTATCACCACTGGAAAGGAAATGCACTATTTTTCACTAATAATCAAATACCTTTTCTGAAACATTTGATTGTTGCCAGGATGATCCAGAAAAAACTGCTGCCTCTGTGCGTGGAGATTTTTATCTCACTGGAGATAGAGGCACTATGGATGAAGAGGGATATGTCTGGTTTGTTGGAAGAGATGATGATATCATTAATTCTGCAGGGTAAGGCATTGCCTTTTAGATTTGCCTGATGAAGGAAAATGCAAAGGCCAATGGACTGGTGCATGCTGCTGGGGCTGATGTGTCTTTGTGCTCCCCTAGGTACCGCATTGGCCCATTTGAAGTGGAGAGTGCATTGATACAGCACCCAGCAGTCTCAGACGTGGCTGTTGTCAGCAGTCCTGACCCAGTGCGAGGGGAGGTAAAACAAAATAGAAAAAAGATGTAAAAGAAATTCCCCTTCTTGTAATATCTTGGCAGATCTTACCATTTCAGAATTATTTCTTTGCAAGTTTTGATGTGGAAAAATAGTTTGACTTTTCAGACTAATAATGATATGTTTTTGTCTAAGCAATGAAATTTCAATTATTTCTCATTTATCACTAAGCATATAGTGGCAATGATATCCAGAGTGTTTAAATTTTGTTTTATATTTTCTATCTTTGAAACATTTCTTTGAGCAACTGGGATGAAATTTGCAGCTTTGATAAGATATAATGTTAAGGGGAAAAAAAGTTGGAAATATGGAAAAAATCCTCTGCTCTAGAATGGCACAGCAGTTGATAACAAACAGCTTATGAAAAGGGAAATTAAGGAAAAAGCTCACATTTTGGCATTCTCAATTGAGACACTCGCTTTTCACAACAAATGTATTCCTTTATTGCCACCTCTGCAAGTTAATGGAATCCCTTCATTTTTGTGGCACAGGTCGTCAAAGCCTTCATTGTTTTAGCTCCTGATTTTGTATCACACGATCCAGAAAAATTAACTCTTGAACTCCAACAACATGTCAAGAAGGTGACTGCACCTTACAAGTATCCAAGGAAGGTAAGCACAGCCCAAGAAGACAGGCTCTCTGATTGTACCAGAAACGGAGCATTTTTTGTCCTGCCTCATCTCTTTTTCTACAGCATTCTGACAAACACTCCAACCTGAGTTAGATAAAATAAAAGTAGATTACAGGGTCTGTTGCAGCTGTAGCCTTGGGTTGTCTGTGTGTGCTAGAAAGTGCCTGGAGGGAGGCAAAGGCCATGAAATTTTACTTCATGAGGACCCAGTCTTTCTTTCATGGAGTACAGGAGTTTTCACAGCAGCTCAGATGGGCAAGACATTCAGTCAACATTTCATCATCCCAGCCCTGGCTGGGCAGCTTTCCATCCTTTTACCCCCAACCATAATGAAAGTGGGTCTTTATTTCAGCTGGGAATTTAACCAGAATGTATTTTTGCCTTTCAAGATGGAGTTTGTTCAGGAGCTGCCAAAGACAACTACTGGGAAAATCCAGAGAAAGGTTCTAAGGACCAAAGAGTGGGCAGACATATAAAAAGAGCAAGAAGATTCTGGGAAACAAGGAGAGAAATGTTCCATTAGCTGTACCAACCAAAACACATCCAACACAGCACATGTTTATGACCCAGAACCCCTGGAAACATTGGGAAAAACAAACTGTGGAAGAAAAACTAGAAAACACCCATATGTCTTGAGGATATGTGCTATTGGAACCACTTTTGTCATTGACCCACAAATTTTCCAAAGGAAGGACTTGCAAGTTATTCAGAGTGTGAAATGGCAAAGAGAAAGGACAGACCCAAGTGCATACAAAGATTTGATTTTTTTACTGGATATATACATATCCAGTAAAAACATATATAAACATATAAAACCATATGTCTAAATAGCTTCCTTACAAAAAAATAAAGTGTAACTACAACTCTTAAATACATACAAATAAAGGAGAAATTAATAAAATAATCTTTGTCCTGTGGTGAGTATCAGCAGCATATTAATATATTCTTGTCAATAACTACTACTGTAACATTCTCAAATTCTTTCAGGGTGGAAGGAAAAAGACATTTCTTTTTAAATGATTAAAGCTGAGGCAAAAGAAGACACAAAATGCTTTAGGTTAAGGTGCAAATTATGCACAACTAACAATGGTGTAAATGATTACAAGAAAAAAGTTACTACACAGAAAGAGCTTTGCTGATTGGTCTGTTTTGTGCCACAATCTGTTCTCGTTACTTCAGAAGAAGTGAGCAATAAATTCAGAAGGGTTTCACTCCATAACCCTTATGAAGGAGTGCCCAGGTTTCACATCTCCAGGGAATCTTCTCATATGGGAAGCATGTCCTGAAAGGTGAGTGAAATGAATGAAGAGGATCTCCCACAGCAATTCCTGATCTCTAATGTCCACAACATGTATATGGGAAAGCAGGATAGGGAACTTAGCATTTAATTAGCATGTTAAAATCATCAGTCTGGCTCTGACTAGCCCAGTGACTTTAATGAAGAACTCATTAATTCATAACTAGATTATCTTTGGATAATCTCAATATTAATTTTGCTTCTTTTATTGGTTTGGTTTTTGTTCTTTGTTTGTTGTTGCAGGATTCATAGCAACAGCTCTGCAATCTTCTTATACAGTCTACAGCATCTAGACACATTATCTTCTGCCATGAAATTGCTGTTTAAATTACAGAGTTTAAAACTCCTGTGGACTCTGAAGCCTCCTAATAGGACTTTCCATGGACATCCCAGGCTTCTTTCCTGTGATGTATATTCCCAGTATGAGTCCATCAGACTGGGCAAACAGGAGATACCAAAGTACTTTAACTTTGCAAGTGATGTACTGGATAAATGGTCTGAGATTGAAAAGGTAGGTGACCTTCTGTTGTGTCAATGACATACTTAAATTTTAAATTTCATTTGTAATAAGATGGGGTTTTCTTCTTCATAAAATCAACCAGTGACCAAACCAAATTTGAATTATGAAATTATACAAAAGTTCATTGTTTCTTGCTTTATTTATTGTTATTTTGTAGGAGCAATAATGCATAGTATAAGGCTTAAATTGAAATAGGATCCAGACTAGGACTTAGGTCTAGAGACAATTAGGCTGGTAAACATTTCAGATTCAGAAAAGAAGAATCTATTTGGGATACCTGAGCTTGATGAATAGCAAATCTTGATCCTTTAAGGACAAGAAAAAAAAAAAAAGCTTATATGCCAGCTGTCAAATACTCAGATCTTCCATCATTTACAGATCTCTGTGCATTATTATTTCAAGGTATTTCAGAAGAAAATCTTTTATGTTTTAATTCCTATGATTTGTAGGCTGGAAAGAGACCATCAAACCCTGCTTTCTGGTGGATAAGTGGTGAAGGAGAAGAAGTGAAGTGGAGCTTTGAGGAGCTGGGGTTCCTGTCTCGGAAAGTGGCCAATGTGCTGACTAAAGAATGTGGGCTGCAGAAGGGAGACAAGCTTATCCTGATCCTACCACGAATTCCAGAATGGTGGCTGGTCAAGGTGGCTTGTATGCGAGCAGGTCAGTGAGGTAAAATGGTCCATGCAAATCGGTTGAGAGAATCAAGAATGGATTTATCAAGGAAAAACTGTGCAATAACCCAGTGAGTGGACTAGCTGCCAGGCAGTCCTGAAGGATTCTCACTAGGGGCCATGGGAGAGGTAATTCATGCAGTGGGCAAGAAGATGCCAGAAGGCAGGGAAGAGCCATGGAAGTCACCAGGTAGATCCACATTTCCTTCCTGACAGGAGAGCACAGGCATCTGCATTAATCCAATCTAACTGTTTGGCTGGAGAACACCAGGGCAAATCTGTCTTGGAGATCAGTTTGGCAATAGTTAATAGCTTATGTTCTTAGAAAAGAATCAGATGTAGAAAAAATGCCAACATGAACTAACTTTATCTCTCTTCCAGGAATTGTCATAATCCCAGGAACATCCCAGTTGTCAGCCAAAGACATACTGTACCGACTCCAGGCGTCAAAGGCCACGTGCATCATTACCACTGACAAACTGGCTCCTGCAGTGGACTCAGTGGCATCCCAGTGCCAGCTCCTGAAAAACAAGCTAATGGTGTCCAAAGGCAGTAGGGAGGGGTGGCTGAACTTCACTGAGTTGTACCAGTGAGTATGACTTAGTCGCACTGCAGTCACAAGGACAAAGCAGACCTGTTTCCACAAACTCAGCTACAACAGTTGAAGTTATAATTACGTTTTTCTTTTTACAGAAACCAATCTGCTGACCATTCTTGCATTAAAACAAAGATTCAAGACCCAATGATTATCTTCTTTACCAGTGGAACTACAGGTTCTCCAAAGATGACTCAACATTCCCAGGGTAGTCTTGGTTTCAGACCCCTTCTAAGTGAAAGGTATGAAAGAGTTAAGCCTGGTTGAACATAAGATAATTGAAGCTGCATGGTAGAGCTATTGTAAAAAATTTCTGAATAAGAAATACCAGTGTACATCCCCAGCCCTTCTCCTTTTGAAATCAGAGTTAAAACCCCATCAAATTGCTAGGGATTAAGATCACCCCAGTGTCTCAATCTTCCAATTAATACCTCTTACCCTCTTTCTGGGTGCTTTTCATTATCTTTTCTTTTTTTTTTTTTTTCTGTTCTATCAGGTACTGGTTGGATTTGACTCCCTCTGACGTGATATGGAACACAGCAGACACAGGATGGATACTAACCTCAATAGCATCTTTTTTTGATCCCTGGGTTTTTGGGTCGTGCATCTTTATACATAAGCTACCACAGACTGACTCAGCAGTCATCCTAAATGTAAGGGAAAAACTCATGGTAATGGATTCACCTGCAGAGAGCATGCCAAAAACAATTCCTGACAGCATCCACAGATTTCACGAGGGTTGTGTTTATAGTAGTGTTTGAGATGTTGTATTTGTTGTGTAAAGCCCCTACTTTCATTTTTAATGTATACAGAAGGGGACAAACATGCAATCCATTCATACATTTTGCTCATAGCTGGTGAGTACGTGAATGAAAATCATCCAAAAGCAGCACTAAATGTCTGCCATTCATTCTAGTGACTGTGGGAATAATATCAGTGGGTATTAATGCAGAAATTAAATGTTTCTCTGCCCACACCAACCAAGATGAAAGTGAACACCTCCCTGTGATGGAGACAGAGGAGGAACTATCCTCCCCATGCCCAAAGCTGTGTCAGGTAGATGTGTTAGCATAGGATTTTTGTAATCAAATACAAATACTCTCTGCATATTGCACCAACTGCAGGAGGGTTCCTCACCCAACAGAGGGTGCAGTGCTTTTACACAGGGGGCAAATGTACTTCTCCTTTCTGTGTCACCTGTTTACTGTACATTCCCAAGGCAGTTTTTTATCTGAGATTCACATGTCCTTCTTGTTGTTTAACCCTCTAGACTCTCTGCAGGTTCCCAGTTGATGCCCTGGTTGGTGCTCCAACATTGTTCCGCATGCTAGTGCAAGAAGATCTCTCCAAGTATGTAAAAAATTTATTTACTAATGTTTAATTGACCCCAACAAAATTTAGTAATCTCCTATATCTAACTGCTTGACACAAAATAGATTAATAATTTAGTTTAAAATAACATTCACGAGAAGACCATCATGCAAAATTTGAGTTTTGCTGAGCTTTTTAATCAGAGAAACTTGATGTTTTCCCACAGAAATTTGAGACTTAGGAGACTGTACTTGTTAGTATGAAACTGAGACTGTTAAATACTTTGTCGTAATTTTTTTTAAATCACATAAATTATCCACACTTTGGGAAGGACTTCATCCTAGAAAGTGCATGTCAGCGTAACTCTGAGGTAATTATTTGTTGTGGCAGTTGTACCTCAGCCCCTGCTCCAGTTCTCACTGCCTGTTGCTCCTTCCTTCTCTCCTGAACTTTCTCGCTTGGCCTGTTGCAGAGGGTCAGCAATCAGGGCCCTGGCTCAGCACATCAGTATTTGGTTATTTATAATCCCAGCTGACTTCAGCAAAAATTTTATTTTTCACATGTTTAACTCTGACTGCTACTTATGTAGAGTGTTGAGCGCAGAGTGATATTCTTGTTATATGGTTAGCACAAGGATCAGGACCCCTCTGATTTCCCCACTTTGTGGCACTAACTCTCCCAGTAAACAGCTCACCCTTGAATGCTCCTGGTCTCCCCCTCTAGATTTAAGTATTGCCTTTCTTGTTTTTAACTCCCTGTGAAGATACAAATTCATGAACCTGAAGTACTGCATGAGTGGAGGGGAACCACTCAACCCAGAAGTCATGGAGCAGTGGGAGAGCCAGACGGGGCTGGACATCCATGAAGTGTATGGCCAGACTGAAACGGTACATCTGTAGGGACAACAGCCTATTATATCTTTGGAATTTCTTTTTTGCTGTAAGGTTTGCTTTGTAAGAACACAGTCCGTTTCCTCCTTCACATTTCTGTGGATGTTTCAGTAATTCCCTTCCCTGGTTACCTCTGAAAGAACTTCCTGTCATGGCTCTCCTCACAGAACCTGCCGTAAACGTGGGAGTTTGGGAGGAAATGTGCTGTTCTATTTCCACAAATGTCCTTAAGATAATTCCAAGTAACAGTGACAGTCAAGAGGGCAGAGTTTGAATCTAAGGGAAGAAGACTGGTTAGCAGAGGACATGAATTTTTCACAGAGAATGGAACAGGATCCTTTCAGGGACTTTTATGATTTTGCTTATCTGTACCATACAGCACTGACACCTAGGATCCTGTGAATCTTAATTCCTTACTTTGGAATTAGTCTGGAAACTACATGTAATGAATTGAGTGTGAATGTAGCAATTTTCTATTGCAAACTTTTGGTTTGATTTTGATTTTTACAGGGAATAATCTGCTCTGTTTGTAAAGGAATGAAGATTAAACCTGGATCAATGGGGAAAGCAGCTCCCCTTTATGATGTTCAGGTTTGTTGCTTGCTCTTTAGATTCTGTCACAGGGGATTTTTGGTTTGGTTGGATTTGTGTCTGGAGTTTGTTTTTCCATTGGACTAAAATAAGAATTGTTTTTCATTCTAGATCATAGACAAAAATGCCAATATCCTGCCTCCAGGACAACAGGGGGAAATTGCTATCAGAAGCAAACCTATAAGACCACTTGGTTTTTTCTCTGAATATTTAGTAAGAACTTCATTTTATTCCTCACCACCACTACCAATTTCCCCAAAGGCTCTCCAATTGCATATTGGTCCTAAAGGCTGGACATTTTTCACCATTTAATTATTTATTACCAGAGCAATTTGTTTATTCAGATTGGTGGGTGTTAGAAAAGGAAAGAAAATCATTTAGGATCAAGATAAATTTTATATTAAAGAATAGAAATTATTTTAAACCTATTTTATTGTATTTTATAGCAATATCAGTACATCCTTGACTGAAAAATTAAGTTGTTAAGTTGTTGTGTTATAGAATAATGTAAAGCTAATGCATGCTCAAAATCTAAACTACTGCTTGTAAACCACTTTAAGGATAATCCTAAGAAAACTGCAGAAAGTGAACGTGGAGATTTTTATGTCACTGGAGACAGAGGGACAATGGATGAAGAGGGATATTTCCAGTTTATTGGCAGAGATGATGACATCATCATTTCTTCAGGGTTAGTCTGCACACACCCATTCTAAATCTGCCACTGTATATTCTTACATGTTGCATCCTGGTGAGCTTCTGACATCGTAATCCTGTGATAGGAACGTATTGACCTCTTGACTTTGGAATACTTGCTGTTATTATTAACTTTTCACAGACCTGCAGTATCATCTTGGTGATGATACTGGATCCATTTCCCCTGCAACATCTTATGTGTTTGAACAAAGAATGAAGACTTCAGCTGGCAAAGGAGAGATTATCTAGTTTATTTTTTTACTAAAATTGAAGGAATCTCTACTAGATTCAAAGAGCTTTTGAAACATTCATTTTTAACATGCTGAAAGGAAACTCTTTTATGATTGATTTTGTATGATGTGATACCATAACGTGGCAGAGGCTGCTCCTGCAGACCCCAGCTACAGGGTGGGATGGAGCTCCAGCCTGAGAGCTCCAAGGAGAGAGGACAGATGGAGAAGTAGCCACAGCCCCAGAAGTCCTCTGCCACAAGACCACTATGAAACACTCCTAACCCAGCCAGCTTTCCCCATTCTGCCTAAAGCTTCTATAGTTGGTTGTTGATTTGTTTTGGCTTTGTTTTTTTCCTTCAACATGAAAATTAAAAAACATTTGGCACTGCTTTTTCCAGATGAAAGATAAGAGCCAAATTTCATTTTTATTTTTCCTTAACCTAGGTATCGCATCGGGCCGTTTGAAGTAGAGAGTGCCCTGATAGAGCACCCAGCTGTAGTAGAAACAGCTGTTGTCAGCAGCCCAGACCCCCTCAGAGGAGAGGTAACGATGCTGAATGGAGGGGGGAAAGCAATGCATTTGTCCAAATATGTAACAATATAAAGGAATTTCTACTTTACTGAATAATGTATAGCTCTAAGGCAATAATGTCATCTTAGAATCATGGAATTGTTTAGGTTTAGAAAATACCTCTGAGATCATCGTGTCCAACCATGAACCCAGCACTGTCAGGTCCACAAATAAACCATGTCCCTAAGCACCACATCTACTTCCATCATGGATAATCCTTGTGGGGCTGACATGCAAAATCTCTTCCCATTTACATGCCTTTGCCCTTCTGAGTTTATTTTCATCCCAAGGTCTTCTCTGTGGAGAACACTACTGTGATGTTTACTTTGCCCTTGTTCTTATGCATTTGTCTATGCACTGAAATTGTCATTTATGACTCTTGGTGTAACCAAAGTTCTACTGTAACTGCCCAAGGATTAGACATGGGCTGCAGGTGTGGTGAAAGCACAATCCTGTGCCAGGATAACGGTGCTTACTGTCCTCTGTCAGAACTTCAGAGAGAAACAAAATGTCCCTAAGCTTCAGGGAGAACTCCATAGAGACACTTTTTATTGCCCCTTTTTAGTGGTTTTGATTCGCTAATTTGAGATTTTTCGGCTAATGCACTAATTTATGTGGTGGGTTTAGTGTTGGCTTAATTGCTAGTACTTCTACTGGAATTATTTACTCATTTCCTGCTGTGAGATAGGATTAGGAGGAGGAGCAAAGTAGGTTTAAACTTTGAAGGGTATAAAGAAAAACTTTATTAATAGAAACTAAAAAGAAAAATAAAATTAAGAATCAGAATAAAACTTTCAGAATGCTTCTCCTCCCCTCACCCTTTTTCTTTTCACATTGCCAACATATAGAAACAAATCAGTCAGTTTACTATCTTTAACACAGTCTTTCTCTAATTTACTTAGGGAGAGGAGTATCTCTCTTTAGTCTATGGAGACTTCTCCACAAGAAAACAGTCCTTTTGTGGCTTCAGTGTCACACAATCAGCCACCCGTTCCTCATGAACTGTTGTGACTCTGAGCAGCATTGCTCACTGGTAACCTGCCCATCAGCCCTTAAAAACAGATACTATCAGATCACTTCTGTTAATTTTACCTTACAGGTTGTGAAAGCATTTGTGGTTCTGTCCCCAGCCTTTTCATCAACTGATCTGAAGAGCTTAACTTGTGACTTGCAGGACCATGTCAAGAAAACTACTGCTCCATATAAATACCCTAGAAAGGTAAATATTTCTGAGGAGAAATTTTAAAACAGGGCACCCTTCCCTAAATCTCAGGAGAATTACCATTTACATTTTCATGATTCACTTGAAAGAGACAGCAGTAAAAATTCATCTAGACTACAGACTCCAGAAGACCTTCCCTAAATAACATTACTTTACATTGTTTTTCATGCATTTGTGTAAAGTACTTGTTCAAACTTCTCAAAATTTTCTAGGTTTTGTACATCCCAGTTAGATCTCCATGTTCTTAGTCAGATTCACAATCATAATTCTGTTTTGTGTTTAACCTTCAAACAAGCACTTGCCAGTGCCTTTAGAGTAGCACTCAATCTGAGTAAGACTTTATCTACTGATCATCACAACTAATAAATATACACAAGCCCAAGAGGATACACTTGGTGTTTCTTAGTAATCCCAGCACCACAGGAAGAGCTACTGCAGTGCATTAGCTAACTTGAGCAGAACTCACAGAACTAAGAATCATTAAAGACTTTGGGGCTGTAATATCCTTTTTTTCCTTCTTTTTGTCATTCATCTCTGACCTCTGATACCCTTCAGGCACTGGCCCTTCTGCTGTGAGTTACTGTACCAAGTTTGGTCAGCTGAGAGGCAGCTGTACAGATGTTTGGCCATCTAGGCAGCCAAAGAGATGGTTTCACAAGTGGCACAACGTGCTGCTTTGGTTTGGCTTGGATTTGAGGCAGGCAATTCTTACTGATGGGAGAACTCTCAGTTTTCCATATAAGCTTGGAGAGTCTTGGAAAACCAGCTCTGTAGAACACACTGCACTGCCTTCTCTCTTTATTTTATCTAGGTGGAATTTGTCAAAGAGCTGCCAAAGACAGTCACTGGGAAGATCAAGAGGAATGTATTAAGGGACAAAGAGTGGGGACGGATATAGCATTGTTTGGAATTGAACAAAACTTCTTTCATTCCAATAGCACTACATGAATTTCACTACTACAACTGCCCTCATTCTCTTTTTGTTAAGTGCCTGAACATCAAAAAATACAGGTAACTTCAAGATGTGATATTTGTGCCTGCTTGCAGAGTTTCCAATATCAGTACCTGACTGAATTGTATTATTCTGAGTGAAAAATAAAATTTTCAATAGACAACTTCCATAGCCTTTCCCTTTGAGACCTCCTTTCCATCTCTCCAACAGCCCAGCTTCTATTTGGTGTTATTCTTGAGAGACCATTAAAAAGATAATGCCCACATTTGAAAAAGTATTTTACATGAAATATATTTGATTCACTATTTCCTGAGAGTTTACCCTGACATCCAAAGACTATGGAAAGGACATGGTGACTGGTATGGTCACTATATGGGTTCCAAAAACGTAACATTATGAAGAGGTTGCAAAAAACCTTTTTTTTTCTGGTGCCACTGCATAGTGGCAGAAAAAGTCCTAAAAATGCATTGTTACAGATGGGTATTAGTTTTATTGGATAGGTTCAAAAGTCACGTTTTTGGTGGTAGGATGAGAACCATGTGTGGTTCCAAGGTGTCCTTTGTTTTGAAAGTGTCTTGTCTCTTCCAAGCACTAGCCAGGAATGGAACTCCCAGTGCAAGGTTGGAAGTATTCGGAAATAGATATGAACATAAGATCCCATCTTTTGCTTTAAAAACCCCTCTGAGGTAAATGAAATGAGAATTAAGATTATGTTCAGTATGTGAGAAATAATCCTTTAATAGATGATGCTGCCATGCATAATGAGAAACTAGTAAGTTGTAGAAATTCACAGTATGTGCTCAATGTTGCACATATACATATATAGAGTGTGTATAAATATATGTTTTGTGTATGCATTTGGCACATAAAACTACTCTGCTTGCATTAGTAAGAAAGTTAATATTTAGTTTTATGTCTTGAAATGCTTAGTACATTTCCAGAATGGGTTTGGAACTTGGTCCTGCAGATTTTCTGGATTGTGATTTTTGTGACTTTGAGTGGGTTATTTTAGCCAATCCATTGAGCTGGAACATTTTATAAGTGATCTACAACTTCATCTCCTTTCCCACAATACTAAAAGTTGGAATTAAGCTTTAATGAAAAACAGAGCAGCCTTTAGATGAGTTTGGGTTTAGTTAGTCAAAAGGGTTTCAGACTGCTGATATAAAACCAACTCTTCTACTAATACTTGATCTGGGTCTAAATGGTCATCCTGTAAGAATAAAAAACTAACACGATTTATAAAATAAATGTATGTAAGCTTATCTGTTTGAAAATAGTTTGTTATTGAAAAGATCAATAAGAGAAGGGGTAATTTGCCAAGTCTGGCCATCACACTCAAGTGTTAGATTTAAGATTCAGGCCAGAACTCACCATTGCTGACTGAGCTGCCATCAGCTGTGGCAGAGCTCAGCAGCTGCTAATTTGTTAAGGGGTTCCTTTACAGTCCTTAAAATCCAAAGTAAAGTTTTCTTCAAACACAACCTCACGGTCTTCTAGTGAGTATAGAAAATTAAATTCCCCACGAGAGCAAGTAGTTTGTTTAATGTGATTCTACCAGAAGTGAACAAAATAAGGTTGTGCTTAAACCTGGCTGCAGCAGGGTTTTAAACTTCCCTTTTCCTGTATTACAGCTTTTTTTTCTGAGAGATTAATTTTTCTCTGTTTCATTCAGTCAGAACAGAGGGAAAACATTGGATATTTTATATGTAATGCCATTTTTGGACAAAATAATGAGAAATTGGATTAGATCTTTAAGTGCAATAAAAAAACATTTTGAAAAATGTCATTTGGTCACAATTTCATCATCTGATTTTTTTTAAGGACATTCAGATTTCAAATGTGAGTACTTTTTGGAAAAGCAATCCAATTTGAAGTAATCAGATTTTTAAAGTAATCCAGTTATTCCATGTAAGTAATAAATTTTTAAATATAATCTAATTATGAACTTTGAAAGTAATTGATTTTAAAGCAAATTTAAAAGTATAATTCTGCAACGTGTTCCTAGGTTTTTGGTATTGGTCTGTGCTGGGCTTTAAACAAACCTGGCTAGACTTTTCCCTGAGCCCTGGTAGTGGCACAAATTGTTCATTCCAGCAGGGAAGGGCTTGCTCAGGAGGTTTCCTCTGTGCTGCAGCACAGCCTGCTCAGTCTGCACATTGGGTCAGACACTCACCAATGTCTTCTTGCAGTTTTGCAATGATAACCTGAACCTGACCAGGAAAAAAGGAAGAAATAAACTGGTGAACCAAAACATTTCTGTTGGATGTGTGGGCAGGAGCCTTTGCTCTGTCACACTGCCCAGGGTGTCTACCAATCACATGAAGCTCCTCAATTGTTCCCGAGGTTGTGCTCGGTTCCAGTGGTGTGTGTGTGTTTGTCCTGCACTACTGAGTCAACCAACTGATACTCCTTGTTTCTCTAAAACAGAACTTATTCTTTTTGTTGGGCACTTGGAGTGATGTGCTACCCTCCAGCTAAATCCTAAAAAGAGCCCAAAGCTTTTAAATTTGCAGGCTTGCCACAGCAAAAGAGCACAGTTTGGAATGAAACTGCTAAGTGGTGGTGTTATTTCTCTGTACAGACAAGTTGGGATATATTCAATAACTGTCCGAGATGATCTCTGGGAACATTCAGAGGAAGAAACTGAAAAGCACAGGGTGGTGCTCTTTGCTGCTGAGCTCTTCACCAGAACATGCTCGTCCTGGACTTTTGTGTATTCCAGCATCCTGTTTCCTGTCAGTGTTAAGAGGACAACCTTCTGAATAAGGGTGGAAAATACACATTGCTGTTCTTCTCCTTTGAACTATTTCTAAAGTTATATATTCTCTATAACTTCAAATGTACATGGGAGAAAAGGTCTTTGATAGAAGAGAGAAAAATGGACCGGCCTTATTTTTATATCTGCAGTGCTGTTACTGAAAGCCACAATATATGTAACTCTGTGCCAAATATTATTTTGTGAGAATGTTTTTTTAATCACTGTTGGTGATCAGACTTACAGGTCTAGACAGTACTGGGTTGCATAGAGTTTCAGGATTAAATATAATCAAGGATTTCCTGGCCTGAGGTGTCAGTTCAGACTGTGAGATATTTCCATAACAGTCAAGCCATTCCAAGGTGATGGGCACAGCAGAGGTTTAGATCATCCCTGCTAGGTGTCATCTCACATTTCTTGTTACCTCACTGTAGCCCTTGCACTTCACACTGTGCTGCTACAGCATTGATTCAGAGGATGTAAGCAGCAGCTGAACTCTGTGACCAAGGCTGTTCTGTAAACCCACTACACACTACCCACAAACACAGCTGCTGGTAGCAGGAGTCTGGGAAAACAGCAAATGTGCTGGGTAGTAAAACAGTTGATGACCTTTCAGGACAACTAATTATCTGACTAATAAACACAAGGCCCAGGTGAAGCTGTGCCAGGAGGGTTCTGCAGGTGGGTCTCACCTCTTTCATATCCTTAAGGTCTGTAATGGATATTCCTTTGCTTTCCAGCTAGAAAGCTCATTATTGTCTGAGGTCAAAAATAGAAAACAAATGCACAAAATGCTGCATCCATTACATTAATCTAAATGGATCTGAGCATGCACTACTGAAACCAGAGGATAGTTGAGAATTTATTTCTTTAGGAGCAGAAATGGAAAAGGAGATGAAATTAAATAGAGCTTTGAAGAGCTGGGTTTCATGTCCCAAAAAGTGTTTCATGTGCTCTCTGGGCTGTGTGGTCTGCAAAGAGGAGACCGAGTTTTAGTGATTCTTCCTCGAATCCCTGCATGGTGGCAGCTGAGCTTAGCTTGTATTCAAACAGGTGAATTGTGTATTTCCTAATGGTCTGTAGATCGTTTATGACCTTCTATGCCAGAAGTTAACAATTAATTTAACAATTATATTTCTTACTTGACTTCCTTCCTTGAACATTTGATAATCAAAGAGGTGACTGGGATAGTCTCTAATAACTGATGTAATTACCTTAATAGTTTTTCTTTTACTTTCTGTGGCTTCTGTTAAATCAGTTTAACTGTGACAGACTTAAGTTAAAGCTGCCAGTGTTTTCTGCCTCAAAATTATGCATCCTACTTTCACTATGCCTGTAGCATAGGACCTCATAGAAACAGAAGCTATTCTGTACTTCAAGTCTGAACATCTCTATTCAAGTTCAGATGTGTGAGACTTGTTTTACTACCTTCTCAGTTATGGATTGAATGGTGCTGGGAGTCAACAAATCAGGAAAAGCTGTGAAGTGATCAGGACTGAAAGGGAAAGAGACCTAATGCATTTCCAATTTTATTGCACTTTCAGGTGTTATCATTATTCCAGGGACAACACAACTGACAGCACCAGGCATTTGCTATCGATTGCTGGCTTCAAAGGCCAGGTGTGTTATTATAATCGATGCTCCTGCTCCTGTGGTGGCTGCATCCAAGTGCCAGTGTCTGAAAACAAAGCTAATTGTGTCTGAAAGCAGCTGGGCTGGGCAGCTGAACTTCAGCCATTTGCTCAACAAAGTGCCTTCTACCTAAACCCTGTCAGTTCTCTCCAATGGAAATTTCCTCATGTTTGAACACTCTTGTACACTTGTATCTCATTAATGAATGAGATACCTCTAAGGGTATAGGACTAGAGGCAATTTAGTCTCTTTTTTATATAGGGAACCAATATTAAGGAATAGCCAAACTGCTAGTTATAAAATAAGTAACCTTATAATGTCGAGATTTATTACTTAAGACAATAAAACAACACAAAGTGGGCAGGAATTACTTTTATTGACAGTTGTGAACTATTTACTCTCTAAAAGACAAACATTCTATACAAATTACTCCATATTTCTAAAACTTATTAAGGCTACTGTGAATAGCTTTTCACTATGAAAGGCTAGAAAGGGTACTGTAAAATGAACTTAATGTCTTTAGGAATCCTCTAGACAGATCACTGTCAGTCTGCCCACCAGGCAGGATACCCGCCCTGACTTCCCTGCTGCCCATGTCCTTGGCTGCCTCAGCTGAGTGCTGAGCTGGCCAGGAGGCTCTGGGGCTCTGGAGTGGGAGCTCCAGCCAGCACCAGGACATGGCTGGGAGGGAGACTGCCCACACATAACCTTACAGGAATGGGCAGTGTTTGCAAGCCAAGCCAACAAACATCAGTCCTGGAGAGCGTTCTTTGTGTTTTTGTACACGCCACGCCACAGTTTGACCCAAGAGCAATCTTACATGTAAGAACACCATGCCCACGATTAACAGTTACTCATATTTCATGTTGTTTTCCAGGCAGGCCACAAAACTAAGCCTCTTAGATTTACAGGATTAACTGCTTTAAGATGGCATAACCACAGGGTGATAGCTCTTTGAATAGGAATATAATGCAGGAAGGATTTTGCAGCATGATGCTTTTGGGCACAGGATATTACCAGCTGCTTCCAATCAGTGGGAGTTACTGGTGTTACTTAAAGCTCTCCCCTACTGTATTTCACAACTGAAACGATAAATGAATTGAATTACATGAAAACTCATATTTTAATTACACAGCTGTGACCCTCAAGAAAGGCAAGTCAGTACTGGAAAACACCAAGGCTCTGAGATTAGCTTTTCTTAAAAGAAATTTTCTTCAAGTTTCTCAAGCCAATCTGAGTTTTAATCTAGCACAAGGGGAGGAACAAATCTCAGGGCCATGGATTCATACCAAGGGATGATCCTTGAGTTTCAAGTCAGCATTAGGACAAATTAAGTACATCACATTCCACCTCTTCAGCTGATGTCTGGGCACTGTAACATCTTTCCTCAGCACTGATAGTGACAGCAATTTTTTGGCTTTTCATGCAAGTGAGATAATGTCTTATAGCTTGTCCATGAAGGTTTGAATTCAAAGCACTGAAGCACTGTCTGACCATGGAGGAACCATTGAGCCCAAAAGTGATGGCAGAGTGGAAAGGCCAGGGAATTAATGTCCAAACAATGAATGTGCAGAAAGTGCAAAATATTAAAAATCGGAAGTGAACTAAGCCCTGTAGGTACACAGGTCAGTGAGAGAGGGGAGGAAAGAAAACACAAACTCCCACTAATTACCCAGAGTTTTGTCCTTAGAAGGTAAGTAGGATGTCATGAATTATGATTATCAACATCAGCCACCAATAAATATTCACAGTTGGCTTTTGTGTCTGGTCTCAGATGGTTCTTTCCTTTGTGTGACTCAAGACATTGATGGTTTTAATCCACACAGGAAAATCTTCAAAAATTTAAAGAAAACACCACGGGACATAAGAAAGCAGAGTTTTAATAAATGGATTGCAAGGGAGACAGGACTAGGGAGAAAAGTTATCTTCATTTTCCAACTTTTGAAGCGATTTTGAAAGAAGAGGAAAATATAAATTATGAGATACTAGAACACATCCATTTCATTAAACCAACACAAGTAACAAATTGTGTTCTTCAAGATAAGTCTTTTCCCATTAGCAACACACAGGCTTTTATGCTAGAAATGAAATACTAAAGCTAGAAAGTTCTACAAGAAGCATACTCAAAACCCTGTTGGAAAGCAAGTTATAGCTGCACTGGTTTTGGTTGGTTTTTAGGAGTCACAGGGACAGTCCACTGTAACAATAAGAACAGAAAGACTCACTAGCATTACTTTCAATCTGAAACAAAATTAATACCATAAAGCTAAAACTGTACCAAAAATTAAAATTTAATTCCCCTCATCTAGTATAGTATAATGGAGAGCTTCCTTCATAAGAAGCTTCCAAGGAGTATTTAAATTCAAACTTTGGGACTTAAGAAAAAAAATAAAACCAGAAACACTTTATAAAATCCCCCAAGGATTGAGTCTTTGGAAAGAGCAGCAAACGGTTATCTGCAGGAAATTAGTCAAAAGGATTCCACTCAGTGACTACAGCATTTACTATAAACCAGTAAGTGCTGCATACACAGCTAATGTAAACACACATGTAGTTTTTAATAAAACCATCTGCAATGCCTGCACTGTACTTCTACTGTTCTAAAACAGTCCAATCTTTTACTCCAAATCATCTCATAATATTCAAGTATTTATATATATATCATTCCATTCATGTCAAGACAGCATATCCTTGTGTATATATAAATATATGTATAAAACCCTCCATCAAATTATTGGATTTACCTCATTCTGTTGTTCACACAGAAAAATGTTACTAAGTTCTGCAGCTGTCAGTTCACTTCCTTCCCAAAACCCTCTGCAAACAATGTTTTTCCAGATTTCTCACTTCTGACAATAATTGTTCAGAGCTGCTTCTGTGCTGCCTTTTGGCTTCTGTAGCCTCCAGATATAACAAAGGAGAATTCATACATGTCATACATTCAGGCTGGCCACATCTACATATACATGCACAGACCCCTGCTGTGTGTGCTAGGTACAGGAAATGCAGAACAAAGCTGCAGGAGGACAGCAAGCTTCACCAGAAAGGTGATGCACTCTTGAGCACCCTTGCATCTGCTGAAATGTCAGTTCCACCTGCAACGAGCATTAAAATTCTTACACATGTGGATTTTAAAACCAGGACTTCAAAACAAATCCCCCTCTCCTCATTCCAACACCCTTTCAGAACTCTAGGGCAACTTTTTTTATATGTTTGGATTACGTTTACCTTTCCCTTTTTTCACATTTTCTACACTGTCAGAGCATCATTCCCCTTGGGCTCAGATTCTATTTCACTTTGATTCTTGTTCTCTTCTTTTACTTCTTTAGAGCTCTTCTCCTCCTCCTCAGTTTCTGCTTTAACTACCTCTGAATTATGTTCTTCTGTCAGATTTGATGGGTTTTGCTGTGCATCTTCTTTGTTGCTCTTCACCACCTCCTGTAGATTGTATTTTCTGAACAGAACATAGTCCCTCACCACACTTAAGCAACAGACGGTTTTTATTATTTCCACCACAACTGTGTATTGTGGATTATTAAGATCAACCTTGTTTTCTGGATTGAGGCTGCCCACAATTCCTGTAAAAGAAGATGCAATTTAAAAGATGCTGGGAAACCAAAATCTTATGTTTAAGAGCATAAGCATGTTTTGTTTCTGAGTACTTGCACTGAGATTATTTTTCAGTTACTCCAGTCCTACTGGTGGAACATTCTGCGTGTCCTGCTTGGTTCAGCTATTTTAAGCAACTACAAAAATAATTGGCTACAACTGAGGAGATCTTGCCTCCTCTCTCTTAATTTTTATCCATTCAATAAAATACTCGAGTAAGGTGGAGCTACTATATGAATCAAATATTGAACAGAAATAGTAACATTATTATTTCAATACAGCATCCAGAGAGAAAGCCTAATAGCAGCCATTTCAAAGCACATATAACTGATACTGCAAATTATATTCAACATTTTTCCCTCTTCTGCTTATAGTCTCTTAAGACATCAACACCAACAAGGAATACTGATGTCAAGTTTTTTTAAGTCTTAGAGAAGCTTTTAGAACTCAGCATAGAGATCTTAAGCAACAAATGTATGTCCATTATGACCTCTTTTAATAGTCTGACCCATGTTGTGCATGTTCTGTTTCATGTGAAATCCATACATACCTGCCAGTTCCTTAATTACTTCTTCCCTACTCATATGGCTGTTATTACGAGCTTTGTAAACAATCTGAAAAGTACCCTTATTAGGGGCTTTAAACCAAGGCTCAAAAAACGTTTCTGTGTACTTTTTCATATCTTCCATAAAAGCCTTGCAAGTTCCAGAAATGGGCAGCATGCGCAGAATGACTCTTGTTTTCTTCTTTTTAGTGGTGTGCATATCCTTTAGTATATGATGCACCAGGTTCTCAGGTTCTACAAGAAAAACAGTTGGGTATGAGCAACAAATTGGAGGCATTATCTCTCCTCTTCCCCTTCTAAATAATAAGCTGGGAACTTGCTGCATGGCTGTCAGCCTCACATCCTTTTATGTAAAGCATTGTTTTACTATACCACAATTAGAGAATCAAAGATTGTTTTGCCAAAGCAGTTTCCTCTACCTTTAGCTTCTTCACTAACAACAAAATTCAGTGGCACGGCCAAAGGGAAGGGTATTGTTTTGATACACAAGTGATACTTGGAAGCCACACTCTGTGGCCTTTTACTAACAGTGCTAAGAGCAGTTTGCATTACTCAGTATCAGCTGGAGTCCCACCTATGCCCTGGGTTCTGATGAACACCACGTTGTTGGCACCACTCTCCACTGACTGGAACCGCCGCAGCTTCTGCTCCGTCGAGGCACGGATCTGGCCAACCTCCTTCTTCAGAGCTGCCTCGACATCATCCTCATCCTCCTCCCTGTCGCTTCCAGACAGCCTCTCCTCGTGATCTGAAAACTTCACACAGACATCACTTGCTGGTGAGCACCGAGCAGCAGCGCCCAGCTCACACGGGGCACGGGCCGGGCTTTGATCCGGCCGGCAGCGGGGCTGCGAGGGGGTTGGCCTGCAGAACCGGGGACATTCGGGGCGTGCTGCACACACGGGGCTCCTTCCACACACGGGGCTCGTTCCACACACGCGGCTCCTTCCACACACGCGGCTCTTTCTACACACGGGGCTCCTTCCACACACGGGGCTCGTTCCACACACCCAGCGGTAGCCGAGGCCTCGGGGTGCCGCTCCGCCACCAGCCCGCCCCGAGCGCCCGCCGGCCCCGCCGCACGCACCTGCTCGGGCCCGTAAAGCAGGTCCCCGTACTCGCCCAGCAGGCTGTAGGCCTCCCCCACGCACTTGCGCTCGTTCATGTTGCAGGTGATGAGGATGCCGCGCATGCCGGCCTCCAGCTGCCGCCCGGCTCCGCGGGGCCGCTTGGCCCGGGCGGCCCCCGCCGCGAAGTGCCCCTTCGGCCGCCGCTTCCGCGCCGCCGGCTCGGCCGCGGCCATGGGGCAGCTCCGCCAGCACCGCCGCGATGGCGTCAGCGCCGCGCCCGCCCCGCGCCCGCCCGGCACAGCGCCCCGCCTGGAGCGGCGGCCGCGGACACCGGGCACTGAACCGCGGGGAGCGAACCGCCCAGAGCCGGGCCCGCGGGGAGCGAGCCCCCGGGAGAGAGCCTCCGGGACCGAGCCGCGGGGAGCCAGCCTCCGGAGCGCGGGTGGCGGACCCGGGGTGGCGAGCACTCTGGTGGCGCGCTCAGCCGCGGCCAAGCTCGTAGCCCTTGATGCTTTCTCTTCCCCCGAGCTCCGAGTGCTAAAGTCTGTGTTAACAATTCCGAACCGAGCGGGGCGAGCAGCCCTCAGTCCGGCTCTGTAAAGCCGTGTCCGACACCGGCCCGTGCGCTCCACGGACGGAGAGATGCTTCGGCCAATTCCCTGCCTGTCCGACTCCCGAAGGCGCCACGGTGTAAAAGGACCAGCTGAACCAGAAACTCTTTGAACAGGTAAATGGAAGCTTGGAAAAATAACGAATATGTGGTAACAGAACAGCCGTGGCCCGTAGCGGAGTTCCTAAAGGAAGGTGTCTATGTGCATCCCGGTCCGTAAGAGCTCCCTCTCCTTGCTGTAACTTGTAACTTTCTTGGACAATTAAGGGGGTAAGAATTGTTACGGGTTTTCATCTGTGGAAAAAAAATTGACCAAGGCAGCTGCTCCAAATCCAATACAAGAAAACCACCATTGGAAGCAAACTGCGCTGGAAGCAGAGGAAAAATTATAGTACTTGCTAAACTGCACTGGAAGCAGAGAAAAAAATTAAAGTACTTGCTGCTTTTTTGCAGGATTTTTACAAAGTAAGACATTGCACGTTTACACAGTAATGTAAAATAAGACATTACATTACACTATATCCTTCTTAGTTTAAGTTTGAATACATTCATACCTGATTCCCATCATTTCTCTGTCCCACTGCAAGCTAAAGCAGACACTGATACAAAGGAAAGGGGAAACTCAGAGAGGCAAGAGCACAACAGTAATGTGTGTTAAATAAAATATTTAATGAAATGCCAGTATCTTATCTTTATTGCTACTTAAAGGATAAAAAACTCAATAAGAGTTTAAGAGAATACTATTGCTTCAAGAATCACTTTTGATGTGCAACATCTCCTGAAGAGGTTATAAAATGTTTCAAAAGTTTCAAAAATTAAAAGTTGTAGGCATTACAAATATTCAGAAAAAAAGTGCAGATAATATCTGTGTCATTGAAATCTTTAAAGATTGGACTAGAAAAGTATTTAAAACATATGATAGAACAGAAATTAAGACTTGTGGCAACAGAGGCTCACACTCTAATTTTAGCACTTAACAGTTTTATCTGTTCTCTCACACTTCATTAAGGAGTTACTTTATGATCTGGTGATATTTTTGTGTGTTTGAGCAACTTTCTATGTTAATCAAGAACTGTCCTTTTTGTCCCATTCTGAGAATATCTGACGTCATTTGACTGTCCTGATTACATTAAGCATGAAACTTAGAAAGTTTAGGATTCAGACAAAAAATTGTATCCATTTTCAGGTTCTCATAGAGGGTCTAAGACACAAACACTTTTTGTAGGAAGAATTTTCTGTATTACTAGAAACAGCTCCAAGAGAGGTCAAAGCATCTGCATTAGAGGTGAGACCATTAGATTTCTCTTTCAGAAGAGCACATTCCCACTTGAAGTATCCACAGCTTTTCTTATCACCTCCTTGCTTGCCAACAGGACAACAAAAAAATGCTCTGCCGTGGTTTGGGCCAGCATTTGACACAGAGAGTTTTTTGGCTCTTCGGCCACAGTTACACAGAGGGGGAGTTGATTTTCCACTTCTCATAGCTCTTACAGACTCATTCAAATTGACTGTGGACTTCAGAACAGCAGGAGATACTTTGGGTAGATTTGAACTTCTCAAAGGTAAGGAATGATAAAAAGAAGAAGTTTTCTCTTTAAATATATGAAAAGACTGCTTTTTTGCTGGTGGGCATGTCTTTGGACTAGTTGGCTTTCTTTTAGGAGCTTCTAAAGGACTAGAGTAATTTTCAATTAATGCTGATTGTGCTGAAACAGCATTTCCCTTTGCAGATGGTAACTTAAAAGCTGAAAATTTTGAAGTCTGCCTTTGTACTGTCCCTATATTATAGATTGTAGTATCAGGACTTTTATAAACAACAGACCTCACAAGTTCCATGGGTGCTGCACTTTCCTCCAAACTCTGATTATCTGAACTTGTCAGAGCCAGTTGCTTTGAAATAGTTTCTTCTTCAAACACTGTTAGACTATCTGTACTTGAGTCATCCTTGAGCTGAACAGAGTCTGAATTTTGTTCATATTGAGATTCTGGTATCAAAGCAACATCTTCCCAGTCTGTCAGCAGAGACAAGCACTCAGAACTGGTGCTGATGTCCCCACTGGAGAGAGTAACTGAGGGGATGGTGGTGGAGACAAGCACCAGCCCTGATCCCTGCACTGGGAGGCTGGGCCTGGTTGTTCTCAGAGGCTGCCCAATGCTCAATCCCTGCTGGATGCCTGCTGCTGCAGGGCTGGGACGTGGCTGTGCCAGACCCAGAGGAACAGGAAACCTGTCAGTAGATGCTGCTGAAGAGCTGTGGGATTGAGCATGGAATTCAGTCCTTGAGCTGCTGCTGGGTACAACACAGACATCTGCAGAGGGATCAGTGCAAGTGATCTGCTGTTCCCCAGCCTGTACATTAGAACTGATCTTGTTTCCAGCAATATTGTTGTGTTTGTTCTCAGCCAGAGATTTTGTTTCACGAGTTCCGTCTCCAGATGTTTCAGGTCTGCTGCTACTTCCCAGTGGAGTCTTGTCAGTGATGTTTACAGTCAATGTTCTGGAAATTAAATTACTCTTCTGATGTGCCTAGGGAGTCCATAAACAAAAGCAGATTTTGGAAAGTGAATACCTAGACATTTTGGGAATAAATGCACAAAATTAATAAGCATATCAGCTTAAGGATGTTCTTTCAAAATCATAGTCAAGATGCTGGGTTTATTGTTTGAATAGCTCACCTTTCATCTGTATTCCAGGCTATGAAGCAAGTAGACAGGAAGATGCAAAGTAGTGACTAACCTTATCCAAAGATTTAGTAATTTTCAGCACACATCCATCACAAATCAGCCTCCAAGCAAGACGAGCAGTATTCCGGGAATCATCCAACCCTTCAATAGTATGGTCATATTAATGTCCATTCCATACTTCAAAAGTATGTCATATTAATTTTAACTGGGGATAGTTCTTACTACAGGAAAAATGTAATCTAGGCAAGCCTTACATGAATGACAAGGAGCCACAGAGCTGTGACACTTAGTCATCTAGTTCAAAAAAGGGAAGTGAAAGTAGAAAATTCCAAATAATTCTCTGTGCTGAAACATCTGAAGAATTATCCATAGAGCTGAATATCTATTCACAATTTTAAATATCATTGCTCTTTTTATTAATCAAGTAAAAAAATAAACATTATGCTGGAATTCTCTCACATTAACATGATATCCAGAGCTGTCAAGTAAAATCATCCATCTCCACCTCTTTTCTTTTGCATCCTAGCAATTTATAAATTGATCTTGTGAACATACACTCAGTAGTAGAAGAGATTTCAGAAATGAAGTATGAGGTTATAAATAACAAACTGATCTCAGAGCACTTTTGCCTTTCTTGTTTTGATGGTCTGTTGGACAGAACATGGCATAACCTGAAACAGTAGTTACTACTCAGAGTAATGACTAGCTATTAACTAGCTGCTTTAGGTTTAGTTATCTAACTAAAGCTAAACAGTACTATTTAGCTGGATACATATATTTATATATATATTAAAATGAGGATCATCATGCTTACCAGAATGTTCCCGTCCTTCGAAAACTATCCCCAAATCCTGCAAAGCTCCATTTAGTCCTTTAGGTTTTCTATTATAGAAGGCCTAAGGAAAGAAATGCAGGTGCTTAACATGAAGCATTTCAAAACGTTTCCCTAGTGAAGCAAAACCATTCCAGAAATATCCCCCTATGAATAATAAATCTCACAAGGCAATTAAGCAAGTTGGATATCTGCATTTTACCGTGAGGATAAGACTATAAGTGACTTACCCTGCTAGAAATCAGAATGGAATCCCTTCTCTCAGTCTTAAGCAAATCCATTCTGTCTAAGCTCTGGAGTCTTTTGTCTGCACTCTTATGGCTTACACTGATGAAAGTCTTAACAGACCAGCATTGAAGAATACAACTATAAATTATACCTTAAGATGCAATCAAAGGCATGGGCATGAATATATTTGGCATAGGTATGGATTTTTTTGTAAGTGAAAAAAGTGAGTCTTATTACTTGCTCCTGATATGAGTATCTGATTTGATCACTAGAAAGGATAAATATTCACACTGTTTATCTTTAGAGACTTAATTCTGCTGCCTATCTCTAAGATACCTCTAAGTACCTCTAAACAGACTATAATGATGACTTCCTACACAACAATATAAGGCAGCAATAAGAGCACACAAAACAAAAAAAGATTGGAAGCAAGGAGAGCAAAACATGTCAGGAAAGGAAGAGCAGCTTATAAATTCTCATAATTATCATTCTTTTATCAAACAACTATCTTTTCCTAGTATTAAGATTTCTATTCAAATGTACACAGTTCTAGGGCAGTTGGTTATTGAGCAATAAAAACATGGAATAAAACCAGGTTACTCTGGTCACTGGGACATCCAGCATTGCCTTGTAAGCTCAGGCACAGTCAATCCTTGAGGTGAGGATGGGGAGAAATGTTTCAGTCTGTCAATCTTCTCACCCTGTAGGTCGCTTTGAGATCAATCCAGGAATTGAGAATGCCGGGTTTGAGCAGCTGCTTCCTTTTACACTCGTAGTGCAAACACACGCCCAGGTCCCAGTCTGTGCAGGGGAAACCATCGTCAATCCACCACTACTGAACTGCTCTAAAATCCACATAACGTGGCTTATGTGTCCCTTTATGAGGCCTAAAAATCTACATAAAGGGACACAACACCAACACACTGTCAGCATTCTGTGCTGCTGGACAGGAGGCACAGGCTGTGAAATATTTGTCCATGGGAAACACTGGGGTTACCCACAATGGGACACCAGAAGAAGCAAACTCCTGTTAGTAAATAACTTCAGACAGTTAAAGTTGTCAAAGACATCAATTCAATTTAGACACACCAGGAATAGTCATATAGTTCACTAGAGCAGAAAAATATAACAGTGCCAGACCCTGGAGTGAAAGATGCAGCGAACACATCAGGATTCCATGGATTTCATATTTTCAGTCTTATTCCAATATTCCACATTTTTAATACCTAGTAACAGGATTTTGGCTGCCTAGAAGTGAAGACACAATCTCACTAGTGCCACCTAATGTTATTACTGTGCAGAAAAAGGAAATGAAAATGTTATTTACCTGTCCAAGTAACAAAGGCACATGCTTTCACTTCTGAAGTACAATTGCTCTGACTATCTGTACTGAATATAATTTTCTTCTCCTTTTGTATCTTTTGAATCCATTTCAAAAACTGTGATAAGCAAATGTTTAGAGGCACCCCTTCATCAACTTGATTCTTCAAGGAATAGAACAAGAAGATGTATGTGTTAGAATGCACTGAAATTCATTTCAGGTTTATTTCTTTTTAGCCCTTTAAAGGCCTCTTTAAATAAAAAGGTGAACAGCAATTATACAATTGTAAAACAATGTTAAGTCACAATTATACCTGTGTTATGCCAGTTAGCTCTGTACAGAATTCAGAGAGAATAGGATGCTCCTGGGGCTGGACATACATGTGGAATTCAGATTCAATCACTCCTGTTGAGGTGTTTAACAGGACTGCTGGAAATTCAACTGCAACAAACACAGAAGGAGAAGAAGAAACCAAACCAAACCAAAACACAAAGCCAGAAAAGTTAAAACAGTTCACAGGAATGATACCATTTTTCTATGGGTTCCTGCCAACTCAGCATATTCCATT
This sequence comes from Acridotheres tristis, assembly GCA_037013685.1. Lineage (NCBI taxonomy): Eukaryota > Metazoa > Chordata > Aves > Passeriformes > Sturnidae > Acridotheres > Acridotheres tristis. Next base: position 7,342,948 of record CM072901.1, read on the forward strand.
ATTCCATTATATATATACATATATATGCAAGTATATATATAGAGAGAGAGAGAATTCAAGCATGATGCTGATAAGGCCAAGGTTGTGGGTTTGATCCCTGTGTGGATCATTCACTTAAGAGCTGGACTCGATGATCCTTGTCAGTCTCTTCCAGTTCAGAATATTCTGTGATTTATATACACGTATATACATATGTATGTGCATATGTATATGTGCACACATTTCTATTATTTATATATCTATTATCCCATTACAGTGGGGCTGAAACGCCAGGGGTTAAAAGGAACATAATAGAAGGAAGACACATAACGGCACATGGTTCAAGGACAGCTCGGTGCACTCACTGATCTCGGGGACGCGCTGCCCACGGTCTCCCCAGCACGTGGCCTCGAAGTCCAGGACGATCAGGAAGCCGAAGCGCTGCCCCGCGGCCGCCCGCGCCCCGCTCCGCGCCCGAGCGCTGCTCCGCGCCAGCCCCAGCCGCCTGCGGACACGGACCGCGCTCAGGGACCGCCCGCCACCGCTACGGGACACGGACCGAGCTCAGGGACCGCCCGCCACCGCTACGGGACACGGACCGAGCTCAGGGACCGCCCGCCGCCGCTACGGGACACGGGACACGGACCGAGCTCAGGGACCGCCCGCCACCGCTACGGGACAGGGACCGAGCTCAGGGACCGCCCGCCACCGCTACGGGACACGGGACACGGACCGAGCTCAGGGACCGCCCGCCGCCGCTACGGGACACGGACCGCCCGCCACCGCTGCGGCCCCACGGGACACGGACACGGACACGGACACGGACACGGACACGGACACGGACACGGACACGGACACGGACACGGACACGGACACGGACACGGACACGGACACGGACACGGACACGGACACGGACACGGACACGGACACGGACACGGACACGGACACGGACCTAGCCAGGCGCTTGGTGGCCATGGCCGCCCTCCGCCGCCTCAGCGAGCGGACGCCATTTCAAAGCTCCCGCGGGCCCGCCCCCATCTCGCTCTCGGCGCTCGGCTGCTCCGGCCGCGGCCCCGGCGCCGCCCAGCGCGATCCGAGAGCCCCCGGCGGGGCAGCGCGGGGCTGTGCCCGGCCGTGAGGGGCCGGCTGACCTCCTCTGGGACATGGCGAAGGGGCTGTGCCTCAACGGGTGCAAGCGGCCCGGCGGAGCCGCGGAGGGGCCGCGGGCGGCGCGGAAGAGGCGGAAGGCGGGTGGCGGCGGCCCGGGCCTGGGCCCCGAGGTGAGAGCCGAGCGCCCTGCGCTGTGAGGAGCGCCGTGCGGGCCGTGTGCCCCTTACAGCCGCTTCTCGGGGGTGTTGCTGTGTCCCGCATTGGGGTGCTGAGAGCTCAGCAAAGCCGTGTCCACCGGCAGGGTACCGGGAGGGCCGGGTACAGCCAGTGCCTGCAGATAACACCATAGAATGTTCTGAGTTGATCCACAGGGCTCATCGAGTCCAGCTCCTGGCCTGCACAGAACACCATAGCAATCCCACCACGTGCCTGAGAGTATTGTCCAAACGCTTCTCGAACCTTGGCAGGTTTGGGCCCGTGACCACTGCCCTGGGGAGCCTGTCAATGGCTTGGATCCTGCTCCAAGAGATTTGGAAAATAACTCATTTGGAATGCTCAACATTACATTTAAGGAATTTTGTTTAAAAAATAGATACATTCTCCAATATAATATTCTTGTAAACAAAGCAGATGTTGGAAGGAGCGTTGTGTGTGCTCAGCGTATGCACCCCTGAAGGATGCAGAGCAGCCCCACGGTAACACCTCACCCAGGCCTGTGAGATCACTCCTGTTTGTACCCGGTTAGAAACAAATTCCTGTGGGTGGCAGTACCCTCTCCTTGGTGAATCAAAACCTCTGCTCTTTGTGCGGGTTTTTTTACAAAGCTTTAATTAGGCCGTATTGAAAACAACGGTGTCATTACTTGTCTCCCTTAGCATGAGAGATGAGGCACTAGCAATTGCACCAGCCTGTGCTGTTATTGCCAGATGATTCTTACCCACTGGAACCACGAAGGTTGTCACCTCTTTTTAACTTCCTTACCTAATGACAAATGTCTTGAAGAGCACACCAGCTCAGTCCCATGTGGGCAGGCTCTGTCCAAATGACTGAGCACACGGCTTGTTAGTGTGCAGGGAAAAGAACTTCCAGTGCTTGTTCATGCTATGAGGTTTTACATTCTCTAGTGTTGAGTGGTGTTTTTCCCCCATATACATTGATGGCTTTTCATCACCTATAAAAAGAATATCTTTAAAATTTTTACAGGAGTTCTTTGGAACCGGCCATCTGGTCATCGGAGATCACCAAAATGCCTCATTTACTTGCTAATTAGCCTTTAGAAGAATTTGTGCATGTAGGCTTAGAGAACTGCTGTGTAGAACTGTGTGTGGCACAGTCCTCACCTCATCTGCTCAGTGTTTTCTTTCTGCAGCTTCCTTGGATTTTACTGAAGCATTTTCCCTGCAGGGGTCAGCAAACCCTTCTGGCAGAGCAGATCCCACACTGTAGACAGAGAAAGCCTCCCATAGCGTGAGTGGCTACATGTAACACTTGTACACATGTTTAAAGCTCTACAACGACAAGTGGGGGAAAGGGTTGAGAGACCAGGATATTGCATTTGCGTATCCGTTGTCTCCTTACTGCATACATCTGCTCATGGTAATCTTTATTAAATAAATCTTAGAAGTTAGACTACCTGGGTTACTAGAACGTTGAGTGAAGTAATATTAAAGTGAGATCTGAAAGGAAACTGTTGCTCATAACGAGTGGAAGAGTTACTTTAAATGTAGTTGGTTGTATCCAAATAGTTTCTTTTTCCTTCTTCTTTCATGGTGTGATCACATGAAACCTCTCTTTACCATCATTTTCCTTTCCACAGGAAAAGTCGTGTCATCTGTCAGCAGCTCTGCTTGGCGAGGACTCTGAAATCAGCCAGGACCAGCTGTTTGAGCTGCTGAAATATGCAGCTCTGGGGAAATGCCACAATGCAGCACAGCCCAGGTACATCCACAGGTGCAATCAGCCTGGTCTCCTGAGCTGTGAAAATATTCCTAAAGGAATATTGGCCATGCTGGGTTTGGAACACTCGCCATGGAGTTGCCATAATGGCAGCCTGGATTGTGCAGATAAAGTTATTGTTAGACTTGGCCAGGAAGCAGAATTCCTCTTCTGGCAGAAATCCTTCCATTCCATCATTTTGTTTCATGCAGTGTTGAAAAACTAAATGACTGCTATGGAACTGAAGAAACAAAATACCCTGTTAAAATATTAATGCATTTCCTGTTAGATATAATTGAAATAGAGTGTTTTAGAGCATTCAAAAAAAAAAAAATTTTAGTCACTTCTCCCTTTCTCTGGGCCACTTCTCAGTACTGGAAGGGAAAGGCTGAGGAGGGTTTATAACCTTGAATGGCAAAAATGAAATTAAATGAATCTTCAAGTGAAACTCAAAGCAGAAAATACCCCAATTTAGATTTCAATAGTGAATAGAAAAGTATTTTGTGAAACTTATTTTGATTCAATAATTCACCAGAATGCATCACTACGGTTGAAATTGCTGGTATATTCACATTCTGATGCATATGAATGAGGTATACATGTCTTGAAGTGGTATGCAGCAGAAATTTGCAATAATTCTTCTTTCTCTGTCTCCTGCATTCTGTTGCTTCTAAGAATATGTGGCTGTTAGAGATAAACTATAAAGCCTCTTCTTATTGAAGTCATTTGGCACTTTGCCATTTACTGACTTAAAAGCTGGGCTGGTTCCAACTGTGTTTTTTAAGAGTGCTTGATAATTGTTTTGCTTTGATTTTTATTATTTTTTATAATTATTGCTCTTTTTTAACTGCAGCTGGTGCCGTATTTATCACCAAAGCCACCTGGCTGGGGTTGTGGTTATTGTTCTACATGAAATGAGCCAACTCCATTTCTACAGATTCTATTTACAGTTCAAACACCTCAGGAAAGTTTTCCAGCATGTAAGTCCCCAGACTGCATCCATGTCCTCTAAACTTCTTCCTGTCCTGAAAACACATCCCAGGGATAATGACTGCAGTGGAATTACTGCCTTTCCCAAGGATGTGGCCATCCTTGACAGCGAGTAAGAGGATCTGTTTGAAGCAGTTGTCAGCTCAGAACAAAGGGCTCTGATGTTAGGAACAGGATTTCAAGACATATGTCTTTGAAGCCATACCAGGTGAAATGTTTATTAATGTTTTAGTCATCTGATTGTTACGTATCCTGCACCTACAGGATGCCAGATTATAAATATCTTGGAATAATTTCAGTAATTTGGAATTTACTTCGAGTGAGGAGACTCTCAATAGAGTTATGCTAGTCCCACTGGTTGAAAAATATCACTTTTATTATTTACATTTTATGTCAAGTTTCTCCCATTTCCCAAAAACATTAAAATAATTATTTTAATTTTCTGACTTACAAGCAACATTTTTGAAGGAAGACAGAAAGAAAGAAGGACTTGAATTCAGGGTTCTAGAGAGTTCTTCCTGAACTTCAGCAAATGTAAATCACGACTTAACTGGAAAGACAGGAACTGGCTTTAATTTCTATCAAAGAAGGTCTTGAGATTTGCCTTCTTGATCGTATCAGGCAAGGCAAATCTGTCCTGTAGTACAAAGAATCCTGTATCATCCCTCACTGGAACAGGTTTGGTTTGTGTTGGGTTTTTCTACTTGATAAAACACCAAATGTATTTCCACTATTTCTTTATCCATCCTCCTCTGAATTTGGCTGGTTTGGAGATCAATAAACCCCTCATTTTCTTCTTATTTCTGCCTGTCTTTCAAAGTCACTAACACGTTTTCACATTTTCTTTTTTCAGAGATTCACGTTAGCAACTTCTGCTAACTTCCCAGTCAGCTTGTATGGAGAAGAAACAAACCTGAAGCCTCAAAACACTCCACAAGGTATTTTGTTTGGGTTTGCATTGTCTCTTTCAAGACAGTGACTTGCTTTGAACAGAAATTTATGACTTTGCATCCTCTGCAATCTCAGTGTGCTGCCGTGGTAAACTTGTTTAGAAAGGAACTCATACATGGCTTAAAACATGAGACTTCTTGCTCTAACTAGTTCAGTAACTCATGTTGGGCCAATTGTCAAAGTGAATGCAAAACGAGAGAAAGTTTTTAACATATTTAATCCCAATCCCTGCTGCTTTATTACCCATTTTGTGATTATTTTATTCTAAGATGCATCTAATCTAAGAGACAGAGATATAAATTAGGTTTGAGCTAAGAAGACTGTGTGTCTTTTTCTCTGGCCCTCTCTCTCCAGTCTGTTGTTCCAGGTAGTAATTTGGAATGGTACAGCCTCTAAGTGTTGATCTGATGCAGAAACTGAGCTTGACAGATGCTTCTGTATTTTACAGGCTTGACTTCCACCAGCAGTGAATGCATTACTAAAAGCTCAGACTTGCAATGTGATCCCATCATTCGGAGATATGGAGGAAGAAAACAAGGCCTTACAAGCTACACTCTAACTTTAGAAGAACAGAAAAAAAATGGCTATCCCATAGAAGGTCAGTTTTTGAGTGAGGGCTGTTTAGTTGTTTTGTTGTGTTGGGGGTTGTTTTTAATTTTGACATTTTAGTGCTATGTTTTGTCTCATGAGTTGTAGAAGAAAGGTCTTTTTCTTAATCCTGGGTGTGTTTTCCCTCCAGGTTCCCCTAGATCCAAGGGCTACATCTCCACAGAGTGTGATCAGCAGAGGACAGACAGCAGTCCTCTCTTTGGTCTGGATTGTGAAATGGTAAAAATCAGTGTGTGGCCTTGCAAAATAGAGTCAGGCACCCAGCTCTTAATAGCTGTTCCCAAGTGAGCCAAACACTCTGTGTATTTGTGAAACCACTTCTGATATCTTAATATCTGCTGCCAGTCCCTTCCTTGATGGTACCAGTGCTAATGCAGCCATGGGAGAGACCCCAGCAGTGGTTCTGGCAATGAGAAGGAAATAATATCCTGAGCAGAGGGCTCAGTTCTGTTGGCTCCCAGAGCAGCAGCTGGATCTTCCAGGCTTGTAAACAATGTTGCAATAACCCATGAGATGCTGTGGAATTCCTCCTCAGCTCTCTCCAAGGTTTAGGAAAGGAAAGATACTTCCCTGTCATACATCTTTCCTTTAGCTGTCACAGTTCCTCTGGCAGCTGCTGTGGTGAAGAATCCTCCTTTAGTGCAGTTTTAGCCTTGCAGAGATGTCTGTTTGGCATCAGCATTGAGTAACTATTGATACAACCTGGGCTCTGCCTTTAAATTGTACAACGTCTCTGGGGCTGGAGCTGTCAGTGGCACTTGTGCAGTGCAGAGCACAGACTGATTCTGTGAAATCAGCATTTCCTTACAATGTTTTTCTGTGCTGTGCTTGCCTGTGTGTTTACTGTGCTTACAGTGCACATTGAACAATTACAATGAAGCACAGTGGAGTATAAGCCCACCAGCCATGAGTGGTAGATCTCTAAGTCAAGGAACTCCTTTGCAGTGATGCTGCTGCAGCCAAAGCAGATGTTAGCCAAGGGTTTTGAGTGGCAGCATCGTGCTGATTCAACAACTGCCTCTGCTTCTTCCTGCCAGTGCCTGACTGCAAAAGGGAATGAAGTCACCCGTGTGTCTTTGGTGGATGCCCAGGGTCAGTGCCTCCTGAATGAACTGGTCAAACCTGAGAGCAGAGTGCTGAACTACTGCACCAGGTCACTTGCACAAACCTTTCTTATCTCTTGTCTTTCAGAGCTGCAGCCCTTTCAAATTCAGCCTGTTACACAGGACCTTTCAGAAACCTCTTGGTTTGCACAGATGCCTGCTGCATTTCCCTCAGTGTTAAGAATACAGTTCTTGCTGTGTGACATTATGTGTACAGTCTGCTGCACAGTGCCCCTGGGGCTACCAGGCAGAACCATTGCCATTCTGCAGTGTCCATGGGAAAGTTCTGTTACAAATTAATGATACATAGTACAAGTTACTCTTCACTGCTAGTTATAAAATAAGGTGGAGTCCATAGCTAGATTTGCTCATATGTAAAAAATGCATAGAGCTTGTACAGACCTTTAGAGTGGGGCTCAGGATTATAACAAAAGCAGGCAAAATTCAAGGCTTGTCTTCTTCAAAACTTCACCTGGCTTTATCCAGGAGGTGATGTCCCAGTCCCCTCAGGTTACTTGGAAGAATCTCCTTTCACCATCAGACTTACAGTATTTCCTTACCTGTGCTGTCTGATGCCAACTGCATCATTTAAGAATACCTGGGAAAAATAAACTTGAAACAGATGTGGTGGCACTCTTAGCAGTTTAGCTGCAGTATATCCTCTGATGTTGGAAGAGAAAACAGTAAATAGCATTCTGTGATTAGCTACAAAGAGTTTTATATTTTACAGGATCTGTTTGTGGTATTTGCCAGCTCACACTGTTGCTAATGTGTTGCTTTTAACTCACCCAACTTTTGTTTTGAAGATTCTCAGGAGTCACAAAGAAAATGCTTCTTCCAGTGAAGACAAGGCTGTCAGACATCCAAACCAGGCTAAAAAAAATGCTTCCCCATGATGCAGTGTTGGTGGGCCATTCTTTAAATTTTGATCTTCAGGCTTTGGAAGTGAGTATGTTTTTTAGAGTGTTTTTCCCGACCCTGTGTTACTCATTTCACACCTGAAAACTCTTAAACAATTGCTCTTTTTATTAATGAACACTTGTTAATTGCTTTTCATGATGAATAGGGCTATTCATAATAAGGAATTTAAAAGCCAAGAACTCTCCTTACAGCTATAAAATTTGCAAGGGGATGTTCAGAACCCAAAAGAGAGAAGTGTGTCCAGACACAAATATTGTTGCAACTGCAGCTTTACCCCTCTGCTTCAGCCAGATGCTTCTGATAGCTCTAGTTTGGGGAGAACTGAAGTCCTTTCTGTGAGTAATTTAACCAATCTAAAATGCTTGAGTCATAATTAATCTTTCTAACCCAATCTAGATCTTCCCACAAGAGTGGGAAGTAGAAAGGAGAGTTGGACTTGTTTCATTATTCCTTTTGCTCTCTTGTGGATGAGGCATCTGTCAGGGAGAAACTGGCAACTGAAATTAAAAGGCAGAGGCACAGAAAATTGTGGAGTTACTGCCCAGTTCTATATTCTGCTATTCTTTAACTAAACTAAATTTTTCTTCTCCAGATGATTCACCCCAGCGTTATTGATACTTCACTGCTTTTCGCCAGAAATGAAGGACGAAAATTTAAGCTAAAATTTCTAGCCAAAGCTGTTTTAGGGTAAGATTACTACTGTACTGTCATGGGAAAAATTAGTAACTGTCATGGTGAGTTACAGGATCTTACTCTGCCACTAATAGTATCCAAATTATTGTTTTGTTACTAAGATTCAAAAGAAAGGAGCAGGTTGTGCAAGTAAGATGTGGTAAAAAAGAATTTACTGTCTGCTTGAAACATCAGGCACCATAATAAATGGGCTTGTCTTTGAGCAAGCAAGAATGCTGTGACCCAACCAGATTTGAGTCCCAGCAAAACTCACCTTCCTGCAGGGCTGTAGAGGTGTATGGAATTGTAGAATAACAGAGGCACTCTGGCTCACACAGATGAGAGCTGTTTCAGTTGGCAAGAAAGAAAGGTTAACACATGAGTCTGATTTACTGATTTGAATCATATTTCTCAGTGTATCACTGGACAGTATCTTAGTTCTCCCCATGCTCACAGTGAATGGTAATACTCTGCAGTGCCAAACTTCACTGAACTGATGGTTGCCTTCTGCTCTGTGTGCAAATTGTGAGTTGGGCCATTGGTCAAGAAAGAAGTAAAATTTAAAAGTAGTTATGCATCAGAGTAGCAAGTGTTAGCACTGCTTCTATCAAATTTCCCCTGTACTTGGCACTGGTGAGGTCACACTTTAAGAGCTGTGTCCAGTTCTGTCCCCTCAGTTTAGGAAGGACATTGAGACACTTGAGCACGTCCAGAGGAGGCAACGAGGCTGGTGAGGGGCTTGGAACACAAACCCTGTGAGGAATGGCTGAGGGAGCTGGGGTTATTCAGCCTGGAGAAAAGGAGACTCAGAGGTGACCTTATCACTCTCTACAAATCCCTGAAAGGTGTTTGTAGTCAGGGGGGGTTGGTCTCTTTCTCCAGGCAGCAGCTGACAGAACCAGAGGACACAGCCTCAAGCTGCACCAAGGGAAATATAGACTGGATATTTGGAAAAAGTTTTTCCACAGAAAGAATAATAAAGTAATGGTCTGCCTGGGGAGATGGTGGAGTCACCATCCCTGGATGTGTTTAAAAAAAGACTGGATATGGCACTCGGTGCCATGGGTTAGTTGAGGTGTCAGGGCATGGGTTGGACTCGATGATCTTGGAGGTCTCTTCCAACCCAGTGATTCTGTGATTCTGTAAATTCCATAAACCATTTTGCTCAACATTGCAAAAACATTTCTTGCAGTAACTTTTGGGAATATTTCACAAGAATGCTGCTGCACAGAACTGAAATCCTTTTTGGAGAGGGGAAAGCTCTTTTGCCTGAAAAGGACCTAGTTTAGAAAAGACAGGATGTTGGTCAGTGTGGAAAAACCGATAACCTGCCTGTACACCTAATTTTGATGCCCTAGGAAGGAGATTCAGTGCGAACAGAAGCTTGGGCATGATCCTACAGAGGATGCTAGAGCTGCATTGGAATTGGCTCAGTTCTTCATTGAGCAAGGACCCACAAAGGTACTTATATCTAATTAAGATTTCTCTCCTAAAATACAGAACATAATGTTGTGCTTTCAAAGAAAAAAACTCCACTCCTGCCCATCTTCCTATTGATATAAAAGAGAAAATGGAGCTGTGATAGAGGTCCCAGCTTTGACAGCTTGTTACTTCCAGCCTATATCCAGATACCTGAATAACCTGAGTACTACCAGTGCTCAGTACTCACTGACAGGAGCCAGCATTGCTGCTGATCCTGGAGAGAGGCTCTGGGTAAAGAAGGATTGAGACATTTCCAGCCTGCAGGAATGCCTGTGATTTTTCTAGATGAAAGAAAATACAGACCTTGTGTGTTGTGGTAGTGATTCAGATGGTTTATGAGTGCCTTGTGTTGTTTATTTCTGAGAGAACTTTTCTGGAGATGGTTGCCTGTTGATGCTGTGAGTGTTGTCTGCTCGAAAATGACAACAAAAAATAATAAGGCAAGAAATTAATGCCCTTGTTTCTTCACTGCTGGAGTGTGCCTACGTGACTCAGAGGGAAAGCACAGGCTTATTGGTCAGCTACAATTAGCTGATGAGATGAAAGCCAGCTAATAATCTTCTTCCTTCCCCAAGGTAGCAGAACTAAACCTGGAGATGCTTCTGACAGCTGAAAAACTGGCTGAGGTCTCACAAAACAAAGCTGCACTACAGCCAAAAGGATGTGGGTTCCAGGAACAGCTGAATGAGCCTCCACCATTATCCAAACCATGGTAATAAGATTCTCAAAATATGTATGTTTTTCCTTCAGTTGAATCCTCAGTAAAATCAAACAAGTGCCTTATATTTTTCAGGAGCCATCAGAATCTTCAGACACAAATAATTGCAGCATAGTGCTGAAAAGCTTTAAGCTGTTTCATCTTAAATTTCACAGAGTATTTCCTAGGCTTCTTCTGATGTTGTGGACAAGAATGTTCTTTCAAATTTCTTAAATTAATTGTAATTCTCTGACAAGTATTTATTGAAAGTTTTTATTTCCCATATTGAAAAGTATTGTGATTCACAGTGTACTTCTCTCTGCTAGTTTTTTAGATTGTCTGCAGGTGACTGGCCAAAAACCCCTCCTTTTGGGCAGACAGGGATTAGACTCTTCTGGCCTGTGTCAGAGTAACCTGAGCACTTCGAACAAACAGGTGAATGGACTTCGAGTGGGTTGGTCTAAGCATCAAAATAGTTCAAAGTTGTTCTTGTTCTGGGAGTGGGTAGATGAGTCCTGTTTTAAAAGCTGACTGACAGTACTGTTAGCAATAGTGTTAATACCAGGTTGAGCATTTCGGAAGTGAGCTTTGATCCTCTGCATCCTCTCATGACTCACCAAAGAAGAATTTTTGCCTGAGGGCTTTCTTGGACAATAATGAAAATTAAAGTTGGGAGTTAAATTCAATAGCCTTGTTTCTGATCCTCTGCAGTACATTTGTCTTGTGTGCTCTTGTCCCTCCAGATTCTTCAGAGAGCCTTGGAAGATGTTCCCCTGTCCAAATTCAGTATCATCCAGTTCAGTTTGGGTCCAGAGGACCTTGCATCTCACCTTCATGCTGGACTTTATGAAAAGGTATTTTTTTTTTGTTTGAGAATAGTCTTCATGCCAAGCTTGTAGAGATGTGATTCACCAGGAGGCACTGAGTAGTTAGTTCATTTGCTTTGTGAAGTGCCTTCTCTAATCTGTGTTCCAACAGGTGAGAAGCAAGCTGACTGACATGCTGACAATTTACGCAGGTCCTTTTGAAGAAAACTTTTGCGTGAAGTCTGTGAAGAAGGAATTTGGGAGGTGTGGACCAATCCAGTCCCTTACAGTGGTAACTGAAACATTCCAGGTGAGGAGCACTCAAAGGTTGCTGACAGGCCTGAAAGGTCTGAGTAAACTCTTGGAAAGGTATGGGCTAGAGCCAAAGAAATACCAGTTATTCTGTTCGGATTTTTTTTTTTTTTTCTTGTGGTAGTTTAATCATCAACTACAGTCATTCAGGGTACCTAAAAAGCTGCTCCACACAATGACAAGTGCAGCTCATGTGCTGCTCAGATAACTTCAAGGGCTGGGGAAGCTGAGGTGATTTTTGTCCTTCTAAAGAGAACTGATAATGTTAAGGCCTTTAATAGCCAAGGGAGAAAAAAAAAGAGTAGTATTAAGTGAAGAGTTAATTGAAGGGGGTTTTAAACAACTCGTGTATGTGGAGTGTTACATATTTTACCCCCAAACTTTTTAATATTTTTCTAGTTTTGAAACAAAGCACAACTTAGAGGCCTGACTTTTTAAAAGGGAGGGCTCATGTGTTTCACTGATAAACCTGAAGTATCTTTCTCTTCTATTTCAAGCCATATGTCTGCATCCAATACGAAGTGCTGGAAGCTGCCCAGCTTGCAGTAGAAAGCCTGAATGGAGCTGAGGTAGCAGGATCCTGCATTAAGGTAAAGGCAAACAGCAAAAGTTACATTCAGCCCGGGCACAGCCTCCAATACCTCTGAAACATCACAGCAGTGTATCTGGGCAAATGCTGGCTTCTTGTGCTCTTACAATCTGCCTGTCCTGCACAATTCAGGGCCATTGGCAGAAAGGAAAAAAGGAGGGATCCAGCCACTCCCTTTCTGCCTGTCAGTATAAGGGAGTTAGAAGCATTCTGACCTCCACCTGCAGCTTGAAAAGGCAGATCCAAGTGACAGGGCTATACAGAGTATGGCATTTTAGTTTTAAGTGTTTCTGTATTACAAATATGATCTCCCTTTATCATGACTAATTAGTCATATTTATTTCAAGTGATGGAAGATAACCTGTCTACTTTTGGTAATGGGAAAAAAATACTTTAAAATAGAGCAGTGTGGGCTAACATGCCTTTTATTCCTGCTGCATCCACCCCAGGTCCAGAGACCAGTCACTGCAGCAATGCTGGACTGCAATGTTCTGATTAAGGAATTAGAACTGGATGTAGAAAATGAAGGTGTGATTTATGTGGCTGGTCTAAAGAATTCATTAACGGAGACAGACTTGCAAGAAGAATTCAGCCAGTTGAAAGATCTGGAAACAGTGTTCCTGCCAAAGGATCTTCAGAGTGGAAAGCACAGGAACTGCTGTTTCCTCAGTAAGTAGCTTCACACACAGCCTGCATATTTCCTTCAAATAAGCTCATTCAGCAGCCCTTGGGACTTTGCACAGACACAGCAAAAGCTACTGAATCCCAGGTAGGCTCAAAGGGATGGTATTTAAAATGCTCCAGTGAAAGCATATATTGTTTGGAGGAGCACTTTACAGTTAAATATTTAAGAGGAAAAAAAACTGCTTAAAAAAATTCCAGGGTAGCTAATGGGATCCAGTACTTCCATGTGAGGGGTGGTTATTGTGCAGCTTCACACAGAGCAGTAGTCACCCCTGAAAGGTGAGAACAGCTTGATGAGTGCTGCTGCAGCCAACTGGCATTTCTAGTCTGATGTTTATCTGTAGCAAGATGAGGATCTGCTTGCTGCAGTGATTTGTTTCTTATCTCTCTCCTGCTCCACACCTTCAGCCCTGCCTTGCAGGTGCCAAGGAGGGCAGGAACAGCATTGCCAAAGCACATTCTCTTCTCTTTGCATTTCAGAATTCCAGAAAAGCCAGAGTGCTGTGGATGCCCTTGAAGCTATAAACGGATGGACCATGAAGGGTAGTGAGCTAAGAAGTAGGAATGCCCTTGCTCCAGGTCACCTCTGGAGATGGATTTGGCAAATGAATCACAGCAAGGGGAAGCAAGGAAAACACATCTTGTATGAGAAAATGGAGCAGCTGTCTGACTCTGTGAGTGTGAGGCTCTGCTGGTGTTTGTTGCAATTAGTGAGGAGGGACTGCCCTGGGAACCTGGAGTGGTAATTTTGAGCTGACTGAGGTGCAGGGCTGCTTGTGACAGAAGGGTCTCCTTGTGCTGGAGCAAAGGAGCTGCCAAGGATCAGTTCTCATAGAGCAGTTTGAGAGGTAACACCACACAAGATAACGTCCTGTTTGCAGGGCACTGCATAACGTTAAAACCATGTAGCTGCACAGGGCAGTGGGTGGTGCTGCCCAGGAACTGAAGCCTGGCACTGCAGAGCTGACAGGGCACAGGCAGCACAGGAGTCACAGGGAGAGGTGTGTGTTTGCACAGGAAAGAAGAGCTCTAGTTGAGAACTCTGGAGGTGCAACTCTCATTTTTACCATGGTGCCATTTGAGCAGGGCCTGTGGTTCTCCCTGCAGCTGGGCCACTGCACTGCCAGGTGGATGGCTCCAGGCCAGGAGCAGCATCACCCTGCCTTCACCTGTACCATGCCACAGGCCAGCCTTCCCACACACTTAGAAGTATAATTGCTGATGAGTGGGGGACTTTAATGCTTCTATTCACTTATGCAGGAGCAGGATCTAAGGAAAAAGGTGAAGAAGTTAGACCATCGTATCAAAAAGCTTTATAGAAGCCTGCAGAACAACACCCTGTGCATTGTTCTCTTTCCTGGAGTGAACAGGTAACTTGCTACCTATTTTGCAAAGAACCAAGGAAAATAGAGAGCCAAATATTTTTATCTTAATCTATTAAAAATTAAAGCCCTGCACCAGGAAGAGAAAGTCCAAGAGAAAGGCTGAAGAAGCTGTTATACTTAATCTGACTTTCATGTTGGGCCAATAAAACCTCAGCCCTAAGTTATGCCCACACAGCAGGCCTGAGTCACAGTTCATGTATCTGAGGGTCCACAGTGTTGATTAATTGTACAGATCTTAACAGTTCACCCACCTCCCCCAGAGGATGTTTCATCCCCATTGACAATGAGATACGTTTTATGTGGCTGTGAGAGTGAAGCAGAGTTTCCACAGCAGGGAGGATTTTTTGGGGGGTGTGGTTTCTAAAACCACCTAATAACTGCAGCCACGGCCTCACCTACCAGTTGTGTTGTGGTACCCCACAATGTGCTTCAGCCACAGCTGATCAAGGAGGTGGTTCATGGCCTTATTCTTATGTGATGGACAAAAATTAGGAAATCCAAATTTGTTCACCGAGTCCTTCAGCTTTTGTAGGAAGGAGCAAGTCATGCATTTGAATTGGGCTGCAGCACTGCTATAAGGGATACTTCCAGCTGGAAGCTGGAGCTTCCTGCATTTCAGCCCCTGGGCCTGAACTGCCACACTCTCACTGTTTAATTATTAACCAGAAAGGTTCAATCTTTCATAAGAAAAGCCCTGGATACTGAGGACATAATCACTTCAACAGCCTTCTGTGCTCTCACTGGCACTGGTCAGCCTAATAAAGGTCACATCTACCTTTGTTTTTCTTCAGTGCTCCTCAGCAGAAGGGGCACTGTTCCTTGTGGAGACACAGACATGCCCTGGCACAGAAGCAGAGCCAGAGCTGCTCAGCAGCATCTCTTCTGCCTGGCTGGGCAGCCACACCAGGTTCCCCTCCCTTACTTGCAAGGCTTCCTGAGAAGAGCCATGATGCTGTACAATCCTCTGCTCCAAACCGTGTCCCTAGAGGATTCATCCAAAACCAAGAGATGTTTAGGCTTAATGGCAGTGATAAACCATTCCAGCCGAGGGCTGTTCTTGGTGTGATTGGCTCTAATTGTAGTTACTAATAACTTTAGGGAAAAAAAATTATAATGTCATCTTCAATAGACCATCAGTTGTTGTTTCTTCCCCCCACCCCAACTGTATTTATAAACAGAGCCAGCAGCAGTTCCTGCCTTATCCACAGAGAACTCCCTGCAGATCACCCTGGGCACAGCTTGGATTCAAACAGTGCCCCAGTGTGACCTGGCTTCAGTGGGCACTTCAGTGCACGTGGCCATTGGATCAGCTGCTGTCTTCTTTAGGCTGAAACTGCATCTGTACATTTCTGAGCAATCATTTGCCTCTCTAGCCCTGTATCACCTCACACACCCTGCACACACTCACCTGTCACCCCACGGGAAGGTTTGAGGTGAGGAGGGCTGTGAATTGCAATCCACACCATGTGTCCTTTGCAGCAGAGTCACTGGGCTCAGCACGTCCCAATTTACTTTTCCATGGCCATTTCCAACTACTCTCACTTAGCACAATCTTCCATCACCAAGGGGCAGGAATCCCACCAGCAGAACAGGTGGATTCAGGAATCTGCATCCAAAGGGAGCCTGGGGAAGCCCACAGAGCCTGGCTCACACTCTCAGGCTGCTGAGTGGGTTGGATGGGAGCTCCATCTCAGGCTGGGAAGAGATTTCTTGCCAAGTGTGAGGTTCCTGTAGTACTGTTTCCCTGAGGACCAACAAATCAGAGGAGGCTTCTTGATTAAAAAGGATGTCAAATAATTGTGGGGTGGAAAAAATTAATTTTTCAGTGTGCTGACCCAGGGGGTGCAGCCTCTCAAAGCCAGCCCATCAGAGTTATGTGCATGAAGGCTGAGCAGAACTAACACACCTCTTACTTGTGTTGCAGCACACATGGATCACAATCCGGCCTTGGTCTGATGGGAATAAAAGATGAAGGGAGGAGTGCTTGTTAAACTGCCAAGATTTTAAGCAAAGTCTTTTGTTGAGATATTTTTAATTATTTTAAATATTGACGTCTTTGTAAAGATCTCTTACCATAAGAACAATAGGCTTTCACTCTGTATCTTCTATGTCTAAAAATAAAAGCCATTCAAAGTGTCTTAAAGCACAGAACTTTTTCCATTAACCCTTCTTGCTGTGGGAAGGCTTAGGCAGCACTGGGGCAAACCAGAGCAGTGCTCCATAGGAGCTGGCCACGATTGGCCTGTGGATGTCGTTCCTTGCTGGAGACCAAGGTACCAGCTGGGGCATCTCCCCTGGAACATCCCAGGCCATAAACCAGCCAACCAGGTCAGTGTAGAGCCTGCAGCAGCTGTTCAGCAGTTAACAGCTACCCCAGGAATTGTGTGGATTTCTGGAACTGTGTGGTGCCAACTCCTGGAGTCGCTGCCTCCTTTCCGGGAAAGTGCTGTACTTAGTCCATGGAAAGGAGGAATCAGTGATTCATACTTATTGGACAATCTCCATTTTCTCCTCCCTCCCTGACCACCCCCACCCTCCCCTCACACACAAAAAAAAAAAAAAAAAAAAAAAAGTTTCCATGTGGCTGTAGGAGGGGCAAGGGATGTTTTAAGGAAAGCACATGGCTGTGTGGACTATGCATCACTTTCCACAAGGAGCTGGAAGCAGGATGAGGTGATTTGCAACCTGACAGCTCCAGACCTGTCCTTTACAGCCACTGCCACTTGAAATACAGGCTGCTTGAGCATCTTTTGTTAATATAATTTCCAAGCACAAAGATGCTTATGAGAGTTTGAGGCCTTCAGAAAAAAAAAATGAAAAATTAAATGTTAAAAGGTTTGACAATGAGATGAGGGATTTTTTCATGTGAATTGGAATAGGCTATGATAAAGCTGAAATAGTTATAATTCCAGAAATTATTAAATACAGCTAATGGAATATTTACACCCTCCTACGTTCCAGCCCTAAGTTCACTGTGCTGGGCTCTCTCCTTATGTTAGGATTTGGAAGTTGGGAGTTACTTTGTGGAGGAGCAGACACAAATAGAGGAAAGCAGGAGAAAAGTAAGTTCAGCACAAGCCCAGAAGCAGCAGTGAGCAGCAGGAGTGCTCATGTCAGTGTCATTAATGACTACATTTAAAGCCACTTGAAAAATCTATTATTCAGCAAGATGAATGCAGCCAATTTTTTGTCACACAAAGGTACTTTGGCCACTCCAAGTGAGCCTGTCATTCACTTGGCTCCAGCTACAGCAAACTAGCATAAGCAATAACATCAGTGCTACTACAGAATGTGAAAAGGAGCCAGTGCCTTCAGCAGCACAGCCAGTCCCTGCTGCTGAGCAGGAGGTGAAGGGCAGCCTGACCCCAGCACTCATCCCTCTCTGAGGATTCACTCCTGTTCAGGCTGTTCACATCCAGCATCTCCTTGTTTCAGACACTTGCACTGCAAAGTTGAAAAAAAACACCTAGTTTTCCTTCCACACACTTAAAAATGATGTGGTCACCTCCCTGACAGGACTGGACAGGATTGAGTGAGCATCCAGGAGTCCTGCTTGAGAAACTCGCATGACAAATAAAACTAGCAAGAGTCCTATTCATAGGCATGAAAAAATAAGTAATTTGTCCCTTTTTAATTGAAAAATGTAAAAAGGACTTCAGCTTTAAATAAGACATTTTGTACAAAGCTTGAGCACAAAAAAGTGAACACCAACGTGTCATGTAAACACCACAAATGTTACTCATTTGTTCAGTAATGCACAGAACAGCGTGCGAGTTCCCTTTCCAGTGGGTGAGATTTCTGTAGCTGTTCCCCTCCCCTCAGACCTTACTGGAATACAGGAAACCCAGAAGCTTTGGAACATTTACAAGCTACAGTAGTCAGGATACATTGTGACTAAAGGAATTTTTTTTTGTTTTGTTTTTTCTTTAAGGGGTTGGTCATTTAAATATACAGAAGTACAATAATCTCACAGGAAAATGAATGGCAGCTTGGATTAGAAAAAGCACCAAAATATTTAATATACATCTGGCACAAATTTCACAAGAAGTCAGTAATGGACAAACCAATGCTTTGCTTGTAGGAAAAGAAAAACCTCAGACTGTATTTAATGCTCTTCTTCCAAAAGGGACACAACAAAAACATTGCACTCAGAATTGCTATCAAGTAAAGACAACCTTCTTATCACACCTTACTTGCATTGTGCCTTACATTGCACATTCCATAAGATGCTGTTTCCATTCTGTTCCATACACTAATGGTGAGAAAATTTGATGTAAAAGTAATTTTACATGATTTGTAAAACTACAAACCAATTCAGTAGATTCGGATTCAGTAGATGCATTGTCCTGAAATTCTCCCAATTTTCCTCTAGATCAGGTTTCAAATTTGGTTGCATCCCCTTGAAATAAAGATCCTACATGAAACAGAATTTACTCCAGCTGTTTTCAAGCATTACATTTACACAGCACTTCTGATACTGCTGTCCCAAAGAGGAACCACGGAGTTGCTCCATGACATGCAACACATTCATCATTTCCCAGAGTGAGAAAACTGGCTCATACAAGGTTATCTCCTGGGTAGGTCTGAAAAGGCAAAACACCCCCAGGCACAAAGAACAGGAGATGTGACCCTGCCCACCCCTGCTGGTTTACTGAGGAGCCCAGAGCCCATCAGGGATCAGGGAGCTGTGCTCACAGAGGTGCAGTGACAGCCACACAAAGCCGTACTCCCGTTACCTCCTTAGTTACACTGAGTTACTTCCCTGGGAGCAAACACTACCAAAACGCATTCCTTCCACAGAGAGGGACTTGAGGCTGAACTGGGGCCTCAAGATCCACAAGAAAGAAGTGAAGCTGCACCAACCAGAGCCCCCAGACTGACCCTTCTCCACAGTCCATCAAGGCCTTGTGGTTGCTTCATGCCCTCAAGACCAGCCAGTGCAAACCCCAACAGCGCTGGCTCAGGACAGAATCCTGCCAGTCCCATCCATGGCTCCTGGAACTTGAGTTACTCAACAACTTACAGCACGAGGCCCTCCAACCCTCCTGCCAGCCCATCTCTTTTTAAAGACTATTTCAAACTTACAGGCAAGAAAGCAAGTGTATTTTCAAATAACTTTGGCATGACTTAAAAAGTCACAATTTCCAAGTACGGAGTACTAATCTGTGAAGTCCTCTAACGTGTAACACACATGGGAGTAGCAGCCAACCTTCAGCTCCACTGATCCTCTGTGCAGGTTTGCCACCTCTGGCCACACAATCTCCACTCTCATGGGCCCAGAGAAGAGCAAGAGTCAGCAGCTGTAACTGCATAAAATGGCAACATTCAAGTAAACACACTGCTTCAACAGTAGGCAATCTTTAGTCCAGATATAATTTACAGGGGGGAAAAAGAAACACTTTACAGCACAAACACTGGAGATGGACTTTTTTCCTGTGTGTGAAATGACAAGTTATCCAAAAAGGGCTTATCTGAAGAGTGCAATTAAGCAAAGATAGAAACTTATTAAAAATTAAACAAAAAACAGTATTACCTACAGAACCAGATGAATTTTCAAAGACTGAGGATTGCAATAGTAGCAAGGAACCGCTGCAATGTCTGATTTAAGGCAAGCTGTTAGGACAAGAACGTACATGCTCCTTTTACCTATTGTCTCACATGTCCCCCTGTTCCCTTGAAATACGCCCATCCTGATAGTGCAAGAGGTCACACCTCAAAACCAGTCCTCACACTGGAAGAATCTTGCAGCAGCAGTTGCTACACCATCAAACTATGGGGGATTTGCAGTGACAGCAACTGTGTTGCAGTTTGCTTTGGGGGAGGAAAGGAAGGACAGATGTGTTGCATGGAGAAGAACACCCCCCAATGCATTAACGAACACACCTGAGCACCAAAGCCACTCTGGCATCTCCAGTTCTCTTGAGAACACTCCAGCTTTACTCAAACATAAGGGTTTTATCCTGAGCAGGATTCTGACCTCAGGGATAAGATGAATGAGTGTGGCCTTTGCACTTTGGCAGCTCCCATCTTTGCTGGGTGGTTACAAGTCCAGTCCAACATGGAACAAAACACAGTATTTCTGATAAAAATAAAAAAACACTCATGGCACTGCATCAGGTAGGTTCCTAAAGCTTTTCAAGAGCAAATGACAAGGCTGATGGCTCCCTCTTGGGGAGCAGCTGCTCCATCTTCAACTCACTGTCAGTACAGGCAGCCTGACCAGGGAAGAGGATGTGTGGTGACAGAAGCCCCTGAGCCACAGGCCACGTAGCTCTGCTCGCTCTATTGCACTCCAAAAGTAGCACCCAGAAGGACCAACTCTGGTTTGCAGCTTGACCTGGCCCCCTTCCAAAGGGTCCTTTGCATACAGGTTAAACACAGGATACCAAAAACCATGGCAAATAGATAATACTTAACTTGGGTCAATTAAAAAAAAAAAATAGATTACTCATCCAGGCATAAAATCCTGGCACGAAAGGATGGCAGCCTTAAACTATTCAAGTCTAAGAACAAGAGGTAGAGATACCTACGTACTTCATGGTGAAGGAGATACAGCCTTCTTTCTGTCTTACAATCTCATGAATTTCACTTCAGTTCACACTGTAAAACCAAAGGTTCAATCTTCAATAGTCCAGAGAGAAAATGTTAACACTGGTGAGTTTGTTTGCACACAACAAAATTTCAGCAGACACTTTGCTTTAATACTTATCTGAAAAAATATGTTTTTCTGCATATTGAAGCACTACCCTGAAGAATTTTGAGTTTCAGGTTAAGCATCTTCCTTTTTAATATGAAAGGCTAAATTCACATGCACATACTTTGAGCAGAGTGGGCTCAAGGGAAGAACTGGACACCCTTTTACTGAGGACCTTCTACAACAGGATCACATTGCAGAATACAAGGCTGCAAGACCCAGAAACTCACAATGACTATTATTTACCAAAGAATGGGAATGATGTAACCTCAGCCACCAAACAATATCACAGCTGAGGTGGCTATTAACTACATGGTGTTTCCTTAATTTTGTTGGGCTTTTTTTGGAAACAAGACTTATGCTGACAGTACCACAAAAAGTCTAAGGTCACTGGTAAGTGCATAGGCCTGGGAACCATGGGTGACAGGCTAGGCCTGGATCCACAGGCTCTTCAGGCTCTGATGGACACGTCGAGAGTGAAATAAAAATCACCCAGTAAAAAGCTGCTGCTGTCCCCCAGCACTGTCCACGGGAGGAGGGGCTGCACCCTCTGCCACCAACCCGAGCCACTCTGTCCTCAGAGCAGCCTGAGCTCATCCCATGCTCTGCACTGTGCTTGGCTGAGAACTGTCCTGGTTCAGAGCTGATCAGGAGATCTGCCAGGCCAGCCTGGGGGAGCAGCTCTCAGTGCCAACTGCCACAGCTGCTTCTGTGCCACCAGCCAGACCTGCTGCCATGCTCCTGTGGTCCTTTCACTAGGATTGCACAGCACTAAAAAGCTGTAATTTTCCATGTAGAATGGCACCAGCAGCAAATAAACTCATGATTTGGTGTTCAATTCCAACTCATTGCCTCAGTCATGTTTTATGGCCAGCTACAGGCAGGATCTTTCAACTCCTTACTTCAATCAATAGTCTTTGACCTCAGAAATTCACCCACTCAAGTAAAAATTAGCACAATTAAGCCTCCAGTTGGATCTGGAAGCAAATTTTAAAGGTGCTGCAAACTATAATATGGTGTAAGTGGTCAGTGTTTTATTACTAGGGGCTAAAGTTTACATGAGTTGTATTTCTTTGCATATAAGAGAAGGCAGTAAAATGCCACAGATTGTGGATGTCAGACCAGTTTTCCATTGTATTACTCCACCTATCTATATAGTTATCTATAGTTATTTATCCCAAGTTGCAGCAGATTCATTACATGCATAAAGTTTCCTAACGCGTAATCTAATTTTTAAAACAAAATTAAACAGTTGCAATGGTTGCAAGGATTTTATCAGCATCATTGCTCACTTACAGTCCTGTGCCCTACACAATGAAGAATTAAATTATCTAAAAATGAAGAGTGAATGTATTTGGCCTGTTCCACAGATATTCACAGTTTAACCATTAAACAAGCATATTTTCAGAGGTTCCAATATAATTAAAGACTTCTCAGAGACACACACAAACTCTGCTCCCTCACCCCAGCATTACAGAGTCTGGGCAGTCTCATTTGGGATGACAAAATCACCGGGCAATCCAAAAATCACCGCTCACTGCCAGCACTGTCAAAGAGCTGCACCTTCAGCTCCTGCTTCAGGAGTTTAGAACTGACACAGGTCTGGTTTGCATTCTGTAAATGGTAATTAAAGGACTGAAACTAGGGTAAAGATAAGTGATACTTCACTAGATAGATCATTTGGCTATTTTTGCAAGTACCCTGCCCAGTGGGTGGAGTTGCTCCTGCCTGGCTGGAAGCAGCAGAACAGGAGTAGGGCTGCCCCCAACACTGAACACGTGGGACCTCAGCCATCAGTAATAGTATGTCACTTCCCCAACAGGAAACCAGATTTTCCCTTCCTGTGTGCTCACCTCCACCTTTAAAAGAAGCTGTATTACATCTGATATGTTAAAATGGCTGAGCCTGATGCACTACAGATTGATTTCCTCACTGCTGTCCACATTCCAACCACAAGATAAACACCTTCTTTGAAGAGCTCTCTCTCTCTCATCCTTTGGAGCTGCTGCATGCTACGGTGTAAATCAGAAGCTGCCATGATCTGGTGTGCATGCATGCACTGGCTACCTATTTGAATAGTAATGCTTCACACTCTGGACATTTTAAATTTCTTTTAGGGGAAAAAAAAGAAGTGATGAACAAAGCATTTAATAGCTGAATGAATGAAAACTCTTAAACTTACAAATACAGTCTTCATCTACTATCAAATCAGTCTCCATTTAGAACTTTTCCTAACAAAGCAGCCTCTGTTGGGGAATTTATTTTAGTCTTTTAAAAATAACAGCACCAGCAAAAGTCTCACCATAAATTCAACGATTCCAGCATGAGTGCCTTGGCCTGCTTTGCTCACAAAATCAGAGTAAGGTTTTGCTGCCAAACACATGCCACAGAAAGTTAGAGAAGCAAGGACAAAGCTTTGGGTCTATTTACCAATAAAACAGCAACTTCAAGGCACTCCTGCAAAGGGACAAATTCAGCTGCATCTAAAACAACCACGTTTGTTTTCCACAGCCTGTCTCCCAGCAAGAGCAGCATGGACCAAACTCTCCTTTTATTAGATGAAAGAGATGCTATCTGTGGCTTCTGGGTTTGTTTATAAACAGTTTGCATTAGCCACATTTTGTTCGTGATTTATGACCTCCAAGCCAAGCTATTGCAGGGCTGCACACCAGCAAAGCCAGTCCCAGAATTCAGGCAGATCCTACTCCTCTCTCTGCTAATCCCTGTGGGGGCACAGCAGATGTGCAAAGCGTGACACCCTGGACCTGGTGACAAGCTCACCACTTAAAACTTGTTTCCCTTTAGCTTTAAAACCCTTAGATCACAAAAGCTATCAGATGCTATGGATGACTGTGCAGGCTTTTTGTTTTTTTCAGCTGAAGTTGGTTTATGATCCTGAAATGCAGTTCTGAAAATAAAAGGTGTGTAACGGAATTATATCAAATTCATTAAGCCAGCACTTGGCTATACAGAAAGCCTTGGCAATCAATCCTTTTACCAAAAGGTGTAAAAAAGTTGACATACTAAAATTAAAAAAGGTAGCATCAATAACCCAAAAAATTTCAACCAGTGTTAATAAAACTCCCTTTAAGTCACAACAATTTCAACAGGCAAATAGTCCCAATACAGGCATTGTAAAATAATAAATTGACTCCTATCCAAATATTATCAAATCAGTCTAAAAATGACTCATCTACACTGCTGTCATTAAGAACACGTTAAGAATTCACTTTGTCATCAGATGCCGATATTGTTGCTCCAGAAAGTGGAGCAACAACTGCAATTTAGCAATTAAACATATGGTTTAAAAAACTGGTTCGTCAATATTAATGCAAAAGATAGTTCCTTACATAGAAGTACTGTGCTTGCCAGACAAGTAAGGTAATACTTTAGGTATAAATCAAACAAATTAAAGCAGAATTATACCACAGTTTTCCTTGAAGACTTAGGATTTGTATGTTGCTTCTGTCAATGTTTAGCAAACTTAAGAAGCAGAACCTTTGGTTCTTTTAGTCAAGTAAAAATATTCTCATGTACCACAAAAATACAACTTCCAGAGAAAATGGAAGTCCATCAACAAGTCCACTTTCAATAAAACTGAGGTAGTACTGCTCTTTTATTATGTGAATGTGTAAAGAGATTTAGATACAAATCATCATCTACCACTCAGTTGACTGACAGGTACAGTAATTTTATAAAACAATCCCAACATTTAGTTTGAAAGTCCAAAAAAAGGAATGAACTGGACTCATTCACTAGGAGTTAGCTCAAAATGGGAATTAGCCATATTACAAAATGCTGTTGCTTATGTTGGTTTTTAGAGCCTTATTACCCAGGATTAATGCATGTATAGTTAACACTGCTATTCATCTTGGTATAAAACCTTAAAATTATTACAGCCTAAAATTTCAACAATGTAAACAGCACTACACACAGTACAGACCTGCCCTGACAGATGTAGTATGAAAAACTTAATCTGGCACTGTATAATTTAGCAATGTTAATTTAACCTAACTAAAAAGAACTACATTGTGCAAGAAGTATCAGACTTATTTATACTAATCTGAAGTCTTAAAAAAAATAAAAATAAAATTAAAAAAAAAAAAAAGCTTAACTTGTAGCCAGGGTCAAATATTTCAGGGCGAGAGTAAAAGGAATAACCAAAATTAAGAAAGTGCCTAAAACATGATACAGCATTCTAGAGCCCTTTCAAAGACAAGGCAGAAAAAGGTGTAAAGTAGAAAAATCTGGAGCCTCGGTAATTTCCAGAAACATCCAGAGTTTACATTTTGTGAAGGGCAACAAGTTGCTTTTGTCACTGCTGCTTGGCCACTGCTAAGTCTGTTCATCCACACACAGGCCCTCTGTGTCTGAAGACAGAATACATTTGGTTTCCTCTTCCTTTTTCCTTCGCTCCATTTCCCACTCCACAAACGTATCGAAGAGGCTCGGCCAGGCCTCGTCCTCACTGTAGTTGCTAAGGTCCGGTCCAATCACCTGAGTAAAATTTAGAAACATGTTCCACGTGTCCCGGGAGATTCCCTTGATTCCTGAGGGGTTCTTGATTAGGAAGTGTAACCACTGGTCCAAAATAGGGGGCTTGTTTTGGGTGAAGACTAATTTCCAAAGGGCAATGGCTATTTCCCGATGTAGCGACCTCTGTCCTTCTTCAGAGTCCAGGCCAAACTGGAAGGTGAAACGATAGAGATCCTTGAATTTATCTTCCTGCTTGGCTTCATTTAGGAGGCTGGGGAACCTTGCACAAATGCCATCAATGCTGTCTGCATTTATTGCTTTGCAGCCTTCAAAAAACTCCTTCCTGTCAAGCAAGAGAAGAGAAATTAGAGTGAGCTGACCTTGTGTGCCCAACCTGTCCTGTCTCCTTTCAGCCACATTGAATCAAAGAGGCTCATCTGGCAAGACAAGGTGTGCCCTCAGCTCCAGTGGCACACAGATTTTGGCAATGGGAGCCACTGGAAAGACAGACAGTTCCAAGGCATTCCTAAAGGCCTGGGGAACCATATGCAACCCCCCAGTGTTAGCATTTGAAAGGTTCTGCTCTCTGGCTTTTCTGGACACTTTCACATCCTGGAATGCCTTTCACATTAAAAAGTAAAGAAGAAATTCCACGTTTGAAATTAACACATTTACCCCAACTTGATTCAATATTGCCCATGTCTAAATGCCCATGCTCAGGGTGAGCTGCTTGCAAGGGACAGAGCAGTTCACTTCTGCTTTTGCTGTGCTTTTTGGTTGCTCTTCCAGCCTGCAAAACCGAAGGGGAGCCACTGGTGTGGGGTCAGTAAGGCATCTGCTGAGAGCATGGAAGGGAGCACGGCATCACAGGGGCTGCAGCACAATGTATGGACACTGCTCAGAGCAGCAGCCCTGGACCAAGTGGCCAAGTGGGTTTCTCTGATGCTTGTGAGCAGGGGTTACAACCAGTCAGGATAGCCAGCAGGCTGACACAGGATGGGCTGGAGGGAAGACAAGAGATGGAGCAGCACTCAGGAGAACAGACCACGTTGCTTTCCTTGATGGAAGAAGTCCATCAGCACCTGTACCATGGAGTGTGCCCTTCAACAAACATAACCTCTCACCACTAGATTTGTCCTCTCCAAGGAAATTAAAACCATGTTAATAATACTCAAAGTAGTTGTGCAGAATCACAGACACTACTTACAATTCCTTTACCATCTCAGCAAATACCTGTGTCATCAGCCTCCAGTAAATCCACATATGCATTCCAGAGTAACTCATCCCTTTGACACACACCCTCAGCCACAAAGACTCTGAAGATGCTGTTCAGTGCACAGCAGAGGCCTGGGTCAAGGCTTTGAACACCAAAGTAATAAGCTCAGTAAAAACAGGTAGCATTACTCAAACCAATCTAGACAGACCGAAAAATAAAAAATTCCTTCTCACCCTGCAAGTCCTTGTAGGCACTCTTCACTTGCTCTTACCTGGACATTGCTAAGCTGGGGAGGCTGCTGCAGTTTGGGTTGTCTGTGGGCTTAGTGGGGGGAGTTTTAGCCATTTGCATTGGAGTTTGCATTGTTTCCTGTAACATCACATATGTTGACAGCCTGTTGACTGAGCCCCTTGTCCAGAAGGGCACACAGCACTTTGAACAGCAATCATTTGTCAGCCAGTATGAAACAGCTACCAGTGTCAAAAAACCATCACATTTCCTTCTCTCTCTATGCTTTAACAAGATTACTCTTGGAAAAAAGACATTAGGTGTTACACTGGTTGGACAGGAACAATTCTGTCATTCTTTCACACACTGTTAAGAGAGCTGGTAGCAATTACTAAAGAATCTTACATTACTTTAAAGGAAAAATTAATTTCGGTGTCCAATCCCATCACCAAGATGATGCCGGATACAGTAAACTGCTTTTGGCAAATCAAGAATAAATTAATGCCTACAGAACCTCACTACACTGTTCATCACTAGCAGCATAATGGCCAAAACCACATCTTCTGAAATCTAGTGTGAGGAGAAGGGGAAAAGAAGACAATACAAAGCTTACCTTGTGCAGTAGTAGGAATGAATTTGATCAAAATGTAAGTGTTAGAAGAAATAAGTAAGTGAAGCTAATGAGGCTGTCTCTCCAACATACTGTTGACAGGATATACTTTAACATATGAAAATAATTACAAGTTCTACAAGAACTAACCTTGTAAATTTGCACATGGTAGCAGCCTGGAATTTCCAAGCCAAAACTAGTACTTTAAATTCAGTGGGATCAACACAGAGGTCATTGCAAAATCGTTCCATTCCTTCTTCCAGTATGGCATCTTCCCGCTCGTCCTTATACCTCCTGAATAACTCCCCAATCCTCTGAAGAGAAGATTCCTCTGCACTGCACACAGAGTCTTTCTTTGTATCTCCAGAAAACGTCGGAGGCTGACTGGACTCTACAGCAGCGTCTGTTTTCTTTGTCCCATTCACAAGAATGTCTCCTGAAGCCTTCCCGCAAGCTGAGCCGTGGTCATCTTTGTGCACTGCACTTCTCTTGCTGTGGGACTTGCTGCCAGATTCTCTTTCCCCATTTTTGCTGCCAAGGGTAGAAGAAGGATTCTTGCACTTGGTGACACACTGGCCCATGATGCTGCAAGCCCAGCTCCTAGCACGGTCCCCCTGCCCTTGGACACCCTCGCAGCTGCTCTTCAACACATCTCACCATGCCATTAGCAGCACTCAGCTAACCTGAAAAACAGTTTCAGAGTCAAACTGCTGTCTCTCTAGAAAGAATATTTGAAGTATTAAATGTGGGATAATATTTGCCATTAAGCAACCGACTTCAGGATATTTAAGCTGAAAAGGAGTAGTGTACACAAGGCTGGAATAAGCCATAAATTTCAGGCAATTTCAGGCTGTTTTACCTAGAAATCAATACAGCTCACTCAGTGCTACACTACACTAACGGGTCCTAATAAAGGAAATTCCTAAAATTCTTACTGCAGCATAGGTTACAAAGAGGTTGATTCATGCACAGGCTTCATCACGACACACTAACTCTAACCTAGAAATATTTTAAAGGAAATAGTTTTTAAAAGTATACTCACATTTTATATATAGAATATAAAACACTGAAACAAAGCAGGGAAAGGAGGACAGGGACACTGGTGGGACAACCTGGCAGAGAGCTAAGCATTGCCTCTAGACTGTACATCCAGCAAATCAGCAAAAGGGACATCTCAGAGAGGGGGGGAGGGGGCTGGCTGTTGGCTGGTTTGGGGGAGGAGGAGAGAGTGTGGAAGTTGTGTGTTTATTTTTAAACAGCGTTTGGAATCTAGGTTTTGTACTTAAAACATACAAAGAGTATGTTTGCAGAAAGAAGGCAACACTTCTTGTGCAAGAGGGTATTCAAAAATTGTTCATTGTTTCAAGTGGGCTCCTCCCTTCAGGTAAGGAGACAGACAGGGGAGAGGGCCTTCTTAATGAAACCTATTCAGACAGACACATATGTAGATAAGAAGTAGTAATTCCAGTTCAGAGGGGGTTTTGTAAAATAAAAATTAAAATGCCAAAATTATTTCATCATACTCCCTTTTAATAAATCACAAAGCCCTGCATATTTGGAAAAGATATTTTGCCCAGAGAAAAGGGCTCTCCAATTTTCCCTGCTAAAACCAAGCTAACACACTGATACTGCCCTATCAGTGAGCAGCTACACCAAGGACAGTCCACTTCTCAGAAATGTCAGCTCCAAGAAAGCAATTGCTTATCATAGTCCTCCTTTACCCACTTACTTGCATTTCACCTCTGCTGTCAGTTAGGCAAAAGCTTCAAACATAAAAATTGTGTTTGCCTTGACTTTGTGTACAACTTCCAGTTTAGAATTAGAACAAGAAAGAAGAGAGATAAAAATTTAATAAACACAATAGCTGTCACATCAGTTCTACTATGTTTTTTCTTGGGCAAAGCTTAAAAGAGGGCTTCAGTCTCAGCAAAGCTGTAAACCAACAGCAGCAACGAGTATAGATGAATTCTCAGATATTAGGAGCACAAAAATAAATCTTCTCTCAGCCATTATACCTGTTTTGTCAAAACAGCACGTGTGCAGCTTCATGAGCAAAATATTTTGCCAGTGGAACTACAACAGTCAAGATGCTGGTTTTGACCACCTGGCTTCCCTTTCCCTCCCCAGTCCCTTTTCTTAAGTACATAACTCACACACGAAACTAGCAAACGCCTATTTTTTAAGCAGATAAAGAAACAAAGGTATTATATATTCTTTCATCACAATGCTTTAAAGATTAATTTTGCAGCATCATTGTTATAGGCAAGCAAAGTTTGATCTAATGTATTCAAGAAATTCACAACAGTAAGTGTTTGAAAGGATTTATAAAAATATGCATGTCAATATAAATGATCCATAAGATAATTTCACTGGTCCTTATTTCACATTTCTGTGAGTAGCAAAGCACAGTCTGGCACTGATTTCTGTGCTGCCAGGTGCCTGAGCAACATCGTCCTCTCCAGTCTACACCAGTCATTATTTCATTACACCAAAACAAACAGGATATTAGCAGGCAGTATAAAAACTGCTTAGTGATTAACTCCCACATACCAGCTTCCCCCCCCGCCCCCATCTTTAAATTCATCTGAATTCGAATGCTCAATCTACATTAATTCTTGTTCTCCCATCAGTTTCTCAGAGGCAGCTAGCACCACACTGGACAAATTTTTCTTTAGGGAGAAGAATGCAGCTAAAAGAACAGAATAAAAAATCCTGAGTACAGACTAGTATTAGAGTTTAAAGCAGAGTTTAGGTAATATAGAAAACTTCCCGCTCAAGGATGTAATAGCAGTTATTGGCTATTGGTGATTTGGAACAGCTTTTCCCTACGGGGAAAGGTTAAGGAACAGCTGCCTATTAGTGAACAGTACTTTCCTCTAAAGTAGTCAAATCACACACATCGTAATTAATCAAATTCACTTGAGGAATCCCAGTTTGAAGAGTTTTTTTTAAAGGCAGTTTGCAATACATAGTGTCCATAATTTTCCCGATAAAAGTGACTCATGCTGTCATGCTTCCTAAGCAACAGCTTGTATTAATGACAATAACTATCTAATGTTCAGGTTTCCAAAGTGACATCACCAATGTGATGAAACTGATGCGTTTTAAAATCATTTGCTGCCACAAGAAGAGCACTACAATACACAGAGGGAAGATCTGCCAGCATTATTAGACACCTGTATATAAGGAAGTGTCCCACCAGCAGTTTCCAAAAACAAGCAAGCCCAATAGTATTAAGCCCTAGAGGGCAAGTTAACCACCTCCCTCACATCGTACCCCTCTAACAAACACATTTGCTGTACTCCTACTTGCCTTACAAAGAGCTGAATGCTGCTCCTGAACAGCCACTGCCTGGGCACTGCTAGCACTGCTCCCCCCTGCAGGAACAGAGCTCTTCCTTTCTCCTCCCTGCCAAGGAGGTTTTCAGAGCACAATCCTACTCCTTATGAACAAACACTGGAAGACATTGATGTAAAGTTGCTGCAATTCCTCACTTTTCTTCTACATGAAACTTGATGCCATGGTGCCAGATACTTAGAAGCATTCTACCCCAAAAATAGCAAAACCAGCTTGGAAAAAAAAAAGTCCAGACTGCATCCGCTGGCAGCTTGTACATGTATCTGGTTTTGTAAAAGGAAAGTCTTTTGGCACTCCATCAGTTACCCTTTTGTAAATTGCCTTCGCTAAATTGCCTTGCTCGAGCTGGATCCACTTCACTAACTAGTCACCTCCGCTTCCTACGTGACTCAGGTTTCAAGGCATGAAAGGAACAAGAGCCTTGGAAGATAGAAACAAGTGGGAGAAGCCGGCCCTTTTGTTAAGGAAGGCTGGAGAGAGGATCTAATTGCAGCATCGGGAACTGCAGCGAAGCCAGAGCTCAAGGAGTGGGAGAAAGCACCCTCAGGAAGGTGAACAGAGCTGCGTGCTCAGCTGCAGAGCCAAGCGTCACAGTGCGCAAGGACCAGCAGAGACTTCTCACAGCTGGATCAGGAACTACGAGTGTAAAGTTCTTGTGTACCCAAAGGTTACACTGGATTGGTGGCAAAGCATCAATTCCCAAAAGGATCAGTTCCCAAGAGCAAAGTTACTGAGAGGCTTGTACAGCATAAAAGCAAGACATAAAAGGCAGCAGTGACCACTGCTTTTGCCATTCTACTAAAAAGGATCAAAATTCAGGGCTAAGGTTGGAATGTGCTCAGCGCTACAGGATGCAGTGCTCCCAAAGAAGTCTATTACTCAGAAAAGTATTGAGCAATGTTCTCCAGTACATATGAATCACCAAGATGCCCATGAGGCCATCTTCCTCTTTCAAAGCAGAGATCCACAATGACATTCCCTGCACCTTTCTAGAACAGAGTCAGCAGCTGGGAACACAGGAAGATGAGTGCTGGTGAATACAGCCAGCTAAAGGAAAATCACCGTCTAAGAACAAAGGATGTGCAGAGCCATATGGCCCCACATATTAAATGAAAACCTAGAGAAGATTAGAAAGGCCTTGGCTAATGCTTGGTGGGGGTTTTGTGTCAGACTTTTTTCTAAGTGCTGTAAGGAATTTGCAGCATTTTTCCTCCATTTTCAAGTGACCAGATCACACACAACCCAAAATTTGAAGGGAGCAAAACAAAGTGACTCAGTAATAACTCTCAATCATACAAGCACACCGTGGCACAATTGAAAACAGCAGCAATGAAGTGAGGGGGGAGAGCTGGCAGGAAGAGAGAAGATGCAAAGGAGATATTTAAGTAACCCTGTATTTTTCTATGACTGATGTTATTGTAGTAATAGAAATTATTGGATATGTCCAGAGAATAACAAGCAAAACAAGCATTATGCTGTTTAATAAAGCATTGCATCAGAAGGTATTTATAATGAGTTTCACAGCAAGTATCAAGAGAGTAGAGGAAAAAGCTTTCCATACATTCAAGAAGACCTCAAAGACAAATTTAGGAAATCTCATAACAAAAGGGGAGACAGCTCAGCCAACCATTAAATCCCTTTCCAAGTAGCATCTCACTAGTTAAGGCAAAGACAACATAACTACAGTTTAACTAAGCTTCAACCCAGCCTCATCTTTTCACAAACGCTTGAGCATAGTCTAAGAATTTTACAGAATTCCACTATGCATTATCTATCTTTTAGTGGACAGGGATCCATGACTTCAAAAACAGCTGAGAGTAGGGAACAGTATATCATGGATGCCCTGTCTGTTTCCAGCCCTGAACAGATACACAGAGCTTCCCACCGGGGAGGCAGGAGAGGATCACTGCCACTGCTGAAGCAGAAGCAATCACTGCTCTAACAATTGTGCTGGACAAGTGATCTTGTAAGCAAACATCTAATACTTACATAGTTTCAGCTGCACAGGGAATCATTCCACTTGCTTCACAGCTTCCTTTAGGCTCCCTGGACTCCACATAGAATGCTGGAAGACAAAAGACCACACAAATCTTTACATTTAGAAGAGGCTATGAAAACCATGAAACGCACCAAATCGCCGAGAACCAACTGTGTGTTTAATAAAACCCTTCAGAGCCAAACTCCATTTGCTCAAAGAGCCATTTTATAAAATACTATTTCACTTTTTTGACTTACAAAGTAGCATTTACACCATTAACTCTGCACTGTCATATGAACCATACAACAGACAAATTCAAATGTTTGTTAGGAGTAAATACACACTTCCGGATACTTTCATGGCTTTCAGCATGGGAGAGTTAATTCCTCATTTCATGCACTCAAAGCAAAGCAGAGGACATGCTATCACTGCCACTGCATGTTAGCTGAGTGCTGTTTAATCTGTGAATGCCAGACAGCTGCTACCTAGCAAAGCATAATTTGGGTCTGGAGAGTAATTCTCTTTTTTCATTCTCTAGCACATTCTTTTCCATGTTTGTTTTCCCATGTTCAGTCGAGCTGGCTCAACTCTGCTTCTCTTAAATTCACAGCTCTGCTGTATAACTAGGAAGCTCTGAAGAGAAGACAGACAAAGGTATGTCTGGTTTTTGTAGCAAGAGCTGCAACTGCAGGCCCTAGTCAACACCTCTGTATCTGATCTAGTAGAAAAACACAACAAACAAGAAATCTCTGGCAATGCTCCCCTGCTCTGCCATACTAACAGAAACACTAAAACACCTCGTTTTTACAGCTCGTACATCTAGGGAGCAGACAGATGATCAAAAGTTGCCTTGTTGCATACTTACTTTTTACATGAGATTTACTTCTTGGGAAACAAGAAGGAACGTTAGCTTGTTCAGAGCATCCTTCAGCAGAAAGAGGTGGATGAATGTAGGAATACAACCATGAAACAAGGTCTTTTCACACATGCCAATCTCCACATGAGTTTTCCCCAAACCTGATCCTACATGTGGATTAGGAAAATTTGACTGACACATAAAACCTAGTTCAGACCAAAGCTGTTGATAGAGCTCAAAAGCCCCAAACATTTCAAAATGCCTGGAAACTCTGGAGTGCTACTTTCACTCATATACGTTTTTTGCTCTGTGTGTGTATCTCCTTTGAATCATTTTTAGGCAATTACTGTTGAGATGAAGATCAAAAAGTCTACTTCACACTAGGTTTATATTCTCTGGTCCCAAACCTCATCTTCCACACAACCAAACGCCCCTTTTCCCTCCTCCATGGCTTCACAGCTCTTTTAGCAGACACTCCAGTGGGTGCACAGCCACCAGGCAGCTTAACAAGGGAACAGACAAGTGTCTGCCTCTCATGGTGGAAGTACTAGCTTGAATTTCTTCCTATTTGACCACAGCATCCCATGAATTTCAAGAATTTAAGAAAATGTAACATCTGGCACATCTGTGTTAATTTCTTTTGGCTGCCTGCATCTAAATAATTCCTTTTATAAATCACCAGGGAGGAGCACAGGGTGCTGTGCAGCCTCATTCCCAAGGAACCTATATAAACATTTTACAGTTCACATTTTGAAAAATCATTGTCATGGCAACTTTTTGCAATAAACTACTTTTCAAACATACTTGTATTTCTTTGGAAGATATCTATGATCCCATGATCCACCAAATCTACATTTCCAGTCAACTTACTGCACATACTGGAAGCAAACACTTATTTCAAGTTCAAAAGAAGCTGAATCTGATGCAGATCAGCCCTACCCAGCAAAAGCCAAACTTTTTCAGGTTGTTTGAAGTAATTTCCTTGTTGGCTGACCTATACACACGCACACTGACTGGAGCCAGAAATTTTAACATTTAAGAACCTCCCGCTACAATTCTTCCCCTTTCTTATTTCTATTCTTCCAAGTTGTCCACTTAACCTTTTTTAAATTTTTAATGTAGTAGCATGTGGAAACTTTGACAACACAATTATGGGATATGGAACAAAAAGTTAGTATGAGTTAGCAGTTAAAAGATCAAGCTCTTCAAGGCTGTATTTAAAGGCTGCCATAGCACAGCAATGCACTGACTTCATCCTAAATCATGTACAGGGAGTGCAGCGGGGGGGACAGAAGCATTGGCACGTTGGTGGCACAGGTTTTGGTTCAGTCCCTGGGCCAGAGCTGCAAGGTGTAGCTGCGGGCTGTGGTCACCAACACTCCTCCCTCTGTGCTGCTGTGGAGCAGAAGTATCACAGCAGAGTAACTCAGACAACAGCCTGCACTGCTCATTAGCAATCCCTCAGCAACCCACGGGGAAATAAGTAAGCAAATAATGTGGACCCTTGGGATGATGGAGGCCTTTGTTTTGCTCACCTGCCTCTTTTCACACCTGTGTCTAAGCCCCTGGGACTTCGCTCTCCTGAGCACTGGGCAGGAGGATCAGTGCAGGCCCTCCACACCCCCAGCAGCTTTCCCAGAGGTAAGAGCAGGCAGCCTTCTCACCAAAGACAACTTTCTTTGCTCTCCTGTGGGGAATCAGTGAAGGATCAATAGTATTGTTTCCCTCTTTACCAGGCAGAAACTGAGAGGATCAGCTCGACACGTGGAAGCTTTCACTGTGCAGTTCAGAGTTCTACACTACAGCACCAAGCACTTGGTGCACGAGTGTTATAGCAAGAACCAAACTTCAGTCAAAGCCGGCACGTTATGGAAACTGCTTATTTCAAGTCTGAACCTGCAATGAAACCTTCTCAGCAGAAACCCTCTGAGTGCAGGACAATGGCACATTATGGGCTGTCAGGAGCCCAGAACACACCCCACCACATCCCCAGCCAAGCGCTGCACTAGCACCTGTCACACTGATCTGCTCCACGCCACTGCTGCACAAATACACTTATGCAAAGTTACACAAGAGGAAGTCTAAAAGCAGGAAAGTCCTGCTGCAATTAGTTAAAATGAATTATTAGTTTGTGAGGCTTCCTGCAGTTGAAGAACCTTTCAACGAATTACAGACAGTAATGGTTTTGTGGGCAGATACATGAGAACTTTACCGATCTGTTCCAAACCAGTATAACAAAACTATTTCTGATCAACCTCAGTTTGAGCTTTGGAAACAAAACAGCTTTAGAAACGTGATCAAACTGGGTAAAATTTGTCTCTACAGAACATGCCTGCATAGAGTAGAAGCTAGTTTTACAGCCACCTGAAAAGGCACCATGCAGAGTTCCAGCTGCCACTTGGCAGAAGGCTACATGGCAGTCTAGGGGAAAACCAAGCCAGGCAACAGCTATACTGGAAGCCTGAATACTTTCTCAAATGAGAAGCAGACTTCTCTGACAAAGATCATACTGGAAAGGCTTAACCTCCCCCCTTTTGGAAGGGAAATACAGGTACAAAAATACAAAGAAAAAAAAAAACCAGAAACAACTTCACCACATTTACAGTCCATAATGCTGGGCCAAGTCTCAGGGCCAAGAATCAGAGTTATCACTAAATCTCTTCCTCTTCTCCCTCAGTCACCAGAACAGAGGCAAAAGTCTCTTTAAAATACCTGAGCCGTGACCTGGTGTGCTGTCACTCCAAGTCCAGAGCTGACTCATCAAAGGCGATTTTTCCATTCGAGACTGGGCAGAAGAAACCTGTTTTCTGCTCTGCTAAAGAGCACCTGACTCTGCAAGCACTCACAGAGCATGACACCACACTTCATCTCCAAAGTTCAAGTAGTCTCAAGAAAAAGTGGAACAGATGTTTCAGATCTGTAGTTCACCGTGTGCAGCTAATTGTCTAAGGCTAGCTTAAGGAAAAATGAATAATAATGTGAAAAATTATAGGCAGAGGAAGACTAAAGCACCTTACTACTTTTTCTTATGGAAGATACTTTTCTTAAGTAGCTTTTTCAGCAGACAAATGCATCATCCTTGAATCCCCACTTTCCCTTTACATTCTCTAACCACACAATACCTTACTTACTGATTACTTCTCATTGTTTTTCCATTTGGCCCCACTAAAAACTTTTCAATTGCTTCCTATTATGTGCTTCATCTTACTTTATTAGGTGGGTGGAATGATTTGTTAGGATTACTGTATTTTCAAAGAACAAACCCAAGTCCGGTTAGCTAAACAGAATGTAATTTTAGAAGGGTGCCTTCAGGTGCTTTTGTAATGTAAATAAATTAATGAACTAATTCATGCAGCAGCAGTACTTGTTTTGAGAAGTCTATTTAAGCTATGAGCAAGACAATGGGCAGAGGGGAAATCAAGATAGCCAAACAAGAGGGCTGTTAAAGATCATGCAGTCAGCTTTCAGTAAAGCTGAAACCAGAACCCAAATCAGACTCCATCCAATTCCCTACCTCTTACATACTCAGACATGAACAAACTCATTTATTTCACTGCACATAATTCAACCACTTTCAAAAAACAAAGGCTCAGTCACTGAGCAATTTATCTCCATCCATTTAAAAACTACCAATACTCGTCTTCTCCTTCGAGATCCTTGTCAAAGGCTGTACAAGGTCCAGCATGTTCAAAAAAGCAAATAATCTTCTAATGCGAGTTCGTGTGTTTTTTCCCTTTTCATATGCAAAGGGCTGTAAAATAATAATACTTCATTATTTTTCCAGGGTATACTTACTTTTGCACAGCATGACAGACCTTTAACACCTCAGTATGTATACTGAATAATCAAAGCAGCTCATGCCAGGGGAAGAGCTACTCTGTGCTGATACAACCAGTTCACATCTCTACAGCAAAACTGCAGATTATGTGACCAAAACACACCACAGCCCCTGGGTATATCTCTGGACAGAGATGCATCCCACTGAAAGCATCTGAAAGTAGTTGTGCTACAAGTATTTACCTCACCCTGGTACAATCCAATCCATTCTGCAAATTAACCTACAGAAAATTGCAGCTCTCTGCAGCCAAACCAGAATAACTTTGAAAAACCACCTTGGTCTACAATCTACTTAGCAATGGAAAGAAAAACATTTACTTTTAAACTGAGCTAAGTGTGCACAGATTTTCTTCTACCCTAAGTTCAGCTATCAGACTTCACCTTGAAGTGTCTGAGGCGCCTTCACCAATTACATTCAGCTGAATATAATTCAGGTATATAGCAAGTGACTCCTGTAATACCATATGCTTTAAACTAATTGTAGTAAGTGAATAACTTCATATTTCTTACTGTTCTCAACAATGAAGAAAAGACAGCAGTTACACAAAAAAAGGAAGCCCTTCCAGCAGCTCGGGTTAAGTCTCCCTTCTCCAGCAGCAAGCAGCTGTGAGAACAGTGACCCACACAGCACCTAACACTGAAGGGACAAGTTTAAAGACAAGAGCCAGGCCACCTCATAAGATCCCTGCTGGCAGCAGACGCTCATAAGGAGTTTACAGAAGGCCCACTGGCCATGTCAGTGAGTGGGACACAGTTTACGGGCTGACAGCCAAAAGAATCACGCATTGCACGCAGTTGTGTAGGAACTTCAGTACCAGCTGACCACATAAACACTGGAATCATATCTAAGTTATGTACAACAAATTGTTCTAAGTGAAAGCACAGACATATGAAAGTGCCTTAAGAGCATATGCTTGGATTTTTAAACTGACTGCAGTTTCTAAAGCAGAAAACACACACAGCCATCTGCAGAAGCCCTAATTCTCCTGATTTGATTTGCAACTTCCCCATTTCAGTGAACAACACCAACATTTCCCACCATACAAAGGATTCTGCAGTATTTTGATGCTAACTGTATCAGTAGCTTCAAAGGAGCTCCTTTGAGTGCTTTAACTTGGTCATCAATTTTAACAAAGACTCTCACCTCTCCTTGAGAAATCTGGTGACACCTTCAACCAACACACACTTTTTTTCACAAGTTTTCACATACCCTTGATTCCTCTTGACATCCTGTGCTCCACAAGAGACCAGGTGTGTAGGTATCTATCCTGTGCTTCATGAGACATAATCACTAAATCCAAACACAAGTAACTGCTGGAAGCTGGAATACATCAGACCTTTGGCACTCCAGGCCACCCATTTATATGCTGATCCAGAACACTGGAGGCTTTCTGTACAGACTCGTTGGCAATGAAAATATTGAACAGCCAGCATATGATCAAACTAAGAGCTAGGACATTAGCGTTTGTGAGTCTATTACTAAGTTACACATGCC
Source organism: Acridotheres tristis (assembly GCA_037013685.1). Taxonomy (NCBI): domain Eukaryota; kingdom Metazoa; phylum Chordata; class Aves; order Passeriformes; family Sturnidae; genus Acridotheres; species Acridotheres tristis. Next base: position 7,381,920 of record CM072901.1, read on the forward strand.
TCCCATAATCATAGATGCTAAGATGATTTTCTCCCTCCCCTTCCATTTTAAAACAAAAGGATAAGACTGACTGCATTGCAAGTTCCAAAGTTGCAGGAGGAAAAGCACCACACACAAAAAAAATTCAAAGAAAGAACTAAAAACTGTCACTTTCTGCTACTACATGGATGCAAAAATAAGACTGGTATATTTCAGGAGCACATAATCCTTTTGGTTCAAAAAAACCCACTTATGTTCACTAAACAGGAAAAGTGAGACAACAAACAACTACGACTGTCATACTGTCTCTGGCAGTCTGACTTTGTGGGAATAACAAACTGTGACAGGAGGTCAGGAACAGCATTCTCACATTTTGCAAAGTAAGTTTTGTCTTTCACAAAACAGATGCTGTAGACAGAACAGCATTTATAACCATTCTTTCTGAGACACCAGAAGATTATACTAGCTTACTCTCTTTACTGGAATCCTGTCTCACCACCTATGCTTTTGTTGGTTTCTCTACAGTTTTCCTGCTTCTGTGAAACAGTTCTTTAACACTTACATCTAAGTAGTCCCCTAACTATTATTCTTCTAGCAGCAAAACATTACAATTAAACAACCCTTAACTAAAATCCAGATTTTCTGCTTCCTTTAATATGTAGATCATTGGACTGGACAGCTGCCCCCCAAGACACATGGATAAAATGCAGACCTAAACGGGTCAATTCTCAATTATATTTCAGGCAAGAGGCTTTGGATCCCTATTTGCTCTGTTATGGCCAGCACTGAGATCAGAATGTAAAATCATCACCACACTATCACACCAAAGCCACACGTGACAAGGAGAACCTCCTCATGTCACCACAACGAACACTGGCACTTGTGCAGGGGAAATCAGAGCTCCCCTCGGCTTTGCCAGCCCCCACCTGCCTGGGGCTCTCCCATTTGCTCACCCACAGCCCATAACCAAGGGCCGAGTGGATCCACAAACCCTCCACAGGGAAGGGGGAAGCCAAGGTGCCAGAGAGCAATGGGAGCACGTCTCCAAGTCTTGGCTTTCCTGATCACTCCCTGGGAAGGTTTCAACCCAGATCTGTAATTACCTGACTCAAGCAAGAGACAAAAGATAGGGAGGAAGGAGAAATCACTGACTGTTTCATAAGACACGCTCTCAAGACGACTCACTGTACAGAAGACACTGAGAAAATCTGCATAGACAGTTTACTTGTGTCACATGTTTACAGGGGGTAAATTGCAGTTGGCACTTTACCAGAAGGCAACATTTGCATTGAACATTTGCCATGAAATTACCATTGTTCCAAGTCAAGTTAATATGTCATTACTGCTGGGTAACTTAAGAGTCAAGTACACAATTAATCCATGTCACCAACACATACAGTCTCCAAAACATAACAGCCATTAATCTAGTATTTTTAAAAAGGAGGAAGGGGTAAGAGACAAAAGAACTTATTAGACTTCCAGTAACCAGAAGACAAAGCCTATTAGTCAGAGGCAAATAGAGGAAAGGAAGCCAGAGAGATAAGATGCAGACCCCTAGGGAGAAGCAGCCAAAAAGAAGGAGCCCAGCCAGAGAATTCTGATGAAACTGTTAAGGGGGTTCCCCCTTATCTTCCTGTGACTACCAAGTCCCTCAAGTGTTTACAGATTGTTCTTTCAGCCTTCCAAGAGTTCTGGCTACCAATATTCAGCTCTTGTATTTCTGAGGATGAAAGAAAGGACTCTTTTTCTAACATCCTATACTTCTATTTTTGTGGTCTCTTCTTACTCAGTTTTCCTGTTACATTCACGTAGAGACCCATGTGCCTAAAGAAACAATAACATTGTTTCTGCCATTTGCAAGTTCTTACAAACTGCCAAAATCCCATCATGATGGATTTTATAGTGCTCCAAAGCTCTAAATTAAATTTACCAACATTTCCCTAGAACCGATAAAGAAAATCAGGTGCTTCAGTGTGGGACAGATCTGAGGAGTGCTGGGGCACTCTCACTCCTTCTGACCTGCAGCCCTGAATCTCTGCATCCAAACCCTTTGTGCATTCTTTTCTGTCATGAGGAAATGCAAGTGTAGGAGACGTGTCTGTCGCCTCTTCCATCCCCTCTTATACCCTACTGTCCCTATACATATCTCCAATACAGAGGATTTCTTCCTGTTCCTTAAGCTGAACAAAAGCAAGCAGCAGAACCAAGCCTCTCCCTTATCCACTCTCAAATTCATCAGAACACATTCTAAAAAATCTGTTAAACTGTCTGGAAGACCTTTTTGCTCAATATATACTTCTTCAATTAATTTCAATGAGGATCTTCCAAAAGAGCTGTTCTTAGTTCTCTCTCAAAGTCATTCCTTCATCTGATCGTCTTTTTTTCAACACAATTCATACTGAATGGAAGCCAGATGTAATAATTAATGAATTTCCAAGATCAACAAATTATAAGAACTACTGACATAAATCATTGAGAATTTGCTCACAACAATCAACACAACAACATTCAACTTCAAAATAAAGCAAGAATCTGGGCAGAAAAGGCACCTAATACAGCCTTGAAGATCCTGATTATATGAGCTGATTACAGCTCTTATTGCAGGCTGTCAGTCTCACAAAGAAAGCAGCCAAGTAGTACCAAAGCTGTAAGTTCCTCTGTTATTAGTTGTGTTAGTTGGGGTTTTTTTAAGAATTACAGTATTCATGCCTACATACAATTTGCTATTAGGAAATAATCAGAGTTTCAGAAATCATTATAAGAGCCAGTATTTGCAGTAAGTTTGTAAAGCCAGTTGCACTTTGCAAATCTGAACTAATTCAACACAGAGCACAAGCTCTCCTTTTTCTGCTGATGTGCAGAAAACCTTTGCTTTAGACTGTGAGCTGCCCGTCATGTAAAAGTGAACGTTTCCCACAGACCACCACGACACACCTGTGTGGGGGAGACTGAGGACAGACTACAGAATTGACAAAAACATGAGGTCAGATCACTTTCATATGCAATCTTAATTAAGGAACTGTGTTTCCTTTTCTGAGAATTATCATTCACCAGGGAAACACGCAGCAGTGTTCAGATGCAGTCAAGGGATACAAGTACTCAGAAACTCTCTCTTCCCATTGCTGTAGCCCAAATAAAATACAACTACTGTAACTACACATTAACTGTTTAAAAAAGGGGTTTTTAAACACGTAAGAATTTGTTTAGACAATGTCTTTTGGTCAAAAAATACAGGCCATGCCAGTGAGGCCTGTAATTTTCAAAAAGGTAGGGCAATTCTGTGCTTTTTGTTTGTACAGCTATGGCCCCTTTTTTTTTTCAGAGCACTTAACTCATTGCCCCTTTAAATTATGTGACAGACACTGCCATTCAAAAAAGTCTGTGGATCAATGCTGTATTCTGATACTTGGCATCAGCCTGTACAGTTATCAATGTAACATTTTGAAGGGCAGCATATCAGCAGTGTTAACTATTTAAAAGATAATCAATGATTCTTTCCAGCAACCACAGGACTGATAGGATAGGCATATTCTTCCAACCAGTATTTGCTCGAAACACTGATTATGCAAGTTATAATTGAAGTTGTTACGAGTAGCTTATTAGTACCACCACAGCCCCAGAGAGTGATTAATGCAGATTGCAGCTTGCACAGGAAGGGTAAACACACTCAGGGGAGGGAGGGAGGGAGAGCTGAAAGCAGGAAAAAAAAAAGTGGCTGTGCAAAGAGGGTATGTTCAGATAGCGAGGACTACCTTGGAAATAAATCGCTTTACAGCTTATTGCTCTGTCTTTCTCCTGAAAACACTAGAAACATTCACGTTCTAGCGTGACACGTGAGAAGGCTGGGCACGAAGCGCACCCGAACAAAGCAGCCGCTCTCCCCGGCCCTGGGGGGCTGCGGAGCTGCCCGCAGCGACCACCGCAAGAGACGTTTTAGGACCCCGCAGACGGGGGGAACATCGGAACAGAAAAAAACAGGAGAACCCAATCCCGGGGCGAGGCAGCCCCGCCGCTCGGGGCACAGGGATGAGCGTGGGGTGGGCACGGCCCGGCGGCACCGGACCCCACCGGCACCGCTCGGAGCGGCGCCCGGCCGGGACCGCCCCGCCCGCGGCACCGGGGCAGCGCCTGTCCGGCCACCCCCGGGGCTGTCCCGGCGCTGCAGGGCTGCGGCTCGGGGGGCCCTGACGTGAGGGGGCGGCGGCGCGGGGCCCCGGGAGCACAACCGGCCCCGGTGGGGCTGAGCACCAGCGCGGCGGCCACGGACGAACCCCGCCGCCCGCTCCGTCGCCCGAGCCGTGCCGAGCCCCGCGCCGCCCCCGCCGCCGCTCCCCCGCAGCCCGGGCGGACGGGAAGAGCTTCGGTCCAATTCACTCACCTCCGCGGCGCCGAGCGGCTCTGCCTCCACCGCATCACTTCCGGGCGAGCGCTCAGCTGGCGGACACGCCGTGACGCGCCGTGACGTGCCGTGATGTACCGTGGCGTACCGTGCGAGGGGCGGTGCGCGCGACGCCGCACGCACGGTAAGGGCAGGGAAGGCGGCGGCTCGCGCCTCCCGCGCCCACCGGAGAGGGGGCACGCGGCGGGGCGGGGCCGCGGCACGACTGCACCAAGGTAAAGCGGGGAGGGGGAGGAAGGCGGGCGTACACGCGGGGAGGGCGGAGGGAGGGGAGAGGGCGGTGGGCCTACCCCCCCCCTGCTTCGCGCGTTGGTTCCGCCCAGCTGCGGGGGTAGGGCCGCCCCATCCGCCAGGGGGCGCAAGGACGCCCCCACCGGCACCGCCCCCTAGTGGCCGCGAGGCTCCAGGCTGGGGGGGCGGCAGCGCCATCTTGACAGTGACAGTGGCCGTGGGGCAGCGCTCTGTGACTCACAGTGCTCATTGCCCACAGCGGTCTGTGACCCACAGCACTCCGAGCCCACAGTGCTCAGTGCCCACAGCACTCAGTGTGCACAGCCCTCGGTGCCCACAGCGCTCATTGACCTACAGTGCTCAGTGCCCGCAGCACTCATCGACCCACAACGTTCACTGCCCGCAGCCATCGGTGCCCACAGCGCTCCGAGCCCACAGGGCTCCGTGCCCACAGCAGGAGAAGGCAGCGTCTCAAGCTGCACCAAGGGAGGTGTAGGTTGGACATGAGGAAGAACATTACAGAAAGGGTGATTAGACACGGGAACGGGTTGCCCAGGTTGGTGGTGCAGTCGCCATCCCTGGAGGTGGTAAAGAAGACTGGACGGGGCACTCAGTGCCATGGGCTGGTTGCCAAGGTGGTGTTTGGTCACAGACTGGACTCAATGGCCTCTTTCTAACTCGCCTGATTCTGTGACCACCCACAGCCCTCCATGCCCATAGCCCTGCTATGGTTCTCAAATAGCAACTAAAAATCATGTCTATCAATGAGTTTCACTGAGTGACCCTCAGAATTAAGTAAGAAAAGGGTCAGGGAGGATTTTGTCTCTGCTAGCATTAATATTTATACCTGTTCTCGAGCTTGGGAGTGTTTCCAATGCTGGGAAATATTTCTATTCATGCATTCAGTTGCATTTGGCTGGAAGCCAAAGTATGAATAAGGTGCATAAATCTATACTGGAGCTTGTGTCCATGTTGTTATATTTCTGTATGCTTCTGTATTATATAAGCAAGGCCATCCAAGGATAGCTGAGAATTCATTTTCTCTGCTAAATTTCTCACTCTGCATTAAAATTTCTCTGCTTGTAAGTAATAGAGAACTAAACACACGGGGAAGAAAATGATATTCAAGCATGAACAACAGAGTTGGACAAGACTAGAGACAAGTTCATATTGCTTTAGAGTTTACCTGGACACTGTGCTTTTCATGAGAAAGCTAAGAAATAAGTAAAGCAATTTTTTTGTTTCCCTTGCTCTTTCCCAAGTCTAAGTCAGCATTTCTGTTCTTACTGAGGCTCCTGCAGCACAGGAGTCCACTCCCAGGGCAAGTCTCTATGTCCTACTAAAACCAGATAGTGCCTCAACCACCTCAGACTAAGAGAATTAAAACCCAGTGATAAAAAGGGACTAGTTAAGAGTTTCCACTTTCATTTATTCAAGTGAAAAGAATGTTGTAGAACCTTAATTTTGTGTGAATTGGCTTATTTGAACTGACATAGGAAACGGTGATAAAATCCATGTCCTTGCTTTTACTTTTTAATTATATTCTCTTTGCATGCAGTTTGCTTTTTCTGATCAAAAGACTGCTCCATATGCAAGAGCAAGCTTAAAAGAGGTCTGAGTTCAGTCAGATATCTGAGGCACAGATAGAAGAGCAGAGTTCCCATCCCAGTTGATGAACAATGTGAGTACAATAACTTAGGGAGTCTGGTTCAGAGGTTTCAGGGCTTCAGATCTCTTCAGTTTGCCAGCAGAAAGACACTGGCATGACAAAATTCTAAATTCTGTGAAAGTCACCCTACTTTTAGATACCATTATAGAATATATTGGTTCAGTAACTTCATTCTTTTTCACCAAATCTGCATATATTTATGATTGCAGCTTGTAGATGGAAAGAGTGAGAAATAAATCTTTGAGTCAAATTGATGGGAATGTCTGGAAATTTACAGGCTTGTGTCAGTGGTAGAAATGAGGATGTAACACCATCATTGAAGAACATGATCTTTCATTGTAGTCATTTTTCACCACATGGAGATGGAATACTTTAGCTGTGATTCAGGTTTTGCTAGGAATTGGTTTTGTCTGAATCTTAAAAAAAAGTAATGAATGTTCAATAAAGAATGAAAATCAAATGAAGTTTTCACTTCACCAGTACATACTGCATCCACACGTGGTCAGTGTTTGCAGGGTACTGTCACAGGCCACTGAGTCATTGATTTGAGTAAAAGAAGACAAAATTACTCTTGTGAAAACTAGATTTTGAAACTTAATATTGCTGGAAGGCATGAGACCTACCCAGCTATCACAGGAATCTGTGACCCCTTCTCTGCCCCCTGTACCACAGGAACTCATTGTCTCAGTTGTTGTCCCTCAAGGAAATGACAGCCCAAATCCACTGCTGTCTTAGGAACCACAGAATCATTTTGGCAGACTTGCATGAAAGATGAATATGGATTACTGACCTCTTGTTGCTGTGGAGAGCTCTGAAAGGAATGATTGATTATCTGCTGCATTAGCAGCAGGAGAGAGACTGCAGATCACTTTTTAGCTAAGTGGCATCATTTAACTCCTTAAAAAAATCCCAGATACGTGAATTTTTCTGCATCTCTTTAAATAAACATTAGCCAAAGAGTGCATTTGAAAAGGGGAGCTATAGATTGGCATACAGGCTGGATTGTCTTACGGGCACCTAGCATGGAACATGGTGCTGTTCCCTACTACAGCGTTGATACACCATGGTCTTGAATTACATCATTTACCTCAGTAACAGAGATGTGACCACAGCTTAATTTGGAAGGCAGTCAGCCCAGCAGTTTGTCATTGTGTCTTTAGATTCCTTGCCAGTCGCAAACCAGCTGTTAAATAGAAGTTGTGTTGCTCTTAAATAAAACATTTTACATCTGAGAAATTCAGAGCTGCCTTTTCAAATTATTTCATGCAGGGTTTTGTTCTCCACCTCCCCTAAGCAAATCTAGTTTCAGCACCAGCACTAGGTGTGTGTTACTAAAGCATGCCCCAGTTAGCTGGGATGTGAAAGAAGAGATCGTTTTAAAATATCCTTTTTTCCCCGTGGGCTCTTCCTTTCACCCTTTATTTTTTAAAATCCTCTATGTACTCACTGCTGGCAGATTTTATGCTTAAAGTGAGTAGCTAATGCTTGACTCGAGAAGAAAGGATGAAATAAAATAGACTTACGACTTCACCAAAAGAGCTGTGCAGAGGAGGAGAGTGCTGGACATGCGTTCCCAGCCAAGCATCCCCTACTGGGAAGTACCTGTGGTTTAGCTGCTCCTGGATCTGCAGTCAGTCTTGGTGCAGCCTGTCTTCTGCCTTAGCTGTGCTTTGACACTACACTGGTGGAGTCATTGTACAGTGCAGTTGGCAGATTCCTTTTATGATTTTTATATGAACTTATAGTTTAAATTCTAGACAAGCCTGCAAATAGCAAAATAAGACTAGTATTTCATTGATTATTTAGATTTTTGAACTTTTGGGTCAACCATCTAACAATCCAAAGGAATGTGTATTTGTTTCCTGAAAGAAAGACCTACTTCGCTTTATAGTCTAAGGGACTATTTGTTTTAATTAACAGTGAAAAAAATGTGCACGTTCACCATGCAGTAAGTGATTAACTGCTCAAATCTCCTTTGGAGTTTGGATACAATGGGATGTTTCAGGTGTTGATAAGAGGGGGTTGCATGGAGACCGAGGCAGCGTTACAGCTCTGCCCCAGCATCCAGCAGGGCTTGTTTGGGAGGCCACGCTTGGCTTCCCTCCAAAGCCCGCAGCCCGACGGCGGGCTCCCAGCTGCGACCTCCTGCTTTTCCCCGCTGACACGGCTGTGCGGACACACCTACCTTTGACCTCTCCTGGTTTGTTTTGTGGCAGTAAACACCCGAAATTTGCTCAGCTAATACAATAGCCGTGTACTTTTTGACAGAAACGCCTGTGGTTAACCTCTGTGGGCTGCATGCTGCAGTAAAATGAAGGGTGGTAGAAGTTAAACAATGGGTGTGACTACCACAAGATGGGTGTTAGTGGGAAAGTGGTGTAACATCCACTTAGCATTCCAGAGATGTGAAATATAATTATGATTTAAATGCCAAAGATGTAAGTTGCAAGATGAGTAACTCCAAGGACATGAAAGCCTCCCTTATCTTCCTTTCTATCCCACTCAGAATCATTTTGCACACCCACAAAACTAATACAAGTAGTGTCACTTGATGAAATTACACCTGATACATGACTTGTACCATCACTTACATTTCTGTCAGTGTGGGCTCTGTTTATACCAAAGGAAAAATTCCAATCTCATTTACAACATTTAAAGTTGGAAGTAATTTTGTTCTCAGTGGAATTACTCCCTATTTATACTCCTACTCAGATCAGAATCTGACCCAGGCTTTGAATTTTGTCTTATTTGTTCCCATCCTTTCCTGTCATAGACAGAAGTCCTCAATCTGCAAAGGGCTCCTCATGCCTTTATTTATGTGTCTTTGCAGAAATGGCTTATGAACAGGTCTGTAACGTTAAGAATTATTGACTGAGCCCTGTGAGCAGCTGGTTGCTGAGTATACATGAATAGCTGCTTAATGTCTTTTACATCATCCAGCATATGTGGGAAGGAGAGCAAGAATGCAGAAGTGCAGCCCATGCCTAGATGAGGGGCTACACAGTTCTGTAGCAATTGCAGCATAGAGAAGATAAAGAACAAAAGAGTAAGTTGTACCTGGGGGACTGGAAGTGGGATAAATAGTTGTTGGTTCTGGACTTTTCAATAAAATCTTTATAAACAGATTCTTGGTATGTTGAAAATCCAAGGGCAGCAGGTGTAGTCACTTCTGAGCAAAGGACATGTGCTGTCTCAAGCTGTCACCTTGGAAATTGTCTGATGCATAGATCGGGATTAAAACCTGTATTTTAAACACTTTTACCCCTAGAATTGTTCCTTTTATTTTCTTTATGGATTACGTGAAAACCTAAGCTGTTATCAGCTTCTCAGAGGTGACACCCTCAGGTAAAAGCAGATGGGGTAGTCAGGAGAGGCTCTAGGTGAGGCTAGGATTTGGGACTCTGCTTGTGCTGGGTTAACCCTTGAAACTGAATTGTTTCTTTTCTGCACAAAATACACACCTAGCAGGGGGAAGCAGTGACTTTTCAGATACATGTACATCTGTGCCTTCATGTCTGACTGATATCACTGCCTGAAATGGAGCTCTAGAGTGGATAAAGTGAAGCATTTACTCCAAAGTGTTTGATGAGGTGAGACTACCTAGTTATATTATTGTGGAATTTATTTCCTAGAAATACCATAAACATTTACTAGAAGTACTTTCTACTATGTAGGAAGAATAAATTTCTATCTGGGGGGAAATATATGATTGGTTAAACATGTTAAAATATAAATAACAAACCAAAAATATTCGTTCTTAAGAATCAGAGAAAAATAGTTCTTGAAACCACAAAAGGTTTTTAGATCACAGTAACGGTTAAGATAAGTCTAGTAATTTATAGTTCAGAATTTTTTATGAAAAAGAACCATGAGCCAAATCCTGCATGCAGGTTAGCATCTGTAATTCCAGCTTTGGTGAGGGAAAGAGGGTGTGTGTGTCTGGAGCCACAGGAGGCTGGTTCTGATCAGCTGCTGTGCAGGAGGCAGCAGCTCAAGAACAGTACAGCCTGAGAAGCCTTTGGCTGAAGCCCCTCTTTTACAACCCAGAATCCCAGAAATTGCCACAGGCTGCAGGGATTTGAGCCATAGCACACTGCCAAACTTCCCATGGTAGTTTGAGTGCTGCATTAGGAAGCATTTCTAGTAGTTTGGAAGCTGGTAGTTAAGAAGCTGCATTAGGTGCTGTATTTCCTCACGGCCATAGAGTGCTCCCTCCAGAGGGAAGGTCAGGCTGTCTGAATTACTGTGTCCAGACTGTCCATTCCCAGCACACAGGTCTGATTTCAGGGTAGATTCACCTACAGTAATTAGAGCTGCAGGTTGGCAAATGGATCCTGATAGCCAGATAATGTCCTGTCCCTGACACTTTTTCCTCATTGCCTTCAAGTACTTACTTGGCAGTGCTGCTGCACCTTCCTTTGGGACAGTAAGGTGCCTTTGACAGCTGCAGTGCCCCTTAAGCAGAAGTCATTGTTTCTGTTAATTTAACCCATGGCAGAAATGTTGTTATCCAGAAGTGGATTTGTCTCAGGGATATTTGTGGTCTGTCATGAAATAGTGTAATACCTATATGATAAAATATTCATTTACATAAAGCAAGAGTAAGATTTCATTCTTTCTTCTGACAAATAGTCTTAGTACACCTGGAGGCTGATTCAGTGGGCTCAGCAGGTACACAGGTCTCTGAAAATCAAGACATTCAGGACTTTCCTAAATCCACAGTTAGTCTGCCTCTCCTGAGTGCTTAGATAAAATAGCTTTCATCACCTTTTCATCACATCAAACTCCAGCTGAATCATTACTGCCTACTGTCATGGTATCACAAATAAGCCTCTCAGCCCCTGGAGCCTATACAAGTTTTCAGCAATATTGTGGTGGTTTTATCATGTATTTCATTCACAGATTTGCAAAGATAGGGTCAGCATTGGTACAACAATGTCTCAGGAAGGGGGACGTGCAGAGTTTCGGTGACTTGCCCAATGTCTGTTGCAAAACATCAGTGAAACAGAACCCAGGCATTCTTGTACCAGTCTTGATTCAGCAAAGCACTAAACCAAGTGCTTAACTTTAAGCTAGAGCTCAAGCTGTTTGAATGGAGATAGATTTAAGTATCTATATAAGTACTTTGCTGGACTGAGTCTTCAGCTTTCAACAGCTAATTATTGTTTACAGCTATTTCAGGGATTTTTCATATAGCTCAGCATATCTTTGGATGGCAGAAATATTTTTATACTAATTTAATGGTGTGAAAAAATGTCCTGCTTGCTGGCCTTTTGGCAACTCAAATGTTCATGCATATGTTGGGGGATTTGTCTTGTCTTTGTAGATGACACTAGCAACTCGACAAGAAGTTCTTGGCCTTTACCGCAAGGTTTTGCAAATAGCCAAGAACTGGCAGTCGGCATCAGGGCAGATAGAGGAAACCATGAGAGAGAAAGAGTACATTAGAAATGAAGCCAGAACATTATTCCGAAAAAACAAAAACGTGAGTGTCCTCATGGTGTTGAATTTCTGAATTACTCTTCTCTTGCTTTTTGCACTCCGTAGTTGGATGCTAAGATAGGAATATAAGGGTTGAGTTCCCAAAATTTCATTCACCTTAAATGCTGCTGTATTTGGGTTACAGTTTAAATATCGTCCTTGAGAAAACTCAAACCATTTCAGCTCTTCATTAACTACTGTAGAAGTCTAAAAGGTCTTTTTTCAGTAAAAAAAGTGCCAAGAAAAAATTAAATTCCAAAGATACTGCTTGTGTAATTGAAGCAGCTTTTGATCTTTACAAAGTTAGCTAAGTGTATCATTACCCATGCAATGGCAAACAGAGCTCAGCAGCTTCTTTTTTTCTTTTCAAAGCAGCAATTATTGGCACTTCTTTTAAAAGAAGCACTTTAATTTTTTCTTAAGGAAGAAATTTCAAACCCTGGTAATCAAAGGCCCTTCTTGTAATTCAAGATCACAACACTTTTTTATATCCTATAGTGGTCTGGGGCTAAATTGAAGTAATGCAAAAGAAAAAAAAAATTAAGTCATAATTCACACCACATTTCTGACTTCAAAGAGATTTTCTGGATAGGATGGTAACAGAATGTACACCAAGCAGTGTTTTTTTTCCACTGGTGACCTTGCAGAGTGATGAACAGGTGAGCATGGTTTTTCCATAGATGTAGTAGTAGTTTATATGTGTATTGACTTTTTACAGAGAAAATACCATGTTTGGCTGTAGCCTCAGTCCTGACAGTCTCTGGGCCTTAACATTCAGCACCATCAAGCCCAGAACTGCTGAGTTGAGGAAAATACCAATGTTACCTTTTATGGATGTGCACAATACAATCATTGTATCCTTGGCTTTGCCAAAATAAGCTAAGGAAGGCCACATGCTGTACATCATTTACACTTGAGCTTCCAATTGCTAATTACTGTACTCATATAAAACACTTGTTTGTCTGATCATTACAGGTAACAGATCCAGAGCTGATTAAGCAGTGCATAGAAGAATGTGAGGCAAGAATAGAAATTGGACTTCATTATAACATCCCTTACCCGAGACCTGTGAGTAGAAATCACAAAGTCTTCACTGATACCTGCTGAGCTTTCCCTGTACAACAAAACCATCAGTTCCCATCACTCTCACTGCACTGCATTGTTAGATGAGCTGGCATTTAAATGTTTGCTAAATCAGAGCCAAATCTACATTGAGATGTTCTCTATCTTTCACTGTAAATTGGAGGATTTCTTGTCAAAATAAGGAGTCAAAGCCTGCATGGAGTTGTATGAACTAAACTCCCAAGGCCTCTGAATATTTAGCTGACCAGTGAATATAGAAAAACATGGTAATGGAATCAAATAATAGAAGAGAATGAGAGAACAAAAATACCTAATTACATCTGCCATAGGTACAATAATTTTTATAGCTTACATTACTGTTAACTTTCTACAGAAGAACATGTCCAAGATTACTGAAATGCTGGAAGTTGCAGCAAAGTCTTCTAGTGCATCATTCAATACAGTTTCCTCACTACCCAGTCACTTCTGTCAGTAATAGCTTAGGCTGCCTCCCATAGCGACATCCTCTCTACTCCCGTTGATGAGTTTATATTTACACATCTATAGTTCCCTTATCAAGGCAGTCATGGTCAAAATTAAATAGTATCATTATCAGATGCTTTCCTAGACTATGGTCACTGTTACCATCTGTTTCAGTATACAGAATAACAATTCACAGCTGGCAAACAATGTTCCTAGAAACGGGCCTAAAATGCGTGCTCTGCAGTGGTTTCAAAATTCCAAAGGATCTGCTCTCTCAGACAAACTGGATGATTATTATTTTTCAGATTCTAGAAATCTCTACTGCTGCTTTAGTCAGTGCTTTTACTACTATTTGCACCTAAACACCCATCTTACAGGATGACAGCCTCAGCAACAGTAACACCTGACTGCTACCACCTACATTTTTCAGTCATTTAGGGGGGTTACAGCTGCTTGATTCCCGCTAACAGTCTTATGAAATATAAAGACTTTGTCAATCAAAGGAAGAGTCTGTCACCTATTGCTCCTTCTGCTTATGGAGTCAATGACATTGATCGTGCATTTTAATGTGCCATATATATAATCATGACAGTAAGAAGGCAGGCTTTCAATACATACAGTTTGGGGTTATTTTGTGACTTGTTAGATAGGTATGAATAAATCACACAGTGATTCAAGACATCTACTCAAGAATTTTTAGGGTTTTTAGTTCTTACTGTTCTGGAACATTTTCAGCAATCCTATTTCATCAGGTGTCATTGCAGGCTGATATCAAACTGCAAAACTAAGTTACTAATGCCTAGCTTATATAGGATTTTAATAAACAGAAAAATTAGGGCCTGAAAGTTACACCACTAATCACTCCTCAGAGTGGTCCTCCTAGAAATCTAATAACCTGGTTTGAGACAATAGATTTACCCTCTCCAAAGTGTGAAGAAATGATTTATAACTCAGTGAAACTTAGTCTGCAGTTTTCTTCCCAATATGCACCTAACTGGTGGGATTTTCTTTTCCAGATCCATCTGCCTCCTATGGGCCTTGCCCATAAACAAGGCCGTACATTGCGACACCAGGAAAAGTTAAGGAAGATTTCTAAGCCAATATACCTGAAATCCCATGATGAAGTTTCATAAGCCACCATTTAAGCTGTGATGTGTAATCACATCCTTTAAACTGTGAACTGCAATCCAGGTGATTTGTGTGCACGACTGTGAATGGTGTGGTCACTTGCTCACACATTTCCTGATGCCAAAAAGCCAATTGATCCATTGTGCATGATGGATAAGGTTGGTTTAGTATTTATTACATTTCAACCACTGACTTGTCAATAAAGGTAACACTTTTTAAGGACTGAGGAGTGATACAAAGTTTACTTTGACATCGGACAAACTGCAGCAGGATTTCAAACTCTGTTTATCTGTAAAAGGGTTCTCTGTGCTCAGTTGTGACTCAAGACAGTGCCTTGTGTAAGGTCAGCCAAAATCAAGGAAGTCTGGGACAGTCAAGCACAGTTTCTCCAGAGCTTCTGAATGTCAGTAGGAATACAGTCACTGCACCTTGCACCTGCTCTCCTTCCTCTCTGCTCCCTGCTGTCCCTGGAGGAGAATTCCAGTTTCATAGTACCCTTATGGGGAAGTTTAGTTTCTGGACAGTAGAAAAGAGCAGTAGTGCCACTACTCCTTTTCCTTTAGGCAAACTGCAGAGGAGTGGCCTAGAGTCCCTATGTCAGCTTTTTTCTCCCTTCCTTTGGAGAGGGTGTGGATGTGAAATGCAAAGTTTGGAATGCTATTACACAACTCTGAGTAAAACATTCCAGTCTTGGGTTCCTCAGGTTCCCATGTATGGGCTGGCTGAAAACTATGCCTTTAGGATATCACTATGGGAACAAGCTTAGGATGCTTTGCTGTCCTCACTGGGTGTTTTCAGATGGTCAGCTTTTCAGCATAATCAGAACACTGGCTTTCTCAACTATTATTTTAATTTTAGTGCTGGGTTTTAACTCTTATGGACAGAACCCTAAATTTAATAAAAGAAAGTATCTACAAGTCTCCTAAGTTTAAGGGGTATTTCTGTTTCCCAGGTGCCTCATGAATAGAAGTAAAATGAAATTAATTTTCCTTTCACGGGCTACGAGTTGTTTTGGCTCCTTTGCAGTCCTCTGACTTTAGCAGGCTATTGACATGTTCTTTTCAGGGAAGTTAGGGGAGCCTTCCATCCTTTAGGCTGGAAATACCAGTGAGACCAAGCTTGGACAAGAGCCACACTGTGTTGGACACTACCTAAGACAGTCCACACCACTTCAAGGACAACCTATTCCAGCCTGACATTAACAGTGGCAAAATAAAGCAAATTTGAAACATGCATGTGTGTATGATTTCCTTTTAAAGTGGGAGAAATCAGTGAAATCTAATTTCTGAGCTTGCCAAGTCATTCCAAACCTTCCAAGCTCTAATAAACAATGACAGAAATATTGCTGTCTACCTGAAAAGTTAGAACTGGTCCTGTGCAGAACAGACTGACAGTCCCTCCCCCAAGAATGCACTTTTAAGAGTGAATAAAGTACAAGCAGATGAGAAAGTATAAGAAAACAATAAGAAGAGTGAATCAGCATGACAGGTACTGGCTGGCCCAATTTCTCACTACCTTTTATGGTTCCACTCCACAAAGGTCTCTATTCCCATATAATTATTTCCTGGGAATGCCTCATGTGGGGAATAACAGGTAAAATGCCATTGTTCTGTCAATGGAAGCTTTGCAAATTTACTTCTGCCAGGAAGACACGAAACAAAACTCCTTTAGCCTAGGAAAAGAGGGATTGCACTGGAAAAGCAGGGAAAAAAAATTAACATGATTGCACACACTGCTCAATTCTTCATTGAGAGAAGTCTAAATACAGGCTTCCCATCCTAATTCTGATACACCTGTGTAGGGATGCGTCAGCTGAGCCCAACCAAAATGTGCAGAGGCAAGGGGTTTGAATGGAAGCTTAAGCTCACTTTTGTCATTAAACTGTCATTTGAATCTTTTAAATTGCTGAAGTTCATGTGACTAATGAAGGTACTGATGCTCTGACGCATCAGGTGAATAAACAGCCATGGAAATGAGCAGTCTAAATTTACTGTCTGTTCTATAGTCACAACTCTTTCCTAAGCACATACTGTAAGATGTAGAGTATTTCAAAAGAACAGCCCTAAAATCACAGAAGATTTACACCAAATAAGATAACAACAGGAGTTTGAGTTTACTTTTGAAGGAAAATACAAAGAAGCAATTTTAAGAAGGTTCAAATACCCTCAAGTCACTCAAATAAGTATCCACTTGCTTAACTGAGAAACCAGCATCACATTATTTGAGATGCCTTAAAATGCTACACAGCCTAATAATTCTTCAAAGTGTTGAAAAATTATTAAGTAGTGCTTCGTCCTCATTACTCTCCATCACCAGAAGGCAAAGAAATTTGTTAAAGCTTCAGACTGTTCAGCTAAAAGAAGGATGAGATCAGCTCTTTTTTCAAGTCTAGAGAGCAAACCCTTTCTTTCATAGCTTAAGGTAGAGTCAGTATGGAAAGGAGAATCTAACTAGAGTCCTTTGTTTTTGGAGGTCAAACTGGCAAACTTCCATTTTGAGGGAGTTTCATTTAAAAAATTTATCTGCAACTCAGTCCAGCAAATAGGCTGACATCTCAGCTGGTACTCTTGTATTAGATGCCAAGGCCCTTAGAACGTCTGTCAAGAAGTATCCCAATGATTGCACAATATGTCATTCCTACACATTAATTTGACTTGCAAAAACAGGTTGTCCTAAAATGCTTCTGCTTTCTGCAGAATTTGTAATGCACTAGATTCACCCAGTCAGTGTACACTCTGTCCTGTACTTGCTGAACCTTCTTTTACTCCTTTTCCAGTAAATAGTGTCATTTTCAAATTTATCACCCTAGTCAGGAGCTGCTTTAGAATAATTTGGAAGAATATGATGGCATTAACTTTATATTCTTCAGAAATAAAAGTCCTGAGTCAGTTGCATGAACTCTCCTGCAAGCCAATTGCAAGGCAGTAATAATTTGTTGACACAGTAATCTGGCCTTGAATACCTAAATAACACCTCCTTTCTAGAAGTTCTGTCCCTAAATCCATCATTAGTAAGGTTGTAGTTTATGGAGCTGTGCATTTCTGATTAACATTAGCAAGCACGCAACCTTTTAAGAAGATGGACGTGGCAGCTGCTTACTGAATGTCCCCCTCCATGATCTGGGGTGAGGAAATGCTCATTTTGCTGCAGCAGTGGCCCAGTTGAGTCCCAGGGCAGCTTCACAGCACCAAAACAGGTTAAGATAGATTAGGTTACCTGATCCACCTTCCTACTTACACAGGCTGCTTCTTGTAATACCTTTCAGATGTGAAGAAAATGAGGCAAGCTGGACCTCACTGTCCTGGGCCCCACTGTGTATCCATCAGAAATGGTACCAGCAACATCCATCTTTTATCCACAGACAGAAAGATCATTTATTTGATCATACCTAGGCACTCATTTTCAAGAATGCTAATTAGAACAGACACCTGCAACTTTCACTAGTAACTCTAATCCTATTAGGCACAATATTCTAGGTATAAGTGGAAGAATTTGGGATCTTTGTATTGTCTTCTGCTTTTTCCCTGTATAACTTTCCCTTTAACAGCCCAACAGTGTTAAAATCCACAAGGGTAGTACTTTCTAAAGAGAATTTTTGTACATATAAGTGGAAGGTTTCAGTCTCCTAAGAAAATGTACAAACCCTGTCTTACAGCATCCCTAGCTGGAAATCTGTCTCTGCTAAGGGAAAAATACCTCTTGTTCCATTAATGCATTTCTTTCCATCTGCCTTGAGTTATTACCAAGGCTGTAAATTTACAATTTGAAGTAATTACAAGTGGGTTTTGTGGCTTATTTAATGAGTGGTAATTAAGAAATAAAAATTCTAAACCTGTCAATCCAAGGATTATAATACTACTGTTACAAGGTATTTTGTCCAAAATTTTTTCATGTTTCTATCATGTCCAAGTAGCAGCTGAGATACCTTTTTCTTTTTTCTAAATGCATCTGAGCCAAGAAAGATTGTGAATTCTAATGTTTGGCCAGTTTATCATTCTCCAGGAAGGTCTAGACAATGCTAAGAAAATAAGGTTGGGAAGCTCATTTCAAAGCAGAAAAATTATCTCTAAGACAGATATCCCTTGACAGTAAATTCCATTACTTTTTCTGTACTAGGGAGGGCAGCCTAGGAAATCATGTACTGCAGTAATCATCAGCTAAAGCAAGTCAGCCATGCCTGATCCCTGGTGAAGGGGATGCACAGACCCTCTTACAAATCCTCTTTATCTATATATATTTTTTATCATGTCTACAAAAGCTTAAAATACATCTTTAATTATATTCCAAGAGATGCCTTCATATCAAATCTAAACATCATCACAAAGGAAGCATTTAGAAAATCAACACAGTAACAAGGACATTGCACACATGTCATAGCAAAGTCACTGTATACTCACAAGACACACAACTATGTCATTTAATAAATTATCAATTACTGTTTGTTCACAAAAAAGGGTTAACAAGCAACCCACGTGGCAAGCTATTACACAGATTTCGAACAGTTTAAAAGTAATTGATCTCCATAAAATATAATTTAGGTAATGAATCTGACTTTTAAAAAATGGTTTAATTTAGAGGACTGTTTGCAAGATCAGCATTATCTGTAAGAGAGTTGATAAACCTTCATTTTAGAGTTAATTGTTGTTGGCCCAGCCTCCCTTTCAGCAGGTGAGGTGTCACCAGTGCCTTGAAACAGAAGCTACATCTGAGTAGAAAGATCCTCCTGAGAGCAGAGACTGAGCTGATCAGTCCAGAGGGAAGGATTTTACAGCCAGGTCCTGCCCCTTTGGCCAGAGCTTCCATACAAGGAGGCTCATGGCTGGTTTGTTATCTCTGATGCCACAGTGACCTAATTTGTGGTCTGAATTGTTGATGCAATTAAAACAACAACAACGAGATGCAGGTATTCAAAAACACAGTAATCACCACAATGTTTTTTTAAATGTTCAGTAAATTTCTATTAACTTTAATTATATGAGAACTACAAAGTATGTCTCTTATGAAGTGTAAGAAAATAATTTTTTCAAGGACCAATTTTAATTAATTTATTTATAGATCTACTGAAACATTATTCTCTTCTTAAAAGTTGTTGTCTGCTTGGATGACTGTGCTGTAACATTCATAAACAAGTTTTATTTTGGTATAGGTGCCAAATATCATTTAGTCTCATTTGTTAAGAGTAGTTTCTTCCTCTCAGTAATTTGAAACACCTGCACATCTCTGTCCCTTTTATTAAAACAAACATCCTTTAGGTGTCCTGGCCTGACATCTTTGCTCTACTCACCACACAGCAATGCTACACCAAATGCCTGCATGCTGGACTGTTAATGAGGTGTCAGGTGTGGAACATGAAGCTCCTGTTTACCTGTGCTCTTTATCTTCCTGCAGAGCAGCACTGCACAACACCCCCAACACTTCTGCCTGACCTTGCAGTACCATTCTTTATAGTTACTATTTTATGAATATCTGCATAAAACAAACCAGTGGTTAATAAAACAATAATGAACTGTTTTGACCTAAGCACAAAACAACAGACAAATTCCTATGACAAGAACTGTGTCTTTTAAGGAGTTGTTGCAGCATCTCTTAATGCTTGGAGCAGGATACTGGGAATTGCTAAATGATGGCTGAATCTCTGACTTCATGAGGCCTCCAGCAAGTCATTAAAATGCTGCAATTTGGGCAATGAAAAAACATACAAGACCCCAAATTAGTGGATGTCGGTGTAGTGCATGTTTTTTTAAATGTTTGCCTTGATCTTTGTGCCTCTCTTGTACTGTGTACACAAGTCTAATGATGCATCTTTAGTACCTTCTTGGCATGCTGTGGGGATTAGTTAATGACTGCACAGCTCTTTGAAGATGTTCAGGCTATTTTATTTTTAATTAATGTTTGCAAGCTACTTTGAGCTTCTCTGATGAAAGGGCTTAAACAAGTACAAAATTTCAGGCAGTTATTAGTCCAACATGCAAGAGAGCAAGCAGAGGAAGTGTGCTAGGTTTAGTCAATTAACTGGTGTAGAGTCGATTTTCCTCACACTGGCTGCTATGGGGCTGTGTTTTGGATTGTGCTGAACACGGGGTTGATAATACAGAGATGTTTTTGTTATTGCTGAGCAGGGATTGCACAGAGCCAAGGTCTTTTCTGCTGTTCATACTGCCAGGCTAGGGAGGAAGTTGGGGGTGCTTGGGAGGGTGGGAGGAGACACAGCCAGGACAGTTGACCCCAAATGAGTGAAGGGACATAGCAGACTATGTGACATCATCATCAGTGTGTACAGTGGGGGAGAAGAGGGGAACACTTGGAGTGATTGCTCTTGTCTTCCCAAGTCACCATTACATGTGATGGGCCTCTGGTCTCCAGGGAATGGCTGAACAGCTGCCTACCTGTGGGAAGCAGGGAATGCATTGTTTTGCCTTGTTTGTGTGCATGGCTTTTGCTTTCCCTATTAAACTGTCTTTATCTCACCCCATGAGATAGTGGAGGGGGGAGAGTGAGTGTCTGTGTGGGGCTGGGCTGCTGGCAGGAAGTAAAGTGAGACTGAGAGAAAGAAAACAACTCCATGTTTCAGGTACCTGGAATATGTAGGTAAATACTATTGAAAAAGAGTTATACTGTTCTGAGAAATGGCAGCTCCCAATAATGTGCTGTCATGAAGTTTTCCATGGAAATTCTGAGGCACTTCATCAAACAATGACTACAGTTTTATAATACAGTTTTGGTAGTTCATTCTATCTGAGGATTGGAGGATTGGTTTCATATGTTGACAACAGAATATTCTCAGAATATGTCCTACATACTCCTGGGACACAGAAGTGGTAGGCAAATCCACAATCTTATTTGCAAGAGTTGTGAAGGGGAATTCGCATTAAAATCAGCATCAATACTCTCTAGGCCTGATTTCATTAAAAAAAAAAACAAAAAAACAAACAACCATTCAGCAGGATTAAAGCAGATCTTTACAATCTCAATATTGCACCCTCTCAGTCATCCAGCTGGCACAGAGCTGCCACACCTCGATTTATCCAGTGTTTTTGGGGCTTGTCTGAAGGGAGTTCAATCGAGAGAACATAGTTGGTTGAGTGCCCAGTGGTGGATAAGACACCTCTTCTTTCACTTGTCTTGTATACAGGGCATGAGTAGATGTTCAGATGAAGAAAGTTGGAACTTTCTCCAGGCTTCAGCCATATTATGGGCAAAGGATCATAAAGGATTTTTGGTAGTGATTCTCCAATTACCAAGGATTCTCTATCCCATCGTGCACCTTCCAAAAACAGGCCTCTCACATAAGCCCCATCTTCTGGCATTTTCTCCATTGTGTACTCCTGTTTCATCACCTAGAATGATTAAACCATTGCTTGATTTTATTTTTATCTGGAGTATACTAAATCCTATAAGTGACAGTCTGAAATTGCTCATTTAAATAAAATAACTTTTCATCTGAAAACTCTATTTCTTGTTGTCCCTGAACATGTTTCAAGCTGATCAAGAAAAACAAAATTCTTCTGCGTTTTTCTTACCTCAAACTCAAATCCAATCTGGTCAATTGGGATGGTGTATTTTCTGGCAAAGTTTTGTAAAACACCGGTCAAAAAAGACTGAGTGAAGAAGAATCCTGAGAGCCAAAAGACTGTGGGTGGCCCCTTGTCAACCCAACTCTGAATAAGGAGAGAGAAAACAAATGTAAAAAAAAATCCAATATATTTTTGGCATCACTGTGACAATTCACCAGAAAAAGGGATGTCTTTTCAGATATACTCAAACAGCACAATGAGATCTAAGCCTTGATGGGACTCTCTGCATCCTTCCATCAATTTTCTGGTTTTCAGAGACAACAAATCACAGAAGTCAGTTCTTTAGAATGACAACAAAAATAATCACTCATTCTGAAACAACCAGAACTACTGAGAAAAATTTCAGGAAGTAGCATAAGCATATTTTGTTAAGTGTAGATAGTGGCCTCCAAAAACAAGAGAAGTAATTGAATTTGGACACTTTTATCAAAATACTTGCTTTTACAGTTTTGTAAACACCAGTCTCCTAACATGAGAAAAAGCCAAATTCTTTTACATTCTTCACTGATCACTGTGAGGGCACTCACTACAGCCTCACATCCTAGTAGAGGAAATCATTCCAGTACAAAGATGCCAGACAAGGAGATCTTGGGCCTTGTACACACAATTCAGTAGGAAAAAGCAAAACAAGGGCAGAATGTTCTCACACTGCTGTAAGTTCTTTGGAGTCAAAAAAGCCCATACAATGCTCTGCTCCAGCAAACAGGAAACTCTGCCATTTATATAAATCTCAGTCACTTCTTCCTAGCTTTCTTCTCTCCTGACTTCTATGGGGTTTCAGAACATCTCAGTACCTCACTATTTAAGGTACACACAAAATTTTAAGTAGTTTTAAGTGTGCTAAGAGTGCAAGGGAAATAATGGAATGGCAAGTTAAAAATAAAATAGCCTGTTTAAAAAGTGTGTGAAAGTGATGCCACATTTTATGAAACTTGAAAGATATTTACAGACACATATATAAATTTTCATAGTGCCTGTTATGCAGTGGCTCTAAAGCATTCTCACACCCAGCTCCATGTCCTTTCAGCAAGGAAATAATTCAGACACTAATTCAAACTAAAATGAGTCTTCTAGAAATAGAAAGATGAAACTACCAAAAGCAGCACTGGATTAGCACCAAGGGATCATGCTCCCAGCTCACCCTGAGAAATTGCCCAGCTAACTGCAGAGTGTGTGTGAGCAGCTCACAGTCTGGAGCTACCCAGGGACTGCTGAGCAAGGACAGCACTGACACACTCTCCCCATCCAGCTTTCAACTACAACTCCCCAGACTCCTCAGTGTCAGTTTAGCAGACCTGGAAGAACTCCAAACGACAGAGGAGATCGGACACGTAACTTCCCAGAGGCTTCAGTGATGGATAGGATTTGGCAGCCCACATTGATGGCACCTTTCCCATTAGCATGCTGTTGAAAACATCTTCAAGCTCAGAAGACATCAACACTTGGCCTTTAATGGCTTTGCCTATATTAATGAGGCTGCTCCGAATAACTGCAGTAAGCCTTTAGAGAAAACAAAGGAATTGTCATTATTTACTTCTTATTACCTGGCTAAATACCCCTCAGTCCAACTTGAATGAAGTGTTGATAGAGGGGTAAATGACCTATCAGAAATTCCTATCTCACCTGTAGTTTTCAAAACTCTTACTTAACTTCAGAAAAGCAAACAAATTAGAAACACACACACCCAGAACAAAAGACAGTGAAAACTTTCCCTCTAGACCAGGGAAATCAAGTGACAAGAGCTTTAAAGCTTGTAGCACTCATTGTCATAGTGTGCTGTGAAACTGGGACCTGGGTATCAAAAAGACTAAAGTAGGCTGCTCTACCTCAACAAAACAAACTCAAATCTGATTTAAATTCATAATCCATGACTACAGGTACTATTGCTATATTCAGGTACCCAGCTTCAGCTTTCAAGTCTTTTTAAAAGATTCATCCAAAGCAGAATCTAACATGTTAGGAAAAATGTATTGTATATGTATATCACCAATGTAATGTATAGCCCCAATGAACACAAGCATATTTCAGTTTAAGAAGTACTACACAAAACACTGAGCCATACCTGTTAAATCGAATTAGCTCCTGCCTAAGAACTGTATTCATGGACTCCTCATAACGTACTGGGTATGCCTTCATCACTTCTTCCATATCAAAGCTGCTTGGTAGTTTGGATAGGATGTCCTGTGCCAAATCTTCAACAACTTCCTGAAGTCACAAGTTTGCAATGATTAATAAATATTCATTTTCCCCCGTCCTATTTCTATTTAATAAATTCCACAAAACACTACAGACTTTATATTTTTTTTCTGTATAACCACATAGGTATTTTAGTCCATTTTCCTAAAGATACAGTGCTTTTATGCTCTTATTTCCTTTGGGCATTATCCTGTCTGTCTCTGCATGTGCCTGCTTGCTCCTTCCTTCTCAATAATTTTAAATTTGTTAGTGCTTTTTAGTTTGTAACAAGGTTTTAGGCGATTTCTAAGGAAACAGGCAGGAGAGCAGACAAGCATAATCGTATTACTGCCACAATGAAGGAAAAGATGAAGCATGCAGCATGAGCAAAATAAGGGGAAGACCCCATGAATACCACAGCCACAAGAGAAGCTTTACTTAAAACATATTAGACATCAGAGAATAAGATCACCAGACAACCCTGCAGGAAACAAGGCTCCATCCATTCCACTTTTCAAGAATCCACTTGTATAATAAATAGATGTCAAATCTGAGAGGCTTGAAAGGTTATTTATCTGTATCTCAAAGGGGCATGGAATTGGCCTGAGTAACCTGTGCTACCAGGACACGTGGTATTAATCTGTTTGGATTGAATGCAAAGTCATGAAGGTATCTTCCATCTTTAAAGGTCCATCTATGCCAAATCCATCTGCTTCTCCACACAGACATCTGCTCCCAGTGCTAGAGTCATGAGATGAGAGGTGTTGATTACTCTGAGACCTAAGACATGTCAGGAAAGGGCACCTTTCCAGAATGCAAATTGATCTTTCTTCCCCAGTTACCTGAGGGGACTTGCCAGCTCCCCCTGCTTCTCTAGGCAAAGTCAGGAGCACTGCATCGAAAAGCTGGTTGGTCTCCTGGTTATCCTTGGTTATGTCTGCATTTTCATGAAGTCCAAACACTTCAGGGTG
Organism: Acridotheres tristis; assembly: GCA_037013685.1. Lineage (NCBI taxonomy): Eukaryota > Metazoa > Chordata > Aves > Passeriformes > Sturnidae > Acridotheres > Acridotheres tristis. The sequence goes on from CM072901.1 coordinate 7,407,072, forward strand.
TGTTGTAATTGGTAAACTTCGTATATATTCAACATAAGACTGTAAAACAAGCATTCAGATATCAGACATCATGCAATGTGATATTCATAAATGATCAGTAAACCAAACTGGGACAGAACCTACCCACTTACAATTCAAGATGGTAGTTTCCTGTTAAACACATCCAGGAACTGATTGATTCTCCACAGAGATAAATGTAAAAGTGATTCTGAGTGATTCAAAAACTCACGGAGGAGTTGTTAATACCACCCTCGTGTAAGTGGCAAGAGAAAGGAAAGTACATTAGAAATATCCAAGGAGTGCTGGTAGGAGTCACAGAAGGGGTAGGATGCTGGATGTGTCATCCCTACGACTGTGGGCTACACAAATAGGTGGGATTTGAGCACATTCATTATCCCTATGCAGCTGTTTGAAGGGAAAAAGAGGATGGAAATTGAGTATACACTTGCCATTCCAGCTTTTCCTCCTGATTGATGCTTTCAAGGTCAGACTGGTTGCAAGAAAGTGCAGAAGTACCATGTAAATTCCTGCAGCCTGACTTCTGTTGGCTTTCTAGAACTGTTTTGGAAGTTCCTGCACATGGGTGGCTCTCTCCATCAACAAATGCCAGAGTATTGGATAATCTCTACATCCTCGTTGGGGTAGAGCAGATATTAAGTACCAGGTTCATATTTCATATACAAGATACATTCTGGCATGGCTTTATGATCTTATGGGGTTTATTTTCTATTTGTTTTATTCAGCATTATCCAAGCACAGTGTAGGTAAGTTCTTCCCCAGTAACTCAGAGAGAATTTACAGTTCTTGTCTTCTCACCTCATATGGGCCATGTGGTGGTATGTAGTAGTCACTTCCAGCTGAAAGCATGTACTTCTCCTGCTCTATATCCTTGTTGTAGACTGTGGAAAGCAGGGACAGGAGAAGACGCCTGTCTTTATCATCTGTCACTCTACCTCCATAGTTACACTCCCCTGGAAAAAGACAAAGAAAACCAGAACAAAAAAACTGAAAGTGAATGAACAAATAACAATTGCTTTGCAATAATGTGAAACTCTAGTAAGCTGAAGCTCCAAAGCTCTAGATCTCCCAAAGTTCTTAGGTTTTATGCTTCAATTGATTCAATGAAAATTAGACACTTGAACATCTATGTGCTAAACTTATGTGTTTTAATGATGGAAGCTTTAAGTACTTCTATGAGTTGGTCTGAGTAACTGCTACTCATGTCCCAGATTTCTTTTTCATAAAGCTAATCATAATATTAACAAAAATCAACAATGACAAGGCTGACAAAGGAGGTGCCAAAAAGCAGCTTATCTCCCTGGAGAAAGAGAACAGAATAGTCACAGCAGCTGAGTTATTTACACATATCAGAACCTCCTGCTTTAAACCCCTGAGTATTATCACATCCTCTGGTGAAGTGCCAAAGCTTCCTGTGTCAGGCTCACATTAATCAGCAAAGGTGAACCAGAGGCCATCGTTGGTTTTATTTGATGTGTATGAAGCAAAGACCAGGAGGTTTGCTGGACCATCAGTAATTGTAGCCATATACAAGTCAAAACAACAATGACATCTGAGGGTTTGGGATCCAACTCCAATTACAGTCCAGCTCCAACATCCATCCAGTGACAAGCACATTGGATGTGGAAGGCCAGTAAAACAAACTGGTGTGGAATCCACTCAATTTGTCGAGAACTCACCAGTTGATCAGTGTATCAGCTGAAAGTGCCCAGCAAAGTCAACAAATCCATGTGAGAGGATATAATGTCTGTACCTGTTAGATAAGTTAGAGCTTCAAATGGGATTTCTTCATATTCATTCAGAAACATCTGAATCTGTTGCATACTGATTCTGAGATCAGACTCGTTGAATTCGTATGGAATATTCCAACCTGTTCAATTCAGAAAAGATCACAGGGCAGTGGTGCAATGTAGTGACAGCTGAGCTCAGGAAATGGTGGTGTTGGTACTACACTGCTCCTGCAGAGCTGAAGATACAACTGCCAGATAGTCTAGAAGAAGCCTGGAATATACCAGGCTGTTTATTAAGCATGGGCATTTTGGCATCACAGTGCCCTGAAAATTATATTTCAGCTGCATGTACAAGCTAATCTGTTGCTATCTGGACATGATGAGGAGTTTTAATTCACTTACTGATTTCATTTTTTAATCTGCCCATCTATTAATAGTGTTTGCAGATGACATTCGCAGTAACAGTACAATAAAATAAGCAAGCAAGCAGACAAAAAACCAGAAACATACTCCAGATAAAATAATCCTTCAGAAAGCCTAATTCCCTAGTACAAACCAAAAATAGGGCTATTGATGCAACTATCCTTCTTCACCCAGATAGCTGGTCACTTTAGCAGTAGATGTTATGTTAGAAAATAACCTCTAGAAAATTCAGTTTTACTCTAGAGCAATAAATGAGTGTCTTCATACTGGAAATTTAATGCTTATTTAAACAGCTGACTATTTAAATAATGAAAGTGGCTTTCAGTCAAAATATATCATTTCCTAATAGTAACCTGTTATGAGGAAGACAGTTGGAATGGAAGACTGAGAACTTCATTTACACAAGTGCAGAGCATAAAATTTATATAGTTATAAAAATGGAATATCTAAGTCCATATATTTCTATGCTATACAGAAATTCTATATAGTTTTCTATGTATTTGAAGATCACAGAAAAAGTTGAAGCACAAATCTTATGAATGCATATCTTTTCATTGCTATGGTATAAACAACACACTGAAGCTACATAGATTTGTTTCACACTGAGTAAAAACATGAACTAGGTTAGATAAAACAAAGTATGCACATAAGTAACAAAAGCAGAATAGAAGAAGGCATTTTTAATTACAAAAATTTAAAGTATCTGAATTTCATTGTTAGCAAGAACTACAGTAATAAGTTAATCATTTAGTAAGCTATAATTTCATGTAAGTACTGTATAATTATATTTATTTGGAAAAATAGTATTTTCTAGTCTTCCCCAAGGTAATACTTTCAGTAGCTTCAAAAGTAGCTTTGGCTGAATAAATCCCTGCAAATACCAGCTTTCAGACTTTATGATGTTCTGTGCAATGCAGATTGCACTCTTGTAAAACTGTTAACAGTACTGCCTTTTTACAGAGAGACTCTAAGCAATGCATTTCAAAACTAATCTTTTTTTTAAATGAAGTGCAAAATAATCTAAAACTTACCCAGTGGGCCAAAGTTTCTCCTTTCCTGCACAACAGCATGAAAAAAGCAAAGGCCAAAAAGCATTTTTTGCCACAGTTTTGGCTTTTGGCAGCTTTTAAAAAACACAGGGTCGGAGATGGGATCATTCAGGTACGAGCGAAGGAGATTCACCCTAACGCCTTTTGGAGGCTCATTTGTCATTTTGATGCCATTCTGGAGGATACTAACAGGAAACTTTTCTGATGGATAGCTAGTTAACCACAACCTAAAAAGGAGTTTCAAAAGCACATTATTAAAAAATCATATAATAGTAAGAGGAGGAGGGGGAGTAGTAATAATAACAAATCAAAAATATAAAATAGAATCCTTCATATTGATCTCTAGAAGACTAACTTTTACTTTTTCCTTAACCATAAAAATAACATCTAAATCTGGTCTAAAATACAGGCAAAAAGTAGATTATATTGGACAAGTAGAAAAGATGACCCCTTAATTATGGATCTTGATTTTATCACTGCACATAAATTACATTAATGTCATACTTAGGCATTCTTACATAAGTATTTTAATTTCTTTTTAGCAGTCTTCAGCAAATAGGAAATACGAAGTGCAAAATACTAAAACTCCTACCTGAATTTATCATTGGTATTCTCAGGCACTATAACTTCCTCACAGATTTTTTCCAAGGCAGGCATCCAGCTGGTTGCAAGGTGGCAGTTTTGTAACACTACCCAGGTTCCATCAGTAATAGCCTGGTAAATCATTTTTTCTGCTATTGGGCCCTGGCCCTGGCCAAGTGAAACCGTTTGAATGCTTGAGCTTCCCATGCTAACATCATCAGCAAATTTTAGCAAACCTATGATGGCAAGTTTTATACATGCAAACAAAGACAAAGTCTATTAGAAAGTAGAATATATTAATCATTTTTATAATGTAATTAAAGGGAGAAAAGTCAACAAATATTTTGCTCAATTAAAAAAAAACAAAACCACCTCAACAATCCAGAAAAACCAAAACCACCTCAACAATCCAGATGTAGTATCATATGCTGTATCAGTCACTGTATCTCTATGGCATACACTAAAATTTAGGGGTATAAGGTATTATTTAAAAAAAAACCCCAAAACTAGCCAGATTAAATGGCTGACCTCTTCTTTGGCCCCAAGTGTTCAGTTCCAGGCTGCACAACATCCCTCAACTCCATTGGATGGGTACAGTTGTTTATGGGTTTTGAGCTGCAAATTGGATCTTTAGATCTGGCTACAAATAGACCTCCAGCTTTACTATCAAAATCAGTACTTTCTGGAAATACATATCCTTACAGTATGGCTCCATATCACAATTCTTTTGGCAGAAAACCAGATTTAAAAATAATCTGGGTAGTTATACTTTAAAGTACATTTAACAAATGTGTTTTTAAGTGTGGCCTATGCATCATTTAATCAGCAACTGAGAGGCAGGAAACTTACTGGAGGAGGGGTTGCAGTAAAGACTGGGGCAAACCTCCAACACCCACTGAAAGAATTGTAATGCAAGTACAAATTATAAACTGCTCTGGATGCTACAGTCTGTTAGATCCCCAAATTGCTGCTCAGAGACAGAGACATTTGAACACCACTACTTTCATCCCACCCTCTAAAAAATTTTACTATCATTGTTTATATATGGGCAGGTGCCAGTGTCTGATATTTCATCATCGCCGTATTGTACTTTAAAGGCACTTTAAAGATCAAATGAGGGGGCCTACACTATTAATGGGTTAGTCAGACTCAGTGACATTTAACTAGATAAAAAAAGATCTTTTTAATACCAATCTCACCTGCCATAGGATCAGCACCAGGTGATAATATAAAAATCAAAGGGGCACAACAATTTGAATCACTGTAACTTCTTCCAAGATCAAATGTAGGTGGTTCAATGAATGTTCTTCCCATGTTTTCCACAATGAACATCTGCACTGCCGGGATAATTTTGTCAGGTCGCAAACATCTGAGAACAACCATGCGATCCAACCCCGTCAGTGAGTTCCAGGAGTCTGGGAAGTCTTCTTCATGGGGCCTGACAGAGTCATAGATTGGCTTCCACTTGGAGGAATTGTCTCTTACATGTTCCATTAGTCCCTGGAGGTTTGTCAGGCAAGATGCACGTACGAGCTCAGCCCATGATTTGTTAGACAGCCAGTCTGGAGCTGGATTGGGGTGAGGATTATCAAGAGCAACACCTCCTGTCAATAGGAAACGCCAAACTGCATCATCTATCTTTCCTTTTCCCTTCATAATGCCTACTGTTAGGAGGAAGGAGAATAACAGCTTGTCCTTTTCGAACAGCGAGCGACAGACATTATTATAGATGCTTACTGTGAAATGGTCAGTTATATTTTTAATTCTCTCCTTTAGACGTCCACTCTTTCTGCTTTTAGCAATAGATTGAACATACAAGTTAATGAACCAAATCAATGAATACTGGTACATAGGTTCAATGTTTGCCAGATCAGAGATGCAGAAGAAGACAACAGCTGAATGAACAGCAACTGGCTTATACCCCATTCGAGTAGAATCTATTTCCTGCTCAGTTACAGAGGCAATTTTTTGCTTTTCAGAGATTTCTGCAGCTAATTCTTTGGATGAAGACAAAATATTAATTGCTGTTTCATCCTCTAAGATGTTTCCTTCTGAATGGGAAAGGACCTCCAGAATTTTATCTTCTATTTCCTTTAGTTGTTTCTTATTGGCTGCACTCTCTATAATGAGCTGGTTTTTCTTTTCTTCTAGCTCAGGCTTTTCCTTTGCAGCTACAATTCCAAGAAGCTGGTCCTGAAGACCCAAAGGTGTAATCATGAAATTGAGGAGACAAACTTTCACAGCCACTTCAGGATAATAATGAGGGTTTCTTAAGTGGGTTGTCATGTAAAACCTGAAATCTCTTGAATATTCAATTATATTTTCCCCTAATTTCATGTATTCTACTCCTTGTTGTTTGAATGTTTGCTTTAATAAAATAGGTTCTAAGAAAGCATCTAATTCTTCACCAATATTTTCTAATAAGACCGGTGTTCCAAGCTGAAGAGCAGTTTCTAATGTCCTCACGTAATGTGTGTCAGATAATTTGATAACTGCCAGCTTGTTACTTTTCTCCATATTTTTTATCCACTTGTTAGCTTGCCTTTGAGGATCTATCATCAAAGCCCATCTTCTTGAATTAGAAACAATTACACCATTGTCAATGGAAAAAGAATCAACTGGCAATCCAGCAATCTGCCATGCACGGATTTTGACTGGATCCCCTAATGTATTACTTAAGCTAAAATCACTGGAGCACGGAATGTTCTTTTCAATGCACAGATCCTGCCACTGCTTTTGGCATTTTAGGCGGTAATCCACTGTAAAGGCTCCCAAATAAGCCACAGTCCCTGATGACAACAACACATCCCCTACTAGGTCTATGTACTGAAATCCTAATAACTGTGCAGCTTCTGTCCACCTCTCCTTCTCTCCACCCAGACCACTGATCAGCTGCTCAGCTCTCACCAGCTTCTGTGAACAACGTTCAATGTTATTCTCCAAGTCTCTCTTCCGGTTATTCATTTCATCAAACTCATCTTGCAGAGCTTGAAGGCGATCAACAACCTCCTTCAGCTCTGCTTGTTTCACCTGCAGCTTCTGCATTTGAACGTCCAGTATTGCTTCAGCCGCCTGCAAGCGCTCGCGCTTCGGGGCCACCACTTTCTGAACTCGGTCATACACCTCCATGGCTCGCACCCACTTGCAAAGGCCTTCACAGGCAGAGGAGACGTTTTTTACAACCTCTGGCTGAAAATCTGGATGATTCATAAACTTCTCTCTAATTTTCTTCATTATAGGAGGAGGAATGTTATCCTTGTCAAATGACTTTAATCTGTCAAGGAACTTAATATCTGAAAGAAGTTTTTTAGCTGGCCCCCAGAAGTCTTCAATCATTTTACCTATATTGGAAATAAGACTAAAATCAGGCTCACTATATGCATGTTCAAACTAAAAAATACTTTGAAACATAGTATGAAGAATTAACATCAATTATATTGCAGTGGAATTTCACTATGCAAGACTATTAAATAGTTTGGGAAAATGATTACTTAAAGGAATTCCGACTGGACCTTCAGCATCACTAACCAAAGTCATATTTATTAACTGCATATTAATTCTAAATCAACAAGCACATTAAGGGAAACAATTTACTATACAGTCTTTCTTATCATTGTCTATGAGATAAATCAGTAACTGTGGAAGTATTCCTTCTTAATCCAGATAAGACCATTTTGGATGAAAGGTATTTATATAATTCTTATTTTTAATTATGAAGGGTTGAACTGTATTGGTATAAGGTAGAAGAAAAGTGAAAGAAAAAGGTCTCTTTCCTACCTTGCAAATCCTGTGCAATCCCACAATAACAACATTAAACCACACAGAAAAATCTTGTTAGAATAATCACCTATGGAAGAGGTGTAACTAGAATTCCCTCTCCCAGCACAACTGATAGTTTGGAAGCAGGGATTACAAGGGGAAACAGGCAGATGGTGCACAGCACACCTCCAGTGCCCAGAGCTCCTCAAGGTGATGCAAACCTCAAGGTTGGGTCAAAGCAAGTTGAAGAGATGACTTTGTGCTGGTGACTGGGATCATCCCTACAAAGCTTGTACAACAGTGTCAGGCAAGGGCAGAATGTTAGCATGGCAAAAGCAGCTCTTTACTCCTCAGTGTACTTGTCACTGCCAGCAAAATGCACCCCCAATGCACACAGCTGCATTCCTGCCAGAAGCACCCACGCATTCCTGGGGTAGGGAAAACAAAAGCTGTGTCATTACCGCTGCCACTGGGGTCGGGTTTCCTCTCTGGTTTAATTGACCTCATGATACAGATACTCTCCATGACGAGCTTGACAGGGCCAGGTGGATTCTGCATGGATTTCACCAGAGTGATGTCAGAAGGATTCAGGGTGTTAAGAGCTGCCTCTGCTGCAGCCAGAGCTGGCAGAGCCTCTGCAAGGTCTGCTTCACATTCGTCCTGTTAAGACATTGGGCAGAAAGCTGTAAACCCTCACACAATGCCAGGCCTGCAGCCTGATCACCACAGCACAGCCTCACAGAACCTTTTCTCTTGGTCAGTACCCATTAAATAGACTCTCACAATATTGTGTTTCTAGGAGAGAAAACGACTTTCACAATTTGACTGCACAGTTTACAGAGGGAAGGTTTGTAGATAAATTAGTAAATTCCATAAACTGAACTGATAGTTGAAAAAGTCAGACAAGCTTTCAAGATCAAAGTCTCTCTGGTTTAGCAATGAGAATTAAAATAATGATTAGATACAATTGTTATTAGTTAAATACTACAGTGCTGATAGGTGAAAAATGGATACTGTGCAGCTTAAATTCTTTATCATATACTCTGATCTCTGCAGTTATCCATATTAAATATCATTATGGCATTTCCAGATAGTTACAGAAAAAATATTGAGGAGTCTTGAGGCTTCCCACAAGAAAATCTGTGTTACAGACGTCTGGCTATGGCATTACCTCTAAAGTTATCCCTAACAGGACTACATGCAGCATATGCCAAATTACCTCAGCTAACTCTAAATTAACTGTCTTTGGGCCTGGAAACAGTATAAACTCATTATTCAATCTGTTGAAAATGAGAATATACTAGTAGAGAAATAAGAGCTATACAGCTTTTGGAACGTGAACTAGGAAGGGAAGTTAATGCAGGACTGTGAGATGCACTCAGACTCCAAACAGCCCAAATTTACTGTGTTTATATTAGGAGTGTGTCATTCATCATCTGCAATTTTGTTACTTTAAGAGCTTGGCTCACGCCATTAACACATCATCACATCATCACAGCTCCCATTTACTCGGAACCCATTGTGCTCCAGGCTCAAACCCTTGTGCTCTTACCTTAATACCCTGGGCAACAGCAGCTGCATCATTGGCCTCTTTTTCATCTGCTGATACTATTGCCTTTTTTGCATCTACTTCAACTGTTTCCTTTTCAATCTTGACCATCATTTTATCTGTTTCTGCAGACGTTTTAATCAGTTCGGGCTGAAGGTCAGTCAGTTCTTTCTGCATGTCTGCAACCTGATGAATACAACAGGAAATCAAGAAAAAATCTGTACAAACACTGTGTGCATTTCATATCTTGACATCTTAGGAATAAAGATTGGAAGACCCTATAGCAAGAGAATCTTAAAAAGGACATTTGATCTAAAGAATTAATTGTTCTCTAATTTATTTTTACTGAGCTGTTTCATTTAACTGATTAGATTTTTAAAGGTATATTTATCATCATCTATGCAATACACTTGCTTTTTCAAGATTCATTAATGTCAATAATGAGAAATATATTGATTAATTCTATTTTTTCCTCAGTCACTTTCAGATAATGAAAGTCCAAATAGTCCTTTAGTTCATAGATAGAAAACAAAATCCAAAAGAAACCTGGAATGGAACACAGAATGAGTGACATCAACAGTGGCAAACTGGATCTTCTTCATCCAGCAAGTATCTAGAAGCCCCTTTAGTTTTTATCTTGGAAAGATCAATCTCTAGATCACATGGGTTGAAAAAGGAATTATTTATCTGGAACCTGATCAATTTCCTACTTGGAATCTACTCAGGAACTAATGTTTAATATTGTCTTACAATGTCTTTCAATTTCTCCCCTATTTTGAAAAGGATAATAGATACTAGAATGCTGAGGTGGACTCTCCATATAAGGTTTTGAGATAATAATGAAATTTATAATGTTTATTCCTTCAACATTTAATGAATGAATAATGAATAAAATGAATAATAATTTTAATTTTGTTTTCTATTAAGAGGTATAATCCAAATGCAGAGACCAGTTTCCTCAGCTTACTAAGCAGAAATCTCAGTTTTCCTGCTAGCTTTCTATAGAAAACTATCAATAGCATCATGAACATAGTGAAGAAAAAATTAATAAGTTTTATTTTTATAAGTCTCAACCATACAGACCCCACACTGAAGTATGCATATGGCATATATTCAGCAATTTCATCTGAAACTTACTTGTGAAGATGCAAATTCAAGCTTTTCAAGTCCCACAAGATAACGAGTCCTCATCATGTCAACTTCTTCCCTTTTTCTATTCAGCAGGGTCTTGAAGGTGAGAATCAGTTCCACGTAGGAAGTTGGTGTCACGTAGTTGTGTCTGCGCAGAGTAGCGTAGTAGCCAGCAGAGAGTTCTCTCACACTTTCTTGGAAATATTTGCACACTGACACAACCCTAGGGAAAAATTTTCCACATTACTTTGAAAATACAGTCTGTCTTTATGTCAACTCTCAAAAAGATACTCTAAGCTTATGAAGTCATATTGGTATTAGGGAAGGCAGAAATGTATTTTCCCCATTATTAGAAATATTCTGGACTCCTCTCGAAGAGCGGCTTGATTTTCTGAAACACCAGATACAGTATCTCAGTATCTTTGACTTGCTCTGAAAGCCCAGAGTTGGCTTTGTCCATTTATTAGGACAGATAAATACACTGAGGGCACAAGGGGCAGGATAAAAACTTTTGCTTCATATATTTCTTGAGAGATAAACTCATACTCTTTTCTAATGTCGTCTTTGAGCTCAATATCCTCTAAAAACTTGTTAGCAACCATTTCCAAAGCATCTGTAGGCCAGGTTTGGAACCAATCAATGGTGCAGCAGTTTATCAGTGAAGGGAACATCCGTAATCGATTCCGAAATGCATCTCCAATAGGACTCATGGCTACAAAAATAACAACATGATTGTTACCTAAGTTTCTTTGCAGTTAGGAAGCAGAAAAACAAATAAAACTAAACAAAAATATTCTAAGAAACAATGCACTGTATACAGACCTAAGCAAATATGCAAATTTTTCTTCACCCTTTCAATAAAGAAACTGTACATAGCAAGGGGTGTAGCTTCAATTTTCCTGTTCTCCATCCTTGCTGCACTTTGCATTTTCTCAACAATTTCAGCTTTCTCATCTGCTGCAAAGATATTAGGCACATCCCCAGTATTTAAAAGCATGTTGATATCTTCTACAAATGATTCATCCTTTATTTGATTATCGCAGAACAAAAAGGACATACTGTTGTTACCAACACCTGCTTTCAGCATGACTTGTTTAATATCATCTTTCCATTCACTGATGCCATAGGACTTGGTAATTTCTATCTGGAAGAGCTCAAAGGAATTCATGAAGGTGGCGAGTTTGGTGGCGCTTTGCCGGCCGCTGCCGCCAACGCCCACCAGCAGCAGGTGTCCATTATCCTGTTTCAGTACCCTGCATATCCTCGAGATGTGCTCAATGGCAAACTGGAACATCACCAGGGACATCGGGGCCTTGCTGATATTGTTGTATTCCTCAAGGTAGAATTCCATCACGCTTGTCAGCTGCTTTAAGTCTGTGATCTCATCATAAATTTTGACAGAACTGCTCGGCTTTATATAGTCTCCAAAGAACAGGCTGCGAATATTATCATCAGTGACTTTTCCAGTAGGTGAGAGATGACTCAGTACCTAGGAAAAAGACAAGAATCAACCAATAATTCTAGATATTAGAGAATTATTTTCTTTAAAGTCGTAATAATCCTTATCTACATAGCATTAATACTGCAGAAAACGCTGTTTTTCACTGTTCTAGTTACAGCCTTGGTCTGAAAAATAATACTGTAGGCTGGCATGCAGGTTTCCACATATGCATACCCCACAGGGAGGTACTGCTCTCAAATGTAGGCCTAGTTCTAAAAAGGCTTCTCAGGAAGGTACTCACTACACCCATCAGATCATCCCAACAGTTATCTTGGGTAAAAGCATAGATAAATGCTGTGCAAGAAATTTATTCTGTTCCAGTTGGTCCTCTGTACCAACACAGAATCCCTCAGAAGTAATGAATCATTCTGATATGAATACTCCATGCTGAATAAAAGATTGTCCATACTTTTTAAGTTCACTGATCAAAATATTGCAAAATATCTCCAATACTGATTTAATCTCAATGTTCAAGTATTTCTGAAAATGCATCAATACCATCTTGGTTCCAGCACATTACCCAAAAATACCTTATTAAAGTTCTGCTTGAAGCTATTTAATGTTGTCTCTTGTACCATCTGAAAGAAAACATTCTTGTCATCCTCATCAACCAAGCGATCATAGAAAACTCTGTAAACCTCATGAACCCAAAGTCTGATCAGTTTGTCTCCATCCTGAAAATGTAAATACAAAAGAATGGGTAAATATAGCTCAGGCAGGATTTGTTCAAAAAGAAAAGGTTAGAAATGTCCATCTGGACCCTGCTATACCTTGTACTAAACTCAGTGGGAATCTTTCCATCCCAAGCCATTCAGCACATGGCCCAGCATCTGCTAACTTTACTGGATTCCTCACCTAGTTACCATCTTGTCCTTCCTGCCAACATAAACTGGGACTCTCATGTCAAAGCATTTTTCTCTACTGTATCAAATCAAATTATATTAACAAAATGACAGCTCTCTCCCTCAGATACAGACAGAAAATACATAACAAGGAATTCAGGGACTATTCTGATCTTAAACCCTGTAAATCTATTGAAGTCATAGTTCAGGTATTATAAAAATAATTAACTTTTTTCACTGCTCTCTCTTACATACACATAATTAAACTACAACTTACTTGCAAATGAGTGTGTGGACAGAGCAGAACTCCTTTAATAACCCTGGAAAAATCCCGTAGATTAAAGACATAGTGGGATTTTGAAGGAGTTGGGAGAAAATTATCAACTGCCAATTTATAAATCGCTGATGTTGCTTGGACCATCATTTTACCCAGCCTTAAGAAGGAAAAGAAACACAATTTTAACTTCTGCAGATAAATCACAGGGAAAAGACAACAAGGATGCTACAGGAAATAGATCTCATTACCTCAGAAATGAAGAATCAAAGCCTTTGCTGAAGTGCCAGTCAGTAACTGCAGTAAAAATCTTGGTTAAAATGTCATCATTGAAAGCACAGATAGAGACAATATTTAAGTGCCGTGTGAAGCGTCCTGTAACACACACAGAAGGATGCAGAGAGATTTAAATGTTCAAATATTTTTCCACCTTTCAGCTAGCATCTTCTAGATTGGACGGTCACCGAAAAAAATATTTGAATCTGGCACCAGGTTCATGATTTTGTTTCTGGCAAATTTTTGCCCTAGCAGTGAAGCAAAAGACATATAAACTGGTTTATATTTTCTATCCGTATTTCACTTAAAACAACTGTTTAGAATATGTAAAACATGAATCTCCATTACAAGGCCACTATTACCCAATTACAAATTTCAGCTCACCTCAGCCTTCTTGATTATGATATGACACAGTAAAAACTTTACAAAGTCAAGTATCTTGTTATTGGCTTTCACCTAAAAAAGAATCAGTCTATACATGAGCAAATTTTAGAAATTCAGCTATATCAGAAGAGTTATTTTCATAAAGCCTCCTCAGAACACATACACTTATATCTTTATCACAGTGTTTATAAGAAGCAAAGTAGTATGAAGTGCCTTATAACAATGCAGCTGTATATAGCCTATCGTAATGTAGCTGAAGATACATTAGGGCTTTTATTTATGTAATTTTTTCATTAGAAAATAGAACCTCCCTTATGGTGCTGTAACAGGAATCATGGAGTTGCAGGTAACATTTTTGTAAATAAATGCAGACTGCCTACCTTAGCAGCAGGAGATAGAACTTTTCAGAAGAGACTTGCCAGAGATATGGCAAACAGATGTATTCCTTCCCTTTTCCAAAGAATAGGAAACAGAAATAATCTCTATCATTAATTTTAGAATAACTTTTGTCATTCACAGTTTAATCCACACTAAAAACATGTTTCTAATGTTGATTAAACTCCCCTCTGGCAAAGGTACGGATTTGAACTTGAATATAACAGACCTGTACTTGAAATGACCCACTCAATGAATGCACCTGCAGATCCAGCAGTCATAGATAAATGTTGAATTTGCCATCAGCAAACCTGAACCCACCCCTTAACCTCAGTCAGCTAGATAACCACTGGCCACAGTAATGTATTTCTCACCTGTAATGTCATTCCTGCCTCCCCCAGGGGGACCCATAGCTGTGACCAGCAGGACATCTATGATACTGATGTGGGATGCATCTTTCCTGTCATACCAGTGCCCATGATCAATCCATTGCCTGAGAAGCTCAATAGCTGGCTGGGCTCCATACACTTCCTTTTCAGGCATGTTCAGGTCATCTATGGAGAACACAGACATTGAGTAAAAAACCTCAGTGTTTAGGAATTCAGTTTTTCTTCTAAGAAGGAAAAATAACCGAACCAGAGGTAGAAAAAGGCTGTGTGTTGTTATTCCTGCTTCCCATTGAACTAACCAAAATCAAATACCATTAAAGCTCACAGGCATAATTAGGGGTGATGGCTTAACTTAGTGTAGCTGGTGATTTTGTTTTGTTTCATGTCCTATTCTGAAAACAACCATCACTTAAATCTTTCAGCAAGGGCACCGCTGATCCTTCAATGATCCCTGTGGGTCCCTTCCAACTCAGGAGATGCTAGGATTCTCTGGATGCCTGAAAAAAGCACTGAGGCAATCCAAATTTACCAGTTTTGGTAAACGACTTCCTTTGCCTAAAGCCAGAATGAAAATTGTTTTTAAAAATGAAAAATATGTCTTACCCACAAAAATTATAGCTTCTTTCCCTGCTGGAGGTCCAAATATTCCTTTTCTTCTTCTGTCCAGCTTGGACATAATAATATCCTGGGTCTGGTTAGCAGAGGTTCTTGCAGAGAAATTGATGAAACTCGGGATGTATTTTTCCTTTGGAAGTTTTAGTAGAAAATTGTTTGTTATAGCTGTTTTTCCAGTGCCAGTGGGACCCACAAAAAGCAAAGGGACACTATGCTCCACATACGTTTTAAGAAAAAACATTTGTCTGGCAGTTTCCATTGTTGGAATGATCAGCTCAGACACCTGTTACACAGGAAAGTAAAATAAAACATGAAAATCAAACATCTAATACTTTAATCAACATGAATATTTGCAAGCAACTACAGGAATCCTGTAGCACAAATGCATTTTTAAAATATTATATTGTCTGAAAACCTAAGCTATAACAAGGTTCTGGTAGATACTATGGCCCCACTTCTTGATCAGGGTTTATACAGTCAATAGCACAACCAGTATTACCTATATGATGGTTCACAGACATTATATGAAGTCTGGAGAACTACAGAGTTAAGTATGGCCTAGTTCTATTCCCCTACTGTGCAAAGGGAAAGGAATGCTGGTATGGAAATTTTTTTCTCTTCCTTATTTTTACTTATAATTAGAAGCTGTGGATTTGATATCGAGAAAAAATTTTCAGCAGCAGAATGAAATGCAATCTTACATCTCTCATGTACTTCATAGACAAGACAATTGCAACTACAGTGGAATGAAAAGTTAAACAAGTTATCTTGAAATTTCATCTGCAGATCTCTGCTGTGCTTCCCTTCCACTCAGTTCAAAGCTGCCATCAAAATCTGAGTGCCCTATTTGGAAATGGAGGGCACCCAGACTCTCAGTACTGTTCCCCACATCCCAAAGTAGTAAAAAGTCTGTTTGCCTGCTTTCTCTAAGTAACTCATACTACAATATCATGAGATCAACCACTGAAATCAGAAATGAAGAAATGGAAATTCAGGCTTTGGCTTTTTCCCGCCACGGTTTCCCTGATAACAAACGCTGTTAGAGAGCAAAACAGAATCCAAATTTTAACCACCAGGCAACCTCAGGGCTCCATGTGCACCTGCAGTGCTGAACTTCCAGTGTTAGTGGTACCAGAATTGAGAGAAAAGCATGAAAGGGAGCTCACAGAGACTAATGAGATGTTGCAAATCAATCATCAAACAGCCTAACATAGTTATTTATTCCTCTAAACCATTTAGTCAAATAATTAGTTTCCATAATAAAGATACCAATGTGCACCTTAGCCCCTGGGTCAATAACTTGCTCTTCCTTTGTGATGTAGTCTGTCCACATGTTCCACTGGCCGTGGCCATGCTTGTTAAAATAGAAATCATAAACACTCCCTGTTAATTGAAAAACACAACATAGGAAAACCCACTGATTAAATTATAAAAATAAATTTCAGTAATTTTAGCTTGAGATTTCCAACACTGAGAAATAATGGAAGCTTTCTAATACATAAGATACACTCTCAGTCCCCTAGTCCCACCCCCCCACACTGCCATTATCATCACCAAATGATTTTAGGTCAGATTCAGCCACAGTGTTTGAGTACAACAGGAGGCATATGCTCCTCCTGGTTAAAAGAGCCAGGAAAGGGCACCCAACTGTGCAGCCCAAGGCTTGGCAGATGGTGGCTTTGCTGCAGTCTTAACATCTGCCAGGCACACTAAGTGCCAAGCTTTCTTACTGCTTTATAAAAGGCCAAACAAGCACAGTTATGAAGAAGCACCTTTTTCTGGGAAGATATTGTTTTTGTTAAGCTTCACGTTTTTAGGGCGTGGATTTTCCTCATTCATTCCATTGAGCAAGTTGCGGTAAAATGAATCAAATTTTCTTCTGCTGTTTGCATCAATGATCCCTCCAATTGTCCACACCAAAGCAAAAAGGAAAAGGGCCTGCAGCCATGAGGTGATTTGATGAGCAGACATGGTTTCACTGTCCTCTTCACTGGATTCCTTTATTTCATCTAAAATACATATTTTGAATTTTAGTTAAGTGCCAGTAATAACCATAAATCCCAATTCAAAATGCAGTTTTGCAAAAGCATCCTGAGACAAAAGTACAGCACTGTCTTCAGTGGAAAGAAGTCAATCTACAAAAGAAGGATCTTGTCTGTGTAAAATACTGTCTACAAATAAAAATGAAATTAGAAGAAAAATATTTAGAAAGAGTCCTAACTCTTTTGTTGAGATGGTAGCAAACAGCAAGCAAAACATACTCACAAGATCATGTTCAGTTTTGTAATGACACCAGTTTCCAAATGTGAAAGCTCTGTATGCAAAGAACTGTTAATAGTACTGATCAGTCAGATCACTGACTGTTATATGAACTCAACAGTAAGGAATTCCTTTGGCATTTCCTTGCATCTTATTACCTGCATTTTGTCCTGGGACATGGTAGGAAAAAAAAAAAATTGAAATAAAAACCAGGCAGCTTAGAGTACTTACCAAGGAGAGAAGAATAGAGTTTCATCAAGCTGTAACTCAGGTGAATAGAGGACGTTTTTACAATGACTTTGCAATGATGGTCAATAAAATCTAAACAGGGCTCGACTAGCCACATAAACAAGTTATTGACCTACCAGGAGAAAAGGAAACAGCTGTGTGACAATGCAGGACTTGCCATACTCCCCACTGTCCCCTCGGATAATTCACCCTCAGTCAAACATAAGGCATCAGAAATTTTCCAGGTTGGCAGAGAGATCAGGAAAGGGCCCTTGTGAAGCAGTACTGAAATGTTCACAAAGTCACATCATCACTATCTGATGATGAAAATAAGTTGCTTTTACCACAGAGAAGTTTTCAGTGGGAATTCTGTTACTCAGTTACTAACCCAGACAGCAGAGCAGAAGCTCAGCCCAGACAG
Organism: Acridotheres tristis; assembly: GCA_037013685.1. Lineage (NCBI taxonomy): Eukaryota > Metazoa > Chordata > Aves > Passeriformes > Sturnidae > Acridotheres > Acridotheres tristis. The sequence goes on from CM072901.1 coordinate 7,424,877, forward strand.
ACACCTGTCTTGCTTAGGCAACAACTCAAACTGGAAAACAGGACAGAAATCGTGACCTACCCTTTTCCCATGGATTAGTACTCAAGGAGATGCACTAAAGGGTCAGGCTATCTGTTGGCTAAGGAATAATTTTTTTACTCTGATGAACTAAGAAAACTATAAATAAAGAGCTCTTCTAGTTTTGGTACTTCTTTGGAATTTCATTCTAATTTTACTGCAAAAACTCAAAGGGAGTCTTCTCAATTCAGATAAATAAGTTTTCTACAGCTGCAGTCCTAATATTATTCCAATTCTTTTACTAGATTTTAATGCTCAATAATAGGGATTTTAAATTTTCATTAAAAGCTGATTCTCACCAACACCTATTTTTATTTGCATCTCCAGAAAACAGTACAATACACAGCACAAAGCTCTCCTTCAAACAAGCAGTGAGGTGAAAAAGGCTTTGAAGACAAAACTGTTAGAAGTAATAATAAAAAAAGATGGATTCTGCATGCCTGCCTTCAAGTGGGCAAACTCTGAGTGTCACCTTATAGTTAATTTTCTAAATTAGACCTGTGCAAAAAATGAAGTCTCGCACCAGCTCTCGGTGTTCTTCCTGCAGGTTTGGAGGCAGAGTGTTCATGTAGGAATCCTTCAGTGGCTTCCAACCTAACTGCTGTGGATCCATATAGATCATACCACACCTGGGAAGAACACACACCTATGGTAGAGGAATACATGTGCAAGGTGGGACAGTTCAAGCTTGAATGCTCTCACATTACCTGCTGACCGTTGCTGGAGATGCCTGCTCTAAGTCCGCTGGCTCAAATATTAAACTCATTTTGGAGCTCATCTGAATTATTTCACCACTCATTAAGCATAACTGGAAGAAGAGCATCACATAAACATGGTTTCATCATGTCAGAGCTCATCGTACAGTCAAAGCAATGTCTGTCATAAAACCACTGAACATTCCACTTAGTGTCACTCCTCATTCATTCATTTGTATCTCTACAATACATGGTATTTTATGACCTTGTCTCAACTTTGCCATGTCTTACTGTAAGGTTTGCAGAGACACAGAGAAAAATGTTCTAACTTTAAGTAACTCTGCAAGAAAAAGCAGTTATGACCTGCAGCTTTTTAAAAATTCATTTATTCTCAAGGTAATTTGAGCAAATTCAGTTTTCAGTCATAGAACTGAGTACATGCATTTGAGTTTTCTAGAAGGGTCAGTAAAAAAGCCTCAATGACCAACCTCATTTCAATAAAGAAGGAGCAAGACAAGGCTTCTAGGGAGAAGTAACGGGTTAATATTATCTAATACCATCTAAACCCACTCATACAACTGGGGAAATAAAGCAGTGCTTTTAGGCACATCAGCCCTTCCTGAATTTCACACCTCCCTTGACTAATGTAGTAACAATATTGCTACTACTAAAATTAAGCACATTTATTCAAGGACAAGGTTATGACCAAAATTAAACTACCTTTTTATTATCATCCAGCACAGTGTTCATGTTTTCTATCCAAACTGCATCCACGGGGCCGTCAAAAATAATCCACTTGCGATCATCTGTGGTAGAAGATGCTTGTTCCCTGAAGGCCTTTGCAAGAATTCCATCTGACCACTCGTGACTTACAGGATCAAAACTGCCATACAACTGCCCCATAGTAATGGCTTTGGGATTAATAACTTTGTATTCAACAGCAAATTCATCCATGGCGTTCGCTGTGCAAAAAGGCAAATACATGAGCTTGAGAATTTGATAGGTTAGTTTAATTCAACAGCTCAGCAAGGTGATCCTTGAGGATCCTACTCTAGCTGCTCAAAGCAAAAAACCCCAGATAACTGGCATCTAGGCAGCAGTAAATAAGAAATTCCCTTACTTGTACAAGGCAAGCAAGAAGTCTGCTATAAAAAAACACATGGGAAAAAGAAAAAGCCGAGCAGCATAGATTTCATATATTTATGGGAGCTACTTACAATATCCTATCAGAGCTAATTTTTTCAAGAGAATTATGCACAAAAAAAAATGCCTAACAAAATTCAGAAAAGCATAAACACATTAGTATGGTTTACTGTTCCAGTAGATGTAGACAAAAATACTATCAGACAAATATACCAGACAAAAGTAGTTCAATTAACAGAAATTCTGCAGTCAAGAAAGAAGAATATAGGACAATTAACAACCTGGGCATATCTCAGCAAAGGAAAAATAACATCCATAGAATTGACTTCATTTAATGAGAAGCTTGTGGCTGGACAATGTTACCTGTACACAAATCAGCCAGGGCTCCAGCCAGCACTTTGTATGAACTGGTCTTCCCACTCATAGGTTCTCCAACAATCATGAAACCATGGCGTACCAGCATCATTTCATACACCTGCCAGTGACAGGAGAGGTTAATCCTTAACATGGCACAAAAGCAAGTGTTTCATGCTATGTGAATGAAAATGGAAATCTCCTTCCTGCATTCAGATGTGACACAAAAAAATCTCTGCACTCTGCTGGCTGACCAAAGCCTTAATCCAAATTAGAGGGTAATTCTTACTGAAAGTATTTTTAAATGAAAGATACACTAAGGTTTGGAAAGCAGCATAAGGAAAGTTTGAACATAAGCCATGAAGTCTGAACTGCTGTTGAAGAGGCCACTGATGACGCTGGCCTAGGCCACATATTTTTACCCTTGCCATTATCCTGTCACTAGGCTGCAAAGAAAAAAGGTTAAGTATTGTTTAACAGGTCCCCACTACTAGTAAATGGCAGGCAGTGGGAACACAGGGCTGTAAGTGAAGCATAAGCAAGGTCACCTCTTTCAAGACTTCTCAAGGAGACTGAACAGAACTGGGAACAGAGCCTGACTCCCAATCCAGCATTCTGTTCACTAGGCTACACTGCCTCAGTTAGTAACAGATTCACTTTAGTTTTCTATCCTGAAGCATAAGCCCTGCAATGTGGCTGCACACATCAGCTCCTTCACAGACTGTCTGAATCACAAAATTACAAAATGACCAAAGCAGGCTTTTATTCCATGATTTCTACTCAGTAAAAATACTCCATTTATAATAGTCCATTAATGGTAAGGAAACTCTTAGCTATTGATCACAACACAGATAGTGAATGAAGAGTGCTTCTGCTCTCATGTTTTTCTTCCCCAGAAGTATGTGAAAATAAACCTGAATAATTTTTCCAATGAACCATGGCACTGGTTGGAGATTCAATTTTTCAATATTTTCAGTTAGTGCCTTGATAAATAGGTCATAGTCTGGTGTAGGAAGAACCACTCCAGGAAACAGGTCAGATATGATACCCTGTTAAGGAAAGACAGAATAGAATACTATTTAAACACAGGTTACAAAAAAGAAAATTCCCAAGTAAAACAATATTCACACAGATAACAGGAGCTTAAAACCAACCAAATGTTCTCAGCTGCACAAAACTAATTTCTAGGCAAACTTTAGCCAACTAACTTCTAGGCAAACTTTAGCCATAGAAGTATTCTGTATACTTCAAACAGAAACCTGTGCCTGCAGTTTTCATGAACATGTAATTGTACTCTATTGTACAATTGTAATAATAGGCTATTGTAAAATGAAGCTTAACCTTTGCAAATTTGCTCCCATCAGGATTACACAAAATGATGTGAGAAAGCAGTTGAAAGAATTTCAGTGATTAAATAGAAGGGTATGTGTTCCAAAATTTCAGAGCAGTGACTCTAGCTGTGCTTCTACCCTAGCTTTCAATCCTCAGTATTGATTGCTTTGTATCTTAATTTATTTGCTATTAAAGCAGCATGCAAACAGAAACATCATCATTTTTATTCTGAACTCAAATTTCTAATTTACCTTAATTATCCACATCTCTTTTGGAGCACAAAGCCAGAAAACAAACTTCAAATCATGATTTCCACAAATGAGACAGGACAAGATGATTTTCAACAAGATATAATCTAAAACATTTTATAGAATAACTTTAAAACACCACTGAAAGTTTGCTTTTCAAAATAATCCTAACAGAACCAGAGTTCTCCAGATCAGTGGACTGAAATACTTCTACACTAATATGGCATCATCTACATCAAACTGTTCCAAATTAAGATAATGACCTGTTTCTGTGAGTTCTTACAATGCATCTCATCATCATAAAACCTAAAACACACTGGCCTGATACCTTACCTGAAACAATGGCACATCCTGGGACAAGAACTTGGCCAAATTAACATCCATTAAAGCCCGAAGCAACAACACACTTTCATTTTCAGTTGGGTACTTCAGTTTTAGGTTCCCTGCTGCTGTCAGGACAGATTTCACTGCACGCATTCCATAATCATAGTGGTGCTGAGATGACAACTGCTCTGAGCACAAACGGTAAGTGGCAACAATTTTCTGGGCAAGACTGTGGATAATAAAATATAACATGTAGAGCAAAAGTATCTCACCATGTAAGGAAAATTATTTATCTACCTATATACACAAAATATCTGCAGTGATTCTAAGACACAGCAGCTTACAAGATGGCCCAAGACACCTGGGAAGAAAGACTAGATTATACCATACTAGAGAATGCATGCACCATTTAGGAATTCTCTCTGACATTTTGATACATTTTCCAAATGATTCTGTGTAGAAGTGCACATCTGGCAACATGAGGTGGTAAATGAGAATTGACAAGAAAGCAGAGATTAAAAAGTACTTTCTAGAGAAATAAAATATGGGCAGCCTTCCATATATGCCTCAAACACACATATATGCCTTATAGAAGAATGAGGTATACCAGACTCACTTAAGGTAGAAAATTCAGCATGTCTTACCTTTTAGAGTCCAGAAATCCCATTGAATAAAGTGAAATTTCCCCAATCAAGGCATAATCTGGGACCATCATGGCAACTGTTCGGAACAATGCCTGTAAGGAAAAAAGTAAGATACCAACTTTTGAGTATGGAATATTGTAATAAGTTGTGCCTGTTTTGTAATAGCATCTCTCCATAAATTCATGAATACAAAGAATTCATGAATCATCTGAAATCTATGAGACTGCTTTAGAATTCTATTCTATTCTGGTTTTATCAAGAGGTTCAAGAGGTCTGTGCTAAGCACTGCAGTAACTAATGCTTAGAAAGTGTAAATTCTAAAGAGATATGCATAGAGGAAAAGGGAAGTGACATTTATCTCACTTTCATAACAGACAAACTAGCACATGGTTAATGCTTTGTAAAAGATCATGCAAAGAATTGTGGCAATGTTAGAAAAAGAACCAGGACCATCTCAGTCTCTCCACAGTGCCTCAGCAACTCACAAAGTTATAATAAATTTACACTGGGATTTGGATCACCAAGCCATTGAAACCCACAGAATTTCCAGTTAGAGAGAGCACAGTTAAAGCTGTAAACTGGTATCAGTATGATTAGACTGAGACCCTTCTTCTGTGCATTTCGTACAACCCAAACTGTTTACTAAAGCTGGGTGAAGAGCATAGCAGGATACACTTGAATCGGTTATCAGTTGTGCTGGTTTTGGCTGGGGAAGAGTTAAATTGTTTCACAGTAGCTGGCCTGAGGCTGTGTTTTGGATTTGTGCTGGAAAGAGTGTTGATAATTCAGGGCTGTTTTAGTTATTGCTGAGCAGAGCTCACGCAGAGTCAAGGCCTCTTCTGCTCCTCACTGCACACATCAGTCAGGAGGATGGGTGCACGAGGAGTTGGGAGGGGACACAGCCAGGACAGCTGACCCAAGGGATATTCCAAAGCATATGGGGTCATGCTCACCAGAAGTAGCAAGGGAGGGAATGGTTCAGAGTGATGGCATTTTTCTTCCTTAAGCAACCATTACAGTTTATTATTTGACTGAAGACTCTTTAAATTACTATAGACTAAAGCCGCAAATTCAGTTTAATTTTTACAAGAAAGAAGGATTTCAGACTTACCTTCAGATTATCAGGCAACTCTGCCCGTCCAGCATAGCCAGGATTCATTGTAATAAATACAGCACATGTGGGATTAAGAGAGATCTCTGTCCCTTCAAAGATGAATTTTTTGAGTTTGCGAATTATAGCTTGCTGGATGCTAAGTATTTGCTGGGCAACTACAGATAATACTTCAACCTAATACAGACAGAACAGATTGGAAAATATAAGACAATTGGAGAACTAATATAAAATGGTTTTGTTCACTCATTTTGATGGCTGTATTTGCATCCCTCCAGGGAAAAATCACCCTGAGCCTATGTATTAGCTGCCTATTGAAGGGATCCTCTGAAAAGTTACTGCTACTATTTTCTACTCAACTAACAGAGACTGATCAACAGAGGCTTCTAAAAGCCTCCTCAGGGAAATACTGTGTGCCTGAATGTAGACATCTAAGTTAGTTGGACAGGAACTCCCTCTGGAGGCCTCTAAAAGCACTTTCCCTTCAACTCAGACACATAGTTTAGGCTCTCCAGAAAAACTGATTCACTCAATGCCCAAAATTGAGGATAAATAATAGGTAAGACTTGCTGACTGTTTTAAGGTATCAAGGTAACAGAATATTGGAAAAGAAATGCTAATGCTTGAATTCACTAGAAAACAGGCTACAGCAGAAAAATGGAAAAATTAAGGAGTTTAAGATACTAATACATACAAAATAGAATTTAATTAAATTTCCATACTTACTAGTATGTATTTAAATCGAATTTCAACAAAGTCATGATAAAACTTTTCCAAAGCCATTAGTGACCAAATTAAACAAAATCAAAAAGACCAGAGTGAGACCAAGGGGAGAATTTGATGTGTCTGTTTACACAGCTTGATAATCAGGTCACTCAGTTAGTGACACTCAGCTCTAGTCATTACAGGAATCCTTCCACTGGGATTTGTCTGTCCTGTGCTGAACATAGACAAATGCAACTCCACACCTGTAGCTTGATTTCTCAAGAAGACAAGAACATTTCTTTCCCAACAAATGAGTGGCACATACAAAAGAAAAAACTGTAAAATAACTTTTTTTTTTTCAGCTAAATTGACCCAGAACACAACACTTCTGCAACACAGCACAGGTAGGTATGTGCTTCTAGAGCAGGCAGATGATCTCCTATTTCTGTGCCACGAATTATCAAAAGAGAGAGGCCTCACCACAAGTAAAAGCAGAAAGTTGGCAATAATGCTGTCATGTCTAAATCTACAGTTTTGTGTGTGTTAAATTAAAGCTTTCTCATTTGATTTGTCTGAGATAAAACATTACCTCAATTCTATTGAACTCATCAAAGCAGGCCCACGCCCCAGCTTGTGCCAGCCCCTTAAAGAATTTGCCCATTGCTTTGTAATCGAGGCCATCAGAGCAATTGAAGACAACACACTACAACAAAAACACAGAGAACAGTTCTCAGTATCACCACAAAGTCCACTATGAAATTCTTAGCATCTAAAATGGGAAGGGATTACTGTTGCTAATTTTGGATTAGAAAACCAGGATGCCATATAAACACCAGTCCTAAATGTGAGCTTGTTATCAACTATTTCTGTGAATAAAGAACAGAATCACAGAATCATTAGGCTAGGAAAAGCCTTTAAGATGTTTGTAACTGTAAAGGAATAGCTACAAAATAAGCAGCACTTGCTTAAGAATAGCATTTTAAGAAATATCAACATATGCAAACACAAACAGTGGAAAGTAAAAAAGGGAGTTTTGATACCTGCTTAGCTATTGCTTTTGCTAGATCTTTTGTTGTTTCTGTTTTGCCAGTTCCAGCAGGCCCTTCTGGAGCACCACCAAGATTTAATTTCAAGGCACCCATTAATGTCCTACATCATCAAGAACACAGGCATTAGAAATAGCAATCTTTAACATCAGATTGTTTCTGAATGGATTGATAAGTATTTTCCTATACAGGATCTCCTGAAAACAATTTACTCATTTCTCTACTGACTTCACAGCTTGCCCTAAAAACCCAATATTGTCTCATAAGTGATTCCTAATTGTGGAACGTCACATTTGGCCACTTGACCTAAAAGGCATGTCAAGGCTTTTATTACATGCATCCACCGTGTATACCCTCAATTACACAAAAGCAAATGAACAGTGCCATGAGCAAAATGGTAGAGTCTGCAAAAGCACACATTTCTCTCAAGTGGCACTTGAACTGGCAAGAGCTTGAAGCTGGCTTTGTAAATTCAGCCAATCTTTAGAAATGGATGAGAAAGCATAAAGGTTGTTACAAAAACCTGGGGATCACATTGCTTTTCAAGTGAACATCTTACTAAAATGAGATCCCTGTTAACACAGGAGTGATCTGATTATTGACTAAACTCTCAAAGGCTCTGACTCACGTCTTGAGGGCTCACCAGAAGTAAAATACAAAATGCCTTTGAATATTTCAGCCTTGAGGACTGAAGTATTTCCATTACAGGAGGAACAGGAAGCTAACTGCAGTCGAATATCTGTGACGGGCTCTGTAATTACCTCAGTTATCTGTGTGTCTTACTTCAGATAAATTAATTGACTAGTGCTACTGTAGAATTCTTTGCAGTTCCAATACCATGTCACCTCTTTTCAGAAGCCCCTTCTTGGATGCAGTAGAATCTATTACTCTACTAGTGTAGAAGCCTATACATTGTAAATATTTTTACCATATTTGGGCAAAATCGACAGGAAAATGTTATCTGCTGAGGTTCCTCCTATTATTAACTAGAACAAATGAAAGTAAACACAGATCAATCCAAAAAAAGAAAACATTATTCACAGACAGGATGTCTTTACCTATAACATCGATCTGTCAGTGGGGTTATAACCAGACGTTGTGAATTGCCCAGATACTCATAACCATATTTCATTTCTGTTGTGATCATTCGTACCATCACATCATTCTCTTCCCAGTAGTATCTCAGCTGAGAAATCCACTGGAAGTCATTCAGATCTGTGACTTTATCTTCAGCCAATTTTGAGACCACATCACGAGCTGCAGAATAAAATACAGATTGTTTAAAAAGTCTAGACACTTCTACTGAGGTAGTTTACTTAAAACAACTTATAAGTAAAGTAACATTTACTTAGAGCTATGTAAGAGTAATTCAACATTTAGAGGCTGGTTTTCATGTTAGAGAGGAATGTGCAATTATTTTGCATAGGGAATCAGTTTAATTGTAACTAGATTCCAGTGTCTGTTCTAAGTAGATGGGAGACCCTTGTGCAGTTCTGAGCAATCCTCATTTGCCCAAAAACCTAAGCAATAACTTTGTAAAGGCTGATTCGAGTTAGAGAAAATATCTTAGGTGTCCAACAGTCCACCCTAATGTCAGCAGCAGTGCCTCAGCTGTCACAGGGGTAGCAGCAGCTGCACATTACCGTGCACATCGATGACAATGAGAGCTCCAAGGGTCAGCCGGGCTCCACTGGACAGCTTTCCTCTCACTAACTCCACTATGTCCCTGATCTGTAGATTGCTCTTCTCCAAGAAATCCTGTCACAGAAACAAACACAGGCATTCACGTGTTGCTGTAGCCAGCAGTTCCTAAGCTCCTGTGGGTGCAATCATTGGAGACAGCCCCTCCAACAAAACAAATTAATGATAGTCTGGGCACTACACAAACATTTTAAATTCTCTTTTGCATACTGGCCTTTTATTTTAATATGAGAACTTCAAAAATATTTATGGCCTGAAAGTAGTAGAAGCAGAAGGCTTATCTTTCTTCCTAATGGAAGTGACAAAACTTGACAATGAGAGAGGTGCAGATAGTCTTTGTTTTGCTTCCCCCACACAAAAAAGGAATGGGCATATGGGACCAAGTGCATTAGAAAAATGGTTTAGTTGGTTCTACTTTAAACAGGTGCTGGACTACATGATGTCCACAGGTCCCATATATTCTGTGATTCACTGTTCTGTGATACCTTCTCATTTGTCTTCAGCTATGGATTATTCTAGACACTTTCTCTGAAAGTAATAAACACTCTAGTTCTAGCTGGATATATTGAATAAGATCTTCAACTGGTGTTAAACAATACAGGCAAGTTAAAGCTAAGAAATTCAGCAAGAATACAGAAACAAAAAGTTAATATTAATATGTAGTATTTGATGTAAAGTTTATTGATACTTTTCTATTTTGACATTGAAAAAGCAGCCCAAACATTCTGTTGACAGAATTAATCTCCAAATAAATCTCCACCCCCCCATCTTAAATAGGATCACAGAAAAGCCCATTGAATTAAACAGAAATTATTTCCACTACTTGAGCATGTGTTTGAGTAAAGCCTCAGTGAAGTGATAGTTAAAACTGCTGTAGTGACAGAGGCACTATGAACACATAAGAAAAGATTTTTGTATAAAATAACAAATTTGGCTGCTGCACCTTCCTCACCAGGAGAGTCAAGCAGTAACCAGAGAAATCAGTGGTGACCTTATCCCTCTCTACAACTCCCAGGAAGGAGGTTGGAGTCAGGTGAGGGCTGGGCTCCCAGGTAACAAGTGACAGGACAAGGGGACATAGTCTTAAGCTGTGCCAGGGGAAGTTTAGATTGAATATTAGGAAGAATTCCTGCACAGAAAGAGTGATTAGACATTGGAAGGGGCTGCCCAGGGAGGTGTGGAGTCACTGTCCCTCGAGGTGTTTAAGGAGACTGGCCATGCCACTCAGTGCCAGGGTGTGGTTGACAAGGTGGTGTTGGGTCATGGGTTGGACTCGATGGGCTCAGAGGTCTTTTCCAGCCTCACTGATTCTGTGATTCTCTGAAATAACTGCACGCTTCTGTAAAGAGAGATTTCTGCCTGCATGTTCTCTGAGATTTCTCATGTAGAGACAGGAATTAGAAATAAAAATACATAGTATTTAACAATGTCTATTAACTTTTTGTTTGGTACTTTAATTTACACCAGTATCACTTGTAAATGAAGTAATATAATTTTTCCTTCAGTAGGATTTCTCCTGATACACACCAAATAAATGAGAACAAACCTCTGCTAAGACCCAATGGAAAAGGAAAAACAAAATAAAGCACTGCATGAGTAAATTGCAATATGTTGTTGATTGAGGATCTTCTTTACTAGAATGAGCTTTATATTAATTAATCAGGGTTCAGTGCCTAGGAATTGAAAGTCAGAAGAAAGTCTTACTTGTAAAGTTTTTTTCCTTATAGCCTCAGACACTTCTTCTGTCCAGAAAATGGATGAAACACAGATAACTGCCTGTCCAGGCCACTGAAGTACCCACTCTTTTCGAGGAACCTTAAACGAAAATATCAATTTCAGACACAAGAAGTCATATAAACACATTAGATAATGGCACTGATAACAATTACTTTCCTCAAATGTCTTTTGTCTCATGTTGCAAATAAATGAGAATCAGAATCTAAAGCTTTAATACTTCTTCTACATGAAACTTCAGAATTAAAACTTCAGATTGGTACTATTGAACAAGAAGAGCTTGAAGGATTCCACTTAGCTTCAAACGTGTTTCCTTGGTTAAGAATTTGAGCAACCTATTCATGTATATTTGTTTGTGAAATCGAACTTATTCCATAGTTCAGGAATAATTACCTGGCTATATCCTTTTATGCCACCTTGAAGAACTTGTCTTACACTGGCCAACATCATTTCTTCTACTTGCTGAAGCCATTTTTCTACCATGCCCTTCGAGAAAGAAAACGGCGTTATATATAAAAGGAATAAAGGTTGCAATTACCCCAAATCTGATTGGTAATACTGTAGTTTACCCTGTCTGAAGGCAGGTATATTCAGCTAACTCTAAAGACAATCCAGCTAAAGAAACAGCTGGATATATTTAGTATGAGCATAAACAAAAAACACAGATGGCATGGTCAGCAAAGCCTGCTCGTTTTAACCCCGGGCATGCTTTGTACCTGCAGGAATAAGGGAAAAGGATAGCTGTAACTCACAATATGCCCCACCTTTCCGAGGAATTTACTGCAAAATTGGTATGTCTTACTCCTTTTTGTAGGAAATCCTTTTTAATCTAGGATACCAGTCTGCACTCTCGCTTCCTAAACTCCTTTTGTGATGTCCTCCTAAATGGTTTAAATCTAATTCCCTCATAAGCATGCACTTTATGCAATGTATTATATATTAATCTAATTTTATATAGTAAAATTTTTTAAAAATTACATTTGCTTTCACTGGGTAGATTTTATCTATGAAAGGAACTGTTTCTTTCTCTGAACTGATCATGCCTATGATCTCCAGATCTTCTGTGAACTCCAGTTTAGCAATTCCTTCAAAACACTTCTTTAAATGGGGTTGTACTCGAAGTGGATCCTTTGTTTCAGACAGTATTTCAAGCAGCTCATCGTTAGACAGGAAAAAGAATCTGCCAGAAAAATACAATTACTTTCCAATAATGAAAACTGACATTAATAATCTATTCATACAATTAGTTTTATTGTTGCTTAGATATAAGTATATAGATATATATACCTATATATAGATAGATATAGATATATAGGTATCAGAGAGAAAATTATTATCTCAAATCCCTTTCCTTAAGCAATTTTTAACATTATAAAACTCATCATATCTGCTTTTTCAGAATTTCAATGTGACCATCTTTTGATGCAAAGGAAGAATAAGGGTTCTCAAACTCAGGCAGGAAAGACCAAAAGGCTCCAGCCAGCCTTCAGGTACCCTGTAAAAGCCCTGAATCCTGCCCCTCGTGATCATGTACAACTCCCAGGGATCACACCTCTCTAACGAGGGTGGGGCAGGGACATAATTGCATATCAGCCATGGGAAGGTAGCAAGCTCCTTCAAAAATACCCTGTAAGTAAAAATGCCTTTCTAATCAAAGTTTACATTGTGATAGACAGATTGTGCCTCCCCATCCTCACCCGTTCTGGCATTTCACAACTCAAAGGAAAATGAGTTATGCCTGGAGATGAGAAAAGTTTTTCATTTTTTGCTGCATGGGACTGTGTCCCACATATGTGTATAAAATGAGACTTTTAAGTTCAGTAGAAATGGTTTGAAAGAGCTTACAGCTTCTTGTTTCTAACTTAGGCCTGTTTAATTAATTTACCTTGGGAAAAATAATCTTTTCGACTCCAAGTAGGTATTCAGCCCCTTTTGAATGTCCTCTAAGAGAGTATTTGCTTTCTGAAGTCTGTCTAACATCTTGGGTTGTTCAGTTGCTACAAGTACCTTTGTGTCTTTCACCTTTGTAAAAACAAACACATAGCAGACACTGGTAAAAACTGCAATAAGTTTTACATTAAAATTGTTAGCATCAATCACATATACTGCAGGAGGCTAAAAAGCTGTAATTTTTCTCTGTAGAGTGCTTTCATGTTATTAAATACATTTGCATTATATTATAGTTTTGCTTTTCAGACTGTCAATTTTACCAACTTGAACTTTATAAACCTTAATGAAGGAAATATCAATAAATAAGACCCTTGGCACTTGTTCCTGTGTCTTGAGCTTGCTACATTGTTTTCCACTCACAAATAAATTCTATCAGAGACACAGCACACAATTATTCCCTGTTCTCTCTTTCTGATGACACTCCTCTTCAGAGGGTTCCATTTCAGTACAGGCCTCACCATTCACAGTCTGAGCTGTAGGACAGGTCTCAACTCCTATTTAGTTACACTGATTATTTCAACATCTTCATCACACAACCACACACTCCCAGCGTTTTTGACAAACATCTCAGCTCACACCAGCACTGTCTGGCCTCTTACTCAACTTCTTATTTACAGGGAATAGAACAGGTTACCAAATTGCACTTCCTATCCCCAATACCTTGCTACCGTGACAGTCCATATTCACTACATTTTTGAATAATCATGACATCACATATTAGAGAACAATCACAGGGAAAAAAAATCCACTTGGTTGCTCCAAAAGTGTGTATACCCTGTAAGTCTAATGCAAACTCTCATTGTATCCAGACAAGGCTTTGTACCTTGTCAGTGAAGTCGTAAGCAGATCCTAAAAGCACAAATCATTAATCTTTCTACCTAATTCTGACCATTTAGCCACATGAAAGCTAGAAAATTTAGAATTCATGTTCCTTGAGCTATAATTCACCCTTCAACACCCAGCCTTTACAGAAATCTCACAATAATGATGTAATCTACAATTTTATTGCAAAGCTAGAATTTGTTGGAATTTAGGAGGATTTTCCACTTCATCAAAACAAATACCCAACTACAGAAAAGAAAAGTGTATGTGCATGATATTAATAATCATGTTACCAAATGCACAATTTTGGAAATGTTAGCACTTACCACTTCTGTCATAATGTTTTTCCAGTATGAATCCACAATCTTAAACTTTCTGCCCTCTTCAGGCATTTGAGCTACAATGTCTTCTGAACTAAAAATTGGCTCCAAATACAGCCATGTTGCCTGACATTTTAACCAGCTATCTATAATATCTTGCATTAAACACAGCTTATCTCTCCAAGCCTGCAAGGAAAACATTTAGTAGTTAAGCAAAATTAGTGGTTAAGAAAAATCACAACAAGAAAAAAATCAAAAAATATGAATATGTGTTCTTAGTTAACAACTCTGTAACATCATGTCAAAATACCTTGAAGCACTTGGGGAAAGCACATAATGAGACATGCAAGCTCAATCAAACTGGCTTTTCCTTACCACACATTCAGCTTCTATTGGTTTGATGAAGGGAGAGCCACAGACTGTCTGAGTCTTAACAATGTGATCATCCAGCAAAAGCTGGATGTCATCCACTGCCGACAGGATGTTGGTGTCCTGTAAACACGTCACATTTTGGTAAGTCAATTGGAGTCACTTTATTTCTCCACTCATTCAGCTTCCTGTTTCCCCCTTCTCTATGATGTGAAGATATCAAATGGAATCTCCTCTGTACACCTCTGTTTCAAAGGTCCAGAGACAGATTGTTTTGTGATAGGAAGCTGGTGCCTTCTGTCTCAATTTTTGCACTATGATTCTTGTTTCTTCTGGGCAAATTAAAATTTCACTACTGTCCAGCTTTCCATACAATACTGGGGAAATCCTCAGGCTTACAGATTTGTTAGAATGAGTATGTGAGATCACAAGCTGTCCAGATACTAAAGGCCACATAAAAAGAGTTATAATAATGGAGACATTCACCCAGCTGTGGGTTAAGATACAACTTTCCATTGTGCCACAATGAATCACCAGCAACATCCCTCTAATATTTCTCAACTGGGATTCAGAATCAAAGTAATTATTTTCAGATATATATATTTATGCAAATGGGTCCAGTGGGAAGGGACAGGGCAGTGGCTTCACCTGCAGATACAGGAGACTTTAACTTGAAACCATGGGACATGTAGGGACATGTAAGGGCATGGCCAGGCATGTTCCTTGTTCTCGTTCATGACTGCACCTTTGCCCTCAGAAACCCCTATTTATAAGTACATATTATATTATTGGCTTTTGCAAATATTAAAATGAATACTGTATGTATAATGTTGAAAAACTTTGCTCTATGAATATAGTTTCTTTTAGTTCTGCTATTAACAAAACTTAGAAATAGTAGTGTGATAAATATTTTTTTTTTCTTGTACTATAACACAGTAATGTAAAAAGCTTTTGTTCATGTAACTAACTCAGAGAATGGAAAAAAAAATAATCAGGAAATTCTTCACATTCTTGGATTATCGGTGACACACCAGAACCCCAGGGAAAAAATTTCTTGATCTTCCATTATCAGGGAATAACGACATGTTGATTTACTGGTTGGGAGGGGGATGATTTTGAATAATGCATGAAGATCTATGAATATCAACATGTTGATGCATTTCAAGAAGTGTTTTTTGAATTAGTGTGTGCTCTTGGCTGAATGTCAAGCACCTAGCTGTAAGAACATTTTGCTTTATTGTCTTTGTCTCCTATTTGTCTTTTTTTAATTAAACCTTTTAAAATTTACCAGGAAAGTAAACCTTGTTTTTCACATCTATGTATTGTTAAATTCACCACTGTCTTAGGTTGCAATATAGGATGTGACCAGAAGTATGGATTCTATCACCATCTCTTGAAACCAGGTGGGGCAGTGATCCTTATCTCTGTGGGAGATATTCTCTGCTAATGGGCCATGTGTTAAACCAGGTGGGGCAGTGTTCTTTATCTTTTCAACAACCCATCCTTCCTCCAGGAGATATCTCCTGTTAATGAGTCCCACTGCATGACTGATAAAATTACATCATCCCACTGGGAGATGCTCCACCCAGTGGGAGGAGCCAAGCCTTTCCTACCTAGATAAAAACTGAGATTTGGAATACCAAGGCAGCCTTTTTTCACTGGATTCTAGAGGAAAAACCGGGTCTTTCCACATCATCACTGGACCTTCAGTGGAAAACTGCACCTTCTACAGGAGCACTGCTTCAACTGAACCACATCTGTCATCCATGGAGACTACAGCCATCATTTAATGGGACTGCTACCAACACCCTGACTGACTGACAGGGTGTCAGGCTGTATTCTGACTCTGGCAGTGGTTTGGGGTTTGTTCTCTGTAATACTGTATTTCTATTTTAATTTTCCTAGTAAAGAACTGTTATGCCTATTCCCATACCTTTGCCAGAGAGCCTCTTAATTTCAAAATTATAATAATTTGGAGGGTGGGAGTTTACATTCTCCATTTTAAAAAGAGGCTTCTGCCTTTCTTGGCAGACACCTTCTTTCAAACCAAGACAACCACTCCCCCGGGGTCTTTGGGTGTGTGCCTTCAAGTCATGCAGTTTCTATGTTTGTTATTTTTATACATGAAAGCCTTTATGTTTTGAGATCACTCCATCATCCCCGTTTCTCTACATTTACACCACAGATTTCCCAGCTGGGCCTGTCCCAGTATCACTGTCAGTAAATCTTGATTTGGTGTTTACTCACAGTATCCCTGTACTTCGCCAAACCAAAGTGCACATTGACCCACTCCGACTTCATTTTCTCTATTGATTTCTCTAAGGAATACTCCTTACTTGCAGCTGCTCCAACAGGTTCTATTCTAAATTGAAATGAAACATATCTTTGAAATGTTTTTGTAACATAGCTGAAGAGCAAAAAAAATAGTAGTTTTAGGTAGAGTTGCATATCAGACTACCTTTCATAATAATTTGTTACTAATATCATAGACTCTTCAAGGAATATTTTTTCCACTTTCAGCCTCACCAATTATAGATATTAATTGCAAGACAAACGCAGACAGAAAATTCTGGATGAGCAAATTAAGTGATTTAGGAACACAACTGGATTTTTATGCCTCTGTGCAACAAGAATAACTGACAGTTAACACCTTGATAAATATAGCTGACTTTACAGCATGTTTAACAGCACACAAAACTCAAAATGAACTAATATTTGGTATCTGGGCTATGAAATACAATGTCTTAAAAATGAGACTAGATTAAACTTCTTACTGTTCAATAAATTTTGAGAGTCCACAGTCCAATATGTATTTAAGGTTAGTGTTCTTATCCAGTTTGATCTCACATCCTACAATTTCACTAATCTGAAAATAAAGTAAGAAATAAATCTATTATCAAGATGCATTTTTGTAAAATACTTTCAAACAGCAAACAACAAATTCTAATGAAGTATTAGTGTAACACCCTAATTTGCTTTTCTGCCATAAATTATAAATCATTAATTTAAAGAAGCTTCTGCCTGTGGGATTACAAGTTTCAAAACTGGATGTATTACATCACAGGATAAAAGATTGGACTGTCAGAATATTTCCACAGTTAAAGCAGAGTTTAAAGTACCTGCTTCCAGTGTCTCTCCTTCATTCCACGATTGCAGGCAATTGACAGGACAGGAAGATGCTGTTTAAATTTATCAAGCTTGAATTTCATGGATTCTGCCATACGCCTGGGCACAGGCACATCTGGGAAGCTCTTACTGAGCTTGTACATGGTCCTCCACATATTTCCCACCTCGTCATTAATTTCATCAGCATTCAATTGCTGAAGAGATCCTGAATACAACAGCATTAAAAAAGCACAGCAGGCACATCAGCACAAGGAGATTCCCAGAGTGGTTTAATTACAGCTATTTTTAATCTTTTTCCTCTAACTGGAAATCAATTGTGTTACAAAAAATCATCTTAATGCAAAATTCAAGTCAGTAACTATTTCACACTGTAAGCATTTATTCCTTAAAATTATTTTCTCATGACTAATCAACCTTCTCAACTTCTACTTGACTAACTGCAAATACCATGTTTCATTAAATGAACACCAAAGCCTCACCATTCATCCATTCCTCAGATTTGGTATGGAAAGTATATGCTGTTACCCAAAGCTGCTCAAAGGGTTCTTTGGTTGCAATTATAGATTGCAAGAGAGGAAATTGAGTCTTCTCCTGCCCAAGCAAATCTTCTTCATAATTAATACCCTTTAAGGGGGAAAAAGAAAAGCATATTATTCCCATCAAAATCAAAAATTCCTATTGTTGTTTAAACTTTTAAACAGACAATATTGAACACAATTTTTTTTACATGTCTTAAAGACAGATCTCTTTATATAGGCCTGTGGATTTTAGGTGCATAAGGTAATGGTGTTCTTGAAAATTCCCCTGGTTCTTTCATGGAATCATAGAGGTCTTTTTCAACCTAAACCATTCGAAGATCAAGTGCAATGGTTAACCCAGCATTTGTGGGTACCTTTTGATACTCAAATAAACTTAAAAATCCAAATCCATTTTAGAATAAGATAATGTACCTTGGCATTCAGTGAAAAAAAGGCTCACAAGTTTCCAATCCATTGTGAAATCTGAATGTAAGCTACTCAGAGAGGCTTGTAGGATTTTTTTAAACTTGTGATTAGGTTTTTTTCTTTTACAGAATTATCTGAGAGCTCCCACCAAAACAAGTGTTATTTGCTGTATTTATTCATGGTAAGACATTGTCCAAAAGATTTTACAGTAAAAATCAATGTGCAAAGATTTAGATTTTTTAAAAGTATTATCTTCTTCATTTTACAGGTAGGGAGGTGAAGCACAGAGAAATGCTGTCTGAAATGCAGACACTGAATTCAGATTGAGTCCCGAGTCTGTGCTTTTATAATGCCAAAAGTCCTTTCATCAAACTTGTAATCATTCAATATGGGCTGCAGGCAAAAAAATATAAAGATCCATATTCCAAGATAATATTTAAATTCGTGTATTCACTGAGCTAATTATCATGTCATTTAAAATGTGTGGATTCACCTCTCATTGGGATTATGTATTAAGAAACTTAGGCTTAATTAGTTGTTCTGATCTACCTATAACAGCATATCAGTGCTGTTAACTCACACTAATTAAATATACTAGATGTCTTTAAATCAGATTAATAGTGTTGATGTGTAGGACTACCAATTTATTTAAATTCTAAATTCATTTAATTGGTTCCATTTTTTCTTTTGAGTGGGACTTAATTAAAATCTTGACCCGTATAGCTCCATATATGGAGAAATCTGATTGTCTCACTGTGATTTAAAAGATTAATTAAGCCTCACAATGCTTGTGAGAGCTCTCAAAGACAACCTTTCTCATTTCCCAGCAGAGTCACAGCTAAGACAAACTGTACAATTTAGGATGATACAGTAAATTGGATGGAGAGCCTTGAATAGAATCCAGGAATCTTGGTCTTCAGTTTGTTTCTTAACATTTGAAATTCCTGTTATGTGTTAAAATGTATATTTAATGCCTATCAGCATTACATGGAAATGATACAAACGGTTGAAAAACATTTGGGTTTAATTAGAGAACAAGCAGAGAGACTGAAAACACAGCTCCAGTGCACAAACCATGATTCAGGGAAAATGGCAGCTCCCCAACATTCTGCCTCTGTCAACTCTGCCAGAAGAATTGTTTTCTGTGAATAGCATCTTGGTACCACTGACTGCTTGGAAACACTGAAATTCAGTATTTCAATTTTAAAATTGAAAATATTAAATTTTTTTAAATCCCTGAAATTTCCCCCCCCCCCCAAATTTGCTCTTCAACTCAGTAGCTGGGACAAATCAGCATATAGGCACAAAAAGATATTTGCCATATCTTTGTGAATTTGGAATTTTTAAAGTCATCTTAACAATATATGGCCAGAACCCTGGAAAAAAAAATTGAGGCAGGAACCAAACTTTTGTTCATCCAGCACATTGTAACCCACCCCATACTCAATTAATAAATACTAACCTCAAATTCTGTTAGTGCATTGTCTATACTCTTATTTAACACTTTAAAATTCTCAACATTCTTCCTCAATTCTTCTGCAGTCACGATATCCCCCCGCTTTTTGTAGCTTTCTACTTCTTTATGATAAACTTCAAGAGTTTCCTTAAACTGAGAACACCTGAGGTAAAGATAACTAAGGTAAAATGATGTTGTGTTTCATTCCTTTTCAAGTTATTATTTTATTAATTTTATTAATTACAACAAGCACTGCCATATGAAATCTGATCTCAATACTAGTGTAAACACAGATGCCAATGAAAGCTCACTAATCACTTATATCAATAGTGTGCAGTTCACAGGATTAGAACAAGGCTCATTTTCAAACCTCACAATTGATTTACTTTACTTACACTTGCTACCTGGAGAAAATAAAGAAAGAGTGAAAAGAATGTAACAAAACTATGTGTACTGCTGTGTTAATCAATAAAACAACATAAAATTATGAACATTCTGGGCCAATCCTCCATTCCTCCTCTCAGATCTATTTAAGTATGGGGATGCTCAAATCCACCCTCATCAACAGTATCTTTCAGAAATTTCCATAATACTACAAGCTAGATTTATTCCTTACTTTCTCAGGTTCCTTCTAAGTTTTCCTTCTTTGAAATTAAGTCCCTCCTACTCAGTGAGATTTTTCTTTTCTTTAAAAATCCCCAGTGAAAACAATTTACTTAACACCATACCTTTCAAACAATGCTCTCTCCACCTGACTCCTCTTGTCAGTCACCAGATTTTTACTGCTTTCAAATACTTTCTTAATCTCATCAGGCCAATGGAAAACTGTGCTGTTCAGGTTTATGTCATCATCTAAAATAAAAAATATAGTCACCTTTAAGAAAATACCTTTTACCCAATGATTTAATAGAATGGTTATTATATAACAGAATGGCTACTAACAAGCAAAATAGTTAAACTATTTAGGAATAAGCAAAGAAACTGGTGGCTGAATTATCTTTACTACAAAGAAACTCTTCACTAAAACAAGTCTTATTAACAGTAAAACTGTAAAATCAAGTTAAGAATGTGAAATTCTCTAAATAAGATGTTAGCTAGTCAGAGAGAGTTTGTAAGAACAGTTATTCCAGAATACCAGTTCCATTCAACAACACACAGAGACCACTCCTAATTAAATGTATATTATACCTTCATGGTAATGGATAAATGTTTAAACCATCTCTAGTCCTTAATCTGTAAATGCTGAATTATTCACAAAATCTAGAGCATCAGAACTACAAGATGAGCAGAACATCTCCATCTTCATATTTGTCTGTTCAGTGCACTGAGTTCATTATAACTAATGTAGAACACATGCTTATAAAACCAGCTACAGAGAAAATGTAATTACAAAATAGTGCAATTGCAAACACTCCAGTCCAAAATGTAACAGTCCAAAATTGTCCTGGCTTCCACAGGCATTCTAATTGTTATCAGAAATGAAATCTAATAAACACAACATATCCTTGTTATTTCTATCACTGTCTGATCCAAGAGTATATTCTGCTTAAGGAAACAATATCATCCTGACACGAAAATAGGTTTGCATTTATTTAACTGTCCTCCCTTTTTAGGTGCAGCAAATAACAGATTGCATCTGTCAATTACATTTTTGCTTTGAATAAAAATGCAAACTAAAAGTAACTTCTACAGATGTATCATCAGTCTTAGAGAACAGCCTTTATATTAACTAAGAACAGCAATTCATGACAGGAAAACAACTAAAGGCCTATTCTGATCTAATCCTCAGCTGCAGAGATGCAAGTTCTCACACTTTCTACATGCTGTCATAAAGCCTTTGGCACATTAATTTTTGGATGGCTTTTACGATGAGAATTTTTATTTAATAATATAGAGGTGTAATCATTTGGCCAGATTACAAAACATTGACCTGATAATACCTAAAACACATTTAAAAGCCCTGTCTATGCTGTGTGCCATTCCTCTACCATTCTTTGTTGCACTGGTATATTTTGGCCTCTGTTAAATTCTTTTTATTTCCTTTCTGTCTCTTTTGGAACTTTCCATTAGCACCCTAGAAGATGAAACATTTAGGCATGCAGAGCCCATTCTCTATATATAAATATTATCACATGGAAATTGTATAATCTGTAGGTAGACATACCAGACAGATCAGCATAGTCCATGAGGATTTGCAGTCTGTGTCCTGCTTTGACGAGCTCCTTTTGCAGTTTAACAACAGTAACTTCACTGGATTTCTTCAAGAATGCATCATATTCCACTAACTGTTCGGTGTTCTGAGGCACCTCACTCATTCTCTTTGCAATAAAGTTATACTCATCACAAATTCTTCAACAAAAAGAGAATAAACATATCACTGGGATTGTAAATGAGAGAGGCAAGATCTGGTAAAAAGTTTTTGTCTTTGAAACAAATATATTAAATTTCTTCATAAATTAAACTTTTTTTTTTTTTTTTCTGTGAGTTCTAGCCAAAGCTCCCCATTCAGCCAGGCTGCCCATCTTGCACTTGTCTGGTCAGCACTAAAAAACCCAGCAGATGAATAAAAGTATCTCAGCCACAGATAAACAGCATCAATCCAGGCAGACAGCAAGAACCATCCATGCAAACAACAGGTACCTTTGATTTAACTGTCTGTTTTCCATCACTGCAAATTCAATCAACGTGTCTTTGAGATTTTGGGTCCGATTGCAGAGTTCCTCATGCAGTTGTAAAGTATCCAGACAGAACATGGCCAGAGGAACAGTGACATCCATAGAAGCAATCTCTCTTTTCAGTTCTGTGAAGCTGTCAATCTTCTAAAAACAGCATGTAATACTTCTGTTATTTTTCCTAAAAGTCTATAGCTGAAAAATCTGACACAACTAATAGTTTCCATCCAACCAACTGGATCATTTATTCCAAAGAGAAGAAGGAAAAAAGAATTTTTATCTTTCCAGATACCTGCTCTTATCCACAGATTGCAGGACTGAAAGCTTTGCACAGTAATTTGCCATAGTAGGGAAGACCCCAAGCTGCCTAATGCATCATTTTGCCATATGTTAACTCAGGGTAGCAAAGAGAAGAGTAGATAGGGCTGACTGAGGGCAAGACATTCAAAAGACAAGCAAGCTGTAGATTGACCAAATACTCAGGGCAGCCTTTCTGCTAAGAAAAAAAAACAAAACTCACAGTAGAAGGCTATAAAGAAACTTCCTCCTACATTTACACAGCAGCCCTACAGTAAGGGGCTATGTAGGAACCTAGCATTTCCAAGCATAAAATAAGTGATTTTTCTTCAGGCAGCAAGTTAGGAAGTCATGTGTGATGTTTTAGCAGAAGTATGGACATGCTGCAGCTGTCAGGAACACATTACCTCAGTTAAAGCATCTAAAGAAGGACCTTTTTCCAAAAATTTTGCAACATCTCGCCGTGAATTGTTGTTCAAAAGATTGCTGTACTTCCTGTACACATTTAAATACCTTAAACACAGAAGACCACAAAAACAAACATAAGATTCTGATGCAAAGGTTCTCTATAGAAAGAAACAACTACACTCAAACTGTCTATTTAGTCAAATGGACAGTCACAAAACTGAGGGTTTTGAAGGGCAATGGAGTTACCAGCCAAAACTTACTTCTTTGGACCAAGTGTGTTGCTTTCAAAGATCTTTTCAAGTTTGCCTATATACTCTAAAAACAATGACTCATGTGGTTTGACTGTATTAAGAGTGAGGTCACCTCTTCGTAATGCCGGAAAAAGAAGTTTCTCTACCTAAAGGAAATCATTACAAATACTGTAAAAAGAAACAGAATAGCGAAAAAAATGGTATTCTATTACCCATTCACCTACCACGTTAAAAAAATTATTATTTGGTAAAAACAGTGCAATGTGAAAAGGCTCTGATCCATAATTAACATTTGGTTACTCACATAGTTTGCTTGTGAAAACTATATGAAAATCAAATCAGTGTTTCAATATAACCTGAATCTGAAAAGTATCTCCTATAACCAAAAAGTTTGCACAGTTCATGATTCACAATCCTCATCTTCATCTTCTATTTGTCAGTCTTCAGCCTCATTCATAACTTTTTATATTATAGATAGTTTTTCTTAATATTGTATTTTGCATGCAGCTACAACTTCTCCAGTACCTTTGGGAGCTCCTCAGCACTCTGCAGGATCTTCTGGAAGCAATGACTGATTAAATCCCAACATGCTCCCAAAGGTGGCTCAAAGACAATCTCAGGCTCTTTCACACAGAGTTTGACTGTGAGTATCTGAGCTAGGAAGAACTGCATTCCTTGATATGGTTCTTTAAAATCATTTCCATCCTTAGGGGAAAGAAGGAAAAATATACAGAACAAGGAAGTGAGCTGTAGGAATAAAAATTTTTAAACTGTTCAAACTCCTCAAATATCCTTACTGCACAACACCATGGGATCATCTTCCCTGATAATTCTACAAAACCTGATGTTTCAAATAAGATCTTATGGTACTGATGCCTAAATGAATCTATAAAAGCTAGAATTGAGAAACTGGATTTAAGCATAAATGCCTTTTCTCTTAAGTAACAGAAGGAAAGCACTAATTATCATACAGAACAAAATTTCTAAAAGAAAAAAGGTAATCCATACTATCCATCAGAAATAAATTCTAGAATCTAGTTTTAGTTGCCTTTAATTTTATGGTCAGTAAGAACTGCACTGCCCCCAAACTGCCTTTACAATAATGGAGTCCTAATCCGTGACTAGATTCATAATGTGCATGTTATAATAAGTAAAAACAGGACAAAACAAGCAACAAAATAAAACAAATTAAAGAGCCCACCCAAACCAACCCATAAGACAAAACTAAAAAAAAAAATTAAAAACTCAACCATCAGCCACACAATCATCATCCAGATGCAAAGCTTAGTGGCAAGGCTTAGTGCAAGTTCTGATAGTAAATTGGATCAAGTGATTGATTTAATTGATCCTCTGCAATGCAGTATTTAGCCCACCATATTTATTCATTTTGTCTTATCAAGGTAGGTCCTGAGCAATCCTATATTTAAAAAAACTCATTTCATCAAAGAAGCAACTTTATGGTAGCCAAAACAGGTCATGTTTATAGCCATGGTGTAATGACTATTGTTATAGTTCTGTGCATTGCTTGAAATAATACAAGGCACTCATTGGCTACAGACAGGGATACCACACCCATAAATCACCTCTGTAAAGGATTACATACATGACTATGCACACTTTTGTCTTCAAAGGGGATTATTTCTGTGCTTTCAGAGAAATACTGTAACTGGTTAAGACCAAGAAAAATTAAACTTAAACTAAATGCACACTCACTCAAGACTGAGCTGAAATCTCTTATAAACTGTTACTTGTAACCCTAGACCTGCCAAGTGATCATTCAAGTCAGCAGTTCTTGACCATGCAAAAAATACACTGATTATACACAAGCCTTTGAAGGATACAGCCATTGTTTATGGAGGCAAGAGCCATTTGTAACATTTTAGCCTTTAAGGACCACTAGATTTTATGGCTATATGAATTATCTCCATGTAAGACAGAACACTATACATATACCTGACAGCACATACCTTGTGGATCATAAAAAATGCAAGAAGATCTTCTAAGGAATTAATAACCATCTCACGCAACTGCAATGACATTAGAGCTGCCACAGAACTAAAATAGCTTTCAACTTTCTCAGAGGAATCAGAGTTCCTTTGAGGAGCAAAATGCAGCCACATATTTCTCTGATCAATGAAAACAGATGCACAAGTTGGGATCCACCTACAATGAGATAATATGGAGACAAAGTTTTTAAAGGTTTGTTAGTCTTACTTTGCTCCTTGCAACGAAATTTAAACTCAGGAATTACCCAAAGAATGAGTAAAATCCAAAGAGCCAGAAGAGGATTGATAATTAGGTATCGAACAAAACTATACCTTCCAGGACTTAGAGGAAACCTGAGTTTTAAAGCTAAGGATGCTTGTTATAATGGACCACTATGATTATTTTAAATTAATAGTAACAGACAAAACAATAGTAAATTATATTGTTTTATTGATTATGAAACAATATTCAATTATTAGCATTAAATGAGAAACAAGTTTGGAAGATATCTCAGGCAGCAGAATGCAAACACTTTTATCATGTGCCTCATATATTCTCTTCCTTAAATGGACTGATTTTCGTAACTAAAAAAAAATTTTCCATCACCATTTTTACAGATACAGACTCCACTTCTCTCATGGTTAGAAACCTTCTGAATTCCAGTCTCCATTTATTCATAGTTTATTGCCATTTATTCTTGTACAAGCACTCTCGCAGTTCTAAAGTCTCTGACAGTATCCCAATGTTTATTCCCCTGAGGGCTACTGACCCCTTTGTTTTGGCAGCCTT
Source organism: Acridotheres tristis (assembly GCA_037013685.1). Taxonomy (NCBI): domain Eukaryota; kingdom Metazoa; phylum Chordata; class Aves; order Passeriformes; family Sturnidae; genus Acridotheres; species Acridotheres tristis. Next base: position 7,451,361 of record CM072901.1, read on the forward strand.
GTGGCTGGAACTGGAAAAAACGGGCCTTCATGGGATACTCTATTTATCTACAGCTACCAGAGGTGGCACTGACTTGTGCTGAAGGACATCACGAGCCTCTGCACAGTGCCTCTGGACAATGTCCTCGAACGCGGCAGGCAGCAGGGGCAGCTCTCCACAAAGCACCTCTGCAGTGCGCACAAAGCGCACGTGGCTGTACCTAGGGAAGGCAGACACAGAGGAGAGCCCTATGGAATACTGTTAAAAAAAAAAAAAGCCATGAAATATAGTCAAGAAGGCCTCAAGTGTATTATAAACACTAAAAAATGTAATTTCATTTATAAATATCACTCCATCGCTAAGCTGGCCAACAAGTGCGTTTCTGGTTGGGTCTTTCTATCAACAAACATAAAGGGTTTCACAAATTTTAGTTGTACTTGCTGTACAACTCTTAATTCTTTGCTAAAATTGCTGTGTCCTTTCCCTAGATTAATTAGTGTATCCAGTCATTAAAGAACATACAGAATGACATCTATTGCTTCTATTCTATATTAACAAGCAGCTATCCTGACTACTCTATGGGGAAAACAAAGACATTTCAGCAGCATGGCATATATCACAGTCTGTAACATACAAGCTTAAATTCCTGCAAATGTTTCTTAAATGCAAAAACAGCTCTCAGAATTACTAATTACCTTATTTAACTTCCTAAGATGATACATCTCGATTTTCAAATGTCCCCAGGGAAAATTTCAACTATAAACATTTGACATATATTCAGTTTTAAGAGTTAATTTTGTTCATATCAGCAACCAGCATGAGAATTCCAAATCACCATTTACTTGAGCACTGAATCTTAATTGAGGCATAGCACCTTTTAACAAAGGGGATGATCTTTTCACAGCATGTAACACATTGATTCAGCGACTGCAGGAACAATAATTTTATGCTGAAATTCTTAGAGGCTCAAAATAAAAGAATTATTTAGAAAACAGACATATTTTCCACTTTTTATCTAGTGGCTCCCCCAGGATCTCTGTAGTATATGTAGAGAAGTCAGCAGATACACTGTCTAACCAAATCATTAAATAAAAACATGCTAAATTTCATTAAGATCCCGTGAACAAGCCATCTTACTGAGAAAGCCAGAGCTCTTGCAAAGTGAGCATCAATGAATTCACTATGAACAGATTGCTTTCATTCCAACTTTTTGTTTCTTTGTAAGAGCTGTGCCACGGGACTGGTGCACAAACAATTCTCCGAGGAAATGGTCGTGGGGTGCTTTGAATAGACAGTCTCTTCCTCTCAGCTGGATCCAACAAGACATAATCAACTGGAACAAATCATATATGCCATGGTTAGACTGCATGTATAGCCAAAATCTACATTCAAAATCACTGTATCTTCATAGTTCAGGAAACAGTAGAATTCTGGACATTTAAAACTAACATAGATGATCACAGGTTATTTTCTCTCAGAAATCTACTGTCATTCTACTGACCCCAAAGGAATTCTCCACGGATGCTGAGAATAGAAGGAGATTTGCTTTCAAACTGCAATAAATGTCTACATTGTTGGAACTGCTCAGAGATGGTGAGTCTTACCAATGGCTTTCATGAGGCTGATACGATAGTCTGTCTTAATTTCATCTCTTAAACGTGCCAGGAATTTCTTCATCTCTAGGCTAGGAAGAATGTCAGTTGGAATACGTTTTAAAATTTTATTCACCACTTCCTTATCTTGAGGTGCCAGCATGTCTTCTCGCACTCCATTATGTATGTAGTGACAGTACCGCTAAAAATGTTTAAAAGATTACGCTTATTGTATGATTTTTGTGACAGATAATTAATTACTACAAAGTATTTTTAGCTTTTCTATCACTTAAGCCTTTTCTGTAATTGAAAGGTGTTTGAATAGAATGGATTTCGGGTATCTATCTATGTTCCTTTTAAAGCACTGACATATGTACAATACTTCCACCTGTGTTGAGGCAACCACATAGACCACTAAAACTCAGTTCAGCATATTGAATTACTGATCAAAAAAGTACTAGAGAACAACATGAGAGGTTAAGAATTTGGAAAGATACTTAACTTTACAACAAAAATCAGAGTAGCTACAAACAAACCAAAAAGGAGTTGGCAATACTTAACAGCAGTTTGCTTTATTGAGTATTTACATCTCCTAATCCCCATGTACTGCCTGCTTTTCTCAGCTACCTTTTACTAAATACCATCCAGATATCTTGCAGATGATTACTGCTGCTACTTTCACCTTAAAAAGAAATTATATAAATACCTCTATATCATCACTTGAAGGTGGCTTTTCTCGTTTACTTATCTCCTTCTCATGCAAATCCATGAGAGCAAATTGTTCTTCTGGGGTCAGTGGCTTGTTGTCTGTATAATTTAAGACATGCAGTTCTGGTGTTTGAGCAGTTACACTCAATGAAATGCGATTCAAACTCTTTAATAAAGTACTTTAAAAAAAAAAGAATACAAGTTTAGTGAATAAAGAAGCAATAATGTTTAAGGACAGATGACAAGGATTATATAAATCACTTGTGCTACACTGAGGACAAGTCTGACCTATGGAAGCATTTCAATTCAATAAAAAAATTCTCATTAGAATTGCATAATACAATATACTACTTTAACATAAAGGATGCAATCATGCAAACCTTACAACTGGCTAGTATCATTCAGACAGGCAGTATTTTATGAGCAGTTCTATCAGAGTCAAACCTTCTAGGACAGTTATTTAGGTTGCCCAAGATCTCCATGTATTTTCATGTGATTATCTTATTAAAATCTTGTGACACAAAAGCCAGTCTTGACATACACAGATTTTTTGTAGGGACTCAACATTTCATGCTTGGATGCATAACACAGCATTCAGTAAAAAGAAATATTAAACCACATCTCAAACCAGACTTACTGTAATAATCTGTGTCTGTATAACATTATAGAACGTTACCTGTCAGAACTCCATCGCCGCTTTTTCCTTGCAGCTTTAAATATCAGTTAAGAAAAATCACATACAGATATGTTTTTCAAATAAGCTATTATTTCATATTGTGAGAAACACAGCTAAGGTGATTAATCACATAATGAAATAAGAAAAAAATACAATGCCACAGAGAAGCACTGCATGTGATTATTCGGAGGGATGAACCCTAACTAGTAAATCTGAAACTGGCCTTTCATTTATTGAATTTATGCATGCATTGGCCAATTTGTCTATACTGACTCTGAGGTGCTAAGCTTGTAAGCGTTTATTAGGAATAAGGAATGTTTTCCAGGGATGATGCTTTAGCAGATAAAGAATTAGAGATAACAATGCATAGAACAAGCAAGGTTAAACTTACAAACACATTCAAATATGGATACATGGTGAAACCTGTGCTATCTCTATCATTGAAAATGACTTGAATTTTTTCATATTTTTCAATTTTAAATCCTGTGCAGTAAGAGAATAGTTATTAGCTATGGAGTCACTTGGGTTTCTGTAGTGATGCTGTTCTTTGAATGGAGCTGCCAAAGTCCATGATGACTCCTGCATCAAAGGAGGGTAACGGGTTTTCTGAAGGAGAACCTGAAATTGGAAAAACAAAAGCAAAAGTTCTACAGAGCACAGTAATTTAAAAAGCCTTCTTAGGGCTAGAACACAATTAAACATCAATTAGTATAAAAAGCAAATACATAGGTCAGACATATATTTGACCACCAATCTATTTTTAGATCACTATGCTCTCCACACGTATAAGGATAATTTTGCAGAACACTTCAGTTGCAGTCAGGCATTTTTTTGCATAATCAAGGTATTTTTTGTAAATAAGAGAAGACAGTACATTATCTAGTTCTTTCTACTCCCCCACATCTCTATCTTGCCTCTTCTTATATTTGCTTAGATTTAGAAAATTCCTATTCCTCAGGCCTTCGTTAATGACCTGCCTACTTTTAACACTCAGCCCATGTAATAGTTGAAGAATAGTACAAGTTAACAAATTCAGCTCTTGTTTTCTCTCACATCAGTAAAGATTTGTAATAGACTTATTCTGTCTGTTCATTGCATGTTTCCTCAGGTGACTTGGTATATCTATTGATGGACTTTTCATCAGTCCTGATGTCTGAACTTTACTGAGAGCACTCACAGGCACACGAGATGCATGCCCCAAAATACCCTCAGAGACAAAAGTACATGAGACACAACCATAAATATACTTGAAATCATGGGATCATTAAGGCTGGAAAAGACCTCCAAGGTTATCAAATCCAACCACTGACCCAGTACCACCATGCCCACTAATCCTCATTGCAAAGAAAGGGAATTTGCCAGCACAGGGAATGTGTGCATGCCATGGCAGCAGGGAGAGAGCACGTACCTCAAACAAGCCTGAAGGTGCCTCTGAAGCAGCAGCAGGTGCAGGTGTGCATAGGAATGGTAATTTTGGTGACCGTTTTGGATGACTCATATTGCACATGGGATTGTTTCCTGACTAGACAGAAATGAAAAGCAACTTCAAAGATATTTATGAAATACTCTGTTTCAAAAGAGATTGATGAAGAGGGAACAGAGTCATCCAGTTTTCATCGAAAATCACATACTGCAACTTTTCAAATTTTAAGGAAACAGCCTTCTTTGTGGTGGATTCCTCAGCAAAACATGGTTTTTGCAGTCATTTTATAAAATGCCTAAACACTAGTAAATGCCAGTTTAAAAAAAATTCTTATTATTATATCCCTGAAAACTTCTTAAAATTGGTTAAATATTTTAAGTTACACTAAAAATTCTACATGGAGTTTGTAATAGTATAAACTCTGGATATTAGAATATTAAATCCTACCAGACTGCCAAATTGACAGTGAAACACTCCAAGTTCTGTGAACTGTATTACTGGGGAGGGGGAAAAGAACCCTCAAGATTTTTTTCATGTCTAGAAGGAGCCAATTATAGAAGAAGCTATTACCAGGATGCTGCTGGAGGAACAAATTGCTCACAAGTACTCTGCAAAGTGTTGTACTACAACTGTCAGGATATCTGATATGTTTTAGGATTATGTTTCACCTCTTCAAGGTGACAATATTTTGAGATGGCCTTCCAGAACTCCATACAAAGCTCTGTCAGGATAGCTCTCAGAACTATTAAGCCTCACAGTGTTTTAAGATACTTTTGAATGGCAACCTTCCTTAGCATAGGCCAAATCCTCACCCACAGTCTGTTCTGAGTTTCCTAAATCAAACTTGTTGAGGAGATTCACAAGGAGCAATTTCCTGAATACATAGTGACACTATGAGAGAAAGGAGGTGGAAGTGTGTTGTATCTGAACACCAGTGAGTTAAATCACCACGAAAGAGGAAGTTATTACCTAATACAATTATGTTTGAATAAGATACAATCTTTTTTTTTTTTTTTACATAATTTAACACACTTTTAGCACATGGTTATTGCTTTCTGATGTATCACTGAAAACTGAGGCTGCTGGAACCTAGATTTTTAGCAGACAAAATTGTGCCCTCCTCAATATCAAAGCAGAGCCCATTTAAAAATAAAATTTGAGAAAGGACTGATTTGATTTACCTCCTTAGTATTCCCCAGCATGCCTGCACACACACAGAAATAAAGACATTATCACAGCCAGACATAACTCATTAAAGAGAGCGTGAATTCCTCTTGATTAATGACTAAAGGATCGGGCCTTAGGGTACTTTAAAAATGAATAAATTATACAGTTTATTAGGACATCCATTCATTCATTCTACAAGTACAAAAGTCATTTAAAAAACCATCATTCATCCTAAAAAACTCCTGACTTATATGCCAACTAACCTTTCAAACACCTAATATTTTAACACAGAAATCCTGAATAAAAAGTAGGTTATAAAGGATTAAGTCCAAAAACTATTTAACAAGAACATGTGTCTTTTAGTAAGTGTTCTTCCAATATCAAACCACTAACCACCAGTAATGGCCAATTTCATCTGAAGTTTTGACAAAGTTATCAATCTTTCATAGTCACTGCAGAAGGAACTTACCCTCTGGAGACTCGGGCTCTGTGTTGGCTTTATTTTACTTTGGCTTTTTTGTTTGCTTAAAACTTTTTGGTCCTCCCCTTCAGTGTGAACATCCTTGTTGTTACATGCACTGAAAAAGAATTAGAAACTCATTTCAGGCACTACACAAGGTGTCATTCAGCTTCTATCCCAGCTGCCAGGAAGAAGAAAAATCACCTCTCACATTCCTTCTTCACAACAATAAACTCTCTCTTCCTCCAAATCTCCATGCTCATTTTTTCACCATTCCTCTCAAGCTCATTTTTCACCTTAATCTTTCTAACTCCCCCCAAATATCCTTCAAGCAAGACTTTCTTAAACCTTGCCCTTTCCACTTTCTCCAACACCAGTTTCCTCCCTGCTGCCTGTTCTCTTCTAACATCCCAGGGACTCTGGGCCCCCCAGCTGTGGTTTACAGCAGAATCACACATTAATTGCCAAAAAGAATAAGCCCAGGTCAAAAGGAATGGGAAAAGAGAAAGACACCCTGTGCGCCTCATACATGCACAGGATGCACAGGTGAGCAGGGTAAGGGCAGGTACTACCTGCAGGCGCCCTTGGTACCAGTCCCTCTGCCTGTCACAGCTTGGTGAACTTCTCTGACACTCTGCCTTTCAGTCCTCAGCTTGGTTGCCACAGTTACAGCATAGCTGGTGCTTGGAGACACAATTCCCTCCTCCCTCTCCTCCCCCAGCAGAGAGGAAACAGCCCCTTTCAGTGTTGTGCCAAGCTGTGGTCAGGGAGATTCAGTTCTGGAACCAATGAGGAACTGTACAGGCTCCTTTTACCACTGAAAGTTATGAAAAATGAAATCTGAGATACCTGAGATATTATAACCTTTGCATGAAAGCACTGCACAGAGCTCCCAGAGCAGTAAAGGCTCTATATATCCAATTTTTCTTAAGAAGAATTGGAAAAAAATAGTCAAGATTCAAAATCTTGACTGCAAACATCTCTACCACTTTTCCACCCTTCAGAATCAAACTCCCTGAAGATCTGAAAACAGCAGGTGGGATACTCCCAATTCCTCTAGGCCTGTATCCATTTGCCTCACAGTCATCACTACGTCCTGAAAGAGCCTTCCATCACATTCCTCCAAAAATGGGAATTACAACCATCCAACATGATATCTGGCTTAGTCTCTTAATAGCTTACCCTCAAAAGGGGCCTTGTATGTGTTCTGCCAACACAGCAAGAGCTCAATTTTAAACCCTTTCCCATCATCTTTGCTATTTTTCATCCAATTTTCTGTGAGCTGTGAGAATGGCTGATATCCCTGAGATAACAGCACAGTTTTCCTTATATCTTGCCCTTATACCATCTACAAGTGGAACAATGTTGTTGGCCATTGTTCTTTAAACACAAGCCAGCAGTGCAGGGTACAGAACTAGCACTGCTGGTGCTGGTAATTGCTTGGCAAATGTGTGCTGTAAATCTCCAAATATGTCGGTGCTGGTTTGCAACATGAGTATTTTCCTTCTAATTGGAGCTGACACTGGCATGAAGACAAGCTCAATTAAGCAGCAGTTAAGAGTAACTACTGTTCCTCTGTGCACATCAACTCGGATGCTCATATATGCATGCCCTTCAAAGTTAAATAACTTATCTCTGCTGCCTGAGAAACATTAAAACCAGTTGTTTTGTATAAAGGAAGATTATATAATGATTTTTAGCAGAAGAGATAATTATGCATAGCAATATAATAATTTACTAAGACGTATGAGACTATCTTCAAAACTGCAGCTATGGCATGCTTGAAAACAGCCAGAAATTTAAAATCTCCAGTATACTTTAAACTCAGCTCCATTAAACTTTATAATGCCATTATCACTGAGTTGTCACACTGCAATTCTGCCAGTTAGTTTCCCCTATGCTACTTTTTAAAAAAGTATACAGACCAACAAATGTATTATGATATACCCTAGTGTACCAGGAATATCGATCCACTATGTACTTTAATAATATGAGAGATTAACACATTAAGAGTTCGAGCAAAATACACTTGCCCTGACCATCTTTTTCTTGCAGGTATCTTGTGCTAGCCTTTTAGACCCTAGACTCCAAATGTGTGTTAATATGCAAATCTTACTCCCTCTGTCTACACAAATCCTGGTATCTGCAGAGAACATTGAAATCAGCACCTCAAAGTCACTGAGCTCCAACGGTCTGATAAGTCGAACCCCTCATACTTCACAAAACCTCTTTTTGCAATAATTTCCAAATTAAACATGCTATTTATTTTGTTGCCTTTAAAAAATAATAATCATGAAACCATTAGCATTCAGTTTTGTAATCCTCTCATAGGTGACACCAATTAAATGATTAAACCAGCCACGAGAAACATGAATATTTAACTCATTTCTGATTGCAATTTACAGCATGAAAAATTCCGTGTAGCAGAAGTTGGGAATTCACTGAAGCCTCAGGCTTGCATGTTCACACCATCATGGTGGCTCCGGAGAGCAGCCAGGCCAAACCATCGTGTGATACACCTCACCGAGCATCCCTGCTGAGAACAGCCCCAGCCAAATGCTGGGACACTGCAGGAGCACTGCTTTTGCTGAAAACCCAGCTAAATTCTTAAAGAAATTACTCTTCACATGCCACGTCTCCCCGAACAGGTTTGCCAAGTGGGCACCGAAACACCTGGAGGCAGCAGGACAAGGTGGGAACGTGTGGGAGCAGAAGCCGGGCCGGGGACGGTGTTTGTGCCAGGTGAGGTGTTTGTTTCACTGCAGCTGTTCCTCCGCTCCTCACGGTGTGGCTCAACACTCCCAGCTCAGGGCCAGCTGCCTGCCAGCCCGGGCACGGTGGCATTACAGACACCCACGGAGCCACTGCTGGCACCGCAGCCCCTGAGGTGCGGTGCCGAGCGAGCCTCTGCACGCCTCCACAGCGGCACGGAGACCGAAGACACCTTCATTTTCCGCCCTCATTCCAATAAGCTGCAGGCTGCATGTGCTAAAACAAGGCAAACCTCTAGGACACCGAGGAGGGTGCCCGGATTGAGCGGCTGAGGTAGGGGGGGTGAAGGGCAGGACAGCAAGGGGGACTCGCAAGGACACCCGATGGGCATCAGGCAGCGCTGCCAGCCCCGGCAGCTTCTGGAGCGCGGCCGGGGCGCTGCACACCCACAGCCGCCCTGCGCCGCTACAGGCGGGCCCTGCCCGGCCCCCGCGGGGAGGAGACAGCGGCGGGAGGCGGCTGCGCTCCCCCAGCCCCGGCAGGCCCGGCAGCCGGGGGCGAGCGGCCGAGCGGGGCCGCGGCCCGGCGGGCGGCAGCCGCAGAGGTGAGGGAGACGTTGCCGGGGCCGGCGCTGTCCCGCTGCGCCAGCCCGAGCTCCGGCGCTGCCCGGAGCGCCGAGAGGGCCGCGGCCCGGCAGCTGCGGGAGCGGGGCCGTGTCCCCCCCCCTTACCTCCGGGGGACACGGCCGGGGAGCCGCTGTCCGCCCGGGGCGCTGGCTCGTGGGGGTGGCTGCAGCGGTGGTGAGGGGTGGTTACTGCTCCTGGCCTGCTCTGGGTGCCGCTGCAGGCCGCGGGCGGGGGCCGAGGTAACGCCCGGGCTCGGGAGCGCCCCGCGGGCAGCCAGGGCTCACCCGCTGTGTGTGACGGTGCCCAGTGCCCGGCACGGCCGTGTGTGTGCAGGGGGCACAGCAGGGACACCGGCACCCTGCCTGCCCGGGGTTGCCAACAGGAAAATGCATTCTCTAACCTGCCCCTTGTAAGGGTCCCCGTGCAACAACAGCTGGAAATTTTCAGGGAGACTGCTGCGCTGAGGTTTCCTCGAAACTGACACAGTTAAATATGTTCAGGGCGTCTGGAAGCATTTCGCCTTAATAGGCCGAGTTTTGAAGCTGTGTGGGGTATGCTCTGGATACTGAGCACAAGGATACTCACAGAAATCAGTCTCTGTATTACCGATTTCCAGCACCCGTGGCAACAAATTGTCCATGCAGGTGATTAGAAGTGATTCTTTTACTGGTAAATTAATACCGTGATGGGTAAACATGGGGTTAATGTTACAAAGGAAGAAGGTGAGAGTCACCTGTATCTTGCTACTTGGTTTTGGGAGTTTCAGAAGAACTTGCAGGGACAAGCCCTCGACGTTAGATATGCTTTTGTAAAAGTAATGTTTTAGGCTGAAACCTGCATTCTCTCTTTATATAAAGGAATCATTTCGTTTTCAAAAAGCATCTGTATGAGTCTGTTACTAATTGCACTTTAATTTTAAGGGAATTTGGATGGCTGAGTGAGAACTGTCTGTTCAGAAGAGGTCGTGGCTGAGGATTAATAACATGTCTAAAGAAATGCAGGAACTACAGAAGCAGTGGCACTCCATGATGCAGACCATCCACAGCAATGCAAATGTGGGTCTGGATTCTAATTTTATATATTTATAAAGCTAATCCTTTTGGAACTATCAGGATATCACACCCTGATCTATTTAAATGCACTCCCTATTTTTTAAGTGAACACTGTGAGACCTATGGGAAGGCCTCCCACACCTTCAATCAAGAAAGAGGGAAGCCTGTTCTGCATTTTTGTCTTTTACTGGCATAACCCTTTGAGATAGTAGAATGGCATTTTAGTGAAATGGTTGTACTGCTATGAAAAGAACTAAAACTACAATACGTGTTTCCTTAAGGGAGGAAACTACTGCAGTAAAATTCTAGTGTATAGCTATGACTGCCTCTCTAAAAAGATTTTTTTACCAGTAGTATTATTAAATTCTTAGCATTTCTGATACAGACATGCCTGCTCTATACTTAGATTCAATAAATGAGCAGGTTGCAGATATTACTAAGCCATGGATAAAAGAATAGTTGAGCATTTTTAAATGTTGCAGATTTTTAAAATTAATAAATAGAGGTCTCTAGTTCAAAATAATGGTTGCCAAGACACCAGTGAAAGCTACAGCTAGACTGATTTATTTAATTTTTTACTTGTTTTCAGATTGGCTGCTTTTTTGTGGGTTTGTTGTTTTTTAGAATTTGTGCAATAGAACTGGGAAATCCAAGAAAAACATTTCTGTTGTTGGTAGAATTATATTTGCCCTGAAGTTATCTAAATTTGCAGCAAGTCCCCATGGTTTTGAAACAGAGACAAGAGATGCTCCCTATTCCAGCTGCAGACTGACAAAAGATCTGCCCTACCTGTAGTTCACTACAGTAGCAGTGATCTGTGAAAGATATCTGTGACAGGAGATTTAAAAAAAAAAATCTAAAACGTTTTCCATTTATCTGCAGGTTGTTGCCTTTATGAATTCTCGAGTTGGCCAATATTTAGATGACCATCCTTTTGTTGCCTTATCACTCCTGATGTTTATTGCAGTGTCGGCTATTCCTGTTGGATTTTTCCTGGTTTTTGTTGTTACAACAGCTGTAATGGCCTGTATTGGTGTGATAGTCATGGAAGGTACTGTATGCATTCGTGGTATACTTACCTATTCCCTTTTAAGGCATGTTATCTTTTCCCTTTTTAATTTTTCCTTCTGGAAGTCTGGGTCCTAGCAATTGAGGATTTCTATGTGTAGTCCTCAGGTCTGAACAGTAGTAAAACTCTTAATATAAGCATAGTAATCCAATTAAGTGTAGACCATACAGGGGAAATCCTATTTTCCTTTCTAATCTCAGCCACCAGGATATGCCTAAACCAGTTATCTTGAGCATGCATAGCTTTTACAGAGGCTAGCCACATGAGTGAGGAAGATGGTTTTCCCAAATTGTTTGAAATTTGGGTTATGTTAGAATGTCAGCTCTTCTCTTTATACATAGACTTGTTTAAATAACAAAGTAATGTTTTATTAGGTGTTGTCATAGCCATAGGTGGCATAGCCCTTCTGTGTGTGCTGTGTGGCCTGGGAGCCCTGTCCCTGGGAGTTTCTGGAGTGCTGAGTGTTTCCTACATTGCACTTTCAACTCTGGTCAACTACTGGTGTGCATCAAGGTGAGTATGGATGTCTTGATCCATGCTTGCATTTCAAAATCTGCAGCTGTGCTATTACAGTCATTGTTCCATCTTTTTGTCTAAGTGAGCCGCTATTGCTTAGTTTAACAATGTTTCTTAAATGCTTTGAATCTTGGGCTAATCTCATGACTTAAAATGCAGCATACAGATATCTGGTCATCAATAACCACTCCATTGAGTGTTAATTCTTGCCCCTTTTCCTATTTGGGACAGAGGAAATACAAATGCTCTTCAAATGTGAATGTGCTAGCACAACATGACATCAGGCAGTAAAATACAACTTCATCTCACTCCAGTGTATTGCTTTAAATGTCATTAAAACCCACTGCCAAGTAGAATTTTGTGTAGATGAACCTTTTGCAGTTTTTCCTGCATGATGACCCAACTATCTCTGCTCACCAGCATTTGTAGAGTAAGGGAGGAAAACCGGTTGTAGATTTGGCATAGGCAGAGAAGTACTTAAAAAGGGCAGCGTGGTCAAAATAGAAATAACAGGTTTTGTAGGATACTGCACCGTGCAAGTTGCCAGTTGTGCCGCTCAGGATGTTGGGCTTGGAGGCCTATTTCAGTGAGCATTGCCTCAGCCAGGCAGCTGAGAGCAGGAGGCAGCAGCAGGCTGTGCTGCAGTGCCACCTGTGGCCCCCTGAAATACCTGCCAGGGAAAGAACCACAGTAATCACTGAGGCATAGGGAACAAGAAGAAGAAACACCACAGCTGCTCTCTCCTAGGCTTCCTCAGTTTGCTCCTTCAGCACAGTTGTGTTTGCACAGCTCTCGATAACACACAAAGGTGCCTGAGATGGCAGCAGGGGAACAAAAGCATGGTGCAAGACCCAGTTCCAAGGCATGCTGCCACGTCCCCAACACTGCCCACCAGTTCCAAAAGATTTCCATTTTCCATAACATATGTAAGTGCACAATTCAACCTACAGACCAACCCTATGAACTTCAGCTTTGATGTTAAAACAGATAATACCATCAATTTTTATGTACCTCTGTCTTTTGAGAGAAGCTTAGGTAGACCAGCAGCAGACACAAGCCTGTGTGGGACAGCTCACAGTGCTCAGCTTTTTTGAGTGAAAAGTTAAAAGACAATCTTGGGGTGGAACAGACAATAAAACCATTCTTTTCTCATGTACACAGGGGCCAGATAAGGAAGCAAGATGTTAATGGAAGTTTACCACAGAAGCAGCCTGGCTTGGATCTTTCTGCCAATACTGCAAAGAGTGAATAAGCAGATTTCACCCCCCTTCATAGGCACTTAGCTGTACAATTCCAGCCTTTATTATGTAATTGTTTACTCATTTAGAATTCAGCCATTGTGTACTCCTGGAAACTGAGAAAAATCAGCGTACATCTTACCCTGGCACTGTAAAAGGGAGCTTAAGAATAACCAAGAAGCAGCAGTGCAGTAGTAAGTGTATGTGCATGATGGAATGTTCTGTAGAGCTTGGTAAAGGCACATAATAAGAGCAAGTAGGTGGACAGAAAGGGAGGGAGGTACTTGATTTCTCAGATACTGGAGTTGTGAATGTACTCTCTTTAGTATGTAGCAGTGGTCATTTTGATACAGGAGTAGAAACATTTTGAATGTAGAAAAGTATTTGTAAGCCTTAACAACCTTTGTTAAAATAGTATGAGTACACCAGGCCAATGCTTTATGTTCATTATACAGGGAAAAGTGGGTTTGTCATATGTCATGGTCTAAGCTTTTATCTCCCTTTAGCTGTTGTGTTATTCCAAAGGGATATTTTCCTTATTCTCATTGCGTCATGCTTGGGTCTTAGATCTTATATTTAAATTGCCTGGTTTGCTTCTCAGTTGTAACTTTGCATGTTATTTAAAAAATATTTTTCATTTTTGCAAATGCTATTATATTTTTAAACATTAAGTATCGAACTAGAGTAGTTTAATAAAGTGCTCTTTGTTTAACCAGATTGTCTTACGAATCTTTTATTCTACAGTAAAAACAATTTTTTCACATCCTGTTTTAGGAAGGCTACAGTTAGAGCTGAGTTTTTCTTCTTGAATAAAGTATTTTATACAACATTGCTGAGCCACAACCTGCAGATTACTCCTTTTCTCAGGCTTGTAAAGGAAATGCAGATATCCAAGTTAGTTCTATTTAGTTTTGCATAAACAAACCTGCTGCTTGACTAAAACATGGACACCTGAGCCTACCTGAGCTGTAGTAGTGGTAATAGCTTCAGCCTTAGGCTAGGCTGGCCTCACACTTCAGCTGTGGAGCGAAACAATCCCAAGAAGATTTCCAGGAGCTCTTTATTTTAATGGCACATTAATTCAGCAAACAATACAAAGCCACATGACCAGCCTTCCCTCAGGCAAGGCTGCCTGCAAGAGCTTTCCAGGAGGCACCTCCAAAAACAGAGCAATAAAGCCTTTACACCTACCTAAAGTTACAACACTCAAAATCTTTACAATACAGCTCCTAGATGAATACACAGTTGAATTCTTTCCCTTCAGTTTTCTTTATGCCTTCATCTTCTGAAGGGAAGAGGCATGACTTAATAAAAGCAGCAGACACTAAAGTAAGTTAATCCAGTCCCACTCAGAGTCTGACCCAATATGAACCATTTCTATCTGCATTTTAAATTTATTTTTCATTATATAATTCATTCTGTCATCAGCACTTAGCAGGAGCTGAAACTGTGAATTCTCAGTTACCTGCAGATAAACTTGGAACAGTTTCACTCCTGCTGCCCTGACCTTTGCATGCTTATCAGCCTGTCATTTCAAGGCCTCTCACTGTGTCCTTTCAGCAAAAGCTGCTTTTTGCACAGTGCCATCACCAGAGCAAGGTTTTCAATTGAGAGATGCTGAAGAAAAAACTAGGTCAGCACAGAGTAGGTGTTTTACTGGAGACAGTAAGGCATCCCTTAAAAGGAGGGCAGAGGTTGTTTACTTCTTTGAATTATTAAAGACTGCAATAGAGCTAAGAAGTCCTTAGCAAGACAGGCTGGGGAGATGCTGCAGAGCCCCCTCCTCCTCAGTTGTTCTCTCAGCTTTCTGCAGAACAGCACCAACCCCACAAGAAACCAGCAGGAGACTCCCACCCCAGTAGCACCATTCCCAGCCAGCTCAGCTCTCATAGATCTGGTTCACAGCCCCTTACTTTAGGCATAAACATGCCTTAATAGGCAGCCACTCTTATGGCCCTAAATCCTGGAGGACCCCAAACACCCCCTGTCTAAGGAGATCTGGAGCAACAGCTGTGGTATGGTTCCTGAAGCAGCTGTTTGAGCTCAGGCTGCAGAGTCAATGCTGCCTCCACATGCAGCAGGTTCCCTGACTGATTCCTCTGACTTCTCTTGCAGCACCATCATCCCCACCTCACCCTGCTCTGTGTCAGAAGACAGGGACCTCTCCCTGAGTCTCTTTTACTTATGAGCTTAAGTTTTTCTGATAACATAAATAGGGGACAGAGAGGCAGCAGCACACAGAGGAAGAGGGGAGAAATGCATGAGGCTGGGCTCTAAGGTAAACTAGGTACAAAATACAGAACACAATCCTGTGTTCTCCTTGATTTAAATTAATTACAAGTCTTCATTCAAATCACCCCTGCAATATTCCCAAGGAGCATTAACTGAGCCACTCAGAACTATAGTTAACCCTCCCAGAAGCCAGGGACAGATCTCTCCCATGCCACATCTGAAGTCTTTCCCTAGGCAGACAATATCAGCCAGGAGCAGAAACCAGGCAAGAACAACCTTCTCTTTGACCTAGATGGCTGTCACAGTGCAAGCTCTTTGTCTCACCTCCTCAGGCAGTAAAAATAGTACAAAATATAGAAGTCAGAGAGCAAAAGTAAAGCTCTCACTGCTTCCCATACTGAAGGTATCCAAGTTATTTAAAATACCTTCACTGGGGCAAGTCTGCAGATTCTTGTATGCTAGATGCATAAGAAATATTTTAGCTTATTGGGACGCTAACCAGAATGATTACATGTACACATGTAACATTACTGAGTAAACTCCAATCATCCTAGAACAAAGGTTGAGACTTCGTTGAATCAGTGAGAAACAAGAAAACTTCTCTTTCTGAACACACATGAAGATCTTTTCCCCACACTTCAGAACAAGAAGGATGGAGAGAGGGAATATTAAGATTAGCCTTATTTGGGTCAGAAGAGCTAAACAGCCCATACTGTTATGTACAACATGCTGTCAAGTACATAAACCCTCTTAATCAAGGACCACTTACCTGACCTTTGCAGAAATACTTTATATTCCAGCCAAGTGCTAAGTCAACAAGACTTAAGTATAGCAGGTTGTTTGCTGGACAATAGCTTAAGTAATCCTTTCCGCCTTAACACAAGGCCAATGACAGTCACTGGCTTGTGATTAAGTGGCTCCAATAGGATTCATAGTTTAATTGTGCTTATATTACTATAATTGTGATTAAATACTAGCATAAGGTCAAATGATCATGTTAATCATGGTCTCTACTCCATGCTCTTTGCATGAAATATACGTTAATTAGAAAATAGAGCCTGAAACCTATTGCATTAATAATAGCTCATTAATAGTGCCTAAGTGAAGTAGGGGCTGTGGCAAACAAGCCCACAGCCTGTGCTGTCAAACAGGCTGTGTGTAAACAAGTGCCACTGACTTGATCTGAAACCCTGTACACTCAGACCAGAGAGCTGGACTTGAGATGATCACAAAAAGGTGCCAGACAGTGTTTAACCTAAGGCTGTCACACTCCTACTGCAACAAAGCACTTGCACTCTACATGCAGCTATATTTTATGACTCATTTTCTTGACTATGCAAGGCAAGGTGTACAAAATACAAAATCAGAACTGCATAAAGAGTGCCTCACCTCAGGTGGGCAGCATTACATCTACAGACAGTGCTGTCAGTACTGCAGACAAGACAGCTTTAGCTGTACTTGCACCTTTTTTCCTCCCCCAGTTTGAGACCCCAAATTGCATGCTCCTGGCCCCCCTATTAAGTGGCCAATGGAACTTCCAGCCATCAGAAGATCAGCTCTAGCAGCAGGAAGTCTGTTCCACTTTTTTTTTTTTTAGGGAGGCTTCACTGTCTATCTCCTTCAAAGACCTTTTGTAGTAATCCGATTTCCAAAAGGACAAAGATTGTTTAGCAACACCCAGCACTTGTGCTAAAACTTTACTGTAAAAAAAAAAAAAACAATTTCAGTAAAGCCAGGTTTTAATTTTGAGGCACAGTGCAGGGCTTATGTTACAAGAACAGCTGGAGGAGCTACTCATACTGCCAATACTGGCACAACATGGATTTTTAAGAACCCAGTTAAATGGAATCACAATTTTGAACTGTGATAAGCAATTCAAGAAAGGAAATTGGCTGCAAAGTCCAACAGGAACTTAGCAGAGCAATGGTCTGTTTCAGAACAAAGACACTCAGGAAATTAAGTATTATAGTCATTGTTAAAGACGAATCTACAATAAGGACACATTCAGAAGATGAGTAGTGTTGATTTGCATAACTAGATGCAGGAGAGGGAATACATGACAGACATAATTCATCAAGTGACTACCCCACGTTTATTTGGAAATGCACACTAATGTATCACATTTACCATGTATGCTCTTCTCTTTAGGCATTTAAGAAAAGCCAAAAATAGTAGCATTGTGGCCAGAGAGAGAACACCAGTCATTGCAATGGCAGCCCATGCCTCCTTGCTCAGGAGAGTGCTCCCTGCAAAGCAAGAGGAAAGGCAGTTTGTTTGTGGAGACAGATCCTCCCTAAGCCCAAGCAGCACCCCCCAGCCCCACACTGGCTCAGTACCTTGGGCTGCAGGCCACTCTTCTGGCACAAGGAGGACAGGGCCCCCCAGGCTCACCACTGCAGAGTTCACAGCTGCCATCCCACTTTCTACAACAGAAACACAGTACAGTTGAACCCACTGCACTGTGGGGTTAATCTTGGATCAGTGCAACCTAAAAATCCACTCAGACGTTACCTCGCTTGCTTCTAGACAGCCTTGGGCATCTTTGTATACACAATGGGGAGTCTGGGTGAAAACGGTGACAGATCAGAACACTGCAGTGGAAGTACACCTGGGACAGAGAATGAGAGGAATGAAACATCCATTCACTTTGAAACAATTGCTCCAAGTCCAATGTCACCTACCAGGCCAGGAAGGGCTTTGTCACCAGAGACAAAGGCAAAAGTCTTCACTTCCAGCCTTTGGCGATAGTTAGCATAGCTGACACCACGTCCCACAGGGTGAAACACAGTCCTATAGCTGTCTAGGTCATACTCACAGCTGCCAATAAATAAAAACAAAGTTAAAACATCAGGGTAGAGAAGGTTTGGGTTGTTGGTGTTAACTCCTTTAAGCAGCAGACTCAAGGTTATTTGAGGTGCCATCTTCTTCCTACAAATTCCTACAAATTCCAGCATCCTAGGGCAGTTCTTAGAAGGCCCTCATACTTAATGAGTCTTACTAAAGGGGGAGCAGGGGACAATTAGGGATTCCTCCCACCCACTGCAAAAGGTGCTTTCACCTGTATGGCAGGGCACTCACCCATCAACAACAATATTCCACTGGGGCAGGGATCTTGGATCCTGTGAGGCTGTTGCCCAGCAGTCATCCAGTACCAAGTGGAGGTTGGGGTCATTGCGGTTCAGGACCTGCACCTCCAGGAAGATGGGCTGGCGCAGGTACCTCACTATGGGATACTGATCCTCACGGTATGGCTGCCTGAACGTGTCCTCTGAAAGAGCCAAAGTCATTTATGGTAAATAACTCAGGGTGCAAAGAGGGTCTCAAGCTCTTCAACAGCAGCTCATTGGACAACTACTGTCTGTCCAAGGGCCACAGATTTGAGGTATCTGCTTCAAGCAGCATGGATGAGCAGGAAGGAAGCACACCAGCACTATAGAAATCTGCACAACCAGAGCAGTCCACTCATCCACCCTCTCCTCCACAAGCTCCAGATACTTCCCAGAGTCAGCTTTACCTGGGTAGCTTAGAAGAACTAAGGAGAGGGAACCTTGATTCACTGAAGAAGGTGGAGGAGAAAGGTTGTCTACTTTTATGGTGAGGGAAGCATCACCATTGCTGAAGGAGCATATGACTGTTAACCTATAACAAGGAAGGAGCTAGTAAGTCATATATTGATGTATGAGTAATGCAGTACTGGACAGCCTAAAGAGGTTTCCAGACACACCTGAGTTCACTGTCCCTTGAGATCCTGCCCAGGGGAAGGTCTGTCCATAATGCTCTCACCTCATTCTCATAATGAATCTGCTCCCCATCAAACTGCAGATAAATAACAATATTAGTGAGGGCATTGCCAATTCCTGAATCCCACCCCCACCAGTCCTGGCCACACACTCACCCAATGCCTGGTCCCACAGCCATTCAGTGGCACATGAAACCGAACCCTGTCATTCAGAGGGGACCTGTAGGCTGGCCGGCACACAGGATCCCTGAGCCTGAGTGTATCCAAATCCAGCAGCGGTGTGGTACTTTCAGCAAGGATTTCAAAATCCATGAACCCATCCTGGGTGCATACAGCAGCTGTAACAGAGGTTCATATGAGTTGTCATGTGAGTCAGGGACAGCTTTGTCTGCAGAGAGCTGTTGGGGAGGTGAACTAATCCAACATAAAGTGTAACAATGAGCCATGCTGGGGGACCACAGCACAGGAGCTGCAGGAGTCTGTCACTTACCTATTGGTGCGTGCTGCTCACAGGGACACTCAGGGTGCATCACCATTGCCACAGTCTCCCCATGGAAGTGAAAAGCCAGTTTCAAAGAGGACATGTAGTACTGGAGTCCTGAGCAGCTCTCCCCATATCGCTGAAGGACAAGTTAATTCTCTTAGAGTGTGACTACAAGAGCTGTTTAACACATGCACCTGTTAGAGCTGATTAACAAATAAGCCAGGCCTGAAGAGTACACTGGCCACAGAGGAAACTCATTTGCATTGCTCCAGGCATACCAAATACCTACCCCCCTCTAAGAGGAATATTTTTACCTCCCTCTGTTTTTGCCAAAAGGAACCTAAGTTACCTTGCATGATGCCTATCTATTACACAGTCAGTTTGCATTCATCTTAATCATACCTGCCCTCAGTCAGCCACCAGGGCATGACTGATTTGACAGCTGCTTAATCAAGGTCAAAGCTACTGTGCTCTGGGTCTCAAAACAGCAAGGAGGTGTGATCACACCAACGCCTGTGACTCAGAACTCACCCTGGACTTCAGGACTCTCCTGCTAACATACAGCCTGACCCCCCTCTGTGTGTCCAAAGTGATTCCATTTTCCTGAAGCTGATCCATGGGGATAGTCTTATTCTCTACATCCACATCTGTAAGGATCCCGGGAAAGGCTGGGATGGCAACAGTCATGTGTGTTGAATTACAGATTGCTGGACCTGCAACAACACCTTTGATAAATGCAACATCCATTTCCCTGGGGCAAAAGCAGGTCAGGCTCTGGCTTTTTCCATACATTACCTGGAGCACAAATCATTCTTGACTCTGCAGTCAGTCTACGCTCAGGAGGGCCATACATGAGCTTGAGTGCCACAGTGTGGAGCACCTTATCATTGTGCTGACAAAGAAGATGGAGCTCTCTTAGACAATGCTCAGCTCTGACCCAGCATAAGACCAACCCCAGAGGGCCATGTACTGCATCAGGTTCAGGTTTGCAGCAGCAGTTTCTTTCCTCCTCACCCTTTCTAAAAAGAGCTGCTGATCATGAGACTGCCAGTCAGATGTTCCCAAGACTGGCTGTGGCTAGAGTTGTGCTTCTGGAGATTCCCACTCACTGTGCCTCCCCATTTCCTTGTGCCAGGCAGTTCAGTGACTGCTGTGCAAAGCTTTGCACACACCAGCTCAATATCAGCTCTGGCCCTGGCCTGAAAATGCATTCCCCAGGTCTACAGGAGAGAGACAGTGCTGGCCAAACAGGGGTTGGGTAACTCCTCAGTGCTGATTCTCCATTCACATACCTTGTGGGACACAACTCCAGTGGCAGCAAAGGCCACCTGAAAGATCAGGTTGTGGCCATCAACTAGGAAGTTATAGCCTTGCTTCATTGCTTGCCCAAGGCTCAGCTGATGTATTCTGCTTCCATCATCAACTGACAGATTCCAGGACATTAGAGTTGCTGGAACCTGCAAGGCAAGAAATCCCTGCTTTGAGAAGGAAGGCACAGAAGCATTAAGGCATTGGATTTTCATCCTGAAGGGCTGCCACCTCTAAGTTTTACATTCAAGCTCTCTATATTGACAGGGCAGAACTAGGCTTCCCAATAAGATGTAGGTTCATCAGAGAGGTCCGTGCCTGAACTTAGAGCTATCAGGCTCAGTTTATGCCAAAACCTCAGACATTCCCCCCTAGCTCCCTTCACAAGGTAGAAGGAACATACCATATTCTGATCACTGAGATTTGAAATGAGTCCTGGGAAGGTAACCTGAAACACAGCATGAGAATTAGACTGCAGAAACTTGCAGAGCTGGAGCCACACAGCAAAATACAGCTTCCCAAAGTAGACAACCAACATCAGTTTCCCCTGCAAGAGGGCTGGAGCCAGGCTGGGTGCATCATTAATAACATTTACAAACCAGCTCTCCAGAGAGCCAGCAGCCAAGCCAAAATGAACATGCAACCCAGAGACCTCCTTGCAGCTCCCTGGAGCTTTCCCCAGCT
This sequence comes from Acridotheres tristis, assembly GCA_037013685.1. NCBI lineage: Eukaryota > Metazoa > Chordata > Aves > Passeriformes > Sturnidae > Acridotheres > Acridotheres tristis. Next base: position 7,473,026 of record CM072901.1, read on the forward strand.
TTCTACAGATCCCAAACACACAATTCCAGGAGACAGCCACCCTGCCTTGCAAGCCTCAGAGCAGGATCTCTAGCACTCCCACTCCTCTACTCACTGCCATGAAGTCTTTTGTGCAGTTTGTTGCACCAGCAAACACAGGAGCAGCAATTTCCTCTACGTGAATGCTGTCACAGTGAGTGCTGTAGGTGATATTCATCTCCTCTCCCATGGTGTCATTCACCATCAGCTTTAACCAGAGCTGGTGCTGACCATGCTACAGACAAGAGACATTAATTAGAAAGAGGCAGCAGTACTCACTGCAGTATGAGGGCAGCTAAAAGCCATTGGGACTGAACTCTAACTTCAGAGTTGGTTTAGGTGTTTGTACCAGTGCAAGGACAAGATGGCTTCTTGTTTCAAAAGCCCAAAGGAAAAGGATGAGTTCTTTAGGGAAGCACGGGGGCACAGGGTTAGATCACAGAGCAAAAGGTAAAGATAACTCCAGAACTCAAGTAGAAAACTTCAAGGAGTAGCAGGTGTTAGTGCCAGGGTCAAAAGAAAACTAAGCAAATAAACAGCAGAACAGAGTCTTGTGGTATTTCAAATACCTAGAAGCAATAGATACCAGTAAAGCGTCTGGTTTTGGCCTCCCACTTACTACTCTACCTCAACAGCTATGATTAGCATATAATGTTAATTGTCTGTCAACACAAATTTTAATAGATTGTTGCTCTGAAACTCTTGAATCTGGTCTATCTCCCTACAAGAAAACCTGTCAAGGTGTTCAAGTTCTCTACAGGAAAACAATATTAACAGCAGGCTCTGAGGGACTCAATGCATAGTTGAAAAAATAGGAATTTCTGTAGCTTTTCATTTGGTTTTCTTTTTCAACTTTCAGCATAAAGTGTTCTTCTATAAGTGTTTCAGATTATCAGAAGTACAAGTATCCTCAGTCTTGGAAAAAGGTTAGAAATAGAAGTCCTATTAAACTCGGTCCTGTCCAGGGAAAAAAATTAAACAACTGCATTACAGCAGCTTCCCAAGATAAAGACTTCTTTACCTGCAGGCTGGTGCAGTTGACAAACAGGACACTGAGTGTCAGCCTCTCATAATCCACAGCATGGTCACAGGACACAATCTCCTCCCCACTCACATCTAGGAGGGACATGGAAGGTTAGCCCTGCAGCAGGCAGGTGCAGCAGGCAGGGCCAGGGCAGCAGCAGTACATACCAACAACAAACACATGCCAGGAGTAGTTGCTAAGCTCTCTGGAAAACTCAGCTTCCAGCCCATCCCTATGACAGGTCACATTCTCTGCAGAGGGAAGAGCACCATGAGCTCCAGCAAACCCTTCTGGAAGCACAAACCGTGCAAGCCCCCTAGCCAGCCACCCTTCAGAGCCCCTTCCATACCAAGGCAGAGGGAAAGCAGCTCCAAGCAAACCCAAAACCCACATCCCCACCACAGCCAGCCCAGAGACAGCACATTACCCAAGAGATCCTGGTCCCACAGGCCATCAGCACGAGGGGCTGAATACAGCAAAAATCCAAACAGGAGCAGCAACCTGCAAGGGAAAGGGAACCAAATGAGAGAGCAGCAAGGAAAGGACCCACCTCCCCTTGTGTCCCAAACCACACTCACCACATCCTTGAGGTGCTCCAGCACTGCTGCTCAAACCCCATCTCTTCTGGGCACCACAAGCTTGGTCTGTGCCTGCCCAGGGAGGGTTTTATAAGCCCTGGGTCTGCCTCACACAGGTGCCACATCTCTGCTGCCCAGGGAACAGAGCACTTGCACCTGCTGCTCCTTGAGTGGGGCAGCTCACAGGTGACCTTAAGATAATACTAAATCTTTAACAGGGGTTGCTGTTGCCACCTTCTATTTTGAAAGCATCTTCTGATAATGTACTTCCTTTATTCCCATGCTAGATATTTAATGGAAAAATGCATGTCTGTTTTGGCAGTTATTTTTTTAAATGGAGTTTTCTGTGCCAACATGACAGCATTTGAGACACCAATGAGCTCAACATGGCTTTTCTTGAGACTATTTGAAGCACTGGTGAAGATACCATGGGGGAAAAGATCCCCAAAACCAAGGAAACTGTTTTAACAAAGGAAAGAGCCTGAATGCCAGGTCAGAACTTCTACTTTTGAGCACTCGCAGCAAAAACTACAAAAGTCCCTGTGATACAACAGATAATGTCACTGCTCCCAGCCCTATTGTGTGCAGGCTCTGCGAGGGATGCCCTTGGAGCCACAGTAGAACAACAATCACATCAGGTGAGTGTCAGGCAGCACCAGCGTGGGTCACACTGAGCCTGGCGTGGGTCAGGCTCAGCCTGGCCGTGGGAATTAGTTGCTCAAGAGGACATCCAGCAGCAGTGTGTCCTGGGACACAGAAGTTTTGCCTCCCTAAGAAGTGAAAAAATAAGGTCTTATTGTTGTTTTAAATGTTGTCATCATCTCTGAATTGTGTAGCCACAATTACCCAGTGTGACTAATTTCATTCTTCTCCGAGCCCATTAGTTCCAAAGATCTCATTAGGCAAGCAGAGACTTACTTGCCTCCCCTTGCATGGCCTTTACCATAGCACATTTGGTGCTTATAAAAAGTTGCAATGAGGAAATGTGCTGGATAATACCTCATGCAAAACAGATGGCACGACAACATCACTGTGCAGATTCATGCTCCAAGTTATCTACAACAACCTAACTGGTGATGCTGCAGCATTTCAATCTAAATAGTTTGTTTAACTGGCAGTATTTTATTTGAGACAGTTCTCAAATTAATAGAGTAATACCCATATACACAGTGAAATCCAGTAACAAATCAAAGCTGCTGGTTAAATAATTCATTAGTTTACAACACCATGTAACATCACAACAGAGCTTCTCTTGAGCCTGGTAAGACATTTCAATTGGAAGTGTAATGGTTCTGAAGTTCTTTTCAAACACAAAAAGAAAAGCTTCATTCTAACTATCCAGGCAGTTTTAAAAGTTCACAATTTTGAGCTTTAGTCTCAAAAGAATAATCTCCATTCAGGCTGAGAAATTTAGCTCATTTGGTGTTGAATCATTTATTGCATTTCAAGTTGAGGTTTTTGAATGGGACAAAGATGAACAAGTACCAGGAGTTTAAAAACAGATGAAGATTTTCTTTGGTCTTTTCTTTGTTCTTTCTTTTTGTAATGCCCGCTTTTATGACAGAAAGAATAATAAAGCTTGCAAAGCCCTGAAGCTTCTCCCCAGCTGACGTGGGTTTTTCTTTACCTCTAATTAAAACTTGGAACAATAGTTTCCCACTCAGCATTATACAGGGTAAGTTTAAAATCCATATTTTCAGATGTTAATGATAGAAATAACTCTGAGATAAACACTTTTTGTGCTGGATTAATTAAGAGAAAAGCAAATTAAGGTACTTCTGTAGTAAAAACCAAGAATCTTGAAAATAAAAGGACTCTTCTGCCACCAAATCACTTTCATGTGTGTGTTTCCTCTCTCCTACCAGGCACTGGTGGTATATGCAGCATGTGAATGGTGATCATTTTACCCCTGAAAATAGGCCTAGTAAAAGAAATAAAATTCAATGGCATTAAGAAACAGCTAATCTTATACATATATATATATATATACATGTATTACCTATCTTTATTCTGCAACAGCTAGTTTTTCTAGTAGCTGTAAATTTAGCTCCATGCTGAGGCTGGTTAAATAGAAAACAGAATAAATGGCTGCATTTTTATAAGAAAAGTAGTGGAACCTGAGAAAGGGCTGAGAGTAAAACCATCTTCTAAAGTGGGGATGGAGGTTGGCCCGGGTGAGGCACAGCCCAGCCTGACTGCCCTGAGATGGCAGGACAGCACCAGGGACAGCTGTGCCTGGGGGTGACATGAGGGACAGCCAGGGCTTTGCTTTGCTCTGACCTGGAGTTGTTTATTCCAAGATTCAAACCTGTCACAGGATCTGACTGACTCTCCTTGTCCTCCTGGGAAGAAAAAGGTTGGTACAAGTTCATTCCTGAAGAGATCTTCAATCCCTGCCTGAGAAAATAATGAAGAGAGAAAGCCCATTTTTAGAGGTCTCTGGTGTGTCACGGGCAGAATTATGGGATGTAAATGAGGTGGCAGAATTCCATTTGGGGATTGCACCAACGCTGAGCAAGGAGTTGGTTTGTGATTCTCTAATGGGGGCACAACAAGCAACAAAACCCCATTGCTAATTGCTGAGGGTAGAGTCTCTGAGATCCAGGTTAATTCAGTGAGCCACAGAAAACAGCTTGGCAAAAAGTAATGTTTATGTGGCAGCTCTTGTGAATGTGGCCAGAAGAACTCTGAACTCACAGCACTGCAGGAAGCTGCAGGAGGCTCTTACCAACTTTTGAGCTGCTGTTTGAAAACTCTCTTTTTATATGGCTTGCTCTTTTGAACTTAAAGTTAGAACTAGTCTAATTCTATAAGTTTCTACTTGTAGAGGTAGCCCTTTATGCCACTGAAATCAGGGGAAATTAGTTCTGAATCAAGAAGTCATTATTTGTGATGGGGAATGACCCCATCTATTTCCAGGCAAGGACCACAGTGACCAGGTGGGGCAGTAGGTGCAGGCCCATCACGTTTCCTTTTCTGGGATTCCCTGTGGTACCCTGAGGAAATCCTGCACATTTTTTCTGCATCTAAATGGAGATTAAACTACCTGTTAGATGAGTTTTATATTTGCCAATTTCCTGAAGATCTTCTGATGAAATGCAATTTACACAGCTGTGGTTTTGCCAGCTGTGACTTGCAGATTTGTTGGGGGTTTTATCCAAACATCACCCTGTTCATAATTTCCAGACTTTGTACACAAAGTAGCTCCATAGAAGTGTCTGGTTTGGCAGGGGAGTGACTTAATTTCAAATACAGCATCCCAGTTAAAGATGGGTTACAAAGGGCTTCATCAGTAAAGGTAATTGCTCATCTATTTCTTCCCATCAGACTCAGGGATACTTTATTATTTGGGGTGAAACCTGGTCACACTGACATTCATGGCCTTTTGAAGGCTTTTTTTCAAGTTCTTTTTGTAGTTCAAAGTCCTTTTGCAATTCCCAAAGAACAATCAGGCAAAGATATGAAGAAGATGACTGGATCCCCTCTCTAAGTAGTCAATTATGCAACAAACTGTACATGGCAGAGCCACCTCCCAGGAAATGAAAGCATTCACCACAGCACAGCCTCGTTACCTATGCAGATTGCAGACCAAGAGCCTGCAAGGATGAACTTTGCCTCCCCATTCCCCTCCTCACAGGGGTGTCTCACCTTGTAATCATTAATGAACTGTCCCTGTAATGGAGGTGTGACTGTACAGCCTGGCTGTCGCTCAGAGCTGCTTCGGGAAACCAGGAGCTGCTGAAAATGTCCAGCAGGTATCACAAAGCAGCAGCTGATGGCAACGTGGACCTGCTGAAAGAGGCCACCAGGAAAGACCTCAACGCTTCTGATGAAGATGGGATGACCCCCACCCTTCTGGCAGCCTACCACGGGTACCTGGAAGCTCTGGAAGTCATTTGCAGGAGGGGGTAAGTGACCCAGCCCCACTGCTCCAAGCCTGGGACTCAAAACTGCAACTACAGCGTCGTGTTTCTAATGCCCCCGTGACCCCAGGCCCCAAAGGCTGAAAATCACAGTAATTTCTTTCAATGCATTGCCCAGAATTGGTTCTTTAGTGGCAGTGGTTTAGGTCCAGAGCCTGCAGGAAGGTCTCTTCACTATTTTCTCGGGCAGGAGTTGAGGAGCTCTTTGTGTGTTCAGTCAGTGAAAACACATTCATGTCCCCAGGACCTCTCCGTGTGTGCAGCCTGCAGAGAGCAGCTCCTAGGAGCAGCGCCCTGGCACCTTTGCTTCCCTCACTGGAGAAGGTTGCCAACAGCCTTCGAGGATATCTTGAGACAGGATTTATAGAGAAATCCCTAATTTGATGAAACAGTTTCAGCAAAAAATATCTCCCATTTGCTTCCACTTGTGAAGGCACTTGTGAAGATTTAATTCTGTCCAGAGGTGAGTCACAACAGATAGCTTAGAGCTAGTAACATCTCAAATGGTTATTTCTCTGCTTTTTTAACAACTACCATCACGCAAAACCCAAGAATACTGTTTCAGAAGCTATGATAGGACCCTTGTAAACCATAAAAAAAAAAGGGAAAAAATGAAAGGAAGGTTTTCTATGGGTTTATTTTCTAGTAATAAAATGTCTGTATCATTTAAATGTCTTACATGATTAAAATGTCTTATTGAAATGGTAATTACCTCTCCACCATCAGTACTCTCTTGCCCAGAGCCTACCTTTTAATCTGTTATTCTGTAATAACATCTAATAAAAGAATATCTGCTCTTGTGTAGAGATACACTTAATAAAATGTTCTTTTGCAGAACAGTGAACAGATTGCAAGGAACAGCTAAATAACTATTTGGATATCTGAGTATCTGAGTTTTATTTAAAAAGGAGTTGGAAAAATGGTTTAAAAATGGTTTTAAATAGATTTGCTTTATAGCTCCTTGGGCTCAGGTGTGGCTGTGGTATCACAATGAAAAAGACCTTTGGACTGTGTGCTTGTTGCTGTGTCCTTGGGAGAAGCACAAATAGATTGACAATTTTTCACCTTGTACAATTAAGGCAGCTCCCAGAAAATATCTGTCAATAAGGTTTGTCCCTGAACACCTGCAAGCCAGAACAACTAGATAAGGAACAAATAGCAAAATAATTTTCTCCTAGAACATAAGCTGACAGAAATCACAGCAGATGACACAAAGATCAAAATTTCTGTATATTTGTTATTTCATGTATTTCTAAGTCTTTTCCTTGGTAGAGGACAGCTTTGGAACAGTATCACCTCAAAATCTTCCTACATATGTGTTTACCTCTATTTTAATCTAAGATTTCTTGACACAATCAGCAAGATATGTCTGTCAGAGGTATGGCTGCATTCTTACAGGCTTTTTGGAGAGAAGCTGAATTTAAGAAGATGCTTAAACTGTTCTTTAGTCAGTTAATGTTTTCTTGTGGGAAAGGATTTTAATTATTTTTAACAAAATTGTCCTTTCCTTGAAGAGGTTTCCTGACAGAGGCTCTTATGTACAGGGCAATTTTCTTTAGAGTGGTTGCAGATTTTAGGACTCTCAAGGTTAGCCCTTGGAAAGTTAGCAATACTAACAATAAACCCCTTTCATCCTGAAATAATTTGGAGATAGGAGACATTTTCTCTGCTTGCCTCGCAGGTACACGAATAAAGGCAAGACCAAATAGCAGAATCTGCTCTCTTTTGTGTGAACCTTTTCCTTGGGGAAGCAGGGAAAGGAGGAGCATGAGAATCCAGAGTAGATGTCAAACCTTTTCCAAAGTCCCACTGAGCTGGGAACAGCCACTCGAGGTTGTCAATTGTTTGAGACTCAAAGGCTGGCAGGTTCCACGGGGAGGAGAGACCACAAAAGCTCAGAAGGGAGCAGGGGAGGACGGATGAGCAGGCACTCCCCAGGCTCAGGGCACTGCAGCCAGCTCACTAATGTGGGAATTCAGGAACCCAGCACGCTCAGCCACGGCCAGGCAGCTCCCCAGGGCACAGCCACCAGAGCAGAAATATGTGCACATGGTTTCCATATGGCTGAGTGAGAAACTTTGATCCTCAGCTGCCACCTCCTTGCAGCAAAGCCTGAGCTCTGCCCGACCCCTGAGCTCACTCCTGCCTGGGGCAGCTCAGGCTGAAGGATGTGTTCAGATCTGGCCCTCAACAAACCTGGGAGTGCTTTTCTTCAGAGTCCCAAAGCCAGAGATCAGTGCCTGAAGGACGTTTTGTGGCAGGATGTACCATGTCTTTCACAGTACAGCTACTGTGTCATTGAAATGCTTGAACTCCCAAGAGTAGAAATTCTCCTTGTAAATTTGGTCCCTGGCTCTGAAGTCAATAAAGACTTTGGGCTTCTGTGGCTGCCTTGTTGGTTGGTCACAAGAGGACACAGGGTCTGTTCTGAACATTGCTAAGGCTGACCTTGCCAAACGTGTATCTAAATATTCAAGCAGTTCAGTGTGAAGTCAGCACAAGAGTTAAAAATCAAGCAATACTTTTCACTGGCTTTAAATTCAATTGAAAAATGTGGCATTTTATTTTCAAATGAACTTCTGCTTTTCAAACCATCACGAATAAAAGCAGCTTACAGAGAACAAAAGAGTTGAAAAACAATGGCATCTATCTGGGCTTAAACTAATAGCAATGGAGACAAATGGGTAATCAGGGCTTTACTCCAGATCATTTACTTATTACCTACCTAAAAAGTTACTGCAGTAGCTCATTAAATGTGTGTCACTGTGGCCAGTGAGCAAACCTTCTAACATTGCCCTGTATTTGACATGCAGAAGGAGCAAATCACCAAGAGCTCTTTAAAATATTCCATGCAAATGTTCTTGAAACAGTTTGGCCAGTAATTCCAATGAGACTAAGTCAAAGCCTGAGCCCATTTTCAGTTGCCAAACCCTGGGATGACAAAGGAAATGCCCTGGCTCCCTTATGGGGAGATGCAGACACAGTCAGCCCTGTGAACTCGTGTAACTCACAGGCAGGAACTGGAGCTCATGCCACACACGCAGCCACGCTCAGGGCTTGTGTAAGTGGGTGCAGCCCTGCTCTAGTGGCTGGAGCCAAGCTGAGCCATTGTCCCTGGGCTGTTCTCCTCAGAGCAGAGCAGAGTAACACGTTGAGTGTGTGTTCAGTGCCACTGCAGAGCTCAGTGTGGGTAGCCCAGCTAACTGTGTGCTGTTTTCCCTGCCAGGGGGGATCCAGACAAGTGTGACATCTGGGGGAACACGCCCCTGCACCACGCTGCCTGCAATGGCCACATCCACTGTGTCTCTTTTTTGGTCAACTTTGGTGCCAACATCTTTGCTCTGGACAACGACCTGCGCACTCCCCTGGAGGCAGCAGCCAGCAGGGACCGCAAGGAGTGTGTCCAGATCCTGGACAAAGCTGCCACCGAGCAGAACCTGCTGAACCCTAAGAAGGTCTCCAAGCAAAAGGCACAGGCCCAGAGGAACGTTGAGAGACAAATCAAGGAATGTGAGAAGCGCCAAGAGAAACATGAGCACGAAATGAACCGGAATTATATCAAAGAAAAGGTTGGCACAGTGAATTCTTCCAGAGGAACGCACTCCAGGGTAAAGCTGCCCAGCCTATTCGCTTCAAATACCACAAGTACTTTAACCAAAAACCTGAAAGATACCATGAAACTCAAGACAAAAAAGACAGCCAACAGCACAAAAAGGCAGGAAACACAAAGAAATGCCCAAGATGATGATATGGGTAGGAGAAGTGTGATGCATTTGTTTGATGAGAAAGAGGAGGATGAATTTCTGAATGACCTCGAAGAGAAAAACCTTGCTGGTAATGACAGTCAGCTCTCCATTTTTCAGCGGCCAGGTCTTGGCAAAATTGTGTTTGGAAGGAATTTGGCTGCAGAGGTAAATCCTGAAGCTGTGTCTTCAGAGAAAGAAGGTATAAGAGTTACAATGGCCAGTGAGCTCTTTCAGTATGAAAATGCTGAGAATGGCAGGGAAGATGATGCTGAAAACAGTGCTGATATCCCTTGGAATGAGGAAGAAGTCATTTGGGATGATGAGGAAACAGAGAATACGCCCCTTGAGGTATTTCTGGCATCACAGATGCTGGATGAATTTCTTCCAGTCTTCATGAGGGAAAAAATTGATTTAGATGCCCTGATGCTATGTTCTGATGAAGATCTACAGAGCATTCAGATGGAGCTTGGGCCAAGAAAGAAAGTCCTGAATGCTGTGAATAAAAGAAAACAGGCACTCGAGAACCCTGGAAAAACTGTAGATACTTGCTTATAAATTATCATACCTGTTGTTGTAACCTACACACTGATTGATTACTTTTCCCTCTCTCCAAAGAGTGGGCAACTCTTCTGAGAAGTCTGCTAAAGCAAAAGGCAGAGAGGTTACCAGCTGCTTTAGAAGTACAGCAGAGATAATTTTTCTCTGGGTAGGTAGTTGTGATGAACAGGATACTAAGTAAAGTATATTCTGCCAAAAAGCAAGACTGTGAAGCTAAAATCCCCAAAGCTTTTTCTCCCTGAACTGTTTATGTGGATTGGATTTCTTTTGGTCCAGATAATTTCAAATAACGTGAAAGCCAGGCCACTGCATTCCTTAACAAAGGCCTTCCTTTCTTCTCCAAAACCACAATGCAAAGAGCATTCTCAGAACTTGAGAGCTCCATTTGCTTCTGTAAGATCAGTAAAACCACTCTTCCTGGTACTGATAGTACGTTAGAAAAGGAATCTGAATCTTGATTTTTAGCTATGGTTTATTGACTCTAATCACCTCTGAATTAATGTAAATAAGAATACTTTACAGCAAATGTCACATTTTTGTCAGTAAGGTTTTTTCTTCTGTATTGACAATTTAAAAATACATGAAGTATCTTCTCAAGAAATGTTCAGTGTGAGTTGTATATTCCTTTATTGTCTCGTTAGACTGGATCCAGTTGCCAGCACCCATCATGTCCTAAATGTCATCAAGGCTGCAATACTTCTAACTACAAGAAGCTGAGTTTTAATTTTCAGAATTCTGGATCAATCTTGGTATAGCCCCAGCGTGGTTCCTGTAGGCTTCATTTTCCATGCAGAGTCCCAGAAATGAGGACACATATCACACACCATTTTCTGTGGGTTGTTGTCAGGCTTAGACTGTGAGTTGTGTATCACTCACACAGCTCAAGAAAATAAAAAAAGAAAAGGAGCTGTGCTGCTGTGGAAGCTCCTGCTCTTCACAGTTTATCTGGAGGCATTCACAGCAGGGTTCCCCTGTTCCCTTGGGAAGCCAGCACTATATAGATATAAATTAATCACTTCTGTTGAGTTTTGTGAATCTAATAAAGTGCTTGTAGTGCCGTGCTCTAGATAAAATCACAGATTTTAGATGCACATTCATTAGCAGAACATTTATCTTTAAAGCTCTTTTTATGGCTTTCCATTAGCCAGCTATGATTTTTTCCTTAGGGATATGCTGCATTTGTGGACACTAATCCTGGTTAATGATCTGATTTTTCATATTTCTTCTTTTCATATCTCATGACCGTGATTTGTATATTATAGTATCTTTTCTTGGGTGGACTTTATACTGCATTCTTCCCTGCTTGGATTCCTGTACACAGCAGGTTGATATGTTCTTATATTAAGCAATCACATCAAAGTCCTGTTCTGTGCAGCCTCCCATGATTGCTGTGCTGAGCACAGTAATCCAGACACCTTCCCCCACTGTCTGGCTGTTTTCATTTTGGCTAAGGAACTCCCATGCAAAGCAAGAAGGAACCAATTAATCTTTCATGTTTGAAGGCATATGATAGGTGGATTTTCAATCCCCCTTCCCAATGCTGGAGATGCAGATGCTTCCCACTCCTGCTGAGGCCAGCCAGCCTCATCCTCCTCTGCATCCTCCAGTCCCTGCAGCAGCCGAATTCCACACCCCCAGCACACAGGGCTGACACAAGGTCTGTGCTGCTCCAGTGGCTCCTCTCTGCTGCAAAGAGCTGACCACGATGCACCTTTTTCAGGCCAGATTTTAAGTAAGTGGGTTGGATTCAGCTGTCCAGGAAATGCTTCCAAAAACTCTTAAATATATAAATGCCTGTCACTGATGGGAGGGAAATGTATGTAGAGGAGAAGGCACTGCAGGGAGAATCAGGAACCTGAAAATCTGCCTCTGTGCTTACTCATCTGCAGCCTCTGACAGCCAGAGAACAGCAGAGACCATCTGCACATAGCTCAGTTGTCACAGGCATCCTCAGTGTTCAGGCACCTCCTCAGGTATTAGGAGTGACTGGGGAGCTAAAAGAAACAGCACCAGACCTGTAGGAGTCCCTTGTACTCCAGAAACTGCATCAAAAGATTAAGAAGCCCCAGAACACCCCATTTGAAACTTATTTTTAGGCAACTGAATCAATTTTCAATTTTTATTCTTTTTAATTAAAAAAAAAAAGTGCAATAGTGCTAACCCTTTTCTTATGGGATAGTATAAAGCAGCCCTGTAGAAAAAAATTGGGGAAAATTAATAGAAAGGAAGACTCATAGTTCATTTTTTTTCCACTCATGTGCTTTGCTGTTTTCATTTTTTTTTACCAACCTCTTTGTTTCCTTTGGAGTTTGGAAGCACTGGAATCCTAGCTGTGACTCCTTAGGAACATTTGAATAGCTCAGTCCAGTTCACATGTGCAATCCCAGAGCAGTATCCAAACCCAAATCATAAAACCAGGCAATCTCACAGGAGCACAGCCCTGCCAAGTACAAGGTTCTCCTTCCTTAAGGATTTAATACTCTGCACTGGACAGACATTAAGTAAATGGGACAACTGCAAAAATGAGTATCACAGAGAAACAGGGCACTCCCTATTTCTTCCATTTATGTTCAGTGAGCACATTTACTGAGAGAGCAGTCACTGCAACAACCTGAATACTTTCTTATCTTCAAATAAATCAACCACAAACCAGAAAAGACATGGACAACAAAATGAAAGTCAAAGAAAAGCAGTAGTATCTATTTGATTTTAATATAAATGCAAGTTACACAATTTCATGATCCACTAATTTGTAAGAGAAGGAAATATAGAAATTGATGCTATTATTTCCCCTCAAAAAATCTAAAGCTGGCATCCAAACAATTCCCATCATAACTAAACCAAATTATCTTCATGACATCAGAGGTACAACACTGAAGCCAGGCTCCCAAAATCTCCCACTGCCAATGAAGCTGAGAACAATGTGAGCTTTCAGAACCAGGTCTTTGGACTGGCTCCATTTATGTTTTAAAGTGCATATCCTGTAGAGTAGATGTGAAAATAAACTGGACTTGTCATCTTTCCAAACACTACATCTCACTTCAAATTACAAATCTGGTATATCACTGGCACAGAACTCAGATAATACTGTCATAATTATTAATTGCAAGTTTCCATGGAGTTCTTGAATATTGAGAGCATTGTTTGCTTTCATGTTTTCCTCAGGTTAGTATAATTCTGCATGACTGAAGTAACAAACTAAGTCAAATTTCTGAACACTTCAGAAACGACAGAGAAGAAACAAGACATGTAAAAACAGAAGAGTAATTTTGCTACAACTAAACGCAAAAGCAAATAGAAAAATTTCTGGTTTTCTTTCTGATGGAATAAAGAGGATCAGTGGAGTTCAGTTTGGATCCACATGAAACATCCTTCAACCCCCTTAGTGGTCTGGTACCTTTCTGTGTTACCTCCTCCAGTTAGTACATTTTCCAACTAGCTTACATCAGGCTTATAACTGGGAGTATTATTTACATCACACCTGCACTGTACTCATTAACCTCTTCTACACTTACCTATGCACCCTCCAGGCCTTTAATGCCAGCTGCTCCTGACCCTCCTCTTCCTGTTGCTCTGCTCTATTCTACTGGCATGTTATAAAATACCCTGTCATCCAACTCTTCCACAGCATGAAGAAACACTTATTAGTCTGCATGAAATAATAAGCGAATGAAATAAAATTTCACAAGGCACAATTTGTGAGCCTGAGACAGGAATTTGTTTCCAGGGCAATAGCTGTTTTTCAGCAGATGCTCACTCTTTTGCAAGTCAGTTGCATAACAGCACAAAACTGGAACTTTTCCTTATGTCACTGGGTTGCTCTGCTAGGAAAGAATCATGAAAATTCCTGTCCCAGCTAATATCTGTGATAATAGAACAATTAGCAATTGAAGCATGGTACAGCCAAACTGAAAATATTTGCCTGTATACTTGAAATCAGTTTGTGTTGTTTCAGCCTTCAAGAAGTTTAGAAAAACTACTTAGAGGCACCACAGATCAATGGCAAAATCTTCCTACAGCATACAGATAAAAGTTAACTCAAAACACATACTAGTTCTCCCATTCTGTGCAACTCCTTGCAATATGAAAATGGCAATATCCCAGCAAGGCATGTGCTAAGGAGGTACTGAGCAGAAACCTAACTGTAAGGAGGTATGGTTATTTACATAAACCCCCTCTCAGAACTGTGCACTTAAGAGAAAAACCACTGAGTTTGAGGGCAAAGGAAGGTGGATTGCAAGGGGTGAAAAAAACGATGACTTCTAGTGTGAGCTGGAAGGGAAGGTGTGTCCAGGACTTAGAGGTGGGCTGTGTACCCAGGAGGCTGAAGATAAGGTCACTGTCACTGGAGCACTGAAACACACAGTTGCATTTAAAGTACCATCACAGGTAAATATGACGCCAGAGTCCATTCCACAAACTGATGTATTTTACACTAGAACGAATTATCCCTCTAGAAACCATAAAATCTACACACAGGTTTCTGCTACATAAATAATTAGGGAAGAAAGGCATTGATTCCAGAATTACACCAAAATATGTAAAGATACCCTTGTTAGCATCATTGCAAACAGCTAATACTTGCTGTTACAAAAGAGAGACATTTATTAGCAATACTGCAAGTATCTAATACTCGAAATTAGAAGACTTTAGAAATTAGTCTATTGCTGAAATTTTACTTTTCCTTCTTGAATGCTCTAGAAGGGCCACATTCAGATAGGATTGGTGCCTTTCTCGTTAACACAGGATTCAAGGAAGCTAAGTGCAAACAATTTTCTTGGCCTCATTGGCATTGCAGACTTCTCTCTTTAGTTACCAGCTGACCACGCATCATAAACAAATTTTGCTGCTACTGTGTCTTCAACTGCCATCCCTGAAAAAGAGTTGAAGTTACCTTCAAGCAGTCATCCAACTGTACAAATAATTTTGCTTCAGAAGGGAACAGGAAGACTCAGGACATTATCTAACTGGACAGGAACAGGAGTTATTTCCCATCCCAAACACCTACAGTGTTACATTCAAAGTCCACAGCCATCATGCGGTGTTGGGTGTGCTGTAAGAAGTTAATGTAACAGTAGGAATCTAATTCTTAGTGTTCATATCACAACTGGGCCCTTCTGGAGATGTCATGTAGCTCAGAGCATGGTAATTCATCCCCAGTGCCACCCTTCCCCAAACCCCAGCCCCACAGGACACTGTCACATTGTCTCAGGTCAGACAGACCCCACGGGTGGAACAGCGGGGCAGTCGGGCTGGAGCTCTATTAATAAATGCTGCAGTCATGTCTTGAACAACTGTGAAATGGAAAATGGACTTCTATTGTTTGCCTGCTTTCCTATCACTTTTCATTACATCAATCCTGCTAGATAAATAAGAAGGGAAATAAAAAGGGAAAATGCAAATCACAGTCTACTTTCTTGTGGACAGTGCATTGCCACAGCGGTTCTGAAGATGATCAGCAGCTTTCCCACGCATGGGGGACCTAATAAAGAACAAGGCATTGTTTTCTGTCAGACTTGGACACAGGAGGGGCTGTTCTTACCCAACGATTTAAACACTGTTGTTTTCTCAGGCAGGGCTGGTTTTGTACCCTTCAATACCTCCCCCAGCTCAGCAAAAATCTCCGCCTGTGAAAAAAATACATATTTATACAAAATCATAATACCCATACATACATCAAGAGGAAAAAAACTCTTTTCTTCTGAGTGACTTCAAAAGAAAGAACTCCTCCAGTGCTTCATCCCAAAACTGATTACTTTCCATGGTGAAGCAGATCAACATTCAGACAAATTATATAGAAACTGGACAGAAATCAGAGGAGCAGAATGGTTTTCAAAGAAAAACAGCTGGCAGACTTTCCTCAGCCAGTAAGTTTTTTTACAGTGGATAGCTTGTTACTTGTCCAACAAAACACATGGGATTCCACACACATTACCATATCTGGAACTCTTATGTTAAACCTCAAAAATGTAAATCATATTTATCCTGCAGACACATTAAAAGAGAAAAAGAAAACTCCATTGAACCTCAAAGAGTGTGCTGGCAAATCTGTGCTGATCATTGTCTGCTTGGCTTGTGTGGTCCATTCTTTGGGCTGGTCCATTCAGTGTCAATCACACTGAAATCTCATGGGAGGAAAGCTACAGGTTTTAATAAACAGATTTGAAGAATATTTACGATAACCAAACACTGCAGGAAATGTAGGTCTTTCAACAGCAATACATTGTTATCATCAAAAGCCAATGCTGCAAACATGCTGCTGTAATATGGTATCACATAATGGTAGGTACAGAGGTTGCATGGTTTGGTCACAGACAGAGCAGTCACAGTTTAAAACCAGTTTATCTTTAAACCCCTGCCTGGAAAGCGTTAACAATTACATTTGATGCCCCAAAGGTTAGAATGCAGGACATCATCAATACCAACTCATTTCAAATGCAAGCCAATTGCCACAAAAATAAAGGCCATTGTTTCAGAAAGTCTTACCCCTGATAAAATAACATCTCCCGATTCTGTAAGAGCAGCATCTCTGGAATCCACAAACAGAACGGAATTCTTCATCAGCTCATCATCCAGCTCTCTCCAGTCTGGTCTGCTTGCTCCAACAGCTAAAGCAACAAAACTGATGAACTTGGAAGCAATGTTCAAAATAAATTCAAACCACATTTTGTTCAAAAGACACATCTGAAGCAACAATCAACGCTACTATGGAAATGTAATGTACAAAAAATCCAGTGTTAGCCTTGGAGAAATACTGATTGATAGGACAACAAAAAAAAAAAATTCAAGATTCGATATGTCAGTAAAATATCCTTCTCAGAAGAGTCTGAGTAGCTGAGGCAAAAAAGTCCTCTCCCTTTTGTCTGTTATCTCTTATATCCTTGTTTTCATCAGATCATTACCAAATGAATTTTACACACCTTTATTAGATTATCATTAACCAGAGAAACTGAAAACAAATCATGGAGCTTAATTTTTTTATACACAGCACCAAGATCATTATCAACTTGTTATGGGCTTAAAAAATAAGCAAACAAGAAATGCAACAAAAACTAAGAGGACTACCCAGTTAGACTGTATTCAGATACTTTTATACATGTGCAACTAAGGAACAATAAATTTGCATTTTCTAAATTTGCATTTGTTGCTCAAATGCCTCTTCAAACAGTACAAATGCCTCAATGAAGGTTAAAAAAGGCAAGTAAGGAAGAAAGTAAGTAAGGAAGTCTGTGTCATCTCAGTGACTGTGGACCTTAATTGATTTTGTTGCATTTCTGGCTTCCATGCCATGACACAACACAGACAGCAACTTTCAATGACAAAGGACTAAATCGAGTTTGAAAAATTGGTAGGATGCTGCTGGAACGTGTGACCTTTCTTTAAATTATTCCCTTTGAGAACTTGCTTTTGTCTTATTACCATGCTATCTGGAAAGTGCACAAGGTCATCTGAACAAGGCCCACAGTTAATAAAAATAAACAAACAGAGGCACGTTCAGAGACTCCAAACAATGGTGTGGCAACATCATTATAAGGCAGGCAACAAAAAAAAGCACCCCTCCAAACCTCACTATAATTAGAGGTTAAATTATGATGTTTTAAAATCAGTTATTGCATCTTCATAACTCAAGTGAAAAAGTAAATGGGTGTGATCACCCCCAAAGAAACAAATAGAGAAGATCACAAAATTGGTGAAAGAAAAGATCATACCACAAGGGCAATGTAACAATGTGCAGTAACTACTTAGGAAAGAACATTTCTCCTTCGTGGGTTATTTAAATGGAGAGCAAGGTGAGAATAATGACAACGTGAAGGCAAAGATGATGCTCCAGAAAAGAGCAAATGGGAAAAGAGCAAATCCCATGCCCGAGCAAAAATCCTCTGTTGGATTATGCAGGCATTCTGGTTCCAGGAGGACAGGGATGGGAAAATGGTCCTCACTAAAGAGGAAAAGTCAAAATGTAAAGATCATTCATTCCATGAAGCACAGAGAACTGCTTTTCAGCAGAAGGTGATGTCAAACAACGTGCTAATAACCACCTGCTGTACACACTGGGAGCAGAACGTACCATTGATGTGGGCCCCCGGCTTCACCCAGTCCCCAAACAGGATGGGAGTTGTTGCCATAGTGACTGTCACGATCACATCAGCCCCGGTCACCGCCTCCTGCGCGGAGGAGCAGACCCGCACGGGGCCGCTGACAGAGCCGGCAAACTTCACTGCCTTCTCCTTGGTGCGATTCCATATCCTCACCTGCAGGGAGAGAAACAAAACAAAGACGAGTTCACTGGGAGAATTTCTTCTTGCTGAAACAGAACACTTAAATTAAGTTTGCAGTAGATAGTTAAACATTTCCTAAAGGTTGCAGGTTCTTTCCCCTTTAATGTTGTTATCATACAAGTGAGTAAATTTCATGAGTGTTCAGCTACATTTGAATGCCTGTTTTGTCCTTGTAAAGCTTCTCTTATAAAATGCAAATATTTCTGAAAAATACATTTAAGGGAAAGTCACAAAAAGCTTATGCAAGTATGGCATATACAGTAGGATCTTCTCAGACAAAAAGCTATCTGAAACAACTTTGATTCCAACCTTTCTTCTTTTTAAATATCAACACTTGAGCAAGAAATTCTTGCTGCTCCAACTTGAGTTCTGTAGAAACAGAACCAAAATATGATTTTATGGTGGATTGACCATGGATGGGTATCAGGTGCCCACAAAACTGTTTCATCACTCCCCAGCAGCACAGGGAGAAGGAAGAAAAATAAGATGGAAAATTTGTGGGTCAATATAAAGGCAGTTTAACAGAACAGAAACAAATGTTGGAGACAGCCTTGATGTTGTGTGAACACTGCTCAGAAGTAGCCAAAACACTGGGGTGTTATCAGACCCTTTGAGCTGCCAGTGCTCAGCACTGTGAGGGCTGCTCTGGGAAACAGGAACTCCATCCCAGCCTGACCTGATACAACTTCACTGGCTGTACTTTTTTTATAATGAATCCTGCAACATAATAGAGAAAAAGAAATGTATCCTTTTAAAATGTGTCTGTTACCTCTTTAAATGTGAACAGTTCTGTGAAGATATCATAATGGCTGTATGCTTGAACACCAGCTCCCAAAATGCACAGCACTTCTGCAAAAGCTGGCATTAACAACTGAACAGTATCAGAAATAAAAAAACAAAAGAGAATATGTAAGGACAATCTATTAACAGGTATTACAAATATGTATCAAGATATTACAAAAGAAAGCAGTATTGGTAGTCCTTTCAAACAACAAAAAAGTATATAAACAAATATTCAATAATCACTATATATATTGAGCTTTTTTTAAAGGCAAAAGCAAGCATTAGTAGCACCAAGGCACATCTTGGCTTAATTCCAGCGTTGATTTGTCTACTTGAAATTCAGATTTAAGATGCAACAGCACGAACAGCAAGTGCCAGGGCCTCAGCACATTCCAATATTAACAGACCCATGTGGCTGGTTAAGTGTAAAACCACAGTGCTGATGTTCTGCTGATGTTTTGCACTGGTTGAAAGCAGGGCTCAGAATCCCAAAAACCATCAGTACTAGAGCAGCAGCTGCACAGGTAAACTGGTCCTGGCAGCCCCATGCTAATCAAGCTCATTGAATTCACTGAAGCCATAAATCACACCACAAGCATATCTTGGCATTACAAGAGCCATGATACACAGACATTGTATAAGTAGGGATGGTTCTGAGGAACAAATAATAAAATTCAGTTCTGCAGTTGCTTTTTTTTGTTTGTTTTTTGCTTTTGGTTTTTTGGTTTTAGTTCTTGTCTGTGATTCACCAGTACTTGGCAAAGGAGAGGACAGAGCTGCTGGAGTCCAGCCCTAATCTTCCCTTGTGTCTTGTTTATGCACTTTCTGTGGCCACTCACTCCTGCCTAAAAGCTTTAGAATTGTCTAGGCTCTCGAGGTTTATTCTGCTGCAAACAAAACGGAAAAAAATCTCATTGATCCCGTTTTTCAGTAAAAAGAATTTGTTTTCATGTGCCTTTTAAAGACGCTGAAGCATTGATTTCAAAGGTCCTTTGCATAAGAGCATGGGTCTTTGAAAAGCAATTGCCATAAAGAAGATGACAAATATGAGCTAAACTCAAACACTCCAGAAAATTTCCAAAACAACAGATGACAATGAGGGATTTGATCTTGAACTACCTTCAGCAGCCAAGCTCCTTTGAAGCCAGCATGGACTGCATAAAAACCATCAGAACTGACCAAATACAGAACGGACAAAATGAACAAGGTCCTGTAACCTCCTGTCCAAGGAGCTCATTGTAAATCATTCTGTCCTTTGGTTCAGGAGAAGCTCTTGAGGACAGGTCCTTCACTCAATTTTATGCCAGTGTAGCTCCATTGCCATGGATAGAGTCACCCTGGCATGAGGACTGCCCCTAACAAAATGGTGAGATCAGCCTTCATTCTGTTGCAAAGCTGAGGAGTGACAAACAGTCTTTTTCAGCTCTGGCCTTCTTCTTACTGCCTCAGCCTTTGAGGTGAAGGCCAAAACGCTGCTGTGCAATGCACAGGCACTTGTTCTGTTCCTGCTGTTAGCAGCCCAGCCAAAAACAGCTTTTAAAAAGAATTTCAACACAACAATTTCCAACTGAAATTGAAGTGATACAAAGGAACACACAGCCAGATACACCTCACCTGTCTTTAGACACTGAAGTTTATGCCCATGGTCAGGGACAGTCATTTGGACACTTTCCAGTGACAACAGAGACACTGACAGATAGACAGACACGTCTGGACAAATTATTCATCTATACTGGGCATCATCTATCTTAAGAGAAATGGAAATGTGCTTTTTCTCTCTTTTTACGGGTCCAGTGCAACCCACCTCTCCTGTCCTGACAGCAGAAGGCACCTATCTAAATAAAATTCAATATATCACCACAGCTACATCACCCAAAGCATAAAGGGGCATATTAGCACAAACACAAAAGAAAGAAAATACACTGAAAGATAGCTCAGTAAATTTCTAGAAGAGGGTGCAATAGAAGCCACAAAAATATAGCTCAGGTTCCTTCTTCAATTACACACAAAGTGTTAAAGCCAGACATGACTGACTCAAAACAGTGAGTTTAAGCTTTCCCTGAAATGCATGTTATGATAAATCTAATTGAAAGCTGTATTGGATGACAAGCCATTTGCATCATTCATTCTAGTTATTTTATAACTCCAAGGCTCACTTAGAGAACAGAAGACACACCTTGGTAGCAATGGCAGAAACTGCAGCTGTTCGTTTTGCTGTAATGACACTTCCATCCAGGACCTTTAAAAAAATCAAACAGACTGAAGTGAACACTGAAAAATTAATAAATACCAAGCATTTTCATCCAATTAGTGAATGATGTGGTATTTCAGATATAAAAGATATACACATGTAGAAGTTGGCAACTATTATCATAGCAACCACAAACCATACAAAGACACGTTTAAACTGGGCAGATTCTCTGTTTATTCCACTTCTTCCATATTATTCCGTCAGCACAAAAGGAGTGAAAATGGTCAGAGAAGAGTCACCTCTAACTCACCCAGCTCCTGATGCACTGCACTTCCCTGGGTCTCCAGCACAGGGAATACATGGATATGATTCCAATACTCTGCACTCCAGGAAGACCAGGGATCAGTGCAAGCCAGCAGTGGCTCCCCACTGTCCTTCACTGTCCTGGTCTGTACAGAGGGGTGACAGGAAATCACGGAATTCCTCAAATGTGTATCACACATGGGACACTCCTGCTTCAATGTCCACTAGCTACTGCATACATATTAATTATGGGGCCAAAAACCCAAGATGTTTGGTAGAAGAACCCAAGAGAGTATTCTTGTCCAATTTTGTCCCTTCAATAAATCATTGCTACTAAACTGCAATGCAAATTATCACTATTCTTAAAAAAAAAATCTTAAATTCTTTAAAGAAAGAAAAGGTAATCAGACTCAATATTATTCCCTGAAATGCAAATGGTAAATCGCTTGTTGAAAGAGATTTGAAACTTAAGATGGTTCAAGATCCATTCTTCACCCAGCAAGGCGGGGGGTATCTTTGCTTTAAAATGCAAAATAAACTTCTCCTAATCACTTCTCTCTTCCAGTTATACTCTGAGCTATCTGATTCAAATCATAAGCAGCAGTAAATAGCACGGTGAATTCAGTTTAACAGAAACAAAAGACAGACAGCTTTGGGACAAATCCTGCTGGTAAACTCAGGCCAATTTACGCCAGCTCCAGCTTCCAAGAAACAGAAGTGAGAACTGACAGCATGAGCAGAGAAGAATGCAGGACACACAGAACTTACAGCTTTCAAAGTACCATTGCTGGGGTCAAATAGGAGGACAGTCGCTTGGTGAGAAGGCACAGAGGAGTCCTTCAGGTGCTCATAGAAAGTCACCAGCTTGGTTGTCAGCGCATCGTCTGCAGCACTGTACGCGGGCATGACTCCGAGGTACCTCGGGGGAGAATTACCTGCGTTATCACGGGAGCCCGCAGCCAGCTACCGGCCGGTTCATCTGTAACTCGGTACCAAGGGCCATTTCTGATGCTCCAAACCCGCCCACCCGGTCCCTTCCCCGCCGCGAGTCCGCCCCCCGTTGCCGCTATCCCCGCTGGCCGCCGGGCCGGGGCGGCCCCGCCGTGCCCTCACCCGCCGTGGCGGGGCACGGGCAGCACGGTGCGCACGGGCTGCACCACCCCGCCCGCCGAGCCCGCGGAGAAGTTGGCCAGGGCGGCCTCCAGCGCCGGCAGCAGGAGGCTGGCACGGTGCAGGTGCTTCTCCACCTCCTCGGCGCCGATGAACACGGGCGGAGTCGAGCCCATGGCGAGAGCCGGGCGGACGGGACCGGACAGAATAGGATAGGATGGGACGGGACGGGCTGACGGGACTGCGAGAGTGCGACACGGCGCAACCTCCCGCACCACCAAGAACTCGCCGGGTCAGCCCCGCTGCCACCGGCCCCGCCGCGGAACCGCCCCGCGGAACCGCCCCGCGGAACCGCCCCGCGGAACCGCCCCGCGGAACCGCCCCGCGGAACCGCCCCGCCGCTCCCGGCTCCGCCTCCGCGCCCCACGCCCCTCACGGGCGCGGCGGACACGCCGCGATGTCCGTGCTAAAATCGTGCTCGAGGGCGGCTCCGGCGCCCCGGGGGTTGTCGCACCCACAGGCACCGCCGCTGTCCCGCTTCACCCAGGCGCCGCTCGGGGGGACGGCGGCTGCGAACTCCACGGAATGGTCCTAACATAGGTTGGGCACAGCTACCCCGGGACCCCGCGTCCCGAGGGACAGCTGCCAGCGAGACCCCGCGCTCCGAGGCATGGCCCCGAGGGACCGTCGCCACCGGGACCCCGCGCGCCGCAGGGTGTCGCAGCTCCCAGTGCCCGGGAGGGGGCGACACCCCGCGGTACCCGCGCACAGCCCCTGGTGCCCGCGCCGCGGCGCTGTGGCCGCCCGGCGGAGCAGTGGAGTTCGGGGTGCGCTCGCTGGAAGGTCAGCGCGGCGTGGGGCGTGCCGGGAAGGCGGGGTCTCCCTCCGGGACAGCCATCTTGTTCTGGCCGGGGCCGAGCCCAGGGGCGCGGGACGATGAAGGGGTTCCCGATGGCCGCGCGCTCCCTCTCGGTGAGCGGGATGCGGGCGCGTCGTGCGCGGTGCGGGACAGGCGCAACTGGCGGTGACAGCCGCTGTCTGGGCCCGGGGGCTGCGGGCGGGCCTGACCCCGGCCAGCCCGGGGCGGTAAGCCGGGCAGGGGACGGCGGGCAGCGGCCGTGGCAGCGGCGCTGCCGGGATGCCCGCGGGGTCGGGGTGGGCGCCAGGGCTGGGCCGGGCCGGGCCGGCGGGCGGCGCAGCGGGACGGCGGCTGAAGGTCAGACAGGCCGCGGGCCGGGTCCAGAGCGCCCCGCAGCGAGCGGCGCCCCAGGCTTTGCCAGAGCCGCCCGGCGGGGCACGGAGAGAAGGGAAGTGAGGGGATCCCGCCGCGCTGGAGAAGCTTCGGCTGCTTGAGACAAGGTGGTGCCCTTGGCATTGGCGCTTGGCGTGTCCTGGAGGCGAGGAGGGGGCAGAGGGCTTGTCGTTCCCAAAGGCTCTCGGACAGCTGGGTAGAACCTGTGTTGGATGTCCGCTGGAAATGCGCTCGAGTGGGGTGGAGAATGACCTCTGGGTGACAGCGTGTTTGTGAGTCAGTTTTAGATATGTAGTAGTTCATAAATAAGTAGACTTATTAGAGTTTAAAACTAGGTGTCTTACCAAACCCTTGGTGAGGGAGGAAAGGAGTTCTTCCTAGGTTCATACAATGAAAAGCAATGGGCATTACATCATTGGCATCCGTACAGTCGAGTGCAGTGGTGTTTCTGTCACTCGGTTTTCACCTTGAGATGCATGGGAATAAAGCTATTTTTTAATGTGAAAACGAGAGTAATATGTAAATTTACCATTATAAGCAACTTCTAAAGCGGATGGAAAGTAATAGCATTTCAGATTTGAAATCAGTAGTCTATTTCTGTTGACAGCTGCTGAAGGCAGGGCTCTTATGATATTCACCTCTTTTGTGTGAAGGACTCCTTCTGGTTATTAAAATCCTAGAATCGTGGAATGGTTTGAGTTGGAAGGGACATTAGAGATCATGTGATTCTAGCCCCCTGCCATGGGTAGGGATATCATACACTACACCAGGTTTTTCCAGGCCCTGTCCAACCTGGCCTTGAAGACTATAAGGAATGAGGCATCCAGAAATTCTCTGGACAACATGTTCCACTATCTCGTCACCTCACAGGGAATGATTTCTTCCTAAAATCTAATATAACTGACAGTTTAAAATTTTTTCCCCTTGTCCTTTCACTATCTGCCTGTGTAAAAAGTCCTCTCTAACTCTTCTAAGAGTCCCTTTAAGGTAGTACAAGGCTGGAGCGAGGTCTCCCTGGAGCCTTCTTTTCTCCAGGCTGGACTCCCTCAGCTCTCTCAGCCTGTCTGTGTAGCAGAGGTGCTCCGGTCCTTTGATGATCTTCATGATGATCTCCTCTGGACCTATTTTATCAGGTCCAAACTGCAGGCTGGGGACTTGCCTCCATGTCCTCTTTGCATGCAGCACTCGGTGCAGGTTGGAACTCTGAGGTCACTCTTCAGGAGCTGAACTGCCTGCACCTAAGGAATTTAAAGTTACTTCCAAGGTGTTGTGCTGCATGTGTGGATTGTTGTGGCTCTTGGTTCAGTTAATGGCTCTGCAGGTATACTCCTGACTGTGTGATTGAGAGGGATACCCACTGCACAGCAAAGAGAGGAAAGATTCTTACATTGCTATTTCTTGAAATTCTAGAGTCCTTGTGTAAGTCATAGCACAGGTTCTACTGATGTAAAAAGTAATCAGAGGAATTACAAGGAAATCACTGTTTTTACTCCATGTTGGAAGTCCTTCATTGTATTTCTACTTTAAAATCAGCTTCTTTTTCAGTATGTAAGGAAATGTGATGAACTAATTAAGGAAATCCATTCTCTTATGCTTTCTCCTCTAGAAGAGATTTTACTCACTTAAAGTAGCTCCTAAAGCTTCACCCTCACCAACTGCAGCAAAAGTGAAATTATCTCCAGAGTCTCAGGATCTTGAGGTCAGTATAAAAATATAGGTTGGTTTTTTTCCCCCTCTCTTTTGAATTTATTTTTTAAAACTTGGTCAAGGCAGAGCTGTGGTAAGTACTTCCCACTGAATGAAAACAAAGGGTTTTTTTTCTTTTTAATACAGATCACAAAATTACCAAATGGCTTAGTTATTGCATCTTTGGAAAACTTCTCTCCAACTTCAAGAATTGGTGTGTTTATTAAAACAGGCAGCAGATATGAAACGACCAGTAACCTGGGAACTGCTCACTTGCTTCGTCTTGCATCTAATTTGGTAGGTGTTCATTGCCTTTGTTATTATGTTAATGACAGTAGGTGGAATGATCAAAGGTTAATAATTGCAAAAATAAATGGTATGGTAAAATTTAATGTAAGATATCTTACAAAGTGGAGAACAATGTACAGTGGTACTGGGTTATGTGGTTCAGTGCAGGAGACATGGTAGTGCTTCTGGAAGAGGAGGAGTAATACTCATTTATAATTATGCTTTCCTCTGGTGTCTTAAACTAGATATATATTGTATATCTACATTCAAACAGACACATAACTTATTTTATTTAAGCTGCAGTAGAAATTAGTTCAGGTGGCTGATACAAAGTCAATTTTGTGTATGTATGGAGTATTCTCTCTTATTGCTGCCATCAGTAACTCAATATCTGTTTTTTAAATAGCTAGAATTATAAATTGCCCTTTTTTTGTTTGTTTAATAGACCACTAAAGGAGCTTCCTCCTTCCGGATCACTCGTGGCATTGAAGCTGTTGGGGGCAGCCTGAGGTTTGTACCCACATAGATAATCTGTGTTAGTGAGATACAAATGAGCTCTAGGACTAAAGGAAACAAAAGACAATAAGCACAACAATGTGTAGGTAGATAAGCTCCTGTGTGGAGGTGGTACTTGAATAGTGAATGTTGTCAAGGAAGATGTTGTACTTTTTGTTCTGTTAAGCTTCAAGGCTACGCTCATTATTTGTATTTTAAAAACATCTTTAGTAAACAAAATATAAACATTGTGTACACTGAAGAAATATAATTTGTCTAGAAGCTTAATTTCCTTTCTGCCTTTGCAGGCTTTGAGAATAAACTTCCTAAAGTCAGAAGATTTTATTTCTTCCTCCATCTTTTGTTAATAGATTGCAACCTTGAGAACAGTAAAGACAGTAGTTAGCTTTTGTGATTTGAGAGTTTTAATCCTAGAAAACAAGACTAAGAGGAATAAAAGACGGATCTCACTGTGCCTGCTTTCTTTCAGTGTATCTTGAAATCATCCAGTAAGATTTTTTTTTTTTTTTTTTTTTTTTTTTAATCTAGAATTTGGTTAAAAATAGTGTTTTACGACTCTGCCCTTTTTCTGGTCCAGTCAGTAACAAATATGTTGAAGAAAAGGATAAGATCAACTATGTTTTCTGCCCAAAGATCTAATTTCTAAATTGCTTTGTTTAATACATAAGCGCTTTTTTTCATGTTTTGCTATTCAACTTTATTTGCTATTTAACGTTGAATTATTGTAGCAGCTTAAATTCTGATGGTGTTATTACTTGTTATTACTTGAATATTATTACTTGAATACTGAAGATGTGAGTTTTAATTATGTCTGTTTCTGCTCTGTATGTGTTGAAACACTCATCCCAGACAGATTTAAGATGAAGTAGTTGTTCCAGTCTGTACCTTGTTGATTAATTTGATCAACAGGGAGTATGTGTGAACATTCACTTCTGTGTTCTTTGCTGAAATGGATTTTCTTTTTTTTTCTCATGTAGTGTGCATGCAACAAGAGAGAAAATGGTTTACTCTGTTGAATGTCTGCGAAATTTTGTGTAGGTATCTGGATGGGCTGTAAAGGGAACTGCTGCCTTCTTTAAAACTGCTTGCATTTAAAACTGGCATTTTACAGGGTGGGTGGAATATCCTCATGCTTTTTTAATAAATCAGCAAATTGCTATATTAATATTCAACTTCTGTGTCATGTTACTGAGCATACAAATGCTACAGAATTGAATTATCCTACTTTGTACAGCAGTGCTGATAATTGCTCTGGCTTGAGTGATGCATTTTGTTGTTAATGTGTTACTTACAGATTAATTTGAATTGCTTTCAACTGCAGAAGAAGTACATGTTACTTGTGTTTAATGCTTTTGTAACTTTTTTAATCTAGTGATACAGTAATGGAATATCTCCTGAATGTTACCACAGCACCAGAGTTCAGACCATGGGAAGTAGCTGATCTTCAGCCAAAATTAAAAGTTGATAAAGCAATTGCACTTCAGAATCCTCAAGTTGGTAAGTGTATTTTCTTTTATATATATATATATAAGTTTGTTTTGGTTACTTTTTAATAAGCTGCAGAAGAATAGAAGGCCTCAGGCCAGACTGCTCCAGCCCAAAGATTTGGAAACTTCCCTATGAATTGAATTATTCCAGACCTGCTTTTGCAAATCTTATGGTCCTTAAAGTGGACCATAGCTCTCCTTCATTTAGTTTCATTCATAACCTTTATTACATGTGGCTCTTGTGTTAATTATCTGAAACTTTGTTCCTCTCAGGAGTGCTGGAAAACTTGCATGCTGCAGCTTATAAAAATGCTCTGGCAAACCCCTTGTATTGTCCAGACTACAGAGTTGGAAAAATTACTTCTGAGCAGGTAGGGTTCTTTGTATTGTGTTATATATCTGTTTCAGTTTTTTGTCAGGAATAGGTGGTGACACTTGTGAGAGAAAATTAATTATCTGTACAGTCAGTATTTACTACCTTATTGATCTGGTGTTGAAATAATTTATTTCCATGCAATTTTTAATACTGGGTACAGAACTCATATTCATATGTTGGATGATGGTTAATGTCAGTGGCTTTCTTTTGATGGTAAGGCTGCCAGGGAAATGCAGGTGTTCTTGTATAAAAGGGTTTTGTAGTTGTCACTGGGGAGTGCAATAAAATTACATTGTATAGGCAGTTCCTTTTGGAAGCTTTGGAATTTGCCTTAAGAAGTATAAGGGGTTATGTCAGAAACACAGATGATTTTTGTTCTTTAAACAAAATACCCTAAAATGCAAATTTACTGTTGCAGCTTCACCATTTTGTACAGACCAATTTCACAAGTTCAAGAATGGCTCTTGTAGGAACAGGTATGTATGTTCCTGAATGAACACTGCAGGTCGTATGGGAAAACTGCTGGAGAAATTGGAATTCTCTGTAGAAGTAAACTGATACAATAGGCTTGACTTTTATTTAACTGTTGTAGCTTTTCAATGTCATTGCATTACTTGGAGTAACTGTTGTATTGCAGGTATCGAGCATGCTACCTTAAGGCAAGTTGCAGAGCAATTCCTAAATATCCGAAGTGGATCTGGTGCTCCTGGTGGAAAGGCTGTTTATAGAGGGGGTAAGGATGTTTCTTGTATCTATTCTGAGTGATTGATTTTCAGTTTATAAATGTGGTAATAGGCAAAGTTACAACTGAAAACTGTACAGTTGCCCTAAATGCTTGGCATTGGAAGTGACAGTTCAGATGCATATCGTATTTAAATAAGCAGAAGATTCACCGTGGAAAGTTCTGGGATTAAACTGAACTCAGTTCTTCAACAAAGTTTTACCTGGGACATAATTTTTGCTGTAAAGTGAAAAACAAGCTGCTATATGGTTTCTCTTGGCAGTTTTGGTAAGATTCCTGTAAGAGTAGGTTAAGAGCTGACAGGAAGTGGAGGGAAGACATTTAGGGAAGATGTGCTAAATGTTGTAAGTCAAAGCAATGCTTAGCTCTTTCAGAGCAGTGTCGTGTACCATTACCAACAGCTGTTGTTTAGTGGGAGTATCAGATGTCTCTGTAAAGACATGAAGGGGAAGAAGAAAGTTTCCAGCATTTAGTATTTGTCTAGAATAACTTCAGTTTTTATAAGACAGCATAAATATTATTACAGACAGAAGGTACACTATTTTTTGGGATATTTGTTATGTGGAGACTTTTAGCATCCCACACGGTGTATGTTTTAGGGTTAGGTTCAAATGAGTCACAGTAAGGTAGGTTTTACACTAGAAGAAAAATGTTGAATGTAAAGGACTTTTTAAAGTACCTGCAGTCTCATGCTGCTTTCCTGAGTGGCCATGCAGTAACTTCAGGCCCTGGCTTCTCTCTTGTTAAAAGAAAATGTTTCTTTTCCATGCCTCTGAATGTACAGTAGTTTCTAATTCAACACTTTTATTCTGTTGTATTTCTAGGAGAAATCAGGAAACAGACCGGTGATAGCCTTGTCCATGCTGCTATTGTAGCAGAAGGAGCTGTCGTTGGGAGCCCAGAAGCAAATGCCTTCAGTGTCCTGCAGTGTGTTTTAGGTGCTGGGCCCCTTGTCAAGAGGGGGAGCAATGTTACCAGCAAATTGACCCAGGCTGTTGCTAAAGCAACCAGCCAGCCGTTTGATGTAAGTGCAGAGGATTACTGTATTCTGATTTTTAAGCAAAATGTGTATTGAGAGGTTACTACCTTCAGCTAGAATCCGAATTGGTTTGTTCTTGCACACATTAGTGTGTATCAGTGAAGGGCTTCCAGTCTGATCTTTCCTGAGCACAGACGGAGTTTAGCTTCTTGAATTACAGTATTTTAGATCCTAATAGTAATTATTTTCCAATGCTTGATGTTGAATTACTCTGATACTTAAAACAGTTGATGATAATGTTTGTTTTGCAGGTTTCTGCATTTAATGTTAATTACTCTGATTCTGGGCTCTTTGGGATTTATACCATAGCCCAGGCTCCAAATGCTGGGGAGGTGAGTTGCTGATTAGAATTTAAATATTAACAACATAACCTTCATCAGTATTTTGATTTGAGATAGTGACTAATTCATCTAAAAAAAAAAAGGAAATTCATATGATGTCCTGTATGAGAATGCTGCATGTTCAGTTATGACTTAGCTGTGTAAGCTGGGAATGAGACTTGCTTTGTGGGAAGGACAGATACATAATATGAACAGAAGTTGGTAAAATGCCTTGAATTGCTGACTGTAATAGCTGATTTACATTTGTAAGCCTCTGTATATAATGAAGAACGTGCTGTCTCTTGAAGCTGGCAGAACTGAGCACTCGTATGAAAAATGGTGAGACCATATAAAATAATGCTGCGTGCTGTGGTGCATTTAAAATCCACGCTGTATTTTGTGCATTTTTGGGCGTTTATTATACTGGTTTTAGTTTTGTTATAAAACTGCTCAGAATCATGTTCGGGCAGACAGTCCTCACATTGTCAGCTGCTCTTCCCTTGAAGCTTTCACGATACCAGATAATAGAAATAACATGTTGAAATTTGAGGTGGGAAGAAATCTTAAATGATTTAATTTTCCTCAGGTCATTAAAGCTGCTTTGAACCAGGTAAAGGCAATTGCTCAGGGTGGTGTCACCGATGCTGATGTCACAGTGGCAAAGTAAGTGTGTAAAATAAAGTGTGTCTCTCGTGGTGTTAGGAGAAGTTTCTTAACATGCAGCTGCTTGTCAAACACCAGACATTTCTGTACAGCAGAGTTTATCCTGTAATTATTTCTGTGGGGAGTTGTTCATGGTCCTGCATTAAAACTGAGCCCCATCAATATTCTTGTTCAAAGCTGTACTGATTCTCCAGTAGTGTTATTTCCTAATGAAATCTTGTTAGAGAAGTGTTAATATTTTCTGAAGACTGTTTCAAATTAGCAAGTGTCAGCAGATGCTGTCGTTTTAATCATACTCTGTAGTATTAATATGTATTTGAATTAGAATCCTAAATTGCATTATTTAGGTAATTCCCTTTACAGTTACACTGAGAATTCCCAAAACAATTATAATAAGCAATCTGTACCATCTTCAAAGAAAGAGAGTAATGAGGGTTTGCAATTAGTGATGGTACACAAGTGCTGGAAATATATGCCCTTAGGAATATTTAGGGAGGGCATCTCCAAGTAGTGTTAAACTGCATTGAGCTTTCAAAGCTGCAGCTGTGCAAAACAACGAACTCAAGTAGCAAAATGAAAATATTGTCTGTTGCATGTGTAAAATACAAGACTTCATGTAAAGCATATTTACACAAAACATGATAGCCTAGACATAGTTGGTTCTGCCTTAGTCACTAGTAGCTAAATGGTGGATTCTGGACTTTTATACTGGTCATTATTTGTTTTGTGTGTTGTGGGTTTTGTGGTTTTTTTTGTTTTGTTCCTTTTTTTTTTTAACAAAGCTCCCTAGTATTGGGGATGCATACAGTGCTGCTGTGGCTAGTTTTCTTTCTTTTTCTGGAGTTTCCTGTCTGGAATGGCCTCGTACATTTCCTATATTCATCTTTTTCCATTATTGAAAAAAAAACCCAAACCCAGTCAGTTCTATTTGCAGATTCTGGCAATTCAATCAGAAATACTAAGCTATTTAATAATTTCAATCTTTTTTGTCTTCAGAATAGGACTGGCTTACAAAAATAAGGTTTTCATATGTAGCAGTGATTGTTCATGAAACACAAAAAACAAACTCTTTTAACAAAACATGGAACTATTACAGGAGGTACCTGACCCTTTACATTCACTGCTTCTTTGTCACTTAGGACAAAATTGTTCTGCATGCATCTGTTCTTGATGAGATTTAAACCTGATAGTTTGTCTAATTGCATTAGTTACCCCAGACAGGAACAAATCCTGAGCTAGAGTTCTTACTGTGTGGAGAGACAGCAGGTGTTCAAGTACCTGTCATTTTCATGCTTGGACTATTTGTGGTGCCTCTTTCCTAACCATGAAATCCTTCTGTATTAGAAAAGGGAAGCCTTTCAACCTTGAGAAGTTTAAAGGGACCAAAACCTGCTTGTATTTATGGGGTGGTAAGGAAGGTAATAGCAGGACTCACAAACTTGCTCATTCTTGATGCTTTGTTTGATGGCAGAAATCAGCTGAAAGCCAACTATTTGATGTCAGTGGAGACCTCAAAAGGGTTGCTGAATGAAATTGGCTCTGAGGCCCTGGTTTCTGGCACACACACAGCCCCATCTGCTGCTGCTCAAAAAATCGACTCTGTAGCCACTGCTGATGTTGTGAATGTAAGTATGTGTCAGCATCTACAGGTGTTCCTTAATCACTCTGTCAGGTTTTTTATGGAAA
This sequence comes from Acridotheres tristis, assembly GCA_037013685.1. NCBI lineage: Eukaryota > Metazoa > Chordata > Aves > Passeriformes > Sturnidae > Acridotheres > Acridotheres tristis. The sequence continues at coordinate 7,505,594 of CM072901.1, forward strand.
ACTGATGCTCATTTCTGTGTTTATAAACACACATATATATACTATCTTAAAAATAGAAAAGGCAGCTCATTTACAAATCCCAGCTGGCTATCTTTTGATGTCTTCACTTACTTTAATAACACAAGACTCTTTAATCTAATACACTGAAAAACTAGTGTAGCTGGGAATTATGTAAAATTCTCACCTTCTTCACTTAAAATTCACCTGAAACTGCTGACTAGTATTTATGGAAAACTTCATATTTGTTCCAGTGCAGGTGATTCTGTGTCAAGATTTTTAGGATTCCTGAGTCAAGAATAATGAGTGTGTTTAATAAAATAATTCAGCTTTCAGTGATGAATTGATGTAACTTTGTTGCTACTGCACATTACCTTGTTGCTTATATGTGAAGCAAATTTCTAAAAATCCATCATAAAGAGAAATTGAAATACAAAATTTGTTTTTCACAGTCAGTGCTTATTTGTATTGCACCAACTAGCAATAGCTTTAGTAGTAATGAGATAGACTGTATTTTATGGTGTAATAATTATTCTAGGAATAACCATTTTTAGAGTTCATGCCTTTTATAGCCAACTGTCTATCAGCCATTTCTGTTTAGATTATAAAGTAATGAGTAGCTGTATTAAAAGCAATTAGATTTATACAGCAGAAGGAGGATTGTTGACAGGGTATATTGTAGAGGTGCCAGGATTTGTCTTTTGTTTTAGTAACTTGAAGCTGATGCTGTGAGTAGCATCAACTCTGTTGTAGTGAATATTTCCTCATATCCACTTTCCTGATTTATTTTCAGGCTGCAAAGAAGTTCATCAGTGGGAAGAAATCAATGGCAGCTACTGGGGATTTGGGAAGTACTCCTTTTCTTGATGAGTTGTAAAAACAAATCTGGGATGGATTTGATTCAAGATGGACCTGTGCTCTAAGTCACCATGTTCTAAATGAATTACTACTAACTTGTTATTTATGAATTCAGTTCTTTCAGAAAGTTAATCTGGAGTAATTGTGGGCTTGCACTCATCAATAAAGTGCTGAGTTCATACATTTTGTATAGAAGTTTTTTTCACTGAAAATGGTATATAAAAGGCTGATAAACTTGGCTCTGTACACTGGCGGTAAAAACCACAGTGCAAAAACAAGAAGAGTTTTTGTTAGTGTAAAAAAATAAATTATAAAAAATGATCAGTTCAGTGAAGACAAATGCTGTAATTACCACTATGTATTATCTATGTATTCTGTGTATATTCAGGAGAAGTTCTTGATAGATTGTCTCTACCATCCTTCTATCAATTAAGAAAAGAAACCTGCCTTCAAACAAAGATGAATATATTGGCCTTTCTTAGAGCTTGCACTTCCTACTTGTCTGGGATTGTCTAGCAGAGATCTTGGTTTTTTGTGGCTTCTCCACAAGTAGTACTGGAAGATGTCTTTGAGGGGATTATCCATATATAGCTAATAGATAATTTAAAATCTCACAGGACATAATTTTTTTCAAGTTTAGGCATATATTAAAAGAAAACAGATACAATACATTATAAGAAATTTAAGGTTTGAAGAAGCCAAGTTTTGCACTGTTCTGAGGCCAAGCAAAGTGTCTGGCCTGTATCAGATATTCGCCAAATTTTGGATATTGCTGGTAACATGAGTGAGCTCACAACACTGGAACTGTGAAGATTTATACTGAAAAGTATCCAAATCTGTATCATCATCATCATCACTACTGGACCCAGTGTCATCTTCATCCTCAGTCTTTTCACTCACACTGGAAATACACAGCATGCTATTACTTGAACATGCAGTAATTGCCATAGCCATTTAGTTAGCTAATCATGGGATCTTCATTTTTTTCAAACACTTGTTCTAAAGACAAGTTCTTCAGTTCTGAAGCTCCTCTAGTATCAAACATTCTATTGTCCATTGTCCCTTCTATACACTTTCCTTTGGTCTTTCTCTTTGCTCAGTCAACAGAAAAGCAAACTCTTCTTATTTTGCTCCTTCAATGTAGTTAATGATTTATTCAAACATAAAGGTTTAATCTCTTGGAAAGCCCCTTGCTGTGTGAGCTTCCTTTCTGCTGTTCTAGCCTAATTATCTCATTTTAATACTTCTGTTCCTTCCCTTACCTCTGAAGTTTATTTCTGTTAAAACTGTGCCTCGGGAAAACTTGGAACTGCCTTGTGACCCATCTAGATGAATTCTATTGAGTGTATGGACCACCCTTAGCACTGAGAGCAATAAATTCTTAAAAGCTGTATGCCATGGCTCTCACGAAAAGTGCTTTTTTTTTCCTGCTTAATTTTACAAGTCCTAATCTTTAATTACTATCAGGAGTTCAGTTGATTAAGAAACAAGTTTTTTACAGGATTGCAGCAAGAGCTCCATCTTGGTATCGTCAGCTGCTTGTAATAGTCTTGATGTGTGGCCATTACAAACGGACATGGCTCTGAGTTCAGGGGTTTTATTGCCAGCCAGAATTTACACTCACAGAAGAGGCAGGAAGAGAAATGTCAAAACAAGCAACACAGGCACACCTTACATTGTCAGGAGAGGCCGAGGGTTAAGCGAGAGGTGCCTGCAAGAGCTGAGGCTAAGAACTCCACTTGATGGTTTTTATTTCACCAAGCAAGTAGGTGTTTCTTCCTGGCACTTGCAATTCTGAAGGAAGGACTGCCCAAACTATAAAGGCACTGCTAGGAAAATTGTTCTAATTTAAAGATATGCATTTTCACTGTACAGCCAGTAAATTTCTAAATTACTTCATTACACTCCAGTCTTCGCTTCATAGATTTCAATGTTAAGAGACAATTTCATGCTGGGAATTACCATAGCACAGTATCGTCCCCAAACTGCAGTTCGTGAGTTTAATGTAATTGGGCTGGGGACCCATGTGAAGCACTCACATTTACAGAGCTTTCAATTTCAAGTTTAATACAGGTGTCAGATGTTCCACAAGAAACCTTTAATAACTGGTAATAGTCTGCTAGTTCTGATATGGTTCATTTCAGGTTTAAAACATTTAGCAAATGAACACCTGTGTGGATTGTTAAAGCACAGAGATTAGTCTATTGCCACTTTGTAACTGCTCCGTGTAATGAAGAGAAATAAAAAGCAAACAATAAGGCAAATTAATTTCAAGCCTTGTGAAGATTTGTGTTAGTTGTAGAAAGGAATTGCTTGAACAATAATGCAATGAATCAAGAATTATATTATTCAAGTCTACTTGCTACATAAAGGTAATAGTCAAAATATTTTTTGGAAAAAATCTGCTGGTGAATAGGAAATATGGTTTTGCTGGAGAACAATGTATAGACTTAAATCTTGATCTGATTATGGAACAGTCACCATATCACCTATTTTAAGATCACAGGTATTTCATCACAGTGGAATGCTGGCATTGAGCTTCATACAGTTTGTGCTAGTTTCTTTTCTCTGTAATTTAAAACTGAGTTTCTTTTGATCTGTGTAAGTGTAAATAAATCAGAGACAGGCTCAAAGCATAAATGCAGAACAAGGATATTTTCAATGCAATTAAATTTTAATATCAATATTGGTTCTTTTTACCTGGTTTCAGCTTTCCATCATTAGCTGCAGAGCTTTTTTCAACAAGGCTTGTTACCTGGAGCTATGGCCCATCCCATACCATTGTGAGGGCTAATCCTTGTTCATCCATCCCAATCTCTACTGTCAGTGCTGCAGTCTGTGTGCTCAGTTTTCCAGTGCTGTCAGCTGCCCTTTGAAAAGTGAGAGGAAAACTTTACTAGCTGAAAGAGTGAAATCATTCTTCAATAAAGTGTTTAAGGAGACATTTGAGAAGGTGCTCTCCCCATTCTTAAGTATCCAAACACTTAAGCCTCTCATCCTTAGTTACTTTAGACCAGCATTGTGTGCTGAGTTGATGCCAAAAGACTCCATAAACTTGCCTACTGCAAATCAATACACTCAAAGTAGTTTTTACTTAGAAACTTATTTTCTTAAAAAGTCACACATTTTGCCAAGAGAAGTAGCGACAGTGCTGTTACTTAAGTATTCATTACTAACAGCAACATATTCAGGGAAGGTAGGAACAGGGCAGAAAATAACAGAACAGAGGAGTTTCCAGCTATCAAGGACTTCAAGAAAATACTGCATGCCTATAGCAAATGGATTTTTCCAATCACTATTTCTTCCATGCACCAATTTTTTCTGGTTTAGAGGGAATAATTTCAGTTATTTTTCATCAAAAGCCTTACAATTTTCTCCACCCTTAAGAAAATTTGTCAAGTATAGGCAATTTCAATGGGAGGTAAGTACAGGGCTTGTCCTCCAAATAACAAATCCTACTGATTGCTGCTGAACACTTCAAGATTACTGATATCTCCATTTTGTTTGTACAGTCTGCCATCTATGTAAAATACTTACATAAAAATAAGCAGTACAGGCAATTGCCCACTTGGCTTCCCGTTATGTTCCATATAGACCACTTGTGCTGCTCTGGAAAAAACAGGTGGGTGTTCACTGTTGGAAGGGAAAAAATGCAAACAATTAGATATTTTCCAAGTACCTGTAGATGTGGGGGCTGTTTGGTTCATTTACTTCAACATTCCCATACCAGAATGACGGTATCGAAGGCACAGAGCTATTGTGGCCAAAACTGGGCTGGTTTCCCACATTTGGTGCAGTGTTCATTTTCTGGCTACAGATTCCCCTTAGTTCTGTATAGCTGAATCCATGGAAAAGCATGCCATCAAAAATGGCTGTATTTGTGTGAGATTTCCAGTCACAATTAATTAGATTTCCTTCCAAAGACAGGGCACAGACACAACGCTGTGTAGCACTTCTGAGGGGCTCCACAGCCGCCAAACCTCAGTCCTTCCACGTCCCCTGTTCTCATCAGTCCTACAGAAGCAGCTCTGAAATTTCAGCTCATGCCCAGCCTTGCAAAGGGATAAAGAGCAGGGACTCGAGAAACAGAAGGCAGTTTTTTGTGGTGAACACAGACTCGTGATCGTTCCCCAGCCCTTGGTACTGACCAAGAGGCTCATTCTCGATTCCAAATCACCTCTGAGGATAGCGATGCATGAGGGCCGCGAAGGGCCAGACAAGTGTTGGGGCTCCCAGGGGCCAGAGCCTGGCGGTGTCCGCGGGCACCGCCCGCCCCTCACGACAGACCCGCCCTGAGGCACCGCCTGCCCCACCCTGCCCGCGGGCACCGCCCCCTCCCCAGGCCACACCCACTGGCTGTTATTGACCCCGCCCCCGCGCTCCCTCCTTCCAATCAGCTCCGCCCCTTACCCCGCCCACCACCTCAAGCCCCGCCCACTCTACAAAATCCCCGCCCTTCCGTCCCCAGTCGGTCCCGCCTATTAGCGTCAGGCCCCGCCCCCGCCCCGCGCTGCCCGGCTAAAGAAGCCGCGACCCCGGAGCTGCCCCGCCCCTCCGGACCTGGCCCCGCCCCCGCGGGAAGCCCCGCCCCGCCCGGGCGCGCGCCGGGGACCGCGGGTTCCCCTTCCGGAGCGGCCGCCGCGCCCCCGCCCGCCGGGTTCGCTTCCGGCGCCGTCCGGGGTCCGTTCCTGCCGCCGCCGCCGAGCGCGGCGCGGGGCCCATGGAGCCGCGGCCGTGAGGCGCCCCCGGCCCGGGCCCGCTGTGGGAGCCGGGCGGAGGCCGGAGCCGGGTGCCGCCGGAGCCGGAGGAGATGGACAAACTGACCATCATCTCAGGATGCCTCTTCCTGGCTGCCGACATCTTCGCCATCGCCAGCCTGGCGAACCCGGACTGGATCAACACCGGCGAGTCCGCGGGTGAGGGCGGCCGGCGCGGGACCCGCCGGCAGCGTGCGGCAGGTGGCCGGGAGAGGGCTCCGGCATCGCCGGGGGGCTCGGGGGCGGGCGGGCTGCGGGGCTCGGGGCGGCGGTGGGGCTGGCGTCAGGCGCCCAAGGGAGGCCAGCCTGGGGGGCTGCTGGCCGCGGGGCCAGAGAGCCTGGGCCGCGTCCCGGGGGCTCGTGGGGCTGCTCCCCCGGGGCGGCGGCGAGTGAAGCGGCCGGGGGGAGCCGGCGGGACCCCAGGCCCGGGCAGAGCTCCCGGCGGTGCCTCCCGGCCGTCTCGGCGGAGCCCGGTCTCCCGAGGGGTCCTGCAAAGCCCCCGAGCCCACTCTGGCTCTGGGAAGCTGAGAGCCAGGGCAGCATCCCTGTCTGTGCCTTCCAGGTGCCGTCACCTTGGACAGGGAATTGAGATCTGTCTCCGCTTAGTTTGCGGCGGGTTTGGAGTTTTTCGTACTACACTGACGTCTTCTTTGTTGCGGGGAAGTTCTTGCTTTCCTTCATCCTTTTTTTACCCCCCGAATATTTCCTGCATGCTGATTTTTATCAGCTTTTAAACCGAGATCCCATGTGTTTTTTATTTTAGAATGTGACATTGTTTTCTTTACAATAATAAGGGTTTGGGCATCTGTCTTTTTACTAATGATGTAATTGTCTATGAACAATTTATTTCAGTCTGTTGATAAAGACCTGCATGTTCTGATCAGTGGAGCAGGGAGAGAGAACAGAGGAGGGCAGCTCTTTGATCTCGTGTCCCAGAGGAACCCAAAGCTGCCTGTCAGGAAAGGAAACCATCCTTACTGCAAACAGATTGAACTAACTTAACCACTTTGACTAGTCACAGGACCCGAGGGAGCAGCATAAAGCTCTGTCAGGGGAGGTTTCGTTTGAGTATCAGAAGGTGATCGGGCACTGACCAGGCTCTCCAGGGCAGTGGTCACAGCCTTAAGCCTGTGTGAGTTCAAGAAGTGTTTGGACAGTGCTCTCAGGCACATGGTGTGATTTTTGGGGCTGTCCTGTGCAGAAGCAGGACTTGGACTTGATGATCCCTCTAGGTCCCTTTCAGCTCAGGAGATTCTGTGATTTTTCCTAGACTTATAATTTCCAAGCAAACCACAGGTTAGTACAGAGAAAACTGGTCTGACTGTAAAGACCTATGTCATAAATTTTGACAGAAGGTTTGAAAATTTTTCCTCATCTGGCTTGCATCTTCTATGCCTAATATTCAAGGCATATGAACGGTTGAACTGGTTCAAATTGTGTCATATTTCCTTTATTCTAATGAAGTAGAGTATTAAAAGCTATTTGGGATTGGTGACTGTACTCTGACCACTACTTATGGCTTATTTGATTTGCTTCTAATTACCTAGTCTAGAACCTAGACTTTCCTACATGGTTCAGAGGAAAGGAACGAGTCCCTTCCAAAAGTGCAGCCTTCAGGAACTCCCTGGGTGACTTCACTGTTCCTGTAGCTAATTGTGGTGATTTTCCTGCCTATGGCTAGATAAAATAGTTGGTTCTTTCCTCTTATAATTCCACCTAACAGCAGCGCTGTGGTAATGAGCCCTTTTTCAGGGGCTTAAAGTCAAATAAAATAGTATTAATTTCAAATATTTAAATACATCTTTCTGAAGTCCTGCCTCACGTTAGCAGATCTTGTGCAATGTGTAAAATGTTGGCTTCTCTGCATGTATGGAAAGGAGATAACAAAAACTATTCTGAGAAAAGTGCTCATGGAAAAAACAGTCCTTTAGGAACTAAGTAGAGTCCCTTACATTATTTTGTAAAGAAAAATGTTTTATATCTCTTTGTGATACAAAAATTGTTTCCGAAAATATTTTAAGCAGCAATCATTTCTTAGTTACTTAGTGGGTGATTACTTAAGAATCATTTGCCATTTCTGAGGTGCAACTAACAGTTTTAATTAGGCTGCCAAACATGAAAGCTGTATGGATTTTTCTGAAGGACTTCACCAGTCAAAGAATATTGTGATAGACCTAAGCTTTATTTTTTTTTCTGTGCTCTGTTTTGAAGCCAAATTATTGTCTTGATAAAACCATAAAGGAGAACTAGCTGCTACCCTTAATGTAGATTTTTATTTACATAGGATTCAATGCATTATTTTAAGAGTTGTGCTTAAAAGCCATACAAATGTGTGTTTCTGGTTTCTTAGACCTTCTAAAACGAGCCGTTTGCCCAAACTGTAAAGAAGGGAAGTGTGGAGATGCCCATTGAACCAAGGACTTCCTGTAGTATTGAATTATGAGGTGAATACTTTTATGAGTGTCATTCATTACCCAGAGACTGCTGGGGAGAGATATGGCACAGGAGGGCACAATCCTGATGGTAAAACCTGTCCCAGCTGCTGGTGACATTCAGGGACTCTCAGCAGATTTCTGTGCTTGGAGCACATCCAAGGCATCCAGCTTCCATACGTGCCACTAAGAAGCAGGGTTTTTTTTGGAGCATCCTGTGCTCAGCTGGTGAAAGGAACTGTGTGGTAAAAGAAAATATTTCTTTGCTTCATCTCTGTGTTCTTAGGTTCATCTCCTGTGGGAATTATTCTAGATTCTGCTTCTACAAATCAGCCTAGTACCAGGAGGAAGGGGAGTAATGGTGTTTCTGTGCTTGGCTGCTGGCCTGGGGGTTCTGAAAGGCAGTGTGGAACAGCCTGGTCTCCTCAATACTGCAGCTGTTTGAGGATGGCAGAGAGCAGAGGTCTTGGCAAACCTGGGAAGGCAGCACTCATTGGCTCATTCAGAGCTGTTTACAGCCACTAAGGTTGGGAACCTGGGCTTATGTTTCAGGAAGAAAAAAAAAATCTGTTCTGATTTGGATGCTAAACAATATGTACCTCTTACTCCAGAGACAGTGATGAGTTTCAGCTAAATTGGATAGCAACATAAATCACTGACTTTAATGCTTCTCTGAAAAATCTAGATAGTTTTCAATATATTTTTTTAGTCAATATAGAAGAGCTGACTAGTCTCCTAAATCCTAAAAGATGAATTTTATAGTCATTTGAAAAATGTTGGCTATAAAAATTTCTCCCCAGCAATTATCATCAAAGGATTGCAACTGAGATTATTGAAGGTATCAGATGCTTATCTGTCCTTAGGCCAGAACTACACCTTTGTGAACAGGTTTCTGTTGGGCACTTCTTCTTTATGTACTTTTGTAAGAATTATTCGTTAACTTGGTATCAGATATTTCCTACATCTTTAGGATGGTAAAGGAAAGATGAAAATGAAATGGATTTTTCTAAACAGTGAGTCCTCAGTGAGGTTGTGTTATTCGTGCTGTGCAAATACAGAACACTGATAACTCCAATCTGAAAACCAGTGGCTGCTCAGTATTCTTGCACTGACTGCCTTTTCTTATCAAACTGACGCTCTGTGAGAAATAAGGACAGAGCTGGCTTTAATTTAAGCCAATGCCTGAAGTGCCACTGCTTTAAGTAGGAAGGAATTTTGCTCCTATATCTCTACGCTTCTGCAAAGAACTTTATAAGCTGATAGTTTTGTATCCATATGTTCCTTTTTTTTTGTGTGTGGGATGGTCTTTAATGATTTTGATATTTTGTCTTCAGTAGGGGAGGAAGGGGGATAGAGGCAGCTCTAGCTGCAGCTCTCTTTTATAGGAAAAAGGTTATGAATAGTGTGCACAGTTGAAATTAGAGCTGTTAAAAGCTGTACATATGGGGAGGTTGACAACTTGAAATGCTTTTATGGGGTTTAGGATAGGTCAAGTAATTCAAGGGAATAATTTAATCAAGCAAAATCTCCCTTCAGAAAGCTAAGCTATCAGTTTGTTTATGTGGCTTAGTCATCCCTTCCTATGTAGCATGATTGTTCATTTGATTCCAATTTACAGAACAACGTGTACCCTTTTTATAGCAGTCATTAAGTTAACATGGATGTCAGGATTTAGGGGTGCTTAACTGATGGGGAACTCCTAAAGCAAGGATATATCACATCCTCCTACGCTGAGCCATAGGTCACCAGGGAATGTTATGGCCAGGCCACTCAGCATATGCCCAACAGAGCTGGCCTGGGCCATATTTGTGTTCAGCAGAGCTTCCAATTTCATCTTGCATCTATGACTAAAGGATCAAGGTCACTTGTGTTAGGAATTATGCTTTTCATTTAAACTGCTATCTGTATCTTGCTGTGCAGTAACAGTGTGAGAATGAATTATAGATCTGGAATATGACATTTATTTAAGATTGTTTCTTTACCAGTGCTGCCTTTCTATGTATCTTCTAAAGTGTATGTATAGTTGTTGGGGTTTGCATACTCAGTTGCATTTTTATTTGTGAAGGATGATTTCAGATGCAGTGGTCTTACAGAAGAGCAGGCTCTGTGCAGCAGGCCATTCCTCCTGAGGCAGTTAACTCCCTGATCCTGTGGAATAAGTTATCTAGTACTTAGTGGAAAATTACTGATATTCAGTGTTATTCCTCTGCATGTCATAGCTCTTCCTGAGGAATTTTGTTTCACAGTTCCAACAGGAAGTGTAGCTTTGTTGGGATCAGCTTAATCCTAACAAACTATCACAGGTAGTACAACCAAGCAATGATTCCCGGCTCCTTCTGAGCTTGAGACCACTGAAATATAGTTCTCTAATTGGAGCACTGACTGTACATGGAATAAACCCAAGATCACATGAAGGTGCTCAAATGAAACAGTACTTCTAAATAGAATAAAACAGATAAAGTAAATAAAGTATCCACAACTTAAAGAGGATGTAAACTTGAGTTCCAGCTGGCATTATTGTTCTAAATGAAGTTTTCTGCTCAAATAGCAGTGATATGTAAAAGTCAGTATATTACCAGTGACTTCTGCCCTTTAGGGCCTGTGTTGTGTTCATGTACAATGCTCCCCTGAGGACAAGTCATGGTATAGAGCAGCCATTGTGCTGTTCTCTGAAGGAGATACTGTTCTTTCTGTGATGTGTGGGTACTTGGCTTTTCAAAAACTGTCTATAAAAGGGTTCTGGTGATCATTTGTTAAGCACCTTGCAATATGCTCAAAAAACACAGTATGCATCTCCCAGCTCTTCTCAGTAGAAAGTGATGGGACATGATAGGAAGCAATTCTACAAAATTACTTTTTCCTAATGTTTTTTGTGCTATCGTGTAGTGACTGTGACAGGAGAAGTTATTTGCCCTTTCATGAACCTGTTTGGATTGTATGCTGGGAATACAAAAAAAAGGAGGATGATACAGAGAATGAAGATTTATGTACCATCAGGTCCTAGAGGTGAGTGCTGAAAAGCAATCTCCAAAGCCATCTGAACATCAGAGTGTTAAAATTAGATTCTAAGACATAATTTTCAGGAAAACACATTTTTTTGATGGATGCTCCCAGGTGTGTGAGGAGAAGGGGAAGGTGGTGGTGGGTTGTGATGTGTTGCTGATACCACAGTGAGGGACGAGGACCTCCTGCTTCTAAGATGCAGGCAGTGCCAGCAGCAGTTGCATTTCAGAGGTGTTGCCAATGCCTTAAAAACAACAATACCAAACCCAAACAAGAACAAGATTCTGAACCCCATATAATCTGAATACTCTAATAAGAGTGGCCTATGAGTGGGTCAGCCTGGACAGGGAGCATCAGTGCCATCTTTAAAAGGAACATCTCCATGCTACTTTGTGTCTGTAGATGTCTTTCAAGTGGATGTGAAAATGTGACAAAGCAGAGTGTTTGAATTGTGCTTGGGTTCTGTAATCGACCAGGCCTTAAGGCACAAGAAAAAATCAATAGAAAGGCATTGTTGTAATGAATTAATTTTGTGCTTACTCAACCACTCAGCATTTAAACATATGGAACTATTTTATGTGTAGGAAGAATCTCATGAAAGAGCTGTGTCAGCCTGGTTATTTGAGCCTGCCAGAGAAGACATGATAGAGCCAATTGTTTTTGTCCATAGAGAAACTGATGTTTTACATCTGCTTTTTAACAAACAGAAACTCATGCTGCTCCTGTTAGGTGCACGTTTTGTTTTCTCTTTAGCATGTGAAGGTACAAAACTGTTAGTTTGCCTTCCACCAAATCCTGTTGAATTCCTCACTCTCTAATTAGAGTTAGGTAAGAAATACCTGATTATAGAGTACAGATCTGGGAGCCAGTAACTTTCAAATCTAGCATCTGGCATGGCTGACTTTGGATGCTGGCAAGTTATTGTGGTAGTACCCCAGTTTCTTCCTCTGTAAAACAAAGGTGGTATCTTTATCACAGTAACTTCTATTAGCATTAGCAGCAAAGCTTTAATTTCATTTTGTTTTTAACTTTTGTTTCCTATCACAATTTTACTCTATTAAACTAAGGGGAACAATCACAGAATAACATGCATTTCATTTGTCTTTTCTAATAGTAGATGCTTTGGGTAAGGTACTAGAGTTTCAGATATTTGGAATAACCTTTTTATTTACTTAGCAGAAGTGTGCACAGTTCCTACAGAACTAAATTCTATTCAGTATGTGCAGATACAGATTTGTTTTCTGTCCATCCTCAAGAAGCATGCAGCTGTAAAGCTGCTTTATACACAGATGGGTTGTGGGAAAGGTGCCTTGTTGAAACTTCACCTTTGTGGCTTTGGGAAGTTACTGGAGTTTCCTCTGTTTTTTTTAAATAAATTTAGACCTGATTTGAGGTGTGTGCATTACATTTGTTGCCACAAACTTCCACCGAAATCAACACAAGAATAACTTAAATGTATGAGTCTCAAAAGTAAAGATTCAATAGGGTGTACTGCAAAACAAAGATTTAAAGTTGTCTAAAATAATAAAAAAATGGAATCCTGTTAATGGCTGGGGCTTATTAAAAACATTTGTATCATTTAGTTTCCAGCCAGTACTTACATGTGAGCAGCATTATGTAAACTCCATTTGTACTTTTGCCAAAGCAAAGAAGATCAGTAGGTCAAACTTTTAAACTTGACCTACTTTTTTTTCATAGGTACTTCACAACAGCTCAACTTTTTCCCATTTATTTTCATGCAGTGCCATGCAGTGTGTAGGATTTTCATCTTAGGCAGGAGTTCTTCACCTCTTTCTTGAATCCTTTTCCAGCAGTGCTTGAGACCTTTGTATTTCAGAAGAATGTAACTGGAGTGACTCATGGATGAGGAAGTATATTGAACTTCACAGAGAATAAATGCTGCTGTCTATTTTAGAAACAGATACAAAATGATGTTTGTAGTATGGTGGAACAAATACGATGTGGAGGCTGTTTAATTCTTCTACAAAGTAGTTTGGGAAAACTATAAAATTATGTTTAAATTTTGTTTATACAATTCTGAATTTTAAAATAGTTTTCTTATTATCTAGTTGTAAGTTATTATTGTAATTCAGAGTGCCTATAGATTTATAATTGACAGAAGAGCCCTTATGCAGGAAAAAAGTTCTTTGATAATTTTTCAGCAATCCCCTTATATATGCTCCAGCTGCTTTGCTCAATTTCACTTTTCTTCCCCAAGCCTCTGACTGATGGAGATATACACAGATCTGAAAAACTGGAGCTATGGCCAAGAAGAGGATCTGTGCAGGGTATGTGTCTATTTTAAGGAGAAGGGAAACAAGCTAGACTAGCAAAGCACTCATATTGGCCTGATTCTCTAGGGGTCTGTATGGAATCAATGGTCATAGGTTGTATCCCTTCTCAGTGGGAAGCTTTTGGGTTTTTCCTATGATACCATATTTTATTTCCTGTCTGATGTATTGTCTTGTATACATATTTTAAATTTTCTAAGTTGAGTTGATGACAAGAGTTTGATCTCTCTTGGGTACCCTAGGAAACATCTGATTGTGATGGTTTGTCTGTGGGATGGTCTAATCCAGTAGGAAATACTTCCTGCTAAGAGTGTGAGGTTCAAAATCCACAGAGTGTGTAAAGCCTGGTTCTTGTCTTTTAGCAAAACATACTCAGTCTGTTACATCTGGGTCCTTGGGATGATCTAAAATGCTCCCTTGTGAGGGCATGGAAAGCCTCCCAGTGATTCACTGCAGTGCTCTAAGCCAGCACAACACAGTGCAATAGGCAACAGTTGGCTGCTACCCAAAAACCTCATGGTAGCTGCAGTTCTGTGCCATAAATTACAAAGCACTTTGGGATCATTAAGGATGACAGTCTCTCGAGGTGTAGTGATTAATTCCCCACTTGGATGTTTAAATACTTGTCCAGTTGAAGACAGTTCACATTAGGCCTTGAACTTACTTGATGGTGAGCAGTTCTTTGTGCCACTGTTTGCACACTGCATGGGGAGGGCTGGGCTGTCTCTGAGCTTGGTACGTCCAAGAATTTACTGATCAAATGACAGTGTTCATGGACAGTAAAGTCAGGTAGGTTATTTCTGCAGTGCTCATCATGATGCCAGCTTCCCAGTTTGTATTCTCACAGTTCTTATTCCTGGGCTTTCCTTTCTTTTGCCCAGGTTCTTGTGTGGTTTCCACTGCTCTTGCTGTGACTACTTTCTGCTATTAGCAGCAAGGTAGTTTAGTTGTATTTTAAGGAATAGATGTGGGATCAGAACAGGACAACTGATCATTCAGTGTACCTCAGAACTGCTTTGCTGTGAATACTTCAGAAGGGATGCTTTGAACCTACATTCTTTGTACGTTTCTCAAACTGATGGCATATATACTCATTTCTGCAATAAAATCTTTGTATACACAGAATTGAGAGGGAACATGTCTTCATTGCTAAGCAGAGCAAATGTACAAATAAGGAGGCATGGTTTCATCTGTGACTTCATCAGTGTGAGCTTAATGTATCAAACATTAACAAACTCTAATTGTAATGTCTTTATACCAAGGTCAAGTGAAGAAAACCCATGAAGGGTTGTCATGGGCTTCAAATTTCCTGAAGGATGGCTTTTGTATAGTAGGTAACTCGTTTGACTTGAAAATTTGCTTTGATATATTTGGTCTTCTCTATACAAAATAGAAATACTCTGAACTGAGCAATGAGAGCTATCTTTTCTCATAGACTGTAATCCAGCAATATTCCCACGGTCAGTGGCAGTGTCAGTTCCAGAACTGCAACAGTGGAAGAATCTGATTTCCTTTCTTGTAGAGCAGAAAAGGCACTGCTGCTTTCTCTGTGCCTGTTGATGGGAGGAGCATTGTAGGCATTCCATGCTGTGGGGGAAGAGAAGTCACAAGGATGAAGAAAGAACTTTTATATTTTCCTTAGGTTGAATTGCATTCTGAAATGACTTGTGCACCTAAATTAATGCATTAATGATGTGCTCTCCATCATAGAAACTCGTGGGAAGAAGCATGTTTCACTTTGTTTTTTAAACCCACACTTAATTCAATTTAAAAACTATGCAACAAGACTGTACAGGAAACCTGAAGAGAATGAAAGGCCAGGAATTTCCAATTTGGTCCCATAAATTCTTTCAGTGGAGTATTACTGGGTCACTCAGCAATTTCAAGAAGCACCCTGAAGCTTAATGCATGAAAAATGGTAGTTTTGGAAAAATGGAAGTAGCAGTTGCTGTTTCACAAACAGAAGTCTGTTGATTTATGCCCAGTGTAACCTTAAGTAGATGTTCAGTAAGATGAACTTGGTGATAAGAACAGAGGATCTCCTGGTTGTTTATATAAAATCTAAAATTAGAGTGAATGTTTCAGAATGTCAATATAACAACTGTATAAACATCTGTTAACAGATACATTCTTTGGGGCACTATATAACATTTGGTTTCTTTTCAAGAACTGTTCTGCTTGCTCAGAAAGGACTGAGTCTTGCTGTTTCAATAAAATCGTATTTTACTTCGGTGAAATGCAAATTTAACTGTTCAGGAACGGTCTGTCTTCTCTTTTTTTTTTTTTTTTTTTTTTTTTTTTCACTAGTAGAAGAGAACTCTCCAGACTCTTACAGTCTATTTTTGTAGATGCCAATTTGTGATAAGGGAGAAAGTGTTATCACCACACAGACAGCACCTGTTAATTGCCTAAATAATTCAGGCTTAAATTATGCAGGCTTCTAAAACAAGGACTTGCCTTAGCAAAAGCAATAAGAAAATATGTACTTCAGCATAAATCCTGAATATGCTTTCTGCATTCCTATTCTTCTTTGTTTTTAATGTTTTTGATGTAATGTGAACAGCAAGTAAATGCCTACATTTGAGAATTATTACTGCAGAAGAAGATTGGGGTTTGGTTTGGTTTATTTTCCAGTTTGCCTTTTATATTGGTGGGGGCTTAAAATGTAAATTACCCAGGAAACTGTGTGCCAGAAGTCCTGAAGGACAACTTGTATGTGGTTAAGCTGTATCTCAGTCTGTCTTTCAGCACATGAAGTGTTACTTTTAGATAATAAAGTCTTGGCTCTGTACCCAATCCCTATTTGAAGTGCAGTTTAACCTGTATTCCCAGTTGTTACAAGCATGTCACACAGATTTGGCAACAGTTAAAAAGCACCTTTAGGAATAAAAACTAAGGTTAAGTTTTATTTTACTTGAAATATTATTCTACTTGCAATGAAATACAGCACCTATCTGCCCAAAGAATGTTCTTCAGTTGATAAAACTGCCTTATGAAAAAAACAATTCTAGTGGACAAAGACAAGATCTTGTGTATCCCCAGCAAGTACAGTGGTGGTAACCTGTGTGTTCAAGGAAAGACTTGCAAGACCAGAAATGTGCTTAATCTTTTCCATTTTTCTAGTGGTTTTAATGAAGGATCACTTCTACCTGCAAACTTCCCTTCTCATGTCCTCATTGCTATAAATACAATCCTGCCATCAGTTATGTGATGCAAAGAAACTGCCACAATTGTTAGTACACTTGGTTTGGGATTTAAATGTTTTGTTCTTTATTTAGTGTAGTCTGTTTGTTGTACTTTCAGATAATCTGGGCCTAAAATATTCTGTCAGTAGTGAACCAAGAGAAAGTTATGCTCAGGTGTAGGCAAACATTTAAGCTCATGAGGTGTATTTAGGCTGAATGTTTGCAGAACAGACGCTGAAACTTTGCAAATGTGTTTCTAACCATATAAATGCCAAAATGCATTTCAACACTTCTCTTTTTACCTTCATCACTGGGTGATTCATGAGGCCCTGGAAGAGCCAGATCAGTGGGTGTCCTTGGAGCATGTCTGATGCAAGCCGAGATCAGTGCAAAGCACAACAGACAGAGGAAGATGATCCTTATTCCTCAATGAATTTAATTTGTTAAAATGCACAAACAGTCTTCAAGTCAGTGCCAGGACCTGAAGTCTCCCCTTACATTGAATGCCTTTGTCACTATGTTGGAGAAATTGCTTTAGACTGTAACCAGAAACATTGATACTTATTTTCTCTCCATGAATAAGAGGTAGGGTACTTTAGTTGGTGTCGTTTGGGAATTTTGGTGTATCCATCCTGATCTGCTTGAGCACATCTAATAAATTCGTAATTCAGCTAACTTGGGGAAATGATGCTTTTGGATATGCAGGAGTTAAAAATGGAGGGCTCTGAAGTTCAGTTATTGCCAGCCTGTGAACAGATCATCTTATAAGACAGCAGTGTGGAAGGTGATCTACTGCACTGAATGTCTGTGTGGTTCTGGTTGTGTTGTACCACGTGGCAAGCCCTGGTGCTGCCATTCCTGTCCCAGCCTGGCCACCTCGTGTGGCCACCTCACATCTGGCTCCTGTTGTGATGCAGCCTCAGGGACCTGCACATCACCCATAGAGCTGTGGGTGCTGAGCACTTCTCAGAAGGCTGGGGTAGGGTCGTGTGGTGTATTGAATAAAGAGGCATCATTTTACTGCTCTGTCTGAAGCCAAATATAACTAACTGTTAAAAAGAACACAAGCTCATCAGATGTTAAATGGCAGAACAGCTGTGGGTGTCATAGCTTGTGGCTTTCAGCTGAACATATGGCATAAAATGGTGTGGCTGACTCCAAAAATCACTTTTAAATATTGACACTGCCTTTGATGGTTTTTTTTCTTAGTCAGTGAATTCTGTCAATTTTGAGTAGCTCTACTTTGGTTGGAGGAAAAATGAAAATAACTGGATTCTCTGTTTGTGTTTTAAACTAAATAAAATTTTGCTTTCTTATTTTAGGAAAGTTCTGTCTTTTTTTTCCAGGCCCTTGCCACTTCAGAAACTGTAAAGATTCTAGTTACTGACAAAACTATTCTATTGTGAAAATGCTTATAGTGTTAGAAAATAAACAATCAGAAGGATGCAGCTTATTAGAGATCCTTTTAACCAACATTTAATTAATGCTGTCTTCTGAAATAGGAATGAATACCTTCTTCTGAAGGAAAGAATACCTTCAGCACAGGCAGATTTCTTGGCTCTGATATGTGAGAACACACAGCCTTTGTTGTGTTGGGGGAATTGTTCCTGCACTAGTGCCTGAGGGTAGCTCTTAGAGAGTCTGGTGGTCCATCTCAAAAAAAAAAAAATTAAACAAAAAAGAGGGGTTGCAAAATTTAAAAAACATTAAGTAAACTCAATACACAAGCAGCAGGGCATTGAAAGTTACTAGAATTCAGAAATAAACTCACTTTTTATTGGTCCAAATGTCTGCAATTTAGGCATGTCTTTGAACTAATGTATCATAATGATTGTCATCTGTAGTAATAAACTTCTAATATGTGTAAGTCTTTCCCAATAGATGGCCCCTGATTTTTTTTCTCTTTGGGAAAGGAAGAGGGAGGGAGAAGACTGTGGGTTTTGTGGAGGGGGGATTTGGTTTGCATTAGGCATGATACAAACACAGAATTGGAAAATTTTGAGGCAACTTGGCACCAGATGTTATTCAGCAGCAAGGCAGGCTTTTCTGCCTGCTGCCACAACTCTTTTGACATTGGCTTTAGACTTTAAAATTCGTAATTCTTCTCTTTAAAAGTCGGTAAGATTTCTAAGGAGTGCCAAAAATGGTACCTAATAACTTCCATTTTCTGGAAATTAGATTGTTAAATATAATTAAAGTGGTAGGTTCCTCATAGCTAACATAAGCTGTGTCTGAAGCCAGAGATGTTACCTCACCTATTTGAATATTTTTGCAAATACTTTGTTCCTGAAGCAAGTAAACATCCTTTATATCTCTAGAGCAAGAAGGATGATGCATTTCAAAGTTGATTTGAAAGGAAGAGACCATCAGATTTGAGAGAAGGGGATAAATGGATTAGAAAAGAAATAACGGATTGTATAATGTAATCTTACAAGGACTCTTACTACAAGGCTCTTAAAAGAGGCCCTCTAGATATAGCAGGGACTTGTTAAGTAAATTTAGATCTGTATTAACAACTGACTTTTTAATATTGTATAAATATTTTTTAGCTATTTGCTTCATATTGATAGAAATCCAGTGAGTGTGTGACTTGATCTTGCATTGGGCTTTCTTCAAAGTGAGAAACTCCAAAGCTTTTTTCCCAGGGTTCTGATACCTGTTAGATAATTGGAGAGACAAATTGGAGTGAAGGCCAAAAGCATAAGATTTGGCATACCAAAGGCAGGCAAGATAATTTATAATCAGTTGTTCTGAACTATTCTATGTTCCGTGCCTTTGCAACTGAACCTCTCTTTTTCTTTTCAACCTTCCTGTAAACCATCCTTTAACATTTATAAACCTTGTTTTAGTGAGTCTTGGTTTCCTGTTAATCTACTACCTGAACAATGTACTGGAACATCCGCAGTGAAAGAATCAATCTGTTCTGCTACATCCTGAATACTGTACTTGCATGGTAACCTCAACGTTATTTTAGCAGCATAAGTGCTAAAGAGCATCTACTCAGACTACCTCCATTCCTCACAAAGAATTAATTATTTTTGTAAGAGCTGTACCAGGCATTGTATACTCATACTTGATTAGAGACTGGCAGTTGATATTATCCTATATTTTGATTCTTTTATATACCCTTTATACCTGTCTAGGTAAAACTCAGTTGCTGTGTTGTCCTACAATGACTGAAGCACAAATGTGGAAGGCAAGGTGTTCAGCTTGCTTATAGTTACTTACTTGCAGTTAATTATGTGTCTGTGCTGTTTTAAAAAATGCTCTGATATGATGCTATTTGAGACTGTAAACTTTTAAAGATTGCTTTAGTGGGTCAAGGTTGAAAATTGAGATGAGGACTATAATTTACAAGGCTAAAACTCTGAAAAGTTGTAGATACAGAGCTATTCTGTGAGCTATGTCTGTGGACCTCGTTCACTGGGACCTGACATCCAGAGACCCCATGATTCTGTTTGACTCTTACAACATGGGCCTTGCCATCCAGGATCTGCTGGTCTTCCCCAGCATTGTTAGTTCTTTTTTCCTCTTTGGTTTTGCAAACCAGCAGGATGTTGTTATTTTTATCCCCTTCACACCAGAGGTGGTGCTTATCCTACAAAAGCGTAACTTTTCCCCTAACCTTCTGCATTGCTTATTCTGAGCATGGCTAATCTCATAAGAGGGTACAGGGCCTGATTTCTAATAGAGTTTTGCACTGGAATAAGTAGAATTAACTGTATGGAGTACCTCCAAGACTGTGGTAGGGAATGATCAGTACTGTCAGTTCCCTGGATTTTGGGAAAGGCAGAAGGGAGAGCCCTCTGTTTCCAAGGAACTACTACCTAGACTATAGATTCATAGAAGTTTTGCACAAAACAAAGCACATATAAATAAACCTAAAGAAGTCATTCTCTCTTCCCCTTTTGTATAGCAGCATCACTTCAAGTGCCTGTTGCAGGAAAATAAATTCCATATGTAAGAATGGGAAACATCCCACTTCAACTGCCAAATTCCTTTGATGACTTTGAAAATCTTCTTCTTGGAACTCCCTCCTCCTTGTTTCCTGTATGGGTAGGTGCATTGGAACTATTCTTTCCATGCTGTGTTGTTTTGTTCCTCTCAGAAATGCCTCGGCTACACTTTGCTTACATTGAAAGCAGTCTTCTGTCACAAAACTTGGTTGCAGGCAAGGAGCAGGAAATATGTTAAAGGCAAGCTGGCCAATGACAACTTGATGGTTATCTTTAACACTGGTGCATAGAATTAGCCTGCCATGACCAAATCACTGTGTTTTCTTTAGGCTTTTCAAGTTTCCACTTGGGTTGGCAGCAAGCTACAGCTTTGCTCATTACTGGAGCCTATTGCTCTTAAGTGGACCTACATCTTTTCCCATTCAAGTTTATCAGCTGAATAGAACTTAAAAATTTTCCAAAACCAAGCTGTCCTTGAGAGGACAGTAAGAGTTACAGAGAATGGCTTAACTGAGCTGCCCTTAACTTCACATATGTCATTCTCTGGCATGTGACTGTTACCTAACAGCAGCAATGAATGTTTTAGTGTGCCCGAATAACAGAGCTTCATGTACTGTGCTCATTACTAAAACATAAAACTTAGCAGTGTCCTTGCCACACTGTCAGTGCTCTTAAGATTTATGTCACCAGCACCTCATTAAGAAACCTAAACTGTGCTTTTCACTTAGCAAATACAGTTTAACTAATCCACAGTACACTAAAGGAAAGTATCTCTTTTGAGCAGAAACTGTCAGACTGTGCCAGTGACAACTGGCATTTCCAGCAGCACCAGGACAATTTCATCCTGTCATCATCAATCTCTCCATCTCATCAGGACAATGAGGGAGGAAGAGCAGGTGGTTCTCTGTGGGCAGTTCCATGTTTTAACCCCCTCATAAGGTATATTGGCCTGCAATACTTACTTAGTTTTAGTATTGAGCATTTTGCTAAGGATGTGGTTGATGTATGGGAGGTAGAAGTAAGGAAGCTGTTGTCAAGGAATATAAGGGGTTGCAGATGCATTTAAATCCAAAAAAGAGCATTTTGTCTAAAATGATGGTAAAGATTAAAGTCATTTTCAAGTTGGGACAGTAGGGGAGTGCAGAGGAGGAGCAGGTACCCCAGGCTGAGCAAGAGCAGTTCTGAGGGTTTGTGCCTTGGAGGTTCATGTGCCAGCAGAGCTGCTGAGCTCTAGGACCTTCTAACATTTGAGCCCCACCTCATTCACTGCATCTTGCTTTTACCACATTAGTTGTTTCTTGTGCTGTGGTAAGCTCGTCGTGGCAGTGGCACCTCTCCTGTGTCCATCTGTCACACTTGATCCTGCATGTCCTGGCACTCAGATAACAGATGAACAGTGAACATCTGAGTGGCCATTACTATGCTGCTGCTTTCCAGCCGTGCTATTGCTGTGCCACTTTTAATAATTCACAAGTGATGTAGAGGAGGGGGAGTTAAAGGGCTGCAGCAATCTTTGTTTCTCTCTGTAGGGTGTGATTCCTCCTTGGTGGCTCTGTAGTTACCAGGGAAACAGGAGAGGGATGGCAGAGCACCGCGGGGCTGGAGTGGGACTTGGGGGTCGGCTCCCTGGCAGCTGCATGTCTGCACCAGGGGGAAAATGAGGGCTTGCCTTTCCTTGGATTGGTGCCTTTCCCCCTCTTTTCCTCAATGGTTTTGTGAAACTTAATTGTTAAATAGGTGATGCTCCCCAGCGTTGGTGTGTTTGTTGAAGAGCCTTTTTGTCATTGACTAATAAAAATATGCAGTGTTGAAAAATGAGCATTACTGGTGGTTTTGAGGAGTTGGATGATCACAAAATCTTTCTCTGAAATTAACTGGAGCCCTGGTTATACACAGGTTGTTATTACTGAGAGGTTTTATAATATGTTAGAAATGCTTTGGCACTTCAGGGAATAGATTTACTGGAAAAGACTAAGGACCACTTCAGTAAGGACCATTTACTCAGTGCAGCATTCTCTGATTTGATAAAGGTCGAATTTCATTTTAATAATTAGCATATCTATCGTAATCACCTCTTGCTCTAGCTGTGCTGACCTGAATAATGGCAGTCTCGAAAGCTCTGGGGACAGAGGCAGGTGGGAGCAGGGGAGCAGCCCCTGCACCTCGGGGTTGTCACTGTGGCTCCCAGGGCTGAGCTGTGCGGGCAGGGGGAGGTGGCTGGGCAGCTGTGTTTGCTCCACTGCAGATGTTTAGCGCTGGATCCATCTTTCAGCTGCTTAATCTACTGGCATTAGCTGGGCTGTTTGTTCCATACCTGTGTTAGGTGCTTAGATTTTCAGCAATTATTCTGAAGTAGTTCTGAGAGAACGACTTAAAACCTTTTACTTACAGATCTCGATGGAACTCGGTGATTGGTTTGAGATGAGCTGTTGAGCTGTTCTCTAACTACAGGCAGAAGGACTCTCTGCAATTTCATATCCCTGTCCCTCTTTTCATTGATAGACTAGATAAGAGGAAACAAAATTTTCTATAACAAGTTTGTTTGCAGCTCCCTGGAAACTGTTTGGTTGATTGCTTCAGAATGGGACCAACAGAAAAAAATAACATATAAACATGCTCTTCTTTTGAATTTCATGGCAAATGAATACTGTTTTGCCACACCAGAGACTTCTTTTGAAGTCTGAATTCAACAGATTTGTCACTATGGAATGAACCCTGAGGTTTCATTTCCTTGTGCCCAGTTTATGCACACAACTGAGGTATTCCTGTGTAGTCAACTTGAACTTTAACTGAATTTATGAGTGCATAATGAGGTTGATTTTCCACTTACCTTTGTGAAACCTTCAGAAATGGTACACAGACCTCTTGCCCTCCATTTGGCTCCCTAGAGGCTGCACACTCAAGGTTCAAAATCTTAAATATGGAGTATATCTACTTCAGATTTGTAACCCATAAAGCAGAGTTAAGAAGAAATACTGTGTACATGCTAACAAGATCTTAACCATAAAGCTCAGTATATTTCCTTAAAAATGTCAGATTCTGAAATTTAATTGCTGACACTTTAAAACTCTGATTTAAAAAAAACAAAAACAAAACAAAACAACCCACTAGAGTGAAACAATACACTTGGGAACCAGAAGTGATGTTTAGGAAGTCATCCTATGAATAGTTTCTTGCAACTATCTGTGTGTATTAAGAAGGAATGATACTGTGGTACTCCCAATTCAGAGATATTTTTCTCATTTACTTTATTTTCAGTTCTGGGTTTTTTTATTTGGGTGTGTTGTGGTTTGTCTTTGGTTTTTTTTTAGTCACCTTTGGGAGTAGTAGATGTTGATAGTAAGAGAAATTGCATTAAAAATAGTAGTTCAAGATGGACTTTTCTGTTTCCTCTAGATATGGCACTTCTGGGCTTAGCTTTGGTTCTCTCTGAATCTGACATGGTAAATGTGCACTTGTTAATTGAAAAGTATCTTTAATATAAACTGCAAATTGCATCTACAAAATGAAATAGTTGTCTCTCGCTAATATGTGCTCATCTACAGCAGCTGTTTTTCAGTTTCAGTTAAGACACAAAATGGAAACAAGTTCAGCAGAGTGACTCTTATCACTGCTACTTTCTCCAAAGTTAAAAATGCACTAAATTATTGCCACTGAAGTCAGGAGAGGTCTTTGAATTCAGAAAACATCTATTGAGTGTATGATGTCATTTTTATGAAGTCATTCTTTGATTAGAATTGCAGTTTAGAAAAAACTGACTTCTGCTGTAAGGATAGTAAAATTGTTGTTGAATCCTGGTCTTGCAGAGTGATTTGGATTAATTTCCTGTCCTATGATGCTGCAGTGAATAGCCTCTTTATCCCCAAACTGCAGGAAACTGCTCAGTGTTTTGTACGAGGTTCTGCAGTGTGTGTGTGTTCCAGGGAGCTTGACTTTTAAGGACACAGGCACATCTCCCCTCTGCTCCAGCAGCTGATGTGCAATGAAAACATTGCAAGTTATGGAAGAGAAGCAGTTCATGTAAAACTGTACAGTGCAGGTGTGGAGCTGGGCAGGATTGCTTGTGTAACCCTGGCTCAGGTTTATGTGAGCCTGGTGCACAGCAATGATGTGATGCTGTGTATCTGGAGTGGAAAATGCCAACTTTATTGGTTTTGTAATTGTTCAGTTTTTAGCTGAAACTTCATCCCTGAATCTTTCAGTCGATGGATGTGTAATTAAAAGGATATATTTGGATAAGACTGAAATTTTGTAGCCTAAACAAATGTTGCAAGAATACTTCAACAGAACTGATTCAGTAATGGTTTCACATTTGGTTCTTCTAATCCCCTGGGATATGAAGCAGTACATTTAATAAAACTATAAACACCTAATAAAACATGATATGCTGCCTCCTAACCCAACAATTCTAAGCTCAGAAGCTGATTCTGCTGGTAGTCATTGCTGAGGTGTGAGCAGACAGGACCTGTAGAAATTGGCTCCAGGGTGCCAGAAGGTGCATGGTAGGACTGGTTATTCTTTTGACTATTGGCTTTCTCCTTTTTTAAATGCTTTTTCTTTCCTCATAAAAGAGACTAGAAAGTATGACAGATGTTTCTCCCTCCAAAGGAGATACTAAACCTAAGCTTCCCAGTCTTACTGTAATTGTGTCTAAGTTATACTCTTTTTATTTGAAACAGGTCAACTGAAACAATATTTACTTCAAGTAATTTGTGGAGAAAGATGTTGACTCTAATGCTGTCCACTGTTAGGTTTTGTTCCTAGTATAGATAAAGGATAATTGTGATTATTTAGGATAACAGTTCAGAAGAAAGGACAAAATTGAGAAATCTAGAACTTAATATTTAAGAAACACTGGAAGAAATGGATCTTAAGCTTGCAAGTTAAATTGGGGTTAGAAAGATAACTTCATTATTAAAGCTCACTAAAAGCTTCTTTATGAGTCTCAAAATCACTGACTGAAAAGATATTATTATTATTATTATTATTATTATTATTAAACAGAAAAAACCATAATTTTGATTAAATCTTCATGGCTCCTGTACCAATCTTATCCTTTTTCTAGGGTCTTTTGGATAGATCTTTTGTGTAGATATCCCAGTTTCTGTGTATAGTAACTCTTGCTAGTAATCAAAAGGATTGATCAGTCTTGCATGGAGGGACTCTTTTTAATGAGTTACTGTCAAGAAGTGGGTGTTTTTTTAATGTTTTAAAAATCATACATGAATCAAATGCAGTTTCTGCTGCAAGAGTCAGAGGCTTAAAGCCATATGCACAGATGAGGGAGAAAGATATTAGACAATTAAAGGCATTTTAGAGCATACAACTTGTTTTCTTAGACTATAAAAGTACTTCATCTTGCACAGATGAGGGAGTGATCCTCTATGCAAGTCAGCTACCACATTAGCAGATATTGGCAGGCTTTATTACAAGTGCTTTATCCCTTTGATTAGACCTTGATTGCCACTCAGGAACCAGATAGAGCTTGCAGCCATCTCACTTCAGCTTGTGCAAGCGTGTGATGAAGGAACATGAAGATAGATGTTTATAGCATAGCCCCCCATCCTTCCTCCGTGTTTGAAAGGCTTACTAAGGTTCATCAAAGAGAGAATCCCTTACTTTGGGACCATTCTGAGCTGTGGTTTGCAATTGAGCGCCCCTCAGAGAGGATTTTGAAAGTTTACTTGCCTCTCTGCTGTGTATTTTCAGGTGCTCTCACAGTTGGCCTTGTGCGACAGTGTCAAACCATCCATGGACGTGACAGGACCTGTATTCCTCCACGGCTGCCTCCCGAGTGGGTCACTACGTTATTTTTCATCATAATGGGAATCATTTCACTAACTGTCACATGTGGTTTGCTGGTGGCTTCCCACTGGCGAAGAGAAGCTACTAAGTATGCCCGCTGGATAGCTTTCACTGGAAGTAAGTGACCTCAACTGCACAGTTGACCTGTATGCAGGGTAAACTGGTGGAGTCTGAAATAACACCATAGTGTTGGAAAGGAGCAAGGGCTTAGGGCTCCTGCTATGCAAAACATTCCTTCTCTTTGAATACCACATCTGAGGGAAAAGTAAGTCTTCAGAAATAAAGGGGTTGGTGTCTTTAGTGACTGTAATTGAGAGGGAATAATGGTGTGAAAGAAAGGAAGGCCTGATCCCTTTACCTTCCTTGGGCAGTGCCATTAATTGACCAAAGAAAATGAGCAGGGATAGAAGAGGCCAGTCCTGACTTAAGTGGCTGTAGTATTTCATACTTCCCCACTCCCATGTAGCCAGGACTTAATCATAGTAGCTTGCAATTACTGAAAATTCCCTCTCTGAGGCAGAAGAGGCAGTTGGTACATCTGAGCTAACCTGTCCCTTACTCAGGTGTCTTGTGAATACCTCCTTCGGCCTCGAGGCTGGTTCAGTTCTGCTTCATGCTCACAGCAGCTGCTTTATTCAGAGTGTCTGCATCCTAATTGCCTATGCAGGAGGATTGCCCACTGCAGAGCATCTGCTGTGCTTCACAGCACCAAGACTTCTGCTTCCAGCAGTGACCTGCAGCCGTGCTTTAGCTGGAGGGAGGAGCACCAGTGCTTTTCTGCCTCCCTTCACAGTGCTCTGCATGAGCACCAGTGTAACTCCTCCCAGCCGAGCCTTCTCCAGCAGCCCTGTGTTTGCACACAGGGAAACATATCCTATGGCTACTTCAGTGCAAAGAAAAAAACAGGTACATGAGCAAGGAGAATAACTTTCAAACTTCCTTTTCTTGGTGTGTGTTACAGGCTTAGCCCAAGTGTGAAATGGTGCCTTAATGGTGGGGATGACAGCATGAAAAAACTCAAAACCTGAGGGCTTTTAAATTGACTTGAATTATGACAAACCACTAAAGGTAGTGTGAACACTAACTAGAAAATGCAAGTTTGTGGTATACATGGGCATAAATAAAGTTTAATGGAACTCTGTGACATCTAATGATATCTAATACAAGTTAGATTTAACCTTGGTTTTGGGAAGGGAATAATACTAAAAAGTGCTCAGCTTCAACAAAGGTACTTCACTGAGGCACTTGAACAATCAAAGCCATCTTTCTGACAACGTTGCTACACAGCATATTAAATTAATAGTGCAGCTCTTGCAGACAATGGAGCTATTGAAATGCTGTATCCATTGTGATTGACTTGCATTTATTTTCCGGTGAATGATTAAAATAGCAGACCTGAGTATTACTGAATATTCCATCCCAACTTTTCCAGTGCACCTGTTTATCTGTACATGTTTCATGTGTATCTAATATATGCATGAGTAAGGGGGGGTTAAAATAAAAATGCTGTATAAAATTAAAATGTTGACAGTGAGCTGGAGTCAAAGCTCTTGGGTAAAAGAGGGGAGTTTGAGTTCTAGATATCAATGTTTTTCTTTAATATCTCAAATCATCACATCCCTGCAGCTTTAGTTTTCTACAGCTGTGATGATTAGTTCAGCCAAAAGTGTGGTACCCTAAAGCTTTTTTGGTTTGGGTTTTTTCTCTAGAGATTTCTTCAGACTTGCAACAAATTCATTATTAGATGTCTCAGTATAGAAGGACATTTTTATTTCAGCACTTGTCTTCTTGGTATGAGATGTTTAATAATGAAACACACTAATTTGTTCTTTTGCAAGTCAGAAGTATTCATAATTCTATTAAGATATGATCTCTGCGTTGCTGAAATTATAAAATTCAATGTCTTAGGTATTCATCTCCAATACATACAACTCTGTGACCTTTGCATTCCTGTTATCAAAGATGATGAGGAATTTTATCTCTGAACTCACTTGTTAGGAAAATTAATTTTGAAAAATAGAATTAATGGAAAGAAGAATTCTAGATTTTTCATAAAGTTGTTGAGAGTGACTTCTGTGGTTTGTTGGATGCAAGACAAATTAGTAACCTATTTGTAGGTTAGTATCAGGAAATATGCAGCCATGTGGAATCAACTTGGAATACCTAGAGCAGATCCTTCCTGTGAAGTGCCTGTGCTGTTTAGATGAAAACGTGTAACTCATTAGAAGGGGGTAGGGAAGACTTCATATTTGTATTGCATCTCATCTGCAAGTGATTTCAAGACTCAGTGGGCTTTGCAGGCTGCTAGCAGATATTCTTCTCACAGAACTCTCTGAACACAACTCAGGACATGCTATCCAGGGCAGGCAGGGAAGTCTGCTGGGGCTTCCAAGGGAAGCTCTGGGACTGGCAGCTCCATTCCTTCAAATGCAAGAGAGTGTGGAGTAAATATCTGAGGCAAAGGAATCCTTTTGCTCAGTCGTTTCCTTACAACTCTGAGGACAGCAAGGAAAGCTTGGTAAGAGGTCACTTTTGCCTAGTTCATGCTGGAATTTATATATAGTTGTATAACTTCTATTTTTCATGGAATTTTTGGTTGTAATCTTGTCATCTTGGATGACTCTAGGTGTTTTCAAGTACATACCTAGAGGCAATTTTTTTCATCTGCATACCTATAAATATGGCTTTTTGCTGAGAGTGGTCTTGTTTATCTTGTTTAGCTAAGAGACATAAAGAAGACAGAAGTTTAATCTGTCAGTTCTCTTTCTTCTGTATACTTCTGAAGGGATACACCCCAGAGGGTATTTACAAGCATAGCAGTTGCCTCGTTCCCCAGTTGTTGGTGGGTTTACTGCACAGAAACTTATCCTTCTGATGTCTCTGCAAACAGCTTTGTGGAGAGGAGAGATACTGCTGTCCTCCAGGTCACACTGCATGAGACAATAGTCTCATACAGGTCAATGTGAAGGTTTTCCTTCATTTTTTGTAGAGAAGAGTCTTTCAGGAATCAGTGTTCCTACTAATGAGTTAGGTATTGTCACTCTGGGTATAGATACCATCAAAACTATCACTGGTGTTTCAGCAGTACCACATTCATACCATGTAATAATGGAGAGTAGGTTCCTTGTTGGTGTTCTCTGTGCACTGTCCAGGTTTTGTGTGATTCTTCAATGAACAGTGTTACAAACCCAGAGCTTTGCCTCGTGTGCAGGTAGCAAGCAAAGCTCTGATCAGCTGTTCCTTTGCTTATATACCAGAACTACCTTTTGCCATCCCAGCTTCTCTACCATCTCATCACTAGTTAGTTATACTGGGCCATAGTGACACAAGTTGGTAGCCAAAACGTGACCTGGCTTTGGTATTTTTCCACATCTCTGTCACTGCTCCTATTTTGTTACCTCTGCTTCAGATTTATGTAACTCTCTTGCCTTTTCAGGGTGCTTGTTTTCTATCTTCCAATTGGTAAGATAGGATGTGGTGAAGGTGTGGAAATCTCAAATATGGTCATACTCATGGTCCTTCAGGCAGATCCTGTTAAGTTCTGTAAATAGAAACAATGTCCAGAGCTTATTCCCCATGGAGGCCACATAGGTGATCTCATGTATGTTACTGCAATTTTGGCTATTGCAGGAATTCAGAGCTCCCTCAAGATCTGTTTACATCGTACAGATCCAGGTCTCTTACCATCTGCTGCAACTAGAAAGGGAATTAATTCTGTGTCTGCTACTACTGAATGAGGTGCTTCTCTGAAATGTGTCAAGGGAGAACATGCTAGACAGAAAAATTGTACTTCTGCCTTTTTCTCAGCAGTTACCAGAGAGTCTGGATTTGGTTTGGGGTTTTTTTTGTGAGGATTTAAAAGTTCATGAGCAATAACGGGCTGCTTTTTGGAATGCAAGTGAAAATGGAGCAGGATAATCACATCCTTAACTAACAGTATCTATCCTGTGAATGTCTGTCTCTGGTGTTCCCCAGTGAATAAAGTGCTTCTTGAGTTATTAAAGATTTGTACCCGGTGCTGCTTTCTATGTTATGTGTCTCTACAGAAGCAAGCAGATATTACAGTGAGCCCTCTAAAGACTAAACCTTTTTTGAAGACCAGATTTCTTTTCAAGTTGTCATTAGAGACTCAAAACAATTTCAAGCTGAAGAATTACAAGAACTAGTTGAGTTTTTTGACAGCCACCATTCAGATGCAGACTAGAAAGCTCTTCTATGCTTACATAGAGCTGCTCAAAAAACACATACCTATGCTTTCCTCAGATGGACTCAGATGTTTGAGATACAATTAAAATAAGGAAGCATTTTTTAAGGATTAGATTGTGTAATGTGGAATTTCATGGACCAATAATTGTATAAATTAAAACTTTCTTCGTTGTTTAATGTCTAACGTCTGGTGTCTGGGTCTTTGGTTCTGTTCCAATAGATGGCCTAACGAGGTGGCACTGAGCAGGAATGTGGCAGCTGTGCAGTTGCCAGATGTTTTCTGGTTGTGCTCTTTCCCTTCCCCTTTGAAGAATCACCCGGCGGTGCGGGCACAGTGCGAGTGAGACACGAGCCCCCTCCAGTGGAACATCTGGGTTTTCCTGCTCGGCACTGGCAGCCGAAGGAATGATCCTGGTGCCGGCTGCTCTTGGCTTAAGGTGTTGTGAAAGCTGCTTTATGTGTTGTGGAAGGCAAGGAGCAGCTGATGTTCTGATGTGGATTATGGTTTATGAAAGCATCATTCTTTGTTTATGCCCAGGTCCTTCTTGGACACTCTCTGAATTCAGATTCATCATGCCCAGTATCTTCTAGAATATGAGTGTTTTTTCCTCAAAGCTGAGGCCTGTGCTATGGAAATCATAAGCACTAATATATAAAATACGTTGCTAAACTGTTCGTCTTGGATATACATGGAGTCATTAAAATATTAGTTTAGTGTGGGCACTGTAGCTGGATAAACTGGAGCATCTCTATTCAGTGAGGAAGGGCAGTAGTGAAGCTACATTAAAAAATATTGATGCTGCTCCAGCCGATTGTTTCCTCATTTGTAAAGACTAGAAACTTGTTCTGTGATGCCAAAGGGGACAGGCAAGCTCCTGACTTTATTTCACATACCTTGGAAACAAAAGCTGCAGCACGTCTTGCAGGGGAGCTGGTGATTAAGGTGATGGCTGTTAGTGTTGCCAGTGTTTTTTGATGTTGCTTGTTTGACTTATAAGGAGGCTCAAGTAGGGAACAGCATCCCCAGGGTTTCCCCTTGCAGTGGTGGAGAACAGGAGGAGACAAGGACAGCACCCGTGTCCCTTATTAACAAACTAAAAGCAGCAGCCTGTGTTAACTAGAGAAAGCTGAAAAAATCAGCGTATGATGCACTTTGTTCAGGCAGGAGCATTGTCACTTGGCTTGAATTTTCTTTTTTGTGTGTGTTAGAGGATGTTGGTATGTGGATTTGTGGGGCTGGTGAGAGAACAGAGCAGGTTCACCTCCTCTCTCCCCCCAGATCTAATTAGATTTAGTTGAATTATAGGTATTGTGTGCCGTGTTCCACTCACAATAAATAATGTCTGAAATGACACTGACATACATAGAAATGAAATAAGAGCAAAGCACTAAGACTTGACTGAACTAGTAGAATCAGATAAAATTCTGTGTTATATTCTGATTTTAAAACCCCATTGTATATTCTTGCATATACAATCAAACCAGTTCAAAAGCTAATGCTTTTTGTTGTGAAGATTATCTTGCCTCTCAGAGGAGCCATATTTAGAAGTCATTCCCTTGACTGAGACAGTAGAGCCTGCACAGCTACATTGAAACTAAACAGGCTTAGTTTTCCAAAGGTGTGCTACAGAAACTCTGAAGTTGTCCAGGAAACAACACTGAATGTTCTCTCCTGGATTTGATCAGGGTATTGAAACGTGCTGTGAGGAATCTTGGCTACTATTGATACTTGAAGGCCTGTGAAATCTGTAATGTAATTCTTTAACAGGAGTTCTGTATTTCTTGTACTTTCACACAGTCATTTGCAAGAACAAAACATAAACGTAAGTTTGAAGTGAAGCCCTCATTGCTTGATCACTTTGTTCACAGAGTCTGAATTTAGTTTTTCACTACGAAGCTTGAATTAAACTGAATTGGAAAACTTCCATTTCATTGTATTACAATGGGAAATTCTAAGGATATTTCATTATCTAAGGAAACATTCATATAACGCTAGGAAACTGGTATCTTTTCATCTTAAAAGAAACTGTAATGACAATCTGAGCGTTTTCTATTTTTAGCAAAGCTTTTACAGAAAATAAATGTGTGAAGAATGGGAGAGGGCAACTAGAGTTGAAAAAAGACAACTGATAATAGAAAAAGTTTCTTCAGTGTTGAATGTTACTTTATCTTGACTGGGCAAAATGACTCTAAAATAACTGGAGAAGAAATGACTGAACTTTGAGATGGTGATAGAAGTATATCTACCAATTTTTATTCTGTAAAGAGGATTCATGATCTAGTGAGCAGAACTGAAATTACAGTCAAAATTGAGGACTTTTAGTCTTTCTTGGAAGTAGATGAGGGATGTTTTGAAAGTATCATAAAGCCTACTGAGTAATTTCAAGCAAGTTATGAGCTCAGATAGCTCTGATCTCAGCTCTTCAGTTCAGTCAGGATATTTTGCTTGTTTTTCAGGAGTGCTCTGTGAACAGGTAAATATTTTCACTTTAACACAGCAGTGACTGTTTTTTTCTTTTCTCTTTTCTTTGCAGTGATTCTATTCTGTATGGCAGCCCTAATATTTCCAATAGGATTTTACATCAATGAAGTTGGAGGTCAACCATATAAATTACCCAATAACACAGTGGTTGGGTCTTCGTATGTACTGTTTGTCTTATCCATTTTCTTTACAATAGTGGGACTTCTATTTGCTGGCAAAGTTTGTTTACCTGGCTGATGAATGTCTGGACTACAGGACTTTATTTTGGAAAAGAGCAAGACATCAGAATTGCATTCTCAGGAGGATGCCTAAATCACACTATCAAACACTGACTGAAAAGAGGAATGCTTTGACTTGTTCTCACTATGCACTTTGGATGAAAAAAAGGAGAGCCTTTCCCATAACCAAATACAGACCACGTTGACTAATCTCCTGAGCATACTTCAATGCAGTCAGGTCTGCACTGTGATAGGAACTAGTGAAGAATGCTTTACACTGAGAAGCATAACGCCCCATGTTACTGGACTGCTCCTGTTTTTAACGTCTAACAATTTGGAAGTCAAAATATTTATGAACTTTGTGGTGGACCAGAGGGTTGCAGAGGAATTCAAGTGAGGCTGGCCTCGCTGTTTAGGAGATTAGTGTTTTACATCTTCCTTCTGATGAGCAAAGCCTTTGGCACCAATGTGGATCAATCTTGCATTACTGCACCAAGAAGCCAATAGATCAAAACATGTTCTCTCAATGTATGTAACAGCAGAAACACATACATCCCCTGCTCCCCCATAAGCTCTAGGAAACACTAAGGAACATTTTAGAGGGGGATTTCGTCCTTATATTTATATAAATATATATATAAATATATATATATTTTGCTGATGCAGTATACAGTGTGTGTGTATGTGTGTGTGTGTGTATATACACATATGTATATATATGTATATACACACAAATGATTCCTGGAAAAGAACTCAGAATGCTTTGCTAGCAAAACACTGTGGTGTGCAAAACTAGAACTCAATAGAAAAAAGCCATTTTTCTGAAGGCCACATAGCTGAGAGTCTTCAGTTTACCTCATTCTTTGTAGCAGCCCTTGATTTTAACAGTTTTTTGTAATAGGTACAAACGATCCCATGCCTTTCTAGGTGCAATTTTAAGTTAAGCTAAAATTCTTTTTATGGTAATTTATTTGTATATGAGGGTAGAAGGTGAGATCATGTCATACCTTAAAATCCTAATTTTGGGAAACTGACACTATTTACATTATTAGCAACTGTTGTACAGAAAATCTCTTTTTCTACTGCATTGTTACATTAGCATTCATACATGTTCAAGCACAGCATTTTACCATAGGTAAACATTTCTTTAGCACATATAAAATGCAATGTTTAAAGTAATGCAAACACTATCCCACTGCAAAGATGGATGAACTTAGTTTCAGCTGAGTATTAATTCATCTTTGCCAGAAAAATGAGCAATATAATTAAAAATGTATGCCTTGTTTACTAAAGTTGTTATTTTAAATGTAGATTTAATGGCTACCCAAATTTGGAGTAAATATTCCTCACTAAAAGTAGTTTTATTTTTCAACACAAGGATAAATCATTGAATCCACAGACATCTTGATTCACTACTAGGTTGGTGTTCCAAGGGAAGCTGCCTGCACTATCAGTATTTGTTTTCCAGTTAACACATAGTTTACCTGAGATTCATTCTGAAAACAAAAAAAATGTCTGTTTTGAGCACTGTTTCATTGAGCTTACTATAGGAACTGCATTAATGAATAGACAGCCATTTTAGGATGAGATTTATGTTAAAATAAAATCAGCAGTTTCTAAAATAATCACTTACCAGTAAGCTGGAGTGTTCAAAAAATTAGTTTGCACAATTATTTTAAACTCTGTGCCATTCAGACCTTAGTGGGTCCCTGCCTTTCTCCATCTCTTCCCTCTCCCCCACCAAAGTATTTTAAAGGCCATTTGTGATGTCATGACAAAAAGGCCATTTGTTGATGTATATTTTCTTTTGAAGTTTTTGACCAAACTTGCCACTTGAATGGTTTCTAAGTATTTTTTTTTCCAGTCAGGTCATTCACAGGTAGAATGGAGTGTTTATGGATCACTAAATTTTTCCAAAGTGTACTGATCTGTAAATACGGCCAAGCACTTACTTGGAAGTCACAGTTTAAATATAATTTGCTTCCTAATTTAAGTCTTCATCTTAATCCATGCCCATCTGCATGGGCAGTCTGAGGCCCCTAGTGATATAGTGGTGGAGGTAAAAGGCAGGGTTCAGCTGCTTGATATGTGTCAAAAATTTGGTGTTATCACTGCTCTCCTAAAACATTCACTAAAACTTGGATTATAAATTATGTTTTCAGAAATGTTACACTTGTAAATAGTTTGAGATTATTGTAACTGGAACATAGCTGGGGGGTGGGGAGAGTTTCTCAGCTGCTAAGATTTTTTTCCCCTTCCCACCCCTTCAACTTACTTATTTCAGTTATTGTAACATCATGTGGATTTAGGCTTTGATTAAATGGATCATAATAATAATTAAAATCAAACAAAACAAAAACACTTCTCATGGAGCTTATCCAGACTGTGTTTGGCTGACTGGAAATTGATCTGATCTGCCAGTGCTATTGCTATGAATTATTAAGTGTTAGCAAAGGTTTAACAAATAGATTTATTAGATACTTGAGCATTTCAAGTCCAGAAATAGATGCGGCCAGATGCATTTAGACAAACCCAACCCAGTAATTGAAGAGACAGCTGTCAACAGTTGCTTTTAATAAGGTCACTAAGTACTATATAGTACAGTATTAATTTATAGCAGAAAATCATATCTTGTAAACTGTATATAAAACACTGTTTTATGGTGCAATCATTTGTCAAACTTATGTCTGTTACTTTTGTTTTAAAGTTGTGTGCATTCTTTTCATACCTAAGAGCATCACTGTAAAATCTGCTGAAGACTATTTATAGGTTTTATTTGCACAAGGTTTTCTTTTGAACTACAGGAAGTTCGTATTGAACATGCCTAAACATCTGTAGACTTTTTCAGTTCATGAAAAGCAAATGTTTCCATATGAATCTTCTCCAAAGGTAATCCCATATTTGTGTTGAGTGTTTACATAAACTTTTCTGATTCTGCCAGCCATTATTTTTTAACTTTTTGAAGGACAGCTCATTTCATACATGACTAGAGAATTCCATTTATTCTTTTGCTTCTAAATCCTCCCAAAGGTTTGATGCCCCATCATAATGTAATTTGTGCACACTTTATCATTTATTTGGCTAACAAAACGTAAGATTGGAAACTGACAATACTTTCAGAAGGAAAAACTAATAAATTTGTCTGTATAAATCTTATCATTGAGCTCAGCTGAAAATAATCTTCTGGAAGCTGTTAGGCTTAAACCTGGGGAGGGTGTGCTTCCCAGCACACACCAGCCTGACCATTTACCGTGGTTTTCCCGCTGTTAACGCAGCTGGAGAGCGATGCCAGTGTCCCAAAGGCACGGGCAGTGCCACACTCCGAGCCCCGGCCTCTGCCTGAGCCGGGCCCTCCTGCCGTCCCTGTGTTTCCGAGACCTTGTTTAACCACTCCAGAGCACGACTGTAGGCTCCTGTTTGCCCCGACACACACACACAGGAAAATGAAAGCTGTCCTTTAAAACCTTTGTGAAGGATGAACGTAATGAAGGAAATGGTGTCTGCAGGCAGGCGGGCTGTCCTGCCTGGGCTCGAGGCCGTGCCCGCCGCCTGCGCCCCCCGGCCTTTACTGAGGGTTGTTTTCTATTGGTTAGAGCATTTTTTCAATTAATGATTTCCGAACAAATGTTAATACAAACTGTATAAAATGAACATAATTTTCTTCACTTGTATTTTTGTTATTGAGCAAGTTTATCAAAATAAATTGTCTACTAAAGCGACTGATTCCGGCTGCATTGACTGCAAAATCGATCCCGCCCCGCCCTCAGCCATCCCCTCTCAGGTGTCCCCCTTCAGGTGTCCCCTCACGCCCGGCGGGACCCCTCAGGTGTGTCCCTCAGCCATCCCCTCTCAGGTGTCCCCTCACGCCCGGCGGGACCCCTCAGGTGTGTCCCTCAGCCATCCCCTCTCAGGTGTCCCCCCACGCCCGGCGGGGCCCGTCAGCTGTGCCCCCTCAGGTGTCTCCCCTCAGGTGTCCCCCACGCCCGGCGGGACCCCTCAGGTGTGTCCCCTCAGCCATCCCCTCTCAGGTGTCCACGCACGCCCGGCGGGACCCCTCGCCTCCTGCCCTCCCGGCGCCCTCAGGCGGCGGTGAGCGGTGGCCGGGGCCGGCCCCGTCTCCATCGGCAACGCCGCAACAGCGGGCTCGGCTGGGCTGGGCTGGGCCGGGCTGGGCCGGGCCGCTCCCGGTCCCGCACGAGGGAAGGGTCGGTCGGGGCAGTGCCGGGAGGTGCTGAGGGAGTCTGGGGAGTCGCTGTCACTGGTGCGGTGCCCGGGAGAGCCTTTCCCCCGTCAGGTGAGTCTCGGACAGGAGGAGGAGCCGAGGGGTCTGTCCCCGGTGGGGCGCGGTGAGTCTGAGGCACGGGACAGCGCGGGCTCGGGACCCCAGGGCTCTTCCCCCGTGAGGTGAGGAGCGTGTCGGGGACGGGAAGGGCTGTGCTGACACCCCTGCGAGCCCAAGGGTGGCCTTGGGCAGGGGGGAGGCGGCGGAGCCCAGCCAAGGGAAAATCGGGATTTAATGGTTTTTACTTGACTCGTACCGCGCCTAAACCCGAGGGCAGCTCGCCCGGCCGCTGCCTGCCCGGCTGGCTCAGCTCCCGCCGCCGCTCTGCGGATTGCTGTGGTTAATCTCTTTTTCTGGCTGAGCTCTGGAGCCGGTCTCCCAGCAGCTGTGCACACATATAATTGACTGCATAAAATCCCTTAACAAGCAGCTCTTGCAGAATAGTTCCTAAATGTGTTTTCTATAAATGGATAATTGTCACTTCTCTTTGTTTTTTAGTTTGCTGTTGTCCCACATACAATATAAATTACCGTTTAAGTTGCTGACAATATTAATACCTTTCTAACAGTGTTTATTCCTGAGGATTTTAACTTTTTTGCTCTAATGCTGTCTTTTTACTTTTATTTTTAACAAGACTAAGTCTATTCATATAATGGATCCACACGTCAGGAAAATGGTGTGGTTGTGGACAATGATCAATATTTGGAAAAAATTGGGTGAGGAAACTGTTACTAAGTCTAGCTGAGACTTCATATGTAGATAGAAAATAAATTATAGTTCATATAAAGTATATACTATATCCCTGCAAAACATCATATATTAAATAAATGCGTAAACAACTGTTGAAGTATAGAGCAGTTCCTACAGAAGAAAATTTGAAATTACTTTATGACAATACAGGAATATTATTGGTAATGAATTGCTCTCATAAAATTATTGTCTCTTAGACTGACAAAATTCCATTTACAGGGTGATCATCCACCATGGCAAGATTTTGCTGTGCCTCATCTAGTACCAGATAATGGATTGTTGGGAACACATAGCAGCAAGACACAAGATGTGCTGGTAGGTGAGTTTTCCTACAAAATGGAGCAAGTAGTACAGTAATGCATACCCACTATAAATTCGTAGTGGGGAATAAATAAAATGATAGGCAACTAAGATGCTTCCTTACATAAAATTGCATATATACACAGTTTGATAGATGTGGTCACTCATGTCATGAAAGTGCATGTAGTTTCTCTGCAGAGATGAATCTGAGAACAAATTGGGCAAAACAATAAATGAGATCAGCTGTTGATACTGCATTTTTCCTCCAAAAGGCAGAAACCAAAATATATCAGCTCAAACTCTGTTATGTTTGGGAGATGCTTATTTTTATTCTTCTCTGGTAAATCACTGGGGTATTTATTTTTAAATTCTTTTATTGAGCTCTTCTATTTCTTGTCTTCGTTTCTTCTGCTCTAAACTAAGCTCTCTTCCCCTTCCTTTACCTCACAAGTCTGGCGATATTGTGAAAGCTTTTTTTTCTTTGTGATCCACATTCAAAAGAGTGTTCCAGTACATAAAATTATGTTCTTAGACATGCACTGCCTAGCAGCAACTCTCCTTAGGACTTACCTTTTTTTGTCCCATTTAAACAGCACATTTAATTTCTCACGCTGCCTGTAGTTTTTTCTCACTTCTGTAGAGATTTGTAGGGAGGACAAATGAAGAAAACACAGTCTCAAAAGGTGCAAACAACAGAAGAATGGATAAGGAACTGCAGTTTGCAATCCTTGCAATTAACATTAGAGTATCTGGTAAATGAAAGCAATGTTATTTTGTAAGTACAACACTGCCTTTTCTCTAGTCAGTCTTAACTTCTGTGCATCTCTGATGTCAACCATGCAGAGTGCTCCAGGAATGCAGGAAATGGTGGTGAAGAGATGGAGTTTACAGAGGAGATTGTTACTGATTTTGAATCCACAGTTTCTGAGTAAGTATCCATCTTCTTTACTGTTTTGATGTGTGTAACTGATTCTGTATCTCCATTACTGCAGGCGCTGCCTTAAATCCTAATTTGTTATCTCTGAGCACTTCAGAGTACCTCAACATTAAATCCTTTCTGCTGAGATTTAGAGTAAGGGATAATTTTGTGTCACTAACACTGAGGTTTGGGGTTTTTTAAGGAAGATGCTTATCAACGAGGTGTTGATGTGAAGCAATTTGCTCATTGCAGAAAGGCAGCCAGTGCATGGTCAGGTTTCCATATGTAACATTTCCATATGTGTAGTTGGGGGTTATACTTGGTGTGATTTGGATTAGCTTCAAGTCATGGATGCAGTTGGGACGTGAAAGTTGAAAGTATTCCAAGTGAATTTCAAATGTGTAAAATCAAGGAAACTTATATAATTTAATTCATAGATTCAATAAGCTGTAGAATAATCTTCACAATTGATAAGAGTGCTGCCATTTCAGCATACCTGACTGTCAGGCTTTTATAAAACAGAAGCAGCTTTTCTCTTCTGAAAAAGTAAAATGGATTTTCCCCTTTAAAATGTTGGCTTAAGCTTTCTGTTTGCCAACTTGTAGACACTATGTGCATGGAATTAAAAATCCATTGGTTAAAGTAAAACAATTTTAGAGGACAGGAAGCATTTTGTTTTACCTCAAGTTATAACTATTTTGATATTAAATTGTTGGAAGCTCTTCTGCTATGGGGAAAGAAGTATTTAATAGGTTAGCCCTGCAACTACCAGTTGTGTAAGGGCATCTTTAAAATATTTAACATATTTTAAAATACCTGTTTCTCACTGATTTTTGCATCTGTGAGAAAAGAGATGTGATGAAGACAGGTGGTTGATTGTTACATTGAAAGCCAGTGTGAGAGAATGCTGTAGCTAAATGTGTGCTCTGCCTTTTGTCAGAGTGATTGAACTCTATCAGCACCGAATTCAGTGGCTCTTGCAGGACAGCAGAAAGGTAACTTGAACTTTGCAGTGTACTTTTAGAATGGAACTCTACATGGCATTAAAGACTAAATTAACTTTTGAATAGTAGTGAAAAGTGGCTTCCAGAAAGCCTTTGTATTTTCATTATTTACCACAAGTTCCACATCATATGCAGTAATGTTGACAGTTTTTCCTGACCTTTCATTGCAATGTAATTTTCTGCTTTCTAGATTTAGTCTTTTCCTTTCTCTTTGCAGTCTTAGTGATCAGTTCCTCTCAGCACAATTTAAATGGGAGCAGACAATGCTGAGCTTAACCTCTGCCTGGAGTGGAGCTGTCTTGTAGTTCCCTGTGCCCACTCTTACCCAGCTGCTTCATCACACTGTCCCCCTTGAAGGGAATAGGGAAAGAAGCAGCATTCCAAAATCTGGTTTCCACAAACCATTTAATTTAGCCTGAAGGGGACAGTTATTTTTTTATTTATCCACTCAAGTAATGAATAAGTTGTCTTGGGAAGAAGGTAATATGATTCACTAGTAGGACTAACTGGGAGCCTAACTGGAGTAGGACTCTCTTTTTTTCTTCTTTTCTTCCTTGGCTTTGTCACTGTGCTAAAAAGTGCACATCTTTATGCTAAAAAGTTTTAATTTAAAAATAAATACCTGATACTTGATAAAAAAATTGTGTTGTACAGAATAAACAGTAAAATTATTAAACAGTAGATCAACTAATATTTACAGTGACCTTTATCTTTTAAGGTGTTTGGTGTTATAAAAGGAACTAAAGTTGGACTTTTGGTTGATGTGTCTCATTTGAGTTATGGGCCTAGACTGTTGGATTTTCAGAAGAACCTTTTGGTAAGTAAAGCAAATTTTGCCACTTTTAACATACTAATCAAGTTTTTGTGGAACTAGAAGCCAGGAACCAAAGAGAAAAAAAATCCACTTAAAATCCTAATATACAATAGAATAGAAATATTCTGTTGTAGAAAAGTATGTTCCAAATGTCTTTGAAAGTGTAGTTTTTGTTAATGTCCAGATCAAAACACATCCAGTATACTTCAAAATATTATTAAGGGAAGTGTTATTGTTAAAGTTTCTCAATTCTATCAACATTCTCTATGGAATAAACTTGCTTAACAAAAGCAGCTGTAAGAGGTAGAGCCAAATTGTACATAGAGATATTTATAGTAAATATAGTTTCCTTTAAAGTTTTGTCACAGTAAGACCCACTTCACAATTTTTGTCAGAACCTTGGTGAATTAATAATTTTCTGTCTTTATAAAAGAAACTTGTCCTTTATTGTCCTTTTTGTTTTTAGAAAACTTTTGCAGTAAGGAAGGAAGATATAATTTAGCTAGTTAATTGTCTGTATTCAGTAATTGGTACAATTCAATTTCAATTTCTCACATTCAGGAATTATTTACCATCAATTTATATTATTTTTGTGTGTGTCAAATAAAACTCCTTCAAGAAAACTCAGTTTCCACATTATCTAGTTTGCTTAGCCTGAATATCTGAGCTATTGTTCATGATTATGTGCTAACCATTTTTTAGGAATTGCCTGGCAGGTGAATATGTGCATTTTAGATCACTGTTGTTTCATGTGGCCATCAACTGAAAAGAAAAACTGGTACCAATACAGCAAACATCCGTGCCTCCTGCCCCACTAACAAATTAGTTGGAATGCCATAAGTTTGCAGATTTTGTCTCTATCCTTACCAAATATTTGAATCTCTATGAGGTTTTGTTTTTTATTTCTTAGTGGTAGCTGAAAATATTGCTGTAACCGTTTTTAGGAAATTACTGCTTTTAGTCTTTTACATAATAACCCTACCAGAAGCAGCATGGATAGTAATGGATTCATAATTTTTTATTTATTAGTGCTTAATAGACGAGCAGCTTTGTTATAAGAAGCAATTGTACTGCCTCTCATTCAGTACAGAAATTTCACCACTGTGGGAGAGTCCAAAAACCATCAATGTTCATGTGTAAGTAAGTTAATTTCTCTGAAAAATCAAGGTGTTTCAAACAAGGTCTCTATTTCATTTGAGCAGTGTCTTGTAGGCAATAGTGTTTTTCATCTTGTGCCTGCAGTGATTATTAGAGGGGACAAAAGTAATTAATTTGACCTGTGATCAGTGTTTTCAAGATGGCTTTCACGTGTAAAATATCTTAGCTGCTCCTGTGGTTTCTAGTAATCTTTGTGATCTATTTTACTTAGCACCTAAATATTCTTCTTCTTATTTCCCTCTCCCAGGCTACGTGAAGTAAGACAGTGGATAGAAGAGCTGGAGCCTGGTCGAGGCTGCAACTTGCTGAAAGCCTTAAGGCATGTCCTTCCAATGAAAGAACTGAATTCCTTGGTTCTTATTGTAGGAAGCTGGTAAGTTCATTATCTGTTTTAACAACCAGATATAACTTGGATGCAGAATTGGTACAAGAAACTGAACTTACTACAAAAATAAATACAAAATTCAAGATCCGTGTATTACATGTTTTTAGTTTATACTTTTGAATTCCTTTACTTCTTCCCTTTTTTACTATTAATAAATCTTCTCTTTTCTGGTATGAAGCTATGTTTTTCCTTTGCAGATCACTTATCACAGTAATCTATTGAGAGTTTGCTAGCTCTAATTTTACCTCACTTAAGTGTCATTAAAGATGTCACTGAAAGAATTCCACACTTCTGGGAAGATAAGATAGATTTTGCTATAAAATAGCATTCAGCATTCAAAGATTCTTCTCTCTGTGATCTTAGTAGTGCTGATGGAGAACTTAAAATGTCTGATTAAATAAATGAAACCAGATGAGATTATCCATATCCAGCTATGGACTTAAATTCTGCAATTCTATTGTCATAATTTGAAAATTGCAATATTGGAGTTGAGATTACAAGGAAAAGACTACAGTAAGGGTTCTAGGAGCGTTGCCTTACTCCTAGTTTACTAAATGTATTTAATTTTAATTGTGCAAAAATGGATGGTATAAGCTTGGCAAGATTGATACTTAGAGTAATTGAACTTAAATTTCAGCTAACTTACTGAACACATAGTGTTGGTTACAAGGTTCCAAGTTATGCTTAGATCTGCTCTGAACAGAAAACAGAAGTTCCTACTATGTGAAAAAATCCTTAATTTTTGTCCCTGACAGAAGTGTAGCTGGAAGGAAAGGTTTTTACTAGCCATCAGAGCTCAGGAAATGAAAGCTGTGTGGGACACTTAAGTTCTAAACATAAAGCAAAGCTTTACTTTCTTTGTTGCCTGTGGAAATAGAGTACATCCTTACATACCAGAGTTGAAAGGTTTTCTATCAGAGGCCAAAGCCACAAAGTCCTGATTTTTAGCTTTCAGGGCCAGCAGGGAGTACTTCAGAACATTTCATTCACAAGCTGTTATGAATGGGAATAGAACCCTGGTGGGTTTGGTATCATTCAGATTTTTAGGATAGAACCAAACTCCAGCAGTGACATCTCAGTAATGGATGAAAGAGGGAGAGAAGGTACCTCCAAAAGTATGATAATGCTAAATACCTAAATAATTCCCATGGTTTATTATTTCTTTCCCAGGTTTTCTTCCACATCTTCTTCAGCAGGGCCTTTTTTTCCCCATTTGATTGCTGCCGTTGTTAATATGCTTTTTCTTTACTTTTTTTCATCAGCCCTGATCAGTCTTTTGAAATATTATGTGATTATACTCAGCAGTGTACACTGGGGAGAAAAGTGCAGATTCACACTGTTATCTATGATTGCAGCAACCCTGCTTCTCTTGTAAGTAATTGTGTTAATACTTAACTTCATGAAGTGCCCTGTCATTTTTTCCCTCTTCAGCTATAATGCTTTCCCTCATAAACTTGTGGGGAAGCTAACCTAATCATTAGAGTTTTTGAATTAGTGTTGTATTCTCTTCAGAGAAGATTTGCACACATGAAAAAATTGTTTGGAGCATCATCTTGTAACTTGCTTTACTGAGTTAGTTTTTCAGCCATATTAAAATAAGACTGGTAAGCAAATGATGGAAACATAATTATTGTGGCTTTCTCACTGCATGTATCTCAAATATTCTTTTTCTGTCTCTACTGAGAACTGAACCAACAACCCACATTATCAAAAGAGTCTATCAAATCAAAGTAACTGTTTCTCTTCCTATTTTTATATGTAGACAGTTCTAAAGAACCTTGCAGAAGCTGTAAGAGGCTGTTATCATTG
Source organism: Acridotheres tristis (assembly GCA_037013685.1). Lineage (NCBI taxonomy): Eukaryota > Metazoa > Chordata > Aves > Passeriformes > Sturnidae > Acridotheres > Acridotheres tristis. The sequence continues at coordinate 7,550,205 of CM072901.1, forward strand.
CTACTCTTCCAAGGGAGAGGTAGGTGACAGGGAGAGAGACAAAGCATTTTTCTCACTTTTTGATGATTCTTCACTTGAGAAGGTAAAATAATTATCACCTGAGTAGAAGTTGATAATAAGAATTGGTGCTGAAAGTCTCTGCCATAGAAATGCTGAGGATGTGCTCAATAAACCTGTGGTTAATTCTTTCTGCAACTGAAAACATTTCCTAAAAATGCAATAAATTTTGCAGTTATTTTTTACTGACTTACGGCTGATAAAAGCAGTGGCTTACTGTAGAGTGATTCAAAGTAATTAATAATATCTTGTTTATAAATGATTACTGATTTATGTGCAGAGCATTAGATACATACACACTCAATTCTGCTATGCCAGGTAGTCTCGTGTTGATGTTTGCACAGTAAAGTAAGAAAGCTGCTTTCAGTTGGTGTTTGAGCAGTAGTTAACTTATTCTTCCTCATTTGTTTTTATAATTGCAGAATTCTTCCCCATTTGTTTTTATAATTGCAGAATTCTGATAGCAGTGATTTTCATCTGTTACTTCAGGAATCCCAAAAGGCTAAGGACTTACTCAAGAGCATCAAACAGACTTTTCAAAGAAGAGTTGGTGACTTGCTTGGTAGTGAAAGAGCAGATGTATGTATCCTTTTGTTTTCAAATGTACTTTGAATAATTAAGGTTAGAAATTTTAAGTGTCTACAATATGAAAAAAATTTGTATGATTGATCAGATATTTTGATATGTGAACTTTGAATATTCTCTATTGAACATCCATTGTAAGAGCAAATTAAGGGAAAAACTCATTAAAGGAGATATTTTGCTAAATATTCTCCAAAATGCATGAAAAGAAAATTGTCCTGTGATGGTAATGGGTGTCTAAGGAGCACTAGCCTAACTCTATGCACAGTCATATAAATGAAGTTCCAACAGTCCTTTAAATTGGTGAAAAGATACTTACACCTGTGTGATTTCATTGGACATTTAAATCCTTCCTATGTTGTGCCCTTTTTTTTTTCTCTTCTCTTCCAACCTCCTGGTTACTAAGGACTGTGTAGACTACCTATGGAGCAGAAGTCACTCTAAGATTACTTAGAAGATTCTATAAAGCGTTTTGCTTGTTGGAATCCCAGCACTTTAGTTTTAATCATATTCACCAGGATTCCATTATGGATATTTTGAATTGAGGGTTAAAATAAATTATGTTAAAAACTTGCAAGAGCTCTTCTTGAAATCCATTTTAGGTTTCTACAGCATTTGCAAATACAGAACCTTCCAGCTTCTTCCCAAAGCCTCCAAAGCACAAAGGACCATTAGTTATTCAAACACCAGGCATCCTGGGCAAAACCTCAGCAGACTGGTTAAAGACATATGGATTGAAAGGTAGCACAGAAAGAAAAGCTCCACAGGTGTGAAACATGAATTACAGACAGAGTATGTGTTTCATTTATTTTTTTTTTTCTTCCTAAAGCAAAAAAGTTAGACCTCTATCAAGTTCTGGCTCCCAATGCCTTCTCTCCTGTGGAAGATTTTGTACCTATTCTTAAAAAAACAGTATCATCAACTCTACATGAGGCAAGTGATGAGGAACTTTTTTCCCTGGATTTGTGAGGTTTTTTTCTTTCTATGCCTACATTTTTCTAATTTAAATCAGTACTTTATAAGTTAGCTGAAATTCTACAGACTGGTATTTGAGTCATAGATTCAACTCAAATATTTAATGTCATTCCTAAGAATAACTCAGAAAGAAATTCCATATTAGTCTATCTTATGTTGGGTTCTGTAAACATTTAACTCTATTTATCCTTCTAGAAAGTGATGATGCAGTTTGAGTGGTATGATGGAACTATAAAAAATATCCATGTTGACCTGCCAGTATTGTACAACTATCAGGTGAGTTGTCTGTCGTGATGTGGCCTTGTCAGGGCTAGACTACCACGTAATTATTACTCATTAATTGTCTATTTAGCTAAGTACTGCAGGGATTCATGTGCACACAGTTGTCTATGTAAGTCTACAGCCACTGGAATTCCTACAGGCAGTAATGATTCTTGAGGATTTCCTCCTAGATCAGAATGCAGCTCATCAGAGTGGGACAAGTTTAATGAAAGAGAAGCTGTCTGGGGATGTTTGCAACCAGGGTTTGCTGTATAGTGGTCTCTGTCCTTCTTTCCCACTTCACTGGCAGTCCTGACAAAGGACTATGAGAATGTTTCCAGGCAGGGCAAATGATTCATTAAAGTGGGAGTGATGTGAAGTCTGTGGAGCTCCACAGCCAGGAGAGTGTGAAGCAGCTGAAATGGAGCCTCTGTGGCTCTTTGCTCACTGGTAGATGCTTGTGTTTTGTGCTCCTAAAGCATGCTAAATGATAGTTCTGTTTCTGAGTTTAATGCCCTTTTCTAGCTTGATAAGCCCTCATGGTGTGTCGAGTTTGGACAAATTGCCTCAATATCAAACTGATACTGTTAAAGAATTAGGTGTGTTTGAGAATATTGTGTTTGTTAGATTATGTATTTTGCTATGAACGCTGCCTAAAAATGCTATTGAAGAAAGGGTAAGCTTGCAAAAACTGTATTTTTAAAGCTCTTTTTTTTTCTTTTGTTGATATGCCTGAACACCATTTTGGAACATGGTGGCAAGAGGAAAGGTGAAGTGGAGATAGACCTTTAGATTCTTTGTTTCTTTTTTATCACAGTATGTTTTTTTCATGGACTGTGTTCTCATATCTGTACTAAGAATGAAATGTTGCTATCTAAATGAATTAAAATATTTTTTCATTACTATACTGTTAATGTTATTTCTGTATTAAGCATTTGGCAATAAAAGACTTGAACTTTTTATTTTTAACATAAATTTTCTTTATTTATGAATAGAAGCTCCTTGCTAAAATGGTAAGAATCTATGAGAAACGAATTGACTGGCTATCTGTTGCTAGCAGAAGAATATGGGGAAGTGTGTATGAAAGAAGGTATTGTATTTGATTTTGGGGGTTTTTTGTGAGGTTTGAAGTTTTAATGTGTTTGAGAACAGTGTTTATTTACATCTTGTCTGAGGCCTTACTCAACCTCAATTGCACATTTGCTATTTTTCCTGTTTACAAACCTTGACCATGGAGTTTCAGACAAAAGGAAGGTAGCTGAGGCTACCTGTTACTATAGATTTTCTTGGTCATTGATTAAGGATTGAATTAGCCCATCTGGCCACTGTGTTGTGCTGGGAACTCACATGCCACTGACTGTCCATCACATCTGTGGTCTTTTCAAAACTACTGCTCCCAAATTATTCCCTGTCCATTAACTGTGACCATCCTGCATTGTCTCTGTAAGCAAGACTTAAAACTGACCATGCTGAGCAGCTCCTCATTAACACTTTTCTCTAAATAGGCAACATGCTCAATAACATCAGTCTGTCCATACCTGAGCAACCACTGGCACTGATGAGCTGAGAGAAAGTCTAATTGTTTGTCTTTGGAATAATATTCCACATATCCCTGGAGTGTTGGCTGGGAAAGGACAATGAACTATCCAACAACTCTCCTTGCTGGCAAACATCCACACATTCCAGCAGGGTTTTAGATACTCGAGTACAGAGAAGGAGGAAGAGCAGTTTGGGGTTCAGAAGCCATTATGGCACTACAAGCAGCCAGTACCCTGATTATTCCATAGTTTAGGAAAGATAGAAGTTTCCATTACTGTTCCTATTTTTATTTTTTAAATGTCACCTAGTGTTTTGCAGAATCTTTTCAAAATACAGATTCAGTGTTTATACATTGTGATACATAGGTAGAAGATACTTTCCCTTACAAGTTAGAGTGTACTGAAGATAAGAATACATAAGACTTTTTTTTCTTTAATGAATAGCATTTTTTTTATATAGGGTGGTTATACTTGTTGATATATCAGTGACAAACTCTACCTACATCTCTCATATCCAACATTCTTTGCGACTTTTACTTGAGGAGCAAATGTCAGATAAGGATTCCTTCAATATTATAGCGTAAGTAACTACTCAAGAGTCTGCTAAAATAACTGCAATGCATTGCAATGAAAGAAGTATGCTGAGAGATTGTAGTTACTAATAAGTGGATTTTAGTATTTGGTGTCTTTTAACGAAGTATTTGCAAGTCTAGCACTGATTGGTCCTTATTGGGTTGAGTGCATGAATCAGATGTATGGAGACCAGGTTAGTAATTAAAAACCACTGTTTTGGGTGAGGGTCACTGGAACTGATTGCATCATACCTGTAACAAATACTCATCCTGCTACATTGTGCATAACAGTGTTAATTCACCTGTCAGAAACTTATCAGAGGAGGATTTTAATGTCTCAGGTACCGTAACTGAGAGCACTATTTACATTTTTTAGTGACTCCAATATTGTTTAATATATTAGAGTGTTAAAATTCTGTACTCAGCACTGTCAGGCAGAAATCTGTGGCACAACAGCTAAGCAGCTGCTGGGCAGGTGTCTGGCAGGTAAAAGTAGGAGCCAGAAGCTCATGGAGTTCCTAACATGGTGTGGGAACAGAGCCCTTATCTCACAAGAGAGATACTGGCAGCAGCTGAGGGTTGGAGTTCCTTTTTCACAATCCTTCCACTGAGCTTTTCCCAGCTCATGTAGGATCCTGTTCAGGAAAGAAAATCAAACAAACCTTGGATGATAGATAAATGTGGATAACTAAATGGTTTGAAATAGAAAATAGCTGGCATTGGGCAGTTTTATGTCTGTAATACCCCAAATGAGATTTTTCTTCTTCAGTGAATTTATTTTATATTTTTGCTTGTTCTAAACCACAATCTGAAAACTAATTGCTGTTACCTTTCTGTGAAAGATTTGGGAGTGACATTGTGCCTTGGCAGCAGGAACTCCTTCCTTCCCAACCAGAAAACTTAGAAAAAGCTTGGAGGTAGGATCAAATAATTATCCCATGTATGTGAATTTCACAAAGAAAATTGCAAACAACTAAAAAATTATATAAGTTGATCATGTTGCAAAAATAGGCTGCCATGTTCCACACTGATTGTTCATAGTGGTTTCTTGTGAAAACGGCATTGTAAAAGTTAATAAGTTTGCTGACTTTCTATTTCCTGTGTATATATAATATATGTGTACACAGATACAGAAGTGTCTGTGTAAGGAGTGAACACGTTACCTGAAGAATTGAAAACTAATTCAAATACAACTGGGATGTGAGAGCTAAGCAATAGGGCATTTCCCACATGCTTTGGAAAAAAATCCCAGGTTTCTATTTGTGGAATCACACCTTGTGTGTTCTCATTATACCACTTGTTTCATTTCTGTTTCTATAAGTTCTACTATGTTAATATTTTTCCACATAAAATTAGGAGAGAATTCTTTCTTCTTTATGCTTTGTATCTTATTTTAAAAACTCGTTTGCCATGCTGGCAATACAGAAACCAGAACAAATAATTTTTTATGTAATCTGGTTTTGGTCTCTGTCATTTTCAAACATTTTAGACACCAGTGCAGTGTTATTTAAGATACTTAGTTATCTTTATTACTTTGAGCAGAAACAAGCTTTTGTTTCTTTGTTCTCTGAACTGTAAACATCTTGGTTTAGGTGGGTGTTGAGCTTGGAGTGCAAGGGCAGTAGAAATGTCTTGAGTGCACTCAGAAGAGCTGTGGAAGTTGAGTTCAAAGACAAAGATAAACACAAATCACAGGGACTCTACCTGCTGACCACTGGAATACCAGACCAGGAAACAGTGAGTGTCGTCATACACAACTTTTCTCTAAGTTCCTATCAAAACTAATTTCAACTTTGATTTTCTCTTTTTTTTCCTGTCTCTTTTTTCCCCTTATAGCCAGTCATCACAGTTCACTGGCAGAATGTTCCTCCTTTACCTAAGGTAGCACGACTGTCAGGATTCAAACTTCCCATTTGTTCAGTTGTTAGTCATGTATTGGAGGTAGCAATTATTAATTATGTGTGAATTACAGAAAATTCAAGATGTGCTTTTAGGATTCCTTTCCCACTCCAGCTCTGGACATCATTTCGCTTCAGATTTCTGAGTTTGAACAAGCTGATTTTTTTAAATTTATCATTTCTGTACAACTCATGGGAACAAAGACAGAAATAATTTTCCAGTGGGACTCCATAGCATGCTGTGTAGAGACAGCTCCTGTCTTTGTCCCAGTAATCCCTTGCTTGGATCCGTGTGTGTAGTGAATGTGCTCTGTGACCATTAAGCTGCACAACCTCGAGTTTCTACATGTGTGCAGTGAAGAGTCTCCTGCTTTTGTTACCAAACCTTTAGAAGTTTTGGGCAGACCTAAGAAATCATTGAAGCCCGTATGGCTGACAAGAAAGTGAGGGACAAATGGACATTTTCATCCCTTCTTTGCTTCAGTGCACAGCTAAATAGATGTGCACGATCTGTCTTTGGTTCTCAGATTTACCCCAGCTCACCTCTTGCCTGCAGTAGAGCTGTAGCTGGCCAGCAGTAGTGACAGTAGTTGTGTATCTGCATGGGCTGAGGAGGTATTGGACTGCTCAGGGTAGATTCCTGTGCTGAACTGCTCCAACTGAGAGGATTTACACATGAGTCAGGAACCAGTGGAGTAGATGGAAGCTTGTCTGAGACAGAGGCTCACCCCTGATGTTTCTTTCCTGTCTTACAGCACACAATCAGTGCTTATGTGGCTGAGGCTTGCAGAGGTTTTGATTTGCAGCTGCATGTCTGTCTGTTCAGTGTGACAAAGGGCACTGACTCCAGTGGGATTATTCCAGCCCGCTATGCCAACCCAACAGAAACTGCCAGTGCTTTCAAAGAAATTGTACAGGCAGCCAATGGGAGGTTTCACTGGTTTGGAGAAGCAGGTATGGACAAAGGAAAGTCAGCACACACTTCTTTTTCATTATTGAAATAATATTCATTAATGCTTTTTTACTCTCAAGTCAAGTAGTTGACTTTTTTAAGATATGCTGATGCTGTACTAGGACTGAGATATAAACACAGGTCATAGTTTTATTGAGACTTTCAATCACATTGCAAAATATTATAATGCAGCCATGAATGAATTTGTTTGGGTTTCTTTTCTATTTGAATTCACTATTTTCTGTTAGGCTTTTTAAAGATGCTTTAAAATATAGTTATTGATAGATCCAGATGATCAGGCTTTCAGGAAACAAAGGGTTTTTGATTCTCTGTTTTGGTATTTAGCATGTTTTACAAACTGTTGTACATTTTGAAAAGTACTTATTTTGTACACTTTAAAAAACTCATCACTAAATAGCATCTATTTGATTATCAGGTATTTTTGAAAGTGATGATATTAGCAGTATTATATCTGAAATGGAAAAAGCAAAGAACTACTCCCAAAAGGTATGGTATACCAAAAGGTATATTTTTAAATTACGTGTTTCTTCCTTAAAAAAATTCAACAGTGTTAGTTCAGCTGACAATTCAGGAGATTGGACAAAACCATTTTATGATGAGCAGGACTGTTCTAGAGTGTGACAATAGTAACCACAGAGTAAATATGGACTAGAAAGCAGTTGCACAATAGCACTGCAATGACTGGTGCTGGAGTAGCCATGATTCCATACCAAATACAAGTTTACAGTTCAAGTGATTCTCCTTTTTATTGCCAATCTTGCAATTAATTCTTTTCAAGTGAATTAATTCTTCATAATAATAAAGCTATATATATTATATGCAAATAAATAATACTACATTCTTCTAAGTCCCAATGTAGGGAGGGCTTGTCATTAGCACAATGGCTTTGTCAATTCTGAAACAGTTATTTTCTCAAGTGTTCTGAGGGTGTAGAACTAGACTGTATCTCACCATATTCCATGCACATGACTTTTTTCCAAAGATATCCAACAGAATAACTGAGGCAGTAAGTGCCTGGCAGTGTGGTGGTTTCTTATAAAAGTGTGAATAGAAAGAGATCTGCAATAAGAACCTTGTCCAGAGGGCTGAGTATCCTGTTTGAGTCACTAGTGTTGGACTTTTTTAAAAGAAGAGCTGGTGGCAATTCAATGACATGTTAAAATATTTTGTTACCATTTAAAGTTGCATATGCTTGGTTCACCATCTTCCAATTTGTTCTAGCCTTGGTCTAGAGCACTGCTGCCTTTTGCTTTAGTCTGTTTGCCCAGAGCAGGAAGGGTTTCCATACAGCATGTGCAAGCACAGCATAAAGGGGTCTCTCTTCAGTCAGAGGTGTTAATGATGGTCAAATAGGAATTTTATTTATTATTATAGTAGTAAATACAAAATACTCATTTCTTTAAATTCCATGTACATGAATTACTAAACAATGTGGATTTCCATTTCAGTGTGCATTCCTAGTGGAGTCCTTAAAGCAACGCTCAGTAAAACAGTCTGTGAAACCACTCACACCAGAAGGACACTCTAATGTGCTTATGAGGAATGAGGAAAGAAAAAAACAGAAGGTGCCATCTCCTAAACCCACAGCTGTGAGTCTGGCTAGAATGGTTTGAAATGGTCCCATTTTTAATATGCTCTGTGTTAATTAAAGATCCTGCCTAGCTATTGGATGCTCCTTTTGGTGAGAAAAGTGCTCAGCTGAAAATTTGAAGAAATAAGAGCAGCACTGTGATAATACTTTGAATTTTTGTTTGCATTCAAAATGCTATATATACCAAAAAGTGCATCATACGAAGTGATTAGTTATAATGGAACTACACTATAGTGTCAAAAGGTGTCTAAATAATCCTTCCTCTCACCTTCAAAATAATGTTTAATAGGAACAAAGGCAGAGCAGAAATGTGCTTTACCAAATTACATCTATTTTGCAAGTCCTTCTAGAAGGTACTGAATATTATGGTGTTCTGCTCATTTACAGATGAGACAGCTGCAGCTCAGTAGCATATCTTTGGCCTCACAGAGAGCCAGCATAAAACAAGAACAGGATTCAGGATTTGTTTTCCTTCCTGCTGTGCTTATTTCCATGGAGCTGCACTACTGAATGCCTTGGGATTTTGCTAGTGTTTGTTGATTTTGACATACATCTGTTTCCAGTAGGTGTGCACATCTGTAATATGCATAAAGGGCCAGTGCTTGCTGGAACTTTCAGTTCTCATCTCTGAATTGGGAATGGCATTGTAGGTGTGGGAATGTAGGAAATGGGAATGTAGGTGTGGGAAAGTTGCAAAGGCTTTGTAGGTTTTCCAGGCTGTTTTATCACAAGTGACATATCCTCAACACCTCTTCACAAATGCAGGAGAAACTAATTACTCAGAGATGACAATAGAGAATAGTTTTGCAGGGATTAAACTTCTGGAAAATGAGTACGAGGTTGTCTGTAGATGTTTGGTGATATTTATAGTAGAGCTCTATGTTAAATTAGATGTCAGTTGCTTGAAGGCTCAGTGTCACAGCAAGTCTTATCCTACTGCAGGGTTAAATAGGTGTTTTGTTGTTTAGCAGAGTGCTCAGCCCCTAGAGGGATAAGCCAAACCCAAAAGAGAAATTACTGGTGTCAGCACTAGATTTTCAATAGTCAATAAAATGCTGAGGAAGATACCAAATACTGTATTCTATAAAGCAAGGCCATTACCATACTAGACTGCTCCTTCAGGTGGCAAAAATGGTCCAAACTCCTCTCCCTGTAGATGTTAGTCTTCAGGTTTATGGTAGCAAATTATATTGGCAAGATAATTGAAGCAGAGCAATTAGACTTACTTAACCCAGCAAGAAACTGCAAATTAATGTGTTGTCATGGCAGTCTGTGGATTTGTCAAAGCCATAGTAAAACAGGAATTAAAGAATAAAGAAACATAGTTCCAGGTTAGAATAATGCAGCTATGATCCAGCTGAAACTTTACTTTTTTCTGTTATTAAAGGTACTGAAGGATGTTAAAGACAACCATGGTGCAGAGAGAAATACTCCTGTAAGAGTAGTGGCATGGCGTCCTCCTAGTGCCAGAGCAGGAATTCCACCAGGTCTGTATGGAATAGGGGCTTCCTTGTCTTCAGTGGCCTTTGGATTTTGCTTAAAAGACAGTATTTAAATTAAGATTTTAGAAACACCCAGAATTGTAATCTGTAATCAGATTTCTAGGAACCATCGTGCTTGTTTTGGAATTCCTTTGGAATAAATAATTTCTCTCATTTGTTTCTACACTGTTGAGGGAAGGAGCTCTGCACAGCTGTGCAATGATTTCCAGGTCCTAGGACTGAATATCTGACCTTTATCAGGAAATGTCAAATGTGTCTGATGGAAAGTAGGAATCCACTGTGTTCCATACCTGAAGCTGTAAGGCTCAGCATTTCAGACATTTATTATGTTATTAGGTCAATGTATACATTACCTGAAATCTGTTAGATCCCATTTTAATTAATATCCTGCTCCACTTGATTTATTTATGATCTAGTAATGAAGGAGAAGTTAAACACCAATGTCAGGTTGTCTGAAGTGCTAACTCTTACACCTGCTCCTGGTATATGAAAAGCTTTTAAATTTCCAGTTCCTGATAGTCCCTTAAAGCTGAATTAATTTCTCCTCTACTTTATAAAACTTTTCCTGTGTTTTTTTCTTTGTATCATTGCTAAAATTTGCAATTTATTTTTCTTTACATTAAATTTGAGTCTTCAAATCTACTGATGTTGACATGTAGTAGTGTTTACAAATCTAGATTCATATTTGCATCTGAGGTGCTCTGTACAAAGCTAACTCATTTCTCCAACAAATATTATGCTTGTTCAAATCCCTAATTTTTTTCAAACTAACACCTGTGACATTCTTCCTGATGGTAATGTCTATATATGTAAAGGTTTCATTTCTATGAAAGCCTCTTAAGTAATGCTGTAATATGACTTTTCTTAAGCAGTATCAAAGAAAATTAAGCATTTATAATTGTGGTAATAGGAATATATGAAGAGAAGAACAGGGTTGAGTTCTTCTCATGTAGGAGTTTTATCCAGCTGAGCTAAATTAATGGGTTTTGTAATCTGTTATTTACTTGTAGCACAAACAGTAAAAGAATGGCCTCAGACTGAGAATAAAGGAAAGCACAAACCCAGGAAGCAGGCAGAGCTTTCTGTGTCTGTATTTTACACTGAAGAAGGAAGAAATGTGGGTATGTGTTATCAGGATGGGATGGATGAAGCCCTTTTATTATCAGCACTTTTATAATAAAACTGGCAGCACGATATAAGTCACTGATAACCAGTGTGCTTTGAACAGTGAGTGAGAGAGTTTGACTTACAAATAGTGGTAAGGATTTTTAGTTTGGGTGCAGGTGGGTGGCACTTTTTGCCTGGTTTTTTAATTGGGTTTTTCTTTTGTAAAGTCCCTTGGGATCTTTTGGTCGAAGGTGCTCCAAGGAAAAGCACTGTGAACGTGGTTTACTTGATTACAGAAGATTTGGTCTGGAAATTTTTGAAGGTGACAATTTTTTAAAATAAGTGACTCTTTTAGGTACTTTGTTCATTTCTTAAATAGGTACAATATATCAGAGGTATCCAAAGGCAATGCACATAAGAAAATCTGTTTGCTCTGTCACATTGCCAAAGGAAGAGGAAATCTGTTCAAGCAAAGAGGTATTTTTCTCCTTACTAATAAATTGCCATTTTGGAACTAACCATCTGAATTAATGTAAATGTTAATTGAGATTCTGTGCAATGTGTTATTACTTAAACTGTTCTAATATTTGCCAACAATCAATTGCTCTATTTGTTTGTCTTACAAGTGGCTGACCAAGTATAGTATTAAAAAGCTTAAACTGGAATTGTCCAGACTGATGTTTGACTGTACCCACCAGAAGAAAACTGTGGAGTGTCTGCACAAGAAAGTATCAGCAAAATACTGTTCTATCTTCCCCAGCAGAGAAATCAATGTAGGTTTTTGCTGATGTGAGGTACTTACATTATTGAAAGGCTTTGTATTTGTTTACTGAATGTTGATTGATGTTTCTGGCTTATTAGTGTGATGTTCTCTCCACTCTTCTCTGTTCTTTCTATATCATACTTCCACTAGCAAGCTAGAGGAGGTCTTTTATTCACCACAAAAATCCATCTAGCATGTTAGAAGTCCAAACTGTGTGTTCTTTAGAATATGTAGCATCTCCTCTGCTCATACAGTATGCAAAATAATTTTTAAAATTTAAGTAAAACTTTTCAAAGTCATGTTTGAGTTGAAACTGGGAAAATGTTGGATCTTGATTCAGTTTGTGTAACTAACAATGGAGGAGAAGCACAGGAAATTAAGTGCAAGCAACAGAGTCACAGAATTTTTCTTACCATATTTCATAGATGTAAAGACAAAAATCCCCCTGATGTCCAGTGCCAACACTGTGTATATAGTAGCTGAGTTCAGATTTCCTGAAGTAAGATGCTCTTGTACAAACTGAATTTTTTTTCAGGGGGTTGTGAAACATCTGCAATTTCACCCTAAAGAACTGGAAAGCTACACAGAACAACTGGGGAATGTGCTGCAGCGCTACGTGCAGAGAGTGCAGTGGCTGCTCTCAGGTATTGGTGTGCCTCTGGCTTTCTGTAAAGCACAACTTAAATACAGAAAAACATTCTGGTCTGCTATTTCTGGTAGAATAGATCTGAATGTAAATCTGAACCTCCAGTGTGAATAAGGGTTCTCTGTCTTGCATTTCTTTGAAAGTTTAAAACTTATTATTGTGAATACAAGAGACTTCAGCGTCTGTGTAGATGATAAACATCTCGCTTGCTAACAAATAATGAAGTTTTGGTCTTTGTGTGTTTGTGAATACAGAGCAGAAACTTTCTATCAACAGAATCTATACAGTAACACATACAAGCAAAATTAGCTTTTCTGCATGTTTTGCTAAGAATGAGCCCTGCTTAGAAGTTCAGCATTACTACTGGTGAAGGCTATTTTGATCGTTCTGTTGCTCATAAAGATCTTTGTTGGGGAACATTTTAATTTTTTTCTGGATTGCAAAGGAGCTACAAATTATTTAATGCAAGTTGCTACAATCAGCTGGTAATTAATGCTTGATAGTGCTAGTTTTGAAACGGCCAAAGACTTTTCTATTGTTAACCTTTTAACTGCCTAATTGCCATATAGATTACACTTAATTACGTAGAAATGTGCCCAGAATTACCCCCAAAGACTGAGAATTTACATTATGCTCAATAAGATAAGCCTGTGTAATAACTCTTAATTAGCTTTAATGTTCTGGCCCAGGAAGCCGAAGATTGTTTGGTACCATTTTAGAAGCAAATGTCTGTGTTTTGGTTGATACATCTGGTTCCATGGGCCCATATTTGCCATCTGTCACAAAAGAACTTACCTCCCTTATCTGGGAACAGCTGAGAAAAAATGAAGTCAGGTATGGTGAATTACTGATAAAGACTGAAATCTGCACTCATTCTTATGTAATCAGATCGCTTAATAATTACAGTAATACAGCACTGAAACACAATTCAAGTAATTATTGTATGTTAGAGTATAATGTGCATGTGATAAGACCTGCTTTTTCTGTTGCTTTTACCAGTTTTAAGTTCTAAACTCTCTAAAATCTGAGCCTCTGCTGTAGGCTGATGTTTACCCTATTGGGCTCAGCATTGCCAAAGATTTTCTCTTTATGTAAAGTAAACAAACCTTTTTGACTCTTCCAAGGCTGAAGATCTTAATCCAACACTAGGCTCTTTGGTAGTGGGTTTGGTTGGGTTTGGTGTTTTTTACTGTTGGGTTTGTGTTTATGTTTGGTCTGGGTTTTTTTTAAATTTTATTTATCTACTTATTTCAAAACTAGCTTATCCAAAGTGACTCATTGTATTGGTTAAATGTTTTGGATCATCTTTGTCCTCAGGTTTAACCTGCTGAGATTTGCAGACAATACAGAGAGTTGGAAAGAGTATCTTGTAGAGGCAGCTGATGAAAGCTGCCACGATGCTGTGCACTGGGTTTCCACGTGCCATGCTCATGGGAGCTCCTGCATCCTTGCAGCTTTACAGGTTGGTGTGCCACAGCTTGGAGAGCACATCCTGTCTTGTGGTGGTAAAACACTTCCTGACTGCTGATGTTCTAGGAAAATTATTATGTCAAAGTGTACAACATCTTTTTATGCATATCACTGTACAGTTTAGAACTCAAGTCACTGTTTCTGGCCCCAGGTCTGATAGATACTCAAATTCATTGCTCATACTAAGTTTTTTTTTTAAAAAGCCAAATATCAATAGTTTTGTTAATATTTGTGTTCAAAGAATACTGGAGAGGGCAAAATAGCCAGTTGTTCAAACTGATGTTTATGTATAACTGTGGCTGTGATATGTTGCTCTGACCCAAACAAGATTTTAAATAAGCAGTGTTTGTTAGAATCTCATGGCTTTTGAGTACAATTCTTGAACTTCAGTAACAGGTGAAGAAATTTTTCTCCTATAAAAATTCTCCGTGCAGAAACTAGTAATAATAATTTAAAACTGAACTTGCAATTTCACAAGATTTAAAATTGGAATCAAAAAAGAAATTTTGCCTTTAATAAATGGTTTTTCTTCCAGATATCCTTGCACAATCTCGATATAAATGTTATTGCATTCATCATGAATGAAGTCCAGTAGAGCCACAAGGCATGTGTGTAGTACAATGAGTCAACTACTGTAGCGAATTTTCATAATATGCATTCAAGTCCTAGTGAGCCTGATTTTCAGGCATTAAACAACTTTAAATCCCATAAAATATGATGTAAAAATCTTTGTTAGTAGATCTCCAAAACCAGTTAATTTTCTTATTTCAGTGAGTCAGTTTTTGGCAATGCCCTGCTTATAAATATGTTGCCTTATGCTACAAATTATCTACTTAAATTTTCAAATTCATATCCTAATGAGTGAAAATGAAAAGACTAAACTAAGTTGATTAATGATGTGGCAAATATAAAACTGTCTTAAATCATTGGAATGTTTTTTTGTTCCGAAGTACAACTTTTCATATAAATGTACAAATTATTTAAGCATATTTTCTGCTTTCCAGAAGGCTCTCAGTTTCCAAGGTGTAGAGGCACTGTATCTATTGACTGATGGAAAACCAGACACCAGCTGCAGTCTGATTTTGAAAGAAATTGAAAGATTGATAAAGAAACAAGATATTAAAATCCACACCATTTGTTTTAGCTGTGCAGACAGGTATATGATACTTTGCAAGAACAAAAAAATAATCTTTTAAAATGATTAATTTATTGTCAGAAGTCTGGACTACCAAGATGGTAACAGGGAAGGTTGTTCTGACACAGGGAATTGCCACATGGCCACATTTCATACAGGAATTTATAATCATGTCCTCCAGTCTATTTGTTTTGATGTCATATTTTTGAGGAGTTCTTAGAAATTCTTTTGCTGTTCCTTTTGGAAAATAATTTTCCTAAGTAGCTTTCTACTTTGTGCTAACAGAGGAGCTGTTGAATTCCTGAAGAAGCTTGCTTCCCAAACAGGAGGGCGCTTCCACTGCAGTTCTGCAGGTGAAGATGGACAATTAGCAGCACACGGAATATTGACAGAGGGGCTGGATGATGAAGATGTATGTTAAATAAATCGGGTTTTTTGTTTCATTTAAAAAAGAACAACAATGAGCAAATGAATACAAAACTTCTAAGATATTCATATTGAAACCAGAAAGAGAAATCTTTGTATCTGTTTTTGCCTTTCTGCTAACTGCCTTGGTGAGGTGCCCAAGCCCATGAAAGGAATACACAGTGCAATACAGATTTTGAAAGAGAAGTAAAAAATATGTGTCTGTATGTGGTTTTAAAGCTAATTTCAGATTTTACTATCTTCTTACCCTTGCCATATTGTGTTTGATTTAATTGTAAAATCCTTATATGGTGCTTAGCACGTTAATTCTCCAGCATGAGACCACAGGCATTGCCACAGCAGAGGAATGTCACTGAACAGAACCAGGTTCAATCTGGGCTTGCTCTGCTCTCCCCTTGTGAGACCAAGACCTTCTCTGCAAGTAGGGAAATTTAGAGCTTAGGATCAGTTAATTAGGTTGGTGAAACAGAAAATAATAAATAGGTGCAAGTTAAAACATTTTAACTATGTTTTCAGAATCCAGTTTTCCCTTATTTTGAAGGAGATGATTTAAAGAAACTTACTCAAGAAGTAGCAAAAGCTAGAAGTTTCTTAAAGCAGGCAAAATCTTGGAGGTGAGTATTTAGCAAAGATCTTTGTATTTATTATTTTTCTGGAATGAAGACAAGAATATCTGACTCCCAATGTCTGTTATATAAAAAAAATAGACCTGGAGAATTGTCTAGAATAGGAGTGAAGGACATTTAAATTGTATTGATCTTTGTTTCTTCATTGTTACCCTTCCTAACAGCCAATCCAGAACCAGAAAGCACCAATTCAATAGGAGTGAAGGCAAAAGTACCTGCAAAGAGCTTTAAAATGCATTATACCTCCTCAGTGAAAGGTTACCCCAGGACAGGGCTAAACAGAGATTCCAAGGCGTCCTGTGCCTCTGTGAAGTACTGCTGTAATTCTTTGGGGTTTGTTCTTCTTTCAAACAGATTATTGCTTGAAAAATGGAACACAAACCAAAAAGATGACTCTGGCTTTCAAGAAAGTGTTCAGGTAAACAGTCACCACATTGACATCATAGTTTATGTATAGTTCATGTATTTCAGAAGGGTAATACTTTATTGAGTGTTTTCATTTCTAGCAGTGACTTTTTCCAAAGCTGCAAACTAGTGATTTTAGTTCTTAGCTGAGATAGTCCAGAGTAAAACCCCATGTAACCAAAGAACAGCTCAAAAATAACTGTTTGGGGTGAAAAGAGGAAGGCAGATGTGTATTTGTAGTTATTAATGGTCTAGCAAGCAGTTAAGCACATTAGAGGGTTAGAACCAGATGTAATGGCTGTAATAATAATTACTGCATGGGCTGCATGACTTATTTGTTAAATGAACAAGGCTGACTGAAAAAAGACCCCACTAATAGCAAAGACAACCTCAGCAAACATGGGACTATCATTACAGAGTGGTGGGAGCAGATGTAAAACTGTCCTGTAGGAGCAAGGAAGTTGTTGCAGGCAGGCAGAGATAAAGGCTGGTGTTCCACAGCCATCTCTGTATCTCAGATTCCAAGGAAAACTGTATTGCTGGTGAAGTGTATAGGAAGGCATTCCTGTTAAAATTCTCCAGATAGTGCATAGCACTGTAGCTCCATGAAACATGTAAGTAAGGAAACTTGATTACTTTCAGTTTAAGTTCTATTGTTTTTCCATGACTATTTTGTCAATGGAGACACTCAGCCCATGCATTTTATGTATTTTGAGTTGTATTTTTAAAAGTATTCTTGTGCTTCACTTGTAGGATTAAATTTTAGATGAAGAAAAGATGCTGAAGAGGTTTGGAATCATACCGTCGTTGCTGCTTCTTTTCAAAGTGTGCTCACACCTTCCAGCTTCAAGCAGAAAGATTTATTTTCTTTGTTGTCACAATGGCTGGCAAGACAAGAAGTTGCAGATAAATGCTGCACTGACTCCACTTGCAGATTTTGAAGGATTCAAAGTAAATCAAGCCCTGAACTCTACAAAGTTTAAATATAAATAGAGGATAGTTTTTAATATAGCTAATACAAATTTTAAAAGTGTATGAATCAGTAATTATACAGGGTCACAACTTTTGTTTCTCTTTTACTGCATCATATTAATAATTTCTTCAGTTAGTTGCTAGTATGTCTAAATTGCCTTTTTTGTCTGTTGGTTTGAGAATTCTTTACTGGTGCTTATTATCCCTAACAGATGGCTGTGATGTTAGGAAGATAATTCTTCATGCCAGTTTTGCATAGAAAGTTCAAGAAATAACCATAGTGCAGAAAACAAAGCTTGTAATTCATGTTTTTGCACAGAGAAGTTTTGCTGATGATTATTTCGACTCTTTGCTTTTCATGCTGGCAGTAAAGAAAGATTTAGAGCTGATGATTCAGAAATTATAAAATATGCAAGAAAGTAATACTCTGTTGCTGATGTAGCCTGGTTGTGTTGTAGAACAGGCACTGCCTATCTTCTGAGCAGTTCTGGTCTTACATATTTCCTGTCTAGAAAGATTAAAAAATGTTTGCCAGTATCAGTTGATTTGTGAAGTATACTTGTTTTTTACTGATGTCTGTAATGACAGCTCACCAGTATTTTGTAGATGTTTACTGTTGTCTCTTAGAGGGTTAGAAATTAATCTCAGGTGTTTAATATCTGTAATATAATAAAAATGGATTCATACTTCAAAATTAAGAGACTTGATCTGTATTTATTCAGGAGCCATTTGCATCTCCTGAGTGCCACTGGATATGCTGTGGTATGGGAGATTGTGTCTTTTCTGTCCCTTTGTCTCTTTTGTCTCTATAAAGAATTAAAAATTACTTCTATCATAAATGTATCTATTTAGTGTTGTATGCTCTGAACCAGGTGACTCCTGCCTTCCATGTTAGTGCCAGCCTTCACTAGAATGCTGCAGTTAAACTAGTGCCTTGTGCTATGCATCACTTTCTGTGATTTTATTTGTGGATGTGTAACTGCTGAGATGATTTGATATGAAAATGTTAATTGTAAATAATAGGATTAGTTATATTTCTGTATGATAATCACTAATAAAATGAGGATTTGTACTAACAGAAATGTTAAAACAGTAAATCCAGGTCGAAAGGATGAGCGTTCTGTATTGCCAGAAAAGGTTTATTTGTTCCCTGGAGGATTTAAGAAATGTCACAGTACTGTAGCATAGATTCCTACATTCCTATAAAAGTACTTTAAAAGAACTTAAAAGGAAACACACTTATGCAGATGTGTTAAATGGTATCAGAGGCTCTTTGCAAAGTAAGATCATAATGAACATGTTAGATTTTGCAAATGTGGATAAGCATCAGAATGTTTCAGTCTGTTGTGTTAGACTGCAATTGTCAAAGCTCTCAATTAGAGCCTTTCCCACCATACAATATTTGGTGTTCAGAGGTTTTATTCTATCAAAACAATTGCATTTACACAGTGTCTCCACTGGCTGATTGTCAGTGGATCTGTAACCCAAAATTTGGGGCAGCCTGCATCAATACTCATCACTGAGCTGTTTGCTTTGGCCTGGACTGGGCGTTTGTTTCTGTGGGCAGAGCACAGCACATTTCTCTGGTTCTCCTGAGCATGATCTCTCACTCCAGGGAACTCAGGAGCTTTCTCTTTGCTGGAGGTGTGAGCTAAGGGCTTCTAAGCCTCCTGTTCAAGAAAATGCAATAAAAAGTAAGGAGCAAATGTTGATGTTAGAATCCGTGTAAGCACAGAAGCTGTAAAATAGTCAGGTATTACAGTATCAGGCCTTTACACCCCATCCAAGTTCTCCTCTTCTGTAAGTGTATTTAGCTGTGCAGCCAAAGCCTTGTGGTCCTGCAGGCTGCTCAAGCCCTGCTACCTCCTTTAAAATACAGGTTCCATCTCCTTACTACCCACCTGGAAACTCCCATCCTACCTGCTCCCATCAGGCTGAGGGTTGTCAGCCAGAAAAACGTTTTCAGGAGATGCCTCAGTGGGGAGGACCTGAGTAATACTCAGTTAGTGACTTCAGTGTCGATCTGTCAGCTCTGTGTCATTTGCTTTCCTGGTTTGTGCTTGCTGGAATGCAACCCACTGTATTCAAGGCATAATAAAAGAGGAGTTTTATAATTGACCAAAGGCATATTTTTCTGCCAGCTTGTTTGTAAGTCATGTCATTGCTGTGACTCACTGACTATGCTGATTGGTGTGCAATGAATTAAAGACAAATGGCTGAACTAGTTGCTATCTCCACATGTGTGTGCAGCCCCCTGCAGGAGAGTGCTGCTTTCACAGCAGGAGTTGGGAACTTCTGTGTGGAGCAGCTCACGTGCTGCTATAATTCCCAGGTTCCAGCTGCTGAGCTAGGTTTAACTGGAGCAGATGTTCCTAACTCTTACCAAGGACTGGCAGTTCAGGAACTCCTGCATTCATGGTTCAGCCATGGCTGCTTCAGGGGACAGCTTCCAGGAGAAGGGTGGGACAGCCTGGCATAGTAACAAATTCCTGCATCCCAAATTTGAGTCACCCCAGCAGTTCATGCTGCTTCAAAGGAAGGTAATGGCAATATATGTTGTGTCTTCTAGAATTCTGTTCAGTAAGAATTTCTCTATGCCTTATAAGCATGTGGCTACTGTTAGCATGTATCTAGATTTTTAACTTCCAAGACTTTAGGCACCCAAATGTGTTACTATAATCAAGTCACTGGAATTTTCATGGAATCACTTTACTGCATCTAAATCAGATGTTTATCAGATGTATATTTCATTCCATTGAACTTTAGTCCTTTGTGACACTATCTCAAACAGATGCTTATGAGATGTTTGCTTGCTGATTAGTTTAAATAAATAAATAAGTAATGGGAAGAGAGAGGAAGAAGGGAGAATGCAATTCCAGAAAATTGCCAGCGTCAGAAAATACCCTTTTCCTTCCCTGTCTCTGTTACAATAATGATAATCCAGGTTTAAGGTAGTGAAAGTGCTGGCAGAAGTAATTTATAAGGAGTCTGATAATTTCTGACTCCTATCATGTGAGACTTCCTCAGTCAGAATCTTAAATTCTACGCAGAATTTGGTAAGTAGCCACAAGTTTATAATCTTTCTATTTGTAAGCCACAATTGTATATTCTTTCAATGACATGGGCTGCCTCTCTCACCCTGGCCACTCCTAATGTGGTACCAAGGCTTCTCTAAATAGAGTAAAAACTAGCAAATAACAAACCTGTTGGAATTGGTGTTATAATTTCTTTCAAACATGCATTTTATGTTTTGTTTGATACTTATTGTCTCTCTGATTCCCATGTGTAGCAAGCCAAGCTGTGATCCCTGATAATTGTATAGAAATGTGCCTTTATTCAGTGCAATGTAACACAGTATTTTTATTTATGATGCATTTGTATTCCTTCCCTTCAAATATTGCATAAACTGTTCTCTTCTTTAACAAGACCCAAGGGCTGATACAGGGATGTTCATTGCTGCTGTGAGAAGTTGCTTTGTTTCTTCCTGTAATTCCATCCTGCCTTGGCAATGCAGGCTCAGAGTTATCATTTCATTTGACCTGTAAATCAATCTGTGTAACATGCAAAGTAACCACGAATGCAAAGGAAATGAGAACAAAGTCATTTGAAAAGCATTTTATGGAGCACATTCCAAGGCTCTATTTATGTGTGTTTTACTCCTTCCATGAGGAAACAGTGAAATATGCAGAACTGTAACACAAATACACAAAGGAACAGGAAAAAGGGAAGATAGAGTGAGAATATTTATGTATGTTAATGAAGAATTGAGGGTTTTAAGAAGAACCTGATCTCTTAGCTTTGCAGTGAGGAATAAGGATCTGCATCTTCTTTTCCCTTCTGGCCTGGACTTAGAGCATGACATGGGTAAGTTGCTTTGCCTCTGTGTCTTACTCCTCTAACTTAGCAAGGAATGTGAAGAATGTTGTGTTATCATAACAATTTGGGTCGTATATTGCATTTGTTGTTGTATCAATATTGTGTTGGTAAACTTTTTTAAGGATGAGTTCATGCTGTAGAAATGTTTGATATGTACCAATGTTTAGCATTTGGCTATATGAAAAATGTTCTGAAGTTTCCTTTCCCGAATTCAGATCCCACGATTTTTCTTTTTGACTAAAAGTTCTAAGCCCAGCTAGACATAATTAGAGGAGAGCTCTATTCTTTTTCTCTTCTGTTAACCTGATATAAATGCTTTTTAACATTTTCTGTCTTCTCTCACATAAAGAGTGAATATCTTACTGTTATCACTTCCCTTCTCTCAGCTCTCTGTCATTTTAGACATCCTTGTTCTGAGGGTGCTTTTTGTAGTCACAAAGAGATAAGTTCCCTTAGTCAAAAGTACTTACAGCCTACAACAGCTCTGCCCAGGCTCCTCCGGGGCTGCAGAGGGGATCAGTGCTCTGTACCCTGTCCAAACGAGTCTCACCACTCTGAGCTCACAGATTCTGTCAGTACCTCTGATGGGGCATCTGCGTGTGAACAAGTGCACCAGCTCAAACACATGGAAAGCTTGGACAACTCTACTAATGTAGGGCTTCGATACAGAAATTTTTAATAAGTCAACTGAAGAGAGGGTATTTTCTGTATGGCAGGTATTTCAGCAAAACCCTGTCCTTGAGTAGGTTTAAGAGAGAGCTTAGTCTGATTTTCTGCTATTCCTCTGCCCTTGGGCACTCCAGAACATCCCATCCTGCCTGTGACTCACACCAAATATCTGGCTGTCATCTTAACTCTCTGTCGAGATCTTCATGCTCTGGTTACTCTGTTAAAGGTTCATTTCTGCATAGGATCTTCCACACTTGAAAACCATTCTTCAGGTTACCCCACAGCTGGAGCACAGCTCCTGTTCTGTGGCCTGGGAGTGCAGAGCTGTGAAGTTCCCAGGACCTCTGAATGACCTGGTCTCACACATCTGCCTTCTGGGCCATGGTTTGAAACCCCTCTGGGGTCCAGTACCCAGCAGTGTTCAGAACCAGCACAGGGACCAGGCTTTGCATGCTGGGGACAGAGATTGTCTTGTCTGTCTTGTGCCAAATCCTCCTTACTCAATCCAGGCTTGGCTCTAGCAGCATGTGATTAGAAATGAACTTGTGTAAGCGTACTGGGTTCCTCTATGAAACAGTGCAATTACATTTCAACATTGCTTTACAGTCTGGATGTGAGCAATATTTTGATAAGCCAAAAAAACATTTCAGAAATGTGGACCTCCTCCTTGTAAATACACGGACAAACTCCCTGACACCTTCCTTGTAAGTACTGCAAGTACTGGATGTTTTGTTTGTTTCTATGTGCCTACAGGAACTACAAATGGTCACAGGAGAAAAGGTAGAAAAAGGCAGTATAGAGTGGTGATTCAAGACCAAAAGCAAGCTCTAATCTTAATGCAGCAGCTTTTCTCCTTGTAACTTTACCTTCTGTTTCTTTCAGAAATACTTAGCAGGATGCATTGAATAAAATATGACCAACCCTCTTTACTAAAGGTAAGAGAATAAGCATAACAGGAGAGGTACAAAATACCAGCTCTGAAAACTCCTCTGAGGTGTCCCCTTCTTGCCAAGGTGGAAACCAAAACCAAGTTAAAATGCTCTTTGTTAAATTTCACTGAGGAGTGGGGGGTTGATATCCTTTGAATAAGCTGACAAGCTGCTTTGACTTGGGAATAGTTCAGGGATAGAATGGATACTTTATTTCTTGCATTAAATGTAAAAGCATTAAATGTAAAAAAGGTAAAAACTGTGGACAGCTCAAAACAGACAGTTCGGTGTTCTTGGGGATTTTACTGTAAGCTGAGCTTGTCACTCACTCAGCAATCCAAAAAGTGCAGATTAATTTGACAGTACAATATTCTGGTTCTAATGCCAACATGTATATTTAGAACATACATGTTATGCGAAAATACATTTGCCTCGGTGTCAGTTTAAGTTCTTGTCAGCACAGGAACATTAAATTACATTTAAATTGCAATTGGTTACCTATGAACTTGAGATATTTCTAACATGCAAACACTGAAAATTGTAGTAATTTATATTTAGATGTGGGAGTGTTTCTTTAGCATCTTAACTACTGTTTTGAGACTTAATTTTAGACACACCCATTTAAAAATGTTGGCTTTGACTTCTCATTGTTTAATTTGCAAAAGCATATGGGCTTTAAAATCTTAGGACAGAACACATTTATAATTATTAATAATTTCATTAATTCATCATTCATTTTAAATGCATTATTTAACAGTACACCACCTTTTCCTGTTCTCTCGTGTACAAGGTAGTTTAGTACCTTCATTCATCTTGGAAATCAGAGAACAACCCTTGTGCCTCTCTGCAAATACAAAATTGGGTTGGAGATGGAGATAGAAGAGTCAGGATGAAAGTGCTGAGTAGCACTGCCAAATAGGATTTTTGTTTCTTCTGTAGTAGTTTATCTACAGAATGATGGTACCAATGATCTATTTGTGTTGTGTAGTGTCTTACACTTTTACCAAGTAAGTGAGAGGTACCATCCTGTTAAGAATGGTGTGATGTGCAGAATTTTAAATTTTTTCCTGAAATGGAACGTATATTATGTACAGATTAAGCCCTGCCCTTTTTTGGCTCCCAGCCAAGCACCAGCTACAAAGGAGCAGGAACAGCAAAAGGCCTGAGCACACTGAACTTCTCTGTCTGCCTGAGAGCACCTGATGCCCTTGAGTCACAAATTGTCCAGCACAGAGACATCTCAACCTCTTACCTGGACTGGAAGGCCTGGGAGAGCACTGACAGCAGGATTCTACCAAGGGTACTTACTACTTCTTTAGTTATTTTTAAAAACTTGATATGTTTGACTTTTACTTTTTATGGGAAGTAATTAGAACACTTCTGATATTTGAAATGACAGCAGAGTTTGAAATGAATTAAGAGCAACTCACACGACATGTGCTTCATGAGGTATGACTATGTTTATCATGCAGAAACATTTATAAGTAATAATAGCTCCTAAAAATTCAGAGAAAAAAGGAAGTTACTGATTCTGAAAAGAAGCGTTTTCAAAAAGAAAACTGCTTATGTTCAAAATTTGAAAACAATTTTCTAAATCCATGAAGCAGATTAATATACTAATGCTACTAGTGCTTTTTAAGAAAGATTTCTAGAAAACTTTAAACTTTTTAATGCAACCTTACTTAAACCTTAAGGAGATATTAATGACAAGTATTCAAATATATACCATTTCTCAAATGCCGTTTTGTAATATATGTGATGAGCCTGACTTTATTTCTCCTTACAGTGTATAAAAAGATGCTTTTTCTCAGAAGACAAGGCAAAAGATTTTTATATGGCTTAAGACTCCTGCATAGCATAATCTAGAGACACAAATTTGTGTTTCCTTGCTTGAACAGGACAGCATACTTGTTTTAGTTGTATTACATTAGTTGTAATTTAAATTTTGTTTGGAAACATGGGTTATTTTTCATTTTTGAAATGTCAGGATGTTTCTCAACATGAGCAGCTTGTGTTTTACACTGTTATGCCACTCAGTTTACTGAATTGAGTGAACTGACATTGGTGTTAAAACCATGCAACAGTGTGGAGAATATGGTCCTTTCCTGTGTCTGAAATCTAAAACCCAACATATAAAATAAGAAGAATATCACAAACAAAAGTATAAAATACTAAGTAAGCAATGGCTAAAGTGGTCCATAATTTTGTGTGCTGTGGCTGCATTTTGTGTCACTTTTTGAGAATTTTTTTGTCACCCTGGAAGTGACAGAGTTGCCAGCTACCAGCCATGCCCATTTGTGCCTGAGCTCTGCTGAAGCCTGGCATAAATGGCTGAGGGCAAACTGTACTCAACTGGGAGGCTCCTCTCCTATAAGGAGCTCTCCAACTATGAGAAAACCAAAATAATCTGCAGAGATTGGGTCCATATTCCCATACAGACTGCAGACCCAGTTGGGCTCCCACTTCATGGTGACATAACTGATTGCAGATTTCTTCTGGATTTTTGTCTGGGGGTATAAGAGCCTAGATCCCAATGTGCAAAGGCCAGGCATGGAATCAGGACATCAGGGGCTCTCTGTGTGGGAAAATGAAATTTCTTGGACAAGTGATTAATGTAGAATAAACTAATTTTCAATACAGAACAAGATGGGTAATTCCCATGGAGTTGTTATCCTAGAATGATATTCTAATCATTTTTCCCAACTAGAAGAACCCACAGGGCAGATGGCTTACCTCTTCTGCCCCTTGCTGGTTTATTTGTCTATGAATGCCCTACTGAGAATTATAGGGTCAAAAGTTAGTGAGAACTAGACAGAAAACTAAATATATTTAATGAATAACTGGAAAAGCTTAAAATGGTAACTAATTTTTATCATTACTAAAGACCCAAATATGAAACAAAGTTTATTTTAAAAATAGAATTAATCCTTTCCTATATTCCTTATCTAATGTCTTGGTTTATTTTCCTGACTAGTAGGATAACATCAATTTGGCATTAATATATCAGAAGTTAATGAGTTTTCAAGGATAAAATGTTTGATTAAACCAAGTATTAAAAAATGCCAACATAGCTGTTAAGGTTAGGTAATTATAATGGCTCTAAAGTCCTGTAATTTCTCTTCATTTCTATATAATATGAAGTCTAGGGATATGAGGAAAAGACTAATATACATAGAAAGCCCATCACCAAAATTATGAATTCATACATTTTAAACATATTAACATAATAAAAACTAGTGTGGGAGCATTGTAATGTGAAAGTAATTGAAATTACCCAGACCTCAAAGTATTATGCAGGAGTTTTCAAGACATTTTCTCTGTTGCAGTCGTGATGCTAGAGGGATCCACGGAAGAGCTCCACAGCAGCCAACCCTGTGAGAGCCAAGTGACTGAGCCTACTGGGCTGCTGGTTCCCAGGAGCAGCAGGACACTGGTGACAGGAGGTGGAGGCTACCTGGGATACAATCTAGGATGTGCCCTTGTTAGCTCTGGAGTTGCTGTTGTGCTGTTTGATGTTCGGAAACCTAAATGGGAAATTCCAAGCGGAGCGGATTTTTTCAAGGTATGTTGGAGTTATATGTCTAAGGCTCATTATCAAGGCTTCCTCTTAAGAACCTTTGATTAAAACATTTATGGAAAAGCCTTTCAGGACAAGAAGAAGCTGTGGTAAAAGGTCCTTGCATGCATAAGTACCTGATTAAGGGATGACAAATAGGGTCCCAGTGTCTCGGTGTCACCAGTGATGCTCTGTTGAGAGGAGCCATTCAGCGCCCCATGGAGACAGTGAACAGTGAAGGGACAAAGGTGCCTGCTCAGGGGAACTATTTTAAGTAAAAGGGTAAGAGCCAAGACAGGGCAATAAAAGGGATCACAAATGCAGAACGATTGCCATGCAGAGAATGATTGAGAAAACTGGGGTTTCCAGGCTGGGAAAGAGGTGACTCAGGAGCAGAAGAGCTCTGTGGGCTGGGAGTGGCATTGCTCACTGTCCTTCCAGCACAAGAAGGAAGGGCCAGCAGGAATGAAGAGTCAGTTCAGTACAAACAAAATGATGTGGCTTTTTGTGCAGGGGGTAAAAGGCATGTACAAAGCCAAAAGAAAAATTTACCTTCACTGGAAACTGCTGAGTAGATAAATTAAATTAGGCTCAATAAATCTTCTGAATGAAAATACTTCAAGACACGAAGAACATTCTGGGGGGAAGTGTCACATTTGCTTGCCCTATTCACACTCTTCCTGCAGCACCCATTTATGAGCACTGCTTCTTTTTGATTTTAACAGTTCAAGGAATTACTGTGTCTGATAAAAGGGGTCTCCAGTATTTGACAGATCACTGCCATGTGTGGAGGACACATTTCCCAGTGCCTCTCACAGCTGCTCCAGGTGCTCAGGTTTGGGCTCTGGGGGCACTTTCTGGCTGCTCCTGTCATGTCACACAAATTCTGGCTAAACCCAGGGTATTACTCAGCTGATCTTTCTTGAGAATTTACTGTAAGAGCATTTGCCATCCCCGCTAGAACTGGGAAGTTGATGGCAAAGCTGGAAGGGATCACAGGAAGGACCTTGGTCCTGCAGGCTGTCATTGTGATGCTAGGTTTTCTCCTTTGGGCTGCATCACCCTCTGGGGCAGGTGGAAGGGAGGCAGAGGGGGATGGATGATTCTGGGTGAGAGCAGAATACCAGGCCAAGCAGATCTTGTCTGATCCAGGATTCTTTCAAGTTCAATTTCTTAACAACTTTTACAGAACATGGAAGAGGGATAAAGTATTATTGAGGAACCATTCAAACACCATAAGCTTGATTTGTTAATGCTGTAAGTCCATATAATTTGATTTAAGTTTGTGGACTGATGACAATTTACATCTTCTAAAGGGGACTCAAGATCTCACAAATGATCTTCTTGAACAGCATTTTATTATAAATCAATTTTAAAAGAATAAATACTACACAGTGTAAGAGAGTTATCAGGAAAATTGAACTATGGAGTCCTAGTAAATGAATTAATAAGTGACTTCAGAGGTTGGAGCCTTGAGCAGTGATTTGGAGATGGTTAATATTGTTTATACTAGTTAGCTCCTGTAGCATTGCATTGAGGATGGGAAGTGTAGGACAGCTTATTTGTGAAATACTTGGCAACCTTAGGAGAAAAACGTTGAGAGTTAAAGACTGACTAGATTAGCTTTTAATATTACCTTCAGGTGTTTCTTTTGGGATTATTCTATCAATTATGTAGATATGAGGAGTACTATTAATGTAGTATTACCTGGTATACACAAATGCAATATAATATTCTAAACCCATCATAGGATTTAATACTAGATACAGGTCTGCTCAGTGATACAGGGAATTTCATAAATGTGATTATAGTATACAGTAGTGTACACTAAAGTATTAAACACATATAGATTGTACTGAGTTTTTTACTCTTGTACAAAACTGGAATTAAAGTTATCATAGAGTGCACCAAACAAGCCCTAGAGAGATAAAAAGACATTTGTGAAGACAGCACAGATCACATCTCAAGGTGCCCACAGAAACGAGGTTTTCTTATTTGGTGATTCCAAGGCAAACAGCTGAACCCTTCCTGCTGTGATTTATTGTCCCTGGGGCTGGATTCTCCAGCCCTCGAGCTCTTGCTGCTCCCATTCAAGTCAAACAAGTTTTGCCAGCCTGGAGGCTGCAGGACTAAGTGTGAAAATACGCATTATAATTGAAGCCAACAAGAGTCATCCTTGTTTTGCAACAAAACACTGGCAAAATTCCTAATCATTACTTTTTCTTCCTGTCCATTATATGTTATTTAATTGTTAAGTACTGTGAAAAACAGACCAGAATAGCTTTAGATTTTCCTTACTAGCCACAGTTAATACAGCTCTATAGAGAATATAAGGAGCTCTCCCTGTCAAAAATCCATTCTTTTCTCATTTTACAGGGTGATGTGAGGGATTATGAAGCAGTGTTCAAAGCATGTGAAGGGGTTGACTGTGTTTTCCATGTGGCTGCATGTGGAATGTCGGGATTGGAACAAGCAAGTACCATTTTCCTGAAGTGTTCTTTGGTTATTAATTTTTGAGAAAGAAATAAATTGTCTGTATGTAACAAAGAATGTAATTTTACAATATTTATGTGAGACAGAAGTTGTTATAAAGGCCAAGTCATCCCCACAGGAAATAAGGGAGGTATTCCTTAAATAATAAAGTCAAAGTGTGAAAGTAATGTACTACAAAATATTCTAGAAAAATGAGATCATAGTTTTAAGATCTTGGATAAGAAGCCTTTTTCTCTGATCTGAAGAAGAGTGACAGCCTCACTCCAAAACTAATACTGATGCATTTTCCTCTTGTGAACTCAGTCATGAGGAAACACACCACAACAATATGTTATGCTGAATAACAGTGATAGTCACAGAAGGTGTTATCAAAAAGTCATGAACCTACTAATTTATTTCTAGGAACAGGACAGATTGCCAGTGAAACGAGAACTTGTGAAAGCTTTCAGGGAGCATAACCCCTGCCCATAATTTTTGTTTCTATATCATGAATTATCTGGGGTGTGACAAAATATGGAAGTATTGTTATTTCCTTTTAGATGCATTTTATCTTTCGCTTTTCAACTTTCTTTGCTCGTACACTGAACAAGACAATAAAAACTGCCAGAGAACTGCCAGAAATCACTGTATATCAGACAGACAAAACTGTAGTATGTATCACAAAAAGACCTCAGCTATTCTAGATCTGGCAATTGTAACCATCATACAGTAAATGTGACTTGTTTGATTAATTAAATCTTGTGCAAACTCTATTTCTAGCTTCAAAAGAAAGATCAGATTGAATCCATAAATGTTGGAGGCACAAAAATAATAATTGATGGTAGGTACCTAGATTTCCTTTCTCTATATATGATCTAAATCATGAATTAAAAAACTAACTGGATGTTTCCTGCAGGCAGTAAAATGAGTCTGTTCTCTCCCTCCTGTCAGAGTGTGATGTAAACCTGAGTGTGCAGGTCCCATTAAAGCTGGCAGATTTGCCATTGGTTTGAACTGGGGATAGATTTTCAACCTGGACTTCATTCCTTGGCAATCCAATAAAGCTCTCCTCCATTATATTTTTTATTATTTTTTCCCTTTATTTTATGTAATGGAGAAGTGTTATCCTCTTTCCTCATAGAAATGAGAGCAGTTGTACTGTTTGTTGTGTCATAAACATTTGGTAACAAGCTCCAGAGATGTGTAAGTATATTTAGCTATTATTTTATCACATTAATACAGAAAACCTTACATCCTTTCTGCTTACTGTGATCCTTTTTATTGTATGCTGATTTTTAACTAGTGTCCCTGGAAGATGCAAGTAGATCTCTTCCAGTATATTCAATTCCAGAAAGAATATTTTCTGAGTGTACTGTAAATACCAAAGCTACCTTCTCTTTGTTTTTCCCTCAGAAACCAAATGTGGAAAAAAAGGCAGCAAAATGGCAAAGTCAGTTTTTATTTAGACTAATTTTCATGCAGCCTGTGTGTTATTACTGAAAAAATGTAGAAATGGAATAGTAGGCAAGTAAAACTCTGAACAAGTTAGAAGGAAGAGTTGCCACATATTCCCTTCTTCCTTCCCCAGCCTCCAAACCCACTGAAAGGTGTCATGTCAAATTTCCATAGGCTCCCAGCAAACCAAGAGGCTGGGAGGAGCATGAACCTGCTCATCATCATTTTAATAATACACCTTATTATTGTATTTTTTCCCAAAAATTTGCAACAATAATTAACATTTATTGTTTTCAAAATGAGCCAATGAACCAGCAGAACAGACTGCTCTGTAGATTTAAAAAATTCCTGAGTTTGCATTTTAACTCACTTTAGAAATGTTGTTAAATTATAAGGAAATTTACATTATTGGAGTTTGCAATGACAGATATGCAGCAGAATTTAGCTACAGTGTGTTAGCTACACAAGACTGGAATTCATAATTAAGTCTTTGCTTTGCAAATAACATTAATTTCCTTTGTATTCAAAGCACAGCTGATTATACACTAGCAGGGTATGTTTTCCTGTTAACACATCCTTTGTCACTGATGAACAGACTGACACAAAGGAAGTTTGGTGGCATGTGGGCAGAGCTGGCCCGTGCTCCCCTGTGACTTCATGTTCCTTCAAAGTCAGGGGCAAGAGGCAGCTCCTGGAACTGAGGGTAACCCAGTGGCCTTGGAGTGGCTGCTTCCCACAGCACTGCCCCAAGGGCTGTACCACAACAAGTGTTCTTACTCACTTCCTTTGTATTCCATTTGGAAAATGAACATGTTTTTAGAAAGGCTTCTCAAGGAGGAATTTTTCCCCCACCAAGATAATTCCTCTACCCAGTTGATGACTGCAATCAGTGATATGATAGTTACAGGTACCTCATCATGAAACATTTGGTGACCACAATGTGTAATATTCACATATTTGAGATGAAAAATTCCAGCTGAATGGAAGATAATATTATATTAAATGATAAAGCAACATTAAAATTAAAATACTAACTTTTTTCTATAATTGTAATATTTGTTTTCAAGAAGAAAATCTGCCAGTTCAGTTATTTCTCCCTCTTTATTTTTGTTTTAAAATAATTTATTTTGTGTCTCACTGTAGTCTGCAAACAAAGAAATATCCCTAGACTGATATATACCAGTACAGTGAATGTGGTGTTTGGAGGAAAGCCTATTGAAGAAGGAGATGAAGAAACTGTACCTTATTTTCCACTGGAAAAGGTACTTTATCCATGGGATGGTGTGGCATTTACTATGCTCCAAAGGGTAGATTGTGTGAAGGCTGTTCTGGGAGCAGAATTGTTTTACTGTAGATATTCTCAGTACATTCAGCACAAAAAGTAATTTAAGTAAATACAAATAGACTTAAATTCATTCTGAAGCTAAACTTGTGCCATTAAAGTGTCTGGTTTTTGTCATAAACAAACTATATATTTACTACATCCTACTATTTCTAGTTTTGTTTTGATCAGCTGATATCAGTGAGCTGGCTAGATTGAAATGTCAGGCATAAACAGCAAGTTTGCCTTTACAGATTCAATAATTGTCTTATTCTGCTTCCTTATAGCAATTTAACCATTATTCCAGAACCAAGGCAATTGCAGACCAAATGGTTCTTGCTGCTAATGGAACTTTACTCAAAGGTACATGTAAAGCATGTGGGGCTTTTCTATCATTAGGAATGCTAATGGGCATTCCTTTCTCTGGTTGCTCATTTATCAACAGTGTACTTTAACTGAAATAAAGATTCACAGAATCACTGGGTTGGAAGAGACCTCCAAGATCATCGAGTCCAACCCATGCCCTAACACCTCAACTAACCCATGGCACCGAGTGCCACATCCAGTCTTTTTTTAAACACATCCAGGGATGGTGACTCCACCACCTCCCCAGGCAGACCATTCCAGTACTTTATCACTCTTTCCATGAAAAACTTTTTCCTAATATCCAACCTAATTTTCCCTTGGTGCAACTTGAGACTGTGTCCTCTTATTCTGTCGGTGCTGCCTGGAGAAAGAGACCAGTGCCCCCGACTACAGCCACCTTTACTTGTTTCTATTCCTGTCTTCAGTGGACAATTAGCTGTTCTGATAATAGCAATTTGTAAGCACTGTCCAATGGGTTCTTCCTGTAACCCCAGGAACGTTTTTCAGGCTGCTAAGCTCAGGTCTGTCACTGCTACTGAATTCAATTTCACACAGAAATGAAATCAAGTTCCTAGGAAGTCAAACCACACAGAATGGTCAAAATGAGCCTTAATATTGACAGTGTAAATTCAGACAATATGTGTCAGCCATCTGTTGCTGTCCCAGCTGTGTGACAGTCACCTGTTGCTCTCTCTCCAAGGAGGGGACAAGCTCCACACGTGTGTGCTTCGCCCGCCGGGCATCTACGGACCGGAAGAGCAGCGGCACCTGCCTCGAGTAGCCGTATGTGTTTTGTAGTCAGCTCTGGAGGACACCACAAGTAGTTGTAAGGGCATAGCACAAGTGGAAGTACCTTGATTGCAGTTCTGAACCATTCCTGCAGGAATGTGGAGAAAGCTTGGGGATAGGTGATGTGGTGCAGGGTAACAAATAGCAGGAAAGCAGCACTGTGGGCCAGGATCAAGCTGGGCTTCTCAGTGAAAAGGAAAAGTGGAAAGCTGAAATGCCGTGGTAAAAGAACTAGGTTTTCATCCCTATTAGTGTCTTTTAAATATGCACTTTAGTTTCTGCCAAAAAATTTAATGTCACTATATTTTGCCACTGCCTATCAGTGCAACCGTCTTTGATTTCCAAAACCTCCCACTAGTTGGGTTTTTTCTTGTGACACATTTCTTGTGCTGTAATTGTACACAAATACAGCAAATTCCAAATATTTGGGTTGAGACAAAATCAGCATTATAGTGCATAATAAAGGAATAATGTAGTTATCTCATGGTTTCTGTTTCTACAGATAAATATCCAGAGGAGACTTTTTAACTTCAAGTTTGGGAATCACGAAGTTCAGATGAACTGGGTTCACATAGGAAATCTAGTGCAAGCTCATTTACTGGCTGCTGAGGCTCTCACCTCTGAGAAGGGCTATGTAGCTGTAAGTAAACAATAGAATCATTGTGTCCTAGCTTGAATTCTCATCAGGTTTAATTTTTGATGTTTTGAGATCAGAGTGTCCAAAAAGTCATATGCTAAATTCTCTAAAACTGTGTGTAGCTCCACAAGCACACAGACAGTGCAAATGCAAATATATTCTGCTCATATTTTGATGATGCTTTTGTTTGGTTTGAAAATACATAATTTCCTGGGTTACTGGAGGAAACTGTATTTTTAACTACCTAAATGTATTCAACATTACACAAATCTATATATCCTGTTACTCTCTTGAAAATAGGTTCTGACCCTTGATACATAAAATTTAGAGCAACCATTCTGAGGCATTCCAGAGCTGAAAATTCCAAAAAGAGATGTACAAAATTAAAGGACAATTTTTAGAGGTTTTTCCTTTTATTCTACTGGTTTAAATAATTGCAACACAAGTCTTAGGACTGTGAAGCATTCCAGAACTGACAATGATGCAACAGCTGCTGCATTCACAGTTCCTGAAGGTCTCAGATTCATTTAGATTGGTAGGAACATACAGACAAAAGGTACTGACACAGGTGAACACCAGTCCATGTGTTCTCAGTTAGTTCAGTGCTTGGAAGCCAGCAGCTGCTTTAGATTGATGTCATTCCCTGAGTCCCAGGTTTGGGTGCTCAGGTGTTCCTGGTACTCAGAGCTGGGCAGACTCCTCATCCAGAGCACAGCTGGAACTCCATCTCAGAGCTGTGTTTGTTAAATACCATCAGTGCTGCCTCTTCTGTTGGACTCACAAAGGTCATTCTGTGCCCAGCACATCATGAAGAACATAATGCTCCAACAACTGGGCTACTACATGGGGAAACTGAGCTCTGATTTACACTACACCATGGTTAATCACCATGAGCTCTACCACCACTCTGGGCTAACCACAGTGAAGCCCAGTGGGGGCAGTTTCTTCTGTGTATATTCACCTTGTGCATGCTGGCATGTTGCTCACAAAATCATGACAGGTATGTAGGTATGAGAGAAACAAAAAACGCCATCTTGTGCACAGTTTTGTCATTGTTTTTCTCTGCTTCTTTACCAGAGTGGTCAGGCTTATTACATCCACGATGGTGAAAATGTCATCTTCTCTGAGTGGATTGTGCCTTTGGTATGTATTGCAAAGCCCTGCAGCTCCCAGCACCACGGGGCCACGAGTCCTGTCACTGACTGACACACCAGATCAACTAAATGAAGTTCAGTGCACATAAATACCTGAATTCCTTAACATTAAACTCAGTCCTGTTTTCCCTGCATATCCCAAAGTTCCACTGGTGTTAAGAGAAGTTTTGGATGCGTGTAACTGTGGAGTTTGGCTGTCTTGCTGTGAGAGGATTTAGCTGGGAAGTCCAGAACGTGCTGCAGGACAGAGCATTTCATGAAGCAAACCCACAGTGCATGGCAAACTCTGCCTCTGGCATCTGGCAGGACTCTTACAGCCATTGATTATCCCTTTGTCCTGCCACCAGCTGCAGCACAGAGGGGAAGCCCATTCACAATCGTATCTTAGAAGCTAAAAAGAGACAACACTGTATTTTCAGAAATATCAGGCTGAGATTCTAGGAGCATGCCAAAGTATGGATCCTGCAATGCCATCACAGAAAATGACTGCAGCAGAAAACTGGGCCTGTATTTAGCTGCAGTTCAGTATTCCAGTCTGGGTCACTTCCCCCATGGGAATGGACTTTTATTCCCCTTTGCTGTCCAATTGCAGATGAGGGGTGGGAGGTGGACACCAAAGAATGAGTAGTGGGCTTCAATTGCATTTCTTACTACCTGTATTGACAGGAACACTAGCTGGAAAAAAAAAGTTTAGATACAAGTTTATCAACATTCCTTCATTCTTTTTTTTTCTTTTTTTTTTTCCCCCCATTTTCATGCCTAGTTGACTCCCTCAATTTGGTATAAGTTCTCTGTTATTCTTTCTTTTTATACTGTTTTTTAGTTTGAAAAATTAGGCTACAGGAAACCTTGGATACATATTCCTGTTCTCCTGGCTCATATAGCAGGTAAAAGAAATAAAACATTCTTAATTATTGTAGTGTGTTGTTTGATATTTTTATTCCTATGAAGCTACATAGTGGTTTCATAAAGTGCAGGGACCCAAACTACAGGAATTCTTTAACTTAACATGATTTTAATTGTGAATAATCACTTGTGCCATGTGGTATTAGTTGTACCAGATAAAATTTAAAGACCATTCATAAACTCATCATGTACTTTATAAATTAAACAGTGCCTTCTACCAGTAGGAATTACAGGATATATAATGTCAGCATTGTCTCAGTTTATTGTTATCCAGATGTCTCATTAAGTAATTTCTGTTTCACAGCTGCTGTGATGGAATATCTGCACCTGATACTAAAGCCAGTTTTTAGCTTTACACCTTTCTTGACAAGGAATGAGGTAAATATATAAAAAAAGATAATGTTTATATATTTCTGACTCAAATTCTCATTAAGGACATGATAACCCTTTGGATTGTCTGCATTGCAGCTCTGTTTCCTGTTCTGTTTCCATTGTAGTATCACTGTTGATATATTTTCACCCAAGTTCTAGAAAACTGGATATTAAAGTCACTGCCATGACTGTCCTTTTGACTTTCAGGTGTGGAATGTCACTGTAACTCACACTTTCCGAATAGACAAGGCACGAAATCAACTCGGTTACAAACCAAAGAAATTCTCATTTGCTGATTCTGTGGATCATTATCTAAAAACAAGACCTACCTGCCAAGAAGATCACACTTTCCTTAAAATGATGTTTGTTTTTGGCACTTTGTTAAGTTTGATCATTCTTTCTTTCTTCTAAAATCAAATGACCACTTACCTGCTCCAGAAAACCTCATTTTGTTTCTGAGTATTAACTGTCTGGTCATAGTACATTCCTCATTCCTCAGTCACTATGGACTTTGCTATTCATGTTACTATGATGACACCTGTCTGACCTCATTAAGAAAGAAAAAAACAAACAAACAAAAAACAACTAGAAAAGTGAGAACACAGGATGTATCAGGAAATGTTCCCCAAGAGCAACACAGTGTTACAGCAAAGGAGTTCACCACAAATGGGTCCAAGGAATAGTTTTAATGAATCTTCGTTTCATGCTGGGAAACATTTTCTAAAAGTGATGGTTCAGGAGGGTGAGAAGGTAGAAAAAGAGGAACTGTCACAGGACAACAGTGCTGTAACAAGTCCAGTAGCTCCAATGAAGAAAAGGGTGACTAAACTCTTCTGATGAAGCCATGACTGCTGCTACTGTCAGTTAGCCTGAGGAATTACAGAGACCTGAGACAGTGCAAAAAATATTGAAAGTAAATATTTATAAATAATAGGTGATTAGAGGAATGAAAATAATATTTACATAAAATAGTTTAATTGTTCTAAAGCTTTTAAAAAATGTAATATTATGTGTTTGTAAATCAAATAATATCTTTTCAATGCAATAATAAATAATATCTGAACCAAATACTGTTTTTAAGGAGCTTGTGGAATTCAGCCAGCTGTTACTGCTCCCTTGAGTCACATTTCCACATTTCTACATTTCCACAACCCTGTAGCAGTGCTGGCATATACTGTGTGTTCAGTTGTCTTTTGGGGTGAGCAGAGGAGCCAAGACAGGAGTGAGAATCCAACCTCTCTCTTTTCCCCTATCTTAAGTCTTACATCAGTTGCTTCTTGGGTGGATTGCGCTACGTGAGCCACCTGTGATACATGTACCCACCAGGTGTAGCCCAGACAAACCCTAAAGATGTTATAAGTTTTTTTCTTAGGAATCAGCTTTGCTCTGACCAGGGAGCAGCTGCTCCCTGTCCTGCACCCCACATGAATCGAGAGCTGCATTTGCCACGGTGGGCCATGGAAGACAATGATGGAACAGCTCTGCCATCTGATTATCTCCCCTCTATGTTCATTTTGCCTTTTCTTAGCATTTTACAGGATTTTTAAAATCAGTAAGTTTATAGAGATTCTCTCACTCTAAAGCTACAGGATATGCAGGAGAGCCAAGAGCAACCCTAGAAGAATACAGGTTACAAGTAAAAGACAATACACAGTGACAGGAAAATATGCGAGCAACCACAGTTACCACTGCAACTTCTGTAAGCAAAGATTTGGTTTACTCGATTTTTTTCTCTTCACTAAACAAATAGTTCTGTGTGCAGTGAAAGCAGTAGAGTCTGCTTGATTATGGGTTTGCATTTGGAGATTGTCCTTGTCCATACAAAGCGAGCTCCCACTGTACATCTTCCTTTAGCAGGGGCACTGCTCAGTCCTCTCTCCTATTCCTGGCAATTGATAGGAAGCTTAAAGAAGCTCTGTAGATATGAAGCCTTTGTCCAGGTTTGATTAAAACCAGCAAAATTCACAATGTATCACTACAGACCTGCAGCTGAGCCAGCACAAGTGCTGCAGGCAGGTGGTGCCATGTAATTTCTCCCTAGAAATGCAGAATAGAAAGCCATAAGTGTGAAGTTACTTCCCAGTGAGAGCATTTTAGCTGCATGCATTCAACTTGGTTCTAAATTAGTTATTTATAAATCTTACATATTGCTCTTACTGGACTAATAGCTCAGGATGCATCCCAGATTACACCAACACTTTTCACAGGAGTGCAGGTTCTGACCTTGTTTGGATGCTCCTCAGTAAGGACTAACCAAGCAATTCGCTGGCTTTGTGTTTGTAAGTCTGTGGAGTCCCATCATTTCAGTCCTGTAACACCAAACCTGTGGTTTGTTATTTTGGGTAGGATGCTTTTTACATCACTGTTATAACAGCACTGATTAACAATAATTGGCTTCAGTACATTGATTTACCTTTCTTACAGATGCAGTATTTGGGATTTTAAAACAATCATCAGTACCAGATGGGAATAGCCAGCTCTCTTATTTCTGTGGGTCTTTACTGAGTCTCAGCTAAAGCTGACTCTTGAGTTACTCCTACTCTAACATAACTGAAGTGTGTCTTTAAATGATTAAAATTTAATGTGAATGTTCAGACATAGCACAGCTGTAACAAAAGAGATAAACGTGTTCAGAGCCTAACTTTTGCCTGGACTGGGTAACTGAAATTCTGCAGCTCCTGACTCTTTTCACACCCTCCCACGCTCAAATGACCCCAGGGAGGCTCGGGTGGAAGGGGACCTTAGTGCCTGTTTGTTTATTTGTGCCTCTTTGGGAACTCCTGCTGTTTTGCAGATGTCTCAGAAGTTCTGCATCTCTATGAGCAATGTCCCGCCACCGACTGTCCAACCATTAGGCAGGAGGTGGTGTTTTCTTCCTGAACAACCTGTTCAACAGGTACCTCGGTGTGGCCGGAGCCCTCGCTACTGACAGGATGCTTTTGCGCAGCAGTCACAGCTGTGTGAAGACTCCAGGAGGTAAGAAGCACCATAGGATGCTCCGGGATCCCAGGGATGCTCTGGCAACCCAGGAATACCGTGACATGCTGTGGGATCCCCAGGATGCTGTGAGTTACAAGGTTGCTGCGTGATGATCAGAATCCCAGGGATGCTGTGGGATGAGCAATATCCCAGGAAAGCTGTGCAATCCCAAAGCTGCTGCCAGATGAGTAGAACCCAGGGGTGCTGTGGGAGCCTGGGGATGCGATGGGATGTCAGAGGTGCCGTAGGATGAGAGCACGCCGGGGATGCTGCGGAACCCTCGGGGACCCGTCGGGGCCGCAGCAGAAGCTGCTGGCGGGGCCGGGCCGGACGCTCCAGCCCGGAGCGGCTCCCGCGGGCGCTGCCCGCGCCCGGCCCGCGGCCCCAACGGCCCCAACGGCGGCGCCCGAGGCCGGGGCACGGCCGGGGCCCGGCCCGGCACGAGTCCCTGCGCTGCCGCCCGGCCGATTTGCAAGGGAGATGCAGAGAGCCCCGGCGGGGCTCGGGTGGCTTTGAATGTTTAATTGCGGCCGGGGCAGGGACGCGGGTGTTGGAAGGAGTCGGTAGGCACAGCCTCTGAAATGTCCTGACTGCCAGTGAGGAACCCCTGGAAGGGCAAGAAGCCCCACGTTCAGGAAATAAGTGATACACTATTACTTTTTCCTTAATGCAGTTTTTTTACCTTTTCTATAGTATAGCAGCTATTTTATTCGAGTTCCCCTTGAAAGCGAGGGATTTGATAGCCTTGTTCTCTGATACACCTTCTAAAGTTATAACATGAGGATCAGGCATCCCTCTTCCTTCATGAAATCCTCATCTATCTCAACTCCAGCTCTGCCAATGATAACAACTCAGTGTATTCTTAATTTATGTTCACCTGCTGGTACTTAGAAAGAAGCTGGAAATACCACTTCTCTCAGATGTCTGTCTTGGCAGTAAACTGGGGACTGTAAATTTTGGTTTGCTTTTGTCTTTATCTCTCTTAAACAGGCTGCATTAAAGTCAGATTTTGCTGCCGTGAACAGATCTTGTCAACATGAAACTCCCTGAAATTGTCTGCATTCAGGAGTGCTATGAAGCAATTCTCACCATGTAGAAGGAATTTTCACATGTATCTGGTAGTGCCGGGCACTATTTCATTGACACAAAACCAAAAATGAGTGCTGTAGCAGCACCCGATCACCGAATCCGTGGGTGCAAACAGAAGAAACACGCTAGAGCATACCACCAAATCAGTATGAGAGCCGTGGTGACAGGAGGGGGTGGCTATTGTGGATACAAGCTGGGATGTGCTCTTGCGAACATAGGAGCTTCTGTTGTTCTGTGTGACATACACAAGCCTTTGTGGATGATTCCCAACGGAGTGGTGTGGATCCAGGTATGATAAATAATATTTTCCCAACAGTCAAAGTTAGCTCATTTGACTTTTCCATAATGTCTTACTAGTTTTCACAGAATCCAAATCTCTAATTGCCAATTATTTCAAATTTGAGTAACCTTTTTAACTGTGTGAATATCTCACATGAGTTTTGGTGAATGGATTTTAGTATATCTGAAATGAGGAAACCAGTGAAACCTGTAATGCACGGAGCAGTTTCACTCCTGACTCCTCAGCATCCTGCCTTCATCCAGGCCTTAGTTTAACCACCTGTAGAATAAACACAGGACTCCTGTGAACCTTAATGAATGTCTTTAAAGTCCTTTGGGTTCTATGGAAGAAAAGTATAATTATCAGCAAGTAGTGAGGTGTGCCCAGTTTTGTGTCCCAGAATATTTGTATAGCAGGTACAGTTCTATATATGCTTTATATATATGGATTCCCTCTGTACTAACCCACTGTATGACAAATGCTCACCTGCAGCTTTGATTTCATGTCCAAATATCTTTCCTTATGTATTACAGACAGACATCAGGGATTACAGTGCCATATTGGCAGCCTGTGAAGGGGCTGACTGTGTGTTTCATGTAGCTTCATATGGAATGTCAGGAACAGAGCAGGTGAGCCCACACAGTTTCGGTTTTTTCTGTGACTGCAGAGACTTTGATGCTGTAATGCTGCATGACAGATTTCATCTCTTCATATGGCCCTGGTCTTTTGGTAAATTGCTGTGTGCCAACCGGAGTGCCAGCTGCAAGCAGGCTGCTTGCAGAGGCGTTTCCTCTCCATTAGAGGTTCTACAGCACCCTGGGAAGGTGTTTGAGATGGAAATAGCATTGAAATGTTCTTAAATACTGTGAAGACAAAAGGAACCAAGGGAAACTGGTTCCCTCCAAAACCCTGATTCTTCCCTAAACATTCACATGGATCTCCTAGGTGTAAGGTCACTAGGAAGAATTAACCAAATTATAAATTATGTCATATATCTGAATTATAACAATAACAATATTTCAAGTCTTTAATTGTTTGCCATTGGGTAAAAAGCTGTACAGTGCACTTGAAGTAGGACTCTGAGTCACAATTTTATAATTAGAGTTACAAGCACACATCCAAACACAAACACACTCCTTTCTTACTTTATTTAATAAGAGGAATTGTAGTAACTACCCTGTCTGGATAGAACAGCTCACTCAAAGTTGTTTGAGTTGTTGCTACTGAGCAATGCATAATTGGAATTGCTCTGGTTAGAGGCAACTGGTCACTAAAGTGCTTCTGAAACACAAGATATTTAACATACTGCTGCAAGATATATAATAACTGGACATATATTTTTAGAAGCACTACAATTTTCTTTGCTTCAAGCAGACTAGTCTGTAAAAATACAAG
Organism: Acridotheres tristis; assembly: GCA_037013685.1. Classification (NCBI taxonomy): domain Eukaryota; kingdom Metazoa; phylum Chordata; class Aves; order Passeriformes; family Sturnidae; genus Acridotheres; species Acridotheres tristis. Next base: position 7,591,949 of record CM072901.1, read on the forward strand.
AAAAATACAGGTGTAGTTTAAAAATAATGATTAGACTTCTTTAAGTCTGAAACACCAGTCTAAATGACATTTTTTATAATTAAAGCACTAAATTATGTTTATTTGGGGACATTTATAACATCCCCCTATAGAACTGAATATGTATTATTACTAAAAAATGCACTAAATTATTTTTTCTTTTCCTAGTTGCATAAAAAAGAGATTGAAACTGTAAACATTAATGGAACAAGACTCATCCTTAATGGTAGGTATTTAACTGTGCCATGGGGGTTAGTACAGCATATCAAACATCACATGCCATTTAGAGAAAGCCAGTTGGCCTTTTTGGCACACTCTGTTTATTACCAAGTACTTTACATTGCTGGCAGAAAATGAGGAATCACGTCACAGGGGGGTTATGCTCAATTCTACTATGAGGTGTGATATGAGAGCCAGCACTGCAGTTCAGCTACTTCAGCTTTTCAACACCTTGTCTGACTGATGTTGGAATCTGTACCCATGTAAGGAGTTCACCAATTCCCTATGTATTTTGTAGCTGTTAACCTGCTTGCCAACAACTTGTGCACAGGCAGTGGGCAGCCCTTGAAGCAGAAAGACTTCTGTCCTGATGCCCAGCAGGCTGGAGGAGCCATCCTGGGGCACAGTGCTGGCACCCAGTTTAGGATGTGCCAGAGAGTAAAGCATTTATTTCTGCACTGATGTCTTCCCTTTAAATATGCTCTGCATTTCAACTCACCCAGTCACAGGATGGAAGGATTTTTTCTCTTTTAGAATTTGACTCTTTCTTAGAAAAAATGTCACACAAGCTTTTTTCCCAAATAATTTTTCACTAAAGTAATTGACTCTATTCATTGCTGCAGCCTGCAAACAACAAGACATCCCTAGGCTGGTGTACACCAGCTCAGTGAATGTGGTGTTTGGAGGGCTTCCTATTGAAGATGGGGACGAGGAATCTTTGCCCTATTTCCCAATTGACAAGGTATTTTGTTGTATTGTATTTTCAAATTCCTCTCTTTACTTCCATGTTTCTGAAAAAGCCTGGAGTTTTCATGACACTGTTTTGTCTGATGCAAGTATCCAGGCACAAGAAAGGCCAGGTGAGATGAGAGTTCGAGCAACCTGGTGTAGTGGGAGGTGTCCCTGCCCATGGAAGAGGGGCTTGGAATGAGAGGATTGCTGAAGTCCTCTTCAATCCAAACCATTCTCTGATTCTATGAAAGAAAAAAGAAAACTCTTCACACTCTTTGACGATGCTATTCACAACCTTGGCACATCAGATTTATGTACATCAAAGTATATATTTCTTTGTTTTCCTATTAAGGCCTTGATTTTGGAAAATAACTCCCAAAGTGTCTCATTAACATCAGGGATATTCCACCTGGACATGAGGATTCTGTTATATGGCTTGGTGCCTCTTTAGCTATTTATTATCTACATTATTTTTCTGGTTTTCCCTTAGGGGATGACATATATTCAAGGTAGAGGTCATTTAGCAAAGCATCCTATTTTTATATGGCTTTATTGTATTTAATTAAAAAAAAAAGTACTTCTGGCTATTTTGCATACACAGTTGTTTTTGCATCCCTCCTCTCTCCATTGAGTACTTCACAGTCTTTCAAGAAGTAGAGATGGAGATAAAATATGAATATTTTAAATAACATTTTAAATAAAATTTTCTCTGGGACAACGCCACATGGAAGTGAGCAGGATACTGCAAAACTTGGTGTTTGAGTTTTCTGTTACCTGAAGAAGAAATCCAGATTACAAAGTAGTGATCAATTACATTCCTGGCAGCATTCAAAGCATACATATATTTATTGCTTCTCAAATGTGCTGAAATTAATTAACCAGATTTGCATACACAAAAATGCTTCCTTACCCTAGAAATATTCATGGGTTTTACCCCGAACCTAATACCCCACAACTTCTGTATTTTGAGGTATTTGTTGCCATCTGCTAAGTAAAATCTAGTGAAAAAGAGATGCCTTTCTGTCCTGTCATTTCAGGAATTGATACAAATGTATTTGCTTTTTCTCTGTAGCTTGTTGATCATTATTCCAGAACCAAATCAATTGCAGAACAAATGGTACTAGCAGCTAATGGATCTACACTAGCAGGTACTTTTGTCTGAATATGAATTAATAGTAGAATTTATTCCTCCTCTTCTTGTTCCTCCCCAAAATCCTGTGTCCTGTAGCAATCCTTAGTGGGCAAGATTGCCCAGCAGCTATGAAATTAAATTACCAACCCCTTCTCACAAATTTAAGTATTTTTATTTAAAAGTTACTTTTAATTGGTTTTAAGTTCCCACAATGTCTCTGTCTCATGCAACAGAAACACAAATGGTGATTGTTACATACCACGCTCCCCCTTAAGTTATATATTAAAATCTGAAGTAGCTACCTGAGCCTAGAGCCTGGAATTATTTATTAGTGCTTCCCAAAGTTTTCCATGTTGAGGAAGCCATTTATACACTTCAATACTTAAGCTCACCTGTGAGATACTATAACTGCCAGTGCAAAACAAATTAATGTAAAGTGCAACATGATTCTATGTGACCAAGTGATACTGAGCTAAATTTAGCTGGGGACAACTTACAGAAAAGACTCTTCACTTGATACTTGTAGAGGGCTATAACAGATAGAAAGTCCATGATGGGAACTCCATCCCAACAAAATAATTTTGTTTAAAATAAAAAAAGGGTTTTTCCCCCCCTTCATTTCCTTAGCAGCTCTTCACATCAAAGCCCCTCCTAATTTCAGGACCAATTTGTCAATGAAATAGAACCAGTCAGTGTTCCAAACATCCCATTTTGAGCCTGTGCCATAGCAGGACTGAATATTTTATATGTTTACAAGTACTGTTAAGAACAGTTATTAGCAGATGATGAAACAGCCAACTGATATACATGGGAAGATTTGATTTTTATGATCCCGCTGAAATTGTCAAGAGCTCCTACCTCACTCCAGAGGGAACTGCACCTGCTGTTGAGAGAACCTTTCAGCTCTACCTTGTACTACTAACAGGCCATTGCTTCCCATCAATAATTTTGTGTGGGATTAGTTGGTTTCATTCCACTATCCAATATATTTTCGAACAACCTGCTCACTTCAGTGAACTCATCACCACAGCCAACACATTCATTCTCTGCTCTGGCACAGGGACAAGGGACTGATTAGAAAGAGATTTTTAAATATCTTGTATTTTCTACAAACACAACTATGCTTGCAGGACTTTTCTGAATCTTAGCTTGCTATTTTGCATGCTCTGATTCTCCCATCTTAATATCCAGCTACCAATGCAGCACCTTTTGGTATGTATTGTTTCTTAAGGTAATGAAACGAATTTCAAGTAAGTTCTGCTGCTGGAGCCTTCGGCTCATACAAACAAAGATACAATGTAGTGGCATGAAGGTCTCTGAGAATGATCTTACCCCATGTTCTAGGAGGTGGAATTCTCCATACCTGTGTCCTTCGCCCACCAGGAATCTATGGACCAGAAGAGCAGAGACATTTGCCAAGGCTAGCAGTATGTCATTTGAATTTTTTTAACCAGCAGAGTTTTCTATGATATGGGTAAAAGGCTGAAAGGAGCATCACTTATTTGTGTTATAAATTGACTGATCTTATCGGGTAGCAATTCAATCGTCTGCTGAGGCTACTTTAACTCTTTTTAACAAGCATTACATCTGTAAAGCGTAGATGTAAAAAGCCTTTTTTTTTTTTTTTAATACAAACGCATGAAAATCCAGCTTTATAATTTAATGATTACTTTAAGATTCAGGCCAATTCATGATATTTCAAATGTCTATTTACATGCAACTTACACCAAGTGGTTTTAAATATTAATGAAAAGAGATACAGCAAAATATCTTATTTCCACTCTCAACTATTAGCAGCTTTCACTGCCCAATGAAGCAGGTTCCAGAGCTGGAAGCACCCTCTGGTGCAACAGGTTAAGGAAGGGCAGCAGCTGAGGTGTTCACATTTTACCCTTTTTCACTTGCTTTTAAACTGCAGGGCCAACAGATGATGTTTAGAACATGATCCCTGTAAAATTCTGTGAGCCAGTTATTTTAAAAGAATGAGGGTAATATAAAGTTACACACAGCTTTCAGGAAATAATAGATTCAAGCTGACCACATAATAGATATTTTTGGTTTGTGCCTGAGGTAGGAAATTATATTGCAAGTCAGCCAAAATATACTTTTTCATCTTGTAAATAATTTTAAGAATGGAAAACGTCATTTTAGTTAAATCTGAGAAATTTTTTAGCCCCTTTAAAAAATATAATATTTTAAAGTTTCTATTTGATTTTAAGCTTATTTGTTTTGAGCCAATTTTAAGGCATTATGCAAATGTCATGTTTTGCAGTTTCTAAAATTTACCTGTTCAATGAAAACTGGGATGCTTTCCTTCCATCCAGTGTATCTTCCAGTTTTTCCTAGCTGAAGCTATTTGATAAATTAGATCCAATTTAGTGAATACTTTTGATCCACTCAGAACTGTATCTCATGTTTCCATACAATATTTTACTTATCCCTAGAATGTACTTGTATTTTTTGTAAATTCAGGACATATTGCAATACATCTTTTGACATTTTCTCATGAGCAGTTCCTTTAATTTTTAATTGATTCATGTATTTCATTTTTTAAAAGTAGAGCTAAACCTACATTTAGCTGGACAAGAAAGTACACTTTACCTCATTCTTAAACCCATTTTGTTATGGTTTCATGTTTGTTTCTGTCTACAGAAGATTATTGAGAGAAGGTTACTTAGCTTCAAGTTTGCAGACCCTAGTGTGAAAATGAACTGGATACATGTAGAGAATTTTGTACAAGCTCATATTCTGGCTGCTGAAGCTCTCACCCCTGAAAAGAACTACATAGCTGTAAGTACACAGTAAAACCACCACACATCTCATCTGACAGTGGATCCTGCTACTGTGCTAGAGTAACCACTGCAGTAATTAGAGTTATTGTCCCTCAGCTTATGTTGTTGTCTGTGTTCTCAGCTGGTAAATGTGCTATGAGCAATTTGGGATGGGGCACAGTGTTGGCTGTTGGTGTTGGTTAAGAGATGGAATATTCAGTTCTGTAAGCATATCTCCATCTTTGCATTTTTAAAATGCAGTATTTGTCATTTCTGGAAGCTGAGCAAAGAATGTTTACTATGTTGGAAATGAAACTGGAAGTTCAAGCAGATTCATCCTGTTCCCCTGTACAGGTCCAGATTGAATGTTCTGAACTGTGATGGTCAGTTCTCCCCACACCATATGCCAACAGAGGCACATTTCATTTGGGTTCATTGCTTTGAAATACAGTTGCAACTGTTTTCCTCCTTGTAAATGCAGGTTTCTAATCACTTAGAAGCATTGCTCTGAGATTAGAAAGGGGTTCAAAGTAGATTAAACTCCTTTTTCTAAAACTCTGAAAGCAAAAGGAAAGCAGGAAGGTAGACCATGGCTACACAGGAGTCTTCTGGATTCCAGTGAGCCTTAACCAGACCCAGAGCAGAAGGTGTCCCACTCTTTGGTGGACACATGCCAGCAGCCCCAGTGAGATCCAGCACCAGCTCCAGTGGTCCCTGCACAGTCAGTACAGCCACTCTGAACAAGCATATCTTTAATAAACCATTCATTCCAGGGCATGTTAATCACACAAACCACCTGTTCACCAATTCCACTTCATAACAGTGCAACTGAGTGAAACACAAGCAGAGTTTGTGACTTGTGTGAGCGTCCACTCATATTTGATATTGCTGTATTATTTTTAAGTTATTCATAAGGGATTAGACAAAGAAAAAGAAGTCTATATATATGCAGTATTATTTTTACTGACTTGTTTCTTCTCTACCTCTTTAACAGAGTGGCCAGGTGTATTTCATTCATGATGGTGAAAAATCCAACCTTTTTGAATGGCTAACTCCACTTGTACGTGCAATACTCATCTCCAAGTACATTAATTTAACTGTATTCAACTCCAGCTTTTGTGTGCATGCTGCATTTTGTATGTTTGCTTTGGGTGTGAGAGTTCCACGTGGAACTCTCAGAATGTGGGTTTAATTCCTGCTTGAATTTCAGTGTAACAATGCCCACCCAAAATACCACATTAAAGTTCCTGTCTTCCCTGAGACCAAAGGACCATCTACACCAGCACCCTGTCCTGAGCCATTACTGTCTTCATTTTCGGGGCATGCAGATGGCAATAATGGGCATTTTGGAAGGGCAAAAAATATAAGTCTTAAGTATTTATCTGTTTATTCTTTAAAAAAAACCATGTTGTTGTTAATGATAGGCTCAAAACCATAAATGTGTCATGATGTTAAATTAGGTATCAGCACACCGTGACATTGTGATTAATTATAATTTATTTCCTTCTTTTAAGGTAGGAAAATGACAGAGTGTCTGTGGGTGACTTTAACTGGCATTTCTTTAAAAATGAAAAACAGTAAATATTAAGAGCCATGATTTTTCTGTTTTAACAGTAAATATTTCCATAAATATCTTCTACATTGAAACTTAAAACTTGTTTGAAGTTTCTGGAGCTTTTCATTGTTTTTAAATCTTTTTCAGTTTGAAAGATTAGGGTGCAGTAAGCCATGGATACGCATTCCTACTTGCTTAGTCTATGCCTCAGGTAAAATATTTTATCAGTATTTCTCTTTCCTGTTTATGCTACCCTCATTTCTAACTAATATGATATTATTTTATTTTATTTGCCCACAATTTTCATTTTCATGTAAAAAAATAATATTATGTGTGCACACCTAGTGTTCAGCAGTGTAAAATTCACCTCTGTGCAATATGTTGAAACCAGATGAACTCTTATTAAAGTCTCACTAGAACAGGTTTTATGTAGGACCTAACAGATTTATAACTTTTTGGAGTTAATAATACAAAAAGTAAAATGTAAAACTTCATGACTTTATGAAACATGAAGAGTATCTGCTTTTCTGCACAGGTAAATGTCTTGCCCTCTCCAGAATCAACCCCCCCGTGCAGCTCAGACAGAACACAACTGAGTTCTCTGTTGCCATCTTTTTATGAAGCCTCATGACCTTTTCACTAGATCTGTGCCCAACCTTTTCCCCTTTCCAAATTCTCTTTCCACAAACACAATAATTAGATTAAATCCAGCCCCTTGTGAGCAAATTATCCTGATGGTGTTAGTAATGGTGCCCTGAGCTCTCAGGTCTGTGATTATCCTTCGTGAGCATTTACAGGGTGAGATATGTCACAATCACAATGGCAAAGCAATTCACTGTTCTTACCTCAAGCCGAAATTTTTTGTTATGCAGCCACATTGATGGAACACCTTCATTCCATTCTGAGACCAGTTGTTGACCTGCCCCCACTGCTGACCAGAAATGAGGTAAATTCTGTGTTTGTAAACTTTCCTTAATTCCCATGGGATCCATACATTTTAATATGAGGGAGACTTTAAGTCAGTAGAAAGTAAAATCCACCCAGTGCTACTTCAGCCTCCAGTTTCGAGGGCAAACACATGCATTGTGTGCAACTTAGGCAATATATTGTGCTTGGTTGCCAAGATTTTTGAAAAGAGTTTGTGCTTGCAATCTGGAGAGGCTTCTTCAGCTCCTCTTTTGCAAGGGTCAGTATCCTGTATGACTTGGCTGGGCCTTTAGAAACCTATGAGATGGCTTTGATCTGCCTCTTTGAGTACCTAAGCAAAGAGAACATTTGCATAACATTTTTTGTGGACGTTTACAGATTCTACTTTGCATCTTTTAATGTCTCTTTGTGCTCTCAAGAATCTCCTTTTGAGTGGGCAATTTTAAAAAGAATGTGTGCAATACTCATGAGACATTGATATAATGTTGTGGGGGGTTTTTGTATTTTACATTAACTGTGTCTTTGCTACCATTTACAGTTTGTTCCAGTTGCCTGTGTAGTCATACCTTTGTATGTTGACTCTTTTGCCCTGTAGGTTATGAACATTTCTGTAACTCACACATTTAAAATAGACAAGGCACGGGCTCAGCTGGGGTACCGCCCACTGAAGTATGACTTTGCTGATTCTGTGGACCACTACATGAAATCCAGACCACAACCCTCGAATTATCAACTCTTCCTCAATGTTTTGCTTACTTTAATTATTACTTCAATTTTGTTTTTTCTTTCTTTAAAACTTGATAGCCTTTCAGTTTTGCATTTTTTTAAAGAAAGACGACACTGACCAACATAAACTGCACAGTCACAGTATTGCTACCCAGATCATTCTAACCTCCACGATAATTACTGGCACAGTGCAACAAACAGGCAGCTACTTTTAAATATACAAACAAAATCATTACAGATGAGTGGCTGGACCTGAGAAATTAAAATACAGTAAACAGTAATTGCCAAATCACCGAAACACAACCAGAGTCAAGATTGTTGCCTCTATTTCAAACCAAAACAACAACTTTCCATATTGATTGCTGAAGTAAATGAGAACCTGCAGAAAGAACAAGAGCTGCAGACAGCCTGCAGTGCTTCACCAGTGAAGAAAAATGGCTGAAATAAGAAGAAAGACTGACCACAGCTTCTGTCATGGCTCACTACCTTGGGGAACAGAGGAACAAGAAAAGGCACAGACAGAACAGATTACTGCAAATAAAGCACACCAGATCTACAGAGACTTCATATTGTCTGATTTCATTAATTAGCTCTAGCACCATATCTAAGGGAAAATAAAAGTGTACTTGAAACATTGCTGAAGTCCCTGCTGTTCCTCTGCACAATGTCCCAGAACTGCTCCCTGCCTTGCCCCTGGTGCAGAACTGCACGTATGTGCTGGTAGAATTTTTCACACGTCAAAACTGGGTATTTTAGTTAAATTGGAAACTACTAAGTTACATTAGTTAAGTGTATTTATGTCACAGTAGAGGAATCTGCCACTATGGGTTGTGCAGATCTTTGTACAGCTTCCTTCACCTCCTGTACTTAAAGGCAACAGTTCAGTTGCTCCTCAGTTGAACTTAAAGCACAAGTCTGTTTTGGCACCAAGTTTGTTAAGTACAGCAGTTGTACTGAGTAAATTCCTCCAGTAGCTAAAGTGAACAATGTGCTTTTCACACTGCTCTTCAGCTAAAACGGACCTAAAGCACGGTCTGGGAGGCTCCAGCTTCTTCCCATCCACCGCTCATGGTGGGATTTATCAGAGAAATCTCCTTCCCATCTTCATCTTTCCAACCTGTAACATGGAGACAGAACAACCAAGAGCAAGATGCAAACAGTAGAGAGCTTGGAAATGATTAGGGGTGAGAGCTTGAAAAACCACGGTCTGGAGGGGAATAATGATGTAGTGATTTGAGAATTCTGGGGAGGGTGCGAACACTGGCACCTCCCCTCCGTCCAGGGCCGGCCGCAAAGCGCAGGTGCCAGGCTCGCGGGTCGGGGTGCTGTAACCCAAAGGCAGCGCGGAAAGGCAGAATCCCTGAAAATTACAGCGTTTCTCGTGTTATTTTTAAACCAAGAGACAGCTAATCACATATGATCGTCACACAGTTGATAATCCTTTTTCCCTACCTCATACCACAACTTTCTAATACTGATTTTAACAGCTGTGACCGACAACCCGCATCACTCATGGCCCAGCTGGGCGCCGTGCCCTGCCCGGGCAGTGCCGCTCGTACCGTGCTGGCCCCGCCGGCGGCTCCCGCGTTCCCGCTGTGCGGGTGGCGAAAAGGAGCCGCCGCGGCTGCGGGGACAAAACAGCTTGGCAGCGGTGGGATTCGAACCCACGCCATCGAAATGACTGGAGCCTAAATCCAGCGCCTTAGACCACTCGGCCACGCTACCGCCTGGCTGCTCATGCGCCCGCCAGGCCTCTTTGACGAGGGCACCGCCGCCGTTCTTCCTATCTGTGTACTTTGTCCACTCGTGTTCGCGGTACCGCGCCGCTTGTCGCGCCCCGTGAACGCCACTGCTGTCACCCGAGCCTCGCGCTCCCCGTGCCCGCGGCTGAGGCGGCGCCGCCGGGCCCGGCCCAGCGCAGTTCCCGCCCCTGCCCGGGAGGTGGCGACGCTGCCCCGCGCCCGGCACCGCCTGCGCACGTGGCGTCGCTCTCAGCCGGACCTGCGGCTGCCGCCCGGGCTCGCCGCCGGGCTCCGGCTCCCTCTCGCGGGCTCGGCCGGACCTTGAGCCTCGGCCTCTTCCTCCCCGGGGTCTCTGGCCGTCGGACTGCTCCTCGGGGCACTTGGTCCGCGACAGGCCCAGGCCGGCACCTCTGCAAGGCAGTGTGCGCCCCACGGCAGCCGCGGCTGTGGTGGATCAGCTCTTGCTGGTCCTCGGGCGAGCTTTGCCCGGCTGCGCGGATCCGCAGCCCCAGCGATGGCCGTGCCGTGGTCACGCAGGGTCGAGGGCCGCCCTTGGCTGGTGCCTTGGCAGCGGCGGTAGTCGATGTGCACACAGCTCCCGGCCACGAAGAGGGTTCGTCCTGCCCCGTATCAGGCACCCACTGCCTTCCCTGCCCGCTGCGTTCGCCTCCGGCCCACCGGAGCACATGTGCTGCCCAAGAGCTGCCAGCTCGCTGCGAGGCCAGTGACCTTCCCAGGCAGCAGCTCCCTTGGCATCGCAGTGTGCCCTCAGCTGAACCATTCCCACCCAACACGGGAGGCCCCGCCGCCTTTATCTCGCTGGCAGCCGGTGGTCGGGGCTGCCCGAACACGGATTGTTGTCCTGCCACGTCGGTGCCTCACTTGCCTGCTGCTGAGCACAGGCACGGTGTGAGCAGGTGCTTCCCCTGTCCACCTCTATGAGAGAGCTGGCTTCGACAACCAGAACCACATTCGGTCACTGGTGAGTAGAAAGACGAATTCTCATGTTCTGGGAGGCCTGCAGGAGAAATTTGTATAATTACTTTGTGGACAGAGGTAAATATCAAGACTAAATGCAGTACAATTAAAGCAATATGGAGAAACTATGTCCACCATTGCCATTCATCCCGTAGAAAGTTATGCATTGGTACTCCAGGAAGTTTTAGGTATGTAACATGCACCTCCCATATGACTGGAGTGAGGTTTATGACCAACTTGATTTACCTTGTAAAACTAGATTCTCATAGGAGTATAAGGGCACAAATTGTCTGGAAATTGATTTAAAGACAGTTTTTAAATCTGCAGATTTAAACAAAGGCAGAATAAAATTACTCTGAAAGTTAACATCATATGGGGTGTCCTTTCCTTTTGCCTTTCAAAAACCACAGTTCCCTAGAACAATGATTTCTAAAGGGAACCTTATTTAAAATGAGCATACTGAAACTTTACAAGCTATAGTGCTCTTGGAAAAAATACCTGCAGTGCTGAACATAGTCAATGGAAGAATAGCATATTAGACTTGTAGGCCATTGACTTCCCAGGCTGCCATTTCAAATTTAATTTTTAATATTTTCAAACAAGAAAATAAGTGAATCAAACTCTTCAAGTATAAAGGATATAACACATAATGTATAAATAGAAAACTAAAAGTAGAAGATACAGCATGTCTGGGCCAATGCCTGATTTCAACATGTCTTTTGTTTTTCATCAGCACTGTTCTTTTAAGGAAATGTTATAGACAATAGAAGAGAAGCTCCAGGCTTAATCCTGGGAATAAGTACACCCTTGCATCAGGGTAGGTGAGCTGGCTTATTTGAAAGCATGAGAAATGTGTAGCTTGAGAAGGCATGACCCATGTTCCTGATAGAACAGAATGTTCTCCATGAGGATTTATGGCAGAAGGCAGCTGTGGGGTTCCCTTCAGTCCAAAATGATGCCGAGTATTTTGTGTCCAGAGAAGGGCAACAGAGCTGGTGAAGGGTCTAGAGGGTAAATCCTCTGGGGGCAACTGAGGGAGCTGGAGGTGTTCAGCCTTGAGAAAAGGAGGCTCTCTGCAACTCCCTGAAAGGAGGATGTGGCAACATGGGACCAGTCTCTCCTCCCAAGTAACAAGATAAAAGGAAACGGCCCCAAGCTGCACTGGGGGGGTTCAGGTTGGATATTGGGAGAAATTTCTTCACTGAAAGAGGGGGTTAAGCGTTGGAACAGGCTGCCTAGGGAGGTGGTGGAGTCACCATCCCTGGAAGTGTTCAAAAAACAAGTAGACATGGCACTTTGTGTCTAGTGGGTATGGTGGGATTCAGTCAAAGGTTGGTCTTGACCTTGGAAGTCTTTTGCAACCTTAATGATTCCATTATTTGCCTGAGTTTAAAACAAGCTACTCTCATGACGTGTTCAGTTGTGCTCATGTATCAGTTACAGTATTTCACCATTATCAGTCACCTGCCACGGCAGGTGGTGATTTTTTATCCATTATCAACACATTTTCACACAGTGGGAACCAGACATCTGGCTTCTCCTAAGCCTCCAGAATTCGTTTGATGAGTCTGTGCTCTTCCCAGGCCCTGCCATGAAGCATCCCAACATCAGCCCTGCTGGGTGCTGCTGTCCTCAAGCTGTTCAGCTGGGCTGACAGCAGAGTGAAAAATGAGGAGATGCAGGTTCTGGTGCTCATAGGCCAAAAGTGCTCAGTTATTGATAACTGCTAATATTTACCACAGTGATTTGCAGCTGGGAGATTAATAGGACCTCAAGAGTTTTTCTGCACAGTCACTAACATTGCAAATGTGTTTCACTTTAAACTCTGCACGAATTTGAGAAAAAAGGTGCCCTTAGGAAGCAGCATTAAATGGGGGCTCAGTCAGGTGCCTGCTTGACGTTCTCAATCCAGGGCTGCAGCCTCAGCATGGTGCTGGAAATTGATGATAAAATTACATATACCCTCAAATTGCAGGTGGTGTTGCTGCACATGTGTGCTTCTCCCTCCAGCCCCCATGTTGAGACACAGTTTAAGTTGTGTAAGTAATGGCGGGTTTTCCTGGCAGAGAGTCAGAGCATCTGCTCTGTGTGTTTTTAATTAAATATTGGTAATCTTCCTCCTGAAGATTATCACAGCAGCAGTGTTTTTTTGCTCTCTTCAGAGCACAGGGATTGTGCATTTTTCTGTCCGTGGTGGGTGCTGCAAGAGACCATCCATCTGTCACGAAGGACGAACTCACATCTTCCAGTCTTGGTTCTGTTACCTACTCATGGTAAAAAGCACTAATGAGGATTATTTACATGAATAAGGGATTGAACAGCAGTAAAAAAGGCAGACTCTTTGCAGGTTGCCAAGTAATACAATTAAGCCAGAACCTATTTACATTAATTTCCATGTAACTCATGAAAGGATAAGGAGTTTTGTTTAAATTTTCCACAAATTCTAGCTTGAGGAAAAGCTTAAACATGAGCATTTTCAATCCAGAAAGCCAGTGTTTTAGGAAAAATGCAAATGTGGGTGCTTTGAGGAAACGTGGTCTTTAGAACGTGAAATCTGTTGTATAATACTGTCATTTCTTACGGGGAAATGTGCAATAGCGCAATTTAATTCAGCTGAAAAGACCAACCTGAAGTGCAGGCAGGCCCCGTGCCCACGTCTGCTCCCTGTGCCTTCCCTCGGGGCTGGGATCTTCGGGGTCTGCCGTGCAGTGGCTGCTTCCCATGGGAGCCCCTGCCCCAGGACACCCCCTCCTTTCAGCTCCAACAAAGTTCCCGTTCCCAACGGGGACGCAGAAATGAAAGCAAATTTGGGCGGCTGACCTGTGGAGACCTGCACACCTGCTGTCCTTCCTGTCCCCACTCGCCCCGGGATTCCCCAATAGGTAACAGCTAACGGTGTTAGCTGGGGGTTCTGCTCATATTTTTATCGCTTTTTTCACAGGAATTAAGTATCTGGCAGGCTCCCAGCGCTGTGAGGGGTGCCCGCGGTGCCGCGGAGGGAGCGGGAGGCGGCGCCTTGCTGAGCCCGCGGGCGGTGAGGGGCGGCCCCGCTGCCCGGCTCCCGCCTCCTCCCTCCCCTCAGCGGGGCGGCTTCTCCTCCCACCGCCTGCCTTCCCTCAGCCAGGCGGCAGCTGGAAGGGGGTATTGGGGTTGTGGGATCGCTCCGTACCGGGCTGAGCTGCGGATCTGGGCTCTCCTAAGCCGGTAGGTCCCGTCGCGGTGCGGGGCCCGGCCCGGCGGCGGTGGGAAGCTGCCTCAGCGCCGCCTGCGGCGGGAAGCGCGAGAAGGGCGTTTTTAATTGCGGAAAATGATGATCTCTGGGGTGGTAAGAGCCTGCGAAAGGCCGGAGGGCAAAAAAATAACCTAATTTGTAGTATTGGGCAGCAATGCTGCGCTCGCACCTGAAAATTGGCTTTTCGTGCATTTATGGTCCCACGACAGTGCGCATAATTTGGTGCCTACGCTGTTTAAAGGCGCCGAGTGCTGTCTGTGACCGTGGGACAGCTGCTGTGTGTGGGGCTGACCGCGGCTGAGTCCGCCCTGACAGCCCGGGACGTCCTTGGGCTCCAGGACGGTTCATGTTTGGAGAATTCTTCAAATACCTCAATGCGCATAAAGCACGGAGTTAACAGCGTGGGGTACTGAGCAAGTGCTTTCAAAAGGTCAGCGATAGGTAATTGTGCAGAGTGTTTAAAGACAATTGAAATGACGGGTCTATTAACTTTAAAATAGCCTTCCATTGTCATTATCTTGGAAGTTCCTTTTCTGCCCTTTTGAAGCCCCGTTTTTTGGATACCCTTACCGTACTGTTTATTTGCGTGTTTGGCAGCAGGGTAGAGTTGACTCGGAAGGGCTGCTCTTGTGCCTCACTGCCTGCAGCTCTAAAAGCCTTTTGTGCATTTGAAGCCATGCTGTGTTTCCTTGCACAGGGTTTTGTCTCAAATGCTTCGTACTCTGAGCTGGTGCAGCTGAACTCACCCCATTGCTTCATGAATTTGCATCGTTGCTCTCTAACACTCAGACAATGATCATCCCAGCTGTGTTTGCAGGCAAACTGAATGGGATTTGTGCTATGGTGTGTGCAGTAGTGATACACTGGAAGAGACCTGTGTTAAAAGCTTCTAATTAGAAATCTGTCTTTGGTAAGACGAGGTTTTCAAAGATAGACAGTGAGTTGAGATATCTCTGGAGTTTTTTATCTTTTTTTTCATCACAGTTCTTGCCTAGACTCACTGAACCTGTTTTCTTGCAGTGTGTGGTGCAGATGACAATAGACATTTGCTTTCTAGGGGTCAGTTGGGTGTTTGGAAAGCACAGTAGTTCAGTAATATGCTACAGGATAACATAGCTAGTGGAGTTGTTCTGGACGAGTTTATGTAGCTTTGGGTCTGTAGCTCATAAAGGTGCTAATACATTTTAAGGTACATAGTCTGTATAGTTGCTCAGTTAAAATTTTGAATCTGTGCTTTAAAAGAATGTTAATCTGAAAGGCGACTTCTCTCTTTTAAGTAGAAACTGTTTGTTACTCTTACAGATATCCTGTTAAATGGCTTTAACTGATGTGGTATTAAACCAAAAGGGATTTAGTATTATACCAGGGAGAGCTGGGTCATGCTTGCTTTAATGCTTCTCCACAAGACAAGCTGGGACTTCTGTTACAGGGCAGTTCCTGCCCTCCAGTCCTGTGTTAAAGAGCTGCAGGGGGCTGTGTCTGAGCTAAAATAGTGAATTAGAAGCAACTGGAAATGCTCCAGTTTTCCCTTCTTTTGACGACTGGAGCATTCCTATCACTCAGCTCTTTTGGATCAATGAAGGCAGGTTTAGATGCTAAGGCCACTGTAGAACCTTGGTCAAGAGTCTCACTAAACCCAGCAGTGCTTTGTAACGACAGACACCTACAAGAAACAAGTTATGCTTTAACAGCCCTGTGATGTGAATTTTCCCTGCTGTTTATCTGTGTTCACATATTTGCATGTTGTCCTTGCAACTCACCTGCCCCTCCTGGTCGTGTAGCTCTTGGATATAAAGGCAAAGGAAGGAAAAACACTTGAAACAGGCATTGGGAAACCAGAAATTAATACAGACTAGAGCAGATTAAGAACTGCATTTTAAATTGTCTGCATTTTGAATCACATAGTACAAGGTTGATAAAAAATGGAATAAATTTTCAAAGTGGGTTGGAGTGGGTAGTGAAAATTACAGGTTGTGTGTAATAATGCAGGCTGGTAGGCTTGGTTCAGTGCAGTCTCACTTTCCTTGTTGCTTAGCCTTAGGAATGCTTCTGTAATGGATAGTAAAGATTAAATGATCAAAACACAGCAGCAGTAGTAAGAGAAATTCCTGTGTAGTACAACTTCTGTGCTATAATGCAAAAGCACAATATATAAGCCTTGGGATGAAGCTCAGGCTTTTTTATAAGGCTTTTTGTCAAGCAAACTGTGAAGTTTAGAGCAGTGTTCGTGTAGTTCAAAGTGTGGCTATTGAATTCTGTTTTAGAGAGCATTTTATGTGAGTATGGTTATTGGTACATACACTTCCAAAGTAAACATCACAAGTACTTATAAGAAATATGGTTCCAAGAAGAATCAAGAGACTTTTATAAACACCATTAGCTTTAAATAGAAACTGATTTGTTGGTGATATTTCATTTACACAAGTCACAGAAATCAGAATGTTTGCAGTCACTGCTGCACAAACCCGCATTGCTGCTCCTTCTCAAACTGTCCTGACCCCCATGGATCTGCTGATGTGTGTGACAGCAGGAGCAGAAGGGGGTGCAGGGTGTAATGGGGCTGTCCAGTGCTCTGCTGTGTCCTGGATTAGTCACGTCCTTGAGGCATCAGTTGACAGCTGCTGGCTGTGTGTGTGACAGACAGGAGAAGTTCTCCAGCCCTCAGTGCACACTGGTAAGATGATCACAGTAAAAATGGCAGTGGCAGCTGAGGACACCTTCCCCCTCCAGGGATGTGCTACTGCCCCTTCCAGAATCGACAGCTCCCGTGTGGTCTTTGCTGGAAGAGCAGGTGAGCACTGCAGAGCTGCTCCAGTGCTAAGTGAGGTGAGCTGGCTCAGACCTCCTCCAGCAGTGCTTTTCCAGAGCAGCTGCTGCCTGATGGAGTGCTGGAATTACCTGTGTTGCTGGCTGAAGTGTGGGAATGCTGCCCCTGTCAGAAGATTAGTAGCCAACAAGATAATGTTGCTGGTGAAAGCTGCCACATGTTAAGGCACTGTTTCTGTGGTCACCGGTTTCTCAGTAACTGGGGAGTGAGGTCTGCAGCTATGAATACTTCTGCAGGAGTGTATTCATCTTCCTGTTTCATGCAAAAAGGAGACTGAAAATGCAAAGGGCTGAGGAATAACTGTAAAGCAAAACTGAAAACCTTGGTTTGTGGTTGTTTTACTAGACTAGCTGTGTGAAAAATCCCCGATTTTGCTGGTTGGGTGAAGAACTAAACCATGTGACACTTAGTGTCCTTTAAATTACATCCTGTTGCTCAGCCAGCATCAGGACCAAATTTTGAATATTCTCACTAATCCTCTATTTTGTACATGTCAGTATTTCCAGAGTATCTGTGTAAACTTCCACCTTTTCTAAGGGCTTTAATCATTCCTCCACCTCATTTTTCTGCAATGTGCTACACTTTCAGCAGCCTGTGGGCCATTGGCTGTACATGAGCTAAAAGCGAACTTGAATCTTTTGGATGGTGGAAAATTTTTCTGTGTTGTTCTTATAATACTCTCTAATTTATTTGACTGATCATTTGTATACAATATCCTTCAGAAGACTTGTCTGGAAAAGATTGGAAAGTTTGACTGTGGTGTTCAAGGTAAAACTCTTTCAAGTTTCTAAGACTAGTGTTGTGAAACTCAGAATTTCATATTAAAAAGAATAAAAACATTTGGAGGAAGAGATAACCAAGGATAGAATAATACTAAGCTCCTATCTTCTCAGTCCTGTAGAATGCTTCTTCCCAGCAGCTCTAGCAGAGATGTTCAAAACTATGTGTAGGTACTTGAGGATTACTTTTACAGAGCCAGATGCAAATATATTTCTTTCCTGCTGCTGTGCTGACATCAGTGTCATGCATTATTTGTTCTTTTAATAACAACCTTTTCCTTTTTTCCTCTCTCAGCCAGTTTCTTCTCCCTGTTTGCATGTGCATTGGAGTAGTTGGTGTTGCAGTCCTTGCAGGAGTGAAAGCAACCTCCTGCAAACATGGCAGACGAGGACCTTATTTTTCGTATGGAAGGGATTGATAATGCCAGAACAACTCCAGCAGACTCCGGGAATTATCTTGATGCTGATAGTGATGATGAAGACAATTATTTTATCTGTCCAATAACTGATGATCCAGTTTCTAACAAATCTGCCAATACCAAAGTAGACAATTATTACAGCAATTTAGCAAAAACTGAGCAGTACAGTTCAAGCTCTTCTCCCAGAAGCTTTAGCTTTAAGGTAAGTATTGCCAGTCTCCATTAAGGTTTTGGTTTTACTTAGTTGGCATGAGACATTTTCTAACTGCTTCATCTCTTGTAACTAACACTTTTCAATGAAGAGACTCACCTGTTTTTTCCAGACCTGCAGTTAATTCTATTAAGCCAATAGTCTGACACTGCCATGGAATTGCTGTCCCTTTCAGTTCAGAGGGAGATCTTCCTTCACTCAGTCCAGCAGAACAATTCACTGCCATTAGGATCAAACCATTTACAATGTAGTATATTGTTTGGGAGATTCAAAAGATAATACAATTGGTGTAAGAAAAGTTGGGGCTTGTCAGAAGATAATTTATTATTAATTTTGCTAGTCTGTGATATTTTTATTGGACAAATAAAATTGTAAATTATGAAATTGTATGGGTAAGTTTTTATGTTATAGTTCCTTCTTAGAGAGCTTTCGACATGTTGAGTTTCATGCTTGGGCATGAAGCATCACACTGGCAATAGTTCCTGGCAGTGTACACAAGCTGTATCTGACCTTTTTGGGATGAACAGCAGCTACAGCATTGCAGGGAGGTCAGAGGGGCTGTAGCTGGTGCTTCCTTGGCAGTGTGTCCTTTTTCACTCAGCTGCCTCTGCACAGACCAGGCCAGACAATGGAGCCTCAAGTGACATCCACTCTGTAGCTTAGATATTTTAAATAAACATAGTTTGTGCTAAACTGGCATGTCTCCTAGATTTTCCTGTGTTTAATGTGTTTTATTAACACATTTCTTATTATAAATATTAACATTTATTTAATAGATACTCTAAAATCTCGGTTATGCCTAATGCATGCTTTAATTGTGAAAAAGTACTGGGGGTTATTTCAGTCAGATAACATAGTGAGTAACACATTGAAAGTGAAGCTGGCTTGTCTATAGGAAGATTTTTGGCAAAGCTAGTTAATAGAAACATTAAAAGGTACATATACCTAAGGAAGGTGAGGAGCAAAAGTTTAGTATAGAAATGGAACAGATGTTGGTATATGCTAAACTAAGCAAGTTAAAACCTGATAGGGAGCTTAGTCTTCATTTGTGTGTACATTTTAACATGTACTAAACACTTGCCTCTGGGTCTGCAGTGCAATTTCTGAGTCATAGTCTGAGATGAAACTGATAAGGACTCCAGAAACTGCAATTATTTCATCCTTCTTAAGATGTCATTTTGCTTCTGCAGAATGTCTGTACCCATGTTTTGGTCTCCACAATGTCTAGTTTGGAATTGTAACTCCTGTAACAGATAAATTGCTTTGTGTTGAGATGTGGAGCAAGCCAGTTTCCATCTCCTGTTTAAACTGTAGGGATGAAGCAGCCAGCCAGGGCTGAGGGCATCCTAAACCCCACAGCCTGGCCTGTCAGAGTCTGCTTGTCAGACCTCAAAGCTAAAAAAGGCAGTGTGGGCCACTGATAATGAAAGGCAGAGCCAGATAAAGAAGTTGCTGTTAACTCTGCTTTAAGCAGGACTCAGCAATGTTTAATTAGCTAGTTAATAGGCAAGACCCTTTTAATAAATACTTTCCAATTAAAAAAATTACCAACTTACCTCAGTAGGTTTGTTCACAGGTGTTCTAAGAATGAACTGAAATTGGGAATATAAATTGAAGAGTGGCTTTTAACTGAAAGTTTTGGGTTTTTTTTACTAACAAAGAGAACCAAGACTCTTTGTCAATAATTTGTCTTATCACATGTATTTTCCTACTTTCATGTCTCATGGATCCCTTAGAATGACACACAACATCGTTCTAAGCATGGCTCTGTGGTTGACCATGGTCGGGTAGGTTAAAAAGAAAATGTCAACACCATATCTAATAGATGCATTATGATTTTTTTGGTTTTGTTTTGGCTTTTTTTTTTCCCTTTTATGGACTTTTTTTTGTTCATTATTTTTTTTTGTTTGAAAGGACTGGTTGCCTCAGAATATAAGAGTCATCAAGTCAAAACTAAAAGAGGTATCTGTTAGATGGAATAATACCCATTCTGTGTTCTCTACCCTGAAATTTGACTGTGTGGCAGCCATATGCCTCTAGCAGGAGAAAACTTGCACTGCTAGCACCATTTCCAGGAAATCCAACTAGTGTTTGTTTGAAGATTAGGATACAGCTTTTGTACAAAGCACCTCAAGAGATCAAGCACAAGTAATTAACTTATTTAAATTATCATCTAACATGAACACAAATCACCTTTTGGAGAGAAAATCTACTTAAGAATGATTTGATACAGCTGATCAACCAAGCAGTTCTTGTTGCTGCCTCTCTTTACTTCTGCCATAGGTATTTAAGTATGGAAATCCTCAGGTCCATATGAGCTGCCATTGCATGACCTGAGGCAACTTCATTTTCTAATGAAACATGTAGAAAATCTTTCTCAACTAGTCCTTTGAAGTAATTTTCTTTAATGTAGTATTGTTTTCATTTTGTATTATTATTGTCAGAAAGGGGAGCATTTAAATTGTTTGCAAGGTATGCATAGTTGAAGGTGAAATTCAGAAAAAACATGAACATTTAAAGCTTAACTGCTTCAAAAACTTCCTTGATGCCATTGCTGACACAAATTTATAGTGTATCTTTCTATTAAAAAAGGCTGATTTTAATTCCTGAAGATAAAAAACAAAATAATTCCAAAATCTTAAAAGTTACTGTTTCTACACACTTGGAGTTCAGTCAGAGAGGCAGTAATAATATCTCAAAACTCAATACTTCTTTATTGGCAGGGTGCAGAGTGCTTTTTCTCCTGCTCACTTTGTGGAAGGCATTTAGCACATCACAGAATCATATCTCCAGTTTTCTTGGAAATATACAGTGTAAGAGAGGGAGAACAAAATGTACAGTGTCCAAATTGGCTGGTAGAGAGAGGCTGTTTGTACTCCAGAAAACTGCTTTGATATTTTACTCTTGACTTGGTGAACATTGAAATAGCTACTTGTCTGGAATTGTTATAATAATCAATTTTTACAACATTCTAATTTCTTCTTTCTCATGCTGAGCACAGTCTGGGACCCCGGGGTTCACAGAACTTCTTAATTTTTCCATATTAATTGTATCTTTAATGGACTTTTTTATACCTACTCTTATGCATGCAAAACCAGCATATGCTGCTATGTATGAAAAGCTAAAAATCAAAACAGAAAAAGTGAATTAATTTCATCTGGGTGTGCCTTACTGCCATTTACAGATGTGCAAATTACAACATGTTCTGTAAATTGTAAATTTAATTTTAAATTGTATCTGGTATTTACTGTACTGTGCCAGATTCTATTCTCAGTAAATTTACAGTGGTGCAAATTGAACTGAAATCCGTGCTTTGTATATCTGAGCTGGGTTTCATTATAATTGAAACTATAAAAAGGTCAAAGTGGTCTTTGGTACTACCTGGTCCCTGCTCTGAGCTTTGGGGGCTTGTGTAGTTGCACATCTCCATAGCATTAGGATCCTGAAGTGCTCTAGAAAGTGCTGGTTTTGTGAGCTGCTGCTGATTATAAATTAAGTGCCAGTCTGTAAATTCTTCAGGAAACCTGGAAACATGCTATTGAGAAAGCCAAGCACATGCCTGATCCCTGGGCAGAATTTCATCTGGAGGACGTTGAGACAGAACATGCCACTCGTTACAGGTCTGTGGGTCTGCCTGCTTTGGATGCTGCTATTCAGTAGGGCTGCTGGTTTGTGCAAGGGCTGAGTTTGTGTAGTGCAGAATATCTGGCTGAAGAACTTTCATAATGCCCAAAGTGAGTGGGTCTTAACTCAGTCTCCCAGAAATATGTAAATACTGCACATCAGCAAAAAAAACCTTTCAGCAAACCATTGTCATACTTTTTCTCCCACCTAAATAGTATCTAGGACTTTCACTGTGTAGACAGGAAACAAGGCTGTAAACTATTTTCTGGTTGATTTATTAATGCCATAAATGTAATCTAATAAGGAAATGAATCCCAACGAAGAGGCAGCATACTTAGTTTAAATAGTTTGGGAAAGAAAGCAACATGGCCCTCCACTGCCCAAAATAGCACTTTCAGTGTTGCTAGTCTATGCAGTGTTGTTGCATGTGCATGGAATTTAAATCCTTATACAGCCCAGAATAGCTCAGTGTGGTCTACGTGCTAGAAGGGAGTTTGGCCCTGTACTGCTTTCAGTACTTTTAACATAAGCTTTGCCAAAATATTTACTTTGCTGACACAGGTTTCTGGGAGGAAGGGTTAGAGGCCAGTGAATCACTACTTAGCATCAGTGTTTGGGGAGGCCTTGCTTCCAATCCCATACCAGTCATGCAGTGCTGCTCTTCCCCATAGACTGCATCTGTCCCTGGTCAGCCACACAGTCCTGAAATAGTTTGCATATTTTAAAATACAAATAAGTGATAATTTTGGTTTAGGGCTACTCAATATCCTGCTAAAAAGAAATGGCTCTGATAATCCTATTTTTACCTCTTTATTTGCTGCAAACTGGAGTGATACATAATATATAAGGGAGAATATGGGGTGTCTGCATGCATGAATTAATCTGTGCAGGATGGGGGAACCAGGCTGGAAACAACCATGTGCTGATGACTCAGCTGCTGTGGTTCTCAGTTTTGCTTTCACTGTGTTGGGATGTAAAAGGGTGGAGAGAAGCCACAGTCATGCTCTTTGTATTATCACAGGCTTGTGCAGGGACTTGCTCCTCCCTCAGTGCAGTGTTGGGCAGTTCCTGGCCCCACTGCTTCTCACAGCTGGTGCTGCTCACATTCTGCACAGCCCCAAGGCCAACACCCAGCCAGAACCAGGCTTATGCAAGCTCAGGATTGGGGGAGACAACCTGTCCAGTGTCCTCCTCCCTTGGGGAGGCCCTTTCTGCCCTCCACTGTGCTGCCCAGGCATCACAGAAGAGGTTTAACTTCAAAGCAGATAAAGCCTGATTTACAGTGTTACAGAAGTTCAGATTCTGCTTTTGAATCTGCTCATTGACAGGAGAGTTCAGTGTCTCTTCAAAGAGCTAAATGTGTTTCTGTTTGCCTGCCCAAAATGAGGAGGGCCAGAGTGTTGTGGGAAGACTGGAAGCTTTTATGTGGGAGTGGCAGCAGCACTTTGCAGAGTCAGTTACAGATAGGTGCTGGAAATGGGAGGATTTGGGTTCCCTTTGGATTTTTCTGAGATTTATCTCCTGATTTTGCAGGTACAATGCAGTTACTGGGGACTGGGTGGAAGATGAAGTCCTTATCAAGATGGCTTCTCAAGTAAGATCACACTGTCCTTCATGTTTACAAACAGCAAGTTTGTAATTTCCTTTCTGTTCCTGAATAGTGGCAGCAAGATGCTTTCTTTAGGGAAATTTTGAAGTCTCAGTGTAATTCTTTTCTCCTGTCTCTTTTTCTTTGCATCCTTCTCTCCAGAATAGAGTAGAAAATGGAGTTGAACCTTCTCTGTCAACAGCATGAGGCATTTGTTCCATTCCCAGTGACTTCCCTTCCATGTCACCCCTCCCATTTCCTTCTGGCATAATTTCCCTGCCTGGCAGTAGTTCTACTTTTTTGCATGCTCCCAAATAATTTCTGTTCTTAGAATGAAAGCCAACTAAATTTTCTGTATGTGAGGGTAGAAGGCACTGTCATTTCCCAGTTAAGTCCTGGGGTTGGTTGTGTGTTGGGGTTGCCTTGCTCTGTGCTGCTGGCTGAGTATCTGGCATCTGGGGAGATGATGATCTTTTTGGCACATCCTACACAGAAGCCTAAATGCAGAGAACATGAAGTCTATGAAGCTTCTTTAGGCAGCCACACAGAGCTGACTCCCTGCTGGGGAGAGAATTCAAATAGCATATTTAATAGACATACCGACCATTTCTTCTTCATGGGATGTTGGTGGAGGGAGCTTATCCAAATGCCTTTCCCTAGATACCTGCTTACACTACCAGTGGGTTTTCACTTTTCCTTGAGGAAATGTTTTTATACAGCCTGTGTGAAAACTGCTTTCTGCATGGTATAAAAGGGAAGTCATGTTTGTGTTTCTTATTGGTTAGAAATGAACTTCATGGAAATGGCAATGCTGGGTTTTTGTTTTTTTCTTTTCCCCAGCCTTTCGGTCGTGGAGCAATGCGGGAGTGTTTCAGAACGTGAGTATCTGCCCACTTCATCTTCGTTGGCCTCCCTGCAGTATTTTTTTCTGTGGTGACTGGAATTTCACTTAGATGTAGTGAAAATTGTGTAAAGCTCGACTCCTTTCTAAAAGGTTTTGCTGAGGGGTTTATCCCTGTTTGTGTGACTCCATGTGCAGGGGGTGGGGTTCAGAAAGGAGAATATTCTCTGAATGTTCTACTTCAGCCATCCCTGGGAGGCAAAATATTCATGAAAGTATAGTAACAGCCACTTAATTTCTGTGTTCCCCGTGTGCTAAAATATTTTCAAATTTGATATGAGGTCATAGGTGTGTGTAGCCTGGAGACCAACTTGAGGCCTACAGTTAGGCAGAGAAAAGAGAAAGAAAGAAGTAAGGCAGAACTTGAGCACTAACAGTTGTGCTTTCCAGAAGGATAAAGTGTGGGGGAAGACAGAGGAGGAGCTTCTCCTTCCCTGGGGAGTGTTATCGAAAGTTATTGTGAGGATCAACCTCCAGCTATAAACTGGTGTGTGCTGAGAGATTACCCCACCCCTTGCAAGCTCTGGAAACAAATGTTTCCTGGAAAATGTACTCGTGCATGTGTTTAAAAACATTCTCCCTTCTTCCCATATGTGGAATGCAGAGAAATTGCACTTCATGTGTGGTTTCAGCTTTGGAAAGATAGACACTTCTGAAAGATGGAAATACGATGTTTTGAACTTGAGCAAAAAGGAAGAAAAGTAACCCCTCAGTGCTCCAGTTTAGCATTGTTTCAGTATCGGTTCATGCTGGTGGCTCTGTTCCTGCAAAGCCAGCTGGATACAGTAGTGAGTGAAGCCTAAGAAGCAACAAATCTCAGCCTGCTGACGTTCCTCTAGTTCTTGTTGTTTACCAAACTCCCCACTACACAATGCTTTTTGAGTAATGCCATAAACAGAAACTTTTCAGCAGTTTTGTGTTAACCTCTGGTACTAAAAAAGCATGACTTGAATTCCAGCTGCCTACTGCTGGGTTTCCCATATGTGTCAGTGGTACAGTGATATTTCCCATCTGGAGCTCTCTCCTAGATTTTTGTAACTCTGCAAGTGTTTAGTTAAGACAGTGACAATATTAGCTGTCCATAGCCCAGTGAACCAATGTGAGGATATTGACTTTAGAAAACATGAGCTGGCTTGTTTTATGAAGAGGAATGTGTTCCTTCAAGAACTGGGAAAGTTTGGGGTCTGGCTAAAATTCTTACCTCATTTCCTTGTTCATTCTTTCCAAGGCCTCTGTTGCAGTGGCTGTGTGCCCATCCCTGCAGGAGTGCAGGCAGCATGAAGTTGCTTTGCCTGTAGAGTGTCCCCTGTACCAAGAACTCTGCACCAAGGTCTTGACAGGGAGAGGAAAAGGAAGGAGGAGGAAGGGTTGAGAGTTTGAGTGTTGCTACTAATTAAAGCACCTGCTTAATGCATTTGTTGGCAGCCCACAGATCCTTTCTTATCAAAGTTTTCATGTGCTACAAACTACCAGCCCCCTGCCCCAGCCCCCCCGCTTTGAAAGGATCTGTAGATTAAAGATTTGCACATCAACAAAAGGGAAAAGCTGCATCATGAGAACTGTCAGATGCAGTTTTCCTTCTGGGAGTGTGTGGGTTACTGAGTAGTGACTGCAATATGTTGAGAAGCAGCAGATTGCATTTATTCCTGGAGACGTTTCTCAGTTCATGTTTGAAAGGCCACTCCCTGTTAATTTCTGCATAAAATAATTGTTGACATTAGAACAGGTTGTTGACCAGGCACCAACCCTTCATACTCCAGATTTGAGAGGAATGGGAAGGGAAAGGAATTGAGAAAAGGACGAAGTTCAGAGCAAAAGTAGCTGCAGCTAAACCAAACAGTTTGACACATCCCCACCATTCCCATGGGATGTTTCATTTTCCCTTGTCCTCTTCCTGTGCTGCACATTTCAGGTAGAATATTTGGTAAATGACTGTGGGTAGTGCTCATCTTGGAGCCTGACTCTGTCCATGCAGGCAAGGAAATGGGAAAGATTGAATTAAAATCCTTGGGTTTCCTTTCACCAATGATTGATTTGTCTTTCAGAAAAAAGCTGTCCAACTTCTTACACACTCAGAACTGGAAAGGTGCCTATAATTATGTTGCCAAGCAATACATAGAGAGTGTAAGCAGGGATGTTTATTTTGAGGATGTTCGACTGCAGATGGAAGCAAAACTCTGGGGAGAAGAGTACAACCGGCACAAGCCACCAAAACAGGTGCATTCATAGATCTGACTAAGCAAAAATGCAATATTGTCCTTCTATTGGGTTAGTTTTCAGCCATAATTTAGTGGGAATTACTTCTTCACATTCCATCACATTTAAATGCTTGGATAGATTATTTTGCCCTTCTGTGTTTTCTGTTAAATGATAGCTGATTTTGAGTGGAGTAAATAGAGAAATTGCTTTATATTTCCAGGACTAGGGGCTGTGTGTTTGTGAATGTCTGACTGTCCTCAGTGGTTGACTGAAAACAAAAATAAAACGATGTTTGTATTGCTCTCATTGATGTGTGCCCAGCTGCTTTTGTGATAAACAGAGATGTTACAAAATTTATTGCCAGCAGCAGTCTCAGCAAGCAGTGCTCCAGGAAGGTAGATGCTTAAGTTTTGCACACTCATCCAAATATGTAATTAGCATTGATTTTTGAGAAGACCTGGAAACCTGCTGGAAGCCTTAGCAGTTTTAATGGCCAAAATGAGTGGTTTTGATATGTGGAATATTTGCATTGCCTCCCATATGAGGGTTAATTAATAACTACCTGGCTCATAAATGCAAGATGAGGTCTACAATAAAGCATGTGGAGAGAAATCTACAAATCTAGAAGTTTTAAATGCATGTTGGAGAAAATATAGAAGTAGAGTGAGAGTTGTGATGGTTTCTACTTTAGGAATGTGTGTGGGACAGAGAGAGAAGGTGAGGCAGGATACAGAGATACCTGAACAGTAGATACCTTCAGCCCTTCTCTGAAAACACATTTCTTTGAGCTGTGTAGTAGTGACTGTATGTTTTGCTCTCTGGGTGCAGGCTCTTTGCAGAGTACTCTTAAGATACCCACAAGATAAAATAGAAAGCCAGCACTTGCTAAGAATTTTTTTCAGAGAGATTTGTTGTAGAAGTGAGCTGTTTTGAAGTGACTGCTTTTAATTTATGGAATCCCTCCAATAACTCAAGAAACACATGACTCTTCCCTCATCCCCTTGTTAAACAGAAAGATCTTTGTAATTGTTCACATTCTTGTATTGGGAAAGTTTTCACAGCTGGAGGATTCACACACACTTTGATCTGCAGACAGTGTTCTGTTAGTCACTGTTTACCTTCTTTCCCTCCCCAGGTGGATATAGTGCAGACCTGTATTATCGAAATGAAGAACAGGCCTGGAAAGCCTCTCTTTCATCTGGAGCATTACATTGAGGGCAAATACATCAAATACAACTCAAATTCTGGATTTGTGCGAGACGACAACATTCGTCTGACTCCTCAAGTGAGGCTTTGTTGAATGCTTTCCATAGAGTCTGCTGCAGGGAATTTCTGGGCTCTCTCCAAATGTCTTGCATTACTGCCAAGAAAGGAAACTGCAGGCTCTGCAGTACAATGCCAAATTAATTTCTCTATTTGCAGTTTGTCTGCCCCTTACTTGGGGCCTGCTCTTTCAAGCACTGAGTGCTTCTTTATTGGATTTCAGCTGATTACAGTTGAGTTGACCAGGGTTAATACTCTTTGGAAACCTTAAGCCCTTTGACTCTAATTATAACTGCAGGCATCAAAATATTTCAAACTTTCTTCAAATTGAGGCAATGAGAGAGATCTCTCATGCACTATGGACTGAATAGTCTGTTGGTGCCTCACGTAACACACAAGAGCTGGCTGGTATCCAATTCATGTAAATAAATCTAGTCCATTTGCATATAAAAATGTAGGTTTTTCCAGCTGCAGCCTCTGAATTGCTGAATCTGAGACTGCATATAGAAATATAAGTACAGATTTCAAGTGATTCTTGAATCTTGTAAAATAAATTTGAAATACTATTGAAAAATGCAAAGTCGTCAACGTAAAGAGGTATTTTACTGGGCCTTGAGAGTTTTATTCTTTACATTTTTTCCACTATTTTTAAGGTATTTGTCATGAGGCTTAATGTAAGCAGAGAGTTTATGTTCTGGGCTGTTGTTTGTGCACTGAATCAGTGCTGTGGTTTCGCAGGTTGGGAACGAAATGTTCCCTGGTATTTGCTGCAGTTAAAATGTTTGTCTATCACCACCAGTCACCTCCTCCAGGACTGGCAGTGCTTTTTGGAGGCATTCCCAGAAGATTCCTAATTTCTCAGCTTTATTCTAAAGAGAAGGGCTTTTTATACCTGGCTCTTGAAATGTGTTTTTTCAAGAGCACGCATGTACATTTCATTATCTGATACACAAATGTAGACACAGAGCAGTTGCTCAGGGGGATCAATCAAAAGGGAAGAAGAATTTGTGGGGATGCTCACATTTATTTATGGGGTTTTTTTTTCCAAACTGTGGCAGAGCTAATGCTTGTTGGCAGGAGTAAGCAGTGTCCCAGAGAAACAGAGCTTGCAGGTTCACAGGCACAGCCAGAATGTTTATACAGAAGTTATTCTGCACTAGCTTTAGAGTTTTTCTCTCTGCCAGCCAGCTCCCCACCCCCTAAGATGAAGACTAGAGTGGAAAACAATCTCTTAGTACAAAAATGAGGAATTAAGCAATCTCCTTTCCCCTGCCTGTGCCCCCTGCTGCTTTTCACCCTCCTTTTTTTTAGCCTCTCTGTGAGTTGGAGCAGGTTGGACAGGATACTACATCCTTCTAGTTTCTCTTGCTGCTTTCATCATGATGTTTATACCTGTTGTGTTTCACTGATGAAGTTATCAGACGTCTTTTCTCATTTATAAGAGGGGAGTATGTGTTGCTGTTTTCAGTAGATAAAGGGAGAGTGTTCTCAGACATCTTCTGTGGTTCTTTCCAGGCCTTCAGTCACTTCACCTTTGAGCGCTCAGGACACCAGCTCATTGTTGTTGATATCCAGGGAGTTGGAGATCTTTACACAGATCCTCAGATCCATACAGAGAGTGGTACAGATTTTGGAGATGGCAACCTAGGTAAAATCAATGATTCTGTTTCACTAAGGGTGCTTCTCTTTTTTTCCCAGCTCTGCTGAGTAACCACTGCACTGGGTGAGCTGGCACATTTCTGAGGGTCTGGGGAAGTCCTATTGTAAGGAGCTCTGTACAGGTCAGCTGTCATGTAAGGACAATCTTAAAATGGGAGCTGATCTTGCCTCATGTCTCCTGGCCTACTCCTAAATAAGTAATGTAATTAAGTAGTTTCTACATTGCAAGAACAATAATCATGGCCTTTGATTTCCTTGCCACATTGCAGGAATGGATATAGCCAAATGCAGAGATAGGCACTGTGTATTTTTGAAGTTCCAAGTGTCTGTATATGAAGTTGTTTGTAGGACACTGCAAGTTTTGTAAGCAGGATCAAATCGAGGCACGTTTCTCAGTGATGCAGTTGGATTAGGTTTTTGTTATATCTTGTATATACTAGCTTTTCAAGATTTTTCACACTTCTTTCACTCCATCATGCAGAGAGAGTGAAAAGCTCTTACAGGTGTTGAAATGGAATAGTTTAGGCTGTGTGTTACAAAGTATTTTCTCTCTCTTGAGTTTTTAGGAAAAGCTTTGGGACTTTCAGCTTTTCATAAGTAAATAGTAATATAAAATATGACCCTTTCTTAACTTTTTTTTAATGCCTTAGGTGTTCGAGGTATGGCCTTGTTCTTTCATTCTCATTTCTGCAACAACATCTGCAAAAGCATGGGGCTTGCACCATTTGATCTTTCATCCAAAGAGAAAGATGCCTTGGATTATAATAAAAAATTGCTTGTAAGTGTTTGATGAAAAAGTGTAATTAAGCTGTAGCTTTAATTAACAGGGAACGTTGTAACACAGTGTATATTTGAGACCAAGTTGATCTTTGAATGCTGAAATCATGTATAAGTTTTGGATCTCACAAACCTGGTTTGATGCTTGTTGCAAATTGATCTCAGTTTCAGCAGATTTTGGTGGGAATGGCACTTGGTGTAACACTTGGAATGAAACTCAGTCCTAAACAAGATTCTGGCAATAAAAATGTCAGGGCTTGATACTTTGTTGCAGTGTAGAATTTACCAAAGCAAATACTTCTGTATACACGTGTATATTTATAGACGACTCCTAATAAGCATTCACTTTGGCTTGCATAGCACGTTTAGAATACACAACAGGATTATTGACAGAATTTTCTTGTTGATTTGCCAAGGAATCTGCTCAAACAATCCTCCGTGGCACAGAGGAGAAATGCGGCAGCAGCCGGGTGAGGACGGTGTCCGGGAGTCGGCCCCCGCTGCTCTTCCGCCTGTCTGAAAACTCCGGGGATGAAAGCATGAGTGATGTGGCATTCGACTCCCTGCCCTGCTCTCCATCCTCTGCAACCCCTCACAGCCACAAGGTGGACATGCTTAGTGAGTGAGCCTCCTACATCACCTCTGGGGGAGCTCCCTAACATTGGTCTTGTCCTACTTTCTATTTGTCTTACTTTTATTTTAAGCACAACAGTATTGATTTAACCCAGAACAGTTGTTTCTAGTGCTCCTCTTTGAACAGAAATAAAACTGAAAGTACTTCTATGTAGACAATTAATGCATGGATACTTCTGAGAATAAAACAGCAATAAAATGATGGTATCTA
This sequence comes from Acridotheres tristis, assembly GCA_037013685.1. Classification (NCBI taxonomy): domain Eukaryota; kingdom Metazoa; phylum Chordata; class Aves; order Passeriformes; family Sturnidae; genus Acridotheres; species Acridotheres tristis. The sequence goes on from CM072901.1 coordinate 7,623,072, forward strand.
GAGCTTTTTCCTCAAGCATGTTATCCTTACAAACAGCAAATATATTTTCTCCTAGATTGGCCTGTGTTCAGTGAAGTAGATAACTTGGATCATCTTGACAACAAAAGGGTGAGTGTCTTTCCAACAAAAAATGAGGTTGCAGTTGCCTAATGAATTATGTCTTTATAGGACTGCCCAAAGGTTTTGTTCAGTAGAAGCACATAAAGATGCTCTGCCTGTTTTTATTGTTGCAGATCATGTTACCTCTGTGCGTTTGCTGTCTTGTAGTAAAGGAAGAATGTTTTATTTTAATATTTTAGTATTCTTTATTTTGCCACCAGATACTTATTTGGATCTGGTGTATTTTAACAGGTGCTTAAAGCATGTGCCTGTTCCACTGCCTGCATATTGTGTCTTGGATGCTGTCCCAGATGCTGTGGTTTTAGAGCTAAAGAATCCCTATGGATTAGGTCTCTGCAAATAATGGTACCATGGAATGTTAGAGAACCTTGTCTGAGGAGATGCAAGAAGGTTGCAATGGGCATTTTTCAGTGCTGGGCCTTAGTGCCAGGGGTTGTCAGTTATTGGTTTATCACTGAAGCTGAAAACTATATTTAGTGGATTCTTGATTTGATAAAATATGCAAGTCCTTGATTTGTTTTAAAGTGTATAAGGGAGAAGACAATCTTAGACTACTTCATGTATCATTAAGTCCTGCTCCTTTTGACAGAGGTAGCACAATTATTTTTATCCAGTATAACCATCCAGTAATTTTCATTGAAAGAGCAAACTGCTCTGTGAGAAATGTCAAGCTGAGGTCCTTACAAACTATAATCTAATGCTGTTCTGTGCTTGACTTCTGTAGGATTTTGAAAATGGTGGAGACAGTGGATATCCCAGTGAAAAGAGAAGTGAGACAGAAGATTTGGATCATAGAGAGAGGGTAAGAACATGACTGGTATAGCAGAGTTTGGTCAGTTCATACTTATATTGTTTTTGTAGAAGAATCTTCTGTTTTATCCTTCCTGGTCTAGATCTGATCCTAATCTATACTTTGAAAACAGAGGAAATAAAGAAGTTCCCCCATGTTGCAAAGTTACTTATTCGTATTGGGAATGACACTCTTACAGGAAAAAAATGATTTGTAATTAGTAGCTTAATTTCAAATATTGTATTTAATTAGATGTTATTGTGTGGGCCTTTAAAGTATTACATACTGCATTTAGGAGGTGTAGCCATCTTCTTGTCATGTGGAATCCATGAATATGATCTGCTTTCAGACCCGTTTACCCTCTCTACTTTGTATGGCTTGAAATATTACAGAACTTAATGTTGTTGTTAGATAATAATATGGAACTTTAGAATTCCTGGGGGTTAGTTCGCTACTCCTACAAAATAAAAATTTCTAAATAAATGCTTTTTGACCTGGAGATCTTAACAAGATATTTAATTAGAAGACAGGAAAGAGAATAGTGCTTCCAGAGATACCACTCCTTTTGTCACCTCCTTTGGCAAGGTATTTGTCATGGCATCTCCAGCTTACAGGATTAAAGCCCGTGTGTGCCAAGTTCTTTATCATTTTGGTATGTTTCTCAATATATTGTGATATCACTGAAAGAAAAGAATCCAATGGAAACAGTTTTGGTCGTTGTCACTATTGATTCTGCAGGGTAGGAATGGTCTAAAGGTATAACTGTCACACATCAGTTCCTGCACATTGAATGATGCAAATCTTTACATTAACGTAGGGCCATTCAAACAACAACCGGAGGCAGGAGTCTGATGAAGACAGTTTGGGAAGCTCTGCAAGGGTAAATAAAGCAGAAATGTTCACAGACTGAGTTTGCTGCTCTGCTTGTCCTTTGTTCCACTCATCTGCCACCTAACCACATCACTGAACCAGATGTTGGTTTCCCTTCCTTTTCAGCTACAGAAAATGTTTATTAATATCAACTTACCACTCTGTTATTTCCATTTATGTTTTGTGTTTGTTTTCTTGTTGAAGAAGTACAGTGAAACAAACTGTCACCTCTGTAGTTGACCTCTGTCATACATTAGTGATTATGCATGGGTATCTCACTTTAAAAAATTACAGCTCTGTGGATTTCTTTTCTGCCTAACTAAATTATATTTTCTCACTGCACCTTACTTTTGGAATTCTTTCCCATATGTAGCTGTGTGATTTCTTAAAAACATGCAATGTTTGAAACAGATACACAGTGAAGAGAGCTGCTGTCACCTAACTGACTCAGGAAAGACCAGACCTTGTATCCTGTTACAAAATATAACTTCTGTGATAATTGGTCTTGGGTATAAGCCTAAACAAATAACTGCTGTGAAACGAAAGAAAAACCAGAGCTTTGTCAAGAATTAATAATTTGTTTGGATACAATTTTCAGAATTTAATTTTAATTCTTATATATTCCTGTTTCAGAAAATTGAAACAGCTTTAACAGACTCAAGTTCTATGCCAGTAACCTTTCATGTTGTGTTTTCTCTGTGTACCTGCAGAGGCCTTAATTGTGATAGGATTGTTTTCAGCTACTGTTTCCCACTGATCCATTATGTTCAAAAATTTCTTCATTTGGGTTGCTTCTCTTGAGAAATGCCAGTGCATGCATCTGTCTGTCATCTTCTGCATTGTTATGTGTCATTTTTCTAGAATGCAAACTGCATTTAAAGTGTTGGGAACTGAAATTCTGGACAGAAAAGTATGGGTATCATTTTTTTTTTGTGCATTCGTAACTTTAGTGTTTGCAGTGTGACTATTCAGTTGCTTATTTTTGTAACTTCTTCTGATTCAAAACTTGGAGATGATTCTTCAAAGTGATGATGTTCAGATTAGAAGTAGAGGGGTTTACTCTGTTTCTTTAATGAAGAATAATAACCATTTATTCAGCTATTAACATGACTTTTGCAAACTGGGTTTTAAAATACAGTATTTACCACTAAGTAAGAATATTAGTAGAGGCTTTGATTCCTGGAAGATAACCCATGTGGATGGGAATTTTAATTTTGAATATAAATAATAGTATATTTTGTATTTCAGATCAGTGTGGAGAAATGGAATCTTTACAACTCTTCCAGAGTCCACATCCACAGACCATCCTGTGTTGCCCAAGAAATTCAGAGGCTCAATGCACTAGAACTTGAAAAAAAAATTGGGAAGTCAGTCCTTGGAAAGGTAGGATGTGTCTGCTGATACTGTTTTATCCAACAAGAAACATCTTATATTTATTACTTATATAGATATGTTGCCCTGCTTGCATTTATTTGTGCAGTTGAAAATAACACATCTATACCTTTCTGTCACCTACCTATGTTATATAAGGGACATCTGAGTTCAGGAACCCGTGAATTCCATCTGCTTTTGGCCTTGCAACATCTGGGCTCCTTTAGGAAGAACCCTGCTGTTGTTAATCTGCCTTTCCAGAGGCATCACACAGGGAAGATACAGTGGGATGGGTGTGGTGTGCCTGACCCACATACCTTGCACATAGGCAAAGCTGAGCTCCTGAATACTGGTAGCATGGACTGACTTTACACCAGACTATTCCAGATAATGCAAATGTGAATTAATTTGGGGTTATGTATGGCCTTAAGCCCACTCCTAAAACATGATGTAAATATTTCTGAACATCCTGGGAGCCTTAGTTGTTCTCAAACATTTTGATGTGGGAAGAAACCTATTTTTCACAGAATCTTTTAGGTTGGAAATGACCTCTAATACCATCAAGTCCAACCTCTGACCAATCACCACCTTGTCAACCAGACCATAACACTAAGTGCCATGTCCAGTTGTTTCTTAAACACCTTCAGGAACAGTGATTCCACCACTTCCTGAGCAGTCCATTTCAATGTTTTACAACCCTTCCCATGAATAAATTCTTCTTGATGTCCAACCTGAACGTCCCCTGGTGCAGTTTGAGGCTATGTCCTCTCATCCTGTCACCAGCTGCTTGGGAGAAGTTGCTGACCCCCATCTTGCTAGAACCTCCTTTCAGATAATTGGAAAGAGTGTTAAAGTTTCCCCTGAGCCTCCTCTTACTCCAGGACATTCCTCTAAGACCTGGTAAAGTAGGAGCAGAGGGGTTTTGAAGGATCAGATCCCTCCATCATGCTGTGTCTCTCGTGTGCAATTGTGTCCAGGTTCACCTGGCCATGGTTCGCTATCATGAAGCCGGGCGCTTCTGTGAGAAGGACAAGGAATGGGATCAGGAGTCAGCCCTGTTCCACCTGGAGCAGGCTGCAGACTGCGGGGAGCTGGAAGCCATCGTTGGGTTAGGCCTCATGTGCTCTCAGCTGCCACATCACATTCTTTCCGAGGTCACCCTTCAGGTATGGAAAATGCCAAAAAGCAGAATTGTGGTTCATTGTAAAAGTAACATAAGAACAGCAGGAAATGGTGATGAAACAAAAAACAGAGTTAGGTGTTCTGTAGCCTCTTCAGAGAAAATAGATTACTTTGTAATTAAGGATTTGGACAAAACACCAAAAAATGCTACCTCTTTCTTTGCCAGAAAATTACTGCATGCCTTTGGAAAGCTTTTGAAGCCACCTTTACTGTTCAACTGTGTTGTTTCTAGGTGTGCCAATTTCTCAGACATAGTAAATACTTGCTGACTTTGAGAAACTTCATTTAATGGTAGAAGGATGAAGGGATGGTTTTAGAAACATGCATTTTAAAGGTTTTGTTTCCTTTACTAGGATACAAAGGAGAACAGAAATAAAGGATTTAATTACTTGCTGAGAGCAGCAGAAGCTGGAGACCGGCCTTCCATGATTCTGGTAGCAAGAGCATATGACACAGGTGTAAATCTTGGTGCAGACAGGTACTGTGCATGGCTGAATAAGTTAACTTGGTGGTACTTCACTGAGGCAAGGCTGGGACAATGATTTCTCTGCTTTTGTATTTTAGCATGTCTTTGTTATTTACATGAATATTCTGTTTTGCCCAAGAGTGATATTCTTTAAATTTCCCATTGTCAAATAACATTAAACTTTTAATTGAAGTTATGAAATTGAATGTAATTGAAATAACTGATTTTAAAGTATTTATGAAACGAGACTCTGCAACTTCAGGTTTTTTTCCAAATTGGTTACTTTCACATAAATAAATGCCAGACCAAAACCATACAACTGATAATTAAGCTCACATTCTGGAGTTCAGCAAAACACTTCAGTCTGATACTTTCTCCTGTAATTCCTGCATAAAGTCACCCCAGCCTCATTTTGCTTTAGTGACCTGATGCTGCAGTGCAGTTAATGAGTCTCCATGAGACCATTTGCTTTCTTGGAGAGCATCAAGGCTCTGAGAAGCCAATACAAAATTGGATGCTGAATCTCCAATACAAAGTAAGTTTGTTTCCTAAGGGAACCATCTTCAAAAATTATTTTTTACTTCAGAGCCCAGGATTGGAAGGAGGCATTGCACTGGTACAACGCTGCACTGAACATGACTGACTATGATGAGGGAGGTGAATATGATGGCACTCAGGATGAGCCTCGGTATCTGCTCCTGGCCAGGGAAGCAGAGATGTTAATGATGGGAGGGTTCAACCTGGAGAAGAATCCACAGAGATCAGGTGAGGCCTCGTTTTGTTTCTCTTATCTATAATCTTACTTTTTCTTCCCTTCTCCCCCAGCATGTACCCCAAAAATAGACTTCTTGCTTCAGCTGTTGCACAACATAGAGAGGGTCAATACCTTCAAATTTAATGATGCTGGGTGTAACAAGGCTGGTTACAGTGAAAGAAGAGATCTTGGCAGGAACAGAGTTGTGGGTGGTGCCAGGTCCAATCTGTGGCACACTGAGTCACTGCTAGGCAACCTTCCCTCCCTCTGAGGTTGCTCTTCTGGGTCACTCCCCTGAGCTGCAGGTTGCTGCTTGTAGTTTGAGTTACACCCATGACTCCCAGGCCCTACACAACATTCTCTTAGTTGCTGTGTAACCTACGTGCTAGATGTTTGTCAGGGGGCTCCTACAGGCTGGTCCTGTTCCCAGTCCTTCCAAATACAGTGGGGAGCCATCAGCAGGCAGTTGTGTAACTTTGAGCTTGAAGAGCAGAGGCCATATTCCCAGCTGATGTAACTCTGGCACTGTTAAAACACACCCATACATCCGGCCTGCAGTTTGAACTCAATTTCTCCTCCCTTTGTCCTTTATTTGCTTCAGGCTAAAGCCATGCTCTTTCTTTACTCTGTCAACATAACTGATGCTGTTTCCTCTCTAGGTGAGCTTTACACAGAAGCAGCAGAAGCAGCCATGGAGGCCATGAAGGGCAGACTGGCAAATCAGTACTATCAAAAAGCAGAAGAGGCTTGGGCAATGATGGAAGAATGACTTTGAAATTAAGCAGTTCTTGTATATAAATTTTTTATACACTTTGCTGCATTTGCAGCTAAAAGGATGTATTTTTATGTGATGTTACCAGGTTGTTTTTTCTTCGTATTTTAGTTTTATAATTTTTTTGAGGGTAGAAATCTAAATGTAAGTAGTATGTAGGGTGCCCTAGTATACTTCTGTTTGTGTTTTAAAGCTGTAATACACACACACTTGGATCTTTTCTACTTTTTTTACTGTTAGAACTGAGGGGCCTAGTTTTTTTGACAAAAGAAAATGAGGCTTTATTATTTAGCCTTTAATGTCCTGTTTTTTACATAGCAAATGATCAGTATGTTTACATTTTTCTTTTCCTCCCCACATACAGAAAAACGTTTTCCTAAATTCTCAGCATTTCTTCATCATTTTTGGTGTATCTCACCAAATTTGCACATGAACATAAATTTTCAGTTTATGGATGCAGCTACTGATATTGATAAGTAGTCCCATTCTAATTTGCTGACCTTGTTGGACACTTATTCTCAAATGAATTTCAGATGGAATCCTTAGTTTGGAGAGGGGTAGGGAAGATGATTCAGATTGGCAGTGAGGATCTTCAGAGTGGAATGTTCTATTCATTACCAGCATTGCATATTATACCATTAGAAAAACATTCATGTTCCTGATGAGGTGAGGCATCCAGCTACCTCTCTCATTTTCACATTTTGCACCATATAAAAGTTTAGTTGTATAAAATTCTACTGATCTTATATTTGTCCAATGACATAAAGTAGCAGGATTTGTAATATACAGGTAATTTGAAGTTTTACAGTGGCATCTCAAATTTCAGTGACGCTAGATCATCTCACTTAAAACAAAAGCACATTTTCCACCACCTCCAGATGGATGTTTGAAGAGGTTAGGAGATGTTGATTCACCTATTTCTATGTACAGAAAACAATTTATATGGTTTAAGTCTATTTTAAAATGGTATTTTACCTGCAAATGCCATTTAGAGAAGAGTTTCTGATTAGAAAGGGAAAACAGTATTACCCCCAAACACTTGAATTTGTGTGTCCTCTTTGCCTAATCCTAACCAGTGAGGGGAGGACAAATACCTGGTGGTGGTTGAATTATCATTGCACAGAGAGAAATTTCTTCAAATCCAGTCTTTTACTCCAAAGCTGCTGTGCCATCTGTATGGATAGTACAGAAGCTGTTCCTATTCCTTGGTTGTGGTTAACAGTCATGTTGCAGGAAATTTAAGATGGAAGCTTCTGCCTCCTTGGCCTTGCAGTCTCCTGAGGTGTAAATTGATGTGCTGTAATGCTCACCACTTCAGCCAAGCTCTTAAAAGCAGGTGTAAAGCTAAGCAGGCTGAGAGATGATGCAGGATTGATTAGGATTTCTTGCATGCATAACCAAGGAATATTAACTTCTTGTAAAATGCAGAGAACAGAAATCAGTTCTCCCTTTTCCTGTGCAAGTGCCTGTCACTGGAATCAAACTGTGCTTCCATTTTTTCTTTCTTATGGCAAGTGGATCTTGAATTGCTGTTTAGACAGTATCCAAGGGTGATATCAGTAACAACTGCCACTGTCTGAAAGAGGTGAACTCCTGGTGGTTAAGGGAGGATTTGAATCCTTTCTAGGAGGGAAGGGAAGGTTACCCTTGGATGTTGTACTTCAGGCTGGTGCTGTAACCACCAGGCAGTTGTAGCTGTGAGCAGCCTTGCAACACGTGGCAACATCTTTTTGCTGTAGATTGCAGAGGTGTGGGAAAGTAGTGCCCACGACCTTTTTCATTTTTGTTTTGTTTTGAGAGTGAGGGCAAAGCTCCCCACCTGTTAATGGAGAAATGTCTCATTTCTCCATCTCAGTTGGTCTTAGGTAGTGAGGTACTAGAATGACCAGATTTTTGGACCTAATATTTTTTGTACCTAACATGCTGAAATAGAACCAGAGGACTGCAATTCAGATTAATGTTTTCAGTATCCAAAGTTTCTGTTTTAGATGCCTAAAGCCTCTCTGGGATGTGGCTTTTTTTTGCTATTTCCGTCCATAGCATGAAAGTATCAGCTGTTAATGAAAGGTGAAGCCACTCACGTCTGAAGACAGCTGAATAGTCTGTTTTGTGCAGAACCTGTACAGTGTAGGGACTATAGCAAAATCAGACAAAAAGATTTGTTTCCTTCATAAGGTGTTGATGCCAAATCTTAGAGATTTTCCTTGAGAGGGAAGCATATGTGACAGCACCACTAACCATGTAGGGAGGAGATTGAAAATGCCTGTCCAAAATGTGCATGCAAAGAATGTAGAGTGTAATTATTGACACTTTTTGGTGTAGTTTAATTTGCTAAATTCAATAGTTGTTGAAGTTGCTGACAGCTCTGTGTAGATCTGGTATGTAAATGTGCACACAATTCAGTGCAAAAATTATTATGGTTATTAATTCTTTGTTTGCAAATACTGCTTTTTGGTGATGAAGACTACCTTGTGTCTGAAGGTGTATCAGATGATTTGGCCATTCAATAAATGAGACTGTCAATAATATGAAAATGAAAATTGTTTACATAAATATTTGCAACTTATTCTGTGACATTCTTTTGAAGGGAAAAACTGTATATTTTAAAGACTTTTGCAATGATATTGCTTTATGCTGTATTTTAAATCTATTCACAATGAATAAATAAAAATCTGTATTTTTTAAAAATGTGAAAATTAAATCTGAGACTCAGCCTGCCAGAACTTACTTGGGTTCAATGTTTCCAGATGTCAGTGGGAATGCTGCCTGGGTAAGGACAGTGAGATGGAAGCCTTTGTATGTCAGACAAGCAAATACTGTTTGCCTGCATCACTTAGTCCTCTCATTCACTGTGTCTGAGTTCATTCTGGCTAGTCAATAAAATTGTTCTTTTTGTCACTTTTCTCAGTAGTGTTATACTCATTCCTTGTGGATGTTTGCTTTTCGTTGTTTTTCTTTTTCTTTAGAATTGCCAAAAATCAATCCTATTATTGCAAGCTTCCAGAAATCCTCTCTGTTGATTGTATTATTCCATTCCTGATTTCATTCCCTTTCAACAGTCAGAAGTAACTAACCAGGAGGAAATTATTAGATGTGGAGCATCAAAATCTGTTTTCTTCCAGAAAACAAAATGGTTGATGTGCTCTCTGATTTGCATTTGATTACACATGTAGTGTCTGTAACCAATGAAGGATAAAATATAAGGACAGGATGGCTCATTTGCAGGATGCTCCAGAGGCTTCTCTATGCCTTTAGCTTTTGTTTAGTCCTGAGAATGGGCTGGAAACTCCTGGGCTCTGTGATTTGAGGTGGGATACAGCATCTAATGATAAATCACAGCAAGCTGATAGTGTATTTCCCTTTCTGTGCCAGAATAATCTGTTTGATACAGGCCCTTTCAAACTGTTAAAAAGGGAGCTCTTGTTGCTTTTTTATGGCTTTATTTAGACAGGTGGAACTTCTTATACCTGTGTAGTTTAAACAATGTGAAGTTATCCTCTAGCAAGGCACTGTGAAGTAGCAGAATTTCCTAACAAAAAAGCACCAGCTGGGCCTCTGCACTGAAGAATCACTAAGATGAAAAATGGTGAAATTTGGCACTGCTCTAGCTTTATAGCCTGTGTAGTTTTCAGATATAGCTGCTGTCACAGAGATGGAGTGTTTGGCAAGTATAACAAAGTAAGAATAGCATTCTTCAGAAACCATGGAGACAGCAAACTCTTACAGTCTATAAAGTGTAAATAAGTACATTGCCTGTTTCTGAATTCCTGGTCTGTGGGACTAATTTGAATCTCACTCTCTTCCCCACAGATAGAATTTCACTCAGAGTAGAATGAGTGCTGACAGAGCTAGGTGTAGTTACAATGGGTCAAATCAGAACTCCTCATCTGAATTTGGACAGGCACAATTTCATTTGAAGCTCTCAGGATGGATGCAGGGCAGTGCTGCCAGGGGTGAGTCAGGGTATTTTCAGGTTTAAGTTCAGGGATATCTCTCAGTTGCTCCTGCTGATGGACCTGACTCCTGTGTGGGGACTGCTCAGGGCTTTGTAACCATTGGGCCTGGCCCTTAGATATGAGTGTTGGGTCCTTGCTATTCTCTGGCTATCCTGTGCCAGGAAAACAATGTAATGAGACAGGTTATCGTTTGTGTTATAGTTTGAGTTCTCCTCTACATTAATTCTTTTTTAATTTTTTAAAATCATTTTAACTGATGTTGCACAGGTGAGATGAAAAAACTGGTCACTCAACTGCCACCCCCAAGGGACAACCTGTGCTCTTAGCCCCTGTCTGTATTACAGATGGCTGATGTGAATAATCTTGGCTTCCTTTGGTGCTCAGGAGCAATGTCCCTGTGGCCGGGCACAGAAACATTTCAGGGACAGAGGCTGAGCTGTGACAGGGCAGAAAAGCACTTTTCAGGAGGGTGTTGGTACCTTGCACTGCCTGGGCAAAACAACCTGTGGGACTGAGCAGCCCACACAGTAAGGAACAGTTTGTAATGAGTGTTCCATGCAGCCTCCTGCACACACACACACACACACACATATGCTTGGAGGCTGCTAAAACTGACTCTGCCTAAACTTTTCTGCCGGAGCAGGTTACAGGTGGTTTGATGTGTGAAGCCAATTCAGGCCTGCTTACCTTCTCTCCTCCCTGAACCTCTCCTGCTGCTCTGCAGTCAGTTCCCTCTGTTCTTAAAAAACCCCATATCCTGAAAAGGCACTAAACTGAGGGTGTGAAACTGCAGCAGCACTAGAGGAGTTTCTTCATATTTACATGTGTGTTGCTGTTATTCCTCAGTACTTGTAGGCAGTGAATGAAATTTTTAGCAAGACTACACTGCTGCAGCCTCTCACAATGAGAGTGCTGAAACACTGGCACAGGTTGCCCTGAGAGGAAGTGGATGCCTTATCCCTATAAACATTCAAGGTCAGGTTAGACGGGGCTCTGAGCTACCTGATCTGGTTCAAGATGTCCCTGCTCAGTGCAGAGGGTTGGACTATCCCACTTTTTTTAGACACTTTCAACTCCAATCAAACTATTCCTGGATTCCATGTTCAGCAGCTCCCTGGAAAGAGAGCTGGCACTGCTGTGTGCTGCAGGGAGAGGCTGTAGGAGGTGCCAGGGAAAAGGGTTGAATGATGCTGTCAGCAGGGCTCCAGCAGGTTTATTTTCTCTATCCTATTTAAGTTAACTGCCACAAGGACAGAATTAAGCTGCATTAAGGCTTTGTGGCCTTACCATAGAGAAGCTGAAACTTTTCTCAAAATACAACCCTTCGGTTGTAACTAAGTGGTGAAAATAACATTAATTATTTAAGAAAACTCACAAACTCTCAGGCAAAATGTGGCCAGAGACTCCCAGGGGCGCATTCATGGAACTCCAGCAGCTGAGGTGTGCTACCATCCGTTAGTCCAAGTGTACTGAGTACTGCCGTACTGATCCCTGTGCTAAAAGAACAAACCCCCAGCCATAAACTGCTGACTTTTGACATTGTAAATTCAGTAAGCTGTGGCTTTGCAACGGAAAATTAGAATTTTAGAACTTTTTTTAGGCTTTAGAATTTTAGAACTTTTTTTAGGCTTTCAGAGGGGGTGCCCGGGCGATGTCACACGTACCGCGCAGGCGGCTGTGCTGCTCCGTGGCATCCACGTGGCAGCGGGCGCGGCGCGGAGAGCTCCGGCACAGCTGCTCCCGCCCGTCCGTGCCTGGGTGCATCGCGCCGCTGCAAGTGCCGCTGCTTGGAAACGGGCTGAAAAGGAACCCCCCGCATTTTATTTTTCGGGTAGAAGGGGTGTGTGGGCAGAGCGGTCGCTGGGGATGGAGAGGGGTGGGAAAGAAGGGAAAAAACTGATCTGGACCAAAACTCTCGCCGAAGAGGTAACATATCGCGGTGGTAGCGTGGCCGAGCGGTCTAAGGCGCTGGATTAAGGCTCCAGTCTCTTCGGGGGCGTGGGTTCGAATCCCACCGCTGCCAGTATCTTTTTTTTGAGCCGCGGGCCGGCGCCATCGCCCCCTGGCGGCGGCGGCGGCCGGGAGAGCATTGTGGGTAGGAGGAGGCGCCGCGTCCCCACGTGCCGGCCCGGGGGCCACCAACATGGCGGCTGCCTGACCGCTGCCCCACCGACACCGGGAGCGGGGGAGCGGCGCCGCCGCCGCCCGCCCGGCCCGCACACAGGTACGCGGGGCAGCACTGCTTTTGCGCCTCCCGGGGCCGCCCCGGCGCCGAGGGCCTTGCGGGCGGTGGTGGGGGAGGAGCGCGGCCTGGGCTGGGGTGGGCTCTGCCTGTCCGGGGAGGGCGGAGGAGCCGAGACTGCGAGGACTCGGCACCGCGGGGGCGCGGGGCCGCAGCGCCCTGACAGGACCCGGCACGGGCTGGGGCGCTTGGAGGGGCAGGCGGGGTCCGGCCGCAGCCGCGGCCCCTCGGCTCCCGCAGGAGTACCGGGGGATGCCGGCCGGTCCTCCCGGGGCTGTGAACGGCGGCTCCGGCCGGTCCTCGCGGGGGCTCCGGCCGGTCCTCGCGGGGGCTCCGGCCGGTCCTCCCGGGGGCTCCGGCCGGTCCTCCCGGGGCTGGGAGCGGCGGCTCCGGCCGGTCCTCCCGGGGGCTGTGAGCGGCGGCTCCGGCCAATCCTGCCGCGGCCCGCAGCCCTGCTCCTTCAGCCCGGGAAGGACTCAGTGCACCCGCCCCGAAGTGCAGCGGCTGCCCCTGGTATCGGCTCTGCAGAGCTGCAGCCCAGCCCGGCCCAGCCGTGCCGCCCAGGGGGATTCGCTTCGTCCCCGCGGTCGGGGCGGGTTGGGCGGCTCGCTGTGGCCTCTCCGCCGGGCCCCCTTTCCCCGCACCCCTGCGCTGCCAGGCTGCTGTGTCAGGAGAGGGCGGGCGCCAGGAGTGCGGGGCCGCGTCCGGCCCGCGGGGAGCACGGCACGGGCACCGCGACCTGCCCCGGGAGGGTCACACAGCGGCGGGAGTGACCCTGGCCCTGGCAGCGCAGGCCTGGCACGTCCCCCGCTACACACGTGTTGAGGTGGAAAAGAAAGGTTTATGCTTGATGCATAATCTGTTAAACCCCAAAGGTTTGCTTCGGTGACATCACCTCCAGAGAGAGGTCCTGGTGCAGAGGAGCCCTCTTGGGTTCACTGCCAGAAGATGACTGTGCAAAGCTGCTTGCAGGCGAGGAGAAAACGAAGCAAGTAATTGGGTCAAAATTATAGTTATCCTAAATGTATGGAAGGTGCTTCAGCTTCTTTTTGCAGCTTCCATTTTGCTGTGTGCCATGGGTCACCCTGAGCACGAGGCTTGCTCAGAGCCCCTTCCAGAGGAGCGTGGTTGCCAGACTGAGTTGTGGTAGTGATTCAGGAGGATGGCACTTTTCCTACGGTGCTGTTTTCAGGCACTGATCCAGCAGGAATTCTTGGCCTTTCCTTGGCACTGCATGATTATATGAAGAATATTTCAGGTTTCAGTGTTAGCACTTTAGGGGTCCATTATTACTGACAAATTTAGATGAAAATGAAATACTGGAGCATTTCTTGCAGGCCTGGCTAAAAGTCTGTGTGTCAAATGATGTGTGGGTTTGGAATTTACCTTCTTACAGTTGCATTTAAATCTGGTAGTAAAATGAAATTAAATCTCTAATACTCAAATGCCCTTCTAAGCTCAGAGTGAGATGCAGGGTTCGGTTGCTTCATCACTGATTTTTACAGTTCTTTAACCACAACATTTTTCTTCATTGGTTCTGCATTGATGGTGTTATGGGCAGCTAATGAGCAGTTTCATGGATTGGTCCTTGCATTGGTCACTGCAGGAGAAATGAGATTTATATCCCTTGCTCTCCTGCAAGCTAATAACTCACATTATACTTTGATTTGCACCTTAAAGGAAAGTCCCTCTTAAAAGAAAACGCTTCTACTAAAAGATGTTTGAACCTGCTGACCATGTTTGCTGTCTCTTAATGTATGATTCCATTCTATAACTCCTGTGGTATCATAAATGTATGTATATGAGTAATGTGGAAATTAACACCACTCTATGTATATGTGTATCAGACATAAGATTGTGTCTGCATGCCTTCATTCTGATTCAGAGGGTTTCTTCCAGTTGCATGAGTATTATAAGTTGTGCTGGGACCCACTGCTTCCTATTTATAGATGTGTCAGTCTCACTTTCCAGTAAAAGGATCTGTAGTCATGCTTTGTCTTTATAGGACTAAGAAAAAAAATGTAGTTTCTGTAATACAGAATAGTAGTGAGTAGTGATAGGTGGATTCACAAAGAGATTTTGTGTATAATTGCATAAGCAGTGTTCAGTGAGGGACCAGAGACCAGGTCCTGCAGGCTAAGTTCTTCCCTTAGCCCAAGGAATCTTAATTTTTCTTCTCAAAAGTGAAATAACTTTCTCAGTAGAGAGAGAATAAGCCTAGCAGATACTTGGCATGGAAGGGAAGGGTGGTTCCTGGTTCTCTCAGGGGTGTGAGGAAGGTGGGTTTGGACCCAAGTGTCTCACTTTTTGGGTGTTACCACACATCCTCACACATCTTGGGCATCCTCCCACCATCAGCTCTGTGCTGAATGCAAACTGCAGTTTTTCCATGTCTGCAGAGCTGTCAGGTGTTGGGCCACCAAGGGGACGTGAGCAGCGAAAGCAAAAATGGAGCTGATAAATCTCATTTCTTTAAAACATATTTGTATGTATTTCTGGGAAGAACTGTGTGCCTGATAACAGAAAACACTTATATCAGTAAGATATCACATACTCAGGGTTTTGCTCACAGCCCAGTCTGTGGTTAAGGTACTGACTTTTTGCTGTGAAGATATTTTGCATTTCTACAAAATTATTTCAGTTAGGAATCTGAAATACTAAGTCATAAATTTTCAAATACATATGTATGGTACAAAGACCCTGGGATATGCTGGTGCATAAAGAAATAGAAAATGCCAGCTCAGTACTGGTAGGGGCACGTTTTGGGTAGCAGAGAGTCTGTAAGTGAAAAATATGGAGTTATATTTCTAGGTGGAATGGCAGAAACACTGTAAGCCTGAGTGGATGTTAATAACACTTGTATCCAGAATGTCTAGTCTCTCTGAAAGGTTTCTTAGATAACTGTGTGTACATTAGTGTGGTATTTGAGAAGCCTGTATGCCAGCTGAAATACACTGAGCT
This sequence comes from Acridotheres tristis, assembly GCA_037013685.1. Taxonomy (NCBI): domain Eukaryota; kingdom Metazoa; phylum Chordata; class Aves; order Passeriformes; family Sturnidae; genus Acridotheres; species Acridotheres tristis. The sequence continues at coordinate 7,638,556 of CM072901.1, forward strand.
GCCTAAATTGTGTGGTGGCTTGAGTATTTGAAAAAAAAGTCATTATTCTAGATGTAACATCTTTCCCAGCTGATCCTGGATTCTGCTTTTTCTCTTTCTCCTCCACTGGAGGTCCAGCAAAGAAGCAAGCTGTCCTCAAGGAGTAAGGACAATGAGGGAAGAGTTCTTGAACACAGATTTTTTGTTTGTTTGTTTCTTTGCCTGATCATCTTTGTTGCTAAAACTTTCCTTGGTCAGTTTGTGAGAGGTCTTATTTTTTTATGCCTATCTTGACCGGTACTGGTTGATTAACAGTGTCTTAACATTGTTGCAGTGGCATCCCAAATAATTTGTAAATCCTTTTGTTTGATTTCGGCAGGGAAAACTATTGTTGCTTTAGCTGAGAGATCATTTTTTATTCAGCTGTCTGAACCAGGCACAACACTGACTCCAGCACTGGATTGAACATAATGAACTTTTGTTCCAGAGTATCCACTCCTCAGTTAATACCAGAGACTTATTTTCATTGGAGCTGGTGTAGTTATGAAGAAAAATCTGCTGTTCTTCTGGTTTCAGAGGACTCCAGGAAATGCAGAGCAGTGTGTTCAGGAGCTCTCATTTAGCAGTACAGTGTGGAGAGTGGCAGGTCAGGAGACAAGGCTGCAGCTGGTCAGGGAGATGAAATAAAAGTCAGGGTATTCCCAGACTGGAATATCCAAATAGTGACCCTGCCGGGCCAGCAGTGGCTGGAAAACACCTTCCACCTATGTGTTACTGTTACACAGTGTAAAAAAGATACACTTTATGCAAGTGCCAAAGGCTGTCTTCCCGTCCCTATGGCGCTGCTTCAGGGCTGTCTTAGTAACTGCAGCTTCCACAGAAGTTAGAGTAGTTTACCTATTTTTGAGACATTTGCTCGTCTCTATAATGTTGTGGCCTTCGGTCAAGATTGTTGAGTACCAGGGACCTGTTCATGCAAGCACATACATTCCTTCAAAATACAGACTAAACAGATTATCACTGAAAGGAACCAAGTTAACTTGAACAATACTCTAGGCTGCATGTGGTATGTGACACAGATGAAATTATTCATATGACATTCTTGTTTCCTTTCAGGTTGTGCCAAGGAATAAGCCAAGAAAGAGCTTTGTTTTATCCTAGCATGGCAAATGAAGAAGATGATCCAATTATACAAGAGGTAAAACTGCATTGTGGCAACAGTGATTATACATGAGAATGTGTCATCAACATCAGTGGTTGTCTTATAACCAGTGGCTGGTGCTGTACAAAGAATTATGTTGTGTGGGCCAAGTGTATGGCTCATGGTATCTGTTTTGTCAGAGTAGTCTTGTCTTGTTGGCAGATGCAGCTCAGGTTTTTCACCCTTTGTAATCTGTCCATGGCAGAAGAGAAGGTGGGGAATTTGCTTCTACCATTGTGTGCTTCCAGTGAACTCCGTTGCATGTCTCTGGGAGCTGAAAAAATTGGAATTACTTTGATGAGTTAATATCTGTTAAACATGAATCTACAGTGTTCATGCTTTCTGCTGAAGTAAGGAGTTGTATTCTTAGTCTGGACTTCTTTAAAGGATTACTGTGTCCCAAGAAGTAGCCACAGTGTCTTGTCACTTGATATCTGAGTTTACACACCAGAAGCACAAGGAAGGACAAATATATAGAAAGTGAAAAGCCATGAGAAAAGGAGTGGCAGTTGTCAGGAGTGTATCTGAAATGGCAGCTTCCATATGTCTTATTCATGAAACATCTGTGCATTTTCAGTTCTGATGGCCAAATGCAAGTATTGAATCAGCTTGAGGGTGTGGGTGTCTCTTGTCTAATTTAGAAGGATTTTATGCCAAAATACCAGTAACAAACTTACCTTTCAGTCATGCTGCCAAACTGAGACCTTCCTCCTCTTTCTATAATTGTGATAACAGATTTGCTTCAGATCCTTGGAGGAAAAAAATTCCTCTTTCACATTTGTATGCCAGGTTTCCTTAGAGAGGAAAAACACAGCTAGAGCCACTGTCTGCTGCCTCTTTGTAGTCGGATTTTTAGGATTGGTTTTTAAAAAGACCAACTGCAGAATTTCATGTCAAAGTCAGCAGAGAGGAAACTTTTGACAGGAGAGTCACGAATCTGTTTTGTATTAGAGTTCATAATGAAAACCTAATGTTGTCAGTATTTGAGCTCTAAGGGTTATACATTTATTACAGTTGGCATCTAATGAAAGTTACTTGTTTTGCTTTTTTAGATTGACGTGTTCCTGGCCAGAAGTCTACTGGAGAAGCTCTATCTGTTTCAGGTATTTCAGTTAACTTTTATGCAGTGATATTGTTTAAAATATATGCAAAGAGCATAACTTAATGCTTCAGTCTGCCAAGGTCTTGGATGTAGAGAACCCGTTTGGGTCCCAGTTTGGAGGCAGGAGTGAGGCTGGTTGGTGATGGGGCCTGTGGGTGTGCTGGAGACCTGGCAGCTTTAGCAGGATGCTGCTGTGCCTGGGAGATTTCCCTGGGATACCACACTGTCCTCTCAGCATTCCCAGAGGGTTCAAAAGAGACACCCATGTGGCTGAACCTGGGTCTGCTCTCCTGATCAACAACATGTGGCCAGGACTTTCTAAGCTAACATTTGCTTGTATAAACCCACAGATATTTTACTTCTAATAACTCTACAGAGAGTTAATGCTGAGGGTTAACATTTTCTTTTTCTACTGGACTAATATGTGGGACTATTTTCCTGTGTTACAGGTTGCTGTGGTGTGTGGGGGCAGGAAGAGGGTTGTGAAGTTACAAAAGCAGAGGGCTGGGAGGAAAACAACAAACTTTCTAGGTCATACTCCCAAATCCCCTGATGACTCACAAATCAGTCATTTACTGTCTTTTCTTGGTATCTTGTCTCTGAGATCTGGCAAATGGATCTGCATGTGAGGGGAAATTAAGTTACTTTCTGTGAAATTCTTTGATCTTTAAAAGAAGGGAGGTGTATGAAATGATCTGTTTTCCAGTATCCCATTCGCCCAGCTTCCATGACCTACGATGATGTTACACATTTATCAGCGAAGATAAAACCAAAGCAGCAAAAGGTTGGTCATCATTTGAGTGCAGTCTGTAAAAGTTTGTTGATGATGTGCAGAATGTACTTTAGAAAAGTGCTGTTGAGCTGTTCTAACCATGCAGGTACTTGCAGGACGAGACCACTGGGCTTGAAGGTATGAAGAGTTTTATTGTGTCAATCAGGTAGAGTTTAAAATAAAAGTATAAAAGTTTATAAATCATGCTGGGAAAGCCGCTATTTTAATAGAAACCAGAACCACTCAGGGAAGTTCTAATGCTAATTCAGTCTGTGGATGCTTGTGTGAAAAGAGCTTGAATGAAAGGGTCTTTACAGTATTCAGAGAAGGGTTGAAGAAGGATGAAGCCTTGGAGCCATCCTCTGTCTTTCAGTGTCAGTGCAAGTCTTGATTTCTCTCTTGCTGGCAGTGAATCATCGGGAGTCCTTTTGAAATCACTACAGGTAAAGTATAGCCAAAGCCAGAGGCATTACACTTGCCTGCAAATGTATCCCAGAACTCTGGCTATTATTTTACAATGTCTTATTTAAAAACTGCAGCAGCAGATGTCTGTGTTACTAGAATTTGGTTCTGGGAAATGGTTAAGGGAAGTGCTTCAGTGAACTTTGGAGTTAGAATGCATATTGTGTTCATGAAGTCTTTTATTAAATTCATCAAACATTTGCAGTGTAAGCCCTGTGCAAACTTTTGTAAATATGCTGTCTCACCCAGGGACTTAAAACTAGTTCAGTTTATGAATAACATAAAAGAAAAGAAAAAATAAGACAGTAGCTATGATACACAAATTTAAAAGGGCTTTGACACACCCTGAAGAAGAATACGTGCTGCATTGTAATAGTATATAAATAGAAATATTATAAAGAAAAACGCTTGTTTTTGAACATTTGTCTGAAATTTAAAGTTGAAGTGAGGGGGAATAATTCTTCTTATCACTAAAGATTTGGAGTTTGTGACAGTGCTCTGACAAGTGAAAGTCAGGTGTAACTGAAGTCAGTGCCAAGTGCTGCAGTCTTGAATTGGCAGAATCAAGGCCTTTGCCTCTGAAGAGGACTGAGTTACTTTGTATTCTTGGTAGCCAAACTGAATGGAAATCTATCTTAGGAGAGATCGTGAATGGATCCTTGGTGATGGAGAGGCTTGAAGGAGGTTGTTTGTGCACCTGATTTGTACTGATAAGTAAATTAGACTGATAGTGTCATGGAAGGATTCCAGCAAAGTGAATGTGTATTTCTGCCTAAAGAACTCTGCTTTTTCTGATCCCATTCATGTCCATGGGAGTTTGTGTATCTCCAGCTTTAAATGACCTCACTGTACCAAACCCATCTATGTGCTGTTCAACTCTGGGTGAGATTTGCCCTGTGGATTGAATGATGCTGCTTATGTAAACCTATGGAAATATTTGAAAATGTGAAGCTGGATTTTAATCGATATGTTTGGGATTGTGCCATGGTAGTTAATATAATTAGCTGTCTTTCCCTGATATTCTTTAGGTTGAACTCGAAATGGCCATTGATACTTTGAACCCTAACTATTGTCGCAGCAAGGGAGAGCAGATCGCTCTCAACGTGGATGGCACATGCACAGATGAAACAAGCACCTATTCCTCGTAGGTGTCCTCTTTGCTTCCTTTCCTTTTTGGGGTGAACACAGATACCTGGGTGTCCACCAGTGGCTGTACAGTTACAGAGGCTGCTTTGGACACTGTTCTGTAGCAAGTATTCTTGAGAGTAACCTACATTTTTGGGGTGCATCATGAATTCAGATTTTCAGAAGTGATGGATATTTGTCTGATGCAGTTGTTGACAGTCCAATCTTGAGAATTGGTGCTTTCAGACTTTTGGCACCTGCATGTCACATTGCCTGTGGAATGCCATCTCACTGCCCTTCTCTGTCTGCAGGAAGCTGATGGACAAGCAAACTTTCTGCTCTTCCCAAGCTGCCAGTAATGTTTCCCGCTATGCAGCTGCTATTTATAAAAAAGGTAAGTTTCTTTTGCTTAACCCTCACATCGGTGAAACATACTCATTTCATTAGTAAGATAAGACCTATTTGATCTTTTTTTTTGGCCTAGGTTTTAATTGACTGATGGGTCTTTTAAGAAAGGAAAATTTTCCCTTATCGGTGTCCCAAGAGTCCTTGAGTAGATGTAGCAAAATTGTAAATATCGTGTAAGAACACCCAGGGTTTGTAGATGCCTCCAAAATCTTAACACCTCATGGTGGCCTGAAATAATACACACTTATAGCATGAAATTATCTTTATTATTTATATTGCTTTCTTAATCTAATTTTGTCTGTCTCATTTTCCTGTTCAGCACTTTTTGTCCCTCTCTTGACTGCCCAGGCCATCACAGAGTTTTGGTCTGGTGGTCATTTGAGATGACAATATGTAGATTGTTTTCAGTGATGACTATTTTACTTGGGGTCTTCTGGACTAAGGGTCAAGCCTGTGCCAGAATGTGGCTCTCTACAAGATCTGGTTTCGACACAAAAGGCAAAATAACAGAAACAGGTCTTGGTCTTTCATATTCCCTTGAAATCCTGAGCACTGGATGAATTTTTCACTTCAGTCGCTTTTTACATTTTGCTGTATTAAATATTTATACTCAATTGAAGCTGTGGCCTTACAGAGACAGGGAGATAATGAAAAGTTGAGTCCTTGTGCAGTGAAAAAATCAATTTTAACCGACATTAATTCTCTTTTTCAGGTGAACTTCACTTGACTCCACTACATGGAATTCTTCAGCTGAGGCCAAGCTTTACCTACTTGGACAAGGCTGATGCAAAACACCGAGAAAGAGAAGCTGTTAATGAAGGTAAATTCTTCACAATTGTGTTTTCTTAGGGGAGGTGAGATACAAGTTCTCTCTATAATGTGGCTGATAAGAGAAGTTCTGTTCTGAAGGTGTTTATTCTAACAACACAGTCATCATTAGGCCATTTCTCAGATTGTTTACTGATTTTGATTTTTTTACCTAAATACTTTTATGGGCACAATGCAGGGTATTGACAGAGGGGTGGGAGGTACTAGGTAGTGACAAAGGGTAGTGATGGAAACTATGTCACCACTGCCACTGGAAAAGTCATGGCAACAGGGTGTCCTGTCACAGGAGCAGTGTGATGCTGTCATACATGGCATGGTTTGGCAGGCTGGGATTGAAGCCATGCATATGGAGTTGTCAGTGTGCTTTCTTCCAGCCTGGTTCTTTCACTGCAGTGGTGTGTTTATTTCTGTGTTTTCTGGCAGGTGGTGATTCATCCCAGGATGAAGCTGAAGACGATGTTAAGCAAATTACTGTATGTCCACATTTTCCTTTTTATGCTGGTTCAGGCAACAGTTCACAAGAAGGCTTGACAATTTAGAGTGAAATGAAAGGACAGCAAACCTCAGCTAGTCCTGCTGACCCTGGACTTGGGTGGGGGAGGCCAGGTGCACTGGCCCTTGTTGCACAGGCATAAAGATGGCACTGAGAGCAAGGAGTGATTCATTGACCCCTAGCTTGTTACTGATTCACCAAATCAATAATGCAGATGGGTTTTTTCCAAGGGTTTTAGGGCTGTATTGAATGATGCCCAAATCCTCTAGGTCCGATTCTCCCGCCCCGAAACGGAACAAGCTCGGCAGCGACGCGTTCAGTCCTACGAGTTCCTGCAGAAGAGACAAGCAGAGGAGCACTGGGTCCACCTGCATTATTATGGCTTGAAGGTAGGTGTGTGCTGGCTCCTGAGGCTGCCAGAGCCTGAAGGCTCAGCCAAGTGCAGAACTGTTTTTAAATCTGGGCCCATGGGAATGAGGGAATCATCAAAAGATAATGAAAAAGAAGAGGCCTGTAGGCTGGAACAGACCCTGCAGTGCTCTGTATCTCCTCTGCTGGATAATGCTTTGGTGTCTCCACACTTCAAAACTGAGAGCTGGACAAATATAAGGGGGTGGGGTCTGAGTGTGAGAATCACTTGGGTCTTGGATTATAAACTAGACCTTGTGAAAGACTTGGGAAACCCATTCAGTCAGGTGTGAGAAATCCTGTTTGGATGACTTGTGCATGTCTGTCAGGAGGTTTCAAAGGCATAGCAAGGGAGCTATTCCCACATCACATGAGCATCATACAAGGAAGTGAAAGCAGAACATCAGTTAGCCAGGCAGAACACTTGAGTGGTGTAATGATGACAGAGTGGCCATAGTTTGGAATGAGAAATCCAGCTCTGGCATTCTATATATTTTCAGTATGTGATAATGACTTTTTGTTTTTTCCCTATCTCCAGGATAGCCGTTCTGAGCACGAGCGCCAGTATTTATTTAGTCAAGGTCACGGTCTTGCTGAAAACACAGAATTAATTAAATCTCCCAGGTAATGGTTTGGTAGTTTCCTACAGAAATAGCATTAATTAGTTGGGATTGTTTTCAGAGTAATAAGCAGGTTTATTCTTTAAAAATCTGCTCTTTGAAAATCCTATTCATGATAAAAGTTGAATTGTTTAAAAAAATACAGAAACAAACTAGCTCTCATCTTATGGAGGTTGCTTTCTTTGTTTCCCTATATCCTTGAGATTAAAACCTCTTGTTTTTACTCAGGGTTGTAGCTTCTTGTACGTTATCACAATCCTACATTATTTGGACTGTGACTACTGTGAAGGAAAATTAAAACAAAAGCTTCTTCTGGTTAATATAAATTAATATTCTGAAGCCAATAACATCTGTTGTTAGCAAATCTTATAAAACTTCCTTTATGATTTGTGGGCACAAGTGAAACTGCTTGAAAGGTGTTTGTGTCTGTTTCTTGGTGACTGCAGCTCTGCAGGAGTGTTCCATAGTGCAGTCAGTGCTTCCCTGTCATCTGAGACAGCCATGGCCCAAGTAACAGTGAAGTGGCAGAGCCTGGCTCTGCCAGGTGTGGGCGTGGTTTTCTTAACATTTAACATCAGTAAATCAGTGGTAGGTGTTCTGAAGAGTCTTTTGGATCTGATTCTCTCTCACAGACACTGGTAATTGCATGGGTAGGACAGAAATTTTGCTTGTTGCTGACCTGATTCTTTGTGGGGTTTTGCATGACCCCACTGACGGCTGTCAGAGCACCTGTGTTTAATATATTTCCTTGTGCAGATCGTCTGTTTGGTCACCTGCTGTACAAAAGAGCTGGGATTCTGACCCACGTTTACTTCATACTCTTTGGGCAGATGAATGTCAGTAGCTTTTACTGGTTCTAAGGAGATGGGAGTGGAAGGGGGAGCTCTTTTCAGGCTGGTGTTTGTTTTGTAGATTCACACAAGCAGGTTTACTCTAAGTGAGAAATTACTTTTACTTAAACCTGGCAAGTCTCAAGACAAGCATTTGAAATAATGTGTTTCCTTTTCTTCTAGTGAATATTTAATGATGCTGATGCCTCCAAGCGTAGAGGAAGAGAAGTAAGTGTTTGTACATAATGTTCAAAGTTCACTTTGGCTGGATTCTCTTTTTCATGGACTGCAAATCTGTTTATCTGCAGTGACAAACCAATGGCTCCAAGCAATGTGCTGTCTATGGCCCAGCTGAGAACTTTACCCCTTGCTGATCAGATCAAGATCCTGATGAAGAACGGTTTGTAGCTTTTAGAATGCATTTGTACTTCACTTTGTGACTTCTAGTTGCCTCAGATAAGGTGCCTTCCCCAGTATTACCAGTTCTGCCACCCCACCAGACAGACTGTCTGGCTCTCTGATTCTCTCAAGAATCTAAATCCCAAGCCTTTCCCTAAAAAAGAACAGCAACAGCTGTTCTGACTATTGATACACTTGCCATCAATTTACACATTAGAAAATTATCTAATTTGACAATAGTTTTCTGTATACACTTATTTCAGCAAGTATCTCATGGAATGTGGGGTCTGAACATGTACAGCCTGGACTTTGGCATTTTCTGGGAAGTTTTTAACAACTCACACTTCATGAGTGTCACGTAGGAATTTTGTCTCTTCAGGATTACTCTCTGATGAGAGCAAATCCTGAGGATTTTGCCTCAGGAGTGTCCTGCCTTGTCAGGTATCTCCGCTTACAGATATTGCCAAAGGCACAGGTTGGTTTTTTTTTTTAATTTTTATTTTATTAATACATCAATTTGTGACCAGTTCAGCCAGTCAACCCTGCTAGCAGATACTATCAGAACAGATAATGCCTATAGCACAGGGGGGTAAAACTGAGTAAAACTAAGGCTTTATTTCTTCCCCCAAGATAAATCTTTGTCCGTGCCCACCCCGCATCCCCATTCCCGGGTGTGTGAGTGGTGTGTGTGACGCTGTGTTTGCCTTGCAGTGAAGGTGATGCCGTTCGCCAACCTGCTGAGTCTGCTGGGCTCGGGCACCGACCCCACGGCCGTGCTGCGCTGCGTGCAGCAGGTGGCGCTGCTGGTCCAGGGAAACTGGGTGGTGAAGAGGTAAGGCCGGGCTTTGTACGGCCGGGCTTTGTCCGGGACTGCTCGGGGACCGCGGGCTTTGCGTGCCCGTCCTCGCGGCCCAAAACACCCGCGTTCCCAACTCGCAGCTCTGCAAACCTTTGGTTTCGTGTTGTCTGCGTCTCGGCTCTTCCATATCCAAAGGCGTGCTGTGGAAGGATAATGCCTTAGTACTGGTCCCAAGTGGGATTATGGCTGAGCACTGATGTAATCTGTGTTTGCATCTGAGTTATGACAGGTTTTTGATGTCTGCACTCAGCTTCCTTTGTGAGAGAACTGCTCTGAATTCTTCCAGAGATCAGTGTCAAATAGAAATGCAGAAGATTAAACCAATGTCAGCTATTCTATTTCTTAGCAAAATTCAGTTCTGTAAGGATCTCTGTGCAGTCCCATTGCTGTTCATCAGTGGATGCTGCAATTGTCAGCTGTAAACGACCCTCTAGAAGGCATTGCTCAAAAACTCAAGCATGGGGGTACAAAATGTACCACGTGAATTTCAGTCTGTATCATCTTCCTGTTTATTAGGATAGAGCATCCTATGGGGAATTGAAGTCTAAAATGCAGTATGATTTTTTTTTATCTGGGTGGAGCCTTGCATGCAGAGATTTACAATCTCTGGAATAGCTGTGTTAAGATGAATGGCATCAGCTGCCAGTCCAAGTGTGCCAGCAAGATGTTTCAGCTATTGTGGTGCATGCCTGCATTAGCAATGTGACCAGCTTTTAGAGCAGCCCTGCTGTTCCTCCAGCTGTTACAGGAGGAAGCTGGCAGCAGGTTAAAAGACAGTATATTAGCATTCAGATTGTTCTTAGGTTATAACTGATTCTTTGCTACTAGTCTGAGGAGGATGTGTGGATCTGTAGTGGATGGGGTGTTTGGGCACAGGGCAGCACACATCAGAGCTTTGAACAGAGTGGGGAGCCATTTCTTTGGCCTGGGTAGGATCAAGATCATGAGCCTGAGTTGCTGTGGGGCTTTGGAAAGCCTGGTAACACATCATCAGCTGGCCCTGCAAGCAGACGAGGACACAGAGTAATGTTGGTCTTGGGGCTGTTGGTCTGAGTATGGCATTTTGTAATATTGTTCTGTTAAACCCTTGATTGCTGGGAAGGAAATAAAAAACTCTCTTGCCCATCCATCAGCATTTTGGCTAAATGCTGCCTTCAAGGCTGCATACCAGGTTAGCATAAGCACTTCTTAGAATCATTCTGGTCTTGTTTACACGGATCCAAGGGAGGGTAGGCTTTACAAGAACAAAGCAGAGCTTGTAGCTGTGTTGCACACAGCTGCTTGCCACAAGTCTCTGCTTTGCTGGTCTAAGCCTTTCTGCACTAGTGTAATTGCAGTGGTGTAATTACACCAATATTAATGCCTTTAATGAAAACCATGCTTTGGATAAAGGTATAATTTAACTGCAGAACAGGGAGGGCATGTTTGTTATATTAATCTTCACTAATGCTATTTTTCTGGAGTACCTAGTAACTAATTTCTCTTCCTTTTTAATTAACAGTGATGTTCTCTACCCAAAAGATACTTCTAGTCCCCATAGTGGAGTTCCTGCAGAAGTGCTCTGTCGAGGGAGAGATTTTGTTGTAAGTATAAAAGTGTTTGTTGCTTTTAAAGGAAAACATAAGTGAAGCTTGCCTGGGAGGCCACAGTATTGCAAAACTCTTCTGCTCTACTGCAGTGAGGGGTTTCCTCCAAGGAAGTTGTTTGTGCTTTAATCTTGAAGATGTTGTTACAAGTCTGCCGTGGGAGTGTTGGTGTAGGCTCACATTATGTCTGGCTGGCAGGTTCAGATCATCTGTCATTAGCAGCATTCATCCCTTTCTAACACATGCTGTAGAGCACTATCACATTGCCCTCACAATGTGGGGCTTGCAGAACAGGCAGTACTAAATAATGAAGTGCTTGTTTCTCCAGCTCTATTTCTATGGGCTCAGGACTGAGGGCTCAGGAGGGCAGTGTGGGTAAGCCTTGTGCTCCCTGAGCATGCACTGTTGATCTTTAAAAGGACTTTATTCCCTAGGGCTGCTAATCAGTGAAAGGACTTTGTTCCCAGGCACCTTTTGTGAGCAGTAGCTGCACATGGAAGTTGCAATGAATACAGGTCTTGTAAACACACACGTAACCACAGCAAAAAGGAGCAACCTCTGCATTGTGTTTATTTTCACTGACCATGGAAAGAATTAGGTTCCTAAGTGGTTCCTAAGTTCATAATCAGTTTATGGCTTCCGTTCCTAGAGCAAATCTTGAGTGCACAGCTCTCATTTGTTTCAGTTAGACCTGACTGTTTTTGCAGAGTTGGTTCATGAGGTTTGGCTCTAAACAGGAGAACACTGTGCAAGAGACTTCAAGGGTATTACGGTACTACTGTAAGATCAAACTGATGGTGATTGAAGCTGACTTCTCCTTTTCTCTTGATGTCTGCCCAAGACATTGCCATATGGAGACCTGGATTCAGGTGTGACCCAGTGACATAAGTGTTTAGGGCACAGCAGATTAGGTGACATGTCCTGTGTAAAGTTCAGGGACCAGAATTATTGTGCTCAGTTAAGTAAGGGATACTGTTTTAATATTTAGGATTAAAAGATACATTATTTTCATTTGAATTATGTCAAATATACCTTCCATGGGAAATGGACCTGTGTTGATCTTGAAGGCAAATAATCTGCTGATTAATACTACAAGAAGGAAAATGTTAAAATGTTAGGAAATAGAAAAGATCGATATTTCTGGCTTTTGGACAAAGAGAAATGTCTGATTTTACAACTCAGAAATAGTATGTAATGCTGTATTGCATTTGTGGAGAAAATGTGTTCTAGCTTAAAACGTGAACTTTATTTTCCTGGATATATTTGTGTAAAGTAATTAATAAGCTCAAAAAACATTTATGGTCTTCTTGTGTATTAAAACAGAAATGCCCTGTGCCATAAAGGAGTGGATTGGGTTTGTGTGTTTGTGGGCGGAGAGAAACTGAATGGGAGAGAAGGAGGAATGGATGACGTCGTAGGGCAGGAAGAAATTGTCAGTAATGAGATTTGGATTCTTAACATTATTAAGGCACACAGACTAAAAGAGGCTGTAGCTTATTTAAATGGAGACAGGAAGAAATGAAAGGTCATGTTCAGGCAATGTTCTGCCCAAGTCCTGTCAGCCTGCCCTCAGCAGCTCCCTCTCAGGATTTGGACATCAGGAGCTGCTGTGCAGAGCACCTGGCTGTCCCCTACCTGGGAACAAGTGTGTGAGTGACAGGACATCTTGGCATAACTGTAAGTGACTGTGATGGGAGTGGAAGAAGGGAACAGGCACTTTGTAGGGACTGTGTGCTGCTGAAGGGCAGCAGTCATCACAGGCCCCTGTGTGAGAATGTCTCTAGGCTGATCATGGGGTATGTGAGAAGCTGAACTTCAGGTGTGACTTCTGGGGTCCCAGCATCACTGCAGTGGTTTTGTTGGGCTTTTTGTGGGATTTTTGTTTAGTGGTTTTTTTTTTTTCCTTTGAAACTGAGTGGAGTTTGAGTTCAAGAGATTCCACATAGCTTTTGTAGTCATGGGTTTGACAAGGCACACCATGGATGCTAAAAGCTTTTGGTCCTGTGTTCATGGCTGTTTGAGGACAGAAGGAGCCAGGAAGTATTTTTCCTCTAGCTGGCTGAGAATCACTTACTTCTACATTCTTGCAAGGAATGGAGGTTCTATTTTTGTGGTAACATCGTTGAACAGGGTCATTGCTACAACTTCAGTAATGCCACTGCTACATGCAGTTATTAGGTTTTCCTTTTTTGTTCCCTTCCTAGATGTGGAAGTTCACACAGGACCGTTGGGTGGTGAGAAAGGAAGTAGCAGCTGTTACAAAAGTGAGTGGATTCCTTTTCTTCCTAAATCCAAAGGTGGTGATGAGTTGGCCAAATGCTGCTGGGCATTGTGTGAGTGTAGACAGTGGATGCTGCTGCAGGCCTTTCCTCTCACAGTGCCTGCTTTGCTCTCCATTTGGAACAAGTATAGATAATATTCTTTCTAGAGAAAAACATTCTGAGCAGCTCCCACAAGTTTCCACAACTCCAAGACTGGCCTGAGCCGCTGGAATGCATCATGTCCTTTCAGTGGAAAGCTGGGCACAGTTTGAATTGAGCTTGACTGAAGGTCAGCCCGGAGTAGCTGCTCTGCTTTGGGTGTCATAAGAGCAACTCTTCTGTTAGCATTTGCCAGTTACAATATTGAGTAAAAACTTTAAAGCAACTCAGTCACCTGAACATTCTGTTAAAAGTAGCAAATTAATGAGAAATATTAAGTCAAAAGGACAAAACCCAAATTCTTTAAAATGCTCTAAAGTGATAAAGCACGAGTCAGTTTATGCACAGACCGTCTATTTTTAAAGTGTAAGAACCTGTGCTGCATAAAAGCTGGGCATGTGTAGGTGCAGCATGTCTGGCCTGCAGGTCTAAAATAACATTGATTAACATAACATAAGATGAACTTTGTAGAGTATGCTTCTCTTCCCCATAGAGCCTTTTCATCTCAGTTTGGAAACTCCCTTTTCTTGGCAAAACATGCCATGAGCTATTTGACTCTGGGGTGATTAATCACCACTGCTCTCTGAAGTCCTGGGCTTTTAACACTGTGTGAAAGTGTTGGTGCTGCAGAGCAGGATGAGCATCTCTGACTTAGCTGGGTGTGTGCCCGTGGATCTCCATATACACCAAATCAACCCAGCTCTCCTGTTTCATGCACAATGCTCATTGCTGCATCTGTCCTGTATAAACCACCTTCCATGTTATTTATGCTTTTTCTTTTTCTTTTAGCTTTGCCCAGAAGATGTGAAAGACTTCCTAGAGCACATGTCTGTGGCAAGAATAAACAAAGGTTGGGAGTTCATGCTCCCTTACGATGAAGATTTTGTAAAGAAACATCCAGATATAGTTCAGAGGCAACAGATGCTGTGGATGGGCATTCAGGCCAAGTAAATAGTTTACTGTTATTTTGGGGAATAAGCTAAAAGCAAAGAACTGTGTAGTACCAAGGTTCTGTAGACACTGATAATCTGATCTGTACTGCCTCCAGGTTTCTCCCTCACAGTGCCCAGGCAGTGGTGTGGTGGGGGGTGTTACTGCATCACTCAGGTCATTCCTGGTTCTTGGCTCCCTGGAGGGATGGAATGTTATAGCTAATGGCTAAAGCTGGCATGGCTGATTGCAGACATAACAACTGAAACTGTCCTGGAATATTGTGTCTTTGTCTTTCAGATTAGAAAAAGTCTATAATCTCTTAAAGGAGCACTTGACACCAAAGAAACAAGAGGCACAATCAGGTAAATGGGATTGTGCTTGGATCATGTTGAAGCACTTGCATGTATTCATCCACCCATCCATATTCCTGAGTGATGTTTTGGAGTTTCTCTCTGCTTTTGAATGTGGTGGAGACTGGTCTTGTTTAATGACTTTCTTAAAATTTCCTCTGGAATATTTAAGACAGATTGTTACAGTCTGTAGTAATGTCACTGAAGCTGGGGTGATACCAGCTACTGTGGCATCCTTGCAGCAGAGCCAGGAGGAGTCTGTGGCCCTGGGGACTTGCTGTTTGATGCTGTAAAATCAGCTGGTTCCCTTGCACACTTTATCATTTAAGGCAGCTTGTGGGGTGTAACCAGCTCCTGAAGGGGAGGACAGACAGGACCAGTGCACAAATAAATCTCACCTCTCAGTTTAATGTTAATGCAACTTAATGTGAGTGAGGTGATTTTTTTATTTCCCTGATTTGCACTGGGCTCTCTGGTGTGGTTGAGGGCTAAGCAATTACTGGAGAATGTAATGGCAGGATGCTGTAAGGAGGTGTGAAGCTGTCTCTTTTTTGACATCCTTTTTCTCTGTGGATGCCAGTATTAAAGTAGCTGCTCCAGAATCCCAAAAGATTGTGAAAATGTGAGATTCCAGAATTTTAACTGGACATTTGGCTCAGTGCCAGACACTGGAGCAATTGAGGGGTGTAAGCAGAACTGACAAAGGAGCATGTGAATCCATTTCAATACCCTGTGTCTGATCTGCTCAGAAGGATTAGGTGTTGGGTTATTTGGAGAGGATTAGTGATCCTAACAGCAGAGAAGATAACAGCATGTGTGTCTCAAACACTGCACTCCTTGCTTTGGCAAAGACTGGATTCCTCTGCTGCCAACAGCCCCTTTCTATCATCTTTGGATGGCTGGGTGTGGGGAGGAGAAGAAATGCAGGATTCCATGGGAAAGAACTCCTTCCTGTCACATTCTCCTCATTACAGGTTAATAATACTAAGCAGAAGGTCTCAGGCTCTCGTGCTGCAAGGGTGTGCAGGTTCACTGTTAACCCTTCCACATTCCTCCCTCTACCTGGTGATATCCCCGTGCTGCCTCTGGCAGGGGCTGCACCAGGCCCCACCAGCCACTAGAGAATCTACAAGACAAAAAGAAGAGTTGTTGGACAGAGAAGTATTTGGGTTACAAGCAGAGATGTGTAAGCAGTCTGTATCCTGGTTTCCTGAATTGTGGAAAAGGCCCTAGTGATTGAACAAACACACTTTGCTTCAGATTCCTTGACTGGAACACCCTTCCCCAAGCATTTGGCTTTAGAAAAACTAACACACACTGTCCTCAAAAAGCCAACAAAACCCCCCAAAACTAATGTAAAATCGAATCAACAGACTGGGTTTATGCCTGAGATTTCATAAGCAGATGATATTTCCTAGTTTTATTTCACTCTGAGCGTTGCTGAGATTTATGGTACCTTTTTTTCTTACCAGCTCATCCATTGCTGGTTTCTGGAGAGCAGAGGATCAACATGGCTAAAGCAAAAGTCAAACAGAACTATGGGCAGCTGGAGAAGGAGTTGCAGAAGCAGAAGGCAGAGATGAAATCAAATGACAGCTCAGCCAAGACAGATGTTCCCAACATCCGCATTAAAGAGGAGCCTGTGAGTGTGGAGGAGCCCATGGATACCTCAGCCCACGAGGGCCTGAACAACGGCCTGGTCAATGGCCTGCACCCAGCCCAGGGCTCCATGGACCCTGTGAATGGCCACCTGCCCGGGGGCTGCATGGACAGGGTCACCCAGGAACTGAAGGCCTTTGTGTCCTCGACATTTAAGAAACAATTTGTACTCACCCTGAGTGAGCTTAAACGGTTATTTAACCTTCACTTAGCCAGTCTGCCTCCAGGACATACCTTGTTCAGTGGCATTTCAGACAAAATGTTACAGGACATGGTGTTGGACACTGGCTGCAAACAGATTTTGGTGCCTGTAAGTATGGTTTTCCCTTGGTGTGCTTTGGGGGAGGGATGGGGGGTGGGGGCAGTTAAACATCTGAGATGTGAAATATTTCTGTCCTGTGCTTGTGGGCCAGAAGGGCAGATGTGCTTGGAGTAACTATCCAATATTAGACATATTGAAGCTGCTGGAATTCTTTCTGGGGTCCTGCTTCTGGCAGGCTCTGCACTCTGCCCTCTCTGCCCTGTTGTCCTTGGGCCTCTGTTTCCACATCCAAGGTGTTGGGTCACTGTGATTTGCTGTCCCAACTTGCTCCTGGTAACATGATGTAAGGCAGTCTCAGATTCCCGTCAGCTCTCCTGGAATTGCACAAGCTCCTTCTCTCAGGGGCAGGGACCCAGCTGAGAGAGGAAAAGTGACATTGACTGCCTGGGAGCTGCAGGGCACACCCAGCAGAGCCTCTGGGAAGCGACAAAGCCCATCTGCAGCAGGTTTCCTTGGCCACTCTGTTTCCTCCTAGGCTGTGCAGAGGTGTCTGTTTCTTTGTCTGTGTGGAAATGACGTGTGTGATTGCATGAGACAGTGGATTGCTTAGGAGAGCAGAGGGAATCTGGCATCATGGGAAACAGCCTAAAAGGAAATTAATTTTACAAGACATCTGGCACTGCTGATTGGTTACAACCAGAAGGAGCTTGAGAGTAGCTGCTTTTGGGAGAGAGGAGAAGGAACATGGGAACTGCTCAGAAGAGCAGGAAGCAGGAGGGCTGGAAGAGCCTGGAGCATGGGAGCTGCTGGGGGGCAGCAGGAACATGTTCAGACGTGTGCAAAGTACAAGTTGCAGCACCTGGGAACCAAGTAACAGCCTGGAAATGTCACTAGGGAGAGCTCCAATTGTGGTGCTTGCTGCTTCCTCTCCTGGCAGTTTCCAAGTCCTGGGGTGGTGCTTACCTGGCACTGTCTCAGGGCTGGCCAGGCTCTCCCCTGCACCTGGTGTCATGTGTGCCTCTGTCATGCTGATGGTAAACACCTGAGGTCATTCCTGCTCTGCTACTTGGGACTGGGGCTTGTTTGCTTTAGAAATTTGGGGATTTTGGAAATCCGTGTGAGAAGTGAAAGTGAGGTCGTTTCTCTTCAAAAAGCAAAATAAAATCCTGCTGAAGAGAGGTGGCCAGGAACTTCCTTCTGTGTGGAAAAGCCTGTCACAGGAGACCTGCAGAGGTGCAGAAGTGGTCCCTGGAAATGTCTCTTGGGGAGACTGTTGAAAGTTTTAGTTCTGCTGACTCAGAATTTTCAGTACTTGAGCTCTTTTTGTATGAGCCTGTTCTGCTGTCAATGTAAATCATTGCCCCTGAGCCTCCCCCGATGCTCTGTGCAGATGGCAAAGGTGCTGGGGCTGGGTTTACTCTTTGCATAGGCTCCCACACTTCGGTGTTTCTTGATTGTTCCCCTGGACAATTTTGTCAGAACCCAGCAAGGGTGCTTGAGCTCAGGGAAAGCCTGGAGGGTTGTTCAGCGTGGGATTTCATAGTTATTCATTAGTTTTCTGTAATTTGAAGTGCTTTGGTGATAAAAATCAATGATGTGAGGTAATTAAAATGATGTTCTGTGGGGGGTGAAGACACTTTTGGCTTGAGTGGTTACCTATTATAGAAAACATGTGGCTGAAAATGGCAACTGAAACCTTACCAGGGGAATGCAGGATGTATTACAGAGCTGACCAACAGCACCTGGGGCATGAGATAAACGGTGTTTGTGGGGAGCCAGGAGAGGCCACTCTGGCTGCAGCTGGGGCCATGGGGATGCCTGCAGGGTGCTGTGCTTGCTGTGCTTTCTGGCCTCATCGAGTGGGAGGGAAAAGCACAGGTCAGGAAAGAGCAAATCCTGGGCTGGTGCTGCTGTGGGAGAGGGTGAGGAGAGGGTACAGACACAGAGGAGAGGGAGAGGAGCCTTGGGCAGGCAGGACTCGGTGCCTGTGGCCCGAGCTGCTCTCGGATCCCATGGGAGGAGTCAGCGCAGGACTCTGGCTCCTGAGGATCTGCACCCATTTCCTGCAGGCTGGGGGTGGCCGGCTCCTGCCACGGCTCCCTTCCCATGGCCTGTGGAGTGGCAAGGTTCTGCCCAAAACTTGAGGATATTTTTGAGGCCTCGGGAAATGATGTAAGTGCTGTGTGCATCCTGCCTGGCTGGGCTGATAGGAGGGGAGTGCAGCCCTGCCCTCACAGAGAGCCCTGCAGGCTGGTGCCAGTGCCAGGCTCCCTGAGAGGTGAGATCAACAGTTTACCTTTAGGATTACTCCAGCTGATAAGTTTTTTTCTGGCACACTCAGCCCCTTCCATCTGGTGTAGCTATAACATGAGGCCGCCTGGCAGTGGCTCAGTGCTGGACTGAGACACTTCCCAGAGCCAAGGGCTCCTCCCTGAGAGGCTCCATTTGAACGTGGCAGCCCTGGGGCAGCAGGAGTTCATCTCCCAGGAGCCCTGCACTTGCTCCAGGGGCTTAGAGCAGGAAGGGGCACAGGCCAAATATTTTAAAAAGGATTTTAAGGCAGTAGAGAGTTGTATCAAGGTGAGGCTGGGGAGATCAAGGTGAGATAAACCAGGAAAGGGACAGCAGATGGGAAGGCAGTGAAGCTGTTTGGGCTGTGTCTCTCTGAAGAATCCCTGATGGCATTTCCCACTCCCGTGGCCAGGCTGTGTGACAGGAGCAAGCAAGCAGGGAGCTGTTGGCAGCAGTGCTTGCAGCAGTTTGCAGAGGAAGGCAGGCTGGAAGGAGGAGATTCTGTGCGTTTTTCTTCCCAACTAAGTATTGTGTTTATTTGGAAGCTGTTTTCTCACAGAATGGCTGGATAAACACAGCTGTGTTTCAGCCCTGTGGCTGAGGCAGGAGGAGTTTGCACTCCAGGGCTCTGCTGGCTCACTTTGTTGAGCCCAGCAGGTTGTGCCTGGGTGCTCCCAGTGCCCTGCTGCACTTTTGCCATTCCTGCTGCAGCTGTTGTGTGGAGGGAAGCTAGAGTATTTGATTTTATCTCTGCTGAAAACCTACAAGAGAAATTATTCCTCAGCAAGCGTCCTTATAGGAGGAGAATTATGTCAGGTACTGTGAGCCTGGTCAACCTGGATCCTGGCTCTAAACCAAGTGTAAAACCTTGTTATGTTCCAGCCATTTGGACTAACCTGAAAGTCAAAGCTGCTAATCCCACTAGGCAGCTCCCACTGGACAAAACCCTTCCCCTTTGCAATAAGATCAGAGGCAGAGCATGAAAGGAAATGCTGATCTTTTCACTCTGCGATGCACAAGTCTTCTTTTGGCTGGTGAGGGAGGCTGGGAAGAAAGGTTTGGTTTGTACCAGCAGCCAGGATTGAGGGATGCTGGAACAGTTGGGACTGGCTTGTTAGCTTTTTATAGATGATTGATTTAGGTCGTCTGGGCAGTTAGCAAGGAATAAATCGTTAGTGACAGACAGGAAGAGACATGTCAGGAGTGAAGGCATATTTCAGCAGTGCTCATTAGTCACTGTTCCAAGGGGAAATGTTAAGACAAATGGATGGTATTTTATTTTGGGGGTCGAGGCAGTTGTGCTTCTTCCTGTCTGCAGGGGTGTGAGACTTCTGCCTCAGAAAAAATGAATGTGTTTCTCTGGCTTGGCACATGGAGGAAAAGCAAAACACACAAAACAACTTTCACTTTTGGAGCCTGAAATGAGAAAATATCAGGTTCAGTGTCCGTCAGTGTCTGTAGTCTGCCCCAAAATAGAGATGGCAATACAGCAGAAGCACCTGCTTGTCAGTAATGCTGACTTGGGATTAGTGCAGCAGGTAACTGCAGGATGGAGTCTGAATATATAAAACTTGCCACTGTAAAGGTAAAAACCTCCAGAAAGATCCTGCAATGCACTTGGTGCTCTCAGCTGAGTACTGTTCTGGATGGTGTGGAAGCAAACACTGCTGACAGGAAAAATCTAGATACCTTGCCATGGGAGATACCATCGAGGTCCAGGCCCTGGGATTGTTCTGATACGTGGTGGTCAACCCTCCACCAGTGGCAGACTGTCCCCATGCACAGTTCATGGGATTCCAGTATGTCAGTACTTCCCTTGAAAGCCCAGCTGTGGTTGGTGTGTGACAGATGTGGCACCAGTGCCCTATTCAGGTTGTGCCACCCTGAGCAGAGTCAAACCTGGTCATGTTGAGACACACCTCAGGGTGCCATGGTGCTCATCCCATTCCCTGGGTCACAGGTGTGACACAGACCATGCTTCTACTGTCAGTGAGAAGGTGCTGAGCAGGCACAGGGCTGCCAGAGCCAAGGCATCACTTGGGCTGGGACAGCAGTTGGGCTGTTTCAGCAGTTATTATTCCATGGGAGCCAGGGTTTTGATTCAGTAATGGGTGTCCAGGGATACAGTATCATGGAATCATTAAGCAGAACTCATTAAATAGCTGGTTATTTTTAACAGCCTCTTGTTCTCAGTTTCCTCCACAGACTGCTGCCTCACCAGATGAGCTAAAGGTCTATGCACTTTGGGAAGCTGGTGACACTTACGATCAGGTAAAGATAAAATAAGTCACATTCCCCACTATGTTTTTATTGAGCATTTGATATTGTTTGCATACATATTTCTGGACCTGGTACAGCAGATAGTCTTCTTCTTTCTTTGTTGGTGTTTACAACACCAACCTGTTTCCAGCTGCAAGGGAGCTCATAACATGTTGGTAATCATGTCAATAACCAGCTCGGTGGCTATTTCTGAACCTATGAAAAGATTCTCCAATGCAGGCTTCAGACCAGGATCCAGTCCTAGGTTTTTCTCCCTTTGATGGTAATGCAACATTAACCAGAGATTAACAGGTTTTTTCTGTTTTATCTGTTTCTACCTAAGAGTAGGAAATTATTACAGCATATGTGAGCATCTGCTGAGTTCTAACTGCTGTCAGAGTAAACAGGGTGAAAGGGAAGGTGCCTGACGACCTGTGGATGGGCAGTGCAATTCCCAGCTCCATAAACTGAATACATTTTTATAGGAAAGAGACAAGCACTAGCCAACCTCTTGCCTGGAGTGATGTGAACTCCCATGGGAGCATTTGAGAGGAATACATTGCAATGCCGTCTTCAGTGTGTTTTTGTACCTTTGGGGTGCCACAGGTCACAGGACAGATGCAGATGTGACCACAGGGTGTGGAGGGACCCCTGTTACAGCCCTTAAAGGATAAGGCACTGCTGCAGAGCAGCAATATATGGGATGGTTTCCAGATTATGAACAAAGAATCCTCTAATGTAGTTCAGGGAATGTTTTGTACAGACTGTAACATTGTACAGACTGTATGTGCAGTTCTGACAGATAGGAATAGTTGTTCTCTGTGTACTTAGGATACATTTTCTTTTAAAGCATCGCCAAGTTTTGCTTGAACTGTTCTCGAAAAACTACCGAGTGCGCAGGAACGTCATCCAGAACCAGCTGAGTCAGGAGTGTGGGGAGGACCTAAACAAGCAGGAGGTGGATAGAGTGTTAAAGGTAAGCTTCTGTTCACTTTGGGTTTGATCCAATTAATACATGAGTTTTAATGCTTGATTTGAACAAAGCATTATATTTCACCTTGAACTGCCAAACAATAAGGATGGTAGAACAGTTGTTGTTGGGATATGGACAAAGCCTGTGTTTCAGCTTGTTTTCTTAAACATTCACTTGTCTCATTCTATCTTCTTTCCCTCCAAGGAGCAATGGCTCACACATTATTTTGTATTATTGCAACAAATCTCTCTGTCATCCTGGAGCAGCAGAGAAGAGAGTGTAGTAAATATGACACTTGAGTTATTTTTAAATAATGCAAAATTAAACATTAAGGAGGTGGGAGGGCTTTGCCCAGTGCTCTGAGTTACCAACTGACTGCTGCTGGTTCGTGCTGAAGAACACAAGTGCCACACGTTCAGAAGGAAGTGCTTTTTATTCTCTAGCAGGATGTGCAGCTTTGCACAGAGCAAAACCCAGGCCAAAACCAGCAGGCAGAGTAGTTGTTAATGCATCTCATTGCAAATGTTTATTTGAATCCTTTCATCTCTCTTTGAAGATGCACTATTCACTTGCTCAAGGAGTTTGAGGTATAAAGTACAGACCACACAGGCCATGACTTTAAAAGAGATGCAGGATGGCCAAGCAGAAAGTTGCCAACTAATGTAATACTTTAATCATTGTGGCTCGGCCTTTGCTCACTGTCACCCACTTCAATAAGACAAGTGCTTAAGTACTTTATTACATTGTGATCTGCAAATGAATAATAGCATCTTTGAAGAACTACAGATCTGTTGCTGTGATAATAAGCAAACTGGTCTTGCTTGAAAGAACCTGGTCGTCTTAGCAGTTAAGTAAGCACAGACATTTCTGCCTGCTAGACAGTATTTCCTTTGGCTGCTGTGCTAGAGGATTTGTCAGCGACTACATGAGCTCAAGTATCAGCTCTCCTGGAACATCTAGACAATGTACTGGCATTAGTTTTTCATGATGCTGTTGCTATTTAACAGATAACCTATTTCTAGAAAAAATACTTGCCCCTAAATCATCAGGCACTGTTTTTATGTGACTAAGTCGTGGGTGAGCAGCCTTGTGTTGTGGCAGGCTTTACTGCCTTGAATACATTTGTCATAGGCGTAGGGGAAATCACCTTTGTTTCTGAAATAAAATTTAGAAGCATGATTTAATGAAATGGGAAGATTCTCTGGCTTCTTTAAGCCACAAGAGATTGGATTCCACTTCGAGTGAAATTGGATTTGTTGACTTTTATTTCCCCGTCTGCCTGTGCTCATTTTTATACACTGAGGAACAGACTGACAGGGTTTGTATTTTTGCATTTGCAGATCAGTCTGTAAAGCCTCTTTTCTAACCTCTGGGTTTGTTTTTGTTATGGATGAGCCCCAAGACTTCAGAAACAAAGATACATTTAAGATCCAGAGCCTGAGTTCTGCAGTAGTACTTGAGCCTGTGTTGAATTACCTAAGAGGGAGAGTGGAGCAAAAGGGAAGCAGTTAGCTCAGTGTGCTCACCTAATAGAAACAAGGAAATGAGCCCCAAGACACCCCAATTCCTGCACTCCTTTGCTGAGGTGCTCTCCAGCCGTAAGCACAGCACACGTGTGGTCACAGCAGGGCTCTGAGGTTTGACACTTCATTATCATACAAAGCATTTCTTAAAAGGCTTCAGATCCAGTGACTGCCCTCACTCTTCTGCTGTTCCGCTGCTCCCCTCAGCCTCTTCCCCTGGGCTTCAGCCCCTCTTTACCCCTCCACTGCCCTGCTTCTGCAGCCCTCACACATCCTTCCCTCCCTCAGCTGGCTTCTGCAGGAGCCCCAGGTTCTCCCCCATGAGCCACTGCTGTTCCTCACTGCCTTGGCATCATTTGTCCCTTTGTGGCTCTCAGCCTTCCCCCCTTGTGTGTCCCCTCCATTGAAGCCATCTGTCCTTCAGGGTGGGGATACTCTGTGCCCTGGGTTCATGCTCTCTCCTGTGCACTGGAGAAGGGCTTGGTACTGATCACGTTTATTGTCCCAGAGCCGGCCAGTTGTTTTCCCAAGACTTTCTTGGACTTTAGAATCATAGAATTTTCAAGGTTGGAAGAGACCTTTGAGATCATCCAGTCCAACCATGAAACATCACCCAGCACCAGATCCAGACACTCCTACAATGCCTCTAGGGATGGTGCCTCCACCACACCCTGGGCAGCCCAACAGAGCCTTTCCTTTCCCTGTCTCCTCAGGACTGCTGCGTGAGCTACGGTGGAATGTGGTATCTTAAGGGGACGGTGCA
Source organism: Acridotheres tristis (assembly GCA_037013685.1). Taxonomy (NCBI): domain Eukaryota; kingdom Metazoa; phylum Chordata; class Aves; order Passeriformes; family Sturnidae; genus Acridotheres; species Acridotheres tristis. The sequence continues at coordinate 7,663,062 of CM072901.1, forward strand.
GTCCTGACAGCGGTGGCAGTGGTGTCAGGTGATCTCGGGGACACAAGAGGAACCCACAGCGGGTGACACAGCTGGAGCAATGCCGTGGCCTCGGCAGCCAGGGCGGGATCTGAGCTGCTCTGGGGCACGTGGCCATTGCAGGCAGCCACTGACATCCCCACACTCAGAGTTTGCATGGCCTCCGAGGCGCCGGAGCCGCCGGGAAGGCACCGTGGGACCCTGTCTGCAGCTTGATTAATCTGGGATTTCTAATGTATTGCAATTCTCCTTCTGTTTCATTATGAAAAAATAAAACAATATAGTGACACAGACATGATGGAAAATCATGGTCTAAAACTTTATTTTGTAAGTAATGCCAATAAATTAAATTTGTTTACAAACATCCCAGTTTTTGTTAAATCCCTGGATGCTCATACTATAGTGTGAGCATTGTCATAGCCCTTGAGCCCTCTTCATAAAAAGAGCAGGGGTAGTCGTGTTCATGGGAATGTCAGGCCTGGGAGGGGGGAACAAAATAACTGTCTGTGAACTCTGTACTACATAACCATTGTTCTCACCTGTTATCTGTGAAATGAGTTATTTGGAGAAGTACCTACATCTGAAACACAGGGAACAACTACTGGATTTCTTCTACTGGTGTGGGGTTGGTTTGAGGGACTTTGCATTACTGTATGTGACAGAGCAAGGTAAGTAACCGAGGGCACTCTCTGGAAGGCATCCAGCTGTAGTTACCACACAGCAACCATGTAAAACCTCTATTTTGTGTAATTTTTAAATAAAAATTTATTGCAAAGGTCAACTCTACCCCGCCTTGTATTTGTCCAAGAAACAGAAGCTGCACTTGTTCCTTTTGCATCTTGAAGGCTTGGAGAAGGACAGAGGTGGAGAACGAAGTGCAGTGCAGTCCCTGAGCTCCCTGGGGCTGTGCAGGGACAGGGACCCAGCCCTGGTGGCTCGTCCTGAACTGGCCTTACCTGCAGTACCAGCAGGAACATCGGCGGTGGGCATTGCACAGCACGGGCACTGCTGCTCCTGTTCTGTTCTCTGCTGCAGCTTCCATCACATGAGAAGCTCAAGGGGATTCTATTGATTTCATCTACTTATGCTCAGAAAAGGCTGAGGTGAGTTGTTGACCAAAATAAGAAGATTAAGGTAGTTAATCCAGGTAAGAATATTGGCTAAGAATATTGTTACCATACTTACGGCATATCCCATTTTGGTGGAAAATGGCTGGTTTTGAACGGCTAAAACTTCCTTATTTAATAGGTTCGTGTAGTTCATTAACTGCATAAATGAAACTGGGATGTGCTTTATATTCAGGCAGCCCTGGCTGGCACTGACCCAGTGGCTGTGGCTGGAAAGGTCTCTGGGAAAGCCATGCTCCAGGAGCAGCTCTAAGAGCCCAGCCTGAAGGGATTTACTGCACAGCCTGACAGGTTAAGTGCTGCAGGGCAGCCAGAGCTCAGCAGTGGCACAGGTAGCCAAGGGGGAAGTACAGTACAGAAGAATCAAGAAGTTCTGAGGATATATTTTTGGTATCTTAAAGCATAGAAATTGTTCCTATCGAAGTGCTCTAAATTAGCCAAAAGTAATAAATCACTGAAGATCACCTATTTAACCAAAAATCTGCAACTGCTTAATCTTCTGCCCAGCAGGTGTGGTTTGCCCATCCCTAAAGTGGTAAGGAACACTGGTAATGAACCACTTTGTGCCTTTCTCAGGTTACTGCTTTCATCTCCAAACTGGGGTGGGACAAGTGCAGGTGGCAGGGACACAGTGACAGGACAGTAACCTCATGGCAGAGCAGCTTCTCTGCTTTCCCCACCCTTGCCTCTTTTGAACAGAACTGACAAAAACCACAACAATGAGGAAAGACTACTTGCTTCCATCTGGATTTCTGTCCTAGACAAGCCTGTTCTTTTCCACGTAGCATAACTTTTCTAAAATACAAATTTCATGAGAACTCCATCTGAGCTCTGTAGGAAAGATGGCAAGACTAGATAATGCAGGTGCCATCTGCACCAAATACAGTTTCCTGATTGGCACAGATGGATATAATTACTACTTAGGCATGTAGCTTGACTGGATTATTTATTTGCTTAGAAAAATATTCAGAAGATTCAGATTCCCATTTTTAAATAATTTTCAGACTGCAATACATGTTTTAGAGAAACTTCCACAACATGAAGTTTTAATACTGCACCTGAAGGACAAGGTGAACAGAGAACAGCATAACACAGCAGAGCTGCAGCAGCAGCAGTTGGACTAAAGCTGAGAAACTGTCAACATTCTGGGTCAAGGGTTTGGTACCTCACAGCATCTCAGTAGGAAGCTGCTTCCCAAGAACTGCAGGCCACATTAAGCTATGAGACCCTTTACAAGGAGAAGGACATCACTTTTCACTGTGCCGTTTTTCTTCCTCTTAATTTCTCAATGTTCCAAAGAACAACCTTCTCCATGTTCTTTGTTTTTTAGAAATTAAGTATTGTATGAATTACTATTAAGGAGTGGAAAAGGAGAGGGAGAACAGGAGTGTGGTCCCATTTTCAGTAGGATATGTGCTGGCAATAGTGTCCATCCTCCCACCCCACTGGAAGCATGGAATAGGTCCAGAGAGGCTGACACTGGAAGCAACAGACAATATAACGTTTTTTACCTGGCCTGTCTCTTCAAGCACTTGGAGTTTGTGGTATGCAACATTAAAAGCTACTCCACTATGTCAGTGCTACTTCTAAAGTTAAATAGCTAAATAACAACTCTCTAACTTTCCAAATACACACAAAAATGTACTTTGCAGACATTCCACCAGAGAACCGTAGGTCCCAAATAACACATAGAGTCAATTCACAGTAGCTTGCCTTAAGACAAAGTGCCCTACAAAGGAAACCATATCTAAAAAGCCACACAAACTTTACATCAAATCCTTTCTTAGTAGGAAGACATTTATATTAATCTGTGGGAGAGCTTAGTGATTGTGAAAACGTGGTACTGGCTTAAAGCAAGCACAGCTTTCCACCACCCTGCCAAAGCAAGATCAGCTGGACTGCTCCGGTCCTGGAGCTGAGGAGATGCTGCCCCTGGGACTGGTCGGGGCTTTGCTTTTGTTCATTTTCTACATCAGTGTAGTCACAGGGCTAGATCATCCCTGTGAACCAAAGAAAAGCTTCAGTCTGGTTCTTGTGAGAGATTCAGAGTTTTTAGCTCTGTTATTTCTGAAGTGGACTAAGGAAACAAGTGTCAGTCACTGCTCTGGCCAGAGATGAAGTGTAATATGAAGTAGTGTAGCATTAAGCTATGATGTTTGTTTGCTTTACAACCACTAGTTTGTGCGACAGTGCTAAACATTAAATCTACTGCTACACAGGAACTGGAAATCTAGCTGATAACTAACTAGCTTGTTAACTACAGGGCTACCAGCCAATCCAAAACATTCACTTTGAGTGCTCAAGAAACACATCAGTTTAAGGGGTCTTCTGACATTCATATGAAATGTGTTCTTGACTAACACATAAGGTGTTATGGCTGAGAGGAGAGAGTCTTGTACTTTGCTCTGTGTTCATCTATTTCTTCTTTTGTTTTTCTGATACAGCTAAAAATCTCCTTGAATAGTGCTTTATATTCAGGGGGAGCATTTGTGGAAGAGTCACTTAGCTCAGCAATTGTGAATTCTTGATTGCTAGCTGAAAGATCATACTGGGTGTTCCCCACATTTAGGTCTTTGGAATACTGCTTCAGTGTTTGTACAGCCTTGTGTTTCACAGAATCTTCATCCATTTGACACTTCTTCAAAAGCTCCTCATACTTCACTTTCAGAGCATTGTATTGAGCATCAACTTCATTGAGTACAGAGATTCCTCGCTGCTTCACAGCTTCAGCTCTCCTGATACACGTTTCTTCATGGCCCCTGAGAATGTCTGCCCCAGCAGCACTGCTCAGGAGGCCTTCGCTGCTGCTCCGTTTCAGTGCCTTCTTCTCAAGCTCCGATACTGTCAGAAGTCCATCGTCTGCCAGGCTCTGACCAAGCTCCCTGTCTAGAGATTCCTTGAACGAAATGAAAAAGGATTCTGGCACCAATTTCTCGGCATTATGGAGCGTGTTTTCAGACTGAAGTATCTGTCGCATTTCAGCTACTTCTGTTTCCAGTTCCTCCGCACGAGCCCGATACAAGTCCGTATCAACCAGCCTCCGCTCCAGGTCACAGTTTTCTTTCACCATAAGACTGTACTCCTCTTCCATGCTTACCCTCTTCTCTTTCTCTAGGTTCAGCTGGGCTTGTAGAACTGTCACTGCCTTCTTTAACTTCTCATTTTCTTCTTCTAGAGGACTTAGCTGACTGTCCATCGAAGTAATCTTTTCTGCAAAGACGTGATCGTAAACGAAATACCTGCAGAAACAAAATAAGGATTATCAAACATATGAAGTACAGCTGACCACACCTAAAGTTTTCCTGTCCTGGGTAACTAATGACATATTTAAACTGTGTGCTAACACACTTCAGAGCACTAACAGGGGCCATTGCACTAACCAATCAGCCAATTTAGTAATAAAAACAGAGTTTGTAAGGACTTACATGCCATCAAACCAAGCTCACAGCTTAGGCAGAATGGAAGCTTGTTAACAGTTTCATGTTACAGACAAGCTCATTGAATAATAAAAGTTTAAATTATAATTCAAGTTTAAATACACATTGTCTCTCTGTACCATGCAGTACTTTCTAACACTAATTTTTTCTACAGCACTCCAGTCTTGTAACTTTTGTCACTACTGATGTAGAAACAAGTTTCATAATTGACAAAGTGATGCTGGAGGCTGGTATTTTCACAAGCCTTTGGCAGCTTAAAGGATCCACTTATCTTTTGAATTGCCAAGAAATAACTTCTTTTTGGATTTATGAATTATTCTGGAGTATTACCTCCATGTAGACACAACGGCCTGTTTTGACTGTGGAGGTGCTTGACTTACAAATTGCCTTGTAGGCTTGCAGTTAGTCTAAGCTTATACCAGGTGATTGTCCCTTTGGCCCCACTAATGCAGTTCACCTGAGTCAAATGGCTCTAGCTCTACATTTAAAAGGCATCCCAGCAGCCCAGGCACCATTTTCCCAGCTTAGGTATCGTTTTAACCAGCTTAAGTTCAAAAAAGCTACGGAAACATCCATGGGCATCCAAGGAAAGAGTAAGTTACAAGAAATATTTTGCATTTAGTAAGTTTGTTTTTCAGATTATCTGTGTGTTTGCTTTTATCTGACTGAAAACACTGGGGTGCAAACTGTTGTAAGTTTTCTAGGCTACTACTTTATATGGCTGGCTCTGAGGAGAAGTGGAGCACCAATACCAGTGTGGTCTAGAAGCAGGCCAGAAGTAATGACAGTACCACACAGCAGAGATACTTTGCTAGTTGGGTGAGCATTAGGTAGTTTTTTTCCTGCTTATCTGGTATCTGTGCTTGTGTCTTAGGTTTGAAAGTTTTGCTTAAAATAGTTTCAGTGTTCTTTACTATGTAAGGTAAAAAGTCTTACTGGCGGAGGTCATACAGCTCCTTCAAACACGAGAAACTGTGCATTGATCTTGGCTGCTCAGATCTCTCCTGGCTCATCCGGCCTCGTCCAGGCTTCTTCAGTTCTTCCACTTGTCGCTGCAGGTCATCTATGTGTGTTTGTAGACTTTCAATAGTCTCTGTCAAGCTAAAAGGTGAAAAGGCCTTTAAATAAAACTAACCCTTCAATATGCCAGTATTGTAGAACAGTACTAGACAGAGACAGACACCCAGTAACTACAAAAATACATCTGGACTGCTCTTACCGATATTAATAGCTGGGGGGGGGGGGGAATCTGTAAGAGTTTGTTACCTTATTATCTTTTGTTGTGAAGCTCTACTCTCTGCAACCAGTTTTTGATTAGTGTCTTCCAGTTCTCTTGCTGTCACATCCAGCTGTTCATAGACTTTTGCATGCTGGTCATTCATCTGTCGCAGGAGCTCCACTTGCTTTGTGAGGTACTGCAAGACATTCTGCTGTTACTGGTTTACTCTTGAAACACAAGCTCCAGCTCCTATGCTGCATTTTTGTTCACACTCAGAGAGAAACTCCTGAGTTTTCTAAATTAAAATTCCTGTAAATTCCCGTGTTTGCTTTGGTAAGCTGAAGAGACACTATCAGTAACTTGCTAGGCAGCTTGCCTTTGTCATGGAGGTCACCTGAGGCTGAGAAAGCAGCCCTTACCTGGAGGGGCTGGGTTTGATGGTGCCAGCTTGTCTTTATCTGTGCTTTCTGCATGAGCCTGTGCTGCAGTCAGCACTGATAGAGCCTTCAGGCTCCAACACAGCCCTTACCTGTCCACTGTGTCCTAAAGGTTGCAGTGTGCTCCAACAGAAACTTCTAAACCATGTTGACCCAACAACTTTCTCAACATTAAAACTGAAATATTGGGCAGCACCATCCATAATTAAATGTACTTTCAGCTGACCGAAGTTCTTCCAGTCTGAAGCAGCATTAGGTTCAGCACAGCAGAATTTATGTTGTGATCAGTCTTTAGACAATATGTGGGCTAATATGTGTCAAGAAATATAATCAAGTTACTGAATTCAAATCTTTAATTACTCACAGGGAACTATTCCAGTTACTGTAATCCCAAACAAAGGTCTCCTGGCCTTTTTAAAAAAAATAAAGCCTCACATAAAATACTCTCACTTTAATCCTCTTGAGTTTTACAATTAACTACACAGACTCTTTGGTTTCCAGAATAACGTCAGAAAGCTTGGAGTTCTTAGTCTAAGCAGTTCACAATCAACTAAATCTCTTTAAAGAAAAAATTTTTAAAAAGGATATTATATTCTCCCACCCAGGACATAAGCATTTACATGAGACAGTTCTTTCATGTTTGAGTCTAACCCCCTAAATCTGAAATATTTTGTTCTTATATTAAATCTGTATTTTACCATATATTCTGTATTGCTACATGTTACTTTCTTAAAGCTAAGCTTCAAGTAGGAACATCCAGCAAACTCCTAGGCAGAATTACTTCTCTTTACATAGGCCTGTTACATACTCAAAACTTCTAATATTCTACTTAACCTTTTACCTCATTAAAAGATTGGTGGGTTTACATTTTAGGCAATTTAAGAACAGATAATAAGTTAATCTAGGACTAGTAACTGCTCCATACAGACTTCTAGAAGATCAACATGATAGCTGTTGGCTAGATCCTTTTGTAGCCTGTGCACACATGACAGAGGATTTACACAAAAATAGAACATAGATTAGCAGTAGAATCTCAATGTGACCCATTTCAGATTAACTTTCCCTATTGGTTATAGCTGAAGGAAGGAGCTGGAGATCCTCAGACTTTCTTCAGCAATACAAGTGTGTCTAAGCACAGGAGCCAAGGCTTTGGTGCCTGAAGAGATGTTGCCTCTTATTACAATGGGCTTTTGTAGACATTCCAGATGAATGGAAGGGTTGAAGCACCACTTCCTCCATCTTCCACCTCCAGTATCTTCAGGGCTGGTGTTCAGCTGACCTGGCATAACCAGACCACCAAAGATGATGGAATAAATACTTGAGAAGTTCACGTTTAATCTATGTCCCTTACAACTGAGCACTTCACATGAAGCAGCACCTTGCATTCTAGCATATGAAAATTGCCTAGTGTCACAATTTCCAACACCTGAGTGCTGAGAATTGATTCAGGAAGGAAGTTGCTGTTTCCATGCAGCCTTTTTTACTTTTTATTTTATTACTACTCCTTTATTACTATTTATTTATTACTACAGTGATTAGTTAGTGGCACACGTGTCAGCACAAAGGTCAGATATAATGATCCAAAGCTGTAAAATTCTTTTATGTGTTAGTATTTAGTATATGAGATGTAATCTTAAGCACACTGCAGCCTTTGACCCTTCCCCTCCAGTGCAGACAAGACAGTGCCATATTTCAGAATGATTTTCTGCCAGTTCTAGACTTTTCTACCGGTAAGATCCAAATTAATAGGAAAAAGGTCCCAAAGATTTACATGGATATACTGCACTGAAAAAGATTGTACAGAAATTCAACAGAGTAGCTACAGGAACAGCTGAAAGATCATATGTAGGTTACAGAGACAAGCACTTGAAAACTGGGAAAAATTAAGTATAGAGACTGAATATGCCATTTGCACATGTATCCTGTGCAATAGGGTATCCTGTGATCCCACAAGAGACAGAAGTGCTGGTATGAAAAGAATAGATTCAACTGCTTTACACCTTGCATATGCAAATTTCATTCCCATTTGTTTCAGTGAATTTGTGTAATAGTTCCTCAACTGAAGGGTTTCTCTGGGTAGTTGAACAAGGGGTTCATTTTCCCTTTTCTGCCAGAAATCCAGATGCAAGAGAAACTTCTTTGGAGAAAGGAAAAATTTTGTGCTGCTATTACACTTTTAAATGGCACTGAGGAAAGAGAAAAGATTGAGACAGGAGACAGCACCGAGAAGACAGCATGTTACTACAGCAGATACAAATACAGTCTTTGGCTCAACAAGCTGGGCAAAGTAAAGGTGCAGGCACTATTTATAAGTCAGAAGCATCACAAAAACTCTTGTTGTGGCAGTGTTCTCCCACTCTTTCCCTCTTCTCTTGGAGGGAGCTAATAGGACAATCCAATACACATCTCCCACTCTCTTTGAGGGAGAGGAGGAAAGAGATTGAAAAGGTATCAGATAAAGCCTTCAAAAAGTAGTATTGCCAAAGTCTTGGTAGAGCAAGACATTGAGAGAAAAAATTAATGTGTCATGTCTGAGTTTGTCTGATCCCACGTTCTTGCCCCTGCAACACACCAACTATAGATCACTGCTGGAAGGACATTTGTGACACTTCTGGAGCTGAAGCTCTCTTATGTCCTCTATAAACACTGAACCACAGAACAGCTTAAGCAAACAAACTGGCTTAAACCAATAGGATATTGCATTCTTAACAGCACTACACTATTTCTGTACATCAATGTAGCTTAGCAATAATGTATTTTCCACATTTATAGATAGTGTTAAAATACAGCTGCTTATTAAGTAGCTACACTTGATCAGCCAGGTTAGCTGCCTATCACAAAGTTCTGGTGCCTTATTTCAAAAGGTGTGTTGTAACTCTGCTGAATGCTTTCTTAAATATGGTTGTTCATACAAGTACCTTGTGTACAGTATTTGTATAGCGCCTTGGAAGTGTTTGTCCTCTCTACACCTTAAGAATTGATCTTTTTATAAAAACTATTCATGGCAATGAGGTATTTTCAGTCTCTGCATAAGTAAATATATCTTCTAACGCTGTGGCAGTAATATAAATATCAGCCATTCCAACCATGGTATCTCAAGATGAACAGGATAACAAAGATTACAGTTAGCACATAACAGAAGTAAGAGCCAACAGATGAGGTACAAAACAAAAGTAACTTCTAAAAATGCCCACAAATCAAACCTGCACTCAGAAATCACTCATTACTTTCTAAAAATGCTGCATTTGTGTTCACTACTTTAAAGACACCTCTAATTCTATAATTATTATGGTTAGGATTCTTTCAGTTACCTGTTGGCACTACAATAGCGAGTGTTTTCAGTCTGAAGTTGCAGCTGTACAAAATGCACATCTCTAACTGCAGTACTGCTAGAACAAAGGAACTCAGATTTTGTAAAAATCTGGTACATACCAGTCACAGCCTGTTCCCTGTGATTCACACCAGAACCAAACTGAAATGCTGACTGTGTTTTCAGTATGTTGTCAGTCAGCAAAGTCCTGAATATTTAATAATTTAATTATTAGAGACCATGCATTGCCCTCTAATAGCTGAAAAAAATCTCATTATGCTGACAAATGCTAGGTCTGCAAGAACACAGGCAATATTAAAAAAAAAGAAAAATTTCCAAAAATAGCCAGGTTTTCCACTCTATTACCTAGAGAGGAGTGGTTTTGAAAGGATGGTTGTGTTTTGGGTTTTTTCCCTGGAAAATATGGAATAATATATCCACTGTATCCTATATTTAGATACTACTTAAGTGGGATTTTTTTCTATTTTTTGTTGTTTGTTTGTTGGGTTTTTTTTCTTGTCCTTGCAGGGTTTCTTCTATATTCAAATAGACTTTATCTCCCTTTAACACAGCTCAGTTTACTGGAAGTACATATCTTCAGATTTTATTTAAATCTCAATTCTGCACTTACCAGCATTTAAATTTCAGTGCTACAATCATTAAAACTCTCACGTAATATTTACATTATTAATGTATTTATCATCATATAATTAAATGTTATTTTACCTGGCAAGATCAGCAAAGTTTAGCGATAAAAATAACTGAAATATCTTTTCTATACAGAACTGAAAAATACCAGTAATTTTTCATTAAACAAACCAAATCCAACATTTAGTGGCACAAAGCTTCTGGTAATCAGAGAAACAGTTCTAAGTATGAGCCACCTATACTGGTTCTCAGATTCTCAAAATAGCTGAAGTGGTGAAAGATTGTTCAGTGTTTTCCATTAAAGCTCAAGAAATTCAGATCTTAACTTATATACTGTATGTTGCAGGTTTAGATGCTTTCACATGGGGATCCTTTCGATATTTTACCTCTATCTCCTGCAATTGCTCTTGATTTGTTGCATACATTTGCTGTAAGGATTCTTCTAGTTCAGTGTTACGGTCCAGTAGTGTCTTCCCAAGCTCAGCAGCAAGGTGAAGATCTAAACAAAGAAATCATGTTTGCATGTAAGTGAGAGAAACAATGATGTACTCTAATTCTAAAGCCTGTTATCAAATATTTGACATATTTTCTTATTGCTGTTATAACTGCTCCAAGTAATCTCCAGTACCCAACATAGAAGTAGAACATTCATCTACCATCTCTAATGCAAGTCTAGGTCAGCCCTGAGGCCCAGAGACACTTTGACTTCATGAAGCTTCCTCAGGCACACCCAGCCATGTTCACCTCCCACACTGTGCCCAGTCTACACCAGCTCTGCCCAAGGTCTCTTGGGCTTTGCCCCTTTTGCAGCACCCAGGAGAATAAGCATAGCAGACCCTGCAAATGCTCATCAGTCTAGACCCAGGCCAAAGCTGATGAACTCTTTATTGACTTGACTGTTCCTGCCCATTACCCCTCTACCAGAGTCCAGGTCACAGAGGATCAAAGTGCTAAATGAAAGTTTCAGATGCTTTTTATGGTGAAACAATAATATCAAAAGACATAAAACTGATGAAGACTTGCAGCTATTCTGCTTTTCAAGCTCATAAACCCAGGTGGCAAGAACTATTTAATGTGCTCCAAAACATCACTTTAAATGTCATTTGTTCTCAGGCACTTAATCTCAATTTCACTTCAGTCATCTTCAATCACCTCCAGGGTGCAGTGACTGTAGTTGTTGCAAATTAAGAAATAAGTCATCTGAACACTCAGCTCTATTCTAGAGGGAAGCTTGATATTTGCTCAACAGCATCAGAAGTGCTAGATATTCTGTACTATTATGTTGAAAGATAAGTAATTTAAAAGCTAACATAATGTGACAAAGTAATAAATCTTGGTATTAATTCTAAAATTGTAGTTACTCTGTGGAGGGTATTACACATCAAAGATCCAACAGATTTCTAGAAATCTCTTATTTTCCACCTCCTTCCCATTACATGACCCATAACCTGCATGCATGCAATACCACCTAGTTAGTTCTCACATAGGACTTGTATCATTAATCAGAAAGAGAAGAAAAGTCAAGAAAAACTTTGAGTCACATCAAGAAGTCTTAAATTAATAAACAGCAGACATGTATTGCATCATCAGTAGCTACAGCCAGGGAAGTAAACACATTAATTCCACTTTCATTTGACTGTGATGCCCTTTTTTAACATGTTGTGCTACCTCTTTCCTGCCCCCTCTGTTATCTTATCAGCTAGGAACTGTAATACACACAATACTGCTCCAAGATTGTTTTGTGCTAACCTTCAGTTTGGCAGCTTGTCCACAATGATTACTCCATCTCCACACATAAGCCAAAGACCAAATTCAGACTTACAAGGACAAGTCAGTACAAACATTTGTCTATGAAGCTGTTGATATCCAATTCTGGCAAAACAACAGCTGTGCTATTCTTTACACATTCTTTACAGCCACAATGCCTTGTTTCCTACCTTAAGGTCAGATTCTTAGCATTAATGCCATAAAAATTACTTAAAAGAAATCCCACTGCATGGGAGTTCTTCAGTTTCACAAGATGTACAATTAGAAGGCACAAGGCATATTGGTCTATACTTAGGAGTTTATCTTCACATCACTTCTTCACTGTAGCACCACTCATTAAGAAGCAGGATTTAAAGTATTTGGATAAGGAAAACTTAAGGCATCCTGCTTAAATTTTTCCCATTTGGTAAACAGATTGCACATTGTTTACCCATGGACAGAATAACTCCCAGTCAAACACCAAGCTGTTTGTTCTATCTCGTTACAGAATACTGTAGTCTTCAAATTCAATGAATTCATTATCCTATAGAAAATGGAGTTCTGCTTCACAAGTTCTCATACTGCACAGATCTTTACTAGGAGCCACCATCTTTAAAACAATACTAGCATCATTCAAGGCAAAGACTAAATAGTCTATTCTTTTATTTTAATAGAGTAGAATAAGAGCTTTAGAGAGGATTTAGGATTATGTTAAAGATATAATGCATAATGGAATTACTACCACTTCTCTTCCTGAAGTGAAAGTTTGTTTTCATGTTTAAGTACATTTAGGAGTTTATGGCTTCATTCTTAAATGCCCCCTCATCTACTAAATCAAATAGCACATACCACACAATACTTGGAATACAAGGTGAATAACAGAATTCATGTCATACTTCACACTCATTCTGTTTGTTAGACTGGAAGAAGCACAAATGGGTTACTATGGGAGAAACACTTTTATAATTAAGGCAATTTGTTTCTGAGGGGGAAAATACAAGTGGGAGCGCTCAGCAATATACAATAAAGCCTTAACTCTAGAGAAAGCAGGTTCTGAAACAATTTCATCTCTTCTAAAATTCAGACAATTTTTTGTATCCGTTTTTCTACATTGTCAAGTACCTGGAAGCCCTGTAAGGAGCAAATTTTACAACAGAGATGTGCCAGATACAAAATGTAAAGTATTAATTTACATTTCTCTGGAGAGAGTTATGGGAGAACACTAGAAGCAAAACTACATTTTCTGTTGTAAATTTATGTAAAGCAACCACTAAATTCTGACAGACATGCCTTTTTCCTTTTCACCATAATGATGGAAGCAGAGAGGATTTTAATAATGCAAAATGCGTATGTGCAGATCTGAAGATCTCCATTTCAGTAAATCTGATTAGTTGTACTGGTGTTTAACAGCACCATCAGAAACCTCCAAAATAAGACTTAAAGGATGTCTCCCGTGATGTTGAACAGTCCTCAGCTACCACTGCTTCACTATCTCTTCTGACTGCATTACCATAATTGAAACAAGGATAAAACAGTATCAAAATCCTTCTCTGTTTTTTCATAACCCAACTAACAAAATTATTCAGAGAATTTTCAATCTAAAATTAAGCTTATTCTTTTGAACAGCAAAAGGCACTAACTGCACAAGATGTACAAGTAAGCCTAGTGTAAGTTTACTTAACTGTAAAATGAAAACTTTTTTCCTACTTAGTTTCCTATTTCATATTCAGGATACCCTCTGTTTTGTAGAAGTGAGTAATAGCAAGATGTAAAAAGAACAGTCCATATAAAAACATTCTTTTTTAAAGGTCAGCATACTTCAGCAAAACATTGCAGCAGGATGGCTGTTCCCATCCTTACAAGAATTCCATGAGCACTTTATGCATGAGCAGTATGCCAGAAAAGCCCATCTCTACTGTCAAGGCAAAAATCTTTGGTACCTATGAAGACTATCGAGGTTTTCCAAAACCCCTACTGTAATTTTAAGTTTCAAAGACCAACTGACAAGGACTTCAAGCTTGTTTCAGGGTGCTTTCTAATGTTTTACAACCGAGGTTCTCATAATCATAGTCGTCAGTTTTTAAACATGCACTGATTGTTTGGGTTGTGAAGTTTCACGAGACCTTGATAAGCACTCTTACTACCCTGTTTACACACATCCGTGTGTCTCAGCCTTAGCAGCAGGCGGAGTAGTATCCTTCAGAGTCCGGAAATGAAGTATAGCACAACGTTTAAAAAACATTCCTGTAAGGAATTTCTTCTTTGCATTTCAATTTGCCCATCACTTTATTTTCCTCCTTTTCCTTTTGGCAAGGCTATTCGTGGCTTCCATTTAGGCTTGTAAAGAGAGAATCCCCAGAAAAAGATTGTCCACGTGTTGAGGTACGTTAACCGAATCCCCAAAACACACTAACCTCTAGAATGGAACGTTTCTTAAAAGTTGACAGCAGAGTCAACTGGTGATTATTTCACTCATTTTAATTAAAATATGAAAGTAGAAAAACATCAAGAAGTCAAGAAGTCAGTTGTTATACATTGTGAAGTCTCTTTGTAGGTCTTCTAATCCATAAACACTGACAAAGTAAAATCATGTCTTCAAATTTTTCACTCTCTTCCCTTTGACAGCAAACTGTAGTTTCAGGATCTTATTTCAACTGATTTGTTTGTATCCTAGAGCCAGGAAAACATCAATTTTGGGTGAGGAGTACCTAAATACAGCTTTCATTTAGCTATTTTATATAGCATACAATTAGAGAGACCTGGTCCCGTCTCAAAAAGAGTTTCTGCTGTCAAATACTTGATGTCAGTGTGAATACTGCTTGGCTTTCTCTATGGTTTACAGTACAGCAGCACCCTCCAATCCCAAGAATTAATGTATTTCAATATAAAAGCAAAACACGTAAGACTGGAGGAGGTTTTCAGGAAGCCACAGCTTTGAGCTGGCTTTTCAAAACAAACTCGGGATTAAGAACAAAAAGTAGAACTAAGTAACTTAAGTAAATACTAGTCATAAACGCCACTAAGCTCTTAAGGAAATTGCACATTCTTTCCATATCATGCCTGTTAAAAGATTTTTAGTGCAATTATACTTGTATTCCTGTGGCTCCTTTCTCATTTGTGAAATGAACAGCATTTACCTCTCGCATGTGGTGTTTCAAGACCTACTGATGGAATTACATACAGAAGCTAAACATGTATATTTCTGAGGAGTAGTGGAATTATTTGATATTTTATTAAGAAAAGCTAAAGCGTTTCTAATAAGGAACCTATAACTAAGCGAGCACTGCTACGACTACAACTTCATCGACTGGAAGCCCTTACAAAGAACTCAACAGGGCGCAATAGCGCATCCTAGCCCGGTGCTTCCAGCGCCTGCCCTGAACAGAGAACCTTCACCTCCCGTGAAAGGTGCAACTTTTCGGAGAGCCGTTTATCCTCCCTCCGGGCGGAGAGGGACCCCGGCACTATTCAGCTCGGCTGCCGCACCTCCTTCCCTCAGACAAAGACGGCCGCAGTCGTTCCCGGTGACAGCGATTCCGCGGCGGCGGGAAGCGCGGCCGTGCGGGGATCCCGGGCTCCGACGCTCCGAGCCCGGCACGACCGACGCGCCCGCCGTCACCCCCGGCCCCCGAGCGCCCTTCCCGGCGCCCCTCACCGCCTCGGAGCCGCCGCCTCCCCGCCGCGGCCCCTTCCCTCACACGCCCTCCCCGCCGCAACCCCCTGCCCTCACACACCCCGCGCCCGGCGGCTCCCCACAGCCCCTCGCCTCACACGCCCCGCCCAACGCGGCCCCTGCCCTGACCCCTGCGACGGTTCCCCCGGCCCCTTCCCTCACACACCCGGCTCGCTACACATCCTCCCTCACACGCCCCCCGCCGCCGCCCGGCTCACCTTGCTGCAGGTCCTGCTGGTCGTACCACGGCTCATCCTCGCGGATTTCGAACTCCTCCACCAGACTATCGGCCAGCATCGCGTCCCTTCCCCTCACGGGCGGCTGAGCTGGCGGCGCCCACCCCGCGATCCCTCTTGCGCCGAGCGGGGCAGAGCGAGCCGGCAGCCGCTCCCCGCCTCAGCAGCCGCCTCCGGCCATTGCCGAGCGGTTCCGGACTTTGCCGAACCTCTCCCCCTTCTGGCCGGGCTGCGCCGGCGGCAACGTGGCAACTGCTGCCGCCGCCCGCCCCCGCCTCCCGCTATTCAAACACAGAACCCTCGCCTTGCCTCGCCTAGCCGGCAGGCAGCCAATGGGGAGCCGCCCGCCGCAGAGATCGAAAGGAAGCTACACCAATCACGAGATGATTTCATATCAAGAGGCCAATGAGAGCGAAGTGGGGGCGGTCCTGGGGCAGCCGCGCCCCGCCCCGGCCCGCCCCGCGGTGCGCGGCCTCCCGTCAGAAGAGGTGGGTCGGTGCCGCTCGTACGGGCGGTGGTCGCAGGCGCTCCGGGGCGTTCATGGCGGGGAGCAGCTGCTGAGGGATGCCGGCTGCGGCTTATGGTGGAGGAGGGCTGGCACAGCCCGGAGTGGGACAGTGCGATTTGGCGTAGGGAAAGGCAGGGCTCATAGTTGCCCGGCGTTGGGAACGGTGAGGGAAGAGCCCATGAGGAGGGACCGGTGTGGCGTCCAGGTGCGGGCCGCCTCTCCGCCGGAGTGCGGGAGGGGAGGGCGGAGCGGGGAGCCTGCAGCCCGAAAAGGGCTGGCTCCATCGCCGCACCTCGGTCGAGCGGCCGCCGCTCACTCCTCGCCTCTTTTCCACACAAAGCGGAGGGAGCCGTGTTTCCTGTCCAGGAACCTGCTGAGAAAAACGAGCGTAACTTCCCCATTCTTCACAGACGAGCCCTTCCAAAGGTGCCGTCCTGCGAGCTCCCCGAGCCCCGTGCGTGGCCGGAGCGCAGCCCCGCAGCGCTGGCGGAGCGGGCACGGGCCGGTTCCACAGCCCGGCTGCCTCTGTGAGCACCCCCGAGCGTTTCCCCTCAGTGCTGCCCCTCGGCACTAGCAGCGCGTTTGTTCTGGCTTCCCTCTTAATGTGGTGCCAGTCACGTCAGAAGGATGAGGAAGATCCGTGTGTCCAACCTGTCAGGGCTGTGAGCATTGTACAGCGGTTTGGGAGCCAGAACGGCAGAGCAGGATCTCAGCTAGTGCGCCTCGGGCAGAGTTTGCTATTATCTCTCGGAACCACTTTTCTTCTTTAGACTCTTGTTCTAATTTCTTTTAGCAGTTGTCATCCTGCTCTGGGAGAAGCGCAGGTAATGTCACGCTGCATCCCACTGGCCCGAACAGTCTGTTCTTTCGGCCTCTGAGTATTAACACAATTGTAGCCACCAGAAATTTCTGAAACCGATTTGCCTTCTGTGAGTCACAAAATGTTCACCTGTGCTTTAACCTGCTCAATATAAAGGCTGACTATTAAGAGGGAGGGGATGCTCATGCATGATTTCATTGTAATGCTATTAAAGGGAACATCTGGGGAAGGAAGTGTGGTACCTCAACTTCTAATTGAACCTATTTCATAAACAAGGTGCAGGGCTAGATGTACCAATTAGGGTAGAGTTATGTCAGATCCTACATATTATAATTAGTCACGGTACTAGAGGCCAGTTTGTGCATTGTTAGAAGATTTTTGTTGAAGAATTTTCAAATATCTTTCAAATTTTCTGAAATTGAGGAAATTTTTTATTTGTGTCAGGAATCAAGTCAATTTAGAAATGACTGCTGGTAATGTTAGTGTGAAGCACTTTTATTCTTGGTGCTTGTGGAACTTGAAGGAAAGTAGTCTCCCAGTTCTCCATTTTGAAAACCTGTGCAGGGTGCTCCAAGCAGAAATAGAAGTGAAATGTCTACCTTTCTAAAAGCCCTAAAATCCACTATATAAATAATTTAATTAAGTATATTTGTGAAGTCTTGAAAAAGCAAATGTGACTCTTGCCAATGACATACTCATTGTAATGACTTTCATATTAATATCAAACTTTCAAAAATAAACGTTTCAATTGTACACCTTTTCAATAACCGTTTTCTTCATTTTAGGTTTCTCAGTAAAAGTTTGTGAAACCAAACTTGCTACAAAAATGCAGAATTTCATCCCCTGAAAATGGTATTGCCTTTACAAATGTAGAAAAGTCTGAAGATATACATCATGTTCATTCTCAAATATTAAAAAAAATCAGTCATATTCTTAGAAGTAAATTGGCTTTAATAAAACGAATCCTAGGGTTCCAGCTGTTTGTCAGCTCGATTCTTTTCTTGGCTATAGAATGAAGTTACCTACTCTTTGCACAATGTTTCATATCACAGCATCTTACATATATATGAAGAAGTGCATCCACTCTTTATTTGTTCTTCAAGAGTTCATTCTCCATGTTGGGGGATGGAAAACCTGCTTGTTCCATCTTCCCCAGTCCCTACCTGGTTTGTGGCTTTTGTGTGGTCCTTGCCTGGTGATTCGGAAGTTCCTCCCTTCCTGCACAGCAGCCTCTCTTCAGCTGCCTTGTAAACCACAGGAAGGCTTGAAACAGCCTTGGCTTTCATTTCCTGTCTCTTCCATGGTTATTTTTATGAGGAGTTCAGGGAGCTGCCTATAGAGCTGCTGATCAAGCAGATATTCAAACTAGATATTTTGATGGATATGTGAATATTGCATTTAGGGTAGAAGTATTAATATGCAGAGGAGCAAAGTGGGAACTATTGACGTAAAGCAGGTTGTAAAGCTCTGCATAGTAAGACTGAAATTTGAACTTGAGATACCAAGATTATGAGCAGACAGCTTCCTTCAACAAATGTAAAAATTAATAAAGCCTCAGTTAAAAACAGATGCCTAGGAGTAATTATGTATTGGGCTTATAGAATCAAGTATGGTTAAGGGCTACTTTTAGGTAGATATTAAACAGCTTTAAAAGGTAGAGGTTCCCTGGAGTTGGCTTTTTCCATGTCATCATTTACACCAAACCCATTGAGGTAATTGATGGAAAAGATCAGCATCTTAAAAATGTGTTGGCTGAATATCTGATTAAAAGATTAAAGCAACCTGTATTCTTAGGATGAATCTCTGTTATTGGGTATACATAAAATGCCGTGTATGCCACTTGCTACATTTTATTTACATTCAGTCTTCATATCATGAAAATGTTAATTTAAAGGTGTTTTGTTTTATGGTTTATTAGGTGAAAGTATTGATTCCATTACTTCTTAACAATTAGTATTTTAAAATAGAAGGGCAAAACTTGGTATTTGTTTTGAAAGAAATATTCCCCTACGTGCACACTGCATTTGACATTCATAGAATTGGAGTACATAAGGAGTTGAGTCATTTCATTCCAACACAGTCCATAATTTTAAGAATAGCTAGCAAGAAAGATCTAAAATGTATGCAATTACTTTGAACTCTGTACCAAGGTGAGTGTTTGCAATTGCAGGTTTTTAAGTGGAGTCTATACATCAGTTGGGAAGGGTTTCTTTTAAATTTTTGTCTATTTGTTCCATTGACTTTTAAGTCCTGATTATACTTAGAAATGTCACCTAATAACTTATTGTTTTGGGTTTAGTGTCTTATAACTCAGTAAAATATGTTTCCAATTAAAAAAAAAAAGGAAGAATGGGAAAATTTTCCTCCAATAATCCATTTCTGCACCTCTGAATCAAGCAAATCCCCCATGTTTTAATTTGAAAAATTATTCTACTAATTGTTTTAATTCTCTTTTGTAACTTGAGGAAGAAGAAAGCTGTACTCTTGGGAAGATGAAGTTTCTTTCGGGAATTCATTCTAATGCACTGGCATATTCCATGACTACCTTAGGTGCTGGAATGATGAACAGCATTTTTAACTTCTACTACGTTAAGCTTTTCCTAAACCGATACCAAATTTCAGAAACAGCATTTCATGTAGCACAGGTAATGTACAACGGAATATTTTGATTACCACGTTGTGCTATGCGTCAGTGTTATTACAACGAAGTGATTCTTTTAATGACAGATTAATTTTGGAATCATTGCAATTAATTATCTTTGACTTTAGTTAATCCATAAGCAACGGAACTTACACATAAAGCACATTGTTTACAGTCCATAAAGTAAAAAGCTCCAGTCTTAATTGCTGAAAAGATTTTTATGTTTGATAGCTTGAAGTAATTTTCTGAACTGATCTTGCACCTTAGCTCCATAGATAAGTTTGACATTAGTGCTTTCCTATGAACTATTTAAGTCCTTAAATATTGCATTTATCCTGCAAGTCATTATCCACGTGAGTAACTCTTGTTGTAAATGGTCTTCTGAAAGTAATGGGCCAGCTCGTGTTTTGAATTAACTTGCTGTGAGAATAATATCTGAGCTTTGCAGGATGAAAGCCTAGATATATAAGGTTTTGAGAGAGTGGAGTCTTAGAGACAGTTTATTTCACATGCAGTTGGTCACCTACCTGCTTATTTTTTTCAGAATTTCTATAAACCTATGAACACTGATAAGAATTTGTTTCAGAGTCTGTTTTGACCTGAATAGCTTTTCTATGTATTTATTTACTGTCTGAATAGGGTTTTATTTTAAATAAATGTTGTGTTTGTGTAACCTCTGTAGAAGAATGACAGTAGTGACAAATGCCCTCGTTTGTGGCAGGTTGTGTTCATGATCTGGAACGCCATCAACGATCCCCTGTTCGGCTACATCCAGGACACCTCCAGGCTGGAGTGCTGCGCGAGGCGCCAGGTCTCGATTTTGTACGGAGCCCCTTTGTACGGCCTGGCCTTCCTGCTGCCCTGGTTCCCCTGGAGGCACTACGAGCAGGGGGACTGGCTGTGCGGCCTGCACCTCACGGTCGCGCTGTGCGCCTTCGACGGGCTGCTGACCTTCGTGCTCCTGGCGCAGTGCGCGCTCTTCGCCGAGAGCTGCAGCGGCCACCACGGCAGGCTCCGGCTCATCAAGTACAACCAAGTGGCGACGCTGATGGCGTCCACGAGCGTTCTCTTCTGTGGGCTCGTGTCGGATAACATGGAAAAGTTCGCTTATTTTCAGGCTTTCGCTGTTTTGATCGCGGCGCTGGCGACAGCCTGTATGTGCTGCACAGGTAAATACAGCACGAGTCAGTACGAGCAGAGGGAAATTCATGCGGAGGATGCTAATCTGGAAAACAGCGATGGAGCTTTCTCCTCGGCCTCGGTGGTTTCATTGACCAAACAGATCATGACGGAGAAGAATTTTCTATGTTTTGTAACAATGAACTTCTTCCAAGTCTTCCACTTAGCCTTCTACAACAATTTTATGATGATCTTTGCAGATAATCTTATTCCTGAGGATATCCTTTCTTCCTCAGTAAGAAGTATCATGTATGGAGCAGGTTTTATTTGTCCTCAGGTAGGTAGTCATACTTCTTTATTTCTAAATATGAAAACCTGGTGTTTTAGAAGTTCACAGTATCCATTTAACACTTGAAAAAATGCTGTATTTGGCATTGGCCAAAATGAGTACTAAATCTCATTCCCCATTTCTCTGGAAGAAGAAAGTTCCTCTGTGCAGGCTGATCGAGTGTAAGAGGTAGAGAGAGCAGACAGACAGGCTGGTAGAATATCTGTTTGAAACAATGTGAGACATGAGTAGGCAAGCAATGAATGTTTTGTAACCTCCTCCAGTGCTTATAATACCTAAGCATAAAGGAATGAAAAACATGGCCAAGATCAAACGTTTCAAAAAGCAAAATCTACAGAATTCTGAATTCTTTTTTTATTTTGTTTTGTTTTCTAATACTATATATTACAAATGAAAGACTAAACTCTTCTTCAGGAAGTTTCTGAAATAAACTGCACAAAATACCAGAAAAAATTATAAAATATGAAAAGCATTGTTAAAATATGTGTCATCTCAGTCATGAAAACCAAACAAAACTCTAAATAGCTGCTTTTGGAGAACAATACATTCCCATTTATTTTGTTGTTTGGTCTCTTGGCCAGCAGTATTTATGGGAAAGACAGACATACTTTTAAGAGCCCAGTTAGGGATGACGGGAGGAGTAAGGAACTGATAAGAGAAAGAGATCCCAAAAGAGTAATGTGTGAGAAAAAGAAAAGCAGCAAAAGTATATCCCACAGAATGTGGCCATACTTGCCTGCAGTAAATAAAAAATTCCTCTATTCATTGCCTTCTTCTTTCTCTGGATCTTTAAAAACTTTCTCTGTGTTTACTTGTTGGATGTTGAAAGTTGATACTCAAAATATGAGTATCCTGACATTCATCATAGGCTGGTGGTATTTAGAATTTTCTAAAATCAGACTGTTCTATTCATTAAATTGTAATAGGTTTTGATAAGTAATATGTATAAGAAGATAAATAATAGTGCAACTGGAATTCACAGCTCAATTTCACTTCCAATTTTGGCTTTTGCATATAAAACATACAGATCCTGAACATACCTTCTGTTCTGTAACTCCTAACTATCTGTAATTTCAGCTTTTGTCCTTATCACAGGTTTAATAGTTCTGGAGTTTTCCCCTGTACCTCAGACAGTTAGATAATGAACTTTGGAAATAAATCAGAAGCTACAGAAGTTAGAAAAGCTTAAATAATTTTACACTTAATATATAGCAATCACGTTTATTGATGAAATCAGTGTGACAGTGTGAAAAGAAGAATCTTTCAGAAAATGCGTCTCTCTCTGGTCCCCAGAGACTCTTTGTCTAGAAGGTCACTGAACCATAGAGGGTTTGCTGTGACCTTATTTTTCTCAGGTTTTGTCTCTTTGAGCTCAAGATACAATAAGAGAATTCTCTGATGGCAATGTCCTGAACTTCACTTACTGGAAAAACACCCGACCCTTGTAAAATAAAGCTCCTTTTCATGAACTCTGCTTCAGTGGCCTCTACTAAACTAGAATTCAGCTTCTGACTTAGGTTCCTTCTAGTAGTGGATGTGAGGAATACAACCTGCCCACAAGGAAAATGTTGCTGTAACACAGACAAACAACTTTGAATTTACATCATTGTTAGTATTTTCCTTACAAACATACAGTCTTAGAGACGTGCAAGTAGTAAGGAATTTTCTAAGTCATAAGGACTTCCTGAGACAGGGTTATTTTGCAATTACAGGGAGACAGGAACATGGTGTTTACAATAGCAGGCATTAAATGATCCCTTAGTATTTCTAGTGGAGGCACTTTTCAGCAAGACCCCTGAAAACAACCAGAGGGAGGAATATACTTTAAATTTCTCATAACAAGATGTTTTTCTTATACCAACTTTCCAGATTTGTTTTACCTCCCTGATCAAGTAGCAATCTCGAGCTTTTTAACAATAGCATTTGCCATGGTAATCTTTGTCTGACTGTAGCATCCTGGTTTTATTTGTTATGTTAAAGCAGTTCAGTGTGGGAACAATTGTACAAGGAAAATTCTTTCCTGTTCTTCATCTGAATATTACACAGTTCATCTCTGTAGCACAAAAGAAAGGAGAAAATGTGGATCTTTATACAGTTTGTATATTTGTGACAGAGATGAGGACCATGTAGATGGTGACAAGGCCCATATAATAAAAAGAACATAATTCATTATAGAATGTCCTACTGAAAGGGAAGAGTGAGGAACAATGTATAAGAACTTAAATTTTGTTCCTACTATAATCAGATTCAATATAGTTTTCATGAGTTAGCCAGTCACTAGATTCTCAGAATCTACTCCTTGCCAAGATTGGCAAAATTAAAACTCAGCCATGCACAAGCACTGGCCTCTGCCTTTCTCTGCTTGCTAGGAAAGCCTCTAACTTGCTTACTTAAAGCTGTCCTGGTGAGCTTGCTTTGCCAAGTTAAAAATCATGCTTGATTTCTAGAAATGTCAATAAAAATAGTAATATTAATGAAAAAGATTTATTGAAAATATGTCTTATCAGCGGTTAAATGGCAAGATCCTTGATTTACACTTATCATACTGCAAAGCAGTATATATAAGGGATCTATAAAAGTGATGATCATGAGCATTAAATAATAGTTAGGCATTGTGGGAAACAGTGTTTCCCTCAGAATATAGCAGTTCTTAGTGGCTAGTTTTTGAGTGAAAGGAGACTGTACCTAGTGGAGGTAGCATAGAATGAGCCAGTAGAGAGTTGTCTTTGTTCAATTTCTATTATTATTTTGTTGAACTTCTTAGGGCCATTGTTTGGGTTTTTTTTCTTTAAAGGGTATTACTTATGTCAGGTCTGTGATTTATAGCTCTCTTAATGCTGAGACACTGTACTGTATTTTTCATGCTATATGTGTATATATTTATCTTTTCAGTGCCTTGTTCTTCTCAGTCATGCTTCGTTGAAGAAGTTTGGTTATTACAGAATCATCATGTTTTCATTTTACTATGAAGGAGTAGCTGCTGCTGTCATGTGCCTTCTAGGGCAAGAACACTATTACCTGCTGGCATTTTATGTTACAACAAACATGTAAGTAAATCCACTCCCCTGTTCATAGACACAGCTGAAACACTTCTAACAGAGTAGACACTTGCTTTAATTACCATGAAGATTCTGCCTCTGCTCTCATGGTTTTCATTCTGTTTCACTTACCAGAAAAGTTGAAACTCCAGTTGCAGCTTTTTTTTTTCAGCTTTCATTTTATTCTCTTTCAGCTTTTATTTTCTGCTTGAAATAAAAAAGCCTAAAATGCAAACAGCAATTACAGTTTGCAGGCACATGCCTCCAGTCATAACCTGGGATGCAAGGGAAGGAGAATCTCATGTTTTGCCCAGACAAGGAAGAGCTCAGCAGAGGAACTCCCCAGGGGTTGTTTGCTAGCAAAGCTCAGACCTCAGCCTGTACTGCAGGAACACTTGTGTGCTGCACTGCAGGCAAATATGGGTAACTCAGGGGTCTGTTGGGTAACCAGCACAGTCCCATTTCCACTGGTGCTCAGTACTAAGATGCCAAGCAGTAGTTTTTTCACATAAGTATATAATGATACATGGAAAACCTTATTTCAATATAAAGAGCTGCTCAGAATATTGTTACAGCAGTTTGTTTTTATTTCTTCATGTTCTCTTTCATTGTTGTCTTTCTTCTTGTTCTTTCCTGCCTTCCTTTGTCTTTCCCTCCCCAGCCCGTTTTCATTCTTATTTTCAGTATTGCAGTCCTGGGCTACTCTAACACTGAATTGTGTGAACAATAAATTGAATTTCGTTATCTGCATGTTTTAAATGATGAAGATGTATTTTGATTTCTCCAAGAAAAAATTCTGAGGTACCTAAAGACTGTATGTTTAAAGTACTAGTTGTTCAAAGTACCTTGTTAGTAAAAGCTCATCACTCCCAAAATTTAAT
Organism: Acridotheres tristis; assembly: GCA_037013685.1. Lineage (NCBI taxonomy): Eukaryota > Metazoa > Chordata > Aves > Passeriformes > Sturnidae > Acridotheres > Acridotheres tristis. Next base: position 7,688,269 of record CM072901.1, read on the forward strand.
AAGACACAGAAATTGTAATATTTGAGTTTGTTTCATTTGGCTATTTGTTAAGAGTCAGCTTTATATGTATATGTTTAAATGCATATCTATATACAGCTATATACACTGTAAACACATATAGGAATGCATGTAAACTAGTCTTTCTATTCTAATTCTTCCACCTTGAAGTTTATCTTCCACATGGTCATGTCTTTTCCAGATTTCAAGAGCAAATTTACAGTTTTCCCTTTTTCTGTGGTGTTTATTTTCTTTTGATAATTTTAAATTGCATTTACATTATCAAATGTAAATTTATTATCAAAGTATGCACGACCTTTTACACCAATGTCCAGCAAAATAAAAAAGAAGAAATCCTCCCACTTTTAGGTTTGCATATTAATTTCTAATTCACAACTAAGAACAGATCTGGTAATACTTTCAGATAGATCACCATGTTTTAAAGAACATTTCAGCTTTGTGTGTTTGCAGAATATCAATGTTCATGTGTTTGTGTTAGAATGTCAGTTTCAATTTCATTATAAAGTGAATATAAGAACTATGAACATCTTCAATATTTTGTTTTTCTTTAGGGTAATTGTGCAAGCTTCGTTTAGCTTGTTCAATTTGCCTTTGGCAGATATTATTGATGCAGATTTAATAAAGCACAAGAGGAGGTATGTCCATCATTACAATTTTTTAAACATGGTGTTTGCCTTGTTACTCATTGGTAATAAATTATGTCAGAGTAAAGACAGTAAATGATCTGAGATCTTTGATACAGAAGTTCTTTTTGTGAGACCAACTTAGTATAAGTGAAGATCAGAACTTGAGTAAAGTTTCCTAATTCAGCAGAGTCATTTAAACTGATTATTAGGTAATTTCTCTTTTTTCTTATAATATAAGCCAAGTCCTTTCAAATTTTGTGGCTTTATTTTTGTTAGCTTCAATTGAATTACTTTGTAACCAGATACATCTATAATCTTGTATGGAATTTTCTGAATAAGGCTTTTCCACGATGGAAAAGGTGTTAAGAAAGCTTTGCCTATGCTAGGTAAAGTGCAGATTTCAAAATCTAACTGATTCCTTTATCTCCCTGAAATAAAAGTGATAAAACCTGCTGTAGAATAGCATATTGCAGCTCATTGATCTTTTAGATTTTTATCAAAGTGCACATAACTTCCTGTTGGTTCCATCAATTGTTATGTAAGTGTTGATTCAGTCCTGTTAAAGAACTTGCCTCTCAAAGGGAAGATCTGTTGCTTTCATGAGGAAAAAATTGCCTCATTTTCTGGTCTATGCATGCAAAATCTTCAGTTGCAATTAATTCTCCATGCACTGTTCAGTCTAATTTAACTTCAGTCATTACTCAAAGAGCACAAAGTTGAGTTTAAGTACGAGTCACTTCAGAATTGGGGCCAAGCTGTGTCTATGTATATATCTGTGTATATATACTTATAGATATATATATACATACACACACCCCACAGAGGTTTGTAATTTCCAAATAAAATTAAATTTCATTATGAGAGTAGATCTGTTTGCTATAATGTGTGAACTAGATAAATCTAAGGATCATGATATTTAGCATTTGCATATTAACAGGATTTCAAGCTTTCTAAAATCATGATTGTAATTAATACACTAATAAGTTTGTGTTGTGCATTAATTTGTTTTTTCCCCAAATTTTTTAGATTACCACTTTCCTCTATGGTTTTTGGTACCAATGCTTTATTTACCAAGCCTGCCCAATCTTTGGCTCCAATGATTATTGTTAAAATACTAAATCATTATGGATATTATAACCTGAATAATGTACCTGGTCATCCTGATATAAGGTAAGTTCACTTTATGTCTTAGAAAATAACATGAAATACTCCTGTAATCTAAAAAACAAATTGATCAGCAATTAGTTTGCATCAACTGCACTTCAAAAACATAAACACCTTAAAAATATTTATCAGTTGTTTTTGTCTGTGTAGAAGTACAAATGTTTTTTAAAGAGTAAATAACTTATTAAACAATATACATGAGGATATCTACCTAATTTTGAAAAGGAAAGGATACCTTTCATTCCCTGGCATTTTGAAAGAATATAAAATGTTTGAGATCACCTAATAGCTCTTATTAAGATAGGTGTTGTCCTGGCATCTGCATTTTGTTTGCCTCATAAACCTCCTTCCTTAAATATATAATATATAATGTTAATCAGATTTTATTTTTGAGAGAGAAAGCAGTATAATCACTGGAGGGAGAGACTTTGCCTTGAGCAGGAGTGTATAATTTTGGCTCCAGTACTCCTTACCTTTCTAATGCTAATGATTCCATTGCAGTCCCTGGAGACCTTAATACAGCATAAAGCTGTGGTTGCTGGTTGGTTGGACATGTGTGGGCTTTTATAAAAATAAATTTACAGGGAATAAGCACACTGAAAGGGCCACAGGCTGTGTTTATGACTATGAGGAGGAAATGGCAACATAAGGAATAAATGAAGTCAGAGCTAAATGGAAAAATCAATCCTGATTAGGATTTACTTGAGGGAACACCATGCATATCCTGAGAACTACATAGCTCTCCTAAACTTTTAGTAAAAACCTAAAGGAAAAGATAAACACAATTTTATATGAGCTTTTGTGGAGATAGCTCCTGAGGGAGAGAGGTGTGCTTATGTGTCACCTAAGGTTAGAAGAACATTCTGTATTTGAGGAATTTTCTAAAAAAATGTATGAGGACAAGCATGACATAAAAGAACAACAGGTGGTCTTCAGAATTGCATCCAGACAGAAGCAAAGGCAGCTTAAGTTTCAGGCTGTGTGTGACAGCAGCTTATTTTAATGCATTCTGTAGACAGCCAGTGAGATAATGTGAAGAGGACATGAACCTCATTATAATAAGATGAGTGATTTTTGCAGAAGAGTGGTAGGTTGAACTGGATGTGGATATGAGATGGCTGAATATATTCATCTTGATGATTCAGAGAAATTCAGATTTGAAACATAAAAACTGCAGTTGTGATCCCTTTCAATCAGAGAAATGATCCCTTTGTGGATGGATTTTAAATCACAGGAGTCATAAATCTTTTTTGCCTGGTAAACAGCCCCTTGATTATAGCAGCAATAAATTTATTATATAGAGAGTTGAAATATTTGGAATGTTCAATCATGTGTGTTTTCACTTGAGTTATGCTGAAATTTTGTTTCACTTGAGCTGGGAATAGCTTAAACCATACGAAGCTGAGACTAGTGAATCAGAGCACCTGAAATATATTATGTATTTCTCTTGCCCATCCTTTCAAAAAGAATTTCTCAAATATGAAGCAGTTTGCCTGTGTTTCCTGTGTATGCAGCGTGAGAATGGATTTTCCTTTGCTTGCAAATGGACTACAGGGTTGATACACAACCCAAAAAGACCAGAAAACTCAAATTTATTTCTAGAGAGTCAGTTTGCCTTTGGCAATGTGCTCAGACCATTGACTGAGCTAAAATTACTTATAGATGCTAAAAACCTCTTGGTTGATCTTGTATTTCAGCCATAGGCAGACAGTTAAAATACACTTGCTCCAGGACAAATAGAAATTAAATATAAGAGATTGTTTAAAATATAAACAAACTGTTTTGGGGGAAAAAAAGCATTTCACACATGTGAATTATATAAAATGAAGTATTATGACCCATGCCAATACAATCTCAGCTCTGTCCTTCCTCCTCCTCCAAAGTTAGCAATGCCTATTAAGTGTTTTGGAAAGCATTTGCTTTATTAGGTGTAGTGGCAGTGAATTGTGAAGATAGCACAGAGGACCTTTATTCTGCATTAACAAAATGTTTGGGCCCTGAATAAATATGTCTGAAGAGTTTCCAGCAGTGTTGTTAACTGGGACAAGGCAGAATATGCAGTCTGTACACTATTTGCTGAATTCTGAATTATTTTCAGTAATTTATTTTGAAAACAATTATTGCTTTTTCTTGAACTGAGACTTAAACTGTAGCAACAATGATGGAGCAGTTAATCCTGGAAACCTCCAGGCACAGTAAGGACAATAAAATCATCAGTAATAGCCAGCATGGCTCCACCAAGGGGAAGTGATGTTTGACCTTGATAAACTTCTACAGTTCAATCACTCGCCTGGTGGGCAGGGGAAGGGCTGGGCTGCATTCCTGATGCCCGGGATGATGGGGCAAGATGGACCCTCAAGAAGTTTGGGGATGACACAAACCTGGGTCACACTGCCATGGGAGGTGGGGGGAATGGTACCTGGGGCTGCATTAGACAAAGTCCTGCCAGCAGGGCAAAGGTGATCCTTCCCCTCTGCTCACACATTGTGCCACATCCTAAGGAAATGTGGTTACTGCACACAAGTTAAGCACTTTGTCATGGAAAGTGTTTTTAATATACTTAAAATTTGAGCAATACTTTGTAGAATGGAGTGTCCTGATTTTTCCTTTCTTCCATCATCATAAGCAGTAAGTGCCCTGTATGGCTTGAGATGTTTTTTGTTCTTGTTTGGATTTGTTTTGTTTTTGTTTGTTTTTTTTTAAGTTTGGCTTGATTTTTTTTTTTTTTTTTGCTATGGAAAAGATGCTTAGTTTAAAACCTCCCTCTTCTGGAGAGGCACTGCAACTACCACCAGCTTCTCTTGAGAGTGCTTTTCAAATTTGTTCTTCGAAATAAAGTTATTTGGCAGCAACTCTTTATTATTTATTGAAGGCACTTTAAACTGTTAATGCTTTCATATTGAATTACTGAACTACCCGACATTCTGTTCAGAGTGATTTTAGAGCTGTTAAGGGAAACATTTTATGTTTTATTCCTGTGTGTGCAAAAAAAAGGTAGATAAGGAAATTTCTGAAGTTGCTTGTTCAGCTGTAATTGTGATAAAATCCAAGCTCTGTTCTTGATTTATGCCAGTCCCTTAATGAAATATTTTCCCATTCCTTGTTTTGTGTATAATAGATACTTCTTCATAATTCCTGCAATAACTTAAGGTTTTACAGTACAATAGGTAATATTATTGTCTTAAATCAACATCGTTCCAGTGAAACCAAATCAGGATTGCACAGTGTGAGTGATTTTGCAGATGTTCTTTGTGTAAAGATGGAATAATGTTAGTACTGAAATCTGCAATGCTCTTTAGTGTGCAGAACAGGCCAAATGCAAGCCTCAACATCCTGTTAACTGTGTCTGAGTCCTGTTCTCATTGTTAGGTGGTTAAATAATATGTCTGTGGCCTCCCTGCTGGCACTGCTCCTGCCCGGAGTCCCTGGGGAAGGCTGTGCCAGAGCTGGGCATGATGTGGGCTCCTTCCCCTGTGGGTGCACTGGAAATGCAGCTGGGTACAGGCCAGTAAGCAACTCCAAACGGTAAACTGTTGTCACTGCCAATAAACACTGGCTATGGACCAGTGGCCTGCTAGTGAACACTTCCAGTCATAAATGCAATTGCCCGAGTGATTAAGTGATTCACTTGTGAGCCTGTGGGCTTTTGTTTTCTCATGTAGCATTAGCATGTACATGATTTGAGATAAACTGTGCTCGTTTATGAGCCTGAGTCTGTACTAAGGACGGAATCAGGGCTGTGTTGGAGGTTGCAAACATTTCTGTTAAACCCAGTGAGTTGATTCTTTCATGATTCAGAGGAACCCTTAGGTTTTATTCAAATACTTGCTCAAGGTTTGGGGAATTTTTCGCAGATTTCAGGGTTTTTGGACCACGTCCATTGCTGTTCTGTGAGTCTTTTATCTCATCCCTGAACGCTAAGGAAAAAAATTAGAAAGGAACATAAACTGCCTCATGGAGAGAAAGTTCACTTAGGGGCTGTTTCTCAGCTTGAGTTGACTTTCCTGATATTTAAGTAATTAGAATCCCATAATTAACAGAATGCAAGTAGATAATGATTCCAGCTATTAGATGAATGCCAAAATGCATGCTTTGAGCTGTCAGAAACCATACTGCTCATAAAAGGGAGCTCATTTAATTCCTGTATTTTCTTTCTTCATTCATATTTGCTGATGCTTTTATTTATTTTTCATTAGAGAAGATTTAGATGAGGAAATGCCATGCATTCATTAGAAAAAATGAAAACTAGTGTTAATTTCACATGTATTCCTTCTATGGCTTATATTATCTTGTAATCATTTGTTTTAAAACCAAGTGAAATAAGGCTTGATATTTCAAACAGCCCTTGAAACCACACCTGAATTTTGTGCAATTCTCATTACTTCCATCTAGTACTCAGCAACTAAAACAACCCACTATGTGGATAGTTAGCAGCACAGATTTCAACTCAGATAAATTAATTTCATGTTAAAATGTTTGTTTCCATTTTCTAGTTTTCTTTTTCTTCCAAACTTTTCAGTCTTACTAAAGCTTTTTGGATGCTCTATTCTGTAATTAGATTAAATTTGTTTAAGTTGATTTCTATATTACATAATCAGGAAAGTCCCGAACAGGATTTCTTAGGTTATATTTAAATTAACTCTTTGTGTGCTAATTGTCTGAATTCCTCCCAGCTAGAGAAAACAAAATGTCATACATATCTGTATGTAGAATTAGAACATACACAAGATATTTCTATTTATTTCGCTTAGAATTGACTGTACAGTAGCACGTCTATGTGTTTATAATGGGAATGCTTTAAAAAATAACTTGTTTAATGACTATGGAAGTTAATCTTCCTATTGAAAGCTGTGTTCTCATTTGTTTCAGCAGGTCGTTTTTAGATCTCCACGATGCCATGTTCTACCTGGTCTGTTTGGTTCCCCTCTGCATTGCAGTCCTACAGATCCTGATCTGGACTCCCTTTTCCATCCAGAACAGCCACCTGGCAGCTCCACAGTAAATATGGAACCAGTGGTCAATGCATCTCCTGCTGAACCACAGGAGAGCTCAGTAAGTTTTTAATGTGAAAAAGCAAAACTGTAAGATGAAACACAGTTTGAGCTGTTTCAGTAAAGCTGTGTTTTCAGTCTCTATAGACTGAGTCACATTCAGCCTTAATGCTGAGCCTACACAAGTTTTTCCTAGTTCAGTTGCTTTCTGTTAATGGGTTTCATCCTTAATTACTTAATTTAAAGTAATTTCTGGTATATAATGATTCCTGTTAATTCATTTGAAAAAAGGATATGGCAGATCAGGGAAAGGGATCCTAACCAAGCACCTGGAATTCAAGGGAACTGTATTTTCTGAAGCTTACTGGTGGATTAATTTTGCCATACTAATAAAATGGCAGATCTCTGAAGTTAATCTGGAAGATCCCAGTGGACATCTCTCATGGATGGCAGGGAGATGAAGAGAAAAGTTTAGATGGTGTCTAGCTGGCCAGTATCAAGACAAATCTGACAGCTACCATGGCAAGAGCCAAGAGTCATTAACTACCCTGTGAAAGGCTGTGTGAGGCTAAAGAAGAAAAGGATTCAGATGCTGTTCAGTGTTGCTCAATGTGGAAAAAGCTCCACAAGTTCTCACTGGCTTTCCAAATCGCTGGTTCGTGGAAGGTCAGTGCAGTTTTCTGACTTTAAATGGGAATATAATTTTGAAGGTATTCATTCTATAGTGCTTCATGCAGAATGTCATTGTGGCAAGGACAGCATTAGTCTGTGGATGTAGGGTTCAGCTCTTGGACAAATGTAAGCACACACAGATACTAAACCAAGCTCGACCTGTTCAGTGGTGTTACATTGACAAACTCATTTGGTGTGTGACAATTTAATTTCTGAATCATCCAGTTGAAGTTAGTTAATTTCTGATTAATTCTTATCAGTTAAGATTTTTAATGAATCCTGTGATTTTTATAAAATAAAGGGGTTTTGACAAAATTTCAGAAACATTGAGTCCTCTTTTCATTTCACACGCTGTAATGATAAGACACATGAGCATGTTTACAGTACTCCCTTTTAATCAATATTATTCTTCCTCCAGTATATCCATGGTGTAATTGTGCAGTGATAAATCCCTTTAGCATAATACAATCACTGCATTTTTGTATTCTGTTTTGCCTGGGCAAACAGTTCTAGTAGCACCTTTCTTAGAGAGTGCCACTTGAAAGTACAAGAGCACTGTGTGGATCCCAGTTTTAAAAGGCTGAGCCAGATGATTTTCAAGGCTTTACACGTATTGTGACAGATAACTTGGAAAATAAAGGAGTGTAAGAAATGGCTCTGCATTTTGGTGGACACCAAATTTAATTAAGAAGTTTGAGATCTGAAATACCAGAGCTGAAAAAAACATTCATTTGTGCCTTGGCTTTTACATTTGCAGAGTAGAAATAACATCATTTCTTTGCCTTTTTTGAAATGTGAACTGCTTTCAAGGCAATGAATGAAAAAGCAGGAGATCATCATTAAATATTTAGAAATCCAAATGAATCCTTTGATAGGAATATGAAGATTTATGTTAAAATGTAAGAAACCAGGACTGTGGTGGAGTTTGAAGTTGCCTTATCTGGTTTTTATCTGTCTTGTCAGAAACACTGTTGTCCATTTGCATTGTGCATGCTATCAGCATTATGTGCACATACAGCATCACTTGTATAAATATTCTGTGGATAGGTAAATACAAATACCAGAGCAGATATAGCCTGTGTGTTTAGGTTTTGAATTAGAAAATATTTCCTGCATTGAATGTATTTATTTCATGTCTGAAAGGCAGGAGCAGAAGTTGAAGGAATTTAAGTTAATATTATCTTTGATTCATTATAACGAACAGTCTTCTCCCTGACAGTTCCTTTAAAACAGTAATAACATAAAATAGTCTCTTTTTTCTACTGTTTCTGTATTTCCTAAACTTCCCATGTTCATCCTATCCTCATGGAATATATATTTCTACATATACAATAAAATAATGTTATTGTACCACAAATAGGGTTTGTTAGGTGACTGTGTTAGTTATTTCTAATAGTAAGTTATTAGAATATAATGTACAACTGGAAGAGTACCGTGCTATACAACCACTAGTAAGTGGTTTTAAGAGTCAAAATTACATCAAGAATTCTTTGAAATTATCAGAATTGTTTTTTTCTGGAAAATGTCTGGTAAAGTTACCATTAATTTGCTGAAATAAGAAAGGAGTAAGGAGTGATATGACTCAATGCACTGTTTGAATAGGCTGTGCCATCTGCTGCATCTCTAGAATTCCTACAGGAAAAGTACACAATCCAAGATTTCTAAGCAAGACAGCCTGAAGATAGGAGACATTAACTGTAGACCAAACCAATTTAGAAAAAAAAATTCTGAGAAATACAGTTCAAATTTTTTAATATGTAAAATATTAATAATTTTCCGAATTTATTATGCACTATTCTCCCATTTGTTTGTCATATTTCCCTTGCTATAAGGGCAGGAGAAATGTCTTTACAGCATCAATAGTCAATCCCAAAGAGGACTGGAAGAGTGCTTTAATTTGGGTGGAGGAATTACAGGAATAGAAGGTTGGCACTGTGTGAGTGACATTGCTTATTCTCCATTTCTCTGTCACCCACTAAACTTTGTTATCTTCTGCTAAACCTACATGATTGGTTTTGGCTGTGAATCAAGTAAAAGATGATCAAAGGCAAAAGTTCAGTGTCTTGCAACAGCTGGTTTCCCTGCTTTCTCTCCTTATTAGCCAACAGTATCTGAGCTTGAACTCCCACTGATGGAAAAGTGCCTCAATTTAATCTTGATAATTTAAGTGTCTAAAATAGTCTCATAACTGATAAAGAGGCTATAAGTGTGTGTATAGTATAAAATATGAAATGCTGTGGTAAGCTTAGAGGAGGAGAAATGTGATGCTTGAATCCCATTCTTAGAGTTTCTCTATAAATTCTGAGAATATGGAACTTAATACACTTAATGAATTTTATTTATTGAAAATCAATAAGCAGAAGTGTCTGCTAGACTTAAAAGGATGTTGCTCAATAGACACTGGAGAATGGCAGTCTAATATAGTAGTAATATTATATATAGTCAGTGATAGAGTGAAAATATTGAATAAATGACAACAAAGCATATTTAATTTTAAGTGAGGAAAAATGATGTTTTGTGGAGCTTACAGGCCCACCTCTGCTCTGGTCTTGTACAAAATCACTTTCACAGTCTCCTGCTGCCCTGATTTTGGAACTGCTCAGTAATTCATGAATGTACTGTGTTGACATGGCTGGTAGGAATGTTTACATTTGAATACAGTTCTATAGCCTAAGTGGGTGCTGTCAGGAAAGACAAGCAGGAAGGGGAAGGAATACTTCAGATAAGCCACATCTCCACAAGGACTTCTAGGCACTTCCTTGCATAATTAAGCCAGCTCGGGGAAAAGGCTCAGCAGAACATGCAGGGAAAAGAATTCCAGCTGGTGTGGTACAGGAACATAAAACTGAGACTGGGGGGAGTTTTCCTGAAGGTCTGGATAACTGGGCTTCCTGGTTGCCTTGGGAGGAGAGGACTTTAGATATCTGTGTTTACCTTCAAGACCTCTTTCTGCTAATCCCTTTCTTGCTAATGTTTAAATAATAGAAGGGAAAGTTGTTTTGTCATTGCATTTTATTGGAAAAATTGAGGATCTAGATGGTAGACTACACGAGGCTGTGCAGCCCAGGCAGCCCTGCCATGGAGCCTGCTCCAGAAGCCAGGCTCCTTGGGCCACCACAAAGCAACAACGGCTGTGTTAAACCCTTTGGGTGTGTTTGGGACCTTTTCCACTCCAGGGATTCACTTGATTATAGAAATTTTCCATCAAGACAAAGAAAAAACGCTCCCCAAATGGTGGAGCAGAAAGTAGAGAAAACAGCGATTCCATTGTTTGTGGAAATCCTTTCCCAGCACACTAATTGAATGTCAAAGCTTACCTACACCACAAATGGTTTGCTGAGATTGTCCAGCAGTTGGTTACAACTCCACCAGCTCATATGCAAATGACTGTACATCAAAATTATTACCTAAATATGCATGAAGTGAGTTCTTTATGGCTTGTCAAGAGAAAAATATGCTGCGTATACAACTACTGCATCAGAATATTAATGACACATGTAACACTGGGTAGGAATTTTGGAAAATTCCACTAAAACACACCCAGGTTGTATGCTAACAATGCAAAGACAAAAGCTAGCAAATGTCTTAATTTATTTGGTATGTAATCAATTATCTGTATTTACTCTGTGATAAAACAAAGATACGTTTTCCTGTGAAGAACATGTAACTAACCTGAAGCAATTTTATTTACTGGTTTATAATATTGTGAGCAGATGTCTGTTTAAAAAGCAGCAAATTTATCTTTTGTCATTTTGGATTTTGATTAAAAAATTGTTTTATTCCTGGAGGGAAAAAATAAACTTGTCTTTCTTTACAAATAAGAACAGACATGGAAAGGAGCATCTTAATCCCAAGCCAAATAAAAATAGACCAAAAAGGCATTCTAGCCCATCTAGCTATTGGAGAGAAAAAAACAAAACAAAATAATTTTCAGTAGAAACCTGTCTAAAGCTCTCAAGTCAAAAACTTTCCTCTAGGGGGTTAAACATCAGTGAAAATGAACTGAACACAACAATCCTCTGACAATATTCTGTTCTTGCTCTGGTTTTGCTGATTTCCCAGGATAAGCAAGGTTGCATGTGATCAGTTGGTGTCAGGGGAGGTTCCAGGTAAAAAACAGGATCCCGGGGGGTCTGGCTTCCAGTGCTACCCTCACCAGGACATAATGACACGCGGAAAAGACTGTAACTCGTGAGAAATGTGGGTTAAAAAGTAGGTGTGCGTTTATTTAGCGCTGAGGTGCACGGGGATAATTCCTCCTAAAGCACACGGAAACTTCAAATTACTGTTCTATTTATTTCCTAAAAGCCTAGGATTACACAATACACCTAATACATATTCATATACTAGCCCCGTCTACCCTCGCTTCGTATTCAAATGAACCAAAGTCCGTTTGCGATTGCGCCTCCCCAATTCAGGGGTCAGCGAGGGTCTCTGATGAAGGCTTCCAAACTCTTCATCGCACTTGAATTTTTCAACGTTGTTTCTGGAGCATGCTTCTTAGACTTCTGGGCACATTCCAGACCTTGAAATTAGTTTTTGCTGGTTTAAGGTTTTGGATTTATTACTTATCACCGGTAGTTTGCAACCGTCACCCTGTTGGCAAGTTCTGGCTTCGTTTATCACAAAGCAGTCCGCCTCTCCTCCTGATTTTTGCAAGCATAGTAAAGGTCAGGCATTCCTCATTGTCTTGGTTTTCGATGAACTATTCCTTATTCTCCAATTCCTTGTCCCAACGAAGGGGCTGTTGCGCAGCCATGAGACGCGATCATGAGGAAGGTCCGGGCTCGGAGCCGGCCCCTCACACACAATCCTTCGGCCCGCGCCTCCCGCTCTGCGCACGCGCGCCTTACAGGGCGGCGCCGGGCACGTGTCCCCGCGCCGCCGAGGCGGCCCCGCCCGCCGCTGCCGGCGGGGCCCGGGGCGGGGACGAAGGAGGAGCCCGGCCGAGGGGCCCGGCCGAACCGCCGCCAGCCCGCCCTGCCCGGCCCCGCTCCGGTTCGAACGCAGCGCGGCCCCGCCCGGCCATTGCCGAGGGAGGGAGCGGGTGCGCGCCAGGCCCCGGCGTGTCGCAGCGAAGGCGTCCGGGCGGGCCCCGCTGCCGCGGCGGCGCGTTCCGCCCGGAGCTTGTGCGCGGGCCCCGAGCGGAGCCGCCGCTGCCATGGAGCGGGGGGGCGGCGGCGACGCGCGGGGCTGATCGCGCCCCTTCCCCATGCGACTGTGGCTGTGTTGGCTGGGCTGCTACACCCTGCTCCTGTGGGTGCTGAGGAGGACGATGTGGGTTGGCCCGGCCCGGTACCTGCGGAGCCCTTTATCCAGGTCCCTCTACGTGAATATGATGGGCAGCCACCGCCAGCCAGCCCCGGGCGCCAGGGAGAACCACCAGGTACAGCCCCGGCGGCGGCCGCGCTGCCCGCCCCTCCCTTCCCTTCCCTCATCGTGCCGGGGTGGGCGTCGGGGGCGACACAGGGATCCCCGTCCCCGGGGAGCTCCGCCGGGCAGGGGCGAGGGGATCGGCGGGAGGAGCGGGGAGCCCGGTGCGGGCTGAGGGGGCAGCGGGCCGGGCAGCGCAGACAAAGAGAGGGAACTGCTCTGTCCTGCGGTGAGAAAGTTGCCGTGCCCCCTCCCCGCGGAACGCGCCGCGGAGCGCGGCCGGGGCTGCGGGCTCGGGGGGCGCCCGGCAGGGTCGGGGCGGTACCGGCGGGGGCAGCAGCGCCTGTCCCGGCACCCGGGGCGGGTCGGGGCCAGAGCTGCTCCCGGGAGAGGTGCATCCCGCCTTCTGGATGTGCACCCCCGTTTTTTTCAATGCACAGCCCCGTTTGGCCGGTGAGCCCTGTGAGAGCGCTCTCCAGTGAAGTTTGCAGGTGGTGGTAGCGGGGGTGGGTTTGTAATCACAGACATGTTTGTAATTAGTGCCGGTGCATGTAGAGGAAAACAAAAAAAAAGTGGGAAACTGGGACTCCCACAGAGGCCTTGGAGCCGTAGGAGGTGGCAGACCAGGAATGAGTTGATGCAATGTGATCTGACTGCGATAAAAGGTTAGTGCTATGTTTGGGCAGCGTGGCCACATGGGTCGGTACCTTTGGAGGAGTTAAGGGCCATGCCCTTATATTGCAATTGTTATGTGATAGATTTCATTTGGGATCTGTTCAGATCTGCACTATGTTTTGGTGAAATGCTGCTGAAAATCTGACAGGAGTTAGAAGGACTAATAAGAACTCAGTGCAGAAGGAAGCTGGCACCTTAATCTAGGTTAAATATGCAGAACTGAGCTAACGAAGACGATGTAGTATAAACACTTGAGGACTGCTGTACAAAGGAAGACCATAATTCTTCCTGCTGATCCATTACTGCCGTCTTCTTAGTGCTCTGGGGGGGCACTGACATTCAGAATGTTGCTGGGGGGATGTATCCCTGGAATTTAATGCTTTTGGAATCATTCAGGACATAAGTAGAAAGAGAAGCAGAATTCAGGTTTACAGGAAGAACTTCCTTCTGGTGAACAAAGAAAATCTGAAAGTCTTTTGTGTCGTTAAAAGCTGTAGTAGAAAGACAAGTCAGGGAAATGTGTTGTGAAAGTGCCTGTGTCATTCACAGGTAGATGGTCTGCAGTGGATAATCTCCATTTCTAGTTTATTTGATCTAGATTTTAAATGTAGGTATTGATTATTTAGTACATGTAGTAAGATTTATGATTGCTGAGTTTGTGGAGTATGCAAGGGCTGCCTGTTGAGACCCTTGGTACTTTGACTCTGCAGCTTTACTGACTTAACTAGTTTTATGTAAATTATCTAAAAGAAGTTTTTAATCCTTTTACTAATATTAGGCAAGAGTTGCAATATTTATATTGTTTGTTAAAACAAAGGTCTTAGCACAACAATCTGAAAATATGTAAGAGATTGACACACACTCTGCCACATAACTAGTGGCCTTTCATATGTTGTACATGGAGGAAGACAAAAGCAGTTTCTGTTCTGAGGAAATAGTTCTGGATTTAAGCTGTTTTTCACCATTTTTTCTATTTGAAATTTAGATTGGGGTTTGTGGGGGTTCTTCTGCTCTTATAATGTGTTAGAATTTCTGTTATTTACCAGTGTTATATAGGTTGTTGTCAATAACCTTATTTTGAGAGATCATTGAATCATAAAGGTTGAAAAAGAGCTCCAAGATCAAGTCCAACCTTTGACCAAATACCACCATACCCACAAAACCCTATTGAGAAGAAATTGGAGATCTGTGAACAACACCTAATTTTTGGAAACAAGCTTCTGTTAGCTGTTACCATCATCCTGCCAGTGGTTGTGTCAATATTTAGAAGTCTTAAAGACAAGAATTGTAGGACTTGTTTTTCAGTGGAACTGCAGGTGAGAGTTCAGTGCAGAACACCAAGGTGTATGAGCTCAGGTGTAGTCACACTGCTTATGGAACAAAGCCTCTGTTTCCCAAGGCTTTGAAAATGTTTTTTTCTGGATTGAAACTGGCAGCACATTGCAAAAGGCAAATCATCTGAGTCACTCCAAACCTGTTCAGTGGAGTGAGGCAGCAGCCTTGTGAGTGAACCTGACACATCCCAGCCTGCTCCTCAGCTCCTTGAGATCATTTGCTTCTGCCACATTCTTGGAATTGAATGGAAAGAGTACACAAGCTGCTGCTTTAGTGGTTTTTCAGAAGCCACTAAAGATTCCTTTTGGGAACCACTGGCCTATGCTGGTTTATTTAACAAGTGCTGAGCTGCAGTGAGAAAAGACCTAAACTGGTGAATCAGCAGTCTCAGGGATCCCTGTGCCAGGCTCAGAATCTGTGTTTCAGAGGAAAGGTTCACTCACTTGTTCTACCCACAAGTGTGTTTGAAAGTACAGTTGAGAGTCTGATTCTGGTAGAAATGCACCCATTATGCAGGTGGTTTTCAAACCTAAGCAGGTACCTTGGCTGCTGAGCTGAAGGGCCTTCCCTTGCTGCTTTGGGTCAGTGTTTGATGGAGCCCCTGCTCATGAATCTGGCACAAGGGCCCTGTGTGCTTCCCTGTGCTTGCTGGCATTCCTGCTGGGGAGCTGCACACGCTGCAGTAAGAGCCCTGTCCCATTCCAGTGATGACTGGAAGTTCCACTGTGCTGAATGCACGGGTGTAAACCTGCCTTGAGTGAATGTTCCTCTCCCCACAAGGCAAACAAGTGTGATGGGATCAGGATCTGAGCACATGTGTGTTAAATCTTTGGGGAGTTACCCCAGCTGATAGTTTCTGTCCTTCCACAAACATTTTTTACAAGATTCTGCTAAAACTCTACATCTCACTTTAGGATACCTACAGCTCCCTATCTGGACAATGAACACATGCTGTCAGATTAAGGAACGTTATTGTGAGATTTAAGGGGAAAATTAGAGGGTGTTGACTGTAGAGAATAATTCTTGATGGTAGAAAACATACACAATGGCATTTTATGAGAAGGACTGGCACTAACTGTGTGTAAGTGTAGGAGACTGAAAAATAATAGTGATGTTCTTCATTAGAAATAAATTTAAAATTTTTCAATATAACTTTTACATAGAGGACCTATGTTGACTTTCTAGGGAATTTACCTTGTAGATACCTTCCAGAGACAGAGTAATAATTAAGACAAAAATTAAAAGCGCTACTTCTTAGCAAGTAATCAGTCCTCACTTTGTTGCAATTCTAAGTTAATTTAACCCTGAAGTTTGTTGGAAAGACTGTAGGAAAAGCAAAATTTTTGGATTTATTGACATTGGTAATAACTTTGTATGTATTAATTTTGGCTACTTCTGGGTTTGCATTGCTGAACTTTTAAAATGATCCTTTATCTCTTTCTCTAGTGGTATGTCTGCAACACTGAACAGTTGTCTGAATCCCTTCAACCCATTTTTATTCAGAGTTACCTTGACCAAGGAACACAGATCTTCTTAAACAACAGCATTGAGAAGTCAGGCTGGCTGTTTATCCAGCTCTATCACTCTTTTGTGTCCTCTATTTTTAGCCTTTTTATGTCTAGAACATCTATCAACGGGTAAGTGAAAAGTCAATCTTGGATAAGTTAAATACAGTTTAGATTTAGAGTTTTCAAGTGTTCAGCCCTACCCGTTGATCTGCCAGCTTTTCAAAATGTGTAATTTCCCTTTGCTGCTCAGTCAGATGTGAAATGCCCTCCTGTGTTCATCACACTCAGCCCTCTTAACTGGTGAACACCATTTCCAGTATGTGGGGACAGAGGAGGTAATTGCAATTAATAAAAGACAGAGGATTCTAATTGTGTTTTATAACAGTTACATGTATTAATTTTCTCCTAGGAGAGTGTTCTCTTTGTGTCTCTTCCCTTAGCTTTCTTCCCCCCCTCCCACCTTGCCCTTTCCCTGCTGCCACATTTTTATCAGTTACTGTTGTGGTTGTGCTGGTTGGTGGCTGGATCCAGACAGTTCTGTATTGTACCTAAAACTCTTCCTGCTGGAGAGTGTTTGCCTGCCCACAGCAAATCATGGCACGTCTGTAAACAGTGCAAAGCTGGCCAAGTGTTGTGTCTGATAACGCTAATGTGGAATGTTGTCCTTTCTCTTATTCTCCAAAACAATTCCACCTCGATTTGTGTGTAAGCTGCACTGGAACAGGTAACTTCTGATGAACTATCAACAGGAAACCATAAGCAGGAACCAAAGCAGGAAAACATAAGATGATAGAATGGCATTCTTTTATTGCATCAGTTGCAGGGGAGTTTGGCTGTTCATGGTGCTTTAGTATATTTTTCAAACAAGGCAGTGGTTTTTTTGCTCACCTTACTCCATTCAGACATGCTTAACAACTATCAGCTTTGACCTTATGAAATATGCATTTTGTTACATTTAGCCAATTTCTCCAGTATCCCCACCTCTGCACCTGCTACATACTTCTGCACAGTCTGATACAAGATAGCAGCTGTCTGCTGAGGCTGGAAAAATAGTCTTTTTCCTTATTTTCTACCCAGATGACTTTATGAGCTTCCCTGTGGTGTTCCTAGTTACGTGTAGCTTTATATAAAGGTTCCTTTGGTCTCTTCTTCCTTTCTCTTCCATTTTTTTATCAAAGGCTCTTCAGGGCTTTGAATAACACCTCATAATGCTGTTAGGAATAATAGCTATGAGCCAATTACACGGTGTGGACTGACACGTGTGCAGCAAGGGGGCTCTACTTAAATTGAATGTAGTCTATTTATTTTTATACATTTGATATCCTGCTTAGTTTCTTCTCTATGACTTTGTATACTCTGTCCTTTTGTTTCTTTGGTCAGTCTTTCCTAGACCAGTTCCTTTTCACATTTTTTATTCTTTGAGTCTTTTTGTCTCTGTTTACCTTTTTTTCCAGTTTGTTTTTTTTCCCTGTTCATTGTCTTTAAGTTTAACCTGCTATCCAACAGGAGTTTAAAGAACAGTATTTATCTACTTGCAGTCTATTACTGACCAGTTCTTCTTCCTCTGCCTGTTCTTCTAACTGTTTCATCATTGAATTCTGCTATGACAGCTGAATTGTGTCACTATGTAGTCTTCAAACAGTTGTGGGCGGGTATGGCATTGACTTGATCCATAAGAAATCCAGCTGTCACCTCTACCCAATTCCTTAATGAGTTGTCTATTTTCTATTCCACAGCTTTTCATGTTGAATGCAGGATCTGCAGATAGCAGCAAAAGCCATTGTAACACAGAATTGTAAAAATCTCTTTTGCCCCTCCAGCAGCGTTACCCCCATGCTTTCTTTAAATCTATTCCCTGTCTTCCCTCCTCATTCCACATCCTATTCCTCATTCATTGTACATACTTCTGTGTCTGCAGCCGTTTTATTTCCTCTGTTATTTCATCTTGGGTTTGTTTTTTTTAAGGTAGGTGGCAGAGATTCAAATCTGCAGATGTGACAAATAAGGTTCAGTCTTTATCTTTCCTACTCTTTATCTTCCCCTTTTCTTTTTTTTTTTTTTTTAATGCAATCATTTTCTTGAGCTGCACCCCGTGAGCACTTCCTTACCTAATCAAATTCCTTCTGGAGTCTTAACCGCTGTAACTGCATGTGGCTCTGTGTTTGATCTCTTACAAGTGCAAGGCAAGTTGAACTGGATTTAAAATTTATCTGAGCAGTGACCTTGTCTACTATTATGTGTGACTGGTTCCTGCCAAAGCCCATTGTAAATTTCTTCACTGCCTGTCCTGTTAAAGTTTGTATAAAATTGGTAATTTCTTGTTTTTACATTTTAGGCTGCTGGGAAGGGGCTCAATGTTTGTGTTTTCCCCAGAACAATTTCAAAGACTGCTTAAAATAAATCCTGAATGGAAATCCCACAGACTTCTCGATTTAGGGGCTGGAGATGGAGAAGTCACTAAAGTTATGAGTCCTCACTTTGAAGAAATCTATGCCACTGAATTGTCTGAAACTATGATATGGCAGCTTCAGAAGAAGAAATACAGGTATCAACTGAATAATTCCTACATCCTTTATATCAGACATTACAGCAAAGTAATCTATTTGTAATTTAATGAATGTTCAGTATTTTTAGTCAATTCCTTTATTGTTTGATTGTTATGGAAAAGGTTAGCCTGTACAAAAGCAGAAAAACAAACAAATGTGATGATCCCTCTTACCAGTGTTGTTTTTTGTCTCCTTTATTACCTGATGTTTATCAGGCAGTATAAAGGTTCATAGACCTGGACATGTAGCCATGCTGATCATTGATTTAGTTTTCTTTTCCAAAAGACCAGAAGGGATTGTTTTGTCTCTTCTCTAAATGATTGACCTTACGTGTGCTATCAACACATCCACAGGGAATTTTTGTCTTCAGTAGTAGTCTGAAATCAGCTTGTTTTTATTTAACAGACTCTATCTCTTTCTCTTTCCTTTCACAGGGTGCTTGGTGTAAATGAATGGCAAAACACAGGGTTTCAGTATGATGTTATCAGCTGTTTGAATTTGCTGGATCGCTGTGATCAACCACTGACTGTTTTAAAAGATATTAGAAGTGTACTGGAGCCAACCAGAGGCAGAGTCATCCTAGCACTGGTTCTGCCATTTCACCCCTATGTGGAAAATGGTAAGTGCACAGCTTAACAGCTGTTTAGGCAGGTAAAGAAAACATTTGTTTTCTTTAAATCAAATTAAATATTTCATAAATGACACGTTTGTATTTGATTTTTTACAAATAACTAGTAGAGGGCATGTTGAAAAGTATGAAATCATAGGTAAATAGGGCACATGATATAAGCTGTTCTGTTAACTCCACAGAATACATTGTTGGCACCAACAGAAAGCTCAAATATTGAAGTCACAGATCCTGTTTTGTAAGTTACCACATTTCAGCTGTGTTGGAGCAACTTGAGAAAACTGGTTCCTGACTGAGGCCTTTTACCTAGAGGTGACCCCAGCTGTCTCTAGTGATAACTTGAGCAAAACCATCAGAACTATCTAATGCTGAATAGAGCTGTTCAGGTCAGGCTGTTTCTAGTGTTCAGATGAATCCCACCTAAAAATTCATAGGGAGATAACTTTCACTTTTCAACATAAGGTCTCAAAGTAAAATTTAGACCCCCATAAATACGAAGTATCAGCAACTATTAATATTGTATTAATTTACATTGTACTAGTAACAGAAATAAAAATGTACAATTCAGTGCCAAAACTCAGTTATTTACCCTATTTGGATTTTAAAGAAATCTAAGAGAGATTTTCAGATGAATCCATCCTTATGACTAAACTTCTAAAGAGACTAGAAACCTCTTTACATGCCTGTGATTGTGGATTCAGGTTGAAGCACTCAGAAGGTAGTTTGAATTCCAGGAGGCTGATGTTCATCAGCCATTGTTCTGGTTCTCCTTGAGTGTTAAGACTTGTCTGGAAAGGCTTGGGTACCCAGAAAATACAGAATTAATTATGTTCTGGCAATCACAAATGAATCCGTTTTATTCCTATTATGTGCTAATGGTATTTTGATGGGAGATGGGGAAAAAAGAAGCCTAAGAAATAATGCCATCAGATGAAGATTTACTTAAAATAGAGTATTTGAGCTTGTAATTTTGTAACTATTTTTAAAAGTAGTGTGTCTTAAATTAGATTTGATGTTTGACTTAGGCATCTGTAAAGTATTTCAAGCATATTTGGTTAGAACTTATTGTTCCTATAATGCAGAACAGTATGGCTTCCCCTTGTAGAAATCCTTTAGAATTCCAAATACCAACTATGTCTTTCTAGTCTTTCACTGGCACACTAGAACTAAAAAATGGGAAATGCTTTTTTTTTTGTATGCCTTCAAAACTCTGTGCCATTGTTTTAGCCAATCACTATTGCACCCCACATCTACTTTCCTGCATTTTTTTGGGTAGCCCGTAGTAGACCATGTACAACTCCCTGGCTCAACAGAAGGGGGTAAGTTAAGGAACAAACTATTCTAAACCTGCTTATATTCTTCATCATTAATCTCCTACCATATACTGGGAGGACAACAGAGAATTAGATTTATAAATCCCAAGGGACTGGAAACCTGTTCTTTGATTGTTAATGCAGTCATTCCTACTTGTTGAAAGTTGAAATGCTGTTGTAAGATGATTTGTAAACCACTGTCATGATTTTATTCGCTATGGTGACTTGGCAGATGAGTCACTTTGCTGAAGACAATTTTGGTCCCTTAATATGTTTGAAATTTAAAAACATGCTCTGTTTGTCTATTTGCCACTATTATGGATATGGACCCATATAAACTGTTAACAGTGCAGGTTAGAACACACAAAAGTTACAGCTTTCCCACTAAAGATCAATTTAACTGTGGTCTAAAGAAACAGACAACTGCCAGACTGTCTTCATGATACAAAAAACATTTTAGAATTTCAGTATTTTCATTCAGCTGTTCTACATGATGATGCATTTTAAAAATAGATATGTACATATGTTTTATATATAACAAAATTATACTTGGAACATTCAAAGAGGAGAACATTCCAGGGCTCAAGTAACTTCTTGTAGCAGCTCATTAAAACCAACTTGGACCCATGTAGTGAAACTTTTGAATTTTGTAGAGAGAGAACAAATGGAAAAGCATCGGGGCAGGTAAGGTGTTTGATCAGTAGTGATAGATCCACAGATAGAAGTGGAGAAATTATTTTAATCATAATGAGCTATTTGGGTTATTACATGCAGTATAATGGGATGGTAATGGTGGAAGCTGTCTATGTGAATAACATAAAACCTGCTCTAAGAGAACAAAGCAAGGTGGAGGAGGAATTAAAATCCAGATCTGTGCTCACTGTTTGTGGAATGACAGTGACACCTAGAGTCCAGAGGAGCTCAATCACAAATTCTCTGGGGCTTTTCAGTTTTATTTCAATGTGCAGAACAGCCAGGAGTGCAGTTACTGCAGGTGTCTGAATTTGGTAAGAGAGCCTGATGAATCATCAGGTATTCGACTAGTCACTAAGAACAAGTATTACAACAACTTTGGTTTTAAGAGGTGTCTCATAGAGTCATATAAGAATTCTTTGTATTTCCTAATACAGACAGGAAAAGTCTTTATTGGACTGGACATGACTGGACTGGTGTAAGTTTCTCTAAAATAAAAATGTCATGCCATACTTCAGAAGTAGTGAACACTGGGAGCCTGAGAGTGTGAAACTTCCTTGTTGAACATGTTTATATCCTTGTGAGTGATTGACAGGGATGAGAAGGCAAAGGTGTGTATTCTGTCCTCCTGAAATACTTTGAATGGAGCTGGAGACATGGTAGTTTGTTAGATGGACCCTTCCTTTGTCTCAGTTGTCAGTTCTCATGTTGCAGAAGTGAGAAATGCCACTTCATTGTTAAACAAAGCCTTGCTCTTTTTAAATTATGATAGAAGATGCAGATGTTCTTTGGAAGGGAAAATGCCTGATAGCAACAGATACTTTGAAAAAGTGCTGATTTTGCAGATTGCCCAGGTAGTAACTGCTAAAGAGGTACTTCCAAAAAAAAGGATACTGCCTTTTACTGGATAGTATAGTTCTTTTTTGTGCTTGTATTTATGTTGAACAGGCTTGTAAAGGCAAAACATGGTGCTCCAGGTATTCCTGACTTGGGATGGTGGGACTGGGAGATGGGTGTTGTCAGCCTAGCAGGTGAATTTTAGTATTGGAGGAGCAGTGTTTTCACAATGACAGTTACTTTCCTAAATAGGTTTGGAAGATGCTCACATCTGAAATTAGCTTTGCCAGGATAGTGCATGTCTTTATATTGTAATTTTTTTTCTGGCTTGCCTGTCTAATACACAGGCTTTGCTCTGTTTAAACTGTTCTAAGCTCATTTACTGTTGGTCTGTAAATGCTACATCAATTACTATCCCATTAGCATGAGCAAATCCAGAATTTCACACATGAAACGAGTTTATTTTCTGTTGCTGTCAATTCTCAAACATCTTTCATAGTTGCTCAATTTGTGTAAAAGGAATACATAAAAGTTTATGTAAAGAGAAAAAAAAAATTAAATCTAAACAAAAAAAGGAAACTTCTATGAAGCATCAGCAGTTATCTTACAAAGATGAAGTTTTTTCCCCAGGGTTCTTGGAAATGGAAAATGGAATATATAACACAGATGTAAGGTACAGTGCACTCGGTTCTGGTGAAATCTTTAGAAAATACTCCCAAAGAACACTGCCCTGCAAGGTTTTCTCCTCTTTCTTTAAAGCAAAGGAAGTCTGTGAAGAAGTTTAACTTCCTCACCTGCTCCTTTGCTTGCAGAACTGTTGAACAAATCTGAGGTGCTGCACGTGCTCATCTGTTCTGATAAACAGTGTCGTCCTCCAAATCATCCTAAGGAAAGAAGGGTTTCATTACTGAGGTGATTTTTTTTTTTAATAAAGGCAGGATTTCTTTTCTGAGGCAAACTCTATCCCTTCAGTGTTTCAGTAAAATCCTTTCTCCCCTCTTATCCAGCTGGTTTTGTCCATGGGGTATTTGCAGACTTCAGAAAACATTTCTTACCCTGTTGGCTTTTCCTAAACTCCAGGGAGCACAGGGGCAGTAAAACACAGCCCATATTTTTATATCTGATGGTTAAACCAAGGACCAAGTCATGTCAGCAGGGACTTGAAAGCTTTAAAGGGGTAATTACAGAGGAAAATGATTGGAGCTGTATGGAAATAAATGAAGTAAAATGTATATGGGAGACTTTGGTCAATGTGTCATTTGGTTCCTCCTTGCATCTCTGAATGATCTCTGTGCTCAGAATAGGAAAAAATTAACATGGTTTCCCAGGACAAGCAAGATTTTGAAGCGATCTTCTTTGCTTGCAAATACATGTGATTTCTAATTTTGTGTGGTTTGTTGTTGTTTGATTTTGTTGGGTTGTTTTTTTAAAAAATAATTTGCATGGCGCATGTAAAATTATTGTCTTCTAAGACTTAATGGCATAAATTTGGAATGATGAAATAAGTTGTGGCTTTACCCAGTGATGTTGAATACTTAGTTTAGGCTCTGTGTGCTGGAGGAAGGGAAATACCTTTAAATATATTGCAGAGCTTTTATAATAGTTTTATGTTTCTGTCCCCTACTCTGAGTTAATGGAGCAAGAGGAAGTGAAAAAGCAGTGCTTTTCAAACATCACCTCTTAATACCTCCAGGCATTTTACCAAACAGTACAGAACCAGACCTCTTCTTGACAGAATACAAATTTATGGCAGTTTTAATTTTAAATGTACATGCATACATTTAGAAAGGCGTGTACACACATGTATAAATATATATATATACATGTAATTGTATGCATATGGCCATTTAGAATGCTTTATAATGTCTATGACTGTCATTCAGAATACTTTTTTTACATTTCTATCAACCTTAAAGGAAATAGAGTAAACTCCTAAAACCTTTTGGTTTGTCCTCTTCCCCATGAATTTAGGTATTGGGAGGTGGATACTCACAGGCTGTTGGCAGTGTCGAGCATATCTCTGCTTTTGAAGTTCTTGAGCAATTGCTTGAAAAACTTTTCGGCCGCTATTTATTTTCTGCAAAATATTGAAAATATTTTGGTTCAGTGCAACATTTTCAGTTGGAAGAAACATCTTTTTCTGCCTTTTCTAATTTAGGTTTTTTACCTGTGTATGTCTTTGGGAACATTACTAAGTAGCATTTTAAAAAGATGGGGTTTGGCAAGTGGAAGGGTTATAAATTACATTATTATTGCATTGCTTAACATATACACCTTCTTTAATGGATTTTTAAATGCATGGCTTCTTTTTATACAAGGATACCTAGTGGTAGAGGTTGTTAATTAATAGCAAAATCTGTTATTGTCATAAGTTTGAACAAGATTTAGTTAAAACCTAAAGGAAACAGTGTGTTAGAGATGGCTTTTACAGAGATTAACTTTACCATGCATCCATTGTGCAAAAATGAATTACCTGATTTGTTAAAATTAGTTAAATAGAAATTGATAACTAGTTTTGTACAAATCTAAAGTGAAGCCTTAGCAGCTCAGAATGTTTCTTTAATGGAATCATCAATTAATCATAAATTTGATGTCAAATATACTTTAAAAAGACAAGAAGAAGAAGCTGAATCACAGACAAAGCAAATAACATGGTAACATACACAGTTCTCTGTTGTTTGGTCTTTCCCATATTTCTTTAGCAGCTTTGGTTTTAACTGGAGGAAGGAAAAATAAATGAAAAAGCAATTAAAATATAAGATGAGAAGGTAGCAGAGTAGTTAAAATTGTTGCCCTTTTGCAGTGTCAGTTTGTAGGTAAATGTCTCACTAGATCAGCTCATACCATTGGAAAAATCAGAGGTTTTCACATGTGTGAAGCCTTTTACAGCTTCTGGTTGTGGCTAGTGCAAGTGGTTTTGCTTTGAGCACAGTGGGACTTGCTTGAAACACTACTTAATTCTCAAAAGTAAACCAATGGCATCACAGATCCAGTTTTTCCCCTGAAGAAGACTTGTTTAATTTTTCCCACTGTACTCTTCACTCTGTACCTTTATTTCTAAAGAAAAACAAAAATGAAAAAGCCAGTCCTGTCTTTATGGTTAGACAGTAGTCACTATAGGAAAGAGCCATTTTACCATACCAGTAAGGACTGTGAAGTCCTGATTCTCCAAAGTCTTGTTATCATGTAAAGATTCCTGTTATAGCTCTGTTTTTATCTAAACACAAATTTTATTCTAGATTTTTAAAAGAGCATTAATTACATAACTTTAAACCATGTGCATTGTAATGGGTTTGTTTCTGTAAGCATAAAACTTCTCCCAAGTGTCTGATATTTTTTAATTTTACCAAGGCTCTCTATGTACATGTATGAAGAGAATTGGTAGACAAGTGAAGTCAGTCTGCAGTAACTTCACTGCAGCTCATAAATACTTTTATGTGAATTTAAATTATTTTACTTTTACTGGAAATTTGTACTCTTTGGATAATTTTAACTTCAGAATACCTTTTTATTTAGACACTTTACTGAAAAAAAGAAAATGTGGTTGCTGTTGAGAGTCCAGGTGCATGTCACACAGGAGTTAACAGATACGTGTGTGCAGCACATGGACTTCAACCAACCTCCTCTTTAAAACTTAACCATAAGAGTTCTGAAATCCAGAAATGTGGTTTTATTCCCCTTATGGAGATGTTAAAACTGCAACGATTTACAAAATGAACAAAACCAGAAAAATCTCTTTGAGCCTACCTTGTAGACCACAAAGGAAGTGAGCACAGCAGAGCTGTACAGGAACAGTAAGGACGAGACAATGATCATGGAGATGAGTTTTCCGTTGCTGTGCTGCTTCTCTGATCCTTTATTAAAAATTCGTGTTAGAATAAAGGGCAATTCTGATTCACATAATTTTTTAAGACTCTACATTCCAGCTCCCTTTCTCTGAGGAATTAAAAAATCATATACTATCAATATTTTTCTGGTTAGTTTTCAGTCTAAATTCCTTAGTGAGATAATTTTCCTTTTGTTTGCTCATATGTTTGCAAGGGCAATGGAGACCTGTTAATCTTGATCACAAACCTTTCCTTTAAGGGTAGAGAGTTTCTGCTCCTGTAAAGGTGTATCTGAATAAAGCTCATAGACTTCTGTTCAGAAATGGAATTATAGAAAGGAAGGAATATAAAGAAAATAATAATCCAGCTGAGTATTTCTGGTGGTTTTTTTTCTTTTTCTGTTTTAGGCATGTAAAACTGAAATGTAGTTACTGAAGTTCCATCACTTTCTTAACTAGAAGGCAAGGGATACAAAGGTTTGGAACATTTTTCTCAGGCTGGCAGAGTAAATCCCCATGTCTGAGGCCCTGCACTCTCTTGCATGTACTTCTACTAAATGTTGGTTTCTCTACTTCCCTTTTTTTTGTTGATACTTCTTTCTGACAGCCACAAAAGTCTCTATGTAAGAGGATGTAGAGTGTGGTTAGACAGCACAAATGCAAAACTTCTTTCTTTTGTGGAATTCTAGAGTCATCTTTATCATATGACAGGATAGCCTAATTAGAAAATGAGGTTGATATGCTTATTTGTGGAATCCCTCTGGTTTTACTAACCACATTTTAATATAGCCATACTACTCCTAATGGGTTTGTTGATATTTCCATCTTAAATGTCATTCTTGAAAGTATAAATAGATTATTTAGAAAAGATAATTTATTTCTTCTGAGATACTTCATTAAGAAGGAATGAAGCACTGACCTGTTACCGTTAGTACTGTTCCATCTCCTGTTTGTTTAGAAAGGGGTGAAACTGAGTCTGAGAATGCTATTCCACAGATATAAACAGCGCTGTCATTTACAGTCAGAGCTTTTATCTCAAGTAAGATGTTATCTCCTGATGAATGTACTTTGTACTTCTGATTGTCTTTGCATCCAGGAGTACACAAATCCTGATGTGTATTAGTTAAATAGCGAAACCACAGAACTTGAGGTTGGGACGAGGAGCATCCAGAGGCAGAGAAGGTGCATGGTAGGGACACAGTGGTCACGGAGGAGTCAGTTTGCTGAGACCCGGGCTGTGTTACAGTGACTCGGCACTGATCTGCAACACCTGTTGGGAAGGAACAGTTGGTGATGTGAGGGACAGCTAAAAAGCAAGGTACAGTCTGAAAAGA
Source organism: Acridotheres tristis (assembly GCA_037013685.1). Lineage (NCBI taxonomy): Eukaryota > Metazoa > Chordata > Aves > Passeriformes > Sturnidae > Acridotheres > Acridotheres tristis. The sequence continues at coordinate 7,715,808 of CM072901.1, forward strand.
AAAAACAGCTACTGGTTCATTCAAGGAAGGGTGGGAGGAAAGGAAGAAACCAATTGTGTTTCAAACCTGAAATTATTAAGGTTGATTTCAGCTGACTTTGTTTTTAGATAGTTCCTACAGCTTGCACATGTGCTTATTTAACACTTTTATCTACAGGGTAATGTGCTTGGCTTTCTATATTTTGACCAAACAGAGAAGATTGATAGATCTGAAGCAATGTGAATGTTTCCTTTGGCACTGGAGAAGACCAGAAGAATACTTTGTGCAGATCTCAACCTAATATTTAATCTTGCATGTTTTTGGGGTACTGGCCATTGGGGGTGGATGTTGTGTGACATAAGTGCAGTTGCTCAGTGGAGCAGTTCTGCAGGACTTTCTCTTTCTTCCACTGTTCCTGGTCTGAGTCAAGCCAGACAAGCTGAAGGTAGGAAGTGGAAATGTCATAAATCAAGACATTTATAATTTAGCATCTTCATAACATTGATTAGAATTCACAATAGTTCCTAGGCTTCTTCCACTTCATCATATATATTGACTCTGAGTTTCTAAGAATAATAGTGCTTGTTAGTTCTGACATTTTAAAATGTGTGCAGAGAAAACAAGAAGGTTAATCAGAGAAGAGCAGTCTAATTAAGGAACTAAAATGTGTGGTTTAATATGACTAGTCTGAAAGGTATTTTTAAGTCCTTATTGAAATCCATGTGAATTCTGGTTTAGTATATTCAATTTTATTCAAATAAATAGTGTAGTTATTTAAACTATGGTATTGAGGTTATTGCAGTGAGAATAAAGGTAGTAGCTAAATAACATCCTTTTCTGCTTGCCAGAAAATAACAATCTGGAAGATGAATAACCTGAAATATCTTGGTGTACTGCTGATACACAATTTGTAAACCGTGATCCTGTCCATGGTGAACAATTAGTATGGTCCCTTGATAATTTTTCTTACTAAATCCAATCAGATTCAGTGTCTGTGACTTTTACAGGAATAAAGTAAAACTGATTCTGTGTCAGGTCCGTATCAGAGCCATTCCACAGCAGCTACAGCAATCTGAAGATTGTTAAGCTGTGGGTGTATTTGCACCTTGTGTGGTGAAAAGCAGTAGCTTGTGCTTCTGCAGCTGATCCCCTTCTCTTTTCCCCCTTATCCACAGGCTCTGGTGTCCTTGCAGAGCAGAACTCCATGGCCTCAGGTCATAGAGGTGCTGCCTGTTGAACTTCCCAAACCCTCCTCCCAAGCAAACACAGTTGCTTTGAAACCAGGCTGCTGCTGGAGTGTTCCAAGCAGGGAAGTGCAGCAGGATTTGACCCAGAAATCACAGGTTACAGCAGCGTTTCAGACTTTTGGAAGAAAAAAGCATTTGCTAGCAGTTGTGTACTTGAGAAGTTACATGACGATAGCAGAAATTAACTTGATTTTCAGCAAAACTTCTCGCTACTTTTATTTTCTAGCTGTATTGCAAATCATAACCACAAAATTCTCAGTCTTGTTTAACTGCTGTAAAATGAGAAAATGTAAGAAATTTTTTTAAAAGTCTTACCAGCACCATACAGGATCCAGTCAAACGCCAGTATTAGCAAATTTTTTAATTTGTTGAAAGATGCCATTTCTTGTATCTCTGTGGAAATGAATCTTCTTGAAGGAAGAGGAACTTAGGAAATGTTTAGGCTTGCAGAGCTGTCTTAATCACAAGATGTAGAACTTCCTGTTTAGAAGGGTGTTTACCACTGCATTTAGCAAACTGGTTAAAGGTACAGACCAAGCCAGAAAACTTTTGTTTCTTGTGGATGCCGTGAGTTGGAAAATGAGTCAAGAACTTTAAATTTAGAACTCCTGAGAGCTGTACCTCTAATCCTTCAGATTATTTCATTGGGTATAACAAATAACAAGACATTTTCCAGCATGCTGCTTAATCAGCTTCTTTATATGACCCTAAGCAGCCTTTAGCAGATCAGCTGGTAGGTGGCCACTGAAGGCACAAAGTAGCCATCCATTGTAATGTGGTGATCTGCTGGTGAAAGCTTCACAGCAAAGCATAATTTTCAACTTGCTTGTAATTAACTCTGTGCCTGTCTGCTGGACACCAGCCTTACTAATGGCAGTTACCTTTACTCCTGGCACTTCTAGTTAAAAATGTAACAAAAGATAACCTCAAAGAAGCTGCTTTTGAACAGCAGGGATAAACTGGACCTAATCTTGCAACAGGTCTACAAGTGACGTGACAACCTCCTGTGTGGAGTGGAATGGAACATAGCGTAATTATGCTTTCTGTAAGAAAATGCAGCACACAATAAAGTTTTCTTTATAACTGAAACAAAGCTGTTCTATTTTCTCAGTAGGTGGCAAGTGGGAAAAGCCCTCAGAAGTTTTGGAAATCAAAGGGCACACTTGGGAAGAACAGGTGAACAGCCTGCCAGAAGTTTTCAGTAAAGCTGGTTTTGCCATCGAGGCTTTCACCAGACTGCCCTACCTCTGTGAAGGTGACATGTACAATGACTACTACGTGCTGGATGATGCTGTCTTCGTCCTCAGGCCAGTGTAAGCCTGTGTGAAGTAAAGCTCCACAATCTAACCCAAGAAGCAGCCTCTGAAAGAGGATTTTGATTTATGGTTACTTAAAGGGAGGGAATTTTGGGATTGCCATGCTAAGTAAATATCATGTAAGAAATTTAAAGGCCAAAATACTAATGTATTTCTTTGTAGTGTAATTAGGGGGGGGAAAGGTTGTTTTTTAAATGGACTCCTCAGCTGAGAATTTCTTTTTTACCAGCTCTTAAACCAACATTGCATTCTGCAATCCAGCAGCAATGGAGGATATTTTTTTATACTTACCTGCAACAGGGATCATATCCAAACAAAAGCAATAGTCTTTATAATGGTGAAATTGATACAGTGTGAACTGTTGTGAAAGAAATCCACTAAAATCTGGCAATAAAGTTATCCATTCAGTTCAAGCCTTGTTGAATAAAACTGTTGAAATGGATAATCTTCCATGCTAAGTTACTTTCTCTCTTACTGTCATTCTTCACGTTTTTAATCATGCTAATAAACTTTTTTGAGATGACTTTTGCATTAACTTTTGTGTTCATTTTTGTAACTATAGCCATGCTTGTCTGCAGCAGCTGCTCTTTGTGTTGGGAATCAAGCTTTCAGTAGCAGTACAACCTTGCATTTATTTAAATAACATTTAATTATTGTTTTATGGGATAACAGTGCACAAAAGATGTTACACTTTTGGTTGGGTTTCCTTCATGTTCTTCCCTGTCAAAGCCTCATAAATCCTCGTTGCTTTTGCATTTGCTATTTTCCAGCTAAAGGGGTTACAGTAGAACGTGTTAAAACTGCATTTTAAATTAATGGCATAGAAAACAAACCGTCTAAGCAAGTTGTTGCCAAATGTTTTCAGCTTTAAAAAGTTGCAGGTGCTTTCTTGCAGATTTCTTGTGTCAAACAGGCTGTGAGGGTCAGGCTGCAGGGGCTTGAGAGTTTAGCTAGCTTGAGACATTTTTCTCACTAAATAAATGCTGTTTATTTTAACATGTCTTGTTTTTAAAACTGTTTAAGTGGATAATTTCTGGCAGTTGGGATATAACTTCCCTTTAAAACAACTAGAGACATCCTAAGTAGTACAAACCTGGCAGGTGTATGTCATGCAATGCTTGGGTTGTAAGTGTGAGAGAGCAGAGAAACCTCAGGTAAGTAAAGCAAGAACTGACTTCTGTTGCTTTTAGAGTCTAAAATTGTCTCTTGTAGGGGTTTTTGTGGTTTTTATAATTATTGGTGATTTTATGCCAGGTAGGATGCTTAACATGTCATTTTAGGTTTACCTCAAACTCACTTTGCCTGATGGTTAATGACTGCTCCTGCCAATTTATTAGCTTTTCGTTGTCAGTCATCTTTGTGGAATAGTACTATGTATATGGGGCCAGAGATTCGACTGCTGAAATTTCAAATTGCTTTTCAGCAGTAATTTAGTCTCAGTGTTACTCTCATTTCAGGATATGCTGTTGCATTTCAATGCATAGTGTAATCAGATTTGTCTGTTGGGAAAATGATCTCTGTCTGCTCTGGAGTGAATCCATTAATTTATCTTCTGCTACCTTCATTTTGTACTCATCTAATAGTGGGAAAATGTTTTTTAATGTGTCATGAATTTCGGTTAAGGTAGCAAATATATAGTAAGACAAATTTCTTCAAAGGTACTTAAGTGTTCTAATCCCACATGTTAAAAATTACACAAGAGACTGCATTTCACGTCTCTCATCTTTTAGTCCCATCACTGAGGATTTCAGTTTGTAATGGCTTTGAGAGGTTTGGGAGCAGAAGGTGCAATGTAAATAATAGGGTTTTTTTCTCTTTCTTTTGATTTTCTACTTTGTTCACTCTATTTTACCAAGTATTCTTACACTTGAGAGGAGGAATTAAAACATGACCAGTAATGAAGAAAATCTTTCTACAAAGCCTAAATTCAGCAACCACATGCTCTGTCCTGTTGAATAAACAGAATAACCCCTAGGACTGTGCCTACAGCTGCATTTCTAAAGCCAGAGTTCCTCGGGAGGGAAGGGACTTCTTTCCTCCCTGCAGCCCCTGAGAGTGTTTGTGTGCAGTGATGCTCACAGCCCTCAAAGAAACTCGAGTCCAGCAGTTCATTAAATGGCCCCAAATACTCTAAGATTCCATCTAAGGGAACAAGTGTTGCAATTCCAGTGTCCAAATCCATTACTCCTGGGTTTGGGAGCCCTGCCTTGTCCTGCCGTGGGTGACTGTCCATCCAAGCTGCACTTCAGTGTTTTCATGTGCAGCGTTTTGCCCTGGAGAGTGACTAAACTGTTCTGTTCTGTTCTGTCAGGGTGGACTGGGTGTGTTGCACTGCAGGAAAACGATGCTAGCCAGAAACTTTCAAAGCAAAGTTGGAACAGCTTCATCCCTTCAAAAACACAGCCTCCTTTTGCCATGAGGTGATCTCAGGTACAATCAGTTCATACTCTGCTTGGGCTGGGGAGATGGCGGAGCAGGGCAGTGCCAGCCCTGGGCTTTCCCTGCACAGCTTGTTGGGTTCTCCTCGTGTCGGGGCAGGAGTGTGTCCCCTCGTGGTGCCTCGGGAGGGCCGGGCCCGGCGGGGGAGCCTTTCCCGGCCGCCCTGAGGGCCGGTCCCGGCGGGGGAAGCCTTTCCCGGCCGCCCTGAGGGCCGGGCCCGACGAGGGAGCCTTTCCCGGCCGCCCTGAGGGCCGGGCTGTTGTTGCTGGGGCTGCAGGGCGGCGCTGGGTCTGACCCCGCCGGGCCTGGCTCGGCTCGCAGGGTCCCGGCTCCTGCACTGCGGGGCGGAGGCGCACACGGCTGAGGCAGGTAAAGCGCTCTGGGCTCCTGGCTCTCCTTCCCTTCTCCTGCCCGCTCCCCCTTTCCAGCCCGCAGCCCCTGCGGCTTCCCACACTGCATGCGGTGCTTTTTCTCCGAGCCCGGGTGCGAGGGGAAGGTGGGCACCGGCAATTCAAGGGATTATCAGCGGGACTTGTGGTTGTGAGGTCAGTTTTCTGGTTATCGAGCTTCAGATAAGGCAGCGACTGCATGGAGTGAGTGATAAAATGTCTAGGATTTCTGTACGTGGGAGGGTGGCTGTTCTGGGAGCCAGAGGAGAAGGCAATCTGTGAGCTTGTCATAAGCAAGGGTGACTTGTCAGAGATCTCATCACAGCGAATGCAAGGAATGATCTCCGGGGAAATGCTGGATGGGATCTGCAGGAGATCCCCACGGCAGGATTTGAGACTGTCTGGAAGTTGCTGTGAGCTGCAAACCGAGCTGTTTCACTCAAACGAACTTCTTCATCCACAGATTGTCTTGCTAAGCAAGGCTGTTTCACAGCAGACCTTTCTGTGCACCTGCTGATTGTCTGCTTGAGTTAGTCCGGATGCAAAAAGCATTTTCCTTAGCATTTAATATCTTATATATTAAGTTAGCATGCTTTAATTAAAATACATTCCCTGATCAAAGTGAATGGATTGGAATAAACAAATCAGGACTGAAATTGGAAGCATGATTTAACCTATGCAGAGCAATCGAACCTTACTGCAAAATTATTCGGGCACAGGCAGAAACAAACACAAGTAAGTTCATTGTCTAGGAAACCAGATACATCTGAATGAGAGACATTTACTGTGGTGCTCCCAAAAGAGTAGCTGAAAGGGGTTTCAGTGTGTGCAGAATAGGACAGAGGTGATAGCTTCTTAAAGTCTAATGTTTAGATTTTTCATCATTTGTCAGTTTGAGTCACTCCTGTTACAAGAGTGGAGTTAAATATTTTCAATAGACTGAGGTATTGCTGGAGGCTTGTTGAAAGATATTTTCATAAAAGAGTACCTTGGTACATGAGATTAAACAGTCCAAAAAAGGTGTCATTTATCAAATATTCAGATCTGTAACATAAGCCGTGGCAGAGAACTTCGAGCGGGGAAAAGAGAGAGTGAGCACAGAATTCAGCAACAAAAAGAAAGGCAGAAATTCAGTGTCTTGTAAATGAACCTTTGAAATGAGAGAAAGGGAGACAAAACCTAAGAAAGTTTCTTTATGATCGGAGCTAAGTTGGCTAATGGGACCCTCCGTGTCATTTTTTAAATCAGGGACTAATCCTGATATAAGAAGCTGCCATCAGTGGATCAAGGCATCATCTAATGTCTCAGATTAATTCGTTGTTTTACCTGTGGGGGTGGTGATTCTCAGGCTGAGCAGAGGGCCAGGTTGAGGGTGCAGAGGCAGAAAATTCTCTTTGCAGTGTGGACTGAAGCAGCTGACAGCCCTCAGAGCTGTGGAGAGGACGTGGCTACAGAAACTCCTGTGTGAGTGAAACCTGCCCAATCTTTGCTTCCTTTCCACCCCATTGCATCGCTGCTACGTGTATACTTGTCCTTCAAGAACTAGACCAAAAGTAACACATTCTTTTTGTTTTGGACAGCTGTGAGACTCAATTTTTTCTGGTGGCAATCAGTGACAACCCAGTGAAAAGCTCTGGGTATCCCATTACTGCCCTTCCAGACAGTTTAGCTTTCAAGTGATCTTTATGCTGCATAGCACAGGGCAGCAGGGATAGGAAGAACTACCAAAACTACTTCTGCACAAACTGTGTCCAAGGTGGTGGTGGAACATTGATGGGACATTCCTTGTGAGTACAAAGACCAGGGCTTTGATCCTTTCAGGTAAAGTGACATGGTCTGTTTCCCAAATGTGTGACTTTCCCTCTGCTTTAGAAGAGCATAAGGACATTTTGTCCCTTTTTGCCAAATGTGGCAGCAGGGCAGGGGAGTGCTCCTTCCCCCTCCCTGCCTGGAGCACCCTGCAGGGACATGGGACCAGGGCCAGGCTGTCCCACGCCTGAGTGCAGAGATCTGCAAATGAGGGTCCCAGACCAAGCCTGCAGTGATACTGCAGGCAGCTTAACCAGCTAGGAGAAGCTTAGAGTTTGTTTGAAGCTTCTTTATAATTTCCTTTTTCATTCAATTTCTCGTCTTTTTTATCTACTTAAAAGGATTTGTTTGCTTGTTTTTAACAAAAGTGCATTGAAGTCAGATTTGGATGCAGTGTAACTTGGTAAATAAGTGGCGCTACAAGGAAGAAAATTAAATGAGCCATTTACTATAGGGAGATAAATCTAGCTGCACACGCACTCTTGGTGGACTTGTGTTTGCATAAAGTGTATCTCTATCCTAGAAAAAGATCTAAATTAAAAACTAGGGAGCAAGCAGCTTTGGATTGTTCTGATCTCTATCTGTACTCCATAGCATAGGCTGTCTCTGATTTATAGCTATGAAAGTTTGGGGTGAATATTGCCTTTTGACTGTTCTTCCTGTTTTCCTTTTCAATCCAAGTATCTTTTTATTCTAAAAAACACCAGAAGAAATGTCCAGGCTTTTGAAGATGTGTTTCTTGTTGATATCAATGAATCATGCTGAGATTACTCACAGTCAGAACTCTGAAGGTAAGACCAGAACTCCTGTCTGAGGAGTGTATTTTGTGGCATGGAAAAAGCTGTGTGTAATAAATTAGGTGCTGTCTAGTAACTGGGACCATGGTCTCTGCTCTCTTGGCTTCATGGAGCTGTGCCAGCAAAGAATTTCACCAAGACTGATTATTATTGAATAGTCTGTTTTCCCCCCACTGTTTTTCTGTAAATAAATTTAATCAAAACTGCATTAAATGTTTGAAAATAAATTATATATATAATCACTGCGTATGATAAATGTATTTTTGTGTAACACAATTGAATGATAAAACATTAAATTAACTTTTAATAATGGGATAATCTTTTACAGATTTGCCTCCGTTGTTACACAAAGCTGTGGTTAGTATTTTTATTTGATCTCTCTACTAACATTTTATATTATAATCTAAAAATAACAATTTATTACATATATTTGTAATTTTTCCTTAGGAGGAAGTAATAGCTGGGAAATATCTGAATGGTAATGTACACGGTTGTTCCCACTTACACTTTTAAAATGAATTCAAGCTCAGTATCTCACCGTAACTTTTTATGTTCATTTTTCATGTGCAGCCCTCCTAGATATACTTTATTTTCAAAGGTAATGTATTGCTCTCCCCATCTTGATTTTTTCAATATTATCTTGCACTTCAGATATGATCTGTTTCATATCCACAGAAACTGGAACATTATGGATAGAAGGAAATTGGCACATATGATTACTTGGATTTGGGTCTCCTGGGAGGATTATTTCCTATTAACAGGGAAAAACCTGTTTGTCATGAAAAAGAAAAAAAACTTATAAAATGAGGCGAAAAATAAATTCTTGCTACAGTTTTCAGAAGTTTTGATAATTAAATTAACTTTGCCCACATGTGTCCAAATGTCTGCTTAAGGAAATTAGGTGCAGTTCCAGCTTTCTGTCCACCTCCTTCTTTCAGTCTTGCTCCATCCCCCATCCTCCAGCTCCTGGTGGCTTTTCAATTATTTGCTAATTTTGTCCAAATCTGAAAGAGCAGTATAAGCCTCAAAGGCTATTCCACACCTACATATTTTGAGAAAATCAGTGGCTGTGTAAGAGGACACTGTGAAATTAATGACTGTTGAAGGTTCTGCAAGATCAGAACAGGCATAACGGGGTGCCAGAAAGCACATGCCTTGGAGATGGTACTAATGGCAACACCTTGGAAAATTGAGTTTATTGTGGGTGGTTGTGGAATTAGATGGAAAAAACTAATTAATTCCATTCCCCAATGAGCCATGTATTTTTGTTGCATTAAATAGATCAACTGCTACTCTGGCTAGGCAAAAAACAGAGTAATTTTGTCATTATGGTGTTAGCATCACTCTTCGTTTCCCTTTTTCCTTTTTATTCTTATAATCTGCTATTTAATTTGTTATATTATTTTACTGGCATTTTTGGTCCTGTCTTCTGTTACAGCTCTAATGTCTGGACAGCAGATCTGCTTACAAAAGTCATGGCATATTTTCATGCCCAGGAAGTTATGTTTACTCTTAGCAGCCTCGAGGTTTGTGACATTTAAGATGCATGAAAATTTTTATTTGATAAGGAATTTTAAAAACTCGACCTATATCTGTAGCCAAAACTAGGTGGTCAATGATAGAGGTAATTAACACATCTACAGTGTAGCAGCTAAATAGGGATTAAGAACAGGTTGTCTTTTCCCCTGAAGATTGTGGGAGTATGCAAGGTAGAAATACTAATAACAATCTTTTTTGCTTTTCCTCTGATGGAAAGCAGGAATTAGGATTTTTCGTGCTCATTGTTTCTGAGTTGAGTGTATATGAATGCTGTTTCCCCAGAAAATGATGGGTTTCTCTCAAATTTTGACTGGCTGTGGTTCACACTGCTCCTTATGGAATGAGAGGCTCCAGAGCATCCTACAAAATGCCTCCACCTTTCGAAGCCCTTCTCAGTGCTGTTTTGGTAAATTATCGATGTGGAAGTGATGCAGGAAGGAGTTGTTGTTCCTCCTCCTGCTGCTGTACCCAGCTAATGAAGCTGAGCCCCTCCCTCGTCTCTCCACTCACTGAAACAGGGAAGTGTCAGCTGTGCCATCCCTGAGCCTCAGGCATTCCCAGAAGCTCCGCAGTGCCTGAACCCTGTCTCAAGCTCCATGTCGCTGTCACAGCTCATCCTCACCTACATTTTCCTGCCACTGCCCCTTCCCTTTGTCAGGTTCATTGGTAGCCTGAGGCTCTCAGCAGGCTGAAGCCCAAGGCATAAAGGAACTGTGTTAATGTTTGGTGGTGGCAATGCAAATTAAGCAAAGGCAGCAAAGAACAATTGCAATTCAAATTCCAAACCAATTCTGAAATAATTCTGTCAGGAAATAGAAGGGATTTTACTCCAGTCTGCTGCTAATGAGCTTTACATTTATTTGTGTTCCAATATTATGATTCCCCTTCAATTTTTCAAAACAGGCATGAGATTGTTAACTGGTAATGCAGCTTGATGCGAGAGAGGATATTGTTGGCTTATGACCTGGTAGAGACTTTTCCTCCCATCTAATTGCACATTTCCTTCCTTTTTTTAAGTAATATGCACATGGTATCTGGGTATTTTTTTCCCAGGCTTTTTTTTTACCTCTTTAAAAAGTTTCATTTTCACAGCTCTGCTGTGTGAAGCAGAAAAGCTTTATTACTCTTGTTTTATGAAGTGAGAAACTGAGGCATCTTTGTTAAAAAGCTCCCTCGAGAGGACTTGTTCATGAAGCCATGAGTAGGATTTGAAAATTACTGTCTTTCAGAATGCATTTAGATTATTTTTGCTTCCAGTTTGTATGGGGAATAGTTATTTCCATCATTGGCAGCACAGACAATGCAGAGCTAAGCACTTAATTCTCCTTGAGCATGGATTTTCAGGGACTAAAAGTACAATAGTATGAGTTTTATGTATATTATACATATTTTTCTGTACTTCAGATGTCCATAAAAAGTTACCTGAAGAACCTTTTATACCAGCCCAGGCAGCTACTATCTGAGTTGCAGCAGCTTGATCATCATCAGTTCCAAACTGCAATGAAGTACCTCTTCAACAGCAAAAAGGAGCATCTTGTGAGTTTCACTTGTGAAAAGGAAAAGCTGCTATCAGTGGTTTAGATAAATGGAAAGGGACAGACTGTGGGGCTCACAGTGCAGGCCCTGCAGTTACTTACCTGGCTTGGACTGGATTCCAGGACTTCCTCTCCTCTTAGGTTAGACTTAGTTCATGTAACTCTTATTATCTAGGGGTTGCTGCAAGTCCAAGGCAGTCATTTGGATTTTCACTGTAATCTGTAGAGAGAAACTCATCTCCAAGAAGAGTTCACCCTCCTACAGTAACACCTAAGGTAGGCAGGGCCAGCTACTCTCAGGGAGTGTCTTGTTTTTGGTGGCTAGAAGGAGAGCCAAAATGGCTAAAGAAGGTGAAATTACTAATTTTGTTAATCAACCATTTGAAATATCTTGCTGGATTTCATTTTGGTTTTGTAAAAAAAAATTCAAGCTGGTCTCTACCCAATGCCAGAAAGGAACTATCTGAAGTAAAGCAAACAACCAGTAGTTTGCAGCTGTTTTTCATGAGAACAGCATCATATTCTTCGTAGAGTGCTCTTTGTCAGGCCTCAAAATGAACGATGTATTGAATTAATCAGAGATGTTAATTTAATACCTTGTTGCTTGCAGGAAGTGGGAAATATTATTCTTGATTGGGGCAAGACTAGAGAGATAATTTTTCAAAGCCCAGGAGTAAACAGGACCTTGTTCCTTGTAACACTGGATAAATGCTTCTTGGTTCTGAGCGCCCTGGACTGTGTGGATATCCTGAGTCAGGTTCTGCGTGTGTCAGCAGTCAACTATCTGCAACCTGATGTCATTGGGAGTCTCCCAAACCTTCTGCTGGAGGATGCTTTCAGAAACTTGTAAGCCATTTGTTTTTCAGACACAATTAATATTATGTTGGATTTACTGACTATTTTAAAAGACGTCTCAGTCTGTTTTCCAGATGCAGCTTTCTGCTTATGTGTGAAGAATTCTGTTTCTAAAATCATTTGTCCATGTGTCATTAAAAAAAATGAATAGTTAACTCATTAGTGAGCTAACGTGCCCCTGTATCATTAGATCATCATTATTCAAGGACCTCTATGACAGAACCTCAGCAAGCACTCAGAGAGCTCTCTATGGCTGGATGAAGCAGATTCTACAGAAATCTTACAACATGAGTGGTATGTTACAAAGTGTTTTCTTCTTGCTTATCATAAGAGAAAAGCACTCAGCAAAAGGCCTGCCTATTGTATTGAATTGTTGCCCCAGTTAACACAGGTCTGTGTAAGAGTAGCTGTCTGGAATATCTTTACTGCAGAACACAGTAATTACAATGTTTTTGTTACTCACAACAAATAGTTCTTCAAAGATGCTTGAACTTATAGAGTAGAATCATGCTGTTCTTAGGGCTGGAAAAGACCTCCAGGATCATCAAATCCAACCAATGGACTCTTCCTCTGTTCTGCACAGAGCTAAACACAGTCTTTTTCTGGTACTCCAGTCTTTTTTCTCTGTACTGTTTCTAAGTCTGAAATAGGATACAGTGGCCAGGTGCTCTGCTAAGGCATGTTGTTCTCTTCTGAACTCCTGTTCAGAGGAGAAAAACAGCTCTGGCTCAGGATACATTATCCACTGCACTGTTGAAATACACAAAAGAAATGCAGGATGTTGTGGAAGCACATGGCACCAACTCGATCAGCAAAGGGACAAGATAAAACCAAATTAATTAAACCTGATTGGATGCATTTTGCCACATCTATTTGCCTGTTTAATGTTCCTGAAACAGTGTTCCATAGCTGGGACAGGCAGGATGGGCTCCACAAGGTGGCTGTGCAAGGCTCTGAACCATCAGAGCCGGTGCTTGGGTTTCACTGAACATCCCAGCACAGCTGTCCTGGGAGCATTTTAGACTTACAGATGTGTCTGTTCTCCCTCTTTCTCTAGAAACCAAAGGTTAAATGCCCACTTGCTTCAGTGGAGCTAAATTTGCCTCCTGGGTCTCCTGCCATTTCAAAATATTAGAGTAAACCAGTAAGTCGTGGAGAGGAGGTTCCTGCTGCTGCTGTGAGGTGATGTTAGTGCCAGTGCACTGCTGGGGAAGCAAAGATGCAGAATTTGCCTGGTGCTACTCAGCAGTCCTGGGAAAATCCCTCAACATCATGTTGGGTTGTGTCTGAAGCAGTGCTGAATCCTCGATTCATGGAAGATCACCCAGCTTGAGAGGGACTGGGAGTTGCTGTGCTTCCTTCTCCTCCCTGGCTGCTGCTTCACATGCTAAAAGCAGCACAGATGTGGTGAATCCACCCCCAGAGCATCAGGTGTGGGCTGACTCCCAGCTGATTGTGGCCATCAGCCCTGGGCAGGCGCACTCAGACTGGAAATCTAAAGCTCCCTCATGTTTATCTGCTCTCCCCAGACCACAGCAGAGGACAGTCCCTGCAGGAGGGTGATTGATTCACTTTATATATGGGTAGCACTGGGACCACCTGGGATAGGGATCAGTTTTTGGGGATCACAGCTGCCATGGCTTGTACCTGCAAGTCTGTTCTGCTAAAGGTCACAGGCGATATCCTTAAATGGTGCTGGTTTGTCTTTAGCTCTCTTGTCATATCTTCCAACTCTCCTAATATTCTGGGTAATGGGAGGTAATATCACTTAAAAAACACAGGCTTGACAGGTCTGCTGGGATCATCATCTTGTCTCAGTTAAGGAGCTTAGATCTGTGTTTTCAAAAAAATCATTTAATGGAGTCCTTCAGCTTCTGATGGATGCACTCTGTGTTTTTCTGACACTGGAAACTCTTCAAAGTGCACTGATGATTTTATTTTAACAGAGTTGTGAGAATCAGCACTGCTGAGGAATATGTTCAGAGGTGTCACACACTGAGCCTTCCAAATGACAGCACCCTGGAGAAAAGAGTCTTTGTGGCTCAGGGTACACATGGAGTCCATAAATATGATTTTTCTTAGGGATATTTGGATCTTGATTTAATTTTCAATCCTTGGGAGGATGTTACTTAATGAATGCCATTTTTTAACTGTTATGCAGTGTTTTGTGTTTTTGTCAGCCTATTTCCATGTAGGTATTTGAACAGTTTTTCATTTCTCCATTATTGCTGTTGCATATTGCTGAAATAAGTGGCATCATCAATAATAATATATAAGATATATAAGGTATTATGCCTTCCTGATGTTCTTAAATAATACAATTGATTAGGAAAAGTGAATTTTAAAAACACTGCTCTGTATTTAATACTTTTGGGTAAATTTTTCCAGTCCCACACTTTATCCATTCTCTATTTCGGCAACATAAAACATTAATTGTTTTTATATGAGAAAATTTGAGACACTTGAAATACTATTTCATTTTCATTAAAAAATTTATGGACTCATAAAAGTGTGGTGCTAAAATGTAGCAAATTGAGGGAATCTGACTCCCTCTGCTAAGGATTTTTCTGATTTGCAGATATTTTATTATTTACCAATAATAATATACTGGTTAACATATATTTGAAAAGTAATTACTTTCCTAACATTGTAGTGAATATTTATTTGTACTAAACAGAGTTCAATGAATCAACTTCCTGGGTCAGTGCAGAGAGCTTATGGATTTTGGGAAGATACATGGTCCATCTCCCATTAGAAGAAATTCTGAAAATTAGTCTCAATGAAGTAAGTAACAAAGTGTGGTTGGATATATTATTGCCATGTGATGTCAGCTACAAACAATATGAACACAAATGCAAACCTAAGCATCAAAAATAACTTTATCTATTTTTAATTAATTGAATATAAAGAGAAAATACAGAGGGAAAATATAAATGTATTCTTTACAAAATTCTGTAATTTTAATTTTAGAGTGCCTGGAGTTAATATGTAATTATTTATCTGTATCTGTATCTGTATCGAGCTTCTGTGACTTCTACTGAAAGGAACCAATGATAGAAGACCCTCAAATTTTACGACATTTTGGCAGAAAACCACTCAAATCACTTGCTCATCTTTGCATTCAGAAATACTGGTTTGTCCAAATCTTCTTCCTTTCTCTATAACATGAACAGGCTCAATTAATTTGGAATGTCAGACTTTATAGGATTCATTGTCTCACAGTGCTGATGTGTGGTTTTGTTTGTGCTGGTCAGATCAGACTGTTCATTAGCTATGACAATGCAACAAAGCAGCTGGACACGGTGTATGATATCACACCAGAGCTTGCACAGGCCCTCCTGGAAAGGATAAACTCATCAGGATTTGATATGAGGAACACTTCAACTATCTACAGGCAAGGCTGCTTTGCTTTTTCTTTTATGGCTGTGTATGGATGGAACAACTAACTAAGGAGAAAATAGAAATTGATAGTGTGGCACAGCTTTTTCATTCCAGCAGAAAAATCTAGGCTAAAATCCAGCCCTGTTTAGCAACAGTGAAGAATTTTTACTTTATGAATTTTTGGAGGTGTGCCTAATTAGCTAATGCTTTGTCTCCTGCTCCACAGTGAGGAGATGCCTGTAGCATTCGTAGGAAGTCTGCAGCAGTATCTGGGGAACCCAGGCAGAGCTCCACCACATTGCAGAGCAATAAAATAAACTGGGACAGCAGAACATGAGTTGTCTTGGCTGCTTGAATCACAGAACATGGAGGTGTTTGATGGAAATCATGTTACAGTTGGGATTGAAGGAGGAAATCTCAACTCCTGCCAGCCAGGACTGCAAGTGGGTTTTAATTGACATGGGTGTCACCAGAGAAGCCACAAAGTGAAGCGATGTAAAGCTTGCCCTGCTGTCCTCTTTGTCCTGCAGCCTCATAGAGATGAGCCATGCTTAAATATGTTTGAATGTTAGGTGTGTGAGCAGGAAACTAAATTTTCAGCTCTGTCAAATCTGCACTGAACTAACTTTAACAATAATAAAAAACCAAAATAAACTGCTGTTACTTATAAATACACAGCAAACATGAGAAAACTCTGCACTCCACATTTGCATTTACACTATCATATCCATGGATGGATTTAGTCCCTAGACAATGCCGTCTGATATTATTTGTAGTCTCCTTGGGGGATACCTTGGAGTTTTAAACTAGTGGAGAATATGCTTTATGGCTTCAGAGCTCCTGCCATGACTGCAGTGCAGCTCACTGACTTCCATGAAGCATTGCTCCTGTCGGAGGAGTAAGCGACAGAAGAGTTATGCCCACGCTCTAAATTTCAGTGTCAGAAATCTTAAAAATGATTTTGTCACTCATGAGAGCTGCCACATTCTCACAGATGAGAGAAATGTCATGCTACATAATCCTTAATATATTCCATTTTTACAACACACTTAGTTTATGTTACTCATTTTAACCATACTGTTGATTTAAATGTGCTTTTACTTTTAAGATGTAGTGTTATTCATTTCTGCTAATCCCAAAGGAGAAAAAGAGCTTTGGCAGCTATGCAATAACGCATCAGAATGTAATTATTTGTTATAAAAATGCTCTTAGAGATGTTTCTTTGATTTGTATGTTGGTTTGATGATCTCCCATGAATTCAGATGTGCTGCTGAAGCAGTGTTTTATTATATCACTGACAGGTTGTTGTTGAGGGACTAGAGGAACTAAAAGCCTTTCTGTGCTGCAGAATTTGACTGAGTTTGTGGTAGTGCTGCAGCACTGTCCAGCGATGATTCAGTTCACACCTGGACATTACTGCCCAGACTCTACCTGTGCCTGTCTCACTGAACTGCAAAAAACCAGGGACTGTAGCAGGAAAGCTGGCCTTTGTTCATATCTTTGAGATTCTTGTTCTGTGTAAATTATAAAAGCAAAGGCTGAGAGTTTACAGGGACGGGGAATTGATACAGGCTTCCTACAAACCAGTTCATCACCATCATTATAGGGTTCAAAGAAGTGCAGACATAATGATGCACAATTCAGAACTCTTTCTTTACAGGGCCTGCTGCAGGTAAAGGCAGTAAATAAACACAAGGTCTAAGCCAGAAGGACATTTACAACAGGCACTTCCTCATGGTGGTGTGACCCCTCCCCTCCAAAAACTATGGCTGTGACTGCACTGTGCAGAGGTTAATGGAAATGTTGACTTAAATATTATGGCATGGGAGCTGTGAAGGAAAGTGAGCTCAGTTCAAAACCCTGCCTTGCAGACTGCTGTGCTGGCACAAGTGGGCAGTAAGCCTCAGTGTGCTTTCCCCTAACTGGTGTTGAACTGGGCAGGTCTTCATCCATTGTCCAGTCCTGTGTTTGATGTGAAATACAACGGGCTTTGTTTAATCCTAAAATGATAAAGAGGCCATGTCATGCCCAGCTGCTGCTCTGAAACACAAATGGGTTGAGTTACACATGAAATCCAAGCAGGACTTAAGAGTTCAAAACATCCAATCAAACCAGATAAGAGCTCAGCAAGTCACTTCTAGAGACTTAGTGATAGCCCTCCATCATTTTCAAAATTATCCTGTGAGGGAAGTGGAGTCATTAACTGGGACAGTCCAGCCATGGACAGGTAAATGGAACCAGGGCAGGTAAATTCTCAAGCACAAGCAATCCAGGCAGAATTCAGCTGAATACAAAGGCCAGTGCATGTTCCATACCCCCATGACAGGCTAAGTTTTAAAGGCTGCAGGTTGAGGCACTCATAACAAACAGAAATGGCTGAAGCTGTAATCACAAGGAGAGGGTACCAAGCTGTGTTTCCATTTCCCAACAGTGACATCTTTTATTAAGGGAGCTAATGTATTTCTTTTCTATAGGCTGGGTTTGTTGGTTTGCTTTTATGATGAGCTGGAACAGATGGATGCAGCTGTGGCCCGGACTCTCCTTCATCAAATGATTAAATGCAATCAGCTGAGAGGTTTCCAGGCCGAGGTTCATGAGGTGTGTACAGCACTTGTTCTTCTTGTCTAACATAATCCTGTAAGCAGAGGAGGAGGGATGTTCTTCTTGAATTAGGAAAGAAATGAGTGAAAAATTATTGGGTCTTAAAGAAAAATAGTTCTTGAGAATGCAAAGGATAGAAACTCATTTTGGGTGCTCATTCTTCTTGCATTCTATTTCATATTCCTGTTCCATATTCTTTTCACAACTGTAGTTCTATTTTTGAAATTTTATGAAGTGTGTGTGAATATTTGCCAATGCCTATTCCAGAGATTCCAAGTAATGTTTTGGGTGGTAATGGAAATTGGTTCTTGGCAGATTTATATTTCTGATCTGCTCTTTTTGTTTGATTTAGCTCAAATCTCAACTCCTGAACATTGCCCTGCAAAACCAGACATTGAACGATACCCTTGGATCTCTGTCAGATGCTGTGGTTGGACTAACTTCAAGTCAGCTGGAATCTCTGTCACCTGAAGCAGTGCATCATGCTGTTGCAACATTAAACCAAGTCTCTGGGTGGGCAAAGAGCCAAGTTATGATTTTATCCAGTAAATATCTCTCTTATGAAAAGGTATCTCTGATAAGAATTTTCCTACCTTCTGTTTTAAAAGTAGAATGGCTTTTTCTCAACAATAACTGTAGATTTTGAAAAGATTAGTATGCAAAAATTCTATTTAGTTAGTGACCTGAAAAATGTGTTTAAATCAAATAAAAGCATCCAAAATTGTACATCCCAAAGTAATTCTCTAGTAATAGAGAGAATGAATATTTGGATTTGGCAGTTGTATATATTATTTTGTCTGTGTCACTGCCCTAAGCAGAATTTGCATGATCAGGGATGCCAGGCTGTATATTCAAATATACTGTAATGCAAGGAATCAGGTCCTGGTTGAAGTTTCAGAAAAAGGAACTTCTGAGAAACTTCAGCCATGGACAGACAGAGAAAATGCATTCTCAGACAAGAAATATATTAAGTATTTAACAAGAATGGTTTTGCTTTTTTTATTGACATTTGCTTTTAAATACATCTGCTGTTCTTGATAATACTTCCTGTTTGCTTACGCTGTCTCCCTGCAGGTTTTATCATTTTATAACATGAGCCAAATGGGTGCCTTGGTGACAGGAATTGGCACCCAGTCACTCCACAGCATGAACCCCAGGGAGCTGACTCAGATTATTCGAGGCACAATGTCCCAGTACCTGTCTGACTTATCTCCTGCACAGCAACAGGGCATCCTCAGGAAGGTGATTATAAACTCCAGTGTGTGGCAGTTTCTCTCTGCACAAGAGCACAGTAACCAGAACTGTAGAGCATGAATTAAACCAAGATGTGTTCTTTAGCTCAATGGTTAATGATTCTACTGCTTTTTTTCTGAACACCAAGTGTATTTTGAAGGCTCTCACTTGCTTACTTCCATTGTGTTTTTAATACTGTCGTGTTTTTCCTTTATCCTCTTAAGATAAATATTACACAAAGTAGAAAGAAGGGCAAATCCTGTAAATCTAAGCATCAATTCAGAAATGCCATGTATTTCTGTGTTCCTCTTTTTAGATAGCTGCATCTGGAGATTTTTCTTCATCAGTCAAAGATATACAAGGAGCTTTCTTTAAAGAAGTCTCTCTTTCTGGTTTATGGAATCTAACTGGATATAATTCTTCAATGCTGAAAGAAAAAGAACTGAGAAGCAGCCAGGTAAAAATTGTTATGCATTCCCATTCCACTGCAATTTTGTGTGATGGGAGAATTGGGAAAGTGATGTAATATATTTGTGTTCAAGGAACACAGGTAAAAGGAAGAAACTGCCCCAGTTATATCTCAACATAAACACCAAAGGGCATTTAGAGCCCAGGCACTATGAGACAATGCTATGAAAAAGGAAGCATTAATATGCTGAATTTAAGCCCCCAGGTTCCTGCTGTGTAAATTTTCTCTTTCCAGTATTGTATATTAGACATTTGCATGTAAAGTCTTTGACTCTGCCCAGAGAGATGAGAGGTTGCATCAGATGATCTCCAGAGCTCCCTTCAGCCCTAAGTTTTTCAGTGGTTTTGGGCCGTGTACAGGTTTAACACCATTCAATAATGCCAGGCAGTGATGGCTTGTGTTGTGAAGAAAAAATTCAGCCAAACTGGAGGCCAAACCTTCTGGTTGCTCAAGCTGGACCATAGAAGTACCTTTAGAGCATGTAAGAGAGCTCAGAGTGCAAAAACCTTGCAGTAGTTACTGTCTTGTACAACTGGATTAACTAAAGTTACCTTTAATTATAGTGGTTTATTTTCAGGCCTTGTATCTGTATGAATTACTGTCCAAGGAAAACTATCCTGTTGACCTTCTGAGGTATGGACTGTATCTCTTTTGAAAAGGGGTTTAAGCTAGTTTAGTGATGAGACCAATTTTAAGGTAAACAATATGTGATTATTATACATTACCTTATGCTTATTCATTCCTGGTTACCACAGGATAATTCACCTTCCGTATTAAAAAGGGTCTTCAAAACCAAAATCAGGATCAAATCATTGCAGGGGTCTGGGTGTTTTAAGGCTTAGTTTATTTTTTCAATTTGTTTGCATTTTTATTTTCAAGAGCCTTTTAATTACAAGAAATAGGAGAGGTGAAGAAACAGTGTGTTAGGATGGGGTCATGGAGAGTAAGAACTAGATCCTGCTTAAATACTCAAAATATTGAAATTTGCCTTTTCTATCAGCACAGGACAGCTTGTGAAAGGAGTAACTTGTCAAGTTATTGAAAGTATGGACACAGACATGTTTTTAAGCAATTTTAAATTCTTTGAAATGAATCTTCATCTACTTTCTCCATATCAGGTAAAAAAAGGACAAAACACAAAAAAAACCCTTTATGTACATGAACATACTACCCAATATCCAAATTAGGTAGATTAGAACTTGGTTCATTCTATTTTGTCTTTGGATTTCTCAGGAATTTTTGGAGATTTTTTTCAAAATCCTGTATGTCTCAATTTGTCTGTTAGCATATTTTATTTTAATCTTTTATATGTGAGTTCATCTGTTATCATGCTTCATTTTGACAATTTCATTTGTCACTTACAAATTGCAAGAAATTCCTACAGCCCTTCTGACTTGTTAATTCATGAGTAATCTCTTTGAAAATACATAGAAATTTCAGAAACATACAAATATTCTCATGTTCCCAAATATAGAATGTTTCATCTCTGATGTCTACAAAAAAAAACCTAAAAAAAAGCCAGATAAAAATGCTCTCTGAAGATAATATGCACAGTCTTATATATGATAATTTATATATATGCTGCAATAAACAAGCCATATTTTTAATTCTTCCTCGAAATTACTAGATGTTTAAGATGCTAAATTTTTGTTGCTTTTAGGTTAATTGTTTGGCTTGGAAATTTTGGGAAGTCTCCAATACATCCATTCCTCCCTTCCTCTTACTGCCACTTCCGTGAGTTACATCTTAGTCCATCTTAACTTCTGAGCACTTTTCAAATAATCCCTTCAGTCCTAAGAAAACTGGTGATTCCAATAAATGGTAATTCATCAAAAAGTGGTCACTGACTGTAGGCAAAATCTGTCTCAAGTGTAAGTTGGTCATATTTTAAATTGTCTTTTAGGACAGCACGTTTTTGTCACAATTGTGGATCTTTTTCCCCCTAGGCAGGTTTGTTTGTTTTAGGTTTGCTTATTTGTTTAGGGGTCTTTTTGAGAGTGGATATATAAGACAAAACCACTTGATACTGCTGAAGTATATTGTTCTGTGTGGTTAGAAACATTCCAGTGTGTTTCAAGACACTTGTGTAAGTTAGCAAAACTTTTCAGTGACAGATTTTTTTCCTTAGGAAAAGTAACTTGTGTGTTGATGAGATCTCCTGAATTGTAAAACTTGTTAACTCCTTCCTTTCTTTATCTCTTTCTCACTTTCTCTTTCTGTCTCTTCCGCCCTTTCTCTCTTTCTTTGCATGTGCCTAGGAGGATAAAAGGGACTGAGAACCCTTCTTTTTTGTGGAATATTTCTTAATTGAAGAAAGTAAGAAAAGTATTCTGTTTGAAAGGCTCTACTCTATTTAACAACTCTAAAATAATAATAGAAAAACTTTAATGCAAGGCTTCCTTCAAACTGCAGCACTCATTTGACAACAATTACTTATTGTTAGTTCAGGGCCATCAAAAGTTACTGGTGATGTTGCCTACAGACCCTGGCAAAGCTGGGCCTGTGCAGTTGTGGGCTGTGGCTTTATTTGCAAAGTTTGTCTGCCACTCTTTGGGGAGAAGAGCATAATTTTGTTTAATTTGGCAAGATTTTTTCATTTTGATAAAAAGGAAACCTACTCTAAAACTACTTGAAGTCCTTAGGCCATCCACCACATCTTCATTCACCAGAGAATTATTCCTAATAAAACAGAGAAAGGGGAAAAGCTTCTGACCAGTAGACAGTCTTGTTTCATATGGTGTTAAATCATCTCAGAGCACTTTCATCCACTTGCAGCTGTTTATAATTCTTAGCCATTTTTTGAGGTTCAGTTCATGTCCTGATGGACTGGAAGAAGATGGATGTTGAAGTAAGGCAAGGGTTAATTGCAAGTTTTTTGGCCTGTCTGGTTTATGATTTTTGAAGTCCAACCTTTTCTCTAAATATTTCTGTCATCACAGATTTCATGGGTATGGTTGTGGGTGTATGAAGGTCAGGTTTGCATTCTGAGACCTTCCAAATTCTTTCTGCAGTTCTGAGTACCTGGAGTACATTTCAGGCCCTTCGTGTGTCCCTTTCCTTGAACGTCTGGGGAAGACTGGAATGAACCTTCTGAACCCAAGCCATCACAAAAGGGATGCTGTTCTGCAGAAAGTACAGGAGTGCTTGGTGGGTATGGCTGAGTGGGGCCAGCAAAGGAAGAGACACCACGGAGGTGGAGAGAGTCACAATCTACATGAGTTCTTCACCCATCCATCTGTATTCTTTTGGGGACTTTATGTACTATTTCCATTTGATTGTTTACTCTTAAGGAAACCTTTTTACAGCTTCCTTAGCAATTTTCCTTGACTCCATGCATGTTACAAAGTGTTGTCATGAAATGTCATTGCTGGCCAGGATAGCCTGGAGCTGAGCAGTTTGCACCTGGAGCTGTTCCCCTGGCTCCAAGCAGTGCCAGTCCAAGCAGAGCTGTTGTGGCACAGGGAGAGGTGGGTGGTACCAGGAGGATTTTATGATTTCTGCTATCTGGGAGCTGCAGCACTCATCAGTTTTTTCAGGGAAACTAGTTCTTTGATGTAGCTGTGGCTATTCCTGTCTTTACACACTGTACCAGCTGTAAAGTCCCCAGTGTTTTGGCAGCTGTTTAAGAAACCCCTCAGAGCTCAGCCTTCTAACAGCAAGAGCTTGAGGCCCCTCTGCTGCAAGGGGCCAGCTGAGGGCTGTGCTGCCTGACAGAACTGCACCAGCTCTGCAGGTGCTGGGTGGTCACATTCTTTATGTGTGATTCAGTATGGAATAAAGAATACTGAAAGCTCTGAAAAGTGCTTATGAAATATCACCAGTTGGACTGGTAAAACTAAAAATGTAAGGCAGTCTCAGCAGAAATTGTCGATTAAGTTGCCAGTGCAAACTGTTGTTTTGTTCCTTGCAGCTTAAATGAGTTGTGATACAGCAGAGTGGTACAGGGCAAGAGCCAAGGTTAGCTCTGCCAACAGGGCAAATGCTTCTTGTTTCAGAACAGCTCCATTGCTGATGAATATGATGTTGATCTCCTTGGAAATCTAATCTGCCACTTACCTCCAGCCTTTCTACATGGCAGAATGTCCCTGAAGGCAATGGCAGCAGCCCTACATCAATTCAAACTTTGCCAACAGCTCAACCATGAGCAGAAGACTGAAATTAAATACAAACTCCTTCAGTTATATGGGTAAGGTATTGGATACACCACCTTGGTCATGCTGGTGGTTAGGCCATGCAAACACCAAGCATTTGCTTTGCCCAGATGAACTGCAGTGAGAACAGCACAAAGCAGCTTCTGTCACTCCCCAGGCTCAGGGACTTGTCCACTAGAATGACATTTCTGTTCTTGTGTGTAATGTGATAACTGTGGAACAAAATACAACCCCAGGGACATCCTGCATGACTTAAGTCCCAGAGGAAAAGGAGAGAAAGTGCAATGTTTGGGGGTCAGGCAAATAGACTCACTGCCCTGGCAAGAGAAAGGGGTTACAAGCACAGAATGGTGCAGGAACACAAAGAATGGGGATGTGGAAGTGGGATACTTGGGGTACTGGTGTGGGAAGATGTAAAGAAGACTGGAAGCATCTGTGGCAATAGGCGAGGGTAGAGAAGCAGCAGGGGGATGTAAAGTTCGAGCCCCTGAAGCAGCAGAGTGGGCAGAGTGTTGGGTGTCACTAAGGACTTAGATTAGGAGGTTTCCAATAGAAACCTTACTGGTATCATGCAAAGAACAAAGCCATCCTCTACCTGGATGAATATACTGTTTCTCACTTGCATTGTTCCTTGGAAGTATCTTGCATTTGAAAAGGGAGACTGGATGTACAGTTTCTAACCACCCCTTCTCCCCAAAGTTGGTCACTTGATCCACCTGATCACGTTAGATGCTGTTCAGCTTCCTGCTAGTCAGCATTTTTCTGTGATAGGATAGCTGTATTTTCCAGCAGATTCCACCCTTGCATTGATCTGGATACAAATCAGTTTATTGAATCGTGGCACACTGTGCTAAATAGGATTTGACTTTACTTTATATCATTTAATTTAACATTAAACATTAAATGTCGTTAAACATCCTCAAAGTGGAGCAACAAAGCAAATAAAGTTGTTTGTGGGAACATGAGCTAGTAACATATTTGTTACTACCTTCTTCTATGGGCTCTGTCAGGCTGAAAATAACTTATCTAAGTGCTTTATTAAGTCACCCACCAAATGAATTGACTAACGTTTGTCAGATTTGGATGATGTTTCTACTTCTCTTTTGTGATAACTATTTTGCAGACTACTATTGCAATGTGAACTGACAGAAAATGGTAAATTTTCTTTCAAAGAAAGAATTATTTCTCCTTGTTCAAACATTGTAATGCTAAGAACACTTTAGTATTGAGGGAGAGCTCCATCACCACCATATTTGAGGGGTTTTTCTGATTCTATTGTGAACTCCACTAATGCCCTATACCCAGAGAGATGAGAAAATGCAATCTGATGCTTATAACAATGAATCATCACATTGGCATAGAACTGTCTGTGTTTCTTGTATGATAAAGTATCATAAAAACACTGAAGTTTTAGTATTATTTTTATTGTAGCATTCTTTATTAATACAATTTTTCAAAATATTTTCTCAGCTCCTCAAACCACTGGACAGCAGAAACAACATTAGATGTTGGACCATTCATAGCTCTCCTGTCAAAAGAAGAATTAAATGTCCTTACTGTAAAGGTATGGTTTTATTAAAAATTTATGCTTTTATTAATTTTTTTTAAATTTGTAACAGATATTTTAGGACTTGTATTTGTGATGTCGTAATGCAGTCTAAATTATGTAACCCGAATGCTGAACTAGATAAATAATTCTTTTGTCAAGTAAACCCTGTGTTAATGTTTCACATATTCCTAAACAATTGCATGTGTACAATGACAATTTTACATTGTCACATTGGAAAAAAAAGGGGCATTTATAGTGATGCAGACTTATTTTTAGTACTTTACACCTTGGAGTGCTCTTTACTCCATCCTCCTTCCTCCCAACCATAAAAGTTGTGTTTCTTATCCTGTTATTAGTGAGATCATACTGATCAAATTAGCATTTACTCATGTGACCCTTTGCCCTGGGGCCAGTGTAGCACAAGTTACAATATCTGATGGCCTCAGCATTGTACTTTGTAGTTTCCTTGCCCTCTTTAGTTCATATAATCGTAATATTTTTATGCATAAGAATAAACTATACTGGAATGAGGGATTCATTCTTCAGCAGAAATATGTGAACACAGTCAGCAGCTTTTCCACTGGAGATAATGCTTATAATTGACCAGATAGAATAGGACACTTCAAAGGAAAGGAAAGTGTCTGGCAGGGTGGAGGAAAGAGGCCAGAAAAGCTTAAAGAAGGCAAACAGGTCGAAGTTATTTCTCATAATTTAATTGAGTCCCTATCCTCAATTCATATACTTATTTGGCAAATTTAAGGCAAGCTAAATGAAGCCTGAATTGAAATAGTGGAACTCATTGCTCCAGGAAGGGCTGGACACAGACACCAATCAGGCAGTGCTCAGGTGTTGCCAGAAGCTGAGAGGGCATACCAGAGGGGGAATCACTCAGAATTTGCTTTGTTTCTAATTTTTTCCCCCTCAAATGTGTGCCAATGACCTTTCAGTAGAAGCCAATTACTCTTTTATGAAACATCTGCACAATGGGATAAGACTGAACTGTTACTAACCCCTGCTTTGCTAAGGTCTGCACAAGCCTTTCTCCACAACTTGATTTGTTTTAAAAGGGAGAGAAGCCTTATTTATTCTTTCTTTCCTTTTGAAGTTCCCAGATGTCATTTTACAAATAGCAAGGACAGTTGGACCAGTTTCTTCAGCTGAAGAGCTTCTGTCAGCCGTGTTCCAGTCAGTCTCCAGCAGCACCAGCAGCGTCCCCTGGTCCCTCAGCAGAGCTGGTCAGTACTGGGGCCTCTGCAAAGTGCTGCCATTCGGGCCTGAGATGGTGCAATTCAAACAGACTTTGTCTCACTTTGTCATCAAATGCATTCTGAGAAGCTGAACAGTGAAAGTGAAGTATTGAGTTACTTAGAGACTTTCATCAGAGTTGTATAATGCACTAATGCTGAAACGCTTTCATTACAGGATTCCATAATTAAGCATTTCCTGGCATCTTTCTGAGTGCACAAAGGAAAAAGTTGAATTATTTTAATTAGAGGGGTTTGTTTATTTTAATTTATTTTATTTTTACTTTGTGATCTAATTGAAACCCCTTGAATTAAAAACCTGTGAAGGTGACAAGTTACCATTGTGCCAAAAGATTGCACATAGTTAATCCTTTGCCAGACATGAGCATATGGTGACTGATCTGTTCTTAAATCTGACTGTAGTGGCACTGTGTTTTTTCTGTCCAAATGGACAAAGTTTGTAATCATCTAAAAGGTATTTTAATTAGCAACCAAACTAATCTATTAGAATCTCTGGTGCCAAATGGATAATTTTCTTTCTATAAGATAGATACTCTGACAGTATTCTATTATTATAATAGCAACAACTATTCTTTGTCTGAAATTCACCCAGGCAGAATTTGTAAGCTGTGCCATCCTATGTCATGGAAAACAATCTTGCTGTGGGGGAAGCTTTTGAAAAGCACCAATGGGAATTTAGACCCAAACATGCTCAAGGAGTTTGATACTGTCTGCCTTTGTCTTTGAAAATCTCCCCTTTGGTTCTCTGCCTAGCAGAATAGAGGTTCAAGTTCTCAGCAAGCCCTGAGCCACCATGGAAATCCATCTGTTTGTAGCAGGAACTCTGAATGACGACTGTTTGTCTCTAGAGGTGAATTTGCCTCTTATAATGCTGTATTCATAGGCAGAGAGAGGTGGAGGGAGTTCTAAGAGTTGTGTTTTTTCATAGCCTGAAACAAAACATGACTTCAGTTGATCAGAGGAGTCATTGCACAATCATCAAACTAAAAAAAGCAGGACTGAGCTGGTGAAATAGCAGGGTGTTATTGTTATATGTTCACCTGTATGCATGAAATTCACTCTTCCTTCAGCAAGTAAATCAGCAGATCATAAGCCATATTTCTTTAGACACAGGCCACAGGACTAAAGATTCAGCAGCAGATAGTTCAGTCTGCCTGTGTGCTTATGTGTTCTTTTTTAAGCCTTTGGATCTACATGAATCCCAAAGACTTCTCTAATCATCCCAGCTCATGTCCAGTGCATTTGCAGAGCTCTCTCATCTGCATTGTAAGACCAATGCAAACCTGCCAGCAAAGCTGATGGTCTTTTTCAAAGGATAACTTGGCTCCAAGTCTGTGGAGGCTCCTCAGTCTTCACTGAGTGTGCACGAGCTCAGCTGGAGGGAATCTGGGATATGAAAAGTTGAAGGATTGTTTGTGCTACTCCAGGAAATGCTTCTGCAGCCCAAACATGGTATTGAACTTCTGTTACCAAACATAATCTCAGCAGCTCTACACAATGCACACAGTGGTTACAGTAAGGAATGAAATTTAATTACTGATTTGTAAATCACAAAAATAATGGGTACTATGAAAATTACTCCAGAATAACATTGATGCTTTTCATGCCACCAATGCTATTGCATTTCTCACAGACCAGTTGTGAGCTAATGTTAATAACAGTAGCAATTACCATTTACAGAGTTCTTGCATCTGTGTCTATATCAAGATTAAAAACAAAGGTTTTAAGGTGCTTAAGGCAAGATGGAACATGAAAAGCAAAACTTGGGAACTGTATGTCTGAGATGCTACCAGAGAGCAGTGGCAATGCTGGAGAAAGAATTCAGGTTTCTCACCACAAGCACTGAGATGTTATAATGTATATATATGTTTTTCATCAAATTAAATTTATAGCAAAAGGAAGAGCAAAGTGGCATCAGGTCAAAAATCTAATTAGTATTTCCCTCTTTAATTGCATCAGTGTATCTGGTGTCTTAAAAATTGTAAAATCAATGGGTTTTTTCGAGGACACAAAGTTTTAGGTTTTCATGACTTGGGGAAGGGAGCTGCACTGTGTCGGCATAGGCAGTATTTACATGAGAAAAGCTGACCTTCTGCAGCAGGAGAAAGGGAAACAATGCAGCTTCACAAGAGGGAGGTAAAGAGAGAGCAGAAGATCAGCTGGTACAGTGGAAGCTGAGCAGCATTTTCATTTGCTCAACAGATTCAATCTTTTCAGTGTTCTACCCACTACTGCAGCTTCCTTTGATGCAAATAAATCCCTCCTCTGCCTCCTTTCAAAATACAAATCTACTTTGTACATCCTCGCTTTAATTTATTTATCTGGGGGAGCTTAGCTGAGGCACAGCATCTGTGAAATTCGTGCTTTTTACTGGTAATGACCGTATCCAAAGACATGTAGGGATTATTTGGTTTAGATAATTATTTAATAAGGTTTTCCTAAATTAGTGACAGGAGAGGGAGCAGTAAACAACCACATTAGGATTCTTATTTCTGCTTTCCATCACCATTAGAGGTAGATTATGCCAACAAAGACTAGGATTTGTTAAAACACACAATGGAAACTGTCTGGTTTGATAATGCATAGGCCTGGAACCTGACTGTAAATAAGATTTTTAAAGGCAGTTTGTCTGTCCAAACAGTGCTGTGGTAAGGGAACAGCCCTCTCTAGATCCTGACATTTTAACAACAGGCTTGACATAACGAACAAGCACCGTGCTCCTCTGACACATCCAGCTCCTGTCTTCACCTTGTTTAAATGTCAAGCAAGTCTTACAAGACATATATCTCTACCAGGCATTTCAGAGTGCAAGGATCTCTCATGTCTGTTATGGTCCTGTTGAGTTGGATTCACTGTTTGAATATGATGTTTATTCAGCTGAAGCTCTTTTTGGTGAATTTCCACCAGGAATGCAAACATTTGCATTTCACTCCTATTGAACCAAGGCTCCCAGCAAATGGTGGCTTTACCTCAGAGCAAGTCCTTGTCTGGGTTTTGATGCCCTTAGAGAATTAGTCTTGAAAGAAGCTTGCAAGATACTGGTAGTTCTTATTGCACACATCCATATTTTAGTTTTATTGTGGCATCTTGCATTGTAAATGTTCTGAAACGTGTCTGCTCTTGCCCAGCATACACTGCCTTTGGAGTGTAGAGAATATAACCAATGTATTGTAAATTAGTCAAATTGTAGTTTTATATCCAGAACATAAATAATAGAAACATTTTTCAAATTCTTCAATTATAAAATAATTAATTTATCAATATCACATCGGCAGCAGTTAATTTTCATAGTCTGTTGCTCTCTTAAATATCAGTATTGCTTTGATTTATTTTGTCGTCTCTTTGATGAAAACTCTTGTTATTTGACCTTTTTCAGATTGCCTGAAAACCAGAGCTCCTTCTTCAAATGAAATAATTAAATTAGGAGAAGCAAATGTCTTTTGGTCAGTTCAGGAACTGAAATGCATGGACCCAGGAACTTTTGACAAAAATGTGGAACTTCTTGGGACTGTCTCAGGTTTTAACAGCTCCCAGCTGACTGCCTTGAAGGAAAAAGCCAAGCAGGTAACTATCCTGTCTGTGAAGGAAAATTAAATCTGTAATTTGATTTGGTGTTATTGAACTATGCAGTTCTAAAATAACTGTGCTATGTCAATGTCACTACTGCCACAAGAATATCGATGGTTTATTGGAAAAATAATGTGAGGTGGTGATAGAAGACTATTGCCCTTGCTTTAGAGTCAACAGGCAAGTAGTTCTGAGCTATTGGCAGCTGGAAAAGTGTTTTTACTTTTGAATTGCTTTTCTGCTTGCTTCTCACTTTCCTTTCATAAGTGAAAAAGTCAGCGAGCAGTACTAGGGGCTGTTGATTGCCCTGCTGAGAATTAAGCTTGGCATGTTAAACTGTCTGCATGGATGCTAAATATAGCCTACAGTGGCTAAACCCAAACTGACTGAAAGGCAGTTATTGGCTGAATAAAACTCCTTCTTCCACCTTCTTCCACAGGCAGGGACAGCCCCATCAGTGGGAAATTTTAGGGAGGAAAAAACCCAGGTACATTTTGTCTTTACCAGGAGCACAGTCACACAGAGGACTGTGCTGGGGTAGGTCAGCACTCTGGCTGGGTCTGGGGCATCAAAAGAGTTCTGAGCAGCCCTGCCTGAGTCAGTATGGGCTGGCAGAGCAGTCAAGCTTTGCTCCATCCCTGTTGTTGCCATTGCACTTCTCCCTGGGGGTGACCTCCTCGTGCTGTTTTGTGGTTGCCTGCACTGCCAGAAAAAGAGCAAATTCCCAAACATACTTTTGGTACAGCAAGGAAAAGGCTTAGGGTGCAGTAAGACAAATTGGTTTAGTTGCAGAAAACTCAGAGGTGAAGAGGATACTGGCCCCAGCCTGGCTTCAGCTTCCTGTCAGCAGCATCTGCTGGAGGTTATCTGTTCTCTGCTTCCATCTCTCTAATCCCCTTCTGTCAAAATGATCCAACATGTAAAAGTCCTTTTTAGGTTCCATCACATCATTCTGACAGAATGAGGTTGGGAAGCATCTACAAGTTGTAGTTGGCTGCCAGTAGTACAGAGTGCAAGAGGCTGGAGACCTGAGGGCTGTGACCTCTGGAGGAAAGCAGGAGCAGGGGACAACGTGGGCCTGGGCCTACATCTCCTTAAATCAGCAGCTGCAGCCAGTAGTGGAGCTGACCATGGATTTTGGGTAAATTAGGCCAACTGTGCAATTTTTTGCAGTAAAGCTCAGCTTTTAAAACAGTGTTTTAACAATATAACATTAAATGGGGTTGTAGTTGGAGACAGAGACACAAACCTCTAGAGATTCATGTGACAAAAGCTTTCTTTATTGTTCTGAACCCTTCT
Source organism: Acridotheres tristis (assembly GCA_037013685.1). NCBI lineage: Eukaryota > Metazoa > Chordata > Aves > Passeriformes > Sturnidae > Acridotheres > Acridotheres tristis. The sequence continues at coordinate 7,747,228 of CM072901.1, forward strand.
TAAATAGAGAGTTTGAATTCCCCAGCTCATGACAGTTGGTTGGGAGTTTGGACTGCCCATTTCTTTGGCCAATGGTATATCTGCACTTCGGGTTCAATGAACTGGCTGGGATCATTTGTATGTGTTCGAATCCATCCTTTCATCACTCACCTGGGGACCTGTTTATTTCTGGGCTGGTTGAGTTTGGAGCTGCAGCTTCAGGCTAGCTGCAATGTGACTGAACTGCAGGTGCTTGAAGAGAAGTGGCACTGCCCAGATTTCTGAAAGCAGATGGTGACTCTCTGCAGTTGTGTCTCTGCTGCCTTGTTGCAGGAGGACAACTGCAGCAAATGTGTTCTTCCCAAGTCAACTTCCCCCTGTCAGCATGGACACCTGTTGGTAGGAAAAGGGGAAAAAGTGTAATCCTAGAAGAAAATAAAAACAATGCTCCCCTGACATAGTGGAAACTATTGTTCTTTACAGCAGTGCAACATATTGGTGTACTTGTAGAGTGATATCAGTTGTAGGGAAATTGGCAAGAAGGTTGATACACTGACATTTCTGGCTATATTTAAAGACACACAGATCTGTAGTGCACTGAATGGTGGTATATTCTGTCTGTGAGTGTTTGTACAGAATTCTGCTAGACAAAGACAGACTTCCTATATATTAATTTCAAAATGCAATGTGGTGTTACACTGAGCACGAGGCATGAGAAATGAGACAGGACAGGCAAAGCTCCTTGAAATTATGTGCACAGATACTGTTATGTTATTAACATCTTTGATTAAAGGTTTCATTAAGCCTGAACTACTCATTGTTCCAAACTAATTCAAAAAGTCTAGTTATCAGATTGTGTCTTAATGAAAGTAAGAAGCTTAGCTCACTTGGAAATGGAAGGTCTCCCAGCTCTGCAGCAGAGACAGCTGTATGGATCTGTAGTCTCTATGTGAATGAGGACAAAGGAGTGCTTCAGTTTCATGTATTGTGTTATTTATATCATTCTGCCTGAGATTTTACCCAGCACTGTCAGATAATACTATTTATGAAGTACTTCAAATTCTGTAGTTTATGGCCTAGATCAGGAAACAGATAGTTGGCATTTTTGCCAGCATGTGTTTCATGTATCTCTTAAGCTAGAGAATTAAAAGCTTTAAAATTGGGCTAATGCTTTTTACTATCTATTTTCTTTGAAAAAGATTGAAGTTTCCCAGACTTAGACCCTTTATGACGTTGTAAAACCAACATAAAAGATCTGGTGGAAGCTTAGTTGGGAGATACAAATCCAGCCATGCATCTCTTAAACAAATCCTTAACCCGAGGGTCACAGCTGGGAAAAGCACCCGGGCAGCTCTGAGGCTGCTCTGTGCTGGATGTGCACAGCAGAGAGCCTGGAGCTCTGTGTAAGGAGTATTTCATTTCAGAGATCCAGATTATTGAGCTCTACTTTTATATTTTCTGGAGATTGTACAGCTGCATATCTGTCTGATGGTGCAAACACCATTTAGTAGGCAACTGCAGAGATGCTCTTCAGCAAGTCCCCACTATCTTTGTCCTTTCTAACTTTTTGAACAAAACTTAAATTGTAGCTATCCCAAAAATGGAGTAAATATTTTTCTGACTCAGACGGTAGCCCAGCCCTGGGCTTTTAGTTTTAATTTTCTAGATGGAGTTAGAAGCACAATGTTATACTAGAAACCTGTCATGTATTCACTGACGCAAAGCAGAGTTGCTGAAATACATGAGAGCTTTAAAGTGAGCATTTTTTTTAATGTGTGCCTGTCTTGTTCAAGTCACTTCTTCCTGCCAAAACCTATTGTCTTTTTCTGTAAAGGCAATTGGCCACATCTGGGGAGATACTGACTACTGTCTGCAGTCTTCTACAGTTGTCAACTAAATGTAATTGACAGTTCTGGCCTCTGGAAGCTCAGCTCTTGATGGACTTTTATTATTCTTTACTCAGGCAGAACTTTTCCTGATACCAAAATTTCCTTCAGTCTGCTGGGTGACAGCTTTTCAATCACTGTAACTTCATCACAAATAAAGTTAAAAGCAGGGGAAGTTGTTTAAATACACTGGTACTGATTTAGAAGAGCCCCTGCTTATTTCTTTGGGATTTTTACAATGTTTTACAAATTTAACTGTATCTGTACAAACACTTTTAAATTATTTTTTATTTTAGCCTTGTATGAACATAATCTAGAAATCAGAACTTTAGGAACTGGTTCTTTGTTTGTATTACTTGATTCTCTACTTTGTCTTTCCCTGTCAGTGACTGAGCCAGGGTGGCTGGTAACAAAAGTAACTTAAAGTCTGACCCCTGGAGTGACTGCAGCTGAGTAGAAGCCTGGGCAGTCCAGGTGCTGCTTTCTTGGCAGTATAACAATGTGGATCTAGGCACAAATTCCCATTTTTTTTGTTGTTAGTGGTTTTTCTCCTACAGCCACACTTCCAGCAGTTCCTATTCTGACTCAACAACAAGTCCAAGCTGTAAAAATTGCAACATTTTTAGATGAACTAATCATTATTGGTGTAGGACCTCAAAAATCGTCACAACACCTAAGCTCTGCCTTCTGCGTGCAAAGAGGAATATTCAGGTTTTAGGACTTCTAAACCAAGGGATTTGAGAATTAGGTATATAGAAGAAAAGTCATAATGATCTACCAGATATTACTGACTCTCATCTAAAGGTTTGGGGGTTGCTGCCAGACTGGAGGAGTTACCAGATCATCTCCCTGGGCCGCATTGCTCTGGCACTCACTGACCAGGAAATCACAGAGCTGGACCTGCACTCCATCGACACCGTGGCTGTTCTTAGCCAGCAAACAGAGTGGACTCCTACCCAGGTGAGTGAGTGAGTTACTGAATGGACTCCTGGTGAAAAGGCTCTGGATTCACACCCTTTAGGACTCAAGTCCTGGAACTGCCTAGAAAACAGATCCAGAGATCCACACTCCTCCCTGCTGCTTTTCTGCAGCTGTGACTGCAGTGAAAGTGGCCAGGTAGGTCAGCACTGGTGTCTGCCTGGCTGGGGCTTCCCTGGGGAGGTGGCCAAGACAGCATCAGTCACTGCAAATTGGGGTGGGATGGGTGTGTTCTTTAGCACTTGCCCACTATGCAGTGGAAGGAGGTCAGCAGCTCCTCTCCCACTGTCCCTGGAATAGACACTGCTGCTAGGAATACTAGTCCTTCCTAACTAAGGACAATCACACAATAGGTAGTGTGCCCCAATCCCAGCATCCATTGCCCTAGAGGCCCTTTATTAGCAAATACACCTCTCTCATGTTCCTTTCCTTGAATAATTCCTAGTTATATCAATGGGACTTTCTTAATAAGAGTTTAAAACTTTGATTTATATTTGCAATTGGCAGCATATTTCTGACTTTGTGGCCCATAGCACCAGGACTCTGTGTCTGCACAGGTGCTGGCATGGTGGCAGTTCTGGCAGAATATCACAAATCTGTTTAATAGATTCATGTTCTGAAGGGAACCATAAGAAGGAAGCACTTGGGAGGATTTATACAGAACCAGTTTGCTTTTGAGGTTTCCTGATATCAATAAGAGTAGTTAGTTAAAATAGATTGATCCCGCTGAGCTTTAGTTGTCTGAAACTTAGGCAGCTAGTTAAACTAGTTATTTGAAGCTCAGCATTGTGGACAGATTAGGAAATCTTGGAAGATGCTTGTTTCTTTCCCTGGCTTTGGGGAATGCCTTGGTGACATGGTTGAGATGGATTCAGTTTTTAAAGAGTTAGTTTAAAATGACCACTGTCCTAAATTACTTTGACTTGCAAAGGCACTTTGGTACAAATATCCCATTCATATCTGAAAATTAATGCTAATTAATCATAAACACAGGTCACCACTCATATATGGCACTTAAATAAGACAAGTCATCCTGAGTAATAAAAATAATAAAAATTACATATTGATCCCCTTAGGTATTTAATGTTTTCACTGATTCTGTGAGGCAATCCAGCACCATTGCTTCTGGTGAAGGCTTTCCTTGTGACCTGGCAGAAGAAGTACAGAGTGTTTTCACACCATTTCCATTTAGCAAGTGGTTGGGTAACAGTGCCCTGTTTTAGTGTCACATGTAGGTGGTGACAGTGCTCCTCCTGAAGGCCATGGCCACACACTGGGGAGGCTCAGGATATATATTTATGCTCCATAGCTTCTGGTAAGATTTTAAGCATCTTGTAAAAAACTCTTCATTATATTTACTCTGTTCATGCATACTATCTTACTGCTTTTATAGGCAAGAGCTATTTTGCAAGGTTTTCTAGACGACTCTGGCCAGACCATCAGCACACTAAAAAGTTTTGACTTAGTTGGATTAGGAGCTGTTCTCTGTGCTTTGAACTCCACAGAAATCACATCCATAAGGACTGCTGAATTCAGGTACTGCATTTTATATCTAATGAAATATTTATTAGTAACTCTATTGATAAAATTCATTGTGCCATTTTTCTTCCATCAAGATTTGCAGAGCCTAAAGGACTCCTTTTTACATTTAAAATGCTTTTAGAAAAGCAGAAGGCATGCAGCAGTTGTTTAAAACATGTTCTTTTATAGTTTTCCTCTGCCATTTATATCCCACCATTGAAGTATTGCATTGAGAAATCCAGGTTTTTGCTCAAAACCTGAAATATTTGTATGAAATTTGTGTACATATATTTTAAATTAAAAATGGGTTTTACGGTCTTCTTACAGCAGGCTAAGTATATTCCAGGCCTATTTAGTACTGCATGTAAATGCAGCTTGTAATGATGACCTTGTTGCCTTTTGCAGTGCTGCAATTGCAAGAATTGGCCTGTTGTTTTGTACCACCCCTGTTCTGAGGCAGTTTAAGAAGATGACAGAATCTGTGTTTGGTGCTGCTACCAGCTGGAATGGCTCTGTTTTACAGGAAATTGGTACTATAGCAGGTAACAAAATTATTACTCCAGATGGTGATAGTTGTGAAGCATTGCTATTAAGAGATGGGTTCACCTAGCTGGGTTTTTTTCTAGACTGGCAAAAGACATTCCTTCCAGAGGGGAGTCACCTGCAGGGACAGATATCCAGCAAATTCAGAAGCACTAAGGAAAAGTCATGGTATTCTCTGTATGGTTCTGTAAATCTGGTCAAACTGACCTTGTGAGCACAGCCTGAAGTTACTTGGGTCCTGCAAGTTGGAAAGGGTAAATCAAGGAGGGCAAAACCAATCAGGATTCCAGACCCAGTCACTGTTTGTGAACCAGGCTGTACTGGGAGGAGCAGTGCTCTGGTTGCCCAAGCATCCTGCCTGGACAGAATGGGCTGCCCAGAGAAGAGCACAAGGGCAGGATTGGCCTGGAGTGATGCTTCTCCAGAGTGCTCGTGTGGCCTCGGGGATCTCCTGAGCCAGAGGTCACTCCCACTTCCGTTCCTGGATTTGTTTCCCTGTTATCGTTTAACTGCACATTGAACTCTCGTAATTTTTAGCATCCCCAATGCCTGTGGCAATAATTCCCCAAATTATTAACTGTAATAATTTGGGGAATTATTATGTATAATAATTCCATAACCACTTTAGTGGTGAAGAAGTTACTCCCATTGCATGATTATGCTCCCTAACCGTGGATCAGAAGAGGCTGTGAATGAGCATTCCCTAATAACATTGCTTATGATTTTATAGGTTTTTATAATTCTCTTTTCCAAGATAAAGTAATTCGGGTAGAGTACATTCCATGTCAATGGCTAAGGTCAGATGATTTGTAATGCTGAAATATAATGAAAGAAACAAAACATAAAAAGAACCAGCCTCTCTCTATGTAACACTCTGGAATAAACCATCTATTATGTACTTTTTATAAATGCTTGAAGTTTATATTACCTTGAAAATAAGTTTAATATAAAGGACATTAACTGAGTTTTGTTTCTATTATGTGTTTCTGTTTTTTAGGTGGTTTGAATGAGGATGAGTTAAAAGCTTTTGATAAGAGCTTGATGCCATATTTCCAGCCATCAGCAGTAAGACATATACCTCCTGAAATTTTCCAAGTAAGAGCTTAATTATTGAAGAAGTTACTGAATTTCTGTTGTTTTTCCCTCTAGCATAAATAAACTGCAGCAATCATTTATAGGTTTTTGGGTTGTGGCAAAAAAGTTTCTGTGGTCTGTTAAGTGAGAGACCATCAAGGATCTGGAACATTAACTTTCAGCTGTATCATCTGTATTTGTGATGCCCATAAAATATGCTAGACAAGCTTTATTCATCCTTCAGAATGCATCCCAAAGAAAAAGCAAGTATCACAAAACAGGGAATGGACACTGTATCTTCCAACGTTTTATTCAGATCTGAATTTTTGTCTCTGTTTATTAACATTTGCAAGGGTGCTGTAATAACTACAGATTTCTCTGCTGATGGTGCAAGAGCTGTTTTATTAACCCAAAATCTGGCACCATTCTCCTGAATTAGCTCTGAAAAACAGATTGTGCAGGCAGATACAGATCAGAAACGAATTACATCTAATTACAGCAGTACTGAATGTGGACCAGAAATTCGAATAGGGATCCTGAGATCATTGCCCCTTTCTTTCACTTAGTGACAAGATTAATACTCTGCCTGGGCTGGTCTCTTTCAGATGCTCAGGCAAGCAATGTACTTATGGACAGATGAGCTAAACAGAGAGTTAACTGTGTCAGCTCCCATAAAAAAGAAAAACTCCTTGAGCACTAACTGTTCGTGCACAGTACCACTGACAGTTCAGATAAGCCTCAAACGTCCTTCAGAAACTATTTCTTTGCAAAACAGCTCTATACCATCTTGTAGAGTTTCTATCAAACAACATTTTTGTTAGGAAGAGTAGTAATGATACTACAAAAAGTGATTAACAAAAAGCAGGATATCTCTTTGGAAGAATTTTCTGTATTTGAAAGATTCAAAGAAGATTTTGGTTTTACACAGTCTTTTTATGGCCTCATTTTGCAGCTGTATAAATTATTCAGATTTTGGTTTATGAAAAATGACATTGTATTATGGACTTCAAGTGAGTTAAGAACATGCTCAATTCAAAATGTCTGAACCCATAGGGATTTCCATGAGTTTGCTTTGTTCAAACCACCACACCATTTGGTAGACAATGAAAAATAGGTAAGGGTTTGCTCCATCATCTGACCTACTTGCAAGGGGAATTTTGTCTTTCCAAAGTAGAACCTGGATGCAGAATTGTTACAAGAAAAAATCTTGTTGTGTAGGAGGGTTGAAGTGCTTGTGACTGCAGAATGTTAACTAGAACCAAAGCAATTCAGCCTGCCCAATAATGCAGGCTTTACAAACTGGTTAATTGCTATGTGATTTAAGATAATTACTGTAAGATTATGATTACAGTGTTTAATTTTTAAATTTAATAGGAACAAACTCGGAAGATTTTAAATCTAAAAGAGAAAGTCTAATAATAAGATTAAAACATGGGGTCTTTTCATCTCATTGCTCTACTGCTAACTATAATCAAAGGTCAAATGTAAGTTCAAGTGAGATTGCTTGGGAGCAGATAAGAGGATATCAGAGGAAATAAATGAAAACACAAGAGGTTGCACAATACCATCAGTCTTTGAACAAATCAGAAAATAAATTGCTGGAAAATTAAACTCCAACAATATATTGAAGAAATGTACAATACAGTGCTGGCATAGAAAGCTTCTCAAGCTGTCAGCACCCAGCATCGAGGAGAAAAGTGACAGCTAGATGAGTGGTCAGGGAAGTAAATGAGTACAGAGGATTCTTTTAAGCTCTATTGAGCTCTTTTATAGCAACACAATGTTGAAGGCTTCTGTCCCTCATTCCAAATGCAAGGCAGTGCTGACTTCTGATTCCTTACCTGCCTTCTGTAATTGACAGCCTAAACCAATTTCTCTGTCTTTTGTTCCTCCCAGGCATTGTCCCCAGAACAAATAGCAAACCTGGGCCCTGAGAACGCCGCCATGGTTACAGGATCGCAGCGGGAGCGCCTGGATGTATCACAGCTCCAGAGCCTGGGGCTGGCACTGGATGGAGCCAGGAGCAGCAGCACAGGGACACAGAGCACTGCAGGATCTCTCCAGGAGGGACAAACCCCAGCTGAGAGCAGTGAGTGGAGTCCTCCCTGCTCCTGCCTAGGGGAAGGGCACACACCAGTGGGGTGTGAGGTCTCACAGCATGCACCAGGGTCAGGCCTCTATTCTGAGGGTGGGTTACAGTGAATTTACTAATCAACTTCTATAGTCATGCCTCAAATCACATTCCTGACCAAGAGAAACAGCCAGGAGGATGTTGGATTTACCCACAGCAAAAGGTAATGGAGGAAGACTGTCAGATGGCATTAGCAGCTGTCTAGTAGCATTACTCTGTGCTAAGCACTAGCTTGTGTAAAAGGTAGTCTGAAACACTGAGCTCTTCCCTCTCCTTTCCCATATCCTTTGCCTAAATTTAAGGCAGGGGTCTCCATCTCTGGACCTTCAGGTCAGAACCTTTATGTGCAGTAGAATGTTGTTTGCAGAGCTGCATGTGGGAAAGGAGGTAGTACTGGGGTGGATCAGCATCTTTATCCAGACTCTAGGACCACGGAATGGTTTTTCCTGCCAGTCCTACCCATTTGGAATTAAAGCCTATTAGTACCTGTACTTCAGTGGTTTTATCTTTTACTTCTTCATATTTTAGTTGATACTGGCAAGTCACACTGGCAATATCAGTGGATGTGTTACAGTGAGAGAGTTTGCACATAGTCAAGACAATATTGAGAACTTATCCCTATCAAACAGCAAATATTGTTGGTTCCAGTGACACCAGTGAGATGTAAGCTGTTGGAGGAGAGAGAGGGAAGCTGAAGTGCTGAAATAGGAGTAAGGGGAACTAAATTGCTATGATGCCCTTGCTGGAATTAGGGCAGACCTTCCCAGAAGCACCTGGGAAGTGCTCTTAACCCAGCTCCCTCTCAGGTATGACTTGTTCCTTCTGGAGGTCTGCCAAAGGGAGGAGTTTTCCGGGTAAAGATCACCTGAGTTCTTGAGCTTCTTGTCCATTGTTCCTGTCTCCCTATGAAATGCTTCTCTTTGGAGCTGTATGTGTTAAACTGGAAGTGACATCTCTTGAGAGCTGAATGTAACTAGGATTAAACTGTTGGAATTTGCTGCACTTCTTTGGGATGGTGTAGATAAGATTTCTAGGCCTGAGCTGTAGCGTGACACTAGGAAATAAAGTCTTGTGCTTTCCAGGTGCTCCTTGTTTGAGTGGCTTTGGCATCTGGCTGTGTGCTGTGTTTACACTGCACCTTCCTTTCTGAACCCTCAAGGGCTGAGCTTGAGGTAAGTTATATTTTCAGTTAGAGGTAACTTTATGACAGAAGCACAGATCACCTGTAACAGAGAAGGGCTGTGGGACCCTCTTCCTGCTTTGAATACAAAGATAACAATTCTTGAATAATTTTTCTGTATTACAAAGGTGCCTTGTACCTTGGTTAGACTATCTCTGAATCTAATCAAGCGGAAAACACTTTATCTTATCTTTATTGTAAAGCCAAACATAACAAAGGTATATTTAAAGCTCCGTGTAACACCAATCAATTACTGCATTGTTATTTGGAACATGTTCTTGGTTTCACTCTGTGTTTTGCCCATTCCAGGCTATTTATAAGATTTTATTCCACAAGCACTTCTATTTAGTAAAGTGTTGCCATTAACTTTCATTGGATTTCAACATTTTGACAGGCTAATATTTAAGAAGAGCACTGGGGGCTTGAAGTATAGGTTCCAGTTAGGCAAACTGGATAAGTATTAAGCAAACAAATAAGTATTAAGTAAACTAAAGGCAAACTAAATAAGCTTAGGTATTCTGCTTAGTCTTTAAGATTGCAAAGCAAGGCATGTCAAAAGACTTAATATTTTTCTTTGCTTTGATTTTCAGTATCCTGGAGTTTAACAACAGAGATGCTGGAGATAAAAGAGTGTCAGCTCAGCTTGAACAGTAGAATCAAGAGGCTCTGAGATTTCTGAGTGCAGAGTGGTTAAATTCTTACAAGCAAGACCCGCATCTGCCATCATTATGAGAACTATCTCCTTTCCATAGCTTTACCATTAACAAATAACACAGTATCCCTGCAAATACTTTGAGTTTAAAAATGCTTATCTGTCTCATGAGAAAATCACTGAAATACAGGATTGTGTGTTAGGTAGAAACTTGAATTGTAGGGGAGACAAGTAGCAGAGGACTGCTATTTGGAGGCTTATGTCTGATACCCAGTGCTTTTTACATGGGCTAATTTGGTCACGCTGTGGTGTCCTTTTGTTGGGTTTTCTTTTACTTCAAGTGTACACTCCCTGGAGAGGGACTATCCTTCTGAGTGGAGTAGTAGAAACTGCTCTAAAAGTTACTGCTGTTGCAATAAAATAGCTTCATCTCGGGGCTGCTGGTTTAAATCCTGCTCAGACAAGTGATAATAGGCTCTTAGAATTTAAGCACCTCTACAAAACATCGTTTCCCCGTGGCTGTTTGTATTCAATACAGAACTGTTGACACTGAGGGCACTAGCAATACTATGAGTATTTCATGTGACAAAATGCACCGTGGAAACCTGCTTATGTTCATCAAGAGACAGTCCTCTCACTCCAGGTGGGATTGAAGTGTACACCTGGGAATACTAAGGGGAAACTGTTCACTGGGCCTATACACTACTAAGACTGTCAATCCAGTATTTTCCACAAGACCTAGAATAAGGAATTTCTCATAATTATAAACCATAGGTATTTTCCTGTCTTTTATCAGCATATGACTTAAGTGTCTAATATTAGATTCTCATGCTACACTTCAATATTTTAAACAATGGGGGGAAAATATATATTAAAAATCTTCTGCATGTGAACATATATTTTGATGTTGTTCAACATGATTTCAGACCACGAACACATGACACAGTTTTCCCTTTTGCCATTGCAAAAGTCTTATTTTTTCTAGACTAAAAAAGGCAATGCATGGACTGAAAAGTTTAGCTTTTTCATTCAGAGCTGTAGTAAATGCCCTTCAAACTGTAATTTTTATTTCTTTATGGCAAACATTACATCTGGCTTCTCAGCCCGGAAAGTAGAATTGAAATTTTTCTCAGGGGGGAAGCAATAGGAGGGGAGGGAGGGAGGGAAGAGCCTAGCTGCTGCTGGGGCAAGGTGAATGTTAATTCTTGCTGCAGTTGGGAGAAACAGTACCTACCACAGTCCCATATATTCCATAATTCCTGCAGTAGCAGGGGCTAACTTGATTCTCAGGGCTTTGTTATTGGAAAAGTAGACAGTGAGAGCCATTTCTCACCCCTTACTTTCCCTCTTCCCCCTTCAGCAGTCTGCTGCCTTGGGAACTGCCTTTGCCTATAACTAACCCTGGCAAGTGTGACATGATACTATAGATAATACTACATGCTTTAGTTCTGCATTTTATAAGCAAAGAATTATGATTGCTGCAACTGCCTGGCACTTTTTTCTCTAATCCTCACGGTAAGATTCCAGCTTCTCCAGCTATGTTTCCTTTTCTGCATGTGAACAGGAGATTGAGACATATATTTCAATAGAAATAAGTTTATTTTATTAATCCCAGCAAATACATGCAAATGTCCACTAAAACCAAGAAATGCTTCAGTGGATCAAATGCATTATAAAGATTTATCTGTGTTTTCACATTAGAAAGTTCTGCCTCACTCAGATGTGAAAGTGCTAAAAGGTTTTTTGATTTCTAGAAATTGCCTGACTTGAATTCTATGTACATTTCTGAAGATGCAGGAGGGTGTTTTCATGTCAAGAAGACAGTCAGCATTTCCAGTTCAGCTGCTGAGGTCAGATACGTGACTTAGCTCTACCAAGCCCTTCAAAAATCTATACGAGTTGAAAGTGATCTTCTTTTGTCAATATACCTGGGAGTGATTCCGTTTGCAATTATGTGAGTCAGAGTCTAGCTTTTAATTGTAGCAGGAGTGAGCTCTTTGCTTTGTGCCATCTGCACTGCAATTTCTTTCAAGCACAAGTGCTTTTAAATAGCTAAACTGCTTGATTATTTAGTATTTTATTAAACGAATAATTATGTTAAGAACTTTGGCATTGCATTTACGTTTGGTCAAGGGCTTATCTATTTCTTACAAGAGTAGTGTAGGAGGGGTAAATGTGGAACACTGACTTAATGTTGTACTTATTTCATGGTGAGATTGCATATCCTGTTTGGTTCATGAGATGGTGTGAACATCTTAGATGGCAAAATTGTAAAAAAGCAATTTTACTCCTGCCAGTGTACCTCTTGTAAAGGTCACTGATGGAAAAGCCCATTCTACAAAATCTAGGATCCATTGAGACACCTCCATCAAAACTGTTGAAACTGAATTTCTGTGGGAAGAATAGATGGAAAGGGGAGAAAGGCATGGAGAGCACAAGTATGCATGGTATGTAATCTGTGTGTGACCTGCTGCCCATTCACAATCCTGCACACTGCCACTGCCAGAGGAAACTGAAACGTGTACACTTCACTTCCGTGAAACAAACCACAGAACCCCTCAGTGCAGGCATCTGCCCCCTCTGCAGATGTGTATTGCACACAACATGCATGTGATCACTTTCACTGGAATGCATTCATGGGAAAAATGTCTCACAGTCCCTCTCTTTTTGCACGATCAGGGTTTTGGGGAAGAATAAACTACAAAGAAATGTGGTGTAAAGATTTGATTCTTCAAGAAATGTTGCTGTTTGTAGATGTGGGTAACATTTGTTTAAACCAAGCTTAATTTCTCCTACATTGTTTTTAGTTCTTTTAGATCTTTGAGAAAGAAAAAAAAAAATAGGATTTGTCCATAAAGCTGCTGTTTAATATAGGCCATGATAATAATTTTATCTGCTTATTGTGAGAGTTGCAGCCCTCCTCTACACTTGTGACTCCTCTGATGGTTGCTGGGCAGTGCCATACATCCTGTGGGATGGAAATCCAACTATCCAACTGCTGCCAGTCACAACTCTGGTGTAGGCCTGGCTCCTCTTGAGTACTGTAAGCCCTGTGACAGGTGACCCTGTCCAGCAGTATGTGAGAGGAAGCATCTCATTTCATTCCTGTGATTGAATCCTTCAGGAGTTAACAGTTGGGAAGAAATACTTTTGTTGGCTTATCATTGCAGTGCCTGATACCTTTATGTTCAGAATTGTGTTTAGAAAAGAGCAAAGGGCTACTGGTTCTGGATCAGCAGGAGAGAAAATATCCCTATGACCTGGTACTGAGGTAAATGCCACATCTGTGGTATCTCTAAATCCCTGAAAGGAAGAAAACAACTACCCATCCACAGTATCTGTGTCCCTGTTAAAGCTGGTATTATGGCTGTTGTCAGGTTTTGTACAGTGCATGGAATGTTTGACTTTCAGTGATCTCAATCTGTCACATCAGAGCTAACCAGCTTCTCAGTGTGAGGCTCTAAAGATGCTATTAAAAAAAGAAAAAAAAAAAAAAAAGGCATCCTTCCTTAATTTTAAGAAGCCCTTTATGCCTCTGTATAATCTGCTCAAATATTCCAGAGGCAATTACATACTGCATTATGGCAGATTTAGCTTATCACTTCACTGCTGTGCCTGGGGATCATCACCCCCTTATTTACTTTCCAGTAACACAAATTGCAGCCACATCAAATTAGGCTGGGACCTTGTCAGAGTCCCACTGGCTGCTCCTCTTGTGAGACGTTGCTCAAGGTGTGCCAGCCAAATGCAGCTGGGGCTAAGGGAGAGGCCTGAGTCACTCCAGTGACACTCAGAAAGCAGCAAGGAATCCACAGTAACCTGGAATGTGTCATTGAGCAGGTAACTGGCCATAATGCACCGTTGGTATTTTGGCTCATGATGTGTTGTGATTATAGATACCACACACTGCTTCCCAGTGGGACACTGCCAATTTCCCCATGGCAGTCGAGGAACAGCCATCAAACTGCACCACCTCGTTCCTCTGTCATATATTGTCCTCCTTAGAAGTAAAAATCAAATTTCAAATAATCTCTTCCTCTTTTTTTTTTCTTTGCTCTATAAAGGTTGATATTCCAGGCTGATACACAACGTTAAGCAATAGGATCTCTTTATTTGAATGAAAACGTTTACATGTTTTTGGTAAGTCTGTGGGGGTGTTTTGGGTTTTTTTTTAGGCACGATCTGTAGGCATGGGATAAGGAGAGCTAAGAACCTTAAAGTCCTGATTAGTAAAATATTCTCATCCATGCCATATGATGTGGGACAGCCTTGGGGACTGTTTACTCCAGTGCTGTTGGAGGGGAGGGATCTGACTTCCTTTTCCAGTAAGGCAGGAGGGAAACTGGACAGAAAAGACAGGTCTGCAGAGAATAAACAAAAACTCGACTGTAAGTTAAATTTCTTTTATTGGTATCCCAGAACATTTGGAATTGCTCCTCAGAAAGAGTATTTTGTGTGTTGTTATACAGCAGCTGTTGGAAAGTGCAAATAAATAACAAACCTGTCAGATAGCAAAACAGACCTGTTTGCTATTCAGATATCCATAATTTCATATTTTACTTAAGACTGATCCATTATCAGACCATCTTTCCTTATCTATCTACTCAGTCTTTAGACAGAGAAATTATGAGACTACCTCAGAGACCCCACCAGACCTTGCCTGGCATCAGGACATGTAGGAGTTCTGCATCACAGGATATTTTTATCAAAATTCACATCTGGTTCTTTATTTGTACCCAAAAATAGATAGCCACAAAATGTATTCTATTTTTTCTGCAATGGGTAGAAAGCAACCAATGTCCATCTGTCTCTTTCTGTCCTTTTCTGTTCAGCATCAGTCTGCTTTTCCAATCCGGATTAATGAGAGGATTTTCTTGCCCTGATGATGCAGGAACACAGGCAGGTTCAGAGCTCACAGTCCAAGTGACTGAACATTGAAGTATTAACTTGGAGGAATTGTGATTGATGGATTTCTTGCTTTTCTTGCAACAGTATAACATTTCTAATGTTTTAGCTGATATAATTAGGCTTACAAATACTTAACAACATCTCACTTAATATCTATAAACTTCTCTTTGAGGGACAAAGAGAAAAGGAGAGAATTCGAAAGTAAATTTCTGTAGGAGAAATACGAAAACGGTGGAAAATGCTAATCTGTCACAGATACAGCAGGGGAGTATTTTCTGGTACTGCTTTCCTCAATAATTTTTAACCATTGTATGTGGAAGTGAACTGTATTGATTTATCAAAGAATAGCCATCACTATAGTTAAAATCACATTGGTTTGATGCACAAGCTGAAACTGCCCTAGGACATCTTTAATTGGGGCCTGACATGTTTTACCATTTAACCAGATGTCAGAAAACAACTTAGATCACAAACAAGTTCTGAATATATACTGCATGAACTGAGAATGGGGTTGAGAGAATGAATGTCTTTAATATATCTATTAAATAGATTCTAGATATGCATCTGTCAGTGTTTTTATTAGTTACTTTTATTTCAATATTCCACCTTCCAGAACTGTTGAGATCTGACAATAAATGTACACATTTCAATCAAGCTGTGTCAAACAGGCTGGTCCAGCCAGTGCTCTGACACATGTCTATGTTTCCAGACCTCACACATGTGTGCAGTGATAGAAATGCCTCAGCACTGCTACTGCTGATGTTGTAGTTATGAATTTACACTCCTGTTGCATTTGGTAGCACAGATTTGGGGAGTTCTGCCAAATGCTGTCGTCTTCAGTTCAAATTTCCCAAGTACTATATTTGGGGTTTTTAACATGTATCCTCAAGTAGGCAACTCGCTGGTGATTACATTAAATATTATTTGATGCCAAAAAATTATTCAACATGTGTTTAAAATAATTATTCTGTTAGAGTTCAGATCTATAAAACTTTTCAAATGCAACATACAACCTCTTATCTTAGGAATTGTTAAGAGATACTATGGAGCTTGTCAAGGGTTTGTACTGCTGTACTTGTAAACACAGTGTTGTAAGAGGACAGGCTTTGATTCCTAATCTCTCAAAATAAGTAAATTTATTTTTGCCACACTGTGGCTACTTACTAAAAAAAGATAATAGCAGGTACTCATCAGTTCTCTCTTCTTTTCAGGATTATGTCAACTCTAAAGATTTCAATGATTGTGCTGCATTTTAAACAGGAAAATTAAAGATTGTAGTTAGAATCCTTTTCATAAATTTCACACGGTCCATAACCTGCTGTGAGAAATTTTCAGTGTATCACTGTGTAACAGTTAAGTCCTTATGCTATTTCCTTAATCAGGGCCTGAAACAATGTAAACCAAGAGATTTTAAAGAAATGAGCGACCCAGCAAAGCACCACTGTTCACCTGGAATAAGCTGTTACTCATTTTCTACAACCACTGGAAATCCTATTCCTGGGCAGCTATTCCTATTATTCTTTGATATTTTTTGGGTTGTTGGAGGTTTTTACAGACAGCAATTGGAGAGTTATTAAGAGGAGATGCCTCTTTTGAACTGCCCACTGAACTATGCTGCCCATGTCCTGTTTTAGGGATTCAAGACTCTGAAGAGGCAGTGTGCTGACTCTCAAGGCATGATTGTTGAAGAAATAATTGCCCTTTTTTTCTTTGTCTTGGAAGTTTACACAGAACCATGGAATTGTTAGTGTTGGAAAGGACCTCTGGAGATCACCCAGTCCAACCCTCCTGCCAAGGCAGAGTCACCTGAAGCGGTGACACAGGAACGTGTCCAGGTGGGTTTGGAATGTCTCCAGGGAGGGAGAATCCCTGACCGCCCTGAAGAGCCTGTCCCAGTGTTCTGCTACCCTCAGTGTAAAAAAGTTCTTCCTCTTGTTGAGATGAAACTAATTGTGGTTTAGTTTATGGCCATTGCTCCTTGTCCTGTCACTGAGCACTACAGAAAAGTCTGGCACCATCGTGGCACAGGCTGCCCAGAGAAGCTGTGACTGCTCCATCCCTGGAAGTGTTCCAGGCCAGGCTGGACAGGGCCCCCAGTAACCTGGTCTACTGAGTGGCATCCCTACCCATGGCAAGGGACGGATCGAGATCATCCCTCAGGTCCCTTCCCATCCAAACCATTCTGTGATTCCATGATTCTGTGACCCTCTTGGCACCCACCTTTGAGGTATTGATATATATTGATGAGATCCCCCCTCAGTCTTCTCCAGATTAACAAGGCCCAGCCCTCGCAGTCTCTCCTAAGAGAGACACTCGAAACCCCTCATCACCTTTATGGCCTCCGCTGGACCCTCTCTAGTAGCTGATGTAGATTTTCACAGGACCTACAAAACATAATAACATATACCTATAATATACATTACTCAATATTATGTATATATATATACAGATCAGCTGCTCAGCCGCCCCACGGGCTGAGTCCCTCCGCTCGCCCGGGCCCGCGGCTGCCGGGGCGGCCCCGCCGTGAGGGCGGCGCGGGGCGGGGCGGGCGCTCCCCCCGCTTCCCGGCGTGCACCGGCGCGGGGCTGCCTGGCCACGTCCCCGGGCCACGTCGCTCGGTGCCCGCTGAGCTTGCGCCATCTTCGCTCCCCGGCTCCGGCTGCGCCGCCGCCTCTGCCGCCGCCATGAACATCTTCCGCCTCACCGGGGACCTGTCCCACCTGGCGGCCATCATCATCCTGCTGCTCAAGATCTGGAAGAGCCGCTCCTGCGCGGGTGCGTGCGGAGGCCGCGAGGCGGGACCGGCCGGGCGGCTCCGGGCCGCGGAGCGCCGCGGGAGCCCCGCCGGGGCTGGGCGGCATCGCCCCGAGCTCGCCGCGGCCGCGGGGTGCTGTGATCGCCCCCGAAAGACCGCGCCCCGGGGAGAGCCCAGCGAGCTGGGGCGGGGGGGGGCTCCCGCCTGTCTCAGTGGCCCGGGAGGCGGCTCTGGTGAAGCGGGGAAAGGCGGGGAGGGGATTGACCCCGCTGGGGCGCCCCCGGGGCGAGCAGGCAGGACTCGGCCCGGGCAGGTGAAAAGGGACGGTCGCTCCCCTCCGCGCGGGGAAAGGGGCTCTGCCCTCCTCCTGACCTCCCCGCGATTCGGCCCCCTCCAAATCCAGCGCTGGCGGAGCGGGTGAGCAGCCGGGAGAGGGGGAAGGAGGAGCCGCATCCCCGCTCCGGGGTGGGGGTGCGCCAGCGGGAGCTGCCGTTCCCTGAAAGGTGTTGTGGTTGTTGCTATTATTTGTACTTTAATCCCTGTGCACCGCCGCTCCGGCTGTGTCCGGGAGGGTCGCTCCTTCCTTACGTAACTGCCCGGCGGCAGGCGAATGAATGGGGAGGCCGGTTTGGAGGAGGAGGGGGAGGAATTCGTCCCCCGCGGGGCGGGCAGCCGCCCTCCCTTCATCCCTCTGTCCCTCCATCCCTTCCCTCGCCTGCCCTGGCCGCGCCCGGCCTCTGTGTGTTCGGTGCAGCGCCGGCCGCCGCTGACTCGCGGTTCGCAACCTCTGAAGTTTCCCCGCTCTCCCCTTCCCTCCGCGGCGGCCTCACGCTCCCCCTCTCCTTCGCTTTTGTGCAGGAACTGAGCTGTGTTTCGTGCCGCTGTTAGGGCTGGCGGAGGGTTTGCTGGCGGCCGGGCCAGCTCGCAGTAGGAAGCGGTAGGAGGGAGATTCCCGGCGGGAGCCGCGGGCCTGTGTGACGTGGCAGCGGGAGCTGCGCCGGGTCCGGCCGGGCGAACCCCGCTCCGCCGCCCCCCGCTGCCGCTTCCCCCCCGCTCCGAACGGGCGTGCTCCAATTCCTTGTGCCGTGGTTCGCTTTCCCCCTTCGGCTGTACGGTGTGGTGGTTGGAGGGAATTGCAGGCAGTTCCCATAACTGCAGCATAGCTGATTTCTGTCAGAAAACTGGGAGCTGTAGTCATTCAAAACGGGCATTTGCTCGCCGTGTGTGTTATGTGGATCGGACCGCCCGCCCTGTCGATACTGGTTTAGTTGTGCACGGCAGTTTGACGCGGGTGTCAAGCCGGCAAACGGTTTGACTTTGTCTTCTCTCCACTGAGCTTCTTCTTTAGTGAGGGCGATTGTTCTTGAAATCAGTTTACCATGTGTTGATGTTCAAATACCGGGTTAGCACTGTTGAACAGATACATCTGTAAAGTTTACAGTTAAAAGCATGAAGAATTAGTTTAAATTATACCCTGAAATAACTGAGAATGGGGAAATGAAAGAGATTTACACTATAGGTAGGAGGAAGCACAGGTTCTGTATGTTGTCATGTCAAATCACTGGCTAATCACTTGATAGCACAAAAAAACCCGAGCAAATGAATAATTTTGTTTTTTAAAAATAAACGAATAGCTTTGGTTTTAAACAGACTTTAAGTAAAAAGTGTCCTTAACTTTACAAAAGAAGTCAGGTAAGTGACTCCATGGCCCACATGCAGTGGTAGTACAGAACTATTTTTCCTAAGGTCATGAGCTCAGGAGCACCTTCCTGTTAAACTTACCTGGCTCATGCTCTTACCTGGCTTTGGCATCACGGGAGTCCTGCCTGGACCTGGCAGGAGAGGGCCTTGCCTTCTCCAACTCAAAACTTGTGGAGTTTTGTCCTGTGTTTGAGAAATGCAGTTGAGATTAAAAACAGCAGGAGGGTCAGTGATCTAAAAAATATAATTTACTGTCTGAAGAAAGAAAATGAGAAATTCTATTGCAAAGGTGAAATTCAGATAGGGTTTGAGCCAAGAGATCCATAAGTGACCTTTGGATATGAGGTTATTTATACAGTGTAGTACAATGTGACCTCGTCCCCTCTTTCCACTTAAAAAGTGATCTGATGTTGCTTTCCTTAAGCCAGTTGTGATTGAGAATCTCTACTACTGGGGGTTTATTCATAAGAAAGTAACCTCACACCAATCGTTGGTACAGCTTTCTCCAAGACAGAAAAGTAAACAGGCCTATATCACATATATGGTACAGCTCTCCCCTTTCCCAGATTAGCCAGCATCCCTGGACACAAACACACATGCTTGAGCTCTTTCAGTAGAAAATATTTGCTTAATTCATTTTTCCTGAGAAAAAAAGGAAGCAGGAATGTGTTTGTCAGGAGTTGGTTTTTTGATGTCTTCTAGTTCTGCCTGAGTCCTCAGGAGTAAATTCAGATTCGTGTTGGTGTCTGAGGCCTAACAAGTTTTCTAGAATGAGAAGAACGTGAATACCTCAAAGGAACACGAACAAAGAATTTTCTTTTTGGGGCTCTATTCTGTTCCTCCTAGTGGTTCGTTGTTGTCAGTTGAGGTTTCTATTGATGAAATCTTTGTAAATATACATTTGCATATGTTTGTAAAGTCATACATGATAATGGCCCCTAAGTAGTTACCAGTTAATGTTGAGCAGCTATGAAGAGCCTCTTATTAGAGGGTTTTCTGCCATTTCTTTACAATGTATGGTTATTAGAGCCATTTTTAAATTAAATAAACTTATACCTCGTGGTTATTGGTGACTAAGGAAACATGGGCAAACCAGCTGCCACTTTACTGTGCACTTCTGAAGCTGTAGAGGCTTTGAAAATAAATAAGGGCTTCTAACTGCAGGCTGTGATCCATGAAGAGCTGGCAAACCACATGGTGCCGACTCCTCTCTCCTGGTTTCATCTGTGTGTGAGGCCTTTGTTCCAGGAGAACCCAGAGGCCTGTAAAAGCAGCTGGAAATGAGGGACACAGCCTGTGCACCTCTGCTGCAACCTGCTGTTTTTGAAGACTCCGAGTCCCCATTTTCTTTCCTAAGAACTGACTCCTCTAATTGAAGAAGATAGCTAAGGCTAGGCTCACCTGCACTTTGAAGCAGTCTGTGTTTTCTGTGCTTGAGAAATTTAATTTTTTTTTTCTTATTTAGTCAGTAGGTTGAAAAGAGAGCAAGGGAAAAGCAAATCAAATCATGACTTAAGAATTTCAGAGCTGGCAGGGAAACAATTTTTTGCATGTCTGGTTATTTGAGTTTCCAAATTTAGAATTTGAAAAAATGTTTGCTGCTCAAAATAACAGTTCAAAAATCATTAGGAAGAGCCATGGAGAATGTAGTAGGTAACTCCATTATTGGCATCCTGTCATAATTAGGAAATTCATGAGACTTGAGGAATCCTGTGCTTTCAGACATTGTTCTGTTCAGAGTGTATTTTCTTACCCATTTCAAGTCAAATGACATTGTTTGCAGTGCAAATTACTGCCTGAAAATTGATTTGCACTTCTCTGTGCCATTTATCAAGTGTTAAAGGTGACCTACAGTTCCAGTGCTGTCAAATTATATGCTGTATACTCGAAAAAAGTAGTGTAGATAGTAAATGTGTAGTACTTTTGCTAGGTAATGTAGCTGTAACTCAATTCTATGTGTCTGTTGTGGACCAGATAATATGCTAAGTCGAAGGCTTCTGACAGTGCTTTGCCATAGCTGCTGCTAATTTTTCTGTATTTTCTCAAAACCTGCTGCTTTAGGTAGCTTTCAAATTTTTTCTCTCTCTTTGAAGGAAAGTATTCTCTTTCTCAGTTGGAAAATTTGTCTTTAAAATTAGTTTGGATTTTTAAATTGGAAACACTGGAGTCTTAATGGTGGTACTTATTAGCAGAACCAAAGAAGAGGTTCTATGGCTTATGTGGACTTGGTACAGAACTAAACTACTTTATTTTAAAAAGTCTGTGAAGTTTCCATGGCAAAGTATGGCTCGAATCTTCCTTAGAAGAACTGCTGTTTGTAGGGGCTGTGATGTGCAGTTCATAGTTGGTAAGTGCTGTACACACTTCACAGTTCAATGCCTCTGCTCCTACCTGTTTTTCCTTACCTGACTCACCACAGCAAAATGAAGTTGATAAGAAAGTACTGCAGTTTCAGCTCTGCCCTCCTGCCTGGCTGTGAAAATCACCTGAATTAAAGTTTCATGCTGTGGCTTTCAGCCAAGCTGGAGTGCAGAGGTCAAAGGAGCTTTTCCACATGTGAGGATGAAACAAAACGGAGAGGTTTGGCTCTTCCGAATTTGAGCCTAGAGCTTTGGAAGAAGAAATAAAACCATTTTTATTTAGTTCAAGAACAAATTAATGTTTGTGGGAGCAAAAGGAAAGGGAGAAGATGAGAATAACAGCATCGTTGTAGCCTCAGTGTATTGCAGTTGCCAGCAGTGAGCCAGGGTCAGTGCTGTGATATATTGATACATTTCCTAAAGTTTTGAAATGCATGAAAGTCGTACAATTGTATGTTTACCTGTTCTCTCGCCCTATTTTTGTTCATGGTTTAGATGTTTCTCCCAGTTTGCCTGTCCCTTCATAGGCCTTTGGTTTACAATTTAAACCCTACCTAGTGTAGGCTACTTAACTTGAAAATTAGTTTAATCTTGAGTCAAGGGTGGGTTTTAGGATTTCACAACTATTCTAAAGATTCAAAAATCAGTGAGAGTATTGAAAACCTTAATGAAAATTACAGCTTTGGGGTTGAGGAGGTGAGACTGGCAGTGACTTAAAAGAATTTGTCAAGTATATGATATGTATTTATGACAGTATAGCCAGGTCCAAATTTATCGCTGTTATAAATAATTAATGTCTCTTATATGCTTTTTTCTTTTTTTTTTCTGTTTCCAGTTATTTGCTAAAAGAAAATAGCATACTAAATAATTTAGCTTAATTATATTCTGTAGTGTGATGCTGTTCTGTAGTCTGTCCAGGTGGATTTCTTTGTCCTGTGGATTCTGACTTTAGGACAGCTTTGCTTGCTGGAGGATTTTATTGGCAAGTTGTGATGCCAACAGGCACACCTGGGATGAGCCCGGAGTCCTGCTTCAGCTGTCTATGCAATGTGGTTCTAGTTCAAGAAATGTCAAATGTATTTTTTTCTAAACTTCGGGAGGTGGTTTGTTCGCGGTTTTTTTTTTTTGTTGGTTTGTTTGGTTTTTTTTCCTTGCGAGGATGGGGGGGTGATTTTTTTTGTAATACTTGCAGCTTGTGTTTTACAGTTTTACAGCCTGCAGGTTTTGAGGTGGTTTATGTTCCCTGTACTGCTCTTGGGTTGTTCTGTAGGTGGCACATCAGGCTCATCTTGCAGACATTTCGCATGTGAAAGTTGCAAACACCACCCTTTCTAATTGTTACTGTTTCAGCCATTCTTGTACTTTGTAGGTCAAATTCCTTAATCTGGAGCAGTTTATTCCATGTTCCTTAAACTCGAGTGAAAAAGGACTTCAACAGCCATAGCAGATTGCCTTCTGTTAATTGCTTTATGGCACTGTTAATAAAAGCTTTTCTAGAAATATCTCTGTATAAAGGGACAGGGATTTTCAGCCTTGCATCATAACCCTCTCCTACACAGTATTTTTCCCTCTTGTTTTTTGAACAAGACTTGCATGCTTAGCTGAACAGATTCAATTATTTTCACCCTGGATGACTGAAAACAAGAATAATTGGAATAACAAGATAGAGGCACCGAGTGGGTTGTTTTGTCCCCCTGCTGTGACACACCATCACATCAGTATTATGGAGCGATGCTTCACCTCGGTTTTCGGAAGCTTTTAGTGCTTGACTGTGCAAAGCTTTTATGCTTCTAACTGTGCTCTAGTGCTTGAAGTTAAGTACAAACAAACCGTTTGACATTGGGGCTTTGACCTAGAATCGAAAGTTGCTTTGAAGATGCAGTGTAGATGTCTGACATTTTATCTCACTTCTCTCTCATTTTAAAATTTTGTTTTAGTACATAATAACACGTGGGTTTGATTGTTTGATGTTTTTCTCACCATGTGGCAAATTGAGTCTGTGTATTGAATTGCCTTATGTTTTAAAATCTATGAATTCCTCTACAATCCCATTATTGGTGCCAGCATACCTTCTGCTTGTCACTGGGTGTGTTCTGTCTATTGCCCTCCTACCTTTCCAGCTATTCAGATCTAAAGATAGTTCTGAGGCACGTGAGAACTGAAAGCTAATGCAGCTTTCTCAGTGATAATAAAGAACAGATAGCTTGCAGGTGATATTTTTGGAGATGACACTACCTGCTCTGAGTAACTTCTAAACCTTGTGTAGTGCCAGCACCTCTTCCAGTACAGGGTAACTTATTTTCACTCTACTGAGCTATATGGGCTTAGAATTCTGTTTGTACAGCTTGGGAGCTTGGATTTTGTCCTAATTTTGTGATCAACTTGCTTAAAAATAAATATCCTTTCTCATCCCGGGTATCAAATGTTTCAAAGCACCTCATCACTTTCTGAATAATTAATTATTTCCTTTATCACTTTAGGTATTTCTGGGAAAAGCCAGCTTCTGTTTGCACTGGTCTTCACTACCCGTTACCTGGACCTCTTCACTTCATTCATTTCATTGTATAACACATCTATGAAGGTAGAGTATACTGAAGAGTTAGAAAAGCTAGTGATGTTGCATGCAGAGTGCATAATTTCATTAATAAAAGCCACTTTGAATGGCCCTCTGCACAGTTGTTACAGAGTAAGTTCTAGATGGGCTTTAGATCAAGAATGTGGAAGATGGACTCAAAATCCTGCTTTTTTTTTCCTGCACTCTACATGCAGTTTTAATAAACTGTTTATATCAGGACTGTGACATTTAGAACAAATGGCATTTTGGTTATTGAAATAAAAGCTTTTGGAAAAATGGTTCAAATAAATAGTATTTCTCAATTGAGACATTAAAGCTCAAGTAAATCTCCTTTGAACCACTACAGGCTAAATCAGTATTCAGGATGCACTGCCAGAATTGCAGCTACTGTCTGGTCAGAGGCTGATCAAAAGTTGACAAAAGTAAACTCTAAGGAATGCAGCTTCTGTGAGTTATATCCCTGTCACTTGCCCACTGAATGTCAGTGGGCCTGAACCTGAATTTGTTGCTTATTCATTCCTGCAACTTCTGGTGCTTAGTACAAGAAAATGGAGCAGTAGTCTGGGAGAGGGCAGTATGTTTGTGCTTTTTTAATCCAATTACTTTATTCTTGGATTTTTAAATGTTTTTCAGGTTTAATTTAGAGTTTAATGTAATTTTGATTTAATTTAGTATAAATTTACAAAATAATCAATAAGGCAGAATGTACTGAAGAATTAGCAAAGTAATACTGTAAAATAAAATTTTGTGTCTTAAACTCACACTTGCTTTCCAGCAAGTAAAATGTGTGTTGCTTAAATTTTAGTATTAACAGTATAGATGAAGAGTGGATTAAATAAAATACTCTTGAAACAGAAGCTTTTTCCATATATAATTTCTGATTGGAAGGTACCATTAGGTGCACTAAAGGAGCAGGTAGGGGTTTTTTGCCATTTATTTATTTACAGGTTTTGATTCAGGGCCATGACCACACCTTTGTTCTGCAACCCTCCTAATCGGAAAAGGAAAGAATGTGGAAATACTTTCAAAGTGGTAGCCTCTATTTCAATTTCAAAGGTCACTGCCTAGAAAGACTGTTGGATGTAATTGTCTTTTCATCCCATTGTTTTAGTGTCAAGATGAAGCTGCTTGAGTGTCCCAACACAGTTTTGTGTTATATCTATATACATGTAGGAGTATATAATATTACACAGTTGTTGAGAAAGTTGAGAGCTTGAGAGAACTTTAGCTGAGAAGTTGAGAGTTGAGATTCTTGAGATGAGGAAATCTGTAATATAAGAAATTTGGATTCATTCACACTTTTAGTGTATCCTTTGACCACACCTGCTGTGATTAGTTTACACTCACAGTAAAGGTTCCCTGTATCCTGTTCTGTGGTTCTTTTTCTCCACTCAGCTGGGGTGCTTTTGTAGCAGAACCATTGGATTCTGAGCTCCTTAATACAGTATTTGTAGGATTTTGTATCTGTGAGCAGAGCACTTAGTGATTAATAGCATCTGCAAACATTGGGATTTTTAATCTGTTACTTCTCTGTTGCAAAGAACCTTTTTTAATGTGATAAATGGTTTGGAACATGTAATCTTTGTGCTGAAACTGGCAGAAGCTAAAATATTTGTCTAGTCTGCTGTACTGTGTTGACTCCAGGACAATAAGCTCTGTCCTGATGATGGCAGACTGACCTTTAGACTAAAGTCTTAGATTCTCTCTAGTTGTTTTCTCACCTGTAAAATGAAGCATTTTGCTTATTTCACAGGGAATAGCTATAAAGTCTACTGTGCCATAACCATTCAAAATGGTTAGACATCAGCTCAAATTGAATTCTGATTTATTGCTTCTCTCAGTCTTTTAGTCTTGCAGGTTTTGTGCTGGTTGGTGAAGAACAGTGTCCAGTTGCCACTCTTCAGATTTTAGAGATGTTTAAAAATCAGCTTGTGATAAATGCTTGTTTGAATGGGGCTTATTGAATTTTTTTTTAATTGCTACATGAACCACACCATGCTGGGTTTTTTGAATGTAGAAAGGCCCCTTCTGTTGTTATTTTATGTATGCACCTGCACATTTCTAACCTAAATATTTGGGGCCGGTGCTTCCCCTGCAGTTGCAGAATGTGTATTCCTTCTCCAGTCACTTCCTTGGTTCTGGAAAGGGTCTTCACCTTTGGGCAGTCACTTCAACCATGGGCATGTGATGCCTTCAAAAGCAGCAAAACCAATAGAGCCTAGAATAACTCATTTGGAATTACTACTCTGCTGCCAAAATTTAAACGGCACCAACAGGCTGCAAAACCACATAAACAATGCAAAGAATCAAAAAGACCACGCTTACTCCTCTCAGTGCTTATTCAGGGGATTTGATTTAATCCTGGAACATCCATGGATTGTTTTGGGGTTGTTTCTTTCCTTGCCCTCAGCTTATCTACATCGCTTGCTCGTATGCCACCGTGTAC
Source organism: Acridotheres tristis (assembly GCA_037013685.1). Taxonomy (NCBI): domain Eukaryota; kingdom Metazoa; phylum Chordata; class Aves; order Passeriformes; family Sturnidae; genus Acridotheres; species Acridotheres tristis. Next base: position 7,773,917 of record CM072901.1, read on the forward strand.
CTGATCTACATGAAGTTCAAGGCCACCTACGATGGAAACCATGACACGTTCCGAGTGGAGTTCCTGATAGTTCCTGTTGGTGGGCTCTCTTTTCTTGTCAATCATGACTTCTCTCCACTGGAGGTGAGTTGATTGTGGGCAGGATATGGTATTTTTTTTTGCTAAAATACTTCTAATGTGAAGATGAGCGTATTTAGCTTGACCAGTGAATGGTTGAAGGGTGTCTGTGTTTAGTAGGTTCAGGCTAATGCTTTCCCTAATGAATCTGTGTGATTTAGATGTCTGTGCAAATTTAAGGCACCTCAGGAGACCAACATTGTTATCAGCATTGATTATTTTATTAAGCAGAAGACTGTGTTTTTCCCAATATACTCTGATGGTTTTATTAATTAAAAATTCCTTTTGTTCTGTTTGTTAAAGAAATCCCCAGGAATGCAGTTTGGGAATAGTTGGTGCCACCTGGTGAAAACAAGGAATTATACTACTACTTAAATTTTATAGAATTGCAAATAGTCTAGACTATTAAAAAGAATTGCATCATATTTAAAATGCAGCTATGTGTTTAATTTCAGAAAAAGTATTGTATAAATGTAATTATAGAGTTCAAACAGGTAATTTCCCCTACAAAATAGAGAGTAACTTTAGATGGTTGTTTCATGTCGACTGAGCTGCATTTTTATATTGGGATTAATATTACAGAGTAAAGGAATTTGAATTGCAACGCTTCGAGAGAGATTTTAAATTTTTTTCTGTGTTAACTCACTCTTTAAACAAATAGATAAAAAATGGAAGAACATTAAGAGAGGGAAAGGACTTCATCTTCCCTGCAGCTTTCTCAGCATGGACTCTGTAAGCTGCATTTCATGGTAATGTGAACTGGCTGCACACAAGTTCCCTCAAGTAAATCTGTGTGTGCCAGCTCAGCAGAGAGCTGTTGTGGAGAGTCTGCTGGCTGCCAGGAGAGTTCCCTCCTCCCATCCGCTGCTTGCTTATGAAGCTTTCACTTAGTTTTTCCTGTACCAGGGAAAGTTTGCCAAAATACTGTACCTGGGTGAATAGGTATTCATCCATAACATTGTTAGAGAGTAAAAAGTCAAGCCAAGTCAAACGTTTCCTGTCCTGCTGTTATCAGTAAGACAGTTGGATTGACCTGTGGTTTTTTCCTTTCAGATACTGTGGACCTTCTCCATCTATCTTGAATCGGTTGCTATTCTCCCTCAACTTTTTATGATCAGCAAAACTGGGGAAGCAGAAACCATCACTACTCACTATCTTTTCTTCTTGGGTCTGTACCGTGCCTTGTACTTAGTCAACTGGATTTGGCGCTACTACTTTGAGGGATTTTTTGACCTCATAGCTGTTGTTGCTGGTGTGGTCCAGACCGTTCTGTACTGTGACTTCTTCTATTTGTATGTTACAAAAGGTAAGGAATGCAGTAACTTCCAGCTTTAGGTTGTGGAATGTAGCAGTTTACAGGTTCATAGGGATCTGCTACATCACCATTATGAGCTCATTAATTCTGTGTGTAAATTAGTTCTGAAATATCCTTAATTTATCGAGTACACTTTCTGCTAGTGTGGGACATTTCTGAGGATTTTTTTGGGGGTGTGGGTAGAATATAAATGTATAAATGGTCTGATGAACTTTTGGAAAAACTTAAGTATGGCTAAGTATATATTACTGTTTCCTTCCATGGATAAGCATGATCCTTCTGCTTCCCCTGACCGTGTACCCTGTTACACACAGATCCCATGCCTACAGACATCTTTATCTTTCTCAGTGGTTTAAATACCATAAGAGTGGAAAGTGTCTTGGATGTTTCTGTTTATGCTGAGTGTAGAAGCAGGAACTTCTGCTGGGTGCATTGATAATTCTGCCCTTACTTGCATTTCAGCTTCCATCATGTAACCAAGCTGCATGGGGCTGTGTTATTTTAGTCATAATTCTTAAGAGGCTGGGATGAGGGGCTAGTATGTCCTATGAGGATGAAAAGTGGGAGCTCTAGGGTGCCACAAGAGGGCTAGGTTAGAATTGGTAATTCCAGTTTTACCAGTATGTATTGAAGAGAGAGAGGCAGCCTGGGAGGATTGTCTGCAGTGGACCCATTTGGTGTGGAAGGTTTTGGTCCCTTTGACATTTTAACAGCGTGTGCATTTCCTGCATCACAACTTCACTTTGCTGACTCTTTTCTTTCCCACTTTTCCTTGCAGTTCTCAAGGGAAAGAAGCTCAGTTTGCCAGCGTAAGTGCCAAAACATCACCAGCATCTGTCCTTTTGGATGCTTGGACAGAACAATCCTTATCACAAGCAAAGGTGAAGATGCTTGAGACAGAAAGTCAGAAACACAGCTCTTTATAGTGCAGGTAGTCATCAGCGGCTCTGTAAGAACGGAGGAAAAACAACCAGCAGATTTCTGTTTGATGCATCTTGCCTTTATCTTTTTTATTACTATGTATAAAGATTTTTTACATAAAGAAACTTATACTGTATTAATAAATTCAGTGTATGGTTTCAATTGGAATAGTTCCAAAAGTGAGATTTTTGTGAGATTGTTTATGACCAGGAACAAGTGCAAACGTTTTTTTTAATTTTCAAGATTTTCTTTGAAATGACTGATTTTTTTTCTTTTTTTTTTTTTTTTTCAGTGCACAAATATGTGCATCCTTGATGGATGGTAGTCATCTGTTCTTTCCCTTTGATTCAGTTTTCATTCCACTATATTTATTTTTTTTCCAAAAGGTGAATATATGTCAACTCAAAATCTGAAACCACCGATGTTTGATGTGATGTGCTGGTGCCCAGTCTTTGTGCCATCTGCTGACATGGAGTTCCTTATTCAAAATAAATGTTGGTGCTAGAAGGGGAACAGTCACACTTTGTAGTTGTTCCCCTTCTAAAACAGACTGATGGCAAGAGGGCAGTGAGGAAATCACTTGAGGCCACAGGGACGGGCCCTTTCCTGTTCTGCCATGATGTCTGGGAAGATAATCCCAATAATGAAAGCACTTGGCAGCCCAGCTTGTGAGGGGTAAGAGATGCGATTGTGTAAATTACTGGCAAATGTGGCTGTGTTTGTTCAGGAACAGAAGGTTAAATATCTTGAATGTCCAGCCCTGCTCCACCATTACAGCTGTAGGAATGGGAGACTTGTAAGTTGTTGATTACAGAAATCTGTGGGTGATCATTTTAAACAATATCTACATTTTCTTATTAATGAATGTTTTATAAGCAACTTCCATGTTCAGCTTCAAGTGGTTTTTCGATGTCACTTTTGGACAATTAATATTTTTTTTATAAACTTTTCAGAATCAGCAGCACCAGTTACCATTCTTCATCCTTTAAATGATTCCCTTTTTTTACTGAGCTGTTGCATGATTTATCCTGTGTTACCATCCTCAATAAACACTTTATGAAATGGTGAAAACATTTTGGGTTTGTTTTTTTTTTTACATTCTTGAGGGTGAAAGGTTTCTGTTTGCCTGGAACTGGATGAAAAGTTGCGGTAAGGATGAGTTGCTTAATGTTACTGCTGTATTGAAATAAAAAGATTTTAAGGCTGAGTGGTATTATCACTGATGGAAACAATGATGGCCGAGTTCTTGTTTAGTAAGAGCTCAAGTCTTCAGCCTGGTGCAGAGGAGGGTTCAATGTTTGTATGTGTTTTGTTTTCAGTTTAATTTGCTGCCGTTATCTCCGTAGTGAGTGCGGCTTCTCATTCCATGTTTGTGCACAGCTGCGCTGCTGCCGTCTCCTCCAACCCAGCGGAACCTGGCCCTGCCCACTGCTCGCCCTGTGACGTCACTCAGGGGGGCCTGTTGGAGTCCTGTTCCGGGGCGGTGTGCCGTCACTCCCGTTGGGGCTGCAGCGCGCACGCGCCCTGGCGCCACCGCCCTTTCCCCCACCTCGCGCGCGCGTGCCGGGATGGGGCGGGGCTCCCGCCAGGCGCATGCGCGGCGCGGCTCGATCGGGGCGGGGCGAGGTGCGCAGGGCGGAGTGGGCCCGCGTGACGTCACGGCAGCGCGAGGCCGTGCCCGCCCCGGCGGGCGGTGAGGCCTGAGGGCACGGGGAGGCGTGTGGGACTCGGGCGGCCCTGAGGGACCCGCACGATGCCGGGGCTCGTGCTGTTCGGCCGGCGCTGGGCCATCGGCAGCGACGACTTCGTTCTCCCGGGAGCCTTCGAGCTCTTCGTCCGGCTGGTGTGGTAAGGCGCGCCCCGGGGCCGCTGCCTGCCGGCCCGGCCGCTCGCCGGCGGCATGAGCGGTGCCCGCGGCCCGGGCGCTGTCGGTCCCTGGCACAGCACGCACAGCGCGGTGCCCGCGCTGCCGCTGCGCTCCGGGCCGCCCTCACCCGCTGGGCTTAATCTGCGAGAAGCGCTCGTGTGGTTTCGTAATTAATACGGTGACGGCTTTGTGCCCGCCGGCCGCGGTGCTTCGGGATCTGAGGGAGTAGCAGCAGGCAGGGAGCAGGTGGCTCGGTCTGCACTCAGCTGAAGTGTAATTCCTGCTGAGTGCTGGTGTCGTGGTTTCAGCCTGACACTTTCCTTATGTAACAGGTCCCTCGCTGTTAATCTTTGTGCGGTGCTTTCATTAAGACCACTACTGCCGATTAGGTGATCACAGCCGGCACTTCTCCCTTCCTGCTGTAACTGTTGTTATCTCCCTTCCTGGCAGGTGGATTGGGATTTTTGTCCTTTACACAGTTCACAAAGGGCAGTTTAACTGTCCCGGGGGAGGATTGCTCCACAGCTACCTGCTCGGCCTCATCATTCTTCTGGCTTCCATAATATGTGCATTGTCTGCTCTTGTATACGTCAGTATGCAAGGTAAATAGTTAATAATTTTGTTTTTTGTTTATCTAGTAGGATTGTAATAGAAGTATGTTTTTAATCCGGAGCTGACATTAAAAGCTACCAAAAAAATTGAAGTGTTTCCATGGTAGTCAGACTTGAAAAACTCCATCAGCATTAACATGTTTGCTTTAATAGTATTGCCTAGTCTGGAACCTAACATAATAAATAGATACAACAGGTTAGTGCAGCTAATGGTTTATTGCCATCAGAGCATCCTGAAAACTATGTATGATCTCTGATGTAACACTGTTCCACCTCTCTGACAGGAATTTAGGGAAGTGTATCCGGAATCATTTGAAGTATCCTGTTAGTTCTGCCTTGCATAGGCAGGTTTAGTCATGTCTTGTCAAAGTCCCTTAGCTGCAGTAGGCTGCTTGGGGAAAAACACACAGAAAAGTGAATTGTATAAATGTCATTATAAAACTGAAAATGAGTACTATTAAATAGAGCAGGAGAGCTTGAAATGAATGGCTGAACAGAAGTAAGGACCCAAATGCAACTTCTAATTATTTGTAGAAATGGTTTATTTTGGGTTAAAATTGCTAGGAGAGCATTTTTCTGGTGAGGCACCCGATCATTGAAGTAATGTTAAGAAGATTAATTTGAAATACGTGTGTGGTCTCTGGAGTAACAAATGAGACTCCACAGTTTCTAATATATTGGTTCTCATGACTCACTGAAAATAAGCATTTATGCTTCTGTAAATAAGTATTTTTACTTCTTTCCATTTAAGCAATTTTAAGAGAGTGCATGAAGAGAAACTATGACAGAGCAGAGGTGTGGATGATAATCCTGGCCTTGAATCTGACTACTGGTTTTCTTAGAGTTTCCAGAGGAGGGGAAGTAAGATCAGCCAGACCGTGATGTTTATATCAAAGTTTCACAGAATAGTCTGGGTTGGAAGGGACCCACAAGCATCATTGAGTCCAGCTCTTAAGTGAATGGGCCATACAGGGGTCAAACCCATGTGCTGGGTGTTGTCAGCACCAGGCTCTAACCAAAGCTGCAGAGGTGAGAGATGTAGCTGTAAATAGCAGTGATAAAAGAACCTTGTTTGCTATGAAAGTACAGCTACAAGGCCACTGTAACTAAGAAACTGAAGAATTCTGAGGCTAAATTTCCAGGAAAACAAAGGGTGAGGTGTGTTGGACTTTGGTTGGAACGGTGGGTTTGGGTGTGCTTGGTCTTGTAGCAGCCCTTGTGCTGTCCTGAGGGAACCTGGCTGGAGCCCTCACACCCTGGGGATGGTGCTGAGAAAGGAAAAGTTGTTTAAAGGACGCACAGTTCCATCTGATTGTGTCTGTGTAAGCAACCACGCTGCTGCAGGACAGGCTGCAACATGGGACTGGGAAAAAGCAACCTCTGGATTAAGGGCTTTTGAAACAGCTTTATGACTGGGTGTGAACCACAGCTTTGTAATTGGAAAACAGTTCCCAAAGTTGTTATTTTTTTCTGCAGCCTTTACAAATTACTTGTCTACACCTGAGCACGCACACCCCACTACCTCATTACCCTGGGATCAGCAGACTGGTGTAAGGAGATGAGCTGGCCAAAAGTTACTCCCTTTTTTATTGCCTTAGAGTGCTAAAACAAAGAGGTTATTAATAAACTAACAATACAGAAAATAGCCTGAGAAGTATTTGTCCTGGTAATGGTTCTACTTTTGTTCTCTTATTATTATTTAGCAACTCTGTTAAAAAAACTTCATTGTAGCCCAGCAAAATAGCATCTGAAAATGAAATATTAACCAGCTAAAAGTTAAATAGAATAATAAAAGCAGGCCTCAAGAGTCACAAGGAGCTGTAGGTGAACCAGTGCTCCTGGATGCATCTTTGGCTTATGCATGGCACAGCACTGCTGCCTCCAGTTCAGTGCAGAACTGTCTCTGGCTAGAGCTGTTTGGAGTTTTAGTAGAGTAGATTCTAAGAATCACAGCTATAAATCCACTGTTGTTTTTCTTAGCTTCAGTGATAGCTTTCCATTAGTATGAAAGAACTTCGTAGTTTCACTTACATTTCTTACTTTCTGTAAAGCCCAGAAAGTTCATATTTCTAGACAGGATTTTATGTATTTGAGGTGCATTCATGAACAGTTTTATTTTAAATTCTCTCTCTAATTTCAGGAACAATTTCTAATCCAGGCCCAAGAAAATCACTTCCCAAAATACTTTATACTCGCCTGCTTCTCTATTTCCCTGAATTCATCTGGGCTGTTGTAGGAGCTGTGTGGGTGTCAGACAACAGCGTGCAGTGTGAGAAGACTGTGATAAATGGCGTCATTGGGACAGTTATTGCAAGGTAAAGGTGCCTCCCCACAAATCTGAGCTTGACAGTGTATGGGAAAAGGAAAATGGGTTGGTGTCCTTCCCTAAAAGAGCGGCTTGCCTTGGGAGAGAGAACGTGTCCTGCAGGGAAGGAAAGGAAGTGAAGGTCAGAAAGGGTAAGAGGGGCAGTGGGAGCTTAGAAAACTGGGTAAATATTAAGAGTGTAGTAACTTGATCACTTAGCTGGTGGTGAAAAATGGAGCTGCCACTCCTCTGTGCTGCTGCTTCCAAAGCACTGAGCTGTGATTGCAGGTTTGGTGGCCTGTGTGAAACTGAGCCACCAAGCCTTGTTCTGGTGCCCAGAGTATTGCAAGCACAGTCCAATGAGCTGCAGCCTCAGGACAGCAGCAGAGGTCTCCAGACAGAATTCCATACCCAGCTTTGGTTTCTGTCTGCCAAGATCTGTAGTTGGGATTTCTTGCACACTTGTCAGAAGTGTCTGGTTTCACAGTCTGTTATCCCACTCCCTCCTCTCTGGCAGCTGGATTATCATCGTCTTTACCGTCATTGGAGTTGTCATTGTCTTTGACCCCCTCGGGGGCAAGAAGACTTTCTACCTGCCCGACGGTGTGAGCCGCAACCTGGAGAGCAGCCAGTCGGGACAGCTGCTGTACAATGTGAAGAGCTCTGCCACCAGGGTGTGGGAGAAGAGGATCAGGCTGCTGTGCTGCTGCATCGTGCAGGACGACGACCACCGGGTGGCCTTCACCAGCATCGCCGAGCTCTTCCGCAGCTACTTCTCAGTAAGAGGGAGAGCCTTGCTCCTGCTCAGAGTTCTGCCACGTTGAGGTGTGGGGTGGTTTTACAGTCTTCCATGTCTTTGTACAGGACACTGACCTGGTGCCAAGTGACATAGCAGCTGGTTTGATTCTGCTCCATCAAGAGCAAGATAAAATGGAAAACTGCCCCAAAGAGCCTGAAGAAGTCCTGTGTCATTCTCCATCATCTCCTGTGGTAAGATAGGGTTGGTGCAGCCACGGGTGTAATGATTCCAGGAAATCAGATCAAATTGAAATGCATTTCTTTATGGAGAGGGTTGTTTGTTGGTGTTTTCTTTGTTTTGTTTATTCTTTTAATAAAAATAAACACTGCAATAAAAATTCATATATTATTAATAAAAATTCATATATTATTAATAAATGCAGTGTAAACAAGTTTGGGGTCAAAAACATTTTTCTGCTTTTGCATGAGTAGAACTTTGAATGGGGAATTAAGTGCAAAAAAGGAACCATTTAAGACATTTGATCCTTGGTGAACAGTTGGGAGAGAAAGGGAACAGAGGGAGAATGAATATTTGGTACTGTTTACGCAGAACTGAGAAGTTAATCTTCTAGTGTGTATTGTGGGCTGTTTGTCTGCTGCAAATACAAGGTAAGAAGCAAAAAAAGCATCTTTTAAATGCTTCAGGTGGTGAGTTAGTTTGCTAACTGATTTTTGCTGGTCTTCAGTGGAAAAGTGCCTTTGTTAATTTTTTCCACTGCTTTTAGCCTGTGTTTCATAGATGTATGTAGTTGTACTTCAACCAGTGCATCTCTGTCAACTTTCTTTTGAATCCAGCCAGTGTGATGGGGTTGTGCTTTAAAAGTCTGTACCAGAGAGATTTGCTGCAGACTCTTTAGCCTTCCCTTGGACATCCTTAGGTAACATACTTGGAGTGAATGTTGTTTTCAGCATTGACCTTATCAATGTATCAGCATTGGAAGAAACTGATTCAGTGAGAGCTTTTCAAGATCCTTGAGCTGTGTAGCTACAAAAATAAACACAGACTTTTTCCTGAAATACAAGTGGCTATTTTTAGTTCCTCTTAGACCTTGAGGTTTTCCTTTTGATTAGTGTGTATTTTGTCATGCCTTGATTTTCACTGGCCTGTGTTCAGTTTTATTCTGAGGCTGCCTAACACATATTCCTCCCTTTCTCTGCTTCCTTTTCTTTCCCTGTTTGCTTCCAGACCGATGATTTGGATGTTGAGCTGGAGAATGCTGCTCACTACATGCTGTTTGCTGCAGCTGCCTATGGCTGGCCCTACTACGTGTACACCAACCCATATACTGCACTCTGTAAGCTCAATGGTGACTGGTAGGTTTGACCCAAGAGCTTAAAAACACATGGCTGTCTTCTATTTAACTAGTCTTAGCAGAAATAAGTTACAATAGTAGTGTTTTTCTTGCATTAAATTATATCACTCTTAGGAGTACATGAGCTTGACTGCTAGAGTTATCTTTCAGAAATTCAGAGAAACAAAATTCCAGTGTCTTTTCACCCTCAAACAGATTGGCTTTTTTTCATGTGAAAAGTCTGTGATTGAGATAAAAAAACATTCATTTAGCAAAATGACAAAGGAAGAATTCAAATTAAATGAAACATATGTTAAAATTAGGCTTTTTAGAGATGCCTTTTGGGCATAGATTTACATACAGAAATAAAAGTCTATCAATAGTTTTCTTTGTCCTAAGGAATTTGCAGAAGTTCTTTGTCCCTCCAGCCTCCTTTTTGTTCCTTTTGACCCCTTTACTCAAAAATGTTTATGGTCAGTATGTAATTTTGTATATTTCTAGGTAGGGTTACTGTATGTGACCACTGATACTTGTGACTGAAAGAATGATTTTTGTAGTTATTAATATAAAATATCCGTATAGTCTACTGAAATATAAATCACTTGGAGAAAAAAATTATCACATAATACTGTGGGTAAAACATGAGATAAGATTGCTGTACTTGGATTTCCTTTTTCCTTGTTTGTAGTTTCTCTCAGTGGCTTGTAATCCTAAGAATTCTTATCTTACTGCACTGTTTGCTCTGCCAATGGTCCCGTAACAAGGCAGAGGTAACATCTTGCATCAGAATTTTTACTGGTGCTATTGCAAAAAGAAAGCACTTTTGATTCCTGGCAGAAGGCCCTCTGCAAATTTTAATGAGTTTGATTCCTTGAAAGGAAACCTAAAAAATTAGAACATGAAAGTTTTTCTCTTCTGTGTTTTGTAGTTGCAGAAATAGACCAACAGATTCTGATATAACGGGCAGTGATCGTCATAACTTTCACTTTGGATCCATCCTAAAAATAACAGGACTGCAGTACAGAGACTTCATCCATATCAGTTTTCATAACAAGGTAAACAATCTGGACAGGCATTCAGCAAGCTGTAGTGATTAATTCAGGGAAAACAGGGGCTGAAGGGTCTAGTTTGCCTTCAGCATTTATGAAGTGTAAGATGCAAAACCAAATGAAAACATTCAGTTTGGATTTCTTTTCTAATCCAACAGAACAGCCACAAAACCATTAATAGAAATCTGTCTCAGTATTGAAAAAAGGCACTTAGACTAAACAAATAAGAGACCTATTCAGCTTCTTTCCATAGTACAGTGTGGAGCTCTGTGAGAGCTTCCAGAAGGTGAGAACAAGTGCTTGCCCTTATAAAATGTTGGTGTGTTTACTAATTACATTTTTCTCCTCCAGATCTATGAGATTCCATTTTTTGTTGCTTTGGATCACAAAAAAGAAGCTATTGTGGTCGCAGTGAGAGGAACCTTGTCTTTTGAGGTATCATCCATCTGATATCAATAATTAGCTTTATAGAAATGAGTGAACTCCCAGAACCTAGAGGAAATTGTGTTACACTGGCACATGTTAAAATAACTCACTCACAGGAAGGAGTCTTCCAGGTTTAAGTTGTAAGCCCCTCTGCCCTTGGTTGGATAATATTTCCTGTACTACTGGAAGAGAGAGTGGAGGACAGGCAGGGATAATTCCAAGTCACTGTGAGTGGAGGTGCGTCCATAATGGGAGTGTCTGCAGTTGGAAATAGTTGCCAGGCTTGGAGCTGTGGTTGCTGTGTGTTTGCTGGGGTTGGTGGTGTGTGGTGGGATGTGTTGTGCTGCTCACACACCTGGCAGCCAGCTGGTGATGTCCGTGTGACAGGGGTGAGCAGCAGAGCACGACTCCTGAGCCCCACAGCCCTGCAGGGAGCTCTGACCAAGGCTTTGTTCACAGGACATTCTCACTGATCTGTCAGCAGACTGTGAAGACCTGACCCTGGAGGAGGTTCTGGAGAATGGGTTTGTGCATAAGGTGTGTGCAGCCTGTGGCTCTTTGCTATAAACACCTGGGATCCTTAGTTAAACAGAAGACTATTCTCCTTGTCAGATGGATTGCACAAATTATTTCAGTGTTTGGTGCATCAAATACTGCCTTCTGGCACTGCAAGGTAGAATTTTTAATCCTCTTCTCAGACTTAATGTCCTCATTAAGGATTATGTCCTCATGTCCAAAACCTTTTTAACTCATACATGGAATACATACAGACCTCATGGTTATAACCACACTTCTGTCAAGAGGATGTCAGAGACCAGCTTTGCAAAAAGCTGTGCTGTGATGGTGTTGTATTTAAACTATCCATGTATCACACTCAGATTAGATACCCTTCTAAGCTGAACTGCTCTCTTGTAGGGAATCACTCAAGCTGCAAATTACATCTATCGAAAACTAATAAATGATGGAATCTTAAACCAGGCTTTCACAATTGCCCCCGTAAGTTACCTTCCAAATATTTTGATTTGTCAGAAAAATTACCCACAGATTTTTCTGTGTCCATCTAAGTTTGTCTTTCTGTCTGCAGGAATATAAACTTGTGATAGTTGGTCACAGTTTGGGTGGTGGGACAGCGTCCATCTTGGCCATCATGCTCAGGAACTCCTTCCCCACACTGCGCTGTTACGCCTTCTCTCCCCCAGGAGGGCTCTTAAGGTGAGAGACTTCTGTTGCTCGGTTCTGTGTCTAAGCTCTGAAAGCCAAGGCAGCTGCCAGGTGTGTTAGCTGGTAGCTGTGGGTGACTGTGGGAAGAGTTTGTATGTTCCCCACGCTCCACTCAGATTAATTTGCTCCATCTGAAGTTACACTCGAGTTCTTGGCAGAGCGTTACAGAATGAAACACAGCTGGGGAATTCTGTCAGGCAGTATAATTATAATTTTCTAGAAAAATACTCACCTGACTTGTCTGCCTTGGCCTGTTGGACATTTACACACCCTTAGAGTCAGCACTGAAGTTACTCTGTCACCTTCAGCAAGGAGGTCTGAATGCACACTGAGGTACTGACTGCAAATGGTGCTGACACATGCTTGTATTTTTACTGAATTATAATGACCATTCTAAAATTAAAGCATGCTTATTTCCTTAATGCATCTAAACTGCCTTTTTTTCTTTTTTTTTTTTTTAAGCAAATCACTTGCAGATTACACTAAGCACTTCATTGTTTCAGTCATTGTTGGAAAAGACCTTGTTGCAAGGTGAGATGAAAATACTTTAAAATTGATATTTTGAGATATGTTTGATAGCAGACAATGGGAGGCTTTGCTTCATTTTGTTCTCTGTGTTTAAACAGGTTAAGTATGCCCAACATGGAGGATTTAAAGAGAAGAATAGTGAGAATTGTGGCAAACTGCAACAGACCCAAGGTAACCAAATGCAGTTCCTGGTTAAAATTGTGGAATTGTTACCCAGGTTATGCCCCAAATTTAATGTAGTAACTGCTGGTGTGCATATTTTTGGTCTTAAAGCTGAGAGTTTAAATTGTGTTTCAGAACAAAATCGTGCTGGATCAGTGTGGTGTCAGGCAGGATGGTACTGGAGGTACAGAGGTGTGGCTTAAAAATTTAGAACTGCCATTTTTGAACATCTGAATTTGCATCTGCCATACCCACAAGATTTCCATGTAGTCCCAGGGATGAGCAGAGAGTCTGTGTGACATCATAAATACAGAATAAGATAATGGACAGTTAGAAGTTAGAGGGACATGAAAAGTTAAACCTGCAGAGCAGAATCCAGATGGAGTAATTCAGCTGGTAAAGATGGCAGTGTTTTCTGTAGTATTACTGAAGGCTTAGGATCTGTACTGTTGAAATGAATGTTACTGTGGGAAAAATTCGGGAATTACCAAACAAAGTTTGGGGAGCATGTGCTTATAGTAATCTTTAATCTTTTAGTTATAATTTCAGATGAAGTGTGTGCAAGCACACAACTAGAATAAGTTACTTGAAGAGATGCCAAACCTCAGTTGGACTGTTCTTCTCTCTGATTTCAGTACCAGATTTTGCTGCGGGGTTGTTGGTACGAGGTGTTTGGAGGAGATCCTGATGACTTCCCCACAGAGCTGGATGGAAGGAACCAGGATGCCCTGACCCAGCCCCTCCTGGCCGAGGAGAGTTTAATGGTCCATCGGTCACCTTCGTACAACGCCCTTGAGGAGGAGCCACACTTGAATTCACCCCCTCAGTATCCTCATCTGTATCTGCCTGGAAAGATTATCCACATTGTTGAAGAATGCAGCTCCAGGAGGTAAGTGGCATGATGAATTCCACTCTCCTGTCTCCTTATTCTACTTACAGCTCCTTGTCCCTTTTGAAGTACACATTTCCAGCTCTGTGACTTAGCTGCATCTCCAGTACCAGTTTTGGTTATTGCACATTACCCAGTTTTCAGTTTCTATTCTGTGCCTCCCAGCTTCTTTCTGTTTCACTTCAAGCCCTGGACACTGTTCTCTTTATGCCTTTTCCCGCCCATTTATTGCAGCTGCTGAAGTGAGGACTTCAAACACCAGGACTGGCAAGTTCAGCTTTGCCAGGCTGCAGCTCCTGCCCGAGACTGCAGATATGCAGTGTGTGCTGGTAGTGGTGAAGTGGTAACAAAATGCCTTGTTACTGAGCAGTCCCATGAATGTTGGTGATGCAGAGAGGTGCAATACTGCCTGTCATGCTGACCCAGCGAGGCAGGAGAGCTGCAGCTGCCCCAATACCCAGTGCGTGCCCACATAGGCTGTAGTTTTTCCTGTAGTTTTTGCTGCTTTTCTGTGGGTGCAGGAAGCTGGGACAAAGACACCAGAAAGCTGAAACTGCTGGAAGTGTGAGAATTGTGGCTTTGTTGGGGTAATGTCGTGTTCAGGGGTTTTTTTGTGTGTTTTTTTTGTTGATGTTGGGTTTTTTTAGACAAAGCAACCTGAAACAGCCTGTAGGCTGTATCAGAGCCAGGCAGGCTCTGATATCCTCTAATGTTCTGAAACAGAAATAAGAACATTTCTAACTTGCATAAGACGTATCTTACAGAAGAAAAGAGAAATTGTCCCTTACAAAGAGGAAAGGAAAGGACTGGAGAAGAAATTAACTTCTTTCCTTCCATTCAGAAGATCAGTGTTTTGTTTAAGCTTCACATCTTTAATTTCTAACAATTTTAATACTGGTTTTACCAGGTAGATACTTGAACACCTCTGACCTGGGCAGGTTTTCCCAATGGCTGCTCTTCTACTTTATTGAGTTAATTTCTTTTCTATCTTTTACTCCACAGCACAGCAGTTCATAATTGGAGTTTTTTTAAGTAGGCCTAGTACACAAGAACTCCCATCATGTATTGGGGATTTAATTTTAAAGAATGGTGCATCCTGTGTTGCAGCATTAAATACATTGCCTGGTCTCCTATTGATACCACTCTGTCTTGTTCCCTAAATTTGACATTTACCACGTGAATGTGCAGTGTTTAATGCCCTCCCCCTCCTTGCTCAGGCTGTATTCCGTGGTTTTGGGAGCAGGATTATTTGAATCTTTGATGGCTTCTTTCCCTGTTAAAGCACAGTGTAATTTGGTGCAGTTCTGCCCTCTGGGACATTTCATGGCAGCAATTCCAGCTGTTTGCTGTAGGGCAGAGCTGCAGCTCTCTGGGATCCCACCCGCTGCTGTGAGAGGGTTCCAGTTCCTACCTGAGCCATGTCCAGAGTCTCCGTGTTGCCTGTTCCAGTTCTGACAGAGCCGTTGTATTTGTGCTGTGTTTCTTCCCTAGGTTGTGTTCTTCAGATATTAAATATACGGCAAGATGGTCAAACGAAACCGTCTTCAGCAGCATTTTAATAAGTCCCAAGATGATCACAGACCACATGCCAGATGTTGTGCTCAAAGCTCTGACCAGTTTGTCTCAGGAACATGGATCGTGTCTGTCTTGTCAAACACGAGAATACAACCCCAGTGCAGTATAACCACAGCTCAAGGACGACCTGGGAGGCTTTTTTTGCAAGTTTCAGGTATTCAGGACACATTCCACTTTCATGCCTAAGTGGATTTCAGTACTCTTCTCACATTGCATAAAATGAACAAGGGTCTTAGTGCCCGTGCCTCTTAAGCGACCTCGGGGACTGTTGTGCTGTGAGAGCACAGATGGTGTCTCTGTGCTGAAGGCTGGGCTTTTCCAGAACGGGTCAGATTGAGAAGCTCCAGCCGAGCCTGTGTGGGCTGGCGCAGCAGCTGAACGCTTGACCAAAGTGAATGTGTGTGAGAACCGTGTGGCCACGCATGGTGGCCGTGGCAGAGCCCAGGGGCTGCAGGGACGGCGGCGCTGCAGCTCAGAGCTGCAGGGGGAGTGAGCCCGGCCCGGGCGGGGCTGGGCCAGGCTCAGTGATTGCACTATTTTTTCTTACAGATTGTGCTGGGATCCCGGGGTTGTGGGGGAGGGCGTGTTGTGGTTAAATGCTGCTTGGATATACATGTGCAATATTCTTTAATCTACCTGTCTTTTGTTTGTGTTGATCAACATCATTGCTTTTATTGATTTGAAACTAAAACTACTTAATGAGAAGGAAAAAAAATACCGTACAGGCCCTGGCATCATGTTGGTCACCAGCTCTAGCTCCAGCTACTGAGCACCACTCTGATTCTGCCAAGAATGTGTAACCAGTTGTAACGATTTTTAAAAAGTGGATTCCTTGTTTCTAGTGTGTAACTATTTTAATTGTTTTCCTTTTTAAGGCTCAGCAGCATTTATTTAAAAGAAATTGATGTAAGTAAAATATGATGTGGTTGAGAATTAACTATGTGTCTGTTCCTGCTGTGATACTTAATATGGAGACAAAATTAAATGCAGAATGAAACCTTGGCTCCTGTGCAATGACAGCTACCAGTGCTGGCTGTCAGAGCTTTCCAGAGACCTGTGGGGTCCCAGGGCCCCAGCCCCTCTGGAGGAGGCGAGGTAACACACAGAGCAGGGCTTTAAATAAAAGCCTGGAATCTGGGGCATTTAAGCACAAACTGTGACCTGTGCAGAGGAAAAGCTTTTCTGTTTGCACAGAGGGGAGTGGAACAGAGAACCTCCCCCCCACTGCACAAGCAGCAGCAGGAGCTGTAACAACTGCACTGAGAGAGCAGGGCCGCTGCAAAGCTGTTTCCAAGTGCTGGGTTTCGTTTGGATTCTCAGAGCACCCCTGCCAGGCTGGGCTTTGCACACTGTCCCTGAGGAGACTCGGGCACACGGGGCTGCTGGCATGGAACAGGAATGTGTGCTCAGAGTGGCACAAGACCGAGACTCACTCAGAAACTCAAACATTACCACACTTGTGATTCAAGGATTTATTAAGTCATACATGCAAAACATACTGCCAATTGCATTAGCAAAAGATCAATGTAAAAACTTCACAATTTTGCAACTTTTATTTTTAAATTTTGCTTTAGTGGTTGAAAGGGTGTAGTTCAACATTATATTCCTGCCAGTTTGGAAGGTACAGAACATTAGCACTAATTACAGAACCTCACAGACCCAAGTTACTGTTACGCAATCGATGCTGCACATGGAGTGACAGAAAGAACACTTGGCTGCATTAGTCATGTTACAGTGGGGGGACCTTGGAGATAGTGATGGTTGGAAGGTTTGTCAGTTACAGAGGTTTAAAATATAAAAATTACTAAAATGTGTAAAGCTGCTTCACATGATTTTTACACCTAGTTAATAGACTAAAAGCTCCTCAGCATAACTTACTGGGTCAGAAATAACAGGAAAATGAGGATATGCTTGAACATTCTACTCTAAAAGAAAAAGAAAAAAAAAGCTAAATTCTATCAATCAGAAGGTTTTAAAATACAAGTTATATTGCTCAGTAAGAAGAGATTCTACAAGAAAAGCATTTACTACATAAAAGTGGGAATGACTGATTCAGAATTGTACCTACATGAATGCCCTACTTGAAATTCAAAGGAATTTACCCATGAACACCAACCTCTCTCCATCACTGCACCTCTGGGAAAATGCTTGCTGAGCTACTCTGGCAGTGTAGTGTAAGTCAGCTGTACAGTGTCAAAATACTGTCTGGCACTATCTCCTGATCCAACCCAATATTCCATTTATTCATCACAATACAATGCTGTCAAAAGGACTAGATACACTTCAGTAAGAATAGTTACTTTTTCAATCACAGCAGCAAGAACTAGATTGCAACCAAGCCCTTACCAATGATAAAGCATTTACACTGTGACTCAGGGGTGTCAGTCATTGCCTGAGATGGGTGCTGGCTGCACCACCAGGCAACGGCTGCGCTGGGAAAACAGTTCAGAATAAAACACATTAGAGCGCAGTGTTCTGCTAATTCCCCGGTACTGTTACTTACTGTGAAAAACTAGAAAGAGATTTTGCATTTCCTACCAGAAATTAGAGTCATTTTCAAGAAGAATCTTTAAAAAACAGTTTAGTGTTTGTAGCACAACAATACGACTTAGTTCAGCAGATAGTTTGGCAACATTTAATTGAGCAAGAAGAGGATTTTAAAAATAAGGCTTTACATAGGTGTGTCTTTTCAGTTTGCTGAAAGGATGCAAGGTAAGAATCATACTTTTAACAAATGAAACCATGAAATTGTCAACTGATTCAAGAATTGATGGAAGAGAAGTAATTTATAACAGAAAAAATTGGCATGTGAATGCTCCATTGTTTGAGCAAAGCACAGGGTTGATGGGGTGGGGGAGGGTGACGTTTACAGCAGCAGACATTTTCTCTTCCTCTTCTTTACAGGAGGGGGGCACAGCACTGCTCGGATGGCTTCATCAAACACTGTCTTGAGGCCTCGCTGCGTAAGTGCTGAGCATTCGAGATATTTCACTGCGCCTGGGGGAAGCAGAGACACAGTTACAGAGCAGCTCTGCACAGCTCCCGCAGCGCCGCTCCCAGCTGCCTCCACAACAAAAGCCAGGCATTCCATTTCATTAAGGTACAAGGTCTCCCACAAACACAGCCTGGATCCAGCCAACAATAACCCCACTGCTGCCATACCGATCTCTTTTGCCATGGCGAGGCCCTGTGGGTAGGTGATGGGAGTCAGCTTCTTCTCCTTCAGCTTCTCAATCGTGTCCTTGTCATCCCGGAGATCGAGTTTGGTGCCCACGAGAATGATGGGAGTGTTGGGACAGTGGTGCCGCACCTCAGGATACCACTGCAAAAGGCAAATTAAAAATGGTGTCTCGTGTGTGGGGGCAGAGTTCCCTGAAGGCCCTGAACACCACACCTGAAGGCTCCCAGGCCTTCACTTCTGGTCAGAGGGAGGACACAGATCCCATCAGGGCAGGATTAGAAAAAGGCACATCACTGTTAATGAAGCCAAGAGTTATTTCCATTTAAAAATGCAGCCCATTAAGGGATGTATCTTCCTCACACACCAGAAGAGCCCTGACCCCCCCTTCCCCATGGAGACACCTCCTTGTGCAGCTGAGTTGTCAGGACATGGAATATTCCCACAGTCACAGAGCACGTGCAGAAGGATGGCTGATGCAATGAACAAGTGCAACCCAGTTTTTACAAGCATTTGTTTTAAAACTTGTTTGTTTCAAACTATACCAAAAGGAAAGCTCCTGTTTGTGATCTCAGCACCTTGCTGGCTGAACACTTAAATTACTGTTATCAATGCATCAAGGAACAATTCGTACTTAAGTGTGTCATGTGCCCTGAACTTCCATGACTCACAAGTTAGGTAAATGGATTTCTGCTTTTTCAAACTGCATTTCACGGGGCTTGTGGGAAAAACAATTAAAAAAAAAGCACCTAATATTTTCCAAGCTCTGCTGTAAAGTGAACAGTATGACAAACATTCAGATATAAAACAGTACCAGCTTGCCCTTACCTTAGCACGGACATTTTCAAAGGAAGCCGGGCTCACGAGGGAAAAGCAGATTAAGAAGACATCCTACAAAACAACAGACAGAGGTCAGCCCGAGAGAAAGCACGGCAGGGTGTCATGAACAGGCCAATACCACCAGTACCTCCATGACACTGCCAGCTCTACCAGACTTGCAAAAGGCAAGGGCAGCTATACAGTTGCACGTGACAATCAGAGGCAGCTTTCCCAGTGGGAAATCCATTCCCAGGCAGCTGCAAGCAGCCACAGAGAAAGAGGGAAACAACAAATAGATTGCAGTCAAATTTATAATCAGCTATTGCAGTAGCCAGCAACTAGGACACTAATATCATTGCCTTTCAAGGGTTTTTTTCTCTAAATGTCATTTCTTCTTCACTGACCTCATCAGCATAAGATGTTGCAAAGTGTTAACTATTAAGACACAACTTTAAAGTAGTCTTAAATTGCAAAGGCCAATTTCAATGGTATGAAATTTTTTTAAAATTCACACAAGAATTTCTACAATTATTGCTTCCATACCCAAATCAGAAGTAGCTTGTTGAACTTCTTATAAAACTTCACTCCTACTGAATGCCAGTAAAAAAAAAATTTTAGAATTTCTCCATAACCAAATTAGGATTGAAAAGGGTATTAAAAATCTCAAAGTTCCTCCCTTTCCTTTCTACATAATGAGAAAGCATAAAGAAAAATGGTTCTTTTTAGGGATCTTGCACATCTTGCTTTTCAACTGAAGGCAAAAGATTCTGAGTAAGAGCAGGTTTTATAAAACATCTCAGAGCACGTGTTTATAGTAATCACAGGACACAATTCAGGTTTCACAGATGACAGGCTCCAGGCCTGCAGGCATTCAGAACAACCCCAACACTCATTTCCTCTGTGTTGATGTAAACTTGCTGTATGACCCAAAACTCGGTAGGTGTCTCCCAGACAAGCCAAGCTTTCCCCAACCTACCTCTGCTTCCGTACTTATTCCGGTACCAAACGTGCTACAGAATCAGGCATTGCAGAGTGTTAGTTGATTGTGCTGCATTTCAAGGCATTTTGTTAGGTCAGCAGCTGACACCTCACTGCTAAGCACTTGCAACCCAGTTGTTCATGCATCACCCCAACAAGTTTCCGTAGCAGCGTCCCAGAAGAAGAAAGAAACAACATCAAATAACGTGATACTATGGCCACTACTTCTGTTTTCCAATTGTGCAGGTCTGTGGGAACTCGAGGGCTGCACTTGAGGAGACTCTCTCCTCCACTAGCTCCAGAGATCAAAAGATTTTGTGTAACCACAAAGAATTACTGGAAGATCTCAGGTGTCTTGCACACTAGTAGGAAAAGCTACTTGTTTTCAAGAAAATATTTAATCTTGGCAACTCATATAAATTTAGTAACAGTTCTCAGATCTAGCAATTTGATAGTTCCAAGGGAAGTATTTGTTCAAAAAATAGGGGCCAATTTATCACTATCATAGGCAAGACAAGATGACAGAACTTGGAACTGAAGTTTATTTAAAGTTTTACATACGGCAATAGGTTGATCTGTCAGACTGGAAGATATATTCTTACCATTGGTTCCTCCAACCTAATAACAGTAGGAGATAAAGTTACTCCTCAAATGGATTTAAGGGAAAATGTTTTCAGTCAGCAATTTCTGCTCACAGATATTCTCAAGGAGGATTTTCTTCTTAAGAGAGACGCTGCCCTGTAATTCAGCACAACCAACTGCACCCAGAGCAGACACCAGCCTTCCCCAGAAACCAGTTCTGCACTGTCAGGGGAAACCTGCAAGATCAAACCTCTCCTGAAAAGCACCCAACTAACAACTTCTCTTTGGTCTCCTGAGGAAACAGACATGACCACCTTTTCTGTCCCAACTTTCTCCTTCCCCAAATATTTGGAAATAGTAGTAGATTTCAAATGTATTAAGGAGAAGATATTAAATTCCTGTATATTTTAAGGAATAAAATAAAAATATTAATAAGGAGGAAAAGATACAAATTAATGCCAAGCCCTCACTGTGAAGTTAACAGCTGTTAACTGCTGGGTGGTTGATCCCAGCACAGACTGCCCAATTAACCAACACCTGCTGCTTTCTCCTTGCCCACAACATCCTTCAGGTGCACAAAGAGGGAAAGGAGGGCCACAAGAACATGCAAGGGCTGAGTTTTAAATAGCACAGTGAAGGAAAAGGGAGGCTGAGCACAGATCCTAAAGAAAGTCAGGTTTCATCAGCACCACTGTTCTCTTCCTCTGTGCTTTAGTTAGTTTTGTGGGGGTGATGAATCTTTGATATTGCACAAGTCTGAAATCAGAAGACTTCTTCACAAGAATTTCAAGACTTAACCACCCTGGTTCATTTACTGCTGCAAAAAAACAATCCAAGTAACTGAAAGTACTCCAAACCTGTACTGCACAGTTACACATCCTTGCACAACACTTTCTCCCTAAGATGCTTAGACATGGAATTCTTTTGCAGTTTATCAGAAAGCCACAATTCCTTTAGCAGGCTGAAGACATGCATGTGCATTCTGTCCCTTTGTCACAGACACTCTGACCCTAGGAAATATCTTTCATCATACCTTCTACTTTTTTGAAAATATTTTTATGATGTTAAGCAAAACTGAAGTTTTAAGTATCCTATAAATATCTAAGTATTAGCGTAAACCAGTTTTCCATTGTCTCTCCTTCTAAAATAGACAGGTATTTCTGACATTTGAACTATAGTTGTCTACAACTGGCAAATTCATATCAACCTTTTGTATCATAACTGATGGGGAAGCCTAATGACTGTAAATTAGTGACCAGTGAATTAAGAAAAATTGTCAATTAAGGACAGATTACGGAAAATAGCACCAGAGTTCCTTAAGTAAGATTCATATTATTCAAGAGAGCAGTTATGCTGTAGAGTGAAACAATTTTGCATTTTACATTATTAGGATTTTAACATACATTTGACTGCCAACAGCAAGAGTAATCAGTGCCAAAATAACCCTGCAAATTACCCTTTCTTTACTTATAGCACAGCTCCATCAGGTAAAAGCCATTGCTCTAAACAGATTACAAAAGCACCTCTACAAAGATTAACTATAGCTGAAGTCACACTGGAAAGAAGAAGTAGATCACTTCAGTGTTTTCCTTGAACATAGAAAGATGCAGGATGCAGGCAGGACTTTACCAGTTACACACAGGGAAGACAGAGGCACATTTGTATCGATGTCACAGCACAAACTATAGCAAGCAATAAAATAACCACGGGCTCAAGGACATTGGAAAGCTGGGACACCACAGCCTCTGTCAATATCAATAATCTCTTCATTCAGTGCTGCCTCTTTCACATGTAGAACATCTTCACATAGACTAAACAATATCAAGTGCTTAGCAGTGACAGTGTCAGGTTGCAGCCAAACCAAAAACAAACCCTCCCTTTGGCAGGCATGCTAACTTTAAAATCAATGGACTAGCTGATGGGACTATTCACCAAGATTCTTTGAGATAGTTTAGGGGTGGTTGTTTTATTTTAAATCAAACATTCTAGACAATTCTGAGGCTGCAACTACACAAAACCCGGCAAGTACAAATACAAATGTATTCGTGCACACAAATACACAGGGCATGCAAGTTTTAACTTTTTTACAACTGCACACAGCCCAGAGATTATAAATTGCAGCACATGAAATGAAAGAGGATCATTGTTACTAATAAATACAACTCCAGGTGTGACAACGTTGGCCTTATGTTCCAAAAGAAAAATGCTTTATGTTAGCCAAAGCTGTAGAGACTGCTCCTGGTTTCACCCTGCAGCTCTTACTGTTTGCGGGTAGGAGAGTGGACGTAGTCTGTCATAGTCCTCTTGACCAGCTGTGTCCCACAAACCCAGGTTGACCGGTTTTCCATCAACCATTACATTGGCAGAGTAGTTGTCAAAACTAAAAATAAAGAGAGAGTTAGCTGCATTAGCTTGCAGTCAAATAAGGCACCCAAAGATTTTTCCCTCACAGAGGGAAAAACTGGGAAAACTGGGCAAGGGAACATTTTCATTTATCCATCGGCTCCCCAGAGACAGTAAAGTTGTTCTTTCAATAACAAGTGTGATACTGGGTAATGGAATAAAAAATTATACACAACAGACTTGGTCCAGTCTGAGCAGGAGTGATCTCTGTCATGGCTCTTCCAAAGGAAGTGTTAATCCCAGTGAGTAGAGGAAAGCAGGTGACGTACTTAGCAAGCACTTTCCAGTCTTAGTGGGACATTCACCAAGTTAATCTGTCTCATGGTGTGAGATTTAGAACAGAAGGTACAGGAGCAACAACCAAGGAATCCTTAACGACAACAGTAGGTAAGAAAAAAGCTAATTAATCCTGCTAATCAAAACCCCCTCCAATGAAATATCAAAGCTCATAACCAAGGGCCATTGGAGGAATCGTTTTTATCTCATCACTGCAAATGTTTTAATGACTCGTTAAGTCAGGTTCAAATAACCAAGTTCACTGGGAACACAAGACACTGTAATGCAAAAACCCGAATTTAAGACAAAAAAAGAAAAGGAAACAGCAGTAACTAAGGCAACAAGGCCTTGGACGGCTAACAAAAGTCATCTGTAAACCTTATTAGAATGTATTTTTCTGTCTGAAAAGCTCATCAATACTTCAGAGAGCACCATAACCAGATGAAAATACAGAGACATCTGAAAAGGGCAAAGAAGCTGCATATGTATAAAACATCCCCAACAGGCCCTGGAAAAGAGAACTGCACTAATACTGATACTGACAAATCCTTATGTGAAAGAAAAAAGGGAAGCCCCAGAATAAATGAGTCTCCACAGTCTCGCCTGAGGAGCTGAAGAGCCGTGGCTGGCTTAGCACAGGATTGGCAGTAGCACAAAAAGTGGAAGGAACAAATAAACAAAAAATCACCAGTCATGTAAGACAACTATTTCTGACTATGATATAATGTTTTACAAGCTGTTCAGCTTTGGGAGGGCTTATTATGAATGACATTAGAGACAGAAACACATTATTTTGGAAGAGAACAACATCTGGTCAAATGTTAGCAAATGTTAGTCCCGAATCTGCCAGGCCCAGAGGGCACAGAGAGCCAAAACTGAGGGACCATCAGCAAGCACTGCTGTGACTGTGCTACAGCAAAACTTCAAAGTGTTCCTCACACACACCTGAGGGGGTGCTTGCAGCAATTTAAACAATTCAGGTAAGGAATCTGGAATGGCAGCAGCATTGGGAAGCTGACAGAAATGAGTTTTTTGGATTTTATAAGTACTTACACCGTGGGTATATACTCTCCAGGAAATGCATTGGTTGTGTAACTGATGAGTAGGCATGTTTTACCTACAGCACTGCAAAAAGAGAAAGTTCATATGTAAAACACATTCATCTTGAATAACAAGAAATAATATACCTTGTAGGGGGAAGAAGACTAATTACATCCAGACACCCTCGGACAACTGAATATCTCCAGTCACTACTGTGCAGGAAAACAGGTGACAGACTGCAGCTTTAAAATTACTGGCAATGAAAACACCCCTAGTATAAATATCCATTTTGTGAAGTGATAAATGACGAAATTTTGCTCATTTTTTTAGTCAAAAAAACCCCCAACAAATCCACATGTATTAATTAGACTACTAACATCACCTAGTCACCTGAATGAATACTCAGAAAGATGGCCTTCTTCCAACTCTCTGAAATCAAAAAAACCTGAGTATTTCCAGACACTCTTATACAATTCCAAAACTGTTATCTTTTCCAGAAAAATGTATACTTGCATATAAGTGAAGTTAAAGAAAGCTTGAAAAATATAATTTCTCAACACATCACTACTTTTGAGTATTTAAGGAATGAATACAAATGATAACTCTCATATTATTTACTGCTATTGCAAAGCAACTCCCCACATGTGTTCACCCACTACTCAAACATTTCATTAACTGATTTACAGATAAATTACATTCCACCATTGGAAAACTTGGAACACCAAACCTCTTCCTACTGATCCAATTCACAAGAGCCTCCAATAAGGGCAGGACAAGGCTCTGTTCCAGGATTCCTTCAAAACTCTGGCAGCCAGCTCCTTCCCTCTCCACCCTCCTCCCCGCATCTTATCTGGAGTCAAACATTTGATTAAGGACAGTATTCACTTTTTGTTACAGTTTCAATTAAGTGTTGGAAAACTTGAAATTGGGCCTTATTTCTTTCTTAAAACAGCGTCTGCAAAGAGTGTTTGTGACACTGCAGACGGGTTCCCTTGCAGTGCATAATCCTTTGACCGTGTGAGAGATTCCAGGGCTGAGCTGGTTCCTCCGAGGCGGTGCTGCCAGACAGCCTCAGAGCCTGATCCCCCTTCCTGCTCCTGGGCAGGGAAAACTGCATTGTCTTGCAGATGTTTTATCACCACAGCGATTT
The DNA here is from genome assembly GCA_037013685.1 of Acridotheres tristis. NCBI lineage: Eukaryota > Metazoa > Chordata > Aves > Passeriformes > Sturnidae > Acridotheres > Acridotheres tristis. The sequence continues at coordinate 7,799,420 of CM072901.1, forward strand.
GCTCAAAGCCAGTCAGCAGCAACTTTGAAACCTTGCTGTACCTACAAGTATGATCGTGCCATTACTATGAGGTTTGACTCACGAGCCTCATGAACTAAATCTTTCACAAGCAAATCTAAGCTTTGTCATATCCCTAAGTCACAGCTCAATCTCTAACTAAAGTCTCTCTATTCAACTTGAAGCAGTTCCTCACTGCATTAGCCCAAGAAGGTATTTGAGAGCAGTTTCTGATACCACCTGAAATGCCTGACCTATGGAAGAGACGCTTCAGTGTGCAAAGCTACCCGAGATTTTGTCCCCTACACCCATTTTTAACTGTGATTTGCTTTACCTTTCTGAGCCAATACCTGGCATAACACCCTATCTGCTTGCAACCCTGATCGTGCCATGCAGTTTTCCACCCTGTTTTTCACACGCTTCTAAGACAACAGCTCCTCACACAGTCTGAGGGTTTTTTCCTTTCAGCACACACTCTTTTTACCAAGCTATAATAGCATCACGAAAGGAGGCATTTAATTCTGTTCTCATTAAGTACAATCTCTGAACATTCCCTTGTTGTAAAAGGTCTGAAATATACTTGTGCTCAAAAGCAGATGGATTTACCTTTAAAAAAAAAAAAAAACTGTGTGGGAAACAATCAAGGAGCAGCTCACCACACAGATACCTGTTTAACAGCTGTCAAAAGAGGAGATCCCATCTTAGATCCTGAACTAACATTCTAACAAGCCAGAACAAGGAGTTAAGGAAAGTTATTCCTCCCCCATAAGGACAACTTGCTATTTTAGCTGCCTGCTGATGAGTTAGATCAGTTTGGATGTGCTGCTGAGCTGCTCTCCAACACCACACAGCTGGCTGTGCTGGGCCAGCTCACAAAGGACAGGTGGGAAAACCTTCAGGAACCCGGGCAGAGCAACAGCCAAATGCTTTGGGAAATCTCTCGAGGCGCAGAGACACGTCCTGGAACCTGTCTGGGCTGACTCTTCAGCTTCCAGTAAGGTCATTACAGGTAATTGGAGCTTCCACCAAATTGATGCTGAACTCCACATTTTCAGCAGTAGATCAAGAACTGTTCTATGCATCCAGGTTTCTTTGCCCACCTTGCACTGAAACTCCCGAGTCTGCTCTGGCTAATCAAAATAGCACAGGAAGGTGGTGAGAGATTTCATTTTAAGTTTAGAAATGCCTGTAGTGTAGTTTCTGCAGCTCCAATCAGCCAGAGTCATTTAAACAAGAAAAGACACGTTCAACAACCCCATTTCAGACTTACTCCATCCAGGTTTCCTGCTTTCCTTGCCTTTTGGCTCAATGCCACACGAATCAGATCATTATGGTCAACAGACTTAAAAATAAACACTAATACCTACCTTTATAAAGTACATCCTCTAAGTGCTTTATCAACTTTTTTAGACCACTAATTTCTGTAATAAAGCAACTCCCCTAAAGAGAATTCCAACTGTTTGGCGAAGTTTAAATCCTTGTACATAAAGGCTGAGACTAAGAATCTAAAATAACACCAAGATTAGTCATAAGATTTCTAGCAACTACTTAATCACAGCTCTGTCCACCCACTATTACATAAATGAAACTAGCAACATTTGACTGTCATTAAAAACATGGCCTACAGAAATCCAGCGTTAAGTGCTTAACAAAACTACCTTAACAAAAGACAGCACTGAGTCCCTTTTTGATTCCAAGTAGCACACAAGAATCAATGTATTTATATAATCACATATGTATTAATTGCTAAAAACAAAACATATCTTCTCTTTAGTTATGCTAACAAGTTTTATGAAATTTCCCCACTATAGCAGAGCTCCTTGGAGCCATGTTTTACCTGCAAATAGGTGGCAACCTTCATGAAAGGCTTTGCTTGTGCCATTTTCTTTCTTTCTTTCTCTGATGCACGTGACGAAACTCTCTGGCAGACACGATGCCCAGGTCTTTGGTCAGACATTAGAGTAGCTGAGATTTCCCCAGTACCACCCTCAGATCAAGAGTTCAGTACTGCTGCTATAGGAGGTTTAGCTACATAAGGCTCTCAGATAAGCTCTATTACTCACTGTGCCACACCCTCTCCCAAATATGCTCTTCGGTACTTACAAAACAATTACTTTTAAAAATAACTTTTTCAGTAACACAAGTTACCAAATTTCAAGTCACTGCACTTTCTCCAGATGGCACGGGAGGAATCTGAGGTGTTCAGTGTCTCACACAAACACTGCACTACGCTCAGTAAGAAGCCAATTCCCCTACACACGCCCTGCCCTTCTCCTGGAGCCATCAAAGCAAATACACAGAAAAAAAGCGCCCAGCTTTAGCAGACAAGGCCTTAGATCAAGCAGAATTTCAAACAAGGGCTTCTAAACTGCCACAATTAAAAGATGCCTACAGAAGAGCATGAAATGCGACAACTTCTGTGGCATCTAATAATTGGTAATTTCTCCAAAACACAGAACTTCTCCTAACATTACACAACATCACTGGAGATTTTGTACCACTTAACAGCTGCCTTTTTGGAGTGAAAACAAAAGCTGCTAAAAATAACTTCCACTAATGCTTCTTCTCAAGTGTCAATCAACAGCAATTCCTGCAGTTACTCCAGCGACTGCTCTTCATCTGTCCTGCACATTCCTGCTGCTCTCTATCATGACAGCTCAAAGCAACAGTTGTCATTTATTTTCCCCCAAACAATCCCCCCAGCGAATGAAAAAAAATCAGGAAGAAAATATGATAGCCCAAACTAGCACACATGCCACACTTTTCTAGTGCAGTTGTCTAAACATACAGTAGTCAAAACTTTAAGAACAAAACGTGAGTTCCATATGAGAAACAGCCTACTCATTAACAAATTTTTTTAAATGACCACAGGTACTTCTAAAGCTTTGTTTATTTTTGTTCCTAGCAGATCTTTGTGGAGGGTACATAAAACAATACCCAAGTTTTATATTACATAAGCAAATCTTTAACCTGCATTGTTTTACAGGAACACTAAAACTTTGGCCTTATCTAAGCCAAACATGACATTTCCTAGAATACCTTCAACGCTGGAGCTCTTGAAGCAGCAACAGCACAAATGAACACAAATAGTTAAATACATTTTAAGAAAACTGTGAACAGAGAATGATACAAAGCTACCAAAAAAGAGCAACAGTACCTGAAAAGAACTTTAAGAAAGATTTATTTCTAACTAAAGAGGAAGGAAGAGAAATTAAACTACTGTATTTTGTTCACATGTATGTACAAAAGTCAGGTAGAGCTACACCACCTACATTTCCAAGACAAAGAAAAACAAAGATGTTAGGAAGAGAGATGGTTTACAAAGCAAATGACCCAAAGAACTGTTCTGTTGAATGAGTTACAGAATATTATACAGCTGGTTTGTGCTGAGCTCTCACTTCGAGAGGAGGAAGTAGACTGAGCCTTTTCCCCACCCAAATATGATGCATCACATTTATTTACAGCATTGTAAATACAGAGTTCAGATAAAATTTTAAAAATATGTATCTATTTATAGTAAAAAAGCAATTTTGTTGAGTTTAAATTCAATAAAACCAAAAGAGCAGTCCGCAGTTATCCTATCTGGTATCACAGAACTACACTACTATGACAATGATTTATTGAGATACCACTTTTCATATCACTCCGAATCTTACACAGCAAGTCAAAACAAATTTGACACACTGTAAGGTATATCTTTCAGCCATACTTATCTGCCTTTTTAGAGATTCTACATCATTAAATCAAATCAACAACCCCCCCCATACAAATGACTTGAAAATTAAGATACCATGTGAAATTACAGACCCCTGTGGCGAGTCCATTTAGCTACACTTCCCTCCTCTGTCATCTACAGAAGTTTGCTGTGATACCAATTACGCTCAGTCTACACTGGGATTTTTGTTTCTCCTAAAGGAAAAAAAAAAAACAACTCAAACTGCATAAGACAAGTCTTGTTTTCCAGCTGGCCTGGGATGCTCCCCTGAGCTCTGATATCCAGTAAGAGAGAGAATCCCTCTGAGCCGAGGGGAATAGTACAGTGGAGAATATTCAAAAATACCAAACACACAAACTCTTTTCTCAATTTCAACACTCCTCACACTGAAATCCAACTGCTAAACTTATGAGTTTATTCTAAAAAGCATCCCCAACTTGTTTCACATATAAGATACATTAAGATACTGAAGGTGTAACAGCTCTTTACAGACAAGTATATCATTAACTATTTGTATTTCAAGGGCCTATCTGTCTCCTTTAGACAGGAGCCTTACAAGACCAGGTGTCTGCAGGCAAAAAAACAGCTCCTGCCCAAAAACATTTATGATCTGCACAGAGTTCAGTCCATTTCACTCAGTAAAAGATAGTAAGTTTGTTACTGTCACAAAAAGTATTTCAAATCAGTATTAATTTTCTCATATAACTAAAATCGCGGCAATTATTTTAATACACTTGGACTACTTCGGTGATGAAAGAGCACCAGCAAGCAGCGGCAGTGCAGGGACGCGGCCCGGCCTGCCCGGACAGCCCAGCACACCCTGCCCATTCCCGGCGGCCGCTCCTGCCCGCACCGAGGCGGAACACTCGGTCACCAGCACGGCCCCGGGCCCGGAGCAGCAGCCCCACGGCGATGCGGGGCTCGGCCCGGGGACGCGCACGGCCCTGCCGACCCCTGCACACGCCGCTCCCCGGGCCCGCCGTGCCCGCGCTCCCCTCCGCGCCCGGCGGCAGCAGCAGGAGCAGCAGGAAGCCGCGGCCGCCACCCACCCGCCCCCGGCCCCGGCCGCCACGGCCCAGCTCCGGCCCCGGCCCCAGCCTCGACCAGCCCCGCTCCCTCAGGACGGCCGGGCCGGGCCGCGCCCGCGCCGGGATCGCCCACACCCCGCGGCGGGGCCCGGGGCCGCTCCCGCCCCGCGGCCCGACATCCCCCCTGGGCCGGCGGAGCGGCTCAGCGCCAGGCCCGGCCGAGGGTCCCTCGGACTTACCCGTCGCCCACCACCACACACTTGATGGCCTGCATCGGGGCTGCTGCTGAGCGGAGCTGGGAGCCGCGGCCGCCTCCGCCCTGAGCCTGGAGCGGGGACGAGGCAGCGGCACCACCCAAGGCGGGGAGGGAGAGGGCGGACTGCGGGCGCAGGAAGCGGCGCCGCGCTCATATCCGGCCGGGCCGCGCCGGGGCCGCGTCGCGGGCGGTGCCTCGGCTCGGGGCGGGAGCGGGCGGACGGCCGGGGCTGTGCTACTGACCCAGGGCAGGAGCGGGGCTCTGACCCGTGATCCGTGTGTGCTGCATTCAGGCGGAGCCGTTCTGAGCGGGGATGTCAGCGCTGGCACTGCTGGCACAAGCCCGCAGCCCGGTCAGGGGCAAGGCGCTGGGCATCGTCCCACAGCAGCCCTGTCGTGTTCTAACAAGTCGCTCTCGAACACAGAGCTGCCTTTGACACCACCATGTATCCCTTCAATCACGCCTGGCATCCATCATGCAGCAACCTCACTCTTGGCATCTCCTGAAGCACGTTAATGTTGTGTTTACCCCGCAGACGTGCTGAGCACATGTAACTCAGGTCACCGCAATGTTCCCCCTCTGCTGCTGTGGTCAGGTGCCCACTTTGCCCAGCCAGGCATGTGCCATGGGACCTTCTCTCTCACTGCGCCACCACTGCAGAGCCAGATTGTTTCCCTTCATCTATGGATCTTCACACTATCCTCCCTCCTGATACGCTGTGTGTGACATTAATTGTGCTGGCAAGTTTTAGATCAGATCAGTTCACGTCCAGTCTTCTCAAGGCAGCACAACCCAGGGATTGTCAGGCCTCACAGAGCTTTGGGTTTCTTTTTTTTTTGCTCAAGCAAACCAGTTATTTCCGTGAAACAGTGAGGCAGAAGTCAAGCAGAGCAGGTCTGATGATCCCAAGAGCCTTAATTTCTACAATTGGTTCTTGCCATAGTTCTACTTGCCAGAGCATGTCCTGGTTAAGCTGATGCACAGAAGCATCGTTCCCTTTGTATGCACTGCCATCTGTTCCTGGAAGGAAGTATGGAGAGAGGACCCATGCACACACTGCTCCTGCAAAATGAAGATGAATGAAACCACCATCGGGGGTGGTTTTCCAGTGATTTGATCTCCTCTTAATTTCAGAACACTTATGAATTATTTTGATACCACACAATGCAACTTCATCAGTGGGCAAAGCATTCCAAGACATTTACTGCCTTTCATTTTTCTTTCATTGAGCAGAGAGAATTCTCAGATATTTTCCATCAAAGAGGAAATCCTATCACTGTGAACCAAAAGGCTATTTTTGCAACACTTGTCTGTCCATGTTCCCTCACACAGATGGAAGCTGAATTGAGTTGTCACTGAAGCTAAATATCTCTATATTGATGACCTGGCACCCCGCTCTGTAGCCAGCAGGAGAGCGCTGAGGAGGGGAGGCGTGGGCAGGACCAAGGGGTGTGGGCGGCATCGCTGCGCTCCTGCAGCGGCCCCCGGGCCCTCTGGGATCCCGCACAGGAACAGAGCAGCACCACGAGTGTCTCACTGATGTCAGACCCAGCACTTGGGAAGATTCGAGGGACATGTAAAACTGCTTCTGATTTTCCATCACCTATCTCGTCCCTCACTGGTGCTTTTGTTATCCAGTGTATAACAGAGGGATGATTAGAGCTTTTTCTAGGAAAAAGAGGTACAACAGCATTTACAATATAATTACAAAATAGCACACAATGACAAGGGTGAAGGCTGTAACAGACAAAACACTTTAGCACAAATTGTTTTATGATCCTGTCATGAGACAAGCATTATCTTTTTACAAATATTCTTTTCAGTGCTCATCCACCCTTTTGTTTTGGGATCAATTGTTTTGCGCTCTCAAAAAATACTGCAGTTAAAATACAGGGCATGGTTTAAATAGGTTTTAAATTGACAACTTTATACTGAATTTGGTATATAATTGACAACATTAGAAAATACCTAGAGGAATACTGTTAGTCTTCAAAAACAATATTACAGTTTGGGTCGATGATTATAATGGCAACATATTTAGACAATTTTCCTCCACACATTTGTAAATATTTATTTCCTCAAATGTTATAAAAAATGCCATTTGGAATTTTTTAAAATTTTGCATTTGAAATCATAGCTGATATTTCTCTTGCAGTAGCTTTATTTGCCCTGGCAGACAATTATGTGTATGTTCCTTAAAATACATGATGTGATAATTATACTATTATGAAACATTAGTATAGTTCAGCTACATTTTATTTTATTTTGCATCTTTTTTGGTTTACCTAGTATGCAGTGTGTTTGTTTTTAGGGAGAAAAAGATAACTTACATTGTGTTCCAAATATTCAACACTTTGAAGGTATGAATTTTCCCCTGAGAATAAGAGAGAGCAACACAGAATATTTTGAAACATGAGTTTAAGAAAATAAGCTTATAGGATGAAACATAGGGCAAAGGAGTGAGAAGTTATTAAGTCAACTTATTAGAAGAATTCTTAGTTTGATCCATATGACTGCAGTGCTGAGTTGTACACAGAATAGTTACAAATGCACCTCAGAGGAGTAGGACGGAGGAAAATAACGAGTGGCAGTGACAGTAAACCATTATAAATCTTTCCATACCTCTGATAAAATCATGAATCATACAGCTGAGGCTTAGATCAGTCTTAATATTATTCCACACTCTTATCACCTTGTCTTCTGTCACCACTACAATTGTTGTTGAGAGCCTTTTTCTCAGACATCAAGAAGAAATCATTATTTAAGATTGTTTGGGATACTGCCTGAATGTGTGTATTGTGTGTGTACTGGCTCCTTTGTGGATGGGGAGTGGCAGGGTAATCACACTGATGCAATACTAGAAAGTTCTACTCACCATGACACAGACTACCAACATCACAGAGACAATAACTATTTGCACTTTTGTAGTATCTTTCATCCCCAACTATTACTGTGCTGTGTAACTGACAGCTCATTAACGAAGCCACAGAGAATAGAGAAGGCCCAGTTTACACTTTGTACAGGGGAACAACCAGAACACCTGGCAGTGATTCATGGCAGTGCTGCCTTACTCGCAGATGACACCTCCTGCTGACAGTGGCTCTGTTCAGTTCCCTCCAGGACACAGCGTCTACAATACTGAGGTCAAAAGGAACCTTCTGTCCTTAACAATAATGGAAAAACCGGTTTAGGGTGAAAAGCTGTAAGTGGAATTCACAGTCACTGGAAACCAGGCCTTGGACTGAAATGCAAAAACCAATTTTACATGAAGCAAAGGTGTGAAGTGTCAGAGGGTGGAATAAAGTCTTCAGCGTATTGCACTCTTCTCTCTTTAGATAATTTCTATTAAAATCTGAAACAAAAAAACCCCAAGCCTCACACAAAACAGAGAGACTTACCTTACTGGAGAAAACAGGGTTTCCAGTTGCTTTTTCATCTTAAAATAGCTGACATAATTGTCTTTAAGAATTGTAACTAAGGCTTGACCCTAATTTGAGTTGGTGGCAAAAGTCAGGTATTTAATGATGTAGTATTAGGTACATAGTAACTAGTAGAAAGAAGACAATGTCAGACAGCAGTGGGCATCCAAAATTCCTTCCTGGACTCCAGTTCCACCTGTGCTATTATCCACCTTTCTGGCTTGTCACTCTCTGAGCCCCCCTGTTTTTAAATCCAGACAGTAGTACTTATTCCAGCTGTTTGGACAGTTAAAACTTCTCACCTAACAGTTGCCTGAGATGCTAAGATTTTTGCTTAATGATGTTTGAATTCTTTAGTTGATATATCCTTGTAAAGCTAATGGACCACAGACTTTTAATTGGGGAAAGTGACACTATTGCTGTGGAGGAAATTCAGAGTATCTTCACTGAACTTGGGGAGGTACCATGACATAAAATTAACGTTAGAAAATATTCTAATCCACAAGTAATGGATAGATATTCCAGGCAAACAGTTTTGGCATGATTAGCTTCCTGAGTGTTGAAAAAACCCTGTACTTGCATGTGATATGTACGCTGTTCAAATATAGCAGTCAGTCTGTTCTAGAGAAACCAAAGCCAGCAATAAAAAAGGAACCACAACTTTTAAATGTCAGCATTTGCTGCATCAGAGAGAACAGATTAAAGCAGCATGAAAATAAAATGTTAGTATGTAAATCTTTACATTAATAATAAAGCACTGTAAAATAAATGCATCCCATTCATGTGATTCTAGCATAGATGATTTATCTGGTATATGTATAAAACAGAAACAAGTCCTGTATTTTCTTCAGGGAGCTTCTGATAAATCTCTCCTCTGTCAGGAATTTCAGTTACAAAAACCACATAAGGCTTTGCATTCACTGATGTCTACCCTCAGGTTTAGCAAGCAGCAACAGACAGTGCTTCAACTGTTGTTGAAGGCCATGGGACTACACAACAGTAATCCCTGTATGTGACTGTGAGCTTTCTGGAATAGAGGCATCATTATATATTTATAAACAAGGACCTGAGACTTCTCTCTGTGTCTCTTCAGTTCTTTATTGCTGTAAATCCCTCAGCAGAAATATGGGACTAAGCCTTTTATAAGCATCACATCATGCCCTGAGGTGAGGCACTGCTGAAACACACAGACATGTAAGCTGCAAGTGCCCCTCAACTTCTGCCTATCTTGACATCAAACATTTCACATAAATAAGCATTAAAATATCAAGAAAAAGGATATAAAGGTTTAACCATGACATAAGCCCATTTGGTATTACTAGTTTTGCTGCCTTCCATTGTCCAGTCATTTTTCACATGAATAAAACCAAAAGTTGTGATCTGGCTCCTGGTTTCCTTAGAAAGATTTAGTGTTTGTTTTGCTCCAGACTTGCAGACAAGCTAGGATCTAAAAAAGCACCAAACCTTCTGTGGTCGGTTTGTCTGAGAACAGATGGAATGGGAAGAAGCCTACTTCCCTGTCATGCTGCACAGCTGGGACTCACATCCCAACTGAACAGCTTCTCTTGCAGTGGAAAGCAAGACAAAAACCAGACAGCTTCAAATGACGCATTAGATCAAAGCCAGAAATTAAACTCAGGGCTTCACCATATAGCATGGTCAACATTTGAAACAGAAATGCACATTTATTACAGAAATAAGACAATTGTCAAAAAGTGATGATATATTCTGGTACCTATTACTCACTGAGACCATTTGTGGAAATTCTGAAGAACTTTTAAGAGTAATAGATATAATAAACAAATACAAAATAGCTTATTTTAGCATAAATTGAATATACAAGTTGTATTAAAACCGACAGTGTTTTTTTTTCCCAAAGTGATTTTATACTGATAAGCTGCCAAATTACAATTTTGGTGAAGAGGAAAACTTCTCAAAATAAGATATTTGATTTATTCCTCACTTCCTAAATATAAAAATTACAAAATGGTTCTGTTTGTAAAACATTCCAGTGACATATATCAACCACCTTCTTTGTGTTTTACCAAGAGATGCAGCTGGATATTTTTGGGTATTTCTGCTTATTGCTGGCACTCGGGTATTTTGAATTATTGTGAGATTCAGCCTTTAATAAACTGATTAAAAATACCTGTGATGTGCCTTTTAAATGTCGCTGTGTTTCTGTGCACAGCCGTGTTATAACCTGCAGCTGTGTGGGAGCTGTCCCTGTCGCCGGTGGCCTCCCGGGTATGTGACTGTAACTCGTCAGGGTGTAGTGCTGGTCGGTTTCTCAGAGGTTTTGGAGAGGGAGGGCTCTCTGCTCGATGTCATCACAAACTCAGTGCTTTTGTCACCAGGGATAATGAACTCTGAGGGGTGCCTGGGATTCTGGAGTGTCCTGGCAGGTCACTGCTGGGGAAGGTAGGCACTGTGGCAGCAGAGAGGCTGTCACAGCTGATGACAAGTTTCCTTTCACTCCTAAAAATCCCACTCACAAGAAGGGGTTTGTTGGAACTATTTGGCTTTTTTTTTTTTTTTAACTGAACTTCCATTCTATTCAATCTAAAATATTTGACTTTTCCCTTCTTCCAAGTGCCTGTTTGGACTCAGTCTTTTGCAATCAGTTAATGTAATTTTTGCTTACATAGCAGTGGACATAAAAGGCACCAGAAAGAAAGAACTGTAAGCATAAATAATAACCCTAAACTCTGTCTCATTTACACATTCACTGTTCACAGTTTATCTGTGTCATTATTAGTTCTTGGAGAGAGGCCTGGAGAGCTGATCTCAAGGACAAGGATTGTTCTGTGTCATGCTGCAGAGCCAAGAAAAGGAATTTTTTCATAAACCTATGAGGAACTACTAAATATTATGGACATACATTGAGAAAGCTTAAGGAGACGTTTTGAAAATGTAACAACTCGGAAATGTTGACTCACAACATTTTTTCTTTGAATAGAGGAACATCTGAATACCTGAGAAGAAATTTTAGATAAAATGAAATAAAACATGAACATTTTAGAAAACATAAAGATGTTCTCTGATGCAATGGAAAAACACAAGTCAGGGTTGAGAAGCAAAAGTGAGATGATGGCATCGAAGTGATGGAAAATGATCTCTACAGGCATCAGCTGCAAATTGCATGTCAATAGTTTTGGACTTCTGCATACTAAAGTAATCAGTGTTTTAGCTAAATTGAAAATGATTTTACCACCACGACAGAGCTGAAATAAAAAGTGGAAGTGTGGGATGCCTTTGAAGTTTAGTTTCACTATCAAAATAATTAGCTAATTTCCAAATCTTCACATGACAAAATCTGGTAAATCTCTTCAATTGGTATTCAATTGCATTATCTGCTAATTTCTTTGTTGGAAAGCTAAAGAGTGTTTTATCAATCTCGCTATTTAATGAAATAATTAGATCCAAATAAATACTGATGCTAACTCGTTATTATGACCTAATTTAGTAATTATATTGCCTATTTTAGTGTAGAAAGTAATTTACTCTTAATCAAGATTTTAAAATTGATATTGTGTCACATCTGTTACAATGTGCAACACAAGCCAGAACTAGTGAGACTGGCAGACATCTACTGGTAAATACAAAGTTAATCAGCTTCCTGATTTAACCTTTGTGTATCCTACATGGTTTTCCAATTAATAATAGAAAGCTGCTAAATATCCTGCTCTGGAATTTCCTTTCTCTATACATCAGCTTGATTCTGTGTCAATAAATTAGTATTTTATAAGAAGTTTAGATCAATGTATTGATTTTTCTCTTTCGTTTCAGTTATTGAAAGCTGATTGAATAGAAACTGTAAAGAACAGTTCTAGGGGAAAAAAAATGGGGCCACGTCCAAAAATTATATTGGTCAACTGTTCATCTTTTGAGACATTTTTGATGACTTGAAAAGTGTCATGATGGTAATTTATCTCGAAGACCTTCCTAGAAAACGTTTGCAAAATGCTTTTTAAATCTTGTGTGTAACCCGGACCTGAACAGTGTATTTTTAATTCATTATGTAACTCAAGAATTGGTTTGAAAGGCAAAACAAAGCGTGTCCTTGTGACAGTAGCTGGCTCACAGAATTCATCACATGGCTGTGTAAACAACAAAATTACAATAAAAAGCACCCAAACCCAGAAACCATTATTGACATTTCACAATGAGAGTGGGTTTAGATGTTAGGAGAAAATTCCTCCATGTGAGAGAGATGAGGCCCTGGCACAGGTTGCCCAGAGAAGCCGTGGCTGCCTCAGCCCTGGCAGTGCCCAATGCCAGGTTGGAGCAACCTGTGACAGTGGAAGGTGTCCCTGCCCATGGCAGGGGGTGGAACTGGGTGGCCTGAAAGGGCCTTCCAACCCAAACCATTCTGTGATTCCACGACACGCATGCCCCGTGCAGGTGTCACTGACCAGGCTGGAGAGCACACCTGGGTCACGCGCTCACAAAATGGTTGAATCACGGTAACCCAGGGGAGGTAAAAGCCAGGTATCAGCAGAAGGCTCTTCCCCAAGAGAGTGGGGCTGGAACAGACTCCCCAGGGGAGTGGTGACAGCAGCAAACCTGACAAGAGTTCAAGCAGTGTCCGGACAACGCCCTTAGGCACATAGCGGGACTCGGGGAGCGCCCTGTGCCCGGCCAGGAGCGGGACTCGCAGACCGTTGTGCTGACCCCGGCAGTTCCCCGTACTCTCCCCACACGAGGCGCGGGGCCGGGCTGAGGGGCGGGCCGGCGGCGCGTGAGGGCGGTCCGGGAGGGGAGGGCGGGGTCGGTACCGGCCTTACGTCAACGGCCCGCGCGCCCCGCCCCGCCCCGCCCCTCCCGCCTCTCGCACATGCGCAGCGAGAAGAGCCGCGCGCTGCGGCAGCCCGGCCCGCGCACGCGCAGTGCTGGCGCCCGGCCGCGCGCCCCGCCCGGCGGGCACGCGCAGCGCGGGGAGGCGGCGGCGGCGCCCGGGCGCGGCGCGGCCGCGGGAGCGGGGGCGGGTTTATGGCGGCGGCTCTGTCCGCGCTCGCTGCCAGGCTCTCCCAGTCGGCCGCGGCCAGGTCCTACGGCGTGTTCTGCAAGGGGCTCACTAGGACCCTCCTCATCTTCTTCGACCTGGCCTGGAAGCTCCGCATCAACTTCCCCTACCTCTACATCGTCGCCTCCATGATGCTCAACGTGCGGCTGCAGGTGGGCGGGGGCGGCGGGGCTGGGGCGGGCTCGTGTCCCGGTGTCACCGGCCGGGCCCGGGGCGGTTCGCAGCCGCTGCCCCGAATAACGGCAGAGCGCGCCCGAACGAGTGCCGGGCGGGGGCCGTCCCCTGCCCTGTGTCCCTGGGGTTGCGCACGGATGCAGCCCCGGAGCCTTGCCCTTGCCGGTGCCAGCTGCGAGTGTCCCGCTGTGCTGCTTGCTCTGCGTGTAACCAGCGAACGTGACACTTTCCTGTTCCTTTTCCTAAGCCGTAGTTGACTTAAATGCTGGGAGTAAATTGTGAATACGTGCACTTTGATAGCACGGTCCTGACATCTTGTAAGAAGCGAAAAAACAATTTCCTTCATCAGTTTGATGGGTTTTTTTAAAATCAAGAACAGTTGCAGCATGGAAAATGCAGACAGTTTTAAATAGCAACGTTATTGCATGAAAAAGATGGTTCAGATTTGATTTGTATCTCTCCTGTTTTGAGCCTGTTTCTGCAAAACGTGGAACTCTGTAACACATCTTTGACCTGTTGTGGGGTTGAAGTTTCGTTGTTTTTGTGATGAAATGAAAGATTTACTTTTAACTTGCAACAGAAGCAGGCTGTGCACTGTCACTACAAACATCTGTTCTAGCCAAGAATTAGACACTTTCTCCTTGTAAACATAGCTGTAATGGAAGTTTTGACATCTGGCCAGTGGCCAAGGGTTGAAAAACAAGTCTGGTGGGAGTTTGTTACTTGTAAAAGATAATTTTAAATGGGAAGAGATCAAAATGTGGCGTCTCCTATTTTTGTTTTTGGGATTTGCCCTACAATTCTGAAGCTTGAAAATGAGCCAGATGGCCAGGAGTTGCACACGTAGCCTAGTAACCCTGGTAGCTGAAAAAGCCTTGTCTTTGCTCGTTATCGGTGTTGGTACAGAATGGTTCTCCTGGAACACCACCAGCTTTCCTTTGTGCTACAGCTGATACCTGCTAACTGTGCTGGGGCAGCCAGTCTGACCAGTTCCCTCCGGGAAGCTGTTCGTCCTACGTTGTTGATTTCCAGCGCTGTGTGTCTGATTTCAGCTTGCACTTCTGTTTACAGGAGGATTACTTTAATATTAACTTTCATGTTAAGCCTCTAATCAGTCCCAGCCTGTGTTTTTATTGGTTAAGGGAAACGCTGCTGTTACACAGCAGATCTCTCTGGCTGCTCATTTGCTGACTCACTTTCATGCCTGTCACCAAAAGAGAATTTGTAGCAGATTAAACTGAAACTACAGAAGGGCAGCTGGTATTTGAGCATACTTCCTACCCCTCTGGATGTGCTCAAGCAGCCTGTAGGGAGACTTGTCTGTTGGGACAACTATTACTTTCTATAGCTGGGTTATTCTTAATGTGAAAGATTTTAAATTATTTTTTGTTCAATACATTGGGAACCAGGAAGCTGGGGTATCAGTGAAGTAACTTCCTGCATTTTTTTCTCTTTAGGTCCATATTGAGATCCATTGACTTGAGACTGGCTGTGCTGCTTCTGCTGTATGCTGCAACTAGAGTCAGTCACACTTCAAATCCAGCCTGTTGTTAAGCAGCCAAGCTGTGCTCGTGTGCTCTAGGACTATGAAGAAAGAAGATTTTACCCAGAAACGAGTATGTGACAATGGCCCAGATCATAACAATCCAGCAGCTCATCTGACACACGTGCATTCCATGTTGGACAGTTCTCAAAATCATAGTAGCAGTTTACAAGAATTATATAACACCAGGAATTGTTCTCTCTTTAATACTATACCTCCGTCTTCTTCTGTTGGCAAGGAAATGCCTCTGAGTTTCAGTGAATCAGCAGGGACGAACTCAAGTGCAGCTGCTCCTTGGAAGGATTCATTTCATCCACATTTTTCTTCTGGGAAAGACAGTCTCGATAGAGCTTCTCACTGCATTGGTGGCATTTCAGTAACAGGCTGGCTGGAAGAAGCTTGTAGCATTTCTGGAGACTTCAGCTCGTGCTGCCCAGGAGGCAACAACTTTGTATGTTTTGCACAATTCTGGCTGGGAAATTTGCGGTATAATAAAAACGTGTGGCTTCTGGGATTAGAAATGAGCAGTAGCAAAGAGAATGAATTGCAGTTTGTATTTTTTAAAGCGTTGGAGCTTGGTGGACTCCCTGATCCCTGTTCTAATCCAGTTGCCTCTCTGAACAGCTCTGCTATGGGACTCTCAAACAACCAGAAACCATGTGTTTTCCTTTGTTGCTTAAACCTTGTATCTTCAGAGCAAACACCTGGATACGAGCAAATGCTTTTGAATATACAATATGTGACTAATAATTTTCACATCACACAGCTAGTAATCTCTGTGCTAGCTTTTGCACTAGCAGATCTCTGGTATGCAGTGAAGGTAAAAAAAGTGCTGAGATTCTAATAACTACTATTTTTAATATTAGCAGAAAATAAGAGAGACAAGGCTACAGTTGAGGTTTTAGTGAGCATTAGATAGCTGAAGTAAAAACAATAGTTATATAATTGCTAGTTAAACTGGCCGTTGGAAGAATAGGGACTTTTGTTTTTGGTAAGGAATAGCTGCATCTGACTGTAAAGAACTTAATAATCTTCAGACTCTGGGACTTCTGCAGGTCTGCTGTTAACACTAAACTACAACCCAATTTGATTAGCACAGATCCTTTGTTTTCTATAGAATTTGTATTAGTGGAGTGTTCTGGCTACTACTATTTATACTCATTTCCAATGAAACCTGTTTCTTGTAGAATTGAATTCCTGCTCTGAATCCAACAGCAACTAATGTATCAGTCCTTAGAACACTTTGAACTGGAAAGCTGTTGGGAGGTGATCTTCAACACAGCATCATTCTCAGCAGCATTCTTTTCCAAGGATGGCACTGCTTGAATTTAACAATACCTTGTGAGCTTTATTGTGCTACAATAGACACTGTAAACAACTTTCTAAACCAGTTTTTTTTTCCTTTGAAAATTGCTTAAATACAGTAATAACTTCTGGGCCTATTGACTTTGGCTTTGGGACAGGCTTCTGACAATGAAGTTTGTCAAAGAGTGGGGCAAGAATGCTGAAATCCATAGAGCTGCTGGTGAATAGAATTTTGAGGAATAGGCTCCTGTTGACACTTCAGTGGAGGAACTCATTGTGTAGTAGGTCAAACTTTGAACTCAATGTCCAAAATTGTTGTAGGTCAGCTTAATATGCTATAAAGGCTCACATAAAGAAACAGGTATTGGTGTGTGGGTTAGGATGCATTTTCAGCTTCCCCTTGACTCTGACTTGAAAGTGAGGACTTAATGTGGAGTAAAGCCATGGCAGTGATTCACACACTAGGTGGTATCCTTTTTGCCAGCTGGTCTTGCTTTATCTTGGAAAGAGGAAATTATGTTGCATTTAGTTTGAACTGAGCTTACCTGGAAAGCCAGTAGAGTTTCCAGTGTGGTGGTTATTGGACTGTTAACACACGAGTAGAGAAGTCCTTGATTATGAAGATAAGATGCTGGTTATCAGTCTTAGGGAGAGAAGTGTTGAAATTTTTAATCTTGAGTGCTGAGAATAAGATATATTAGTTTTTAAATGATATGTTGTGTTTTCATGCTCCCTATTGGTTGATTCTTTCTTTTGGATGGTAAAAGAGATGAAAAGCCACTTACTTTAATTTAGAAAATAACTTTTCCCTGGTGTGCATTTAAATGATTAACTTGTAGACTTTTGACCATGCAATTACCTGTTACAAAGTGACCAAAAGCCCCAAAATAATACTGGATTATGTATTTTAAGTAATTACTGTGACAGCAACAGTTCCCTCTTAGTCAAGCTATTCACTCTCATCTCCACTGCTGGAATTTACCAGCCTTGTGTGAGTGGTATTAACACAATTTAACACGTGGTGTTGTAGAGGTTCAAGATTCCTGAAGTGATGTGGATCTGACATCCCAGAACACCAGAAACAAAGACACTTCTCCAAATGTCTGTGGCTTGGAGTTACTGTGTTAAGCTGCTGTCTGCCTGTATCTTGACCCAAAAAAACACTTGGCAGAGCTGAAAGCAGAGGAATGAAGGCAGGGAGGGGTTGGAGCCTGTTTAGGCTGGCTTGATTGCTAAAGACAACGTTGTGCAACTTCATCTTAATCTCTCTATGCAGCTCCATAGGTACAGCCATACCCTGTATGGTGAGCCTTACCTTAAGATGTGCATGAACACAGTCCTGCACCCAAAACTTGAGTGCTTGGACCTCATGTACAAAGGATTAATTGGCACAGCTGTACCTGCAGTTGTTACTTGAGACTTTGTTTGTGCAGCTGACTGGTTTGGCCTGGAACATTCTCTGCTGTATGTCATTTGGGAACTACATGGTTTGGGAACCATAGTTCTGTACAAGGTTGTCAGGTTAATAGGCAAGAGGAGTAACTAAAGGCATAAAAACATCAATTCATTTTTACTGCACCCTTTTTTCATGGTGATTTCAAAGAAGGGGGGAAATGAAACATGAGAGACACCACCAATAAACTAGAACTTAAATGTGTGTACAGCAGAGTGCCAAGGGTTTTCTTATTGACAAGCCAATGGAGGAGGAGATCTTGAAATACTGAATTGTGTTACGTATCACAGTCCAGCTAATACAGTCCTGTTTTAAGCAAAGTCTTGTTTGAGTGTGTGGCCTTTCATCACTTAGTGCAGGATCACTTTAAATACAATATAGCTAAGTGAAATGATGGATGTTTGTTGTGTATTACATGTATATTGAATATAAGATACAAAGAATACTTAAATAAGTGGATTTAATCGATTTTAAGATAGTTTATGTACCTTGCCTTGAATTTTATTGCTTGAAACTTAAAGGGTAATTTTAACTTGAACATTCCTTCTGAAATTCAAATAAAGGATAGTTTGGTATGTTAAAATCTCATGTAATATACTGCACTTTAAGCCTGGGGAGGCCATGGATTGAAAGCGCTGTTCTTGCACTAATAGAACTGCCTGCCCTGACTGAGACAATTTTTAAATGGCTTTTCCTGTCTGGAGGGAGAATAGGGAACCTGAAGGATGGCATCCATCCTTTGAAAATATAGATAAACCTAACACTATACGGTTTAGGTTGTTGTTCTCCTCTTACAGATGTTTTGATATTAACTCATCTCAAAAGCTGGAAGGTGTCTTGGCCAAGAGCCAGTTTGTGTGGAGTTCCATGGCTTCACTATGTCCAATGTAGAAAACTTTGCTGAGTTTATGTGCTGTTAGGGCTGTCTCAGATGATTATTGTAGTACAGAAAAATAACAGTCTTAGTAGGGGTAAGGGACCTTTATACTCAACCAGGAGTTGCCTTCGTATTTCTGTATTTTTGTCTCTCATCCTTCTCTAGAAAGAAGTTACTTCTAAGCAAAATGTCAGGGTTCTACTAAACAATTTGTGCTATCTAAAATTTCATTGATTAGCGTCTGGATCCTTCCTGCACTACATAGCAAAGTTTTATTTCTGCCATTAGAAAAGAAATAAGAAAATGCTCAATATTTAGACAATTTCCTAGTAGTTACACTTGAGTGAAAATTTACTATATGGTGTACTGCTTTGAAAAGAAAATATACTTTTAAATGTGTGTGCACAGAGCTCTGCATGCAGATGAAGTGTTTTACCACAGTATGATGTTGGGATGCTTATTTACTTTCTGACATTGCAGTGCTAAATGCAGTAGAGATGGTGGTGTTACTTCTCCGTGTGGTTTTAGCCAGTGCAATCTTGGCAATCGTGTGTCTGCATCATCCTGCACAGGGGACAGTTCTAACTGTAGACATTTTTTAGCCTTTTGCTTTTTCAGTGTTGGGTTTGGTTTTGCTGTTGTTTGAGGTTGGGTGGTTTGTTGTTTGTGGTTTATTTCTCTCTTTTAAAGAAGTTCTTATTAGGGCTATAAAGACAGCACTTTCTTAAACTTGCCAAAGTTTGCTTCCTTTCTTCCTCTCTCCACCTTTACCCCTTATAGGTATACACATTTAATTTTTGGAAGAAGCAAGCCTGTATGTACTCTTCTAATATCTAATCTTATTTTCAGGCTGATCCTTTTGTTTTTATGGTCATGCACATATTTCTCTCCCTGTAATTTCTCAGCATAAGCATATGCTGATATTTTGTTCCACCTCAGATACACTGTCCTGTAATTAATTATACACACCAAATTGACAGAAACCATGTAGAGATGTAAGAGTCCAAAGTCTCTCATTAGGGTGTATGACAGGTGGTTTAACTGACAGAGCAATATGTAGTCAATGTGAGATATTTCTGCTTTTTTCTTCTTCAAAACAGCTGCTTTAATTAAAATCCAATATTTAATTTGAGTATGTGGTATCTCTGACAGCTGAGAATTGCAGCTGCAATTTGGGGCTTACAAAATACATTAAGATTAGAACTTAGAGTAACTTTTCAAAAAAATTGAAGAGCGCACTCACATGAATATTTTAAAACCTTTTTCTCCCCCTTAAGAGTGCACAGAATAAAATGTGTTCTGCCACTTGTTTCTGTGATGCACAGCCAGTAATTAGGGGTGGGAGGAGAACCCTTTTAAGACTGCAGAGCCTCTGATACTCAAGGAAGAACTGCACTTGATAGAACTTTAAAATAAACCAAATGTTGCCTATTAAAATACTGATATTTATGATCAACTTTCATACTTAAATTACAAGGTCATAGATATCAATCTCCTGACAGTGTGAAAACGAGAATAATAAACACAGAAGTGCTAGAATAATGCTATCCTTTACCAGCCTGCACTGGTAAAAGCAAATCCTGTTGTATTTTGAAATTAATCCTCTACTGCATCCCAAAATCTCCATTACCTTAATCTTTTTGGAATTAGTGATACAAGTTTCAGACTAAGATGGATATTTCATTATTAATGACGAAATAAATTTAAAAGCTAAAACATCTTAGAAAAAGACCAGAGGGACTTCCACAAAGAAAATCTGCCTTGAAAAGGTCCATTTTATTTGTGTGATCTCTATATATGTATAGTCTGTTTTGCAAATTCCTTCTTTATGGAAGATTGCTATAAACTTGGTAACAAAAGTGGTCAAAATCCAAACTTGCAAAAAGTATCAGTGTTTAATTTTATGTTTGTAGTCAATTTTAGCTATTATAAAACAGAATTCCTAAATGTGATTTAAGCTTTTGTTCTTAAAAGTAGGGAAATTGAATATTTAGTGCCTGATTCATCACTTGAAGTTGAGTGAAACCATTTATTGAAAATGGGTTCTCCTGCCTGATGGTGACTAATTTTCAATGCTGATACTCAATACTTCCTGTAAACTGTGATGTCATCTCTGCACACTTTTAGTCTATGGCCTTGGTCTTTGGCCCTATTTTTTTTAAATTCTTGTTATTTTTTTATTGCAATGTGGGAGGTGAAGAAGGCTGGCACAAACCATTTATTTTTTTTGTTCCAGAGAAATATGTTTACAACTTTGTATGTATTTTAAAAATGTATTGTGACACTTTTAACTTGGGAGAGAAGTTTTCCATAGCAGACTTGAAATCTGAACTTTGGAATATCGGGAGTGCTCCCCAGGCTGCCAGAAGCTGTTGACTGTGGAGCTGCTCACTCACACCACAGGAGGGAGTTCCACATCAGTCTTTGGAGTATTTTCAGTTATGGCATTGTTAGTACATCTTTGTACAGTGCATTTCAGTTTGCCTTGTCTTATGGTTTGTCACTTGCAAGTAGGTTAATGTACAAAATCAATACACAGCGGTAATGTATTGTAACTGTTTACAATTGAACTCAAGAGTACCAATGGATGGGTTTTGTCAAGCTATTTAAAAACAGAAATAAAAATCTTTTTTAAAAGACAAGAGGTCGTTTTGGTGCTTCTCATTCCAATTTTTCACTGTATAAACTGTACAGATGTACTTGAAGAGACTGTGTTTCTGACAATGTGAAGTCAGGCGTGTTTTTTGCAGAGGTACAATTTAAGAGATGTGTGTTTACAGAAACCAAACAAATGAGAATAAAAGGACTTAATGCTTATACCTGATCTTGGGAACCTGGTATTTGAACTCAAGGCTAGTTTAGTGATTTTAGCCACCAGTATTCATTAATGAGCATTCTTTTTACACACTTTTTTTTTAGTGAGAAGCCTTAACAAGCCAGTTAGTTTCAATGTAATTCCAAAGTATTTCCTAACTAACTTGCTCCAGTCTTACAGCACAGCTTCATTTTAAAAGGGAAAGCAAACCATGGTGAATACATGTAATGGCCATAGCAACTCTTGCATCATCCAGGATAAACATTGCTGGGTGCTTCTCTGCACAGTTACAATCACCATGATATTAACAGATAATGCTAGACCTTTTGTTTTTTGCTGAATGAAATATTCCCATTAAAGGAGTAGAATAAACATCCTCTGCTTAATGTTGAGCACTAAAAAACATTAAAACAGAAGCTACTCACCCTTCAGAGATCTCTCTTCTGAAAGCTATCAGGTGACTTCTTGATTCTAGACTTAAAAAATTTAGATCTTCTTTGGTCTGGGGAGTCCCTTGCTGCCACAAGTGATAGTTTTGAGGAAGAATGTCATTACTATGGGCTGTATTCTGAAAAGAACTGGTATTGGCAACCCTGAAGAAAAGGTTGATACTCTGACCACAAAATTAATGGGTACAATTTTTCATAATGATGAATGCTGCGATCATATTGTTTTCCAAAACGAGCATTTAAACAGAAAAGAGAGAGGACAAAACTGAATATAATAAATCTAATAAAGTTCTGCAAAGTTTTGGCATCTGGTTAGACCTCCATGGCTGAGAAAGTGATACCAGTGCTCCCTGCACATCACTGTAGGTTCCTCATGGCTTTTTGTATGGACCATCCTGAAATAGTAAATAGTAAATTGTAACCTTTGTCCACCGTATTCCAGCCACCCGCTGTGACAGTGATGTGATACAGCCTTAATTGCTCAGGTTGTCATCACTTTCAGATGGTTTATCAGTAGTTTTACATACGTTTATATAATTGGGCATGATACCTGCAATGGGAAATATTAAGGAATTCTGAATACGTTGGCAAATAAATTCAGGAATAGACGTGCTACTCTGTGCACATCCAGATCTCTTCCTATTAGGATCTGAAATGCTTTGAAGCCGGATTTAAGTTGGTGGCCTATGACTCTGTGGTAGTCTCTTTGTTCATCTCATACTGTAAAATTCTCTAAGAGTAACTCATCTGTACAGGAGCCCAAATTTCCTCTCTGCAAATCTGAGATTGCCAGAGGAACCTCTTACCAATTTACACTCATCACAACATTTATCTCTTCAGTACGTTTCTTGGCTCTTGCTTTTTCTGGCAGATATTACATCAACTTAAAATTTAAAATCCCCAAAACTTTAAACCAAACACAAGTATCAAAGATTCTGCTGAGGATATTCACATTTCTTAGAGAGATGATTTTAAAAAAGAGGATGGAGTGCTTTATCTTACATTTAAAAAAAAAAGTACTGGATGGAGTTGTTATCAAGAACTGTGGCATGTTTGTAAAGTGCAATTGCAGTCTTGAACGTTAGGAAGTGCTTTGTCTATTTGTTATCACAAGTATTTTTCAGACATATCAAAATACTCCTTTATTTATCTTTAACCTCGTAGTTCAAAGAAAAGAAAAAAAGAAAAACATTTTGGAATTCTTTCAAGTATTATGTTTTGTTAAAAGTGCCCCCAAGGGCAAAGGACCAAAACCAACACAGACCTCTTGCTCATTGAACAAAAAGCCAGCAGCAATGACAAGCAGGATGTTTCTGATGCTCTTTGTTGGTTTTTTTTTTTCTGGGGCTAGTGGCTGAAGCCCTTAATCACTTTAGCTGGAAGTTATTCACAAATAACCCTTCTGAGCTCAGTAATCCTGTCTTGCTTTTTATCATAAAAAAAAATCTTTTCTGCAGCAGGGATTCCTAAATCTCCTCTCAGATCTTAGCCTTGCATTCCAGGTACTGCATGCTGACTGCAAGCACGTATGACCTGCTCCAGAGCTACAACAGTTACAGCATTTCCAATTTCTGCCTCCTTCCATAGAAAAGCATTTAAGACTAAAACAACAACAAAAAAATTTCATGATGTTGTATAGCACCTTCTTAAGGGTTTGCTTGTACCCCTTCAGGTGTTTCTCACTTTAGGTCAGGTTTGTAGATGCTCAATTTTCTATCTGAAAATCAGAGACTAGCACAAAAACTTGTCAAAACAGAATGAAAATTCAAACCTTTTTTGAAGTTGGACAGCCTTCTTTTATCTTCTGTTCCCTCTAGCTGCTTTCTGAGTGAGAACATCTGTACAGACTACAGCAGGTTTCAAGTCCTTCACTTTGATATACGGTGTATGTTCCCAACAATCTGCTGCTTAAAATAAAAGCTGTCTGGTCTGTGTTGTCACTGTCAATCATAATTTTCAGAGCTCTTCCTCACATTTTCTTTCTGGTTTATAATCATTCGTTTGCAGTTGATAGCTGTATCTTCTGCTTTCCTTCTATTTAGCTACACTATTTACTTGCCAGAGCTGGCAAGCAGAAGCCTGCAGATCTTTTCATCACTGGGTATTTTGTTACAGTCAGCTCATCAAGCTTTTTTTGCTACTCACTCAATTTACAGTTAATTCTAATATATTTCCATTAGATATCCATAAGGAATTCTAGGTATTCCTGAGTGGATTTTTGAACGGTTTCTCGTTCAACACATAGGAATTGGTTTTTCTAAAGGCCCCTATTGAAACAGCACTGTCTGAAGGTTTGATTCCATTTTGTATATGGCTATTGTTACTGTAGTTAGTATAAAATAATGCTTTTATAAGTGAAAATATTTCTGGTCAATCTTTTTTATTCACAGGTGCTTGTTAAATTCACAGGTGATGTGCCTGGGAGGGCTCTTCTGCCTCCAAGCAGATACTCAAGCCATGGTAAGATAGTGTGATACACAAGATGACTCCTCTCAGCCTAACATACAAACCTGAGAGGCAAGGAATAAACTCATGGAGAAAAAACCAGAAAGACCAACCAACTAAAAAAAAAGTGTTTTGAATATATTCTTGGTTTGATAGGGTATTTTGCCAGAAACATGGGATGAGAAGTATGAATTTAAACTTGAGACAGGAAGCAACCTAGACATGATTTTCCTTTATAACAGAAATTGTCAAGTAGTTCAGATCACACAGGGAGGGTGGGGTTAATAAGGACTGGACATAGGCTAAGAGGAAATAAAAAAAGCAAAAATATTTTACAACTTTTTGTGGAAAAAGAAAATCACACTTTTACTGGTATTCCACTTGAGGTATTTCTGTTGTCCTTCCACCCCTACATGCACCTTATCATAATGCTACATGGAGAAAGCAAGGTTGGGATTTTTTTTGTTGTTGTTTTGTTTTCTATTTTTTTTGCATTTCAGAAAGTGTAATCAATAAGAAAAGAAATCTGATAGTAGGATTTTTCTGTTTAAGTACCTTAGAGTGGTTTCAGTAGGACAAATGACAGCTCCAAGCCTGTAATCCAATCACACAAGATCAGTACTGATGTCTAGCCCTGTTGATTTAATCAGAGCTCTGGAGCTGAGGATCTGCCTGTGTGAGCTGAGCTACAATGCCTGGACTTGGTGATTTATGGGAACATCATTAAATTTAGCCTCAGTTAGAAGTGCACAGCAGAGTCAATGTGAAGCTTCCCAGCCATTCAAATTGAGACAATATCATGTTCCTGAAGGGCCTTGAAATTCATTGCATACATTCCAAATACTGTACTCTCCATAGAACAGCCATCTTTAAGTGTATTATCTTGACAAAACGAGACAGAATTCACCATCTGACAACTATAATATGTATGTAACATGATGCATATAATACATATATATGTGTATATATATGTGTGTGTATATATATACACACGTATATATGTATATAATACATCATGTCTGAAGTTATTGCTCTTCTAAGATAAATCTCCTCAGAATTCCAGTTTATAAAATGGTAAAATTTGCTACTTTGTTTGAATGATTACATTGATAACAGCTTTTGACAGGATTTTTAACATAGCTTTAAGCTCACTACTGCTTTTTAATCTTAGGCATTCTCACATGGACTGCTCAAAGTAATGGTTAACAAGGTTATTAAAGCTTTTTATGAAAAGGATGTGTAACTTCTTTATTTCCTGGAGTATTAAATTCTAATTTTTTCATTTCTCAGCTACAGATTGTTCATTTATGATATGCTGGGTTTTGTATTACTTTGCTTGATGTTGTGGTTAAACATAATTTTAATATTTTTATCTACTACTACTGATCAAGAAAATGTATTGGAGTATCTTCTTGAAATGGCGACTTAATGAAGTCACACCAAAATTAATTAGAAAGTACTTAAAAGAAATTAGGCTATTAGAAGAAATGGGTATATTTTCAGTGCACATTTTCTTATCACAGTTTAAATAACAAAAAATTATTTTTTCAAATTAATCTGACAAACACTGTTACTTTATATTATTTCTTGTCACTGTAAGGAAGAATCCACAGTTATTTTGCCCAGTTATTCTAAACAGTGTTATGTCTGACACATTTACTGGCAGAGCAGTAATAGTGTCTTCTTGCAATTTCCACTTAGAACAGAAGACAGCCCCATCAAAAGTAAATTCAATTATTCAGGGAGAATGTTAAATGACATCTCAAAAAGTTGCTGTTGTTATCATGGTAAAGAAGTGTTAAACAATTGTTGACTGTTAGCAGAAGGGGAGGAAACATCGTTTTAATGAGGCAGACTCCAAACCCAAAGGTGGAGTTTGTGTTTAAACTGGTACTAAGGGGCTCTGTAAGGAAATGAACGAGTTCCCGTTATCCAAGTGACTGCTGGAATATCAGTGGACAAACCTGTGTTCAATACTAGCCTGGAACCAAGGCAGAACGTCCAACCAGCTTTGCAGCAGCACTCAGGGAATCTTTTGCTCACCATGCTCCCAGCACACCTCTGATATTGTGATCTAGAGATAAAAGACCATTTCATTAACATAAAATATGAAATTGTAGCTTTCCTGACTGCATGTAATAACTATATATAAACACATATATAAACATATGCATGCATTAATATCTGCTGATTTAGATCAAGGAAAAATTTCTGCTTAAGTATTTTCCATAAATGATTAAAAGTGCAGCAGAAAGAATGGAAACACACCCCAAGTGTGTAGCCATAGCTGCTGCATGAAGCATGGTAGAAGCACACCTTTCTTTGCTGTTGTGTTATTCTGGAGTTAATACAGATCTTCCAAAATCCCACTGTGATAAAGATATTGCTTTACTCATTGCTGTTGCCTATGGTCAGCATTCTGGAGGAACACCTTTTATTGATTAGCACTTTAGATTTCTAAGAATACTGATTTATCTGTATTATAAGTTTCATAATCTAATAAAAATAACATTACTTCTAATAGGTTCAAGGCAGCATTTCATTATTTTAGCTGAAGAATACGAAGAATTTATCTCTTTTTAACTCGTATCAGAATATTTCAGCTTTACTAAAACAAAATTAAAATGACATGTATAGAAGGGAAAACTTTGTACAAATTGTGTACAGGAAGTCCAAATCATTTCAAGAAAAAGCAGCAGCTAGGAAAAGAACTGCCAGGCAACTGTACTTTGTTGAGAGTAAATATGGAAATTCCACAGAAGCAATCAGGACACTAGAGATTCAAATATAAGAAACACATAAAAATACTCCATGGAATGATTTAATGTATGGAGGAGATAATCACTCTTGTCAACAAGATGACAAGGTTTTAACTGTGAATGAGACAATATTTAAGAACATAACTAGTACTCAGCAGTGTATTTATCTTGCAAATGTGATTATGATGTTGAAAAAAATTATCTGTTTGTTTTAATTGTAGTTATCTGCCATCTTGTTTTTCAGGTTTGGAGTCTTTCTTAACTGCTAAGCTCTGGAAAAGCCTTTCAGAGTAAAGAGCAAGGGCAGGATTTTGTTAGTCATGAGAATTTACCTGTGCTCATTATGGATACCACTTCCAGCAGGAGCACCAGAATGCAGGCCTTAGCAGGCCAGGAAGAACATTCCTGCAGAACAGAATTCATTTGTTCTCAGCTGTACAATAACTGAACTAAGTATCCCAGATTCTCCTGCTTTCCAAGTGTCCTCCATCAACAGCAGATTTCAAAGGCTGTGATGTGAAAGTCTTTCAGGCATAACTGTACTGTTATTCCCTAATGCTTTCAAATTTTCCCCCACAAACTTAAGAAGAATTGGAGAACACAGTCTATTTAAAAAATGTATTCTTTATCCAGTGTGAAAACATTGAGCAGTCCACATTTACTTGAGCAGCTTTGTGCATCAAAACTGCAGTGAAGTAACTTATTATAAAATATGCTTTAATGGTTCCATGATTTTGAAATAAAATTATTTGCTTTCAAAATATAGCTCCACCATAATTGTTTAATTTTGGATATTTGGGAATTTCTTATATCCTGCTGAATATCACACCTGACTGATGCAGACATCCTTAAGAGAGCTTCCATCTGTGCAAATGAGATTTCTGCTATTTGAAAATATAACGAAACTTTTAAAGATCCACATTAAAAGTAAACAAAAAATGTTTAATTACTTTGTAGGACGTTATTGTTTCTATTGTGTTTTGTGCACTAAGTCAAAATTTTTTGAATGTTACATTCCTTGTTTAGTCCAAAGCATGGCAATCTGCCAGCCAGAGCTTTTAGTGATAAATTCTGCTATACAAAGCAAAAGTTTTTATATGTGAGGCCACTTCCTTCTGCTATTTTATCATCTTCCTGGTTTTGTCTGTTTTCAATAAATGCCTTTGTATTTTCACATCTTTTATATGCTTGTATACACAGACACTTTCCTCTGTATTAAACCTGATAGTTGCAAGTTGGTAAGGATAAAAAAGACAGACTATTGACTTAAATTTCATTGCACTAATACACTGTATGAATGCTTTAATGTTACAGTATTAAAAGATCTTAAAACTGATATCAAAAGTATTTCCTGAATTTGGCAGTGGGGTGGAGAGGCAAGGATGATGTTTCATTATAAGGTTTTAAAATGGAAATAATCTCTGGGTACAGCTACTCTTTAGTACTATAGATTGGCACATGTAGGCTGGGCTCTCACAGTGAATTTGCATTATTTTAAAGTATCTCAAATTTAAACATATTGAAATTTAAAATTTAAAAAGAAATTGTTGTGGAGGCCAAACATCTCTCCTTTATCTGTCCCAAGGGGCTGAATATTCCTACCCGAGGAGAAAAATCTAAAAAAACTCATCAGTAAAGAGAAGCCACAAAGACCCCTGCACACACTGTGGAACCCCAACAATCTTGAGGGAAAGGAGAATTTGGATTGGGGTGAACTCGGAGAAGGATGAGATTGAGGGGAAAAAAATGAAGTTGCAATGCAGCAAACTGGAGAAAAGCTTCTGGAATCTACAAGAAACGGAAGCTGTCTCTGCTGTCCCTGCCCATTTCAGCAGTCTGTCATGAATTCCTCTTTCCCACAAAAAAATGTTACCAAGGATGTAAGCTACAAATCATCATGTACTAATCTTTTTATGAAGACCTTTTTTTCTTGTTCTGCAGACCTATTGTTCTTTTACAATTATATTAATAGAGTAAAAATAACAAGGGCAGTTCTACCAGACTTAAATTACAATTCTGTTTCCTAAGAATTATTATTTTATACTGTGTTGAGTGAGATCACAGAAATCTTTTTCTGACCACAGAGGTATAAGGTACCAAATTCATCCTTCCTGTAACTGTACTGAGGTAAATGGAGTTACATAAGGAATTAATTTGACCTGTCTCCTCCATTTCCTTGGAAAAATTATTTGTTTTAGCTCTTGCCAAGTTTTAACTTTGACTTTCCCTTGCTTAACATCTTCTTGTGCCTAGAGACAGTTTTTCTTTAAGACTATAAAGAGAAATACAGCAGAGGAAAGACAATTAAGGTGAGGATCTGCTTTTTAAATTGAAAGTACACTTCAATAATTGTAAGAAAATGTCAAAACTTTTTATTTGGTATAGATGTGTATGGAATAATTCTTATATCTCTGAGGATATGAAAGGTATAGAACAGTACATATAATTATGAGAGGGTAAGGATTTAAGTTATGTTTTCTGCCTAAGACCCATGTATTTATTTCTAACTGCAACAGCTGTAATAAACGGGGACCTTTCTCGACTAGAGACCATAAGAATTTTAAATATTACACATCACCTTTTAACAAAGAATCATCCCCTTTACCCTAGACTCAACAGGTATATTCAAAAATAACCTATGAGAGAAGCTGAAAGCCTACTCTCAGCAGTATATAACTGCAATTTCATCATGCAATAAATTTAATTTTTGGACAGCAACGTGGCATGAAATTTGTACAAATTCAACCTGGCAGTACAAAGTTATTTAAAACCCAAAACCCTTAAAAACAAGGATTGGTGAGTGGTTTTCCTCCTGATGGTTTTATGTTAGAGTTGATATAATCTGTCTTCCTGCTGCCAGTAAAAAGCCAGGAAAAAGCTTGGTCTAAAGACTGTAACTCATTGCTCACTAACCTTGAGAGAAATGCAATTACATGTTCATATTTAATCTTCATCCATTTATTACCAATAGATGATCTAGGACTGCACAGAGGAGATGTAACAAGCATGTAAGCCTGAGTATAGGCTCAGTTTGACCTGGGCTGAGCAGGAGGGATCAGAAAGTGAAATTAATAGAGAGTCTGTGGTTCAGAGTAAGGTTATAATTGTGCAGGGATATTGTCCCCACAGACAAACTTACAATCCAGCAGCCTTCCCTTCCTTCTTTTCACACCATCTGTGTGTCACAGTCTACCAGTGCTGCAATTGTGCCAATGCAAACTGTTTGTGGGTCCAGAGCATGAATTAAAGCAATGGAGCAATTCTGGTTAAAAATGATTAGACTAGACAGAAGTTTAAAAATCTGGATTGAGTGGTTTGATGTACAGCGTGGCTTCACAAACAGCTGCACAAACAGCTCAGAGGCCACAAGAAGTCAAAATCATTAGTTGCCAGTTCCTGCTCCTGTCTGAATTTATGGTTCCATATTTATTAAACCCAGATTTGTGCACTGCTGACAAGCCAGCAGCAAGATTTGAGCCAGCTCATGTAGAGATGTGCCATTGCATTTCACTCACTGGTGAATCAACAAGAGCACCTGGTGTGACACTTCCAGCACTGTGTGTCACGAGCAAGTACAGCTTGTCACTTGGCTGCCACCTGTGCCAGGGGATGCCAACCCTGGGACACTGGGACCTGGCTGAGGAGGCTTCTCAGGCAGGGAGAAGGAACCGTGGGGGCTCCCATCCATCAGCTGCTGCCATGTGCATGCAGCCAGAGCAGGACTCATGCATGGTTTGCATGCTGCAGCTCCCACTGTAGGATGAATTAGGAATTTTAAATTCCCAGGCCTTGGTGAGACTGGAGAGAGGTATGTGAGATTACATCTAACCATGCCAAGCCAGAGTTAGCCAGCAGAGGGGAATTCAGACTGTGGCTACTTCTCAGGGTGGGAACAGTCCGGCCTTAATCTGCACATATTCCTTTGAGAGTTAATTTACATCAAGCTCTTTCACTTTCCTGAGATAAAAAAACTCTCAAGCTTCATGCAAAATTCCATTCATGATCTGTTTCAGCCCATATTCTTTGAATCCAAGTCCTTTTTTTCTGTTATTTTAGGCCCAGCTTTCAGGCTAGAAAGCATCCTGCTTGTGTCTAGTACTGTGCATAATTAATACAGGCAGAACAAGTTCTAATGCAAAGTGTATTTCAGATCAGAAGCATTACAGAGGTGGTGGACTGGTGGTCCCAAGGCTTGTGGAGGCCTGACCTGCCACCACCTCGGGACCACACTGGCCAAGGGGAATGTTAAAAGGATGGGCTTGATGGAATAACTCAAAAACCAAAAGGGTTTAATGACAAAAATAACAAACAGGACAATCCCAACAGCAGTACAGGAGTGCTCCAAAAAGCAAGCTCCAGGGTGGATACAGAGTATATCAAAGATAGGTTGGGGCAGAGTCTGATGGTCCAATGGGGAAAAATGATTAGGAATATGTAAAACACTACACCAAATGAAACCAATCAGGGGGAAGAACTGGGGAACCTTCTAGAACCACAACCTTATATGAACAGAGCTATCACCATATAATTTCCCAGGAATCAAAGCTGCTTTGAATCATGCTCACACTAACTTAACATCAGTTAGGTTAACTAAAGACCAGATGCCCACAATCTCAAGTTGATGCCTTCAGGCAGCCTGACTTCCACAGTGAACCTCTGCAATTTTTGATGCATTTTGTTTTCCTCACTGGGACATTCTTGTGTTTTTTCCTCAATGACTCACAAGTGGCCCTCTCGGTGTTACACAATGGAAACAAGCACTGCCTTCCAAAACCAGTCATATTTGATGCTAGGAGTAGATAAAGCTCATTTAGAAGTCTTAAAAAACCACAAACCCTGAAATGTGTTAAGAATAGGAATTTAATTGCAAATAAAGTTCAGGATATGATTTCAAAGTTAATCTGAGAGAAATCCCTGCAAAATTCCTAGGTTTTGACTATTTTAATGGAACTAGCTTCCTATCCATACAAAAAAGCACCATTCATAAAAGATGTTTGACTTGCTAAGCTTAGCTTTGATGTTCCCCAAAGCAACATAAAATACCTGAATGTAAATTTTTTTGGCCTAAATGAAAGGTACAAGCACTTTTGAAATGGTTGAGACAACCAGCAAACAGGATTTTCTACAAAAATGTTTTTCCAGCTGAGAAAAATATGATAAGTGTGACAACATAAACATTTTAAGAAACAATACATGGCTAAAACCCATCTGCCAAGCAGAGGAAGTCAAAGAGTTTGCCTGAGGGGTTTAAGAATACCAGATTATTCAAGTACTGATAAATAAAAAAAATTTTAAAATAGGGGAGGAAAAGACATGCTAATGGACTAAGACTTTCGTGCATGGAAACTATTAAGCAATGCTTCTTAAAAAATAAAACCTGTTTGTCTAGATTTGAAACAAAAGTATTCTTTAATTCAATGGCTAGGTATCAATGACAGTGATTCTATCAACAAGATGTTGTTTTAGGAAATGTAATGCTTCCACCATTTTTCTAAAAATGTTAGAGCATCTATGTGAGCAAGTTGTAAAATGAACCCATCAATTCTAGATTATGAAACACTGCACAACATGTTCATGTCTCTAAGATTAACTGCCTCCCTTCAGGGTAACTATCCATCTTACCAAATCTAACAGAAATCACACTAAGCCAGACTTGCAAATTAGTGATGCCTTGCTGTCCTAGGGTGACTATATGATGTTTGTATCCTCAGTTGCCTCTTCTGTTTATGCTGGATATTAAGTTCTGCAGCTTTACAACTGGTTCTGAGAGTGAAGGGGGAGAGAAGAAGCACAGAGTTTGTTATCAGAGACTGCACTTGCTCCCCCACATCCTTCTCACACAGTATTGCTGTCTGTAGTGGACAGCAGCAGAGAGTTCTCCTTTGTTTTTTAGTTAGTTCGTTTTTAGCTAGCTGAGGCAGAGAAGTTCCCTGGACTGTGGATTTTCTTTTCCTTTTTCTTGGAATTGTTCAAATCTGCTCTGCACTGGGGATCCAGAGGAGCACTGAGAGCTCACACCTGTGGCACACCAGGCCTGGCCTGGGCCACAAAATTCCCAGTGCTGGAGGGACTGAGAACAGACTGAGTGAGCTGGGCTACAACCCACGACAGGGACTCTTTGGAATTTGTCATCTCTTCAGAACGGTGAGAGCTTGTGTTGCTTAGTACTGTTCATTTTTGTGCTGGGGAGTGTTTTGCCTGTTAAATAAGCAGGTTTTTTTCACTCCTCTCTGAAGAAATCTTTTCCTGAACCAGATGGGGAAGAGGCTGCTTGAATCTGTTTTCTAGAGGGACCCCATTGAGAGGTTTACTCCCAAATTTGCCCTAAACCAGGACACTTGCCTATACAAGAAACAGGAATACCTGTGTGGAGGTGACTACCTCCACAAGTAAGATTTCAAAGCCTTCCAACACTTAGGAGCATTATTCCATGTCCCTGTGGCTGATACTGACATCCAGTCTGATGGCCCAACTGTTACTTTATTTCATTCTGAATTGAGAAAATTCAGAATTTTATTTCTTATACTTGAATACAATGCTACTATCCATGTATGAACATCCTCATAGCTCATCCTTTTGATCAGAAATGAAAACTTTACCAAATCTATAATCGTAAAATTTTTATTTTCATTCACTGCTCTTGGAATCTGGTTCAAACTGAAACCCACAGAAATGGCTTAATACTTAATGAGCTTTATAGACCACAAAAATGTGATGTAAGGGTTTCAGTTGTCTTCACTGACTCTCTGTATAGGGACAAATGCCATAACAGATGTGCTCCTCAACCCTTAAAACGAAAAATTACATGATAAATTACTTCTTAATGGAAACTGAATCAGAACAGTTACTGAACTATCCAAAAAGGGACAAAAAAATAAAAAGACAAAGTATATTACCTGAAAATGCAGCAAGTAACCACATTTATCATTGAGGAATCAACCCTGCCAACAGCAGGTTTTTGGAGAATGCCCAATTTTCCACTAAAAATAATTTCAACAGACCTGCTATTAGACTATTATTTACATGAATGACAGACTACGAAGTTCTTCCAACACAGAAGGTTAGACTTGTGGATATGAAACTGGCAAAACAGACCGGTGGTAAAAATAGACCTAAGACTATAAAAGATACTGCAAGAAGTAAAAAAAAAAAAAAAAAATCAAGCAATCCTGAGAAAACTGTTGATTTGAAAGTCTCAATAATATGAAGGAAAAATGAAAATTCATATGTACTTCAAAACAGAAGACTGAAAAAAATTCCAGAAAACAAAGTAGATGTGCAAAATTATTCACGTGAGCAGGAAATAATTTATTGGAGTTTGTCTTGGAATCTTCTGAGATTGTAACCTGTGCTGCTTCCTGGCATCATGGTTGGTAAGGAACTACTCTACATTCAATGATAGTGGTGCTGGTACTGCTGAATTGCCAAAAACCAGGGAGGAGTTCTGCTATGGTACAACTGCTATAGCTGTGATGTAGAACTGTGACTGTAATTCTTTACTTGATTTTACACATTCTCAAGAAATCTACTCCTGACCTACTTTGGGTTACAGCCAGACATGAGCTTTATACACAGGAAAATGAGGCAACAGGGTGAAAGGTTTGATCTTAGAAATTTCTGTGACACCTCTCACCTACAGATTGAACAGCTCTGTCCACTAAAGCACCTTCTACACAGAATTAGCAGTTTTATGCTTACAACACTTGTAGGATCAGGCCCATGCAAAAGTATGATCCACAGAGCATGAACAAAAACGTGTGAAGGAATATCTGCCATCCTGTCAAAGACACATGGTGTTGGAGAGAACACTATAATTTTAGTACTCTTTTATACTATGTATCATTAATAAGTCATTCTACTAAAGCAGGACTGGAAAGAATAGATTCTTCTTGAGAGGGTATTAAGTGATATATATTCCAGAGTTTCAACACAGTAAGCTATATATTCAGCAAAATACTGAAAATTTCCCTATTCAAGTTAATAATGAAGGTATAATAAAGAACCTTTTTCATATCTCATGAGATTCAAATTGGATTTCACCAAGAAGTTTCTATAAAATATCACAACTGGTGACTTTAACTAGGACAGACATTTTTCATATCTTCCTTGCATCACAAAATAATTTTTCTCTTTGCTATTAATTTGGAGAGTTTTAAAACTAGTATTGCTTCCATGAAGTCAACAGGAATTCTGCACTGAATGGGTGGGAGGAAGACTGTTCTCCACACTTCACTCTCCCCTGCCATAAGAATTAGTGATTAGGCTTTTTTATTTTTAGACTAGAATTTTCCTTGTAATAGAAGAGGAAGGAAGGAAGGAAGGAAGGAAGGAAGGAAGGAAGGAAGGAAGGAAGGCTGACAAACAGAAACAAGAATATAAAAGCATACACTTTATACAAAGGTGTAAAACAACATGAATGCTATGAATGCATTCATGCAATGAAATGAAAGCAAAAAATCTGTGATTGATTATAAAATTAGAATTTTTCTCATGAATCTGATTCCCCACTAATGTAAATGAACAGTTAGCTCAGTGTGCAAAAATATTCAGAGTCCACTGTCAGTTCATCTTGCATTAAGACTTATTTTAAACCACCCTGTAATGGCACTTTATAGACATCATTTCAAAATAAATCTCTTACCAAGGTGATGCTTCTGTTTTATGTAATCATATCCATTTATAACTAGCTTACTAAACTTGTAACAATATTTAATTTCAAATATGAAAGAAAAAGAGGAGTATTTTAAAGGTTTATGGTTTTCAGATGAGGTAAAACACTTTATCACAAGAGCAGCTGTCAGAGCCAAACCTCAGCTCTCAGCAAAATGGGCTGTAATAACCACCTATTAACAGCAGTGTCAAGAGGCGAGTGCTCCTGACACAGCTTCCTAGACGGTTCTCTGTCCCATGCCAGCCTACAAAAGGAAAATGAAAAACTCGATATTTTCCTGTTGGCTGACCCTTTCCTCCCACTGCTTCCTTTCTGAGTAAAATTTTGACACGAACGGTTTTTAAAAAATTATAAGGGGCGGTGCAAAGGAAGGAAGGAAGGAAGGAAGGAAGGAAGGAAGGAAGGAAGGGGGATGTGCGCTAGAACACTTCTGCTTACCTTTACAGACTTTGGCGGCTGTTGATATCCCGACTCCCATGGTAGGTAACTCATTGAAGATCTTTACAGAAGACTAAAGAAATCCCACAGATGCTCTGGCTCCTAGGGCAGTAAGCAGGAGAATCCTTTCTGTTATCCACAAAGACGATGCCCACCAACACCAACCCCTGCACAGCCCGTGAGGCGCAGTCCCATTTCTACACCAGGCTCTCCATGGCCCCTGTGGCAAGGGGGGCTCCCAGCACCGGACCCAAAAACAAGGAGGAAGCAAGAGCCAGCAGAAAACATACAGAAACGTCAAATGTCTCGGGCTCTTTTCCAGAGACTTCAACTCACCTCGTCCCCCTGCACTACGCTGCTTCAGGCCAGCTCAGCCCTCACCTTTCAGTCTGCTCCCGCTCTCCCCCGCTTCCCTTTATAATCCTCAAAGGAGCCTTTAGACCTCCACAAAGAGTCAGGGGCTCCGGAGACATTTTCTGGCTCCTGCAGACCCCAAAACACGACCCCAGCCCAAGTGACTCGGCCCGGGCTCCTCTCGCTCCCGACCACCCGGGCGACCCCCGACAGCCCCCGGACAAGTCGCTTTAGGGGCCTCGGCGCTGCGGGGCCGCGCCGTGCGGGACCCGCCGGGGAGGGAACACCGCAAAGGGCAGGCGGGAGGGAGGGAAGGAAGGAGGCTCCGCTCCGCAGCAGGGCTCGGCCGGGGCGCTGGGGGGGACGAGCAGAGCAGCGCCGGCCGCGACCCTGCGGCGCGGGGGTGGCGGCGGAGGGGCCGGGCGGGGCCGCCTCCCCTCCGCGGGTCACATGAGAGGGGCGGGCGGCTGGGCCGAGGCGGTGGTGGCTGCCGGGGCTGAGGTTGGGTTGGGCTGGGAGGGACGGGGTTGTGGAGCGTAGGAGCGGCGGCGGTAGTAGCAGCGGAGAAGGAAGAAGACGAGAAGAAGGAGAAAGAGAAGAAGCAGGAGCGGCCGCGAGGCGCCGAGCGAGTGGAAGGAGCCCCGGGCCTCCCTGAGCCGCGGCCGCCGCGGAGCGCTCTGCCCGCGGTCCCAACATGGACGAAGAGGGTGGCGGAGGTGGCGGCGGTGAGTGCGGGGTTCGTGCGGGGGGACGCGGCTCCTCAGCCGGCACTGCGGGCGGCAGGAGCTCCTGAGAGCTGCTGCGGCCGCGGCCCCTGCCCGTGCTGCCCCGTCCTGCCCGGCTCCCCCGAGCCGAGCCGTTGTATCGGCGCTACCGAGCAGTGCCCGGGTGGGCGGGCGGGCGGGGGCCGGGCCACAAAGGGGGCTCTGTGTCCCGCGGCCGGGCAGGTCTGGCGGGGGCGCGGCGGGTCCGGGCGCTCCCGGGGGCGGCAGGGCAGGGCAGGGCAGGCGGGTCCCGGCCCCGCCGCCTTGACAGCCCGGTGCTCCCTGCTGCAGCTGCTCCTCCGCTGCGAGAGGGGAAGGGGCAAAATATAAAAAAGTAGGCGTCTGGCGGTGCAGGAGCACAGAAAAGAGTAATTAAGCTCTGCGAGGGCTCTGTTTGTGTGTGTCATCTTAATGGAGGCTCGGTGATAATCACGGGGTGGTTGAGCCAGTTTAAACAAGGTGAACTGTTTCCGAAGGCAGCCGCGTTAACCTTGCCAGATACTACTTTTAGAAAATCCGGACTCGCATGTTGGAGAAGCTTTTATTTGTATTTTTTTATCTTTCGGAGACCGGCTTGCGCGCTGCCCTAGTTTAAGGCACTGCAGACGTGCCACACGCTTCCCTCCTTTAATTTATAATGTGTTTGTGAGTGCGTGTGTAAAGCTGCTGCCTGAAATAACCAGTTCTTGTGTATCATCAGCGATAATGGTGGCTGAGCAGGGGCTGATCCTGCCCTGAGGCAGAGGGATCGACTGCATGGCCTGCCCTGTGTTCAGTGTGTCTGTGACCGTCTGTGCAGCGAGGAGGGTATCTCTTAAACCATGCTAAACAGGCGGCCTTTGAATGCATTGGCTGATCTCTAAATAGGTAAAGTAAGGGCTAAGCATTGTATGATTAATAGTTGCGCGGTACTTGCTAATTCTAAATATAATTACCCAGAACTCGGAAATCAAGAGGGTGTGGTGTTTGTTTTGACAACTTGAAGAAATAATGCTATGATGAATCAGAAAAATAATTCTTCAAGCAGTGGGTTGGAAATGTGGCCATTTCTCAGCAGGCATTTCAGCTTGTTTTGACAGTGATAGACTTAACTCTAAAAAAAAAAAAAAAGAATCTGAAAAAAGAAAGCAAAAGACAAAGCAAGCCAGTCCTGAAAAGTTATTATTCAAAGCAGTTGAACACTGTAATTGTAAAGAGCAGAAAGCTCATTTAACTCAAAATATGTTATTTTCACAGTATTATGGACTTGCATCTATAGTTATGGGAAATTAACATGCTTGTTATTTGCACTAATCCTGTATAATACAGTACTCAATCACGTGCAAAATATATACTAGAAAGTGGACATGTTGCTGAATTAATCTTTCATAAGATGTTAAGCATTTCAAAGTTGGATTTTCATGGGAGGACAAACACTGTATTTTGTGTCTGTATTTTGCTAAATGCTAGTTCTATATGTGAAGCCAGATTTGTACCTCTGGCATGCAAGTGAAACTAATGTCACTTTAATAAACACATTGCTTTTTTGGGGCAAACTACAGTATGGTGTATGTTCAGCATTGTTGTAAAACTATTGCAGACAAGTAAGACAGGAGTTTTGTTTTGCAGTTGGTGTATATGACATTTTACTCGAACTTTTTGTAAGTATTGCACTTTATTCTCGCATAGAGACACAGTCTCGCTTTTTCTTACGGATTGCTGTCAATTTGGAACACCAGCATTAGTTAGGTCATTTCTAGCTAATGAGTTGGAAAGTTGTTACTTTGTTTGGGATTTTTCCCCCCTTTTTTCTTTAATGACAGAAAACGTGTGGATTTGACAGCCTGTTTTAAAACTCTTTATTGCTGTTGAGTAATGAGACTTGTGATACCTGAGCGATGAGACTCCCTTTGGAGCCTGACCAGGGCAGCCCAGTGTTTTGAACTTCTGCAGGACATTCTAAATCCTCATAAAATTGCCATTATTGAGTGGGGAAACTCTTGCAGCCAAGCTTATCACTGTGCACAAGTACTTTAGGAAGTATGCAAAATTATTTAAGGGCTGCACAGAGTCACCCTAATTAGAGACTTGAACTAGATATGTATGTAAATATCTAGGGCATTGAAGTGTGATTCAGAAGGTAAGCTGCTATTCCCAGTTCAGCTCTGCCTGCTGTGCTGCTCTTCAGTTTGATTTGCATCCTATGCTTCAGTTCTCTTATTTGTCAAATGAGGTCAGTTGTTTCACCACCTCTGATAAAAACTGTGAATGAAAACAACCGTGTAAAGTTAAAATTTATCGTTTTAGAATCACTCGATGGAAGAGAAATTCTAATTAAGGGAATTGTTCTCAGTACCTCCTTTTCTTTTTTTATGTGAGCCCAAAACAGGGCTGTGCATTTATGTTATACAATCCACTTCCACACAAGCCTCCCATTGATTCCAGCAGAGGCTCTGTGCATGGATTATTGATGTGATATGATCCGAGTCAGTTGGTGTTTGGCTCAACTTTCTTTTGTGTCCTGATTAAAATATCTCTGTGGTTTGCGTGGTCCAGGAAATTTCTCCTCCTCCCTCTCCCCACTTGGTTTAAAACCACATCTTGTGTGCTTTGAGTGGCTCTTCTCACAGGCTCACAGTTAGGTGGTGGTGCCAGTGGCTGACACCCTCGTGTTCAGTCGTGCTCTCGGTGTGGTCACACAGTGAGCGAGTGATCCTCTGTGAAAGGTCAAAATATAGAAACAGTCAATGCTGCAGGCACAGGATAGAACTCCCGTTTGTTTTCTGAATCTGACTCTAGTCATTCAGCAGCTTTTCAGTTCCCCCAGTTTAATTCAGTGCCATTCCTCTAGAGAAAGACTGCAAGATTGGGTACTTACCGGCTTCTGTATGTTTGTTTTATGCTGTCTCTACAAAGGGCTCTAAACAGACATGCCAGAAGGTTAAAGTCCTGCTTCTACTTGATAAATAGACCAAATTATAGCGCTAATTATGGCATTGAGGTTTCACTATTGTTTCCCAAACTCTGTGCTGTATTTCTGAATGTTGAAGCTTTTCTGGGATAGAGCAGTTGGGTTGCCAGGCTCTGTTAGCTGCTGGCTGTACTTGCCAGGTCGCCCGTTGGGTCTGTGATGAGCACAGAATGGAGACACTGCTTCGTTAGGACAGACACCAAGAGACCAGATCGTCACACAGAGGACTCGGGAGAGTGGATTTGCTGCCAAACCAGACTTAGCAGGATGACTTCTGTTCTTCTGCAGGGCAAAGCAGTTACCTACTCAGAGGTAAAAGCTGTTAAATGACCCAGATTTTTCTTAGAAAAGAGGTTTTAAATGGATTAAAAATATATATTCATATTTTAGACGTGAGCATCCTCATCTCTTCTTTCCACATTGAAATATCTTTCAAAGATAAACCTTAAAGATATCAGAGTCCATGAAACCTCCTCATGGTTATAGACATTTGCTTTGCATTTAGGACTAATTCTGCATGTTTTCTTATTTTCAGAGTTTCTTTTATTATGAACAAATGTGTTTTAGCGCAGAAGAACGTTAAATATATTTCACTCCCTACTCATCAAAGTGAATAACTTGTACCAGTAGTTAAGTTGTCCCAAAAGTCCCTCAGAGGAGGGCTTGTAGTTTTAAACAGCACTTTGATGAAATTGCAAGAATATAAAAATGCACCTGAGTGTTGGACTGAGCTTGGTTCTAGGGTGTGAAAAAGAGCAGATACAGAAATAGTCTATTTATGTTCTTTTGCCAGCTAGCAGAGCTGCAAGCTAAGTCTCTTTTTTGCTAAATAGATATTTCTTCGTGCTAAACTAATCTCATATTTCTTTGGATTACCTGTTAGCTCAGTAGGATCTTAATTTTTAGCCCAAAGCCATTTAATCTGTTATCATGGCAATAAAAAATGTCATAATAAAGTATTATCAGTTATGTTGTACATATTAGTTATTTTGGGTGTTACCAGAAAATGTGCTTTTAACTGCTGTTAATTGCAGTAACTTGTTAAGTTTTTCTTAGCTTTATGTTTGATATTTTTAGCTGTGACTTGGAAGAAAATGTGAATTTTTTGCTGATAGAGTTCCCAGAGGTGGTTGGTTGCCAAACTTGATGTGTTGTTATATAATGGTATTTGGTGACATGCTCAGTAATGCAGGCACACTGTGGATTTAGGGGAGCAGTGTGCCTGTAACAGCATCTGTCTGTACTGTTGCAGCTGGGAAGGAGAGCTGTAGGATTTACAGGCAGGAACAGAGTGTATTTTGCAGAACAACAGCTGGGAATCCTGTAATAGCCACATGAAAGTGGGCTTCCTGTGGGCCACTGTTACCAAATGGATATTGCAATCTTTTATTTTATTACTGGAATTCCAAGAGCTTTCACCAATTGAAGGGCTGCAGAAGGTGAGACTACACAGTGATTTTCAAGATGCATTCTGCAGTTCACCTCAAATTTTTGAATCCATCATATTTATTGCTTCCCCTTCTTTCTTTTTATGATTTTGAATGCTTTTTCAAGGGAAAATGAAAAAATGGCTTTCTTCCTTTTTCTTCCCTTTACAAGGGTGTGTGGTGATAGAATGAGGGGTAATGGCTTTAAACTGAAAGAGGGTGGATTTAGATTAGATTTTAGGAAGAGATTTTTCAATGTGAGTGTGGTTAGGCACTGGCACAGATTTCCTAGAGAAGCTGTGGCTGCCTCATCCCTGGCAGTGTCCAAGGCCAAGTTGGACAGGGCTTGGAGCAACCTGGGATAGTGGAAGGTGTCCCTGCCCATGGCAGGGGGGTAGAATGAAAAGAGCTTTGAGGTCCCTTTCAACCCAAACCATTCTGTGGTTCTGCTTGCCATCTTTGTGTCCTATGAGTCTCTCTTTTCCTGGTCCAATAAAGGTTTAATAAGCTTTAAAATATTTCGCTTAAACTGTAGCTCCATCTTACCTGCTGCAATCTTTTGCCCTGCTCTTTTCCCTCCCAATGCAAAAATGGATTAGTCTGATTCCTTTATACACCCCTTCTTTGACTCCAAGGCCAACATTTGAGCTACCACTGGTCTCTTTTCCTTGTTGGAAGTATTGAACAAGCTGTTTGCAGTCACTCTCTGAATTCAGAGTATCTCCTCGAGGTTTATCCTAGGTCTTTTCCACAGTACACTTGTACTGACCCCTTGTACGCATTACATTCTCTTCCTCTTTGTACTGCCAGCTGCTTCTAGTACTGTTTACTATATTTTTCTTTTTGATATCTTGCCTTTTTTTTTTCCTTTGACTGTTCTCTCCTCTTCTTCCTGTCTTACTTGCTTTTTCATTTGGAAGATGATCTTTCTACTTCCAGCTTTTTAAGTGAAGATTTGCAGGACCCTGTGCTTGCTTTAATGCTCTCTTCCTCTTTATATCTTGTTTCTGGATAACCAAATTTGCAAATAAGAGTGGAAGTATCGTATTTAAACTGGTGACTCACAGCACATACTCTGTGTGCTCTGGATCCAGTACCATCTGTCCCAGCTAAAATGTTGTCTTGGTTGACATCTTAAGATTGTGTAATTGTCGTCTTAAGCTTAATGAGTCTGAAACAGAACTCTTAATGTTGTTTCCACCCACTTCCTCTTTTTGATGTCTTTGGACACATGCTGGCATCCTCAGTGGTTATTGACAAGTAAATAGTGAGATGTTGTAATTTATAGCTTCTTAAAAAATAGTCTGTAGAGAAGTTGTAATAAAAATGGCAGTGAAAGGGCACTGCAAGAGTATTGACATACTTAAGAAATAAATTATGTTCTCATATGCAATGTTAATTTTCCTGTTTGAATGCACAAATAGATTTAATCTGGTGATGGGATCACAATATCTGTAGACTTCTGCATGGGACCAGCCAGCACACAGGTTAGCATTTTGTGGTGATTGAGTGAATCTATATTGATTTTTTTTCCTTCTTTTTAAAATAATATGATAGTTAATGATTTCTTCTTCACTTTGTCTCCCTGTAATTTGCAAGTACTTAAGCATGTACAGAAAATTTTAGTGA
Source organism: Acridotheres tristis (assembly GCA_037013685.1). Lineage (NCBI taxonomy): Eukaryota > Metazoa > Chordata > Aves > Passeriformes > Sturnidae > Acridotheres > Acridotheres tristis. Next base: position 7,842,914 of record CM072901.1, read on the forward strand.
GGAGCTCGAATATAATGACCATGTGCTTCATTCACAGAGGATAAAAATAAATCCTTAGCAGCTGGATTGTTAGGAAAACCTGTCAATGAATAGACTTGTGAGGCAGGGATCCCAGGGAAGTGAAGAACATGTGGTGTTTTACTTTGTTTTATAGAAGCAAAAAAGAAGTTGTGTGAACAGATGTGCTGCTGGCATTTCTGACTTCTTCACTGTGCATTCTTTTAGAGCAATATACTGTACAGGAAAGGTGTATGTGTGAGGTAGTGAGAGTCTATTTATTTATGTCATTTGTATTAACATCTAGCAAATGGTTTTTAATTGCCTATGACTTCCTTGTTTTAATTTCAACAATTTCATGGGAAAACTTAGTATTGCAAATTTTTTTGGACAGCAGTGTTTCCTCTTAGTGGGATAGACATAGAAAATCTGCTAGAAAACCATGTGTTTTGTGGTCCTCTGAGATTTGCCTGAAGAAGGAAATGGCTTGACCTATTTGGTTGCTATGAAGTAAAAACATTCTTGTTCTCTCTCTCTTCTTTTTTTTTTTTTTTGTGAACATCTGTGTCACATTTATTTCATTAATTTCTGAGGTTCTTTAAGCACAGTATTTGCTAATATGAAGTTTTATTTAAGGAAAGTGATACATAGCTGCTTCCAAAATTTCATACAATTTCTGATATCTGCTTTTAAATAGGTATGATATAAGTGGATAGGCTTTCCAGTCAAAGTTGACATGTTGAAAGGCAAACACGAATGTTATCTAATATTTCCTAGGAAAAAAATGTGTTTGACAAATTCAGTAGGATCTTATGGAGGGAACAGGAAGTGTTGCATGCTGGAACCTTGGGAACTCTAAATCATAATCTCATCTAGGATTTGAAGGTGTTTTGATTTAATTTTTCAACAGCTTGGCCTTCTTAGTGTGGTTTTAGTGATTAGCCTCATTTTCAGGTGTTTATAATAAGAAGAATACTTTTTATAATAAAAAGAAATAGTTATCTTATGCCAGGCGTATGGAAGAATTGAAACGGATTATATTATTTAGTAGCATAATAGAAATTGTCCCAATGAGGATAGATTTTGATTTTACTAACAATTCTTCTGAATTCCCTAAGAAAACTCTTCAAGAAGAATCTAAGATCAGTCCATTTGTGAAAGTTGAATCTGAATTCAGATCTAGCTTTTGTTATCATGCCCAAGGGCTTGGTTGGATTTTTTGATGTAAATCCTTAATAAAAAAGGAGAAACCAGTGTTGATTTATAGATTAAATACATTGAGTGTCTTAAGAAAAAAGCTGTGTGAAAATGAGGAACCATGAGTCTGCTGATCTCAGGGTATGGAAGAGGCTAACAGTAACTGTGGGAATTAGTTTTGGTGGTTCTTCTATCCAGCTGGTAATTCTCACACAGCTTGTAGGAACATCATCTGCTCAGTCAAATTAGATGGAAATTGAATGCTGTACAAGGTGTACTTTGGCAGAAGGAGCTGATGGGTAGGAAAACAAATGTGGCCAATGTCTCTTGTGCTCACTCTTGTTTTCACACACATGCATGCACCAAAAAAGGCTGAAAAAATTAGCATATGCAAGTAAGGGAACTGCCTCACACTGTTTTCTCTAAGAGGAGCTGTGAGATGTAATCTCTTAATGAGTCACCTCTAAGGTTTTTATACAACTGCCTCATTAGTGTAACTTCTGGAATGCAGATTTTAATTTTTTGTTTTAATATCTGATTCATATTGCAAAATACCATTGCTGTTTTCTTGTTAAATTCCAAGTATTCAAGAGTCTATTTGCTGTTCCATTTTTGCTTTCATGTACTCTAGATATCATGTTCCTTAATAAGGTCCTTGTTTAGCTCACAATCAGTGTTGTCTGTAGAGTCAAATTCTGACATAAACAGATCCCATTGCCTTACTTCCAGGAGAGGGGAATTCTCAAAAGGAGTATTTGTAGTTGCTTTAGTTACTATAAAATAAGGAATTATGGTTGCTTGAGGCAGTGTTTCTTATATTCGGCAGTCAGATTCCAAGTAAGTTTTTTTTTCTTTTTTGTCTTTCTTACTCAAGCTTGTCCTAATGAACTTCCTGCCCAGTCATTCTGTTGCACCGAGGAGGAATTTTCCCACCAGGCCACGTACTCTGAGTACAAATTTGACCACTTGCAAATGAAATTTTTGAATTTGTAAAGCTGCTGCATGTTTTTGTTCCACTGTTGTAGCTGCCCAGCCAGGGAATGTGGGGAAAAGTTTTTTTTTCCCAGGAAGTTGAGGTTAAACCACAGTGGCCATAAGAAGAGATGGTGTCTCTGTTAAGGAGAAACTCCGTTCCTGGGGAAGAACTTTGCAAGTTAAATACATTCTGTGACCATGAAACTCTTGCTACATACAGGACAGGGGCTGGGTCCTGCACAGGACCACGCTCAGCCTTTCCTGAGAGACCACAAGGAGCTGACTCCTGTCCTGTGCATGTGCCGTGCTCCTCTGGCTCTGCTCCAGGCAGGAGCTGCTGTGTGCTGATGATCCATTGTAGCACATCTGTGAATAGATCCCTGGACTTTACTGCATCTCACTACTGCGTTGTGGTTCTCCCTTTGCGTTTTTTGTATTTTTGGTTCAATTTTTAAAATGTTTTTTTCTCTTCTTTTAACTGAGAGAGTTCTGCCTGGTACCCACCCGAACAAGCACTTCATGTTTACCTTCAATCGCCTTTATGAGGCTGAAATAATCCTTGCTCTAGTCTTGTATTTTGTAAACCTGGTGTATACTAATGGGGGAAAACTCATTTAGTATCTGTCATGTGAATGCATAAATGAGTAGTCCTTATTATGGAAGTATATATTCATAGACTCAAAAGTAACTGTTACTTTACAGAACTCTTTTGCTATTCAGTTTTGACCTACTATACCCTTCTAGTCATTAAAATTATCATATAATGTAGTAGGGGCATTTTAAAGCAGCATCCAGCAGTCACCTGGGGACAGGGAGAGTATCTGTGCTTGTGTTCCCACCATCTCTTATCAGTTGTGCTGCTATCCCTGATTTGCAGTTTGCAGAGTAACCATTTCGTAACTGGAAGCTGAAACTGGTAGCCAAGGCTAGTCAAAGTTTAGGGAATTGGAATTCCAGGTCCATGTGAGTAGTGTATTCTTTGTGTAGATATTGCTGATTAATTCTGTAATCTCAGAATTCTGGGAATTTCAGGCTGAATCTTAGACCTGTATTCTGTGTATTATGTGTGACCAGCCTTTCTAGGCAGCTGACATTTCAGTTTGCTGTACATGTTTTAGCAAGGATAGATGAATGGAGCATATGGAGTTGATTATTTTTTTGGCTATAGGAAGTGGATTTTTGTGCATTAAATATAGTAACTTTCTTTTTTAAATATCTGAGCGGAAGCTTCCCCACTCCCAGTGATTTTTTTAAAAAATAAGAATACATGCAACTTTCTTCACTCTCATTTTGTGCAATGTAAGCTGGAAAGACTCAAAGTTTAGTCTTGGTCTTGTACCAATAAATGACATAGTATCACATGAATGTTTTAAAAGATTAGGTGATAAGAGCAAACATAAAAAAGAGACTGGTTTAAGTCCTTCAGCTGTGAATTCACTGATATTCAAAGTAAAGAGAGTATGCATTATGTTAGTGTTCTTATTCTACTGGAAACTTATTTATTTTCCTTTTCTATCTTCTACCTGTGTAGTAAGCCTGGAAAAGTAACATGTGTTATAAAGGGGAAAGGTTAGGTGAAATTGGTAATCCAAATTAAATACAAATAATGCTCTCAAGTTTATAGAGCCTGTGGGTGGGTGGACTTGGCAGATCAATCCGTTGTGGTATGTTAGACTTGAAAGAGCATATGGAGATGATTATTTTCTGGCATTTTGTAGTAAAAGTTTTTGAAGAAGGAAGTTTTCATTTTTTCTAATTGAATTTTTTTTTTTTTTAGAAATTAGGTGAAAAATAGGAAGAATAACATCTTTTGCATTGAGTAGTAAAATAGTTTGTTGTAGTAGCATATGAGAAAACAATTTATTTGAAGGTAAGCTGCTAAAAGAAATTCTCCTACTGTTTTCCTATTGGCCCTCTTGTTTTCTGAAGATCCTGTGCAGCTGGGACTAATACAGGATCCAGCTGTAATTTTTTTTTTATTGTTGTTCAGATGTCCGGTGATGGTCAGATCTAAGTTATTGTGTGGAAATTCAGTAAAGGAAAAGGGTAGGGTGGGAAAAAAGTGACTCTCCATAAAAGTATTCCAGTAAAAGCAACAGGAACTAGGAGTATCCATTTCAGAACTCTGCCATAAATCCCATCCTGAAATACTTAAACGCCTTCGGATTTTGCTGTAGACTTTAAGTCATCTCAGAGATTTTGGTTAATTTTTTAAACAGAAATGAAGTTGAAATGGGAGGGTGCCTGTTCTTTCCAATTACTTAATGGAAGAAGATGCTGTTTTCCCATCCACAGTCCAAGGTTTTAGTCTCTTTACTCTCTTTGCAGTATTGGTGCAGTATGTAATGCTACAACATGGACTAGATCAACAGGTTTGGGTTTACTCATTTCACTTATGCTGTGTTTTGCTAATCTTTGTTTTACAGAACCTAAGGATGTAAGAAGGGGAGAAGCCTAATATTTTTTTATAGAATTTGATTTACCTTTGGTATATTTGGTGCTTCCAATTCTGTCTTTTAGGTACCTACTTCCTTTCCAAATCTTCATTCCAAACTTAACTTGCCCAGGGAGTCTATCAAATAGTTGCCTGGATTTCAGAGTTCTCTTACTGTTGCTCCAAGCCTTTAATTTTGAATGTCATTACTCAATCAGTTTGTAATTACACTAGTCTAATTTCAGAAGTTTAGTAACAATAGGATACCAATTATAAGTCCTAGTTGACTGAAAGATACTTCAAATACTGTAAGTTATATCCATCAATACTGACAGTGACATGAATTTTAAAACATAATTACTCTCTCAAACATAACCTGGACTCTGCATTTCTTTCCATGTGCCTTAATTGGTTGTTGACAATAATTTTTTTTTTTGGAGGAAAAAGAAAAAAGAAAGATGAAGATTTATAGTGGGACTGTTGGCTGTGGGATAGCCTGGCACTTAGCCTCTCAGTGCTAGAACAGAAGTGCTTTGAAGGCAGAACACTTCTAACACAAACCAATTGCAGTGCAAAAACATCTGATGTCCTTTTTCATACACTATTTTAAATGAATACCATGCAAATAATTAGCTTTTTTTTTTTTTACATTTGCAGGGATTAAATAACCAGTACCACATTTTGTTCTTGTTTAGTAAGAATGGTAGTCAGAGTTCTTTTGTCCCAATTTTTAAAGGATGTGATCTTTATGTGAATTGTGAAGAGCCTAAAGGAATCTCTTTCAGTTAATTGTTTTCTTGAATTGCAGGTCAACTTCCATTGCATTTTGCAAAATTGGTTTTATGTAGACTCTGCCAATGTCAAAGGCCATTAAAATACAGCAACTAGAATTAGAAACTTGGCTTACAGATTTGCTTTAGGATGTTTTGGCTGTATTCATGACACATTATAAGGAAAATTAAGAAAATATTTGTGGCTTAAGAATAAAATCTTCCAGCTAAGTTGAAGAAAGTAGTGTGATAATGTCTTGCATTTTGGAAAGAGAGGGAACACTGCACTGCAACTATTGCTGTATTGTGTTTTTCTCTGGAGCTCGTACAGACTTAGGAGATGATTTTCTAATGTGGTGGGAGAACATTAAAAGGTCCTTCTCACATTGGAAAAATAATAGTACAACAATTCTAGCGAAGTTTTGGCTTTTCACTACCTCATTTTACATTTTGAAGAAAGGGTTTCCTGCTGAACAAACACATGTTAGTCTGATAGCATTTTCCTGTATTTGAATTGTGAACAGTCAAATGACTCAAAAAAATGTATGTTGAAGTAGATACAGGGTTTTAGCATAGAATATGTGCATACAATAAATCTATTCAAGTAATCAGTCTGCTTCCTTTCTCTCCCACCCCCTTACAGCTGGAAGTTCATCAGCTTCTGCTACTATATCTAGCTTCCTCTTGAGACTTTCTGGTTTAGAGTTAACAGTGGTGGCAGGCATTAGTGAACAATGTCGTGATTATATTCTGTGGGTCTGTATAAGTTGTCATTTTCCATTGCTGCTGTTTCTAATGGAAAATATGTCATCTCTTTAGTAGGAGCATATTATGTGTACCGTGCAAAGTTGCATTCTGCAGGGTTTAGTGAAAGCATGTACATCATCATTAAATCAGTATAAAATATTCCTAGATTTCATTAGTGACCAATTTGGCATTTAAAATGGAAAATTTATGATATTTTCATAAGTTCTTAGCTATGATAACGCAGGACAGCTAGACTTCCATTTTTAGTTCATAATTAATTATGCTTTGAGGTTCTTTAGTATATGTTAAGACATTGCTTTGAGGTACAAAGAATGTGGAAGAATTCAAAAAAAGAAAAATTAGATTCTTCCCATTGTCTTATCAGTTGTGACCTTTATGACAAAATACTTTCAGTCAGATCTACTGGAATCTAATAGCCTGATTAAAAATTGTTACAACTTACTTTTGTTGACCTTTCTTCTTTAAAGGATCACAATGGAAGCTTTCAGAAACAGCTTCTAGAGAAGCTGGATTTGGAGATCCTGGTTAAACATCTGCAGGGTCAGTTGGGTTTGGCACTTGGGTGTTCTGGTTGAGCTTCAAGTGCTTCAACGAAGTTTCAAGGTCCACTTTAAGACATTTAGAAAAGGTAGAACAGATGCTATGACTGAAGAATGTTGAAGTAGTTTTTGTATGATTTTTCAAGTTGACTGTAGACTGCTGCTTGTGTAGGTGTATGTCAGAATTATTGGAGACAAAAGTATAAGTATGCTTTTATTACCAACTACTTCTTTCAGTGTTCAAGAAATTGTGAAAACAATAAAGGTGTTTTGTACTTGCTGCTGCATTGTCCATGTCTGTGATACATAGAAGAATTTCTGAACTGTACTAATAAGTTTTCCCACTGTTCAGTATGTGAGCTGTGTTGGTGGAGCTGCAGACACTGATGTTACAGACAGCTTAACAGAAGTTACAGCTTGGTATTTCTGGTTGCCCTAAGGCAAATTTAGGATAATTGCAAGTATGTTAATAGGAGTCAGATTTTTTCAGTCTTACACAAAGTTTGTCTTTGTATAATGAAAGCTTGTGCCAGGTAGAGCACTGCTCTGAAGGCACCACCTCTTTGGAAAGTTGTTTTGCAGAGGCTACATCTGACCACGCTGTCAGGGGAACTGGTATCTGCAGGTGAAAATATCAGGATTTACTGTAGATTTTACCTGTTTAGGAAGTGATATGTTTTGTTGTTACCTTTTGTGCCATTTTGAGGGGTAGCAGAACTAAAACATATAGTCCTACATAATTGTTTCCTAGTCAACAAAAGCGTTTCATATTTGAGCATGACAGGATGAAGTGGAAATCTTAGAAAAAATGTTTATTAATAGGAGCAGTGGGAGCTGGCGGACTTAAAAATGAGATTGAGGCTTGAATCTCAGTTAGTTGCTTACATTTTCAGGGAAAATGCTGAATCTCAGATATTGAGAGTAACAAAACTAAATTGCTTAGATCTTTGAAGTTGTATGGATATGATTTTTTTCTTGTTAGGTACTTAGCTGAGAAAAATGACTAAGTTACTTGAAAATAAAGTACAAAAGATTATGTGTTCAGATTATTTTTCACTGATCTCTGGAAGGAATGCAGTGATTTTGCCAGTAAGGGGCAGAGAAAACAGCTTAGAAAGGGCAATGTAATATTTCAGCAGATTTAGTTGAAACAGTTGGGAAAGTTTAAATAGGAAGAATGTATTTATTCAAATGAGTTTTGATCAGAATGCCAGGAAGTCCGCCTGGAGTATGAAAAATCTTTCTTTTTGTAACATTTAACTTATGTCTGTACTTAGAAATGTTTCAGCAGATGTTGAATGTGCTCTATTTTGGAAGTATGGTGAAGCAGACTTGGTAAGACTGCTGATGGTCTTTTGCCAAGCAAAGAATGAGAGACCAGGGATTTGACCTTATGGTAAGTGGATCCATCCAGCAGACTTGTTTTCAGTGGGCCAGAGAGAAAGCTCTTTTATATCTGAATTAGTGACCTGTCAAGCTAATTGTTTCATGGTGTGATGGCAACCAACAATTCACAAGAGCTGTGTATACTCTTTTCTGAGGAATCTGAAAATGCTTCATAGTCTTAAACAGAGCTTTGCTATTCCTTCACCAACAAATCTATGAGTAAATTCCTGACTCTCTGTGTGCCCTCTCAGACTTAAGGCAATGTGACCAATGGGCCTGTTGTTGTAATATTAAGAAACTGGAGCAATTCAAGCCTTAGATAGCCAAGCAGCAAGATGCTGTATTAGCTGTAGGGCATTTCTCTCCAAGTACTGCAGCTCAGTGGTTTCCATAGCAGGTATCACAGTTTCTTTTTTTGGAGGAGACTGCAGGAATTTAAAAGGCTTACACAACGTCGGACATCATATTGTGCACAGAGTTGTGCATCCTGGAATCTGTCTTGGTTTGGGTGAATATAAATGCTGCTCAGGCAGTTACTTGATAGATGAGCAGTCCTGTATGGCATCCATAGCTGTCTTTGGAGACATTCCTCAGGGAAGGAAGATTGCTTTCAAATCCGGCCGTTGCTCCACCTCCTTCAGTGCACAACTCATCTTGGAAAACGAATAAATAGAAAGCTTCTGTAATAAATACTGTTCTGAAATCTAACTCCAGAACTGTGTCAGGCAGGGATGGAGGAAGGGGTAATATCAACTTTGCCTTGCTTTTCCTGAAATTTGGATTGTGTGCTTTAGAAACAGCCGGCAATCCTAAGTAACAGCTAATGCTCCTCACTAATGAGTGCAGTGCTGTGAGCAGATCCCTCATTGCCAAGAGTAGATGTTACTGGAAATTTGTGACAGAAAGCCTGTCTGAGCCCCAGCTGTTTTGCTGGGAACACAGTGGGTCTGATGAGCTGTGCCTGAATATTGAGCAGGATTTGGGGGTATTGCTGGTGGCTGACCAGCTCCAGGACCCCCCTGCAGCTGCTCAGTGATATTCCTGTCAATTTTCCGTGCTGCTTCTCCAAATGGATCTAACAGGAATGTCTGCTACTGCTCTGGTGTGTTTGCTTTTCAACTCTATGTTCCAAGGTCTATACTAGGAAAAAATGCAGGTACCTGCCAGCCAACCACTTCCTCTTCCCAGTAACTCAGGATGGCTGGGGAAACACAGCCCTTCTGTAAGGGTAAAGCTGAAACACATTGCTACAGTCATATTCTTTTTTCCTTCTCATACTATTTCAAAAGCTGAAGGAATGAGTATTTTTGTTTGCCTCTTTCTCACAGATGTGTTTAAATGATCTCTGCTTCCAGGAGGAGTTGTTCCATCCTTGCTCTGAGTTACTTGGATCCTGGAGCTGAAAGAATTCTAGATTGGCAGCAGGACATGTGTGGTTAGTCCAGGTGTTCACAGGGGCTGCTGGGAGCCATGTACCAATGGGAGATGAAGTGTTCCTGCTTTCCTTTTCATCCACACATACTCCTTGGGATGGTTGGGAGGAAGAGTCCTGTCCTGATTGACAAGGAAAAGAAGTTGTCAGAGGAGTATTTGCTCTTCTCCTGTCAGTAGTTTAATCTTTGCCTCACACTCTACAGAGCTGCTGGGATTCATCCCAAACACGTTGAAGTGACCACGGAACCAAATCCTGAGCAGTGGCTGCAGTACTTCAGGCAGTCCAGCTTCCCAATCTCTATGGGCTCCTGCTTGTTCCACCCATTTTCCATCAGCAGTCTGAGCAGGTCACTCTCCAGTGCTGGTCATCCAAAGAATTGCTTAAAGTGTTTTTTAATTCCTGTCAGTGTTGTCTGTATGCTTGGCTCAATCAGAAGTGAGTTGTGCTGTCATAGAAATTAGTCATGGGACCATCCAGTCCTTTTCCATCCAATTTTTTTGTACAATTCTGTCTGGTAATATGCTACAGTTGTATTGGGCAAAACCATAAATGCCCCAAGTTAAAAGATACATCCTGCTTCTATTGTGTGGTTTGAAAGATCTTACTTGTGGAAAGCTATTGCTTCTACACATTTTAATTTCAGAATTTTCTTTTTTTGCTGCAGGCAAGCAAAATCAACTGCTCTTTTGCTGCCCTTTCTTTGCTCTGTAGTGAATGAAGGGTTTCAGCTAAAGACATGATATCTCTAATGTGCCACTTAGCTATGCTGTGCATAGTTGGCATGGTGATCTGTTCCTTTCACCTCCTAGATAGTGTTGAGGGGGAGTCCTGATTTCCTTCCCAAGACTCCCACTTGAAAAGTGGTTGTTGTTCTGCATTGCAAGTGGATACATAATGTGCTATCAGCTGTTATCCGTGGTCTCCCCATGTGTTATTGCTGGATCATTCTCTTCCTCAGGGGGTGCTAAATTTTTTGACCTGAATCTTGCCATGAAAGTGTACAAAAGAAATTCAGAATTTGCAGACTTCCACTCTCTAAAGACTAAATTTGTGTTAATGCATACTATAAATATAATGTACTCTAAGCAAAGGCTTTCAAATGCAAACATCAGAGAAAATTTGTTTGATTTCAGCTGTGGCACTACATAAGTTCTCCATTTGTTTCTCCAGTTTTGCACATACAAATGCTCCACAGAGAGAAAATAATTACTGAGCTTTCCCAAAATTATTTATCTGAGAGATTCTGCCTTGCAGCATACATAATGAGGAGGGGGGAAAAAAATAATTTGTTTCTGTTTGACAGTATTTTGTTGGTCTCATGCAGTGTAAAGAAAAGGCTTGAGGCCACTTCCTTTTGGAAGAGTGATATGTGTATTTATAATGGTGGAACTACTACACACAGCTAATTCTGATCACCCTTCATCATTATTTGCTGTGCAGAAAAGAAAATAGATGCAATCATTTTGTTAAAAAGCTGAAAGCAGAATAAGAAAAGTTGAAGGCAGTATAAATGCCCCACTGTTTCTAAGGCAGCAGGACAGTACAAAACTGTGCATTTTTACTGACAGTGCTTGGCACTGCACAGCATTGCATTTGTCCCACATTAGTTCCATGTTACTGTTTCCCATGCTGGAAGAGGACTGTGATGTTGAGATGTGATAGTGTTGACAGTGTGTAGCTGTAACGCTGAAATCAGAACAGTGATTCACCAGAATTCCTGAATAGTAATTGCTAACTGATGCTGATGAAGGCACATATTATGTTGGATAGTATTTCCTGTATCTGTGCTAATCTGTTCATAGCCCTCTCTCAAACACACACCACTAGAGTGTGGCCAACATCTTCCTTTTTAATTTCCACGTTAGTTGGCATAAAATTTTTCTGCACTACTTAAATATGCATGGATGTGCATATTTTAACACTTTATATTATTAATGCAAGTATTAATGTATTTGGGTAAGAGACTTAGAATGCTGAGTTAAACTCAGCTTTCTTTTCATATTCAGTAAATTGTATTTACATATTTTAGAAAGAAAAGTTGGCCTAGAAGCATCTTCTGATCTTGAAACACGAGCAGAGTGACTTCAAAAGAAAAATGCTTCTGAAAGGAAATCCACGCTTATCTATTATTAATATCAGGTTGAACTACTTTTAGTATTTAGAGAATACAGCCTGTGAGGGTGGGCTTTTGGGGCTGAGCTAAGCGGGTTTTAGGGCTGGCTGACCTCAAGAGGGTTGCTGTCCCCTGTACCTTTGTGCTGCCCGAGGTTTCTGCCGTGCCTGTCGTTGTCTTGGGCAGTTCTGTGGTCCCTTGGTGAAACCATTTGTCCTCCTAAATTGGGAAGAGAAAAAAAAACAACTCAGGAAAACAGGGTCCAGACATCGAATGGCAAAGCAGTGCAGGAGCATAGAGGAGCAGGGACCAACTCATTACCTGTGAAATCTTGCTCAGACCTGTTCTCTGTGGGTTTTTTCTTCTCTTCCCAGGTGATGCTCCTTTATGTGATTGAAAGTGGTTCTTTTATTTAGTTGCTGCAAAACACTTGGTTTCCTAATGGAAATACATAAAAACATTGAAATAAGACACACTATTGAGTTAAAGGAGGTAAGTATAATATAATCATGACCTTCAAATGCCTGCTCATGAAAATAAAAGAGCATGGACAGTAAAAAAAAAAAAAAAAACCTCACTCATTAACTTAAACATACCCTGCTTTCTAATGGTCAGTATCTGTGTCAGAGGCTTAATTAGGGGCTAAAAAGCAAGGGACGTGCCTCTCCAATTTCTGTGGTCTATCTGTATAGGAAGGTGAAGATGTGGAGTTGCTGTAAAGCACCTCTTAGTGCTTTGGTGCCGTTAAGAAGGGCAGCTCATCGCTCCCAGGCAGGATTAGCAGCTCATGCGAGAGCTCTGGGAAGCCTTTACACTCCTGTTCCCTGCACAGCTGTTGGTGCTCGTGGTCTCTGCACACAGTTTGTAAAGACACATCTGCTGCTGTCTCCTCTTCCTGTTGTACTCCATGGGCAGAAACGTTTGCAGGTATCATGGCAGGGCATGTCGGTTGTGATATCTGAAATAAGATGGATTTTTGGGAGGCAGGTAAAATTTTCCTTCCCTCCAAATCAATGTTATCTGGACCCTGATTTTGCACAATTTTGCAACTGCCTGCTTTCTGCTTGACTGGAGAGACTAACACATTAACAAATTATTTAGGGCTATTTCTGGCCAGAACAAAAACATAATCTTGCCTTATTTGAAGTAATTCTTACGGATTTTAAGAAATACTGTTTGTTTTTTACAAGAGATGATTTCACGCTTGATGGTACTGTGACTCTGCTGCATCTTTTCTATAGAAAACAATGTATTTCATATTTCCAATTTTTTATGCTTTTGTCTGTTTTTAAAAAAACTACACAAATGTATACCACTGATATGATAAAACTGCTTTGCAGCAGGAGTAAAAGGAAGAAATCTCGAAGGTGTAGCAAATCAGAGGGAAAATATTTACTCTAAATTTCTGAAAACGTATTTTTTGTGGTAATAGTGTTAATGCTTTAGGGTTTTGCCCTTCCCCCCCATTACTAGAAACACAAAATGATACACAAAATGATAATATCTTTGCTCTAACCTTCTTGCAAAGTATGTCCTTATCCTAAAGAAAAGAATTGTTTTCAGGAACATCTTGTAATTGTATGATTTCCAGCAGCTAAACAATGAGAATGATGGATGTGCGTTGGAGGTTCTTTGCTGGGTTTGGCCACTAATGTGATTTCTGGCCACAAAGTCCCTTGTGATTGGAAACTCAAAATAACTCTGCAAGCCATGGATTCTGCCCTAGATTCCTCATACCACCAACTGGTGATTTTTTTTTGTGTGTGAAAGGATATTGTGTACAGGATTATTTCCCCCCTTGATGGAAGTGGCATTGCTCCTATGCTGGAACATGCTCAGATTCACACAGTAAGGCAGTTAAGGAAGCAACCAAATCCAGCTGGTTTTACTGATGGAATTTCATGTAGATATAGTTTGTTTCTGCACTGTGAAGTGAATCTATTCAGAAGGATGTCCTCCTACGAAAACTTCTATGGAATTTTTAATAGCCACAAGTGGTTGGAGCATTGTTTATACATCTTGTCTGAAAGCTGGAAAATGTTCCTGTAATCCTGTTTTTAAAAAAGGGAGCATGTAGGGGGAAAGGAAGAGAGAATAGCCTGAGAATGTCTGTTGAGGCAAATGTTCTGAGACAATCAGATTTGTTCTCAGAGATGAATGTATATTATTTTAAAGGCCAGAAGAAACATGTCTACCCATTTTGTGTATGGGTGAGGAAAGGTTTGTTTAGTTTTAAGCCTTGCATTTTGTAAATATCTTTACACTTGCAAGATGTTTCAAATGCAGCAAAATTAAATTCCATCTAATTGTTCTTTGCTTGGAATGCAAATACTGAAGACCACTAATTTGGGACTGACACAGAAGAAGGAAAATGTTTATCTTTATGAAACCAAGAAGTTAGCTGAGCAAAGAGAGTCAGGGTTTTTATTGCTTTGTAAGTGGGGTTACAGAATTAATGTTTTGTCTGTGTTAGATATTGTTAGATGTTTGCTTTCTGCTGGTCGTGGATATTTTACTGTGTCCTCTTGAGAGACTGAACTCTGAAGTCAGTTGAAGGGGTCAGGTGAGATTGCTTTAGACTTTGGCTGGTGACTGGCAATCAAAAGGCCAAAGTTAAACACAGGACTTTTGCTTCTTATGATACCATTGGAGAGCTGGAAAAGATTTAAATGTTACCACTGAAAAGGAGGAAGGTATCATGATTATAGACTTGGGAACTACTAGATTTCTGTTTCCTATTATGGGGTTTGTTCCTGGTTTTCACTAACCCATGGGAACTTTCTTTGCAACCTGATCTGCAGTTCTTTCTTAGTCTCTAAAAGTTTTGGGTTTTCTGGTACTTGCTAGCTTAAAAATGCTTCATAGTGAGAGTTGTGTGATAATACTGTTCTTTGGATATTGTACTTGGGCTGTCCATAGTGGAGAATTACTTAACCAAGCGACATCAGAACTGATGCACAATACACTGATCTCTGTGATGAGGTGCAATTGGTTTGTCTCCCCTAACATGGTGTAGTAAACAGTACTGTATGAAAAATGTGTTCCATTCCACGTTGCATTACAGGATGTTCATTTAAGTACATATAGTTCAATTACAAGAATTGAATTCTGTAGGCCAAGTTGGAATATATTAAGTATTTTTCTATTTTTTTCTATTGGTAGTAGGAGTAGTATTGCAGCATATATGGTATTGTGTGTTTCTTTCTGTTTGGCCAAGAATATAATTTGTATTTTCAACAACCGTGTTCCTCATAAATAAAATATCAGTAGTATATTGACTTTCTCTTTAGTAGTACATGAAGCTCTGAAGTTCAAGAAAAAAGAAATGCTCTCCCTGTAAGGTAAAAGATTTCACAGAAATTACTTATATTAGAACACTGTCTTTATTTCAAGATTAGAAGATAGCATGAAAGAAGGCTGCAGCTGTAGCTTGTTCACTGTACTTGAAATGCTTTTGTTATTTTTCAGTATTTAAATGTTCATGCTGACTCCTCCCATCCTGTCTACTTTGTGTTTAGATTGGTGAAAGAAAAAAAACACAGAAGTGACTCAGAGAGGACAGCTAGAAAATTTGTTTTACCGAACAAATGCATGATATGTGCTCCATGAGTTGTTTTGTGTGGAGGATTATGTGAACACAGGGTTGAAAAATAAGTGTTTGCTGGAGGCAAAAGGGTGGCCTTGGGAGGGGTCTGCCAGAGCAGATCATCTCTTACCATGTACCTGCAATGTTTGCTTAGGACTGTAACGATGTTTTAATCCACCAGTGTGTGTTGCCCTCCTGTGCTAATATTTCAAAAGCCTTAATTGAAATACAGAAATATTATTAGCTTTTGGGAGAGTGGCCATAAAGTCACAGCCTCCTGGAGCAGACACCTTCCAGGCTGTAATGCCACATGAAATCTCTTCAGAAACCTTTTTTTTGGTGCGTTGATTTTCCCACCCATACATCATCTACAGCATAAGGAGCAGCACTGGAGAAGGGAGGCAGTGCTAGACAATCAGCAGAAGGATGATAATGAGGCAAACATCTTCAGTATCACACAGAGGCCAATTCATGTGACTGCAGGACAGTGCACTTGGGAGTGATCCTGGCGAGTCAATCATCCCTTTCTGTGCTGGTAGTGTGAGGGAAAGGAAAATACTGTCTATACCAAGAGTTTCCAGAAGTTGAGCAGTACTGTAACTCCCACTCAGTTATATCCTGACTCTTCTATTCTTGTCAAAAGATACTGAAATATTTTGGCTCTGATATTTAAATATCATTATTTAAAGATGTTGCATTAATGTCCGGTTTTATCTAAGTGCTCTCCAAGTGCAGAATCTTCTTTTTCAGCAGACTGTTTGTCTTGTATCTGGCAGATAAATACTTGATGTTATTTCCTAATGCAAAATGTAGTCTGACTCCATTTAGCTTTTTTCCTTTCTGTCTAACAGCATTATTAATTATACCGTGAGTCTTGTCTCTACTGTGGCTGTGATCAGAGGAGAGGAAAATACAGCAGACAGTATTTGGGTGCTGTAGGAAGACACTGAGGTGTTTGATTTCTGTTTTTTTGTGGGTTGCTTGAGCATAGAAAACTGTTACAATTCATGTTGATTCCAAAAAGAGCAATTTCACTTGTTCCAGATATTCCAAATCTGTCCCAAGGAGCCTTCACTGTGTAGTAGAGTAAGGGAGAAGAAACTGCAGTAGCACTCAGTGTTGTGTGGATTTGGGAAGGGGTTGTGGTAGTGACTTATCCAGAGGATTTGTAACTCTTCTTGAAGAAAAAGATACACCATCTATGAATTCTAAATATTTACTGCTTCAAGATGGTTTTCTGTTTGAGGTTTGATTACTTTTTCTATCTCCAGCGAAGGTGGGAGTTACCAAAATGTCTTGCTGCAGCAGAGTTAAAAATTTAGCATCTCTTACTAATACTGCAACTGTAAAGCTGCAGTGTAATTTCATCTACAATACTGCAGAAATGCTTTAAGGATATCAGAATATGCTTCCTAACTAAGAGAGTGATTATATGTGGTTTGCCTTTTTTGTAATCAACATTGGATAGCAGTATTAATTTTTTTTGTCAGTGCTCAGCTAGTTGGAATATTTGTGGTGTGTTTATGTACATAGTGTGTGTATAGTCATTAATTCTCTGTGGTTTAGGATCTTGGAGTAAACATGTAATGCCAAGATGTGATGTAGGGATGTGTATTTATAAGGTTTGATGTGGAAAGAATCCTACCACTATTCGCATGCAAGAAATTTTTGGGAGAGGGTGGCTTTCTGATGAGATGAAGAGAATAAGCAGGTAAACATATTGAAGTCTGGTATTTGTTCTACAGAAGACTGTCATTTCCTAAACTGAAAGTAATTTAATCATGTTTGTATCTGGAGTAGTTAAATGAAATAATTTGCCATAATTACTTCATGTCTAACAAGGTCTGTCGCCATTTGGATTTTGTAATGATTCAGATCCTAAAAGGAAAGGAGCTTAACCACTGGATGTTGAAATAATCAATATATTTCATTATTAGGATTTAAACAGATGCTCTGTTCCAAATGTGTGTTTAAAACTCTCCTCTCAAGCTGACTTTTCTCTGTAATCCTGTAGCTATAGTCTGTTATGTGTGTATGGGACATAAAGCAGTGGCCTTGACCATCCCAAATGACTGCATTTGTTGTGTGTTGCTCTTACATACCTTATTAATTATTTTTGTTGTTCCATTTTACTGAGCTGGAAGGAAAAGCTGTTCTGTAATTAAGGAACGGTTTCTAAGGAAGTGAGTAGCATTAGAACTGTTAATATTGAATTGTTGCACAGGAGATGAATATTTGTAGTTGGTCTTTAGTGCTGTACAAATGAGCGGAAGTGATCTCTGTCCAAAGAAGTTTCTTGCTGGGGAACATCTGATTGTTCAAGAGAAGCAATGGTTTTATGCTAATGATTTTTGGTGTTTGCTGATGGTCAGACACAGACTCAGGGTGAGGCTGGGATGAGTGACAGACACACATTTGCATCCTCAGTAGCAACCGATTTTTATCAGCACCAGGATCCACACCTTGTGTATAGCATTGGCTATTCTTGGGCTTTTTTCTTCTGGAAGATATTAAAGCTTCTGAATCATAATTAATTTACATGAAGAATTTTGATATGATATTATAGAATTATATTTGACTTGAATTTGGCAATTAAACTGTAGAACCAAATCTTGCCACATCATGTGGTAACAAGATTCCTTTGATTGTCTGTTTTTCTTTTGGAAGATAATTCTGCCCATAGTCATTCATTCAGTTACCTTACTTAGGATTTTTATAAAGCAGATAACAAATATATTAGATTTAGGTTTCATTTGTGTTGCTTGTATTTATTTGTTTTGGGTTTATTTCCTGAAAATTATGTAAAAGAAATGTCCTGATGTTTCATATAAGCTTATTTTTCCTAATCAGTTTATTAAGTTTTCTGTGATGATGAGGTATGTTTGCAAATGCTAAAAAATTGTACATTTTGCTCCATTCCAGTGCCTGATGACCTCTCCATGGAAGAAAGAGAAGAGCTTTTAAATATTCGTCGCAGGAAAAAAGAACTGATTGATGATATTGAGGTAATTGATTTACTGTAAAGATCCTTAGAAGACTCCTTCAGTAGATTAAGTTACAGAGCTCAGCTGCAGACCTAAATATGAATTTCAGGTAATGGTTTGGAAAGCATAGAAACTACTTAAACTAAATATTCCTGATAGTGAACAGGACTTATGCATTATATGTGTGCTTTTAAAAATATTAACTTCTGAATTTATGCAATGCAATATATGCAGATGTCCACATTTGATTTGTGTAATCAAAAACTCATTAAATAGCAGATTCACATCCAGGATAGGAGTGAGTGAGAAATGTGGGTAAAGAAATCCTATTGAGTGATAATGGCAGCTTGGTCTTGGTACTGTGGCATGAGCACACACTGAGAGTGCAGGTTCATGTGCTTAACAGTCATTCATTATAATAAAATCTTTAAATATCTAAGGAAGCCCTAAGATTGTTCACTTTTCTTCAGGTAAATAACAAATATTAGGAAATAAAATCTATTTGATCATATTATTATATGATAGATGATTTCAAAAGATGTTCTAATGTAGATTAATGTATTGTCCTTCCTTCTTTTGACAGAGATTAAAATTTGAAATTGCTGAGGTTATGACTGAAATTGATAATCTAACCAGTGTAGAAGAAAGGTAAGTAATGCCAACATATGGACATGATTCAATGAGACCTTGGAATGAGTCTTCCAGGAACAGCAAGTGAAAATACCTTTCCCATGCAAAACAAATAATGGATTACCTTTATTTAGTCTGTTCTAAAGCCTGACTTTATCTCATGCAGGCGTGTCATTTGTTTGGATAGAGAATATGTTGGATAGAGTGTAGTATTTTACTGTCCAGTTGATAAGGATATGGGCCTCTGAAACTGCAATTTGTAATGATTAGCATCATAAATAAAAAATAGCATCATAATTTCCTCCATTATAAAAAGCAGATGTCTTGATTTTGTAGTAGAAAATACAAAGTAGAAAAACACAAGTTAAAAGTTCATCTAGAAGTCTTTTTGTAAAAGAGTGACTGGTAAGTGCTTGTTGTTTCTTCTTTGTCTCCGTATGTAGCAAAACTACACAAAGAAATAAGCAAATAGCCATGGGAAGGAAGAAATTCAACATGGACCCTAAGAAGGTAGAGAATTTTCTTTCACTTGTCAGGAATCAAGTTTGTGCTTGTAGTACAGTCTATGGCAAATTCATCTGTGGATTTTTAAAGAAATATTTCTGATCATGTAAGTTCCTAGGCCTTACTTGCATGTCCTGTAACACACTGAGCAGAGGGTTAAACTGGAAGCAGCCATCAGCTCAGGTGCCAGTTGCATGCTTCTTTCACTTAAACAAAGCCTTGATAGTGGAGGTCACTTATCAACAACCAAATATGGCAGGTATTGATTGACCTGGTTTGCTCTGTACCTGATAGACGTGTTCTCTGTTGATATGTCAAATATAATTAAATTTTTTTTTTATATGTGGTTGTTAGTGAGGTCATACTTCTTATTCTTCAATGCTCTCCTAGTTTTATCTTTCAAAATACCTTTGCCATGTTTTTTAATTTGTTCTCATGCAGATGTATTTGGATAATGGATATATAATCCATTCTATTTGGATTATATTGCATATTATATTTAGATATCTAAAACCTGTTTCTGAAAAAGGCATGTGTGAATATCTGTATTTTTGTATATACACATATACTTGTAGATGTGTTCCTATCTGACTTTTATAAGCTTGGTTACCAGTTTCAAGAAATGTGCTCTGCATGTAGCCAGGAAGTAATGCAGTTCTTTCTGAAGTGTTTCTCTGTTTCTTAAATAGTTGTTAATTTTCAGAAAAATTTGGGGACCTGTCTCTTACAGACCTCCCCTGCAATATTTAAGAGAGCTTCTTTGACATGTTTGACCTTTAGCTTCTGCTTTTCATATTTCATCTTCCTTGCTGTGTTTTATTGTTTTCTATTGTTTGTAATTGAGATTCCATTTTGAATTTGTGAAGAGTGTGCTTTAAAATCTTTTTGGAAATCATTTAACATTTGTTCTTCTGTGTTCTTGACATATTTTCTTTCCTATTGTGTTGAGTTCAGTTACATTTTGGTGGCTTTTCTGAAATGTTTCAAGTACAGTGATGGCTTCTGTTCTTCAAAATGATTCCAGTTTGCCAGAAATTCTCAAGTACAAGAACCCTTTCTAAACCACTGGCCATGTCTTTTATTTTTATTTTCCATTTTGGTGACTGCTTAAACTTCTGTTCTGTTGAGGGTAGAATACTCCCAAATATCCTGGTAGTTTCCTGTGGTCCTCTAGCTCTTTCAAGTCCTGGAAGTTTGTGGCAAAGTCACAGGATGATGCCAGACGCTTTCATTCCAGCATTAACTATTTTTTGTTCTGGTCCTTGCTGGATGAAATTATTTCTATTAAATAAATGCTGTGGCCACATTGCTACTGTAACATCATTTAAATGTGGTGAGCAGACTTAGAGCAGTAATTTGTTGATAATGCCTGTGCTCAGTGGTGGCTGCAATAGCTGTCTGCTCTGAAGCTGGGCCGTGGTGTTGTTGGCAGCTGCTGTGTTCAGTTACAGACAGCTGCAGCTCACATCCCTCTGCTGCTGGGAAAAGCTGCCTGGGACTCACTGGGAAAAGGATGGTTTTCATTCAGAAACAGGAGAGAAGATGGTCTCTGGATTTAGGAATGTCAAAGAACTGGGGTAATAATACTTGGGTTGAACCCACCAAGTTTCCTCCTTTAAAACCAGATAACAGAGGTCTCATGTTTTCATATTAGCAGGAACACAATGAGATCATTTTCTTTCATCACTTCTGTTTGAATACACACCTATGTGTATGTAGAGCAATTCCCCCTTGCCCCCTCTGAAAATAGGTGTGTTTTCTGTACTTCCATGATGTTCTACCTGGGGGTTTGGATTTGGTGAGCTCATGTGGGAAGGGCTGTAATGGTAAAGTTTGTAAAACACTTCAAGAATCTGTGTGCAGAGACAAAGTTGTGCTGGAAATTTGCTGTGCTGAAGTTGGTACTGCCTGTGTTGGGCCCAGGAAATGAATGCTCTGTGACAAAGGCAGGGTTTAAATAACTGCAAAATTTATAATTGAGTTACCATACAAGTGATGAAATTCAGAGCAGATTTCATTGCAGTGATGTAATAAAAAAATATAAATCCATGCAATATTTGTAGTGAATATGGAAATGTCTGTAGCCATGAGTTTTGTGTGAGTAAGTTAAACTGGTACAGCTGTCATCTGTCTCCTGTCAGTCTACAGAAAGAAAATTTGCATCAAGACAAAAGATAGTGTAGGAGGTGATGGGGGTTTGCTTGGCCTATTTTGCCATTTATTCCAGAGGCTGGAGTTGTTGTCCCAGATAAATTACTTTTCCTCTCTGTTTGACTTCTGGTTCTTTAACATCTTAGGAAAATTTAAAAAAAAAAAAAAAAAATCCAGGAAAAGGAAAATTAAATTGATTTTTGCAGTATGGTAAAGTGTCTGCTTCTGTGCACAGAAATTTGTTTTCCATACTTCAAGTCATGTCCATGATCAGTAACTTGTACAACTTCAAAAAAACCTATTCAGATCAGTCTGTTTAAACTAAGCATAAATAATATGGTCCAGGTGTGGAACCAAGGGAATGTGCTATTTCTGATACCAGATGAAAAATTCTCTTTTTGATTGTCAGAGAGGAGAGCTTTGTGTATAACTTGGGATGGGAAAAAGAGCTATATTTTGTAGCCAAATATTGTACAAATAAGCTTTGAAGTGATCAGTTTTGAGGAAAGCTCAGCAATTTCTGGTTCAAGATATAATGGATATATTCTTTGCCAAGAAATCACATCTGTTGTGAGATGACTTATCAAAATATTAAGTTGTCAGAGTACCAGCCTGGTATCGAAAATTTTCAGATTATGATGAAATTGTTCTGAGAGAATTGCATTCCAGACTTTCTAAAGAAAGCATAAAGCTTTGTAACATCACCATTTACTTTCCCTGTTAAATTAGGTCAGAAAACTGACCTTTTTTTTTTGTCAAGCAGGTAACCATTTTATTATTAAAAACTAGAATTAATCTAACAGAAGGATAATAAATTTTTTTAATATTTCTAGAGGTCCATCTATGCTATAAAAAAAGGGATTTTTTTCAGTTGTAATGAAATAAATAATACTACTCCACTTGCAGAAATTGAAAAACTAATATTCTTGAAATTCTGAGATAGTCTGGTATAGGATACTAGTAATAATTTATTAGCCTCTTCTGTACATATTTGGAATCCAAGACATTAAGGCTGCTTAAAGCTTCCATTTCTGCTTTTCACCAGCCATGGTATTAGAGTTTGAAGAACTCAGCAGGAGTAGCAGCATCTGTGTTGGGGTCTGTGGGCTGTACAGAGGATGGTTATCTCTGCATGACCTGCTCAGAGTCACAGCAACATCCCTTCCATCCTTTCCATAATCTCTGTATAACTCTTAGTCTCCTTTCTTTGCCACTTTCCAGAGAAATCTCTGGGCTTCCCTGGCGTGTGCCAGTTGTAGGGCAGTAATTTATGGAGGATAGGACTCCTGGGTCTCCATCAAGTACCCTCTGAGGACAGGGTAAGACTCCACCTGCCTTGGGTAGCAGCTGGCTGAGCAGCCCTTTGTGAGTAGTGTAGCTCCAGTCCTTTGTGCGTAGTTTAGTTCCAGCACAGCCAGAATTCACTGATAATCCCAATGTCAGCATAAACTCTTTAAAACTGGTTTCAGTATCTTCAGCTGTGACTTCCTACTGCAAGTAGTGGCTTGATGTATTGGGTTGCAGTTTGTAGATTGTACCAGATGCTTTATTTTGTGTCATGGTGGTAATTAAGTTGTTTCTACGTACCTCTTCATTATATGATTTTGCAGATTATGGCTCTGCAGACATTGATGCAATGTTGGGAACAGGCCAGCTCACACATTAGCTCCAAAGAGCAACATGGAATCATTATTCAATTAATATTTGATCTTTCAAATCAAATATTTAGGGTTGAGGGATTCAAACTGCCACCTTGTACTTCTAGCCTTAAAAATGTGTTCTCATTTCCATCTTAAAACCAGTACTAAATATTGCTCATCTAACTGAAAAACATTTCTTTACCATTTTATTAAAAGGAATAAAAAATCTGTAGGTAATGTAACTCTTAATATGCCATGTATATGTCTGTGTCAGTATATTAATACTAAATGTTACCTGATATTTACTTAAATGCTTGTGGAAGAAGACATTACATTGCTTTTCCTCTGGAATTTCTTTTCCTAGGGAATACAGTTCCTGATAGAAAATGACCTCCTGCACAACACTGCAGAAGACATTGCACAGTTCCTTTATAAAGGAGAAGGATTAAATAAAACGGTAATTGGAGATTACCTCGGTGAAAGGTAAATAGAAATGCTGGAACTTTGCTCTTGAGCTTACAAAGCACTTTTACAGGTTTTGGGTAGTTCCCTTCTCCTTCACAGGCTGCAGGTGAGAGCTGCTCGAGTACTCTGAGATCCTTAAAAGCTACAGGGGAGATGTAAAACTGCTACAGTTTTGTGATAGGTTTTTTTCCTGTTAGGTTGTTATTTTTTAAATGGGTACATTATGGAATGTTATTTAATTAACTATAATTTAGTATAATGAGTAAACCAAAACATTTGTCTGTAGTGCAGAATTCAATACCGTGGGCTTTTGGAATGCCTGAGAGTTGTGTTGCAACACTCCTGGTAATTCCTAGTACTGTGTCCAGAGGAGGAGTGATTTACAGTCAGTAATAATTGGACAGTAAAGGAATTAGTTATTAAAGCAGGTACTTCCTGGGACAGTGGCTGCAAGCAGGTTTTGGTGTTGTCACTTCCCTGCACACACACGTCCCATTGCTAAGCAGGTGCCTCCAAGGGCAACTGCACCCTGTCCTTATCAATCCTGCTACAATAAACCTGCAGTGTGCATATTTATGCACAGTGTTGCAAAACACAGCCAGAATGCAAATGACTTCCATTGCTGTGTAAGCCAAGAATTGATTTTAAAAGGCAGCTGAGAGAGGCAGCAGTGCAGTGGGTTGGAGTGTGTGTATGTACATGCTGGCACATGTTCCAGTGGCACTTGGGGAGCTCTCAGAGGTGACTCATTTAGGATGTGCTCCTGTGGTGATGGGTTGTGGCAGGTCTCTTTTGAGACACTTTTCAGTCTGGTTCCAGCAGCAATGGCATGGTTTTTGCTTAGCAGTTTCCTCTTGGCTTTCATAGGTTCAGTGAAAGTTTTTACTGTAATATGAGTATTTTTAAAATAGATCTTTGTTTTGAAGTCCCTATGCAGAATATGTAGACATGTCAACAATTTTTATACAACAGAATTATGTCTGAGGCCATTCTCTTGTGCTTTGCCACCCCTTCCCACAGGCCCATCATAAATTACTTCTGTATTCTAGCTAAATATAGCTGGAGACAAGACCAGGTTAGTCCACATACTGAAATATTTATATAACATTCTGCCATAAAGAGACAGATTCTATATTACTTACTGTTACAGTCTTACAGCACTCAGCAAACTGAAAAAGTGAATGGTGAAATGGAATAAGATAACACTTAAAAATATAGCAGAAATTACAATAAATAAGGGATGAATTGCATTCCAAAAAAAGAGTTATTTTTTTTCTATGTGGGTAGTTCTTTTTTTAAGTGGTTTCCTGGAGCATTTGTGTTATTTAGCTTGTGTCTTTGGAGGTGCACCCAGCACAAGTACTCTATAAACAAAATAAATAATTTGCTTAACGTAGAAACATACCACCCTTTTATACTCTTTTATTGCACTCTCATGCCACTTAATTAAAAAGGAGTTGCCCAGTTGAATTGTACATTGCTAAATTTGATGAGAATTGCTTGGATTTGCTGACAGAACTGGTGTGTTTTTCTGTAAACAATGTGGGAACATGCTAATGAATGAACAGTTGGTTTTAAGGTATTTACTCCTGAGTTGCAGGTTAGTCTGACTATGCAGTTAGTCAGCAAAGCAACAGATAATTCCTGGTGGGTGCACACCTTGCTATTTTTGGGTGGAGGCTGATACACAGCATTCTGTGTTGGTGAGGTATTTAAAGCACACCCTGAGGTTTATAAACCTTTATTCTTCTGGCACAGGAGCTCAGTGATGGTGTAGGCCAAGTTCTGTCTATGCACATAGTTTTTTGTTCGTTAATGTTTAAATGTTACTTTTGAATTTAAACACCCTTGCATCAAACAAAGCATGAATTGGCTCATGATCTGCATACCAATATAGGAGATGGGTGAGAGGAAGCCATTCAAAACCTCTTCTGATTTTAGTTAACTTTGCTGTACCAACTCTTGGGAATGGAGTAAGAGTACAGTA
The DNA here is from genome assembly GCA_037013685.1 of Acridotheres tristis. Classification (NCBI taxonomy): domain Eukaryota; kingdom Metazoa; phylum Chordata; class Aves; order Passeriformes; family Sturnidae; genus Acridotheres; species Acridotheres tristis. The sequence goes on from CM072901.1 coordinate 7,868,475, forward strand.
CATGCCAAGTAACTCTTTTCAAAAGCTGCTCTTTTTCTTGGATGCAATCAATAGAAGCATTTTGGTTTCTTATCTCTACGTAATTAAGATACTGCTTTAATATTTTCTGTTCTTAGAGTGGAAAAAAGATAGTTTGTTCATTGTGTGTTTTATGGCTAAAGAAATTACTCTTGAATTAACCATTATTTTAAGAATTCATAACAATTTCTGCAAAAGGATTTTTACTGAATGAATTTCTCAGGCATCCTCCTATGTCAAGGCAGGTACAGTGATAATAAATGTGAAGCAAAGAAGGCACGGCTATTCTTAGGTCATTTAAAAAAGCAGTTCTAAAATAAGTTCAAATGTACTGGCTTTTGCTGACCTACCAGCAAAAATTGGCAAAGTACTCCTGTTAAATAAGAAAATACCTCTCAATGTGTAGATTATTTCTGATGGCTTTATTTGATCAGTATGATTGTTTATTTCTTTATTTATTTTCGGAAGCAAATCGAGATAACTAACAAGTCTTTAAAGGTCAGAATTGTAATTGTCTATTTCCATTTTTGTCTTTCACAGAGATGAATTTAATATTAAAGTTCTTCAGGCTTTTGTTGAACTCCATGAGTTCGCTGATCTCAATCTTGTACAAGCCTTAAGGTGAGTAAATTCTTTCTGTTTTTTGACCTGAGCTTCCTTTATCAAATTGCATGTTTATATGAGTCACTGTGTTGATATATTTGTCAGAAAGCTGATCTACAGCTCAGCACAACTGTACAAATAACTGTGCAAGTGAGCAGAGACAGTTCTGTTTAACCCTTCTGATGGCTTGTGTGTGTGCTGCCTTTGAGGGTGAAAACTCCTGGGAATTTCAGACAAATACAAACAACTAAAACAGCTCTTACTCCTTGGTGTGCCTGCCCTATGTGGACATTTGAAGACCTGTTTTGTATCTTAGCACAGACATAGGTTAAAAAAGAAAGAAACTCTTTACTTAAGTAATTTTCTTCCTCCTTTTATTCCACCTGCACTTGTCCTTCTGGGCAAGGAGGGGGAGAAATTCTCTGACTGTAGTCACTGATTATGTTCAGTCACAGAGAGGTAAACTTTGAAACAAATGATTTCCTTCTGCTTGCCTCAGTTTCCTACTTGTCATGTGAAAGAAAGTGTAATAGCTTAGTTTATTTTTTTCCCTTGCTACATGAACAATTCTCTCGATTTATCTGGGATGCTTGCATACCCTGACCTTGTGAGATCCCTTCTCATCTTGATGAAAATCTGTAACAGATTGATCAAATTAAGTTGACTTGGACAGTTCTGCCTGGTTTTTTTTGCTGAAGTGACTCCCTCCTGACACCAGATAAATGGAAATGTCCGTGTGATCTTTGTTTCTGGTGCAGTGCCTTGTGATGTGGAGTCAGAACAGCTTTGCTATGGTTGAGTGATGTGGTGATGATAACTTGAGCTGCCTGAGGCTTGGGCCAAAGAAGCCTTTTCTGTGGCTGCTGAAGCTTGTCTGGGAAGCTTCCTATTCCTGTCTCTTTTACCTAATTTGATGTTAGGTTTAACTTTATTCTTCCTTAGCAGCTGCTACTATTAAATGTTTGTATTTTGGTAGCTTACAAAATTCGTGATCTGGGTTGGAACCTTGCACGAGGTGAGTAAAAGACAGTACATAGAGCTGACAAACTAAGGTGGCCTGTGACACTTGAATATAATGTCCTAAAATGAAAACCGATGAAGATGGGAATAAATGGTTGTTATATTGGCATCCACTGTACAGGGAGTAGTGAGAACTTGTTTTGCATGGCAGAGCATGTAACTTTGCTGGTTTAGATCCTGGTTTAATTCAGATAATTCTTTTGTTAAGAGATAAAAGAATAAATTATGAAATTCATTGGAACATTTCAGTGCCACAGTGTGCCAAAATAAATTTGTGAAGACTTCTGTCCTGTATGCATTCCAGTGTACTCTATGTAGAAATAATAAGCTACAAAAGTGAGCTCTGTATTTCAGTTTATGCTGCTAAGCAGCAGCAAGATCTGCTGCATATATTACAAAATTACTGAAATGATGACATGAGTTGTTCTTTTTAAGGCCTAGGTCTGATTCTTGTAGGGTGAGCTTACAGTAGACAGGCAGCACCTCTCTAAGCAGTGGGCTTTTCTTCTGGTTGTTACAATTTTTTTGAAAGGTTTTGTATGAATTTAAGTAAATATGTTAAGTCCTTTTGTATTCCTTGTTTCTCTCTCCTTTCACCAGAAACGTTTTGCATAATGTGTCTTTTTACATTGTGAATAAAGTCTAGCTGACTGTTCATTGCTTTTTGTAGCCAGGAAACCCAGGGAGGATTGAACTCATTTTTTTCCCGCATAGCATTCTCATGGCAAAAATGGGATGCATACAGAAAATTGTTTACTAGTCTGGAAAAAAGAGAGAGCCTCAGAATATGAACTGCCATATTATCTTGCCTGATAGCATGCAGTGTTGCTGGCTGAGTTACTGGGCTAGCCATCTGTGCATGTTGCTTTATAATAGCTCCTGACTTGTGTATTGAGAGATTGAGAACATATTTCTAGGACATTCTATATAGACAATGCTGAGTTTTTTCTTTTTCTGTTTGTTTCGGGTTATTTGTAATAAATATTAAATATATAAATACTGGAATGAGTCTAACACTATTCTTCCCTTCTGTAGGCAGTTTCTGTGGAGCTTCAGACTCCCAGGAGAGGCTCAGAAAATTGACCGTATGATGGAAGCTTTTGCTTCACGCTATTGCCTTTGTAACCCAGGAGTCTTCCAGTCTACAGGTCAGTCACAGGAAACCACAGGAGTTCTGAAGTACTTGTATAATCCAAATATATATTTTATATATATAGAGAGAGAGAGTGAGAGAGGTATATGTGTATATATGTATGTGTGTGTATGTTCTGCTACATCTGATGACAGGACATAATGGCCAGGTAGGGGTAAAATAATGTGTGAAATGAGAAATACCTGAGAACTGAGAAAATGTGATTGTCTAATCCAGGAGATGCAAGCTTATGGTCAGAATGCATTTTCATTTATAAAACATCACAAAACTGCACAGAATGCCTTGGCATTGCTGTTCTGTTTGGTTATATATACAAATAGATGGCTCTTGATCACTTAAATTAAGGAACAGATAGGATGGGAAGAGGTTGGTGTAAAGTTGGTCTGTGACAGCTAGAGAGGAAAATAGCTACTGAAAACAAAGTGCTGAAGATGCAGGCACATTCTTCCTCTCTGTAGCAGATTTTCATCCTGCTTTTTCTTACACATAATTTTGTACTTAAATTCCAGGAGAATTTACTATAATCATAACCGTGTCAAGAGGCATAAAATCTACCTTGTCATCTTCTGATATTATCCAGTAGTGCTAGCTACCTCCTGTATGCCAAGGAGTTGAGTCAATGTCATTTTCAGTATTTTTAAATGTAGTCAAAATATTATTTTGAAGAGATTATTCTTTCTTTTTGGAGAGAGCTTTGAAAGTACTTTGAGTAGGAGGAGGCTGATGGACCAAGTTTATTATAGCATCCACCACTATGATTTAGGCAAAATCTGTGCAGAGAACATTTTGCCCAACACTTCAACATTTCAAGTGAAATGTTAATTTAGGGTGATAGCAATGATTTCATAAGAATTTAAAATTTTTGGATTCTCATGCAGTTTTTCTTATACTTGTTTTTTGTTTGAACTGTAACATTTTTTTTCTTCTTGGACTTACTTCAACAGCTTAAGGATTTTAGACTTTTATATACAGTGTTCAGGATTTTTTTTACTGTTTCTTTTTCTTTATCAGTCAGGATGAGCTTTATACTAATTTTACAGGTTTGTACACACAACACATGGGAAGATAAAGCATTTTTCAAATGTGATTTCAGATACATGTTACGTGCTTTCGTTTGCCATCATTATGTTGAATACCAGCCTGCACAACCACAACGTGCGAGATAAACCCACAGTGGAGAGATTTATCTCCATGAATCGAGGAATTAATGAAGGTGGAGACCTTCCAGAGGAATTGCTAAGGGTAAGTTGGGCTGGGTAAGACAAAGCCTGGATTTGTGTTTTTAATAGCAGACTTGAAAGTGTGCACAGGAGTTCTCAAGCAAATTTGTAAAGAGGAGGCAAAAGAACAAAGCATGTAACCATGTGTAACCATTGGAGTAGCTGAAAGAAGCATTTTTTGTTATTCACAGCTACTTTGAGCTAGTTCTCCCTATATCCAACCTTTTGTCGAGAACAGGTTTCAGAGAAAGTGCTCTGTGTATCTCTCCATAGTTTGCTTATGGCAAAATTCTTGCAGAATTGGCTTCTTATGAAAAAAAACAGTATTTCTAACAGAAAAAAATAGTAAAAATTATTTTCTTCTTTTTTACCTTTCATTTTTCTTTCATGTCTTGTGGAGCTCCCTCCTTGAGAAATCAGTAAAAATAACTGCTGTAAGATGGTGTTATGGGCTACACTGTTTTCTGAAAATCCAGATTCAATGGCAAAACTTGTACTAAATGAAACTGATCTTGAAATCTTTGAAATACTAAATGCTGAAGTTAAAATTGTCATTGCTAGGAATGCATAAGAAATTTTACTGAAGAGAGACTTGCTTATGGATGAAGTAGTTTGATTTTAAACTTGATCAAAGTAATAAATGAAGATTGACAGGGGGTGGTTCAGAATTTTATGGACAGTATTTCCATAATAGGTGCTATATCTAATAGTCTGAGAAGCAGCAAGATTATCCTGGTTGCATTTTCTGTTAAGACATTTATTAATGAGGTCTTTTTCCTCTTTTATTTTTCTAGAATTTATATGAAAGTATTAAGAATGAGCCATTTAAAATTCCAGAGGATGATGGAAATGATCTAACGCATACATTTTTTAATCCAGATAGAGAAGGTTGGCTGCTGAAATTAGGTTAGTCACAAGGGCAGTTCTGCTGCTGCTCTGTGTTTGTTCATTGTTGGCATGTTTGCTGCTCCGTGTCTTCCTGCTTTCTTGTGAAGGTAACAGGTTTAACTTTGTATTTTAAAATGTATGAACCAAAATAAGTAGCTCCTTTACCATCTGAAGGCTGTTGCTTCTTATTTTGCATACCCAAATTAGCAATCTTGCTTCAAACTTCAGAGTTTTATTTCTGAGATCTGAGAAATAAAAACTCGTCGACAAAAAGGAAACACCACATGGTATTTACCACATGCTGTGACTGATAAATAACAACTAAGTCTCCATAAGGTCATTTTAGAAAACTGTGTGATGTTTCAACACAGTTTTCTGTGTACAAAAAAAGGATTTCTCTTCAAATAGTTATTTTTGTATGTCTTTATTTTTCCATATTATTTGTGAGTTTCTCTTGGTTTGGTTTTGGCTATGATTTTTTAATGAGTGGTTTAAATGTGCCTTCTTGTTTTCCTTATGGCCTATGACCTATCACCTTTCTGTTCTGTGACTGGCTGTCTCTGCTTATTCTGCATTAGGAGGTACGTATCTGATTGCCTTCCAGTCCCCTCTTCTTCAGTTGCTCATTCTTTTATTTTCTTCCTCCTTCCTCCTGGATTTTTTTTTTTTTTTTTTTTCAATCAGATTCGTTGTAGCATTTTGCTTTTTCACTCAGTGTCACTAACAGTGTCATCAGTGGTGCTCTGAGGGACTGGCATGTCAGTGTCTGACTCACATGCAAGTGTGTTCTGCAAAAGAAGAAAGTGTTTACATGCAAAGCAGAGAAATAAGGATGACTTCAGCACACTTTTCTCATTCATGGAAGAACATAACAAGGGAAGAATAATCTCTACTGAGAGTAAACAACATATCTTATTCTGTCATGAAGTTTGAGTGTTTTTGACATTTGTTAATCAATGATAATAGATTCTTGAAACATTGATTACATTTGAGCTACGTATTTGTAAAAGCTGTTCTTTTTCCTTTTTAAAAACTTGTTTTCCTTTTAAGATAATATATTTAGCTTATTTAAGAGGGTCTTAAATGAGCTTCAAATTTAGGGTTGCAGAAACTCAGGTAGTTCAGTCTCCTGGCACTAGAAGATGCCTTTGTTTTTACAGACTCTTGTAAAGTTGAGTTTACTTTTTTGCTTGGCCTTAGGGAATTATTATCCTACATAAAGGACACTGACACTCTGTTTTAAGAGTTATTTTTCAAAACAATAATTTTTTAAAATTTAAACACCGGCACACACTTCACTAGAGCCAGGTGTTGGCCACTTTAACGTGTAAAGTGGAAGGAACTTTGGTAACTAAAGTTTGGAAAGGGATGTGTGCTGGGGTGCACATAGGGAGGATGGTGACAGTAGAGCCTGGATAGAGCCATGAGCCCACTCTGCTGATTGCACCTGGAACTCAGTGGTCATGCTTGTGCTGGAAGGAAATGGATGTGAAAAGGAAACATTTGGAATTCATTCACGTGCTCCCCAGTGTTGAATTCTGACCTCTCTGCTACAGATGCTGTGGAGCTCCTTGTCTAACTACAAAGAAGCAAAGCTCTTGCTTTTTTTGACCTGTATTGGCTCAGCTGGCACAATTTCAGACATGACTTTGCAGCTTTTCTCCATTTGGCAGTGTGAGATGATGGTTAACAGAAAAGCCTTTCAGGCTGCTCTGGGTGGAATGTGCTTCTTGCAGAAGAGGTTGAGTGTGAGGCCATGCTGTGCCTGTTGCTGTTGCCACTGCTCCCTCATGGGCTTCCACTCGTCTTGAGAGTGCAGGCAAGTGTGAGTGTGTGTAGAGGAGTGACAACATCCTCTGTGGAAGAAACTGCCCATAAAAGAGATCTCATAAAAAATAGAGGAACAAAGAAATTGAGGAAGTGACGACTGAAAGTAAGTGAGAGCTGCCAGGAACTTCTGCACAGTCTGGCTCTGGCTCTGGTGCAAAGTCAATAAACCACAGGACTGAAAACTCTGCCTGAGACTTCGGTGTGTAGGATGCAGATGAGGCACAATGCACAGAAAACCCAGTAGTAAAAGGGTGTGTGAAGCAGAAGGGTGTTACACATAACACTCCCACGATATGAGGGTTATTTGAATAAAGAAATGAAATGTGTCCAGAAGCCTCTGGTGAATCAGCCTGGGAATGCCTGGAGCTGTGCTTCCATGTAAGACTGCATTTTTCAGCAGACACAGACTGGTACAGACTAATACACTGCTGGTTTAGATGCAGTGACCAGAAATAAACCTGGCAGTCTTTTTTTTTTTTTTTCTTCCCCCTCCTTTTATTTCTTTCCTCTCCTTTGAGTTTCCTATTTGCTAGGAGTATTTAACTGTATGTTGAGAATGCTGTCTCAATCCACATAGTTTGCATTTTTACAGTACTTTCTCTTGGGAAGCATTTCTTGTAAAATGGGTAGGGTTTCCTTCAGTTCTAGAAGCTTCTGATACTAAAAATTTATGTATTGTTGAAATGCTAAAGAGACAAACTTCTGCATGAGGATTTAAATGCTCAGTTGTGATAAAACATAAAAGTTGTAATAGAAAGTTTTTATATAAAACTATAAACATGACTAAGACTACTTGCAGACTATGAGTATATGAAGATACAGTATTCTGTATCTGGTGTTTCTTGTAGTCAGCTCTTCCCATTTATGTAGTTATGCCCCTTTTTTAGTATTCCATCCCTCACTATATTGATTTTTCTCTGGGCAGAAGATAGATATTGTGAAACTTTAATATATTGTAAAATTCATCTGTCCAAAAGACCAGTCTGGGTTTTAGAAGGCTGCAGGGGTGCAGAAGGCTTTTGGAGAGTTTGCTACTCTGAATTGTTCAGAGGTTACTGCGTTAAATCCAAGTGCTAAACCTGGCAGCCAGACAGCAATTCTGGTTTTATCTATCTAGATTAGCCAGTGCCTTAAAATAGCCATCTTTATCTTGGTAGGCCTGAATTATCATTCAGTTCTGCATTGTTTGAAGCATGGTGTAGTGAAAATGAATGCAGCAAGTTAAAAACTGAAAGCTGCTGAGTGCTAGTGAGTCTTCCTTGGAGCAGCTTGACACATTATGAGCCTTCAGATTTTCCTGCATAATGAGTGGTGTTGATACCATGAAATTTTCTGCCATCCACTCTAAGGTATTTTGAAATTGTTGTCTGTGCTCTCTTTGAGGATGGCCAGGTTAGAACTGTTTTGCCAGGAAGGTGCGTCCTTGCCTTAAACAGCTTCTCTTGGCAAATCTCTTGGTTTGTGTAATAATTTCTTCTAGTTAGAGGGAAACTATGACATTACTCCCCCAAGCTGGAGAGGAAATGATTCTAGCCAGACACACGAGTGTGTGAATTCTTTCTGCCAGTCAGGCGGTTACCGAGTGCTTGGAGATGATCCAACAGCTTCACATCCGGCCTGTCCCGCCAGCGGTGCTCGTTCCAGCACATCTGTCCTTGGGAGGATGTTGTTCCTCTTCCCTAAGCTGGGTGGGAGAGCAGTGCTGCTTCATCAGGAAACCGATGCCTTCCTCTGCCTGCTTGGCTCCTGTGGGGACTGGGGCTCTTCCAGGTTGAGGCAGTCAGTGCTGTGGTCAAGGGAAAATGCTTTTTAACAGAAAGCCAAACTTGGATCCAGCCGTGTCATTGCTGAGTCTCTTCTGTCTGGTGCTATCTAGATGAACTCAGGAGAAAAAAAACATTCTTGGTGTGTGCATCTGTCTCCCTCAGCTCTCAAACTTTTATATAAATGAGCTGAAGATTTGAGTAGAACTTTGTAACTTTAGATACCTTGCTGCCTTTAGCCTTAAGGCCTTTTTTGCTTTGGAGATCTATGTTTCCTAAGTCATTGCCAGTTATTTTTCCCTTTATTATAGATGATTTCTTTTACCTTGTTGCCTAGTTTGTACTTAGCCCAGAGTTAAAAAAAGATAATCCTATATTGAGTTACAAAGGTGAAGAGGGTTTCTGTTCCTGTTTTTATACGTTTTACATTATAGCTTTTTCTTGTAGTTTACTAACATTTCCACCTACCGTGGAAGAAACTGTGCTTCTGTATTTCATTATTTGAGATGTCTGTATTTTTGTAATCATCTTGATCTTTCAGAAGTGTGTCACTTATCTCCCCATTTCTGTAAATGTTTATGGATTCCTACTCCAGTTTTCTTGATCCTCTTCTGCTAACTTAATTCCTTCTAGTCTTAATCTTTAAAAGGCTGGGAGCTGAAATAAGAGATGAAATACTAAACCCTCTGTTGTTGTTTTGTGAGCCTACAGCAATCTCAGCTGAGGACAAGAATGTTTTGTTATTACATGTTTTTACCCATTAATCTCGTGTGCAGTTTACAGGCCATAGCACCTTACCAGCCAACTGCTTGGGCTGCAGCCCATTGTAAAGGCATATTAAGCATATGTGATGTGCTGACCCTTGCAAAATTCATTAGTACAGATTAGATTTTGAGCTTTATTAGAGTTTCTGTGCTGTTGACAGCTGAAACTCAGTAATGGGGATGGGGAAACAGAGACTTATATAGGAGAGTAGTTCCTTATCCCACTAAAAAAATCCTGCTTAACTGCTTTATTGTTTTGGGTTTTTTTTTCTTTTTTTTTTTTTTTTTTTCCTTTGGAAGAGTAACTGATAGCTTGGTGGAGTAAGGGCTTAAGGTCTATTTCTATGACTCCCATGAGTGCTGTAAGCCAGTGGACTACTGGCTGTTGAAGGGAGCAAGAGGGATGTTGTTGGACATACTTTATCTTCTTTGTGGCTTCCCTGAAGCTGGGAGATGTTTCATGACAAAAGCTTCCTCAGAACTGCAGCATGATTACAAAAAGTTTCAGGTTTGAGAAATCTGTCTTTTCCTGAGAGAGCGGATATTGTCAGGAAAACATTCAGCAAACTCAGCTGCTGTTCACTGCTTGGCAATTCTTATTGTTCTGAGCGTGTGTGTTTTAGGTCTGTTGTTTCTTTCTTAAATTATAAACAGGTCTTTTACATATGTAGTTATTACTGATTTTTTTATTGTGTTTTGACATATCATAGTTTATAAGAAACACCTTTGTTCACTTCAGTCTGCTCTGTGGTAGTAACCTCTTTCCCTGTTCAATCCATTCTCTCTCTTCCTGAACTATTTTCCTACTAGAACTGGGCAAGCCATGACCTCTGATAGCTGATGTTACCTGTTAGCCTGAGAAACATGGTTGGTTTAGGGCCATAAGAATGTGATGTTGATCTGCTAACCTTGGAGAGCAGAACGTGACTTAAAGCCATGGCAGTTGATGCTGGGTTATGTGAAAAGCAGTCACGTTGTGGTGGTGGCAGGGAGTGCCCTGGCAGTCACTGTGACTCGGCAGCTTCCCCTCCCATTGGTCTGGAAATGAGTCGAGCTTGAGTTCATCATTCCAAGCCCAAATACTTCCTGATACTTGAGCCAGCTCTCGGTCAAGGTGATGGGGAATTTTTCTAGTGACTTACGTGCCAGTTTGAACATCTCTGCAATGCTTTATTTAAGAATCTGTCACTGTGGTTGTACTAAAATGCCACCAGTTCTTCCCTCACTGTCTCCAGTTCACTCAACCATTCATTGTGTCACAGCTTCTGCATCTTGCACTATTTTGCCTTCACTTATTTCACCACACCTGCTTGCGGATTCAGTTTTTTCTTAAGATATGAGTGCATCTGGTGGAAACATAAAGTTTCTTGAGTACAGTGAATGTTGCAGTGTGTTGGCACCAGGTTGTTGTGGAGGTTGTGAAACCCAGCAAAAGGAAGGGTGCAACATGCAACATTTGCAATAATGCAAATATGCAGTAGATTGGTATCAGGAAATGTCATGATATTACTAGAATTGTTCTTTAATTTAAATATGATTTGGATTTCTGTATTAAACAAAAACCCAGCTGTCTTAAGCAGAACAAAAAGATTAAAAAGTTATGCTTATGTCTTAAATTTGATTGTATGACTTGGATTAAACTGGGTGTCTTATGTGTATTGATGGTGCTGTTCTATGCACAGGTGTTCAATAGCAAGATCAACTCTTTTGAAATGTTGGTTGAATGAAATTAAATCACTGCTGAATGGATGATGCACAGGTGGTGACATAATCCTGAAGTCAGATAACTATGGTGGATCTAAACCTTTAAACTAATAACATATGCATGCTCTATCTACAATTGTCTTTCTTGGAAATAAGTTTAAAAATAATGTAATGTGGGAAGCCAGGTGTGTTCTGAAGCAGCCAATGGCAGAAAAACAACTGAAGGGGCCAGAACAATACAGCTGTTTCTAAAAAGCAGCTGTAAGGAAGAACTCAGTGATTGCTGTTGTCTAAACTGATAATGAAGGAAAAATTGGCATTTTTGGAGCAGTAGCTATTTCTTCTGTCAAGTGTACTCAATGATATATTAACCCATGAAGAAAAGATGTTTTTAAAATATTGAAAGATGACAAATAATAAATATGGTAAATTTTGGCATAGAATTTGCTCCTCATTGATGACACATCATATTTGTTCTGTTAATGTTTATGAGTACTTTACACACTTGATGTTAAATCTGGAAGTAAAGACAGGTTCTTAATCATGTTTGCTCATGGGTGGAATGACAGGAAGGTGGTAAAATGCCCTTAATTTTATTGCTGGGACCCTTTCCTTGCCCAGGCTGTGGAGGAGGTTGTTCCTGTTGCAGGGACGCAGTTGCTGGTTCTGCAGCCAGTGCTGGATGTCAGGCAGCCCAGGGCTGGCCTCACCCACAGCCTGGCAGCACTGGCTGTGTCCAGCTCTGTCAGAGCTGCTGTTTTTAGTGCACTGGACACATGTGAGGGCCAGGACAGAGGGGGCAGGCCTGGCCACTCACTGTTGCCCACAGCTCTCATGGCTGATGGCACCTCCATAGTTGATGCTGCCTTAGGACAAGTTGCAGTAACATGTACCTTTAACCTCACTCATCTGTGCCTTATCCATTTATCATGAAGCAATTAAACCATACTTCGAAGAATAAGGAAAACTTAATTGTTTCCTTGCCCGTTGTTGAAGCCCTGACAGCAGCACATGTTTAATTCTGGAATACCTTTTGTTTGTAGGGGGAAGAGTAAAAACATGGAAACGGAGATGGTTTATTCTGACTGATAATTGCCTGTATTACTTTGAGTACACAACAGTGAGTATATATATCTTCATGAATTGTCTTTGTAATCAAGATTTATAAGTAGCTGATGATGTGGTATTTTCCTAATTTTTTAGGACAAAGAACCCAGAGGAATTATTCCACTAGAAAATCTTAGCATAAGAGAAGTCGAAGACCCTAGAAAACCAGTAAGACAGTTTCATATTTATTTTTTAAATGAAGATGAGTAAGCCATATGGAACTTAATTGTACTGTTAAATGAATTTATTTGTCAGTTTTGTTCTGTTCTTTTAAATTTACTACTTCATTTCTACCCTCCAGAACTGCTTTGAGCTCTACAACCCCAGTCATAAAGGTCAAGTAATTAAAGCGTGTAAAACTGAAGCTGATGGCAGAGTGGTGGAAGGCAACCATGTAGTGTACAGAATATCTGCTCCCACTCCAGAAGAAAAGGAAGAGTGGATTAAATCTATCAAGTGAGTTTCAAGTCTTAAATACCTTTCAGAAATGAAGTGTAAGCTCTTTTCAGAGTATGATACTAAGAGAATTTGTTTTAACTTGTTTGAAGAACTCTGTTGTGGCAATGTCCTTGAGGACTAACAATGAGCTCTGTGGGGTTGATGGATCAAGATACAAATCTGTTTCTGTGTGGTCCTAAGGAAATAGTGCTGCTAACTCAAATGAGAAGAATAAGGATTTATTGTTCTATGCAAGTGTAAAACCTTGTTGGAATTGTCTTTAAACCTAATTCTATTGCATTCTTAGTTCAACCAATAATTAAATTTAGTGCCATGTGTCTTAAGCGTGTTCACAAGCAGCTTTGAATTTCTGCAGCTTGACTTTATGTTGGAAGGTTTCTAAGCAGACCCACACTTAAAGAAATAAATAATAGTCAAGGTGTGAAGGTGTGAACTCTGTTTAAATCACAGTAGAATAGCACCTAGTGCTGAAGAAATACCTGTGGTGCTTAGAAGTCAGCCATCCATCTTAAGAGTGTGGAGTCATCCACAAGGAAGAGAGAACAAAAGTTTTAATTTTCAAAACCAGGTATTTGTTAACCAAACCGATGATTCTTTTTTTCTCTTCCAGAGCAAGTATCAGCAGGGATCCCTTCTATGATATGCTGGCAACAAGGAAAAGAAGAATTGCAAATAAGAAATAGAACATGATCAGCAACTTGTAGACCTGCATCAACCTATAACTGAGCATACTGTGGAGTGATAAATTGGACAAACTAAATGAAGACAACTGTAAATTTTATATATATACATATATATATATATATATATATATACATTTTACTATGGCATAAAAACTTGGCAAAACTTTTCAGGGTAAATAGTTACTGGTGTATCATTTGAAGCAAGCTTCAAATCCCAGAGAATGATTGATTATATTGGAACTTAATTCAACTGAACACATGGAAGCCTTGTTTTCACTCATATTAGTGACAACTCCAGTTTACTTGTGTTGGGAGGGAAGGAGTTCAGGGCTAACACTAAAATGTCCTCTACCTGTTACCTGAGCACATTTCCCATAAAAGGAGTGATTATAAGACTTTGAGTTCTCACTAAAGTGCAACACCAACAGTGGAGCACAGCATGGTCTGGCACTGCATTTTCTTGTAAGCAGAAACCTCACAATCCCAAAGTCACTTTTCAGTCGTGTGTGTTTCACAGTAACAGCTGAGTGCAGCCTTCATTCAGGATTCCTTTCCTACCTTTATGGAAATAGCTTTTCTTCAGAAACACAGTGACTGGCAGCTCAAAGGTACCTCGTGGTGCCAGGGGGTTTGTCAGTGTGCACTGAATTACGGGCAGGGCCCAGCAGCAGAGGTTTGAGACTGTGGCCATGACATGAAGTACCAGGTGTTGTCTGGTGTTTGCCAGTTGGCTAAAACTCATTCCTGTCTGTCATACACTCCCAACAAACACTAAAGTTTAATGACTGGTTGAATCTGCTTTTTATATAGCAATGTCCTTCTTATGTTTGAGATGCTGTAGTTTGATTAACACTAAGTTACTACTGAAGGAGAGAGATGACAGGGCTTGTGTGATTTTAGGCCTTGCATATGAAAACCCCCCCAAATATTTTCACATGTATTGAATATTTTTAAAGGGAAAAGCCAAGGAGGTGAACTGTTTCTGTAAGATGCAGCCCTAGAGTTTTATCAAGCAAAGGAATCAATCCTGCTTGCTTAAAACTTTGGACATACAGAGTTCGTGCAAGTTCATACAAGTTCAGTGGTTTTATTGCATTCTTAAAGGCAGTTTTCAGATTTGTGCTGCAGCAGTTGAAATTGAAAAAATAGACCTTTTTACTAAAAAAATAAAGTATTGATTACCTGGTGCAGCTAGACTTCCCCACAGGCATGTGTCTCTGTTTTTGAGACCTGTGAAGATCTTTCTGTGGTCCTCCTGATGGGTCTTTCAGGAACACATCAGTGCTTTTCTGTTGATAGCACACATATTGTTCTTAAGGTAAAGCCCCTAATTCCATAGTGGGGGCAAAAAGTGGGAGGTTTTGACTCTACTGCTTCTGTTACTACTCAGTTTTTCCCAAACTTGTTGAACCTGAGCCCTGCCTACTGTGCCAGTGAATGTGTTGGAGACCCAAAATGTTAAAGCAGCTTTGCTTGTTGGTTATGGGAGCAGTCTGGGTCTGTTGTAGGGAGATGTGCTGCACTGGCAAACCCACAGACTTACCAAGCTGATCTGTTTGAAATATCCTTTGAACTGTAAGGGAGAGTTTGTTTCACTGTTCTGTCTTACTGATTTGCCTTGTTTTGCATGGGGTGTCAGCCTTGTGAGTGTTTTGCTTTATTGCATGTTTGCAAAAGAGGCTGAGATGAAAAGAACAAAGTAAGCCTTCCTACGTTTTAGATTTTCCCCAGGGTGTGTGGAATTGCTTGGGTGAGTGTTTATATCTTAGTGCTTCCAAAGGAGTAAAACTCAGCCAGAGGAGGTAGAATCCTTGAATAAGTGTCAGTGTGGGGATATCTTTTCTTAATGGAACACATTTAAACTCTCTATAGAAATGAATTAAGTTGTGTGTCCTGTGTTTGCAAAGCAGCACAATGATGGAGCTGCTGCCAGCACTTACTTTGAGTCTTCTGTTCTGCAGTGACATTTTGTTTTCAAGCACCTGCCTACATCAGTCTTAGCTTTGGACAAGTAGATTTGTAATGCAAATAATGACAAGCCAAATCAGTGGTACTAGTGAGCATAAAGGTGAAAGGCAGCAAATACAGTATTTCTGGAGAAATGTGAGATTACAAAAGCATTAATAAGCCATGAAGCACTTTTGTATCAATTCTTATCTTCTGAAATACCACCTTTGAGGAAATCTATTTATTTAACCAGGTGAGGATGTCTGCCTATAAACATGAAGGAAAGGCCTTCACAGTTAATTTGCTGTATTTAGTTTAAAGTTCTTATATCCAGCAGAAATAATTATTTAGAGTAACATGTAACTGAGGATATTATAGCAGGAAATATATTATTTCTTAGCATTGAAATGCAACATCTTAAACAGCTACTTGTGGTGCTCAGTGTATCTATCTAATTTACCAAAGCTAATGGAATAGCGTTTTTATGTGTATTAATATTTGATTTCAAATGTTCTTTGTAACAGTATTAACAGGGAGTGAAACTGGCCCAAAATTTCCACTGGCCACGAGGCCAGTAAAACAAAGTGGCTTGTGAAAATTTTGGCCATATCAGGTACTATCCACGAGGGTGAAGAAAACTCTCTCAACCTTTCCCTTTTTTATTGGGCTTCAAGTCCAGGGGTGGCTACTGAAAGTGGCTGCTCTGTGGCCTAAAGCAGGATCTGTTACAGTTTGGCCATGCTGAGGAAGAGTCCTCTGGGGACAGCAGATTCTCCCTTCCTGTGGCACTGAAACTGGAGTAATTCTTGAGCTCTTTGCTTTTGACCCTGCCCTCTACAACTGCAGGGGCAGTGAGAGCTGTGGTGCCAGTGCAGCTGGGAGGGAACTGTACAAAAAAACTTAAGCTCAGCTGGACTGACTTAAATTTTACAATATTCTGAGAAAATAAGCTCTGCGTCACTTAGCATTTTGAACCATTTTAAACTGGTACAAAACTGAACCTTTATAAAGTGAGCAGCATTTATAATGCTTCATATATTAAAAAAAAACCTGCATATTTTTAAGATTTATTACATATCTATGTAGATATGCTTGCTGGAAAAGCTAGGTCTGTTGTAGACCAGATACTACAAATTAAGACTTGTGGCTTACCAGTTTCATTTCTATATTTTCTTGGAAAATGTTTCTAGCTAGAGGTTAAATATAAAATGTAAATACTGTACAGGTCTGTATTGATGAGAGTATTACTTGGTGTATACAAGTGATTTGCATGACGAATATTCTGTATCAATCATTGTTATAACGGTGATGTTCTTATGTAAAGCCACTGCAATATTAATGTTTTCATTTATCATTAAGACAATGTTGCTTAAATCTGTCAGTTTTCTCAAAAATAAAGTGTGAAACTCTACTGTCTCCTCCTTTACCAGGAATACATAGGAGGCAGTTGCTGACTCTTAAGAGTTTAAGGTTTAATTTTACCACTTCTAAGTAAAAGGCCTCTTTTCCCTACCCTTAGGCACAGTAATTTAAATTATCGGTTTAATTTTTCAGAGAAAAAACCCTTCAGCTGCAAAACGTTTCAGTAAAGTGTGTTACCACGTGAGTGTGACTCCAGTAAAAGCTGGCTTCCCTTGAGAGCCACCCTAAATTGAGGCATTTTATCCATTCCCTGCCAGGAGTTTCAGTCAGATGGTGGGGGGGGGGAAGCGGATCTCTGCTCCTGGAGTATTAATTAGTTTCCTCAATTAGCAGTTAGAAGCAGGTGCTGCTGCTCCACAGCTCTGGGGCAGTGGCACCGAGTGCCACTTGTTGGCTGTGGGGCTCTGAAGGGAGGCACAGCAACAACACAAACTCCTTTCAGACACTTGTGCTGGAGTTACTCATCAGACAAAGGACAAGACACCAAACCTTGAAGCCAGAGGACAAAAGAGGAAAAAAAAGGCAGATACAGGACAGGAGTGCTGGTTACTTTGCCATGTTACTTTATGTAACGTCACATAACTGTTGCCATAGGAACATTATGCAGGTACATTATGGTTTGGCTTAATGCTGTTCTCCATGTACCAAAATATGACTTTTTAATTATCTACTGAGACATTAACCTTGTTCTTGTTTTGCTTTTTTTTTTTTTTTTTTGTCACACACAACACCAAGCTCCCAGCTGGGTGCCTGCCTGTGGAAGCTGTAAGTTGAAAGGAGAAGCCTTCTGCATCCTTGTCTAGGCAGCTGCAGTCCCAGGTTACTGATCTTCTGTGGCTCACACCAGCAGCATCTTCTGCCCTGCACTGAGAGGAAGCTGTGACT
Source organism: Acridotheres tristis (assembly GCA_037013685.1). Classification (NCBI taxonomy): domain Eukaryota; kingdom Metazoa; phylum Chordata; class Aves; order Passeriformes; family Sturnidae; genus Acridotheres; species Acridotheres tristis. The sequence continues at coordinate 7,885,941 of CM072901.1, forward strand.
TCTCGAGTGTCAAACAGGCTCTGACAGCTGTCAGCTCCCATCTCACAGTGCACGTTAAATAACTCAAGTGAAACTCAAGTAAAAATCCATTTTAACTTTGCTGTATTTATATACTATATAAATTTTACATGCTATATATTTACAGTGGGGCAAGTGCTTTTTTATCTTTAAAAAAACAAAGATCAAACTTTAGACATCTCTGAACAACACAGCTTGTATAAACCAGACAGATTATTCAGATGAACTGTATTTAATACAGGTTCCCCACTCGTCTCCTGATGCAGGACCAGTGAATAATAAGTGCATCACAGTTTGATAGCATTTAATAATAAAAATAAAAATCACAGTATGAATTTGTCTGTAACTAGACACTTTAGAGAGACAAAACAGACAACTGAGACTTAAGACAAATGACAGTATATTAAGAAAATGTAATAAAAACATATGGAACAATATACAAATATTCTTGAGAGATACATTCAGAACTGCATATTCGTTGTTTCACAATGTTGAAAACCAGAAGATTTTCTTCAGATCTTGAATATAACTCAAATGTGAAGTAAATTAGTTTCTAGTGTCAGACCACAGAAAAAAAAAAGCTCTTGCAAAACTCGTGAAGTTTTAAATAAGTCTTTAAATTAAATATACAGACTGTCAGTTGCAACTTTCATAATTCCTGGTCGCTCTTGCACCAGATGTCTTAACTTGGAGTAACATTACATGAATAACATAAAGTCAACCTGAGTCTGTAATTAAGCAGCATTTGAGATGGTCTATTCCAGGGCATTATCTCAGCTCAGTGAGATATTCATGTGGTAATTTACAATGTTCAGCAGTTGTAAAAAGTTTTCACCCTTTTGGATTAGAAGTATATTTTAAAAAAGAAAGTCTCAAGTTAAAAACTAAAAAAAAGTTCTTATATGGTAAAATTCTGTACAGAAATGTTAAGCACCACTTATGACTGGATTTTGTCTTGATGGTAATTGATAATAAATTTTAAGTTTTGATGGTCACTATCAGTAATGTCAGGGTTGAAGGTAAGAAGTCGTTGGTTTTGATGATGAGAAGTCGTTGGTTTTGAAGGTGAAGGGTTGTTGGGGTTGGTGGTCAGAAGTCCTTGGGGTTGGTGATGGGTTCAGTCTGAATATTGAAGGCTTTCTTCAGTCAGCTCCAGACCTGAAAGGCAAGAGGAAAACAAGGTCAGTCCTGCTGTGACATTAAACATTAAACTGTCTCTAAAAGACAAGCTCAGAGCTGCCCCAGCTCCATCTGCTCCCTCAGGACAGGATCCAACTCCCTGGCACAGCAGCTGCAGCCCAGTTCTGGGCTGAGGCTGCTGAAGTGGACAGAGCCTTAGGACAGAGCCACCTGCTTCAACAGCAAGGGTTGGACCTTGGCTGAATCAAATTGAATTGAAGTTTTGCCTGGAAAGCATCCTTGTTTTAGTGGCAATATGAGGTCAGACTGACCAAACTGCTTCAAAGCTGCTTCCCCCCTCCTGTGTAAATTTTCCTTAAACCACAACTTATCACGAGCTGTTTTCATCCTTATTAATTTATTCAAAATAACAGGAGTCAGATGAAAAGGCACAACCTCACAATTCCTTGCTGTACTCTAAAAACACGGCCAGAGTGGCCTCTTTTAAAAGCAGTTTCCATCTTTCAGAGAAACCTACATGAGACCCATTTAAAAAATAAAGACCTTCCAGAAGATGGAGCTAATTAACGTCCATGGGCTTGAGGAAATACTAAAATGCTCAAGGTTTGACTGCTTTTGCCAGCCCTTGTCTCCCCCTCGTGTTGTTAATGTTCAGCAGTGAACGAACAGCTCCTTCTCCTTCCCCTGGGTGGCCCAGCACCCTCAGTGCCCTGCCCTGAGCAGGGCGATGCAGAACATTTAATTCCTCACTAAACTTGAGTGGTTTGGGAAAACCCGAGTTTGCCATCTGCTGGCCAGGAAATCACCAAGGCCAAACCACTGTTGAGCACAAGCATTTTATTCTCTTTAGTCCCTGATTTGTCAGCTAGAACAGAGCTTTTTAGTGCAATAAGGGCTATTTTGGTCCTTTTACAACATTAAGATTTGAAAGACCTCAATGCAGTTCTTAAATTTTTCACGTTAAAGAATAATGGGTGAACAATCAGCTTTCCCTCCACTCTGTATTTTTAGAATAGAACTTCTGGTTATCTCTGTCTTAAAATACAATCAGTTTTCCACAAATGCACTTCCCCTTTGCCTTGAGCAAACTTTCCAGTGCAAGAATTCAGTGCACTGATTGTGGCAATTTGCCTAAGTGTGGAAACCCCATGAAAGAGATTTTAGTTTTCCAGAATTCCAAGATTAAACTTCTCTGTTCCTTTGTGTTTTATGCTGTAATAATGACAGTTTCAACATGACTAGAAATGAACAGGACTGTCACTGACCATTGACCCAATTCTTAAATCGTTGGTAGGTATAAAATGTAGAAAATTTAACAATGAAACTTTTGGATAGTGAGCTATCTTCTTCAGGGATTATTTCACCTATCTTTGAGTAAAATAGGTGATTGTTTTGGTCATCTATTAAAATAGATGAGTAACTGGAACTGGTTTATGTCAGATAATAGGCATTTAATAAGGTTTTATTTCTATAATAAACACTTCTGTTGAGCAAAAATTTCATGGGAAATGTTGTCAAGTTTGATTTTAGATGTTGAATTTGTTGCAGTATGCAATCATCTTCATTGCATAATTTTAGAGCTAATTAATTTAAACTAATTAATTTATCTACTGTGAGCCCAAGTTGCGATTATGACAAGCAACAGCTGAGAGCTCAGTGTAAATTTAGTCAGGCACACAAATTCATATTTGGGCTTTTTGTAAGAAGCACCAGACAGATTTTTTCAAATATTAAAAATCGGGAAAGAGCTGTTTCCTCAGCCCACTTCTTTGTATTGTTAAGCCTACACTAACAGAAAAACCCCACAACTGAATAAAACAATAGCAGGAATTTAACACTCTCCAGTGTTAAATTGTGAAGTGTCCTCTGGAGGTTTGACAGCTGTGCTTAGGAGAAGGCAGAGCTACACCTGGACCAACAATATTTCAGTTTTATCACCAACTCCTGTTATTCTGAGTGAGCAACAAGCAGTATTTCTATGCTATGAACAGCTGAATGGAATATTTTATTTAAATTACAGAATGGTTTGGGTTGGAAGGGATCTTAAAGATCATCTACTTCCAACCCCCTGCCATGATACCGTTTGGAAACTGTGATAAAACCCAGGGATTTCATCACACAAGCATTTAAAGATGGTTATGAATAACCAGGAGTCCTGCCAACATCCCAGGGCCCCTTACCTCTGACATACTCCGTGGATGCCATGGAGCTGAATTTCTTGCTGTCACCTGCACCAGAAGGCTTCTCTTCCTTGTAAGATTGTTTACTGCCCTGGTTTCTGTATTGCTCACATAAATGGTCATCTGGAGGACGGGATTCTTCCTTCTTCTCCCATGTTTTCTTCTGGAAACGAGGATCTAAATATTCCAATAAGTCCTTCAGTTTCCTTTCATGCTTCTTTTTCTTCTTTTTCTTATGTTTGCGATTGTCATTGTCAAAGTGGAGCACAGAGCAATCCAAATCATAAAGTCTGAAGGAAACATGCAAGTTAAAAATAGAAAAACAGATGTGGCACTTGATGTACACATGAAATGTTATTTATTTACCACAGGTGACGACTTGCAGAGTGTTTGCTACTTTGTGGTACTTTCTGCACATCTAACTTAATTTAGATGCAGCAACTTTAAGCCCTCAGAATGAAGGACAAGAGGTCCTGGTTTGTATACAAATCGTTAACAGGCATATGGGGAATTAAAAAAAAAAATTAAACTTGTAACCTAATCAAGAACGGTGTGCAGATGTTATTCTGACTACATTGTCCAGCTCTAGTGTTCTAACACAATTCAGCAACATCTTTCCTATCTTCTCTTGGCCAACCTAATAGCATGATCCCGTCACATTATGACAGATAAGTTACTTAGAAACAATGAAAAAAAGGCAGACATGAGAAATACCCGGAAAATAATTAGGAAAAAATTGCTGATTATGCTGGAATCCTTGCTTACTTGTAATCCTTCTCTCGATGTTTATCTTTGGACTTCTTTTTCTTCTTGACCTTCTTATACTTTTTGATTCTTTGGTCATCTGTCTTTCGGCATTTCTTTTCTATGTCACTTTCACTTTCTTCTTGGTGGGAGTATTTTCTTTTGCCATTTCTTAGTTTTTCGTTTTCCCGGGAAGAGTCCTCAAAATTTGAGTGAGCTGACACTGGTGGAAGTGCATGCCTTTCACGAGAGTATTTTTCTGAGTGCTGCTGAGGTACTGAACAGTGGTGGAAGTTTGCTCTGTGGCTGCTGAAGTGATGCACATCCTCCTCTCGGGAGAGTGTGCTGTGAGCCCATCTGCTTTTGCAATGATAATCCTTGTGTGACCTGCTGTAAGCTTGGCTCAATTTGTCATAGTCTTTATCACAATGAGAGGACTTCCTCTCCCTACCATCCCTTGTTCCATGGGAGGAATAATAATCATTGTAGTATCTGCACTTTTCCCATCTCCGTGGTTCATCTTGATAGTATCTTTCTCTAATCCAAGGTCTGTCTCCTTTGGAATAATAATACCTGTTCCTGTCTGCATCTGTCCTTTCTCTGCTCCGGGATCTGTAACGAGAATATTTTCCTGAGCTCCTGCCATTACTGGGACTGTTTCTTTCGTTGTGGGAGGATCTGTACTTGCTCTCACTGCAATACTCCTGCTTATGACGGCTTTGCCTGTTTGTTTCCACGCTGTGAGAGCTCCTCCTCCTGTGGGAATGATCATCTGGTTTGTTTCTGGTTTGCCTCTCCTTCTCCTCAGTGTCCGAGTTTTCTCTCTTCCTCCGGTAGTGCTCTTTGTCGGTTCTTTTAGAGTCATGGATTCTTTTCTTATTTTTTTTCATATGTTTATCATCATCTTCACATGTTTTATTACTCAGTCCCTCATCTGCTCTAGAAAATTGACTTTCCAATACTTTATCCAGCTTTGTAATAGAAGAGTCATTAACGGGTGGTACCTCTACATAATTATTAGAAATGTCCTTTGTATCTTGGCATTTATCTGTAATATCTAGAGATGCAAGTTTTTTAGAACTACATTCAATGTCAGGCTTTATAGAGGAAGTTTGCCCTAATTTCTCTTTGCTCTCAGGAGACCCTTTGATGTACAAAGGATTTTCTTTTGAAATGAGTTCAGGTTCTTTTGATCTTCTTAGTTTGTCTTTATCTCTGATGTCTTCAGACTCACACTGCCCATGGAATTCACCTTCAGTATCCAAAGATTTTTTCCTAACCTTGTGCTGACCATTGATATTGAGATGTGCATTATCAGCTTTTGTTATAATACTTTCAGCAACTTCTTCTTTGGTAAAAATGGTTTCAGAATCTGATTGAGTAAAAAGTTTCTCAACCTCACAGCTAAAGTTAGAAGGAACCTTCCTGCATTCTTCATAGGCAAACAGTGCTTCCATCACTACAGTTTCCATAACTCCATCATTGTCAGAAGATTTCTGAGGTCCGGAGACACTGCACAAAAATATAAACATATTTTTAGCTTGTAAAAGTCCGTCTAAAATTCTAAAAGACATTGTCTTTAGAAAACCATTCTTACACCTCCCTCGGTTCCCATGGAAAGCTTTTCTTCTTTCAGTTCTGCAGGTCTTGCCTTAAAAAACCCATTCCCAACACATCCAGCTCCTTCCATTTGCAGCTCTGAATATCATCAATAGGCAGAACAACTACATTTGCTCTTCCCCCAGTTAGAAAAAAGGTAAACACACAGATTTCCCACCCTCCCAAGTGGGAGAGGAGATTGTGGGAATTTACATTCACTCATCCTAGGATGCAAAAAAGGGAAAGAGGATTAGAAAAAGTATTCCAGACAATGGAAGCAAAATGCAAAAACTTCCTGTGAAACTTTTACAGGAGGCATCTGCCTGTATTTAGTATCAGAATAATGTATGCCCAATGCTGATGTCTGCAATGCCAGGTGTACAGTGTGGAATTCTCTGTACTGATGTAAATCTCTTAAGCAGTATTAGTACATGGGTAAAATAGTAATAAACTTGTATGAAATCTTGTTTTAATCAGAGTACAGTCATTTTACCTTTTTTCCTCTGATAAGCTGTTCAACTGGCCATATGTAAGAGATTCTAAGATACCTTGAGGATCTGGTGACAAAGCTTTAGGCATCTGCAATTAAAACACAGAAGTTAACAAACAGAAAGAAAAAGCTATTTTTAGTAGAAAACTACTGCTGACAGACTTCCAACATTAGATGTTAAACAAGATCACACTGAGTTACCTGCACTATTACCACTTTATACATCATCCCCCTCTTCCCAAAAATGTATTTTATGAAATTTACGAACTATTATCCCCCTGAACTTCTCTTATGTTGACATATGTCATATGTCAGCTCAGGTCTGCAAATTCAGGGGGATAATAGCACAAAGGGTTAGAATGAAATCTGTGCTGTTTTCTTGGTATTCCACATTGTAGTGCTCATGAATATTGAATATATCATAGATGAGAAAGTCCAGATGAACAAATGTAACTCACCGTTTCAAGCACTCCATTTGCTTTAGAGAAGAAAATCTCAGAAGGTTTAATGGGTTGGACTTGGCAAGTGGAATCATCAAGTTTCAGTCCATTTTCTTTATATTCATTATCTAAACTAATAGCACCATTTAGGGAATCAAGTTTTGGCAGCTCATGCTGGGATCTTTCTTCAGCATTCTGACAGGATGAATGGGAATTATGCAATGTACGGACCACCTTCCCAATCAGAATTCCATTGGAAGATATGACGTTGCAATTCCTTTTGAACAAGCCCTTGGACTCCTCGCATTTTCCTGAAGGTTCTGCCCCGTAAGGGACCATGCTATCAGAACAGAGCTTAGGGTTTCCATTCACTGCTGGCTCAACAAAGATTTCATCAGGAACCTCCTGCTTGGAGACATTAGTAGCAACTGACACTGTGGAGAGGTTTGAGGTAGGCTCTGCTGTGGAAGAGTTTGTAACTGTGGCTGAAGGAAGGGGCTTCAGCTCCTCCTCCTCCACAGCGCTGCTCGGACACTCCTGCGGCAGCGCCTGCCGGGCGGGCAGCTTGTTGTGAATACTGATGGTGATCTTCTGGGGCTTGGAAGGGTCTGCCATGGAAGGCCTGGAAATTGCCCAGTTTTGAACACAAGCTGTTGGTGGAGCTGAAGATGGCCTTTTTACAGCAACGCCAACAGTACCGGGATCCTCTTTTAAGGGTCCATTTCCATTTAAACGACTTGAGCTCTGGATTTGAAGAGATTGTAAGATGGACATGTTCAAACACACAGCACTGGAAGTCACACAACATTAAATTCTCATACTAAATAGTTCTACAGATTGCCACAACACCTAAGAAGAAACCTCACCTCTGTTCCAATTAAATGCATGTCCAACAAGCGTGTGCAAATCCTGCCTTTGGAATCAAATCAGCATCAGTTTGACACCCACCCAAGCAACTTAACATTGACTAAAACTATTCCAAAAAATATTTATTTTCCTTTTTAAGCACTCCCTGACAGCACTGGAATAATTCTGCTAGTACTCAGGAACAAGACAATTTGTATTCTATCACTGTCTCAACTAAAGTGACACAGATAGGGACAGGGCAGATATTTACTTTTTAAATTTAAATTACTTAGGCATTAATAGACTACTTTTAAAATTTAAATTGTTTAGGCATTAATAGACTACTTAAATTGTCTCGAGCACATATCTCAGGCTTTAGAAAGCTGAGCTGGAAGGCTAAAGTAACAAAGTGGCATGGCTACACAATGAAGGATTAGCCACTGTTTGAACAACTCTGGCTCTAGCACGAGGACTGTGAAGAAACCTGCAGTGTGGAAGGGAAAATAAAACCCATAAAACCCCGCCCCACATCAAAACCCACTATAATTTAGTGCTGTTATCTGCCCCCCTCCAATTACCTTCATCATGTGAGGAGGAAGGCGTGGTCCCATGAACGCAGCCTGCTTGCTGTTGGCCCCGCGCTGGCCCAGGAAGGAGCGGGGGTAGGAGGGCGCGGGCAGGTAAAAGGCTCGCTCCCCCAGCGTCAGATCGTAGCGCCTGCAGAGACACGAGGGAGGACAGCTCAGCTCAGAGCTCTTCTTACAGCTATTCCTGGATTAAACCCCAGCACCTCAGAGACTACAAACTGAAGATTAGATAATGGTCTTCCTACAATGACTGTCCTTTCCAGAGCAATGATTCAGCCTCACACCATCTATGGCCATGATTTCTCCTCTTTTCTAAACTGGCCAGCTACAGAGAGCAGACAGAAAGCAGCATACCCAAGCACAGAAGTTTAAGGTCAAGCAATGAAAGGTAACAAATGACACGGGGAATTTCCACTTAGAAATATACAAATAGTAATATTTTCCTAGGGTGAAAAGAAAAAGACTTGAAAACAAGAAAAGTATCAGCAACTTGATATCAAAAATGTTCTGAGTACATGTGGTGTTATTACCTGATATAAAAAAGTACGTAAGCTTGCTGATTGAGAACTGTTTTGATATCAGAAAGCTCTACTGAGGCATCATTCATCCGGTACCAAAGTCCATTACCAGCCTGCAAACAAAGAATATCTTCAGACGAATTGCATGTGTTCCAAAGGACATCACAGATAGAGCACTGCAGAACAAAGCATACTAAAACAGAGCAAACAAAGCACATGATGCAATGTTTTCCCCTAAAACCAATGGTTACCAGTAACATTTTAATTTCTTTGCCAGCACAGATTTTTATCCTGTTAGAAGCTGAGCTGATCCCTACCTTAATGAAGCAGAGATAGTGTCCAGCATTACAGTTGAAGCCACTATGTACAAGAACTGCATATAAAGCATAGATGAGGGGTTCTCCAATAGATTGGGACATATATGCTCGAAGATCCAAATATTCAGGGTATTTTACATCCTAAACAAATACAAAGAAGATTCAAAAGTTATCCTGAAATACTTTATGGAACAGCCTGAAAAAGACACAGACTAGGACTATATAAATATATTTTTCAATTCACTTGAAAATGCCTATTCTCAGAAACAACATTTAACTGCTTAAGCTGCAGAGAGCTATTTTCTAAAGAAATAGCTCTCTAAGGGCAAGGTATGTTCTTATGGTCACACAGGAATTCTATCAGTATTAAAAAAGAAAGTAACAGCCACAGCAGCTAAGTTGTTGTATCAACTTCTCTTACACTGTAGTTACTGCCTGAAATGTGAACAACATTAAAATGAATATTCCTCTTTGGGAAATGTCCATTTTGAGAAGATAAAGCAGCATTCCAGCTGCAAACATACCTTGTTGATCTTTCCACCTGTAAAATTTGCAAATCTTTTCAGTGATATTGTGAGAACATTGGAAGAGCGATGTATCGTGTATCTCTTTGATGCTGGAACCATCTTTTTACACCTTAGAAGCAAGTACAGACATCTTTTTAACAGTATATTCTTTTCTCACCCAGAAGTCAAACAAGTTTTCATCTCTCACACATGCTTATGTTATTTGAATGATATTTTGCTTCTATAATATGCTAAATCTTTTCTTAAATCCATAAACTGCATTTCAGCTTTGTTAACAGAGAGAACATAACAGATATTCGAGACAGCTCTACAGAACAAAGAATAAAGGATTTAGGACATTATCTCTTGATAGCCAAACAACTGCCTGAACATGTATCTTTCTCATGTCAAAAAGGTAAGGCAGTAAAAAACGTAAAAAAATCACTGGAAGGAAACAGCCATTCTGCAAGAGGCAGACATGGGACAATATTGAGTTTTCTTGTACTGAGGTTTCCTGGAAAGACTGAAACCCTTCAAAACAAAATCGTTAATTTTGTTTGTTTCACTGCACACTCAGAGGAGGTACAGATTAAGTCCTGAAATGCAACCATCAGCACAAAGACTGAAACGTGTCACTTTACATTGTCAAGAAAATACTGCTGAGAGCTAACAAACAGAAAGAATTTAATAGCCTCTTTTCAAACTGATGTTAAAATACAAGGCACAGAAATCCAAACTGATGGAGAAAGCCAACAAACAAGATAAGAAAAGAATAAGGAAAAAAAAAGTGGTTTATAAAATTCTGAAACTTGTATTTAGAGATGAAGGCAGCAGTAATCGTTATTAGAAAAAAATAATGGTAGAAAACAAAAAGGAAACTGAAAAATAATAAAATAGTTTGCCAGCAATGGAAGTGACACTGTATATATACCAAATGTTTCTTTTCAAACTTTTTGAGAAAAAGACTAAACTTCTGGGTTTGTGTGTGAGCTGTTGCCTCCCACCCCAAATCCTTGTCCATATCCCTGTGCTCCAGCTCAGCACTTCTTATCAGACATGCCTTTTAACTTCTGGCCATGAGTATTTCAGTGTGCAACTTGACACTCAGGAAGGCTGACAAGCCCCAGCACAGACAGTTTTAGGAATAAAAGTCTAACGTGAGCAATACAATTCTTATAATGTATTTCTAAATATTCAAACAGAAATATAAAAATTACTCATTTAGAAACAAGTGCATTATTTTCCAAGCTTTGAGTGATTTCAGTATGTTAGTTATGTAAACAAAACTAAATGAAACAGCAAGCCATGTCTATCTTATTGCTAAACAAAGTCAAGAGGTAATTTATCCTCCAAGGCATGCACTGCATTGAACATGTATCTTGTGTTAAAGTGTAATTAATAATAATCTTACTTGCTACACTTATAGCTATTTTCACCGTCCAGCTGTTCCGGTTTCACAAATTGTTCTAGAGCTCTGGTGACAGATGTAACTGCCTGGATGAGTAAGAAAGTAGAACACTAAGTCACAAGAAATACAAAATTTCAAGCACTTCAAAGCACTTTACAAGAGAATCTTCCTAATTTATATTTAAGTGGCCGACTGTGAACTAGCAAACACCATGAAGGAGGAGACAGAAACAGAGTTCACTGAGTATTTACCTCCTTCCAAAATAATCCCACTTCAAAATAAAGAAACTTTTCAGTGCTAGGCAGTATCTGTGGTATGCCTTGGCATCAATAATGAGAACAATCAAACCCATCAGTCTAACAATAGATGTATATTGAAGTAGAATAATTGAGAAGTATGATTATATCATTGTTTGTGTAGCCATAATTATTATTTTTCCAGCTTAAATCCAATCCAAACACAGAGAGCATTTCCATGGCTTCCACAGAACAACAAAGTCCAATCCACCACCAAGCTGTTTTGTTTTAACAAGATAAGTTTCTAAACAAAATTACTTTATTTTATGAAGCTCTACAAGCCTTTACACATCTCAGCCCATGCTCACAAACATCTTACCTTTATATCCAAAGTAACATCGAGAAATGGCTCGTATGTATCTGACACTGCTTTGCAGTTCAAGCACTTTACTGGAATGAAAATACAAATGCTTAACATCATGTGAATGAGACTAACTGCATGAATTTAAATTATTAATAATTATTAATACACATTACTTTAGTCAAACTACAAACTCCTTTGCTATAGACAGACAAAAAGACACACATCAGTTCGAAAGAGAATAAATATTTTAAAAAAGTACCTCGAGATCTTAGATATCCTCCAAATATTTGATAAATAAGTGTGGTGGCTTGAGAAGATCTGTCTAATCTGGAAATAAATTAGAGTCAGACCTCAGAAGACTGAAACCAAGAGTTAATTCCTCAAACAATTTTTGGTTTTATGAAAACCAATGACATAGATTTTAATTCATGACAGTAAATAAAGTAATAAGAGGGGCTAGGAAAAAATAAAAATTAATTATTTTATGCTTACTTGGTGCTTCCATTCAAACAAGCTTTCTGTAAAGCATCAACAGTGAAGCATAAGAATTCATGTGCATCCTCTTGACTGCCAAAATGGAAATGTTTTCCTATTCCTAATAAATAAGAAGGTTATAATATATTTATTTCTTATAGAATGAAAGAAAACACACATTTCTAAAATATCTCTTCTTTAAAGTAGCAGAATTATTTATATGCATCAAATAGCTCACTGTAAAATTTAAAAACTTAAAGATAAACCTATATCAAACTACTTACTTTTAAGGCCATTGATAACAGACGTAGGTTTGATGGCATTATTAGAGCAACACAGGACCTGGTTGATGTGACTTTCCATTGTGCACATCATACAGAATCCTTCTACATGACCTAGTGAAAGAAAACAGCATCCCATTCTAGTCAAATACACATTGCTTAAAAAATTCCACCTCAAAATAATAATAATCTAAGTTGTGGGTGCAATGTCCACTCTCTGTGGTACATTCTCTTCTCCTAAGGTATCAATATCCCAACAGTTTTGTGGCATTTTATTATGCAGAACTGTACAGAAAAAAACTCATTAAATCACAGACCAGGCTGCTCAAAGCCCCATCCAACCTGGCCTGGAACACTCCCACTGGAAGGTGTCCCTGCCTATGGCAGAGGATTGGAACTAAATTTTGAAGGTTCCTTCCAATGAGTCTGTGATTCTTAAATGAAATCATTTTTATGTATGGGAACAAAACACAATCAAACTTCTAGGAATACATATTAAGATACCAGACTAGAAAGCATACAGAGGCCTTAGGAAAAAAAAACACATTTATGGATATAAAAAGAAGCTCCTCTAGGCATAAATAAATTCAAGTATAAAAACAAAATTCAAAGAACACAAATTCCAGGCTTTAAAAAATACAAACTTAATTATTTAGAACAAAAATCAGCCTAAATTTTCATACAGTCTCCCCCAAATTTCTATTTGAGTTCATAGTGCTTCCTAGAATGTTTGGGTTCTTTAATGGGTCGACATTGAACATATAATTTATCACAGCATTAGTGCACTGCAGTATATTGGCTGTGAAGACTAAGAATTTTCAACACCAACATCCTAAATTTTATCACCTTTCTACCAGCAGGAAACCCAAATGCCAAATGTTCATCAAATGCCTCACTTTACAATGTACTTTATTATTCACATGAAGCAAGAAATGATCTTTTCTTTAAGTTTTACCGTGGCACATTAAATTAACAAATTCACTTTATATGCCTCCTATAATTCTGAGCCTCCTGTTAGCAGAATCATAGAACCATTTAGGCTGAAAAAGACCTTTAAGCTCTCGTTCAAAAACTGATTCTACAGAAAAAATAGGAAACTAAGAATTTTCTTCACAGAACCCGTTTTTCTTTCACCTTCGGAGCTGTCCAACAGATTTATAGTGTTAGAAAATACTCACATGACTTGGTGTGTTCAAGTGAAAGCATGTAATTGGCAAGAGGAGGCGTGTAGGTCAAGCACTGGAGAGTGGAATTAAGGAAACAAGTGTTGCCGAGGTTCTGCAGTCCAACTCCAACACTCTGTGTTTGTTGCCAATCCATACAGATTTTCTCAGGCGGAAAAAGAATTCTTTGTGGCGGAGCAATCCCATCATTAACAACTGCAAGAAATTTGTATTTTAAGAAGAGTGCTACTGGGTTTGTTTTAAAGAGGGTATTTAAAAAGTAGGAACCAGCTCTACTCCAAAACTCAGCAACACACGATGCACAGCTTTAACACTGCCATGTGAATTTGCTGGTCAACACTCTCTTTTGGACAATAGTTTATTCATCTGTTTTATTTCTTCTAATAAAAGACAAACTACTCTGATTTTAGTACTCAATTTCTTTACCTCTATGTCCTTTAATCTCTTAATTATATTATTGGTTTTTTTCCTTATTGTAACTTAAATCACAAACTTACACTTGTGGTTATGCAGTAAGAACACAGAGAGACAAACAAGTAAGCAGCACAGAAAGGAACCCCATAGATATCAGATCTCTTCCTGGGCAGTGTTATTATTCAAAGACTTGTGAATAATGGAAGCCATGAATAGACGTGGTAAAATGTATTTTTATCTCCAGAACAGAAGAAACTTAGGTACATCTGTGGATTATATTTGATCCCCATATTTGATTTTACATAAATAAAAAATACTTTACGAATCAATTGTAAATAGATAAACCCAAGTTCTGCAACACCTATCCCTGCAGCTGCCTTAGGGGATGCACAAAATTGAAGTCTGTGGCTGAACTCTTGATTCACTGTAATCTCATTTTATAGCAATGCAACAACTAAAATCTGCTTCTACTTTGGTTTTGCTTTTAACAAAAAGGAGGGAGGACAGAAAACACTTACCTAGATCTCTTTGGGCAAAAGGCTTCGATTTTTGAGATGATCTACAATAAATATGCCCCCCAGGACCTTTGTCCACAGAGACTTTGTTTGGATCTTCTGTAGGAGGTACCCGGCCCAAACTTGCAGTGCGTGACGTCATTTTTTTAGTACGGGGTTTCATAGATTTGTCAGACCGTCTTGAGGAAGATTTTTTAGACTTTGAAGATTTTGGCTTGTTAACTATGGTCATTGTTCATATCTGTAACAAGGCAAAAGTTCTGTTTGACATAAGAACGTCCAAAGTATTGCAGAAAGGAAAGACTAAGAGAAATCCTGTCGCTTAGTCTCAAAGAACTTGAAGAACTAAACAGCTCAGAATGATTACAAACAAGAGAACAAACCCCCAAAACTTTAAAAAAAAAAAAATTCCACCAGTGCAGAACTAAATGCACAAAGTAATTTTTTTCCATCAAAACTGTATCAATATTGTTTTTAACTTCTGCTGAGCTAATGACTAGTGGCATTTCTTACACTTTCATAGTATTTTAAACCACTATAGTTACCAAGATCTTTCTGTTAAAAGAAGCTGAGCAGTGGCACAATCAAGTGCTGGCCTGTTGAGATTCAGGAGGAATTGTCTGGCCAACATTTTCCTGCTCCTGGGAACCACACACCCCTGATGACACAGAGCATGGGATACAGCTCTGAGAAATCCTGGGAAAGAAAAGCAAGAAAACACTTGCAAATTTATTTCCACCTGGGTTTCTTGTGCCCTTCCAAGAAGTATTTGTTTGGATACAATTTTGGCAGCATTCCTTGCGGTATTTTGCGCCCATCATTTACAATGCTTACTTATAAACCAAGAAGTTGAAATAAAAAACATCTTTTTAGTTCTGCTTATGTAAAGTTGTTTTGCCAGGGACAAGCAAAAGAGGAATGTAAACTATAAAAAAGAAAATGATGACTGCAAAAGAAAGCAAAACAAATCTTTGGCCCTCAAGAATAAAGGCAATAACTGATACTGAGTCCTTTATAAAATGCTGATTATGTTTCAAGATTGTACCTCTTTAAATACGTGTAATTTTATGTGCACAGTAAGCTGCTGAATAATTATATGATTATCAACTCCTATATGTAAATTTTTGCTACTATCATACTATATAATGTAGGGCTTTTTAAGTTTAGGGAAACCATAAACTTAACTGAGGGTTTAAAGTATAACCGGCTTTGTAATACTAAAATAACTGAGAGAACAAAGCATGAAGCAGTTTCAGATTCATGGCACAACTTGATTGCTAATGATAAAACTTTGGGCAGGCTAAACAAAGCACAGTAAACCGCAGAACTTCTAGTCCCCAAAAGACAAATTATGTGTGGAATCTTTAATTCGACTTTTTTCCCCTCTAAATTTTCAATTTAAAATCTACTCTGTACACACTTTCCATTTTAAAGATGATTAGAGAAAAAAGAAAAATTAATTCATTTTACTGAAAAATGAGGACATCCTTGTCCTTTTCAAAGACTAAGATGACAGTTCTTGGGCTTAGTGCTTTTCAGGTAAGATCCAGACTCCAAATTGCATATACCTGTGACATCTCCTTTTCCTGATGGAAAGGGAAGGGGTTTCAACAACATACTAGGAACTTATTTGCAGGACAAAAACCAGAATCAAGACTGCAGTGAAAAGCAAACAGAAGAATATTATCACAAAAAAAAGCTTTGGCCTTATACTAACCAATGAGGAGAGCATCATGTATTTTTAAATTTATTTTTGACAACTGACTAGCACTGATTAGTTTAGTTATTAGTTTAGTTTGCTAATTTAGTTTTGATAACTGATTACCAGATACCAAACACTAGACACCTGCAAATATCAATGGATGCCAAGCGCAACTCAGATCCACCACTTTTTCAAAATCTGTTAATATAGTTAATTTGGATATAACATCTCTTTGGTGAAGTCGCACAAATATTACACAGGTATTTTTGCTCTCCTGCTATTCACTGTAAATACAAGTTCTGTTCCTGTACCACTGCTGAACATAAATTCACATTGCCATGTGTATTGAGTGCTTTCTCCCTCTGCTATTCCCATAATAGACTTCTCCCAGTATGATACTGACAAGCAAAAACAACAAATAGTTGCTTTCCTCCCATTTGGAGTGTTACATCAGCGTTGTTTAGATTCCTTTTTCGCAGTCTCATCACAACACGCATCAGTTAATACTCGGATCTAAATATTTATGTTTGGCCTCCGCTTTGCATACAATAAATCACAGCTCAGGAGGGTTTTATACAAGATTCCGTTCACAGAACCGCGTTCAGCCAGGGAGTATGCGCCTTTATCTCAGTACAAACCAAACACTTCCAGCGGCGAGTGTAAAAAAACAAGAGGGGCACACGGCAACAGCGAGGCAGAAACAAGCAGCAGGAGGAAACTACTCCGGCAGCAGCTCAGGCAGAGTCACCTCGCTCCATCACCGACCGCACCGCACACGCCGCCGGGAGCAAAAACAACCCGGGGCAGCGCGGAACACAAATACACACCCCGCTTTGGTTTTACTTTCGTTACAAAATGAAAGGCAGCACAGGCGAAAGTAATTAATGAGTTTACCCTTGGCGAGCAGGCGGCGGGGAGCGCTCGGCGCGGGGCAGCTCCGAGCTCCGTGTCCCGGGGCCGTGGGTTGTGGCGGGACCGAGCCCAGCGCCGCGAGCGCCTCGCTCCGGGCGGCCCCGTGCCCCGGACCCGCTCACAACCCAACGCCCGCCCCGGTACCGCCAGCGCCAAGCCCGCAGCACCGACCCGCTTTCCCTCGCTCTGCCTTTCCGAGGAGTCCCGCTTCCCGGAAACGTTCTGACACCGGGAGTAAAAGGCCGCTGGCAGGGGCAGGGACGGGCACGGCACGCAACATGTCCGCGCTCAGCGCGGCAAGAGCCCAAACACACACACAAAAACAAAACCCACCCCGACGCGCAGGCGAGGGGGACTGAGAACCGGCCCTGAAGGAGCTCCCGCCTCGCCCTTCTTCCTTTAACCCGCACACCGCCCGGCCCTCAGCCCCGCGGCTCCCCGCCCGTGCCGTGCCGCCTCCGCCGCCCGGCCCCGTGCTGACCTGTCCGGGCCCGCGTCCCATCCCGGCCCGGGGGCAGGACCGCGGCGGCGGCGCCCAACGGCGGCTCCGTGCCCATGGCAACGCGGGGGGGGCGGGGGGAGGCGACGAAGCGAGCGCGGAGCCCCCCGGGCACGGGGCGGAGGGGCCACGGGAGCCGCCACCGGCGCGCCGAGCGGGAACAACGCCGGGCCAGCCGGGGCACGGCGCCGATCCCGCCCCGGGACGTGGGGCTAGGGCGTCCCGGCCGCCCTCCCGCCTGCGCCGGGACGCGGAGAAGCCACGCCGAGTCCCCCACGCCGATAGCAGCAGGAGTAGGAGGAAGGGGATGCAGGCGCCGGCGGGACCCCGGCGCGTAACGGAGAGGGCGGGCGCGGAGGCACCGCCGCGCCGGGAGGGGGCCGGTCCCGCCGGCCCAGGGGGTGGCGGCGGCGGCGGCGGGGCTGGGTCCCTCCGCCGCGTGCTGGGGACGGCGCCCCGCCCCGCCCGGGGGTCCCACCCCCTCCGGCTGCCCGCCAGCCAGGAGGGCAGCGGCCGAGCGCCCGGCCCGCGCCCCGGCGCGGTGGGCTGGGCTGGGCTGAGCCGGCTGCTCCCGCCGGTCGCTTTCCCTTCCCTTTCCCGGGCCGGCCCCTCCCCCCGGCCCATTGATTTCCAGGCGGGAGGCGCACGCGGTGCCGCTGGGCTGTGCCGGGGCCGCCGCCGGGCCCGGCGCTGCCCCCCAGCCCCATTACCTGGCTCGGCCCCGCTTGACTCGGCGCTGCCGGGTCCCCCTCGCCGCAGCCCCCGCCTCAGCCCGGCCCGCTCCGCCTACTGTTACAGTCCGTCGGGGAACAATGACGTCCCTCCGCCGGCCTCTTGCATCCGGGGCCCGGCGCCGGCCGGGCAGGCGGGCGGGCGGGCGGGCGGGGGGAGGAGAGGAGGCGGCGGCGGCGGCGGGGGGAGCAGCGAGCGCCTCCGGGTCACACGGGGACCGGCACCGCCCCTGTGCCGCGGCCGGGAGCCGCTAGAGGGGGCTCGGCGACCCCCGGTCCGGCCGCGGGGCCCACGCGGGCTGCGGGCGGTGGCGGTCCCTGTGCGCAGGGGAGGGGACGCCCCGCTCCCCGCCGCAGACCTTCGGTACGAACTCCTGCCTGCCCGTCCCCGCCTCTCGGGCCGAAGGTTCCCCTCTCGGGTTTATCCCTCCAGTTCATGTTTTATCACTCCGCGCTCAAAGAGCGGCCATAAAAGCTGGCCCGGCCCCCGGAGCCGCCCACGGGGGGCCGGGCGGGCCCCGCTGCCCGTGGCGGAGGGGACCCGGGCGCTCGGCACATGACGGGCGGGAGGGCTGCGGCCCTGCGGGCGCCGGTGCCCGCCATCGAGTTCCCTGAGGAGAGCCCGGAGCCGCGCTTTGACGGTAAGCGGGGCCGGGGGCAGCTCTGCGCGCGAGCGGGAAAATCGCCCTTTTCCTCCGGCTGGCAGGGAGGGAAGGAAGGTGGAATCTCCGCCTTCCTCTTCCCGTCCTTCCCCACCGCGCTGAGCTAGCGGCGGCCGCGGGGGTGATGCAGGAGCGGGCAGGCCCTCAGCAGCGCCCTGCCCTGGGGCCGCCGTGCGAGCTCCCCCTGCCTCGGGCACGGGGCGCCTCGGCCTCCCCGGGCAGCCGCTTTCTGTGTGTACTTAAAAAAATTAATGAGGTTCCTAATTCGCCTCTTAAGCTACTCGCTCAGCGGCAGCTCGGGTGCTGCCTCTGTGAGCCGGGGTTGTGTTGAAGCTCTGTGGCTGTGCATTGTTTTGATGTTTAGGTAAATAGGTGTGTACTGAGACCTAGGTTCATTCGTCTGACTGTTCTCTTTCAGACTCAGATGTGCCGGCGGAGCTGCGAGTTGCAAACAGGTCTCAAAAATTTATGAAATTCACTTCGACCATCCAGAACCAGCTGCTGCTTGTGTCACTGCTGGAGCATCTCTGCCACATGTACACACACAACCCCGTTCACTCCAGGGGTTTGTTCCGAAGTTAGTAAGAGGAGCTCATTCCTGTCTCTCAAGCTGCCTTACTGCAATATGTACCAGACCCTTCTGTGCAGAGTTACAGTGTAATATCAATACAAAGCTGTAGGTTTCATTCCGCTGGGACAAGAATGATTCTGTGAAGAGGATGAATATCTTGAATCAACTAAATTGGCAATGACAGCTTGTCTTATTTTTCAAAACAGTAACAGAATGTTGCTGTAGATGTAAGGATCACACAATTCTGTTCCAGCTAGATCGTGTGAGTTACATCATGAGAAGGGCAGTAGGGTAAATTATGTTACTGTTAAATGTGATCTAAAAATGCTGGTAGAAGAATTTAATAAAATACTTATCAAGAAATAGTTGCAGTAGCATCTTCACTTAATATTTCAAAATTATATTCTGTGACAATCTGAGTAAATACCTTTTCAAGTTCGTTATTTTGCCATGAAGTCTTGATACCGTTCAGGGAATTAACATTTTTAAATGTTAAGTTTTACTTTTAAAAGATCTTCTTGGTATATGACTTATGGGTATTTTGTTCATTTAGGTGTATACTTAGTGCATTTAAGAAAGCATATCCAAGGGTTTTGTCCTTACTTTACATGACTGTAGACAATAAAATCTGTGTTTTTCACAGCTAAAATTTATGCCATTTATAACATCACAGTTGCACCCATCTCCAGCATTTATGAGCTTTGGTTTGCCACAGTTGTTTTACTCCATATGAGAAAGATTAGATGGTGGAAGGGAACAACTTCATTCTCTATTATGAGTATGTGCACAAGTGTGTGGGTTTGGATGGGAATTAGAAAATCTTGACATTACCACTTTTGATTATAAATGCATCCTCATAATTTTGAACCTGCTTTGAATTTTTCTCTTCACTGAACAAAATTAGTCCAAAAGTAAAATGTAAGTGAATGAGTGGATGTTTGGAAGGCATGGCAAGTAACTGGATTATGTGAAGGGATTCCCATAGAGCAGCTCTATAGGAATAGAATTAGTTTTAATTGCTGAGAGTACGGATGGGAACAGCATTAGAGTAGGAGGGATTGTTCAGTTTTTCAGACATCTTTCAAATAAGATTTGTTGTTTAAAAAATTTATGTGGTCTTATTGGCTGGCTTTATTTAATGTTTTTCCGACCTTTCTCTGTTCCTTTGTGCAGTTCTTCGTCAGACTTTCACAAGAACAGGGTTACTCTCCCCTTTTGTTTTTTGTGATGAATTTAGTACTTTAAGACTGCAGCACAATAGAGCCATTACTGAATTGATGAAAGCAGCTAATCAACAACTACTTAACGGGGTAAGCTTTGTTACATGTCTTTGGCAACGTCTGCAGTAAGGAGCTTTTGTTTAGGGGTTCTTTTAATATGGGATTGGGTGTTTTTAATAATAATACAAAAAAGCTCCTTAGCTGTTTGGGATGGCATGCTCGGGTTCTATAGGTGCAAACCAGTTTTTGAAGCCATCAGTATTTTGTACCTTATTAAATAGTAATAATAAAACAAGTTAAAATGTTCATAAACCAAGGCAAGGCGTTATAAGTATTGCTACAGCTTTTTTTTTGACAGACATCCGTTTTCAACTTTAAATTGTTGGTTATGCTATCACTCTCATGTTTATGTTCGTGAAGGGTGTAGTTTGTGTACTTGTACTTAAGGCTGAATCAGACCTGTTTGCTTATCTCGCTGCTTGAACTAAGCTAGTTAATTTTGGTTTAAGCACATTTTAGAGCCCTCATTTTATCCTGTGTGCCAGCAGAACTCTAAAAGGGCAGTAATCTCTCCAGCAGAGAGATGTTAACAGATTACCAGTGGGATAATAATACTTTAAATTGGTGAAGCTCTCTGCAGCACGTGAATGGCTGTTAGTAACCTCATTTTCTTCCAAGGAGGAGGTTGCAGCTTCTGTTTTGATGAAGCTGTCTGTGCCACTGGCACAGCAGACATGTTAGTCTTTTTATATGGCATGTTTTTATGTTGGATTTTGTTCTTTCTTAGGAACTTGATAACGGAGAGTCTCTTGCAATTGGGTATGTATTCAAAACATGTAGAAATACTAAATTAACTCTTTCCCTAAAGTTCTGTGCTCCACTCTAATTAATTCTGTATTTCATATTTTGTGTCTGAAACAAAGGAAAAAAAGGTAAAGGTTTCTCCAAATTCTCAAAAAGATGTGATAATTTGTTCTTCAGTACAACTCTAGCAGTCAGTGCCACTGTTCAAGATTTATCAGGCATCAGTGTAAAAGAAATAATCTGAACACCTCCGTTAAAACAGAGTATGGATTTGTAGCACATGTGCATGCTCTCTCAGTCTGCTGGTTTTCAGTATTCACTGAAACTCAGGCTGGTACAGTCTGGTAATATCAAAGTATTTTCTTCTTTTCATAACGTAAATAATATTTTTAGAATGTGTACAGCTGTATCTTACTTGTAAGTTGTCATTTAGTTTAATGCAGCCTAACTTTTCTTGATTAGGGAAAAAGAAGTTCTCTTTGAAGCACAGACTTCACGATACTTGAATGAATTTGAAGAGATTGCAAGGTTAGGAAGAGGAGGATATGGCAAAGTATACAAGGTATTCTCTATCTCCCATATAAAACTACTCTGTTTCTATCTAGTTTTTCGTTGGAATTTGGAGTTACTGTTTTAGCTGTCCTGCCAAATGTTTTTTGAATAGAAGAGGTGCAGATCTGCACCTTAGACGATAGTTGGTGTTTCATTTCAAAAGCTGCTCAGTTGTAATTAGTTTTGTTTGTCAGAAGCAGGATATATCAGATGTTTCACTTTGTATATTTTGACCCTTTTAAAGTGAATGAAAACTCCTTATTTGACATGTGAAGTATTATGATATATTGACTCTAAACAGCATCAGAACTTATTGGTCTGCACACCCCAATGCTTTAGTTGTGGCTGCTTTTAAAAAACGAGCCACAGTATGAACACAAACTGTCAGAGCCAATGTTGAATTGTGTTCAGTACTTGCAGTGTATGGCCAGCCCAAGGTTCCCCATGAGGTATGTGCCATGTGGAAATGACAAGTGTGGCCTCACAGATTTATTGAGGACCTGTTAAGCAGTTATCAGGACTTATCAGTATCCCTGTGTGACAGCAGGGGCCTATTCCCAGTTTCATTCCCTGATACAGGTGATACTCTATAGGAAAGGGGTGCAGAAGGAAAATTTTAGAAAAGAGTGGGTTTGAAAGGATTTAATTAATCCAAACACATTAATATCTAATTTTCTCCTATTGCAATTGTTTTCAGGTCAGAAACAAGTTAGATGGTCAGTTCTATGCTATTAAAAAAATTAAAATTAAGAAGGCTACAAGAAGAGATTGCATGAAGGTATTCTTTCCTGTGTTTTGTCCCTGTTTTAACTCCTCTGTGGCTTATTCTGTTCTGATTTATTAATGTAGCTAATATAATTTTCTATGCATTCTGAATTTCTAAAGGTTTGAGCCTATCAATACCTAACAGAAAAAAGTAAATGAGATGCATTCAAGTCCATTAAAAGAACTATACTAATTACTTGAATCTGATCATCTCTGCAGTGATGAAAATCAATTTGTTTTAAAGCTTTCACTTTTTTCTGTTACTGTAACAATTTCATCTCTTCTTTCTCTCTAAGAAACTTACTTTTTGTTACCTTTCTACTAAGCACCCAGAATAAAGGAGTGTCACACTGTGGGTTTTTTGGTCTTTTCAGGTGCTCCGAGAAGTCAAAGTGCTGGCTGGGCTGCAGCATCCCAGTATTGTAGGCTATCACACTGCTTGGATGGAGCAAGTTCAGACAGTCCATCCAAAAGGAAAGTACAGCTCATTGTGTAATTCTTGCATGCATCTTACAGCCTCTGAACTGTTATTTTCAGGAGAATATTACTTTTCTGATAAAATGACAGTTTTTCTTTTCCCTCCTTAAAAGAACTAAATGCAAGGGAAATGACAGGTGATCACCAGGTCCTTCTGTGCACTCAATCCCTCCTTACCAAATAGTTTATCTGTTACTTAATCATTAATTTAGAGCTGTGGAAATATTAGCTCTGCTTGTGATAAGACGTGAGGGGGATTTTAAAGTTGTGTGAAGTCAGTGAAATGCAGTGAAAACCTTTTAATGCAAGATGTAGTGAATTGACGAGGAGAAGGAATGTTGAGGAATGAGCCGCCTCAGATACTGGGGGAAAGTGATGACCAGGACAAAAAAAAAAAAAAAAAAAAAAAAAAAAAAAAAAAAAACCACAACTTTGCAACTATGTATCTTTAAGTCTCAGAGATGTAGCAACATTAGAATGAGCATCCCAGTATGGTTCTCTTCGGATCTGGAAAGGATCTAAGAGAAACTGAAAGAACCTGGAAATACTTACTTTTAATGATAACCGCCCCCCCGCCAAAAAAAAAAACCTCTTTATTTTGCTTTCCAAGTTAGCCTTTTAAAATTTAATGCATTGTGTTTCATAGTCCTGGACTGACAGAGCAATTGGATTTTTTTGTGTATCAGCTACTGTCTGTAACTGTCGAGAATTTATCTACTTTTGTGTTCATTTTACACCTTCTTGTTTTTTCTCTTCAGGTTCTTTGTTCTCATCTCTTTGCACACTCTGCCCTTTGGTCCCTTTGTAACCCTAATCCATTGGTCCCTTTCTAGTCCTTTCCTGAAATGCCTTTAGCAATTAAATCTTTTGATCCTCTCTTAGTGGGAGGTTTGGTTATGCTCTGTATAACTTTATTGCTTTCCAAGTCACTTACTTGATGCCCAGAGAGTCATAAACACAAAAGAAAATGCATAAATGCATAGGAAGTTTACAGTAGTGTAAAACAGGCAAAACTTTTAAATCAGTGATCCAGAGAATCTCGAGGGAAGCAGTTGTTTAATGCTGAGGATCCTTCAAAAGTATGTAATGGTGGTAATGGAAGTGCATAATGAAATCTATAGGTAGCTTCTGTGGCACTTAATGGTTTCCCTTGTCTTACAGGATTGACGTTTTAAATTTGCATCCATGTTCTAAAACAGCTTTTTAATATAAAAATGCAATTTTAATGACAATTATTTCCAAGATATCAAGAGTCTTCATCCCACCCCCCCCCCCCCATTTTTTTTTTTTTTAAAAAAAAAAACTTTGTTTCCTAAAACCCCCCCCAAATAACTACTACCCTACAAATAAATCATATCTTATTAATTTTATAAATATTGATACATCTTTCTTTATGAAAAACCATATTTATCTTTGCATCCAACAGGTAAAACAGTAATGGAGTTGCAGCCATTATTTTTGGAGCAAGAGAGTAGCAAGTAAGTATTACTAATCTCAGTGGTAACATATATTCAACTTTAACTTCAGCTGTGTATCTGAGACATTGCTGTCTGTGACAGCTGTCCAAAATCCCTGCTGGTAGAAAGTATTAAATCAGCTGGAGCCTGCAGTGACAGTTCTGTAATCCTGGAGTTTTATGTGGGGAAGCAGCTGAACTCTTACTTGAGAGTGCTGTTTGCAGCTGGGGAAAAAATTCAGTATGATGTATCACAAATAGATGGTATGAAACTATGTACTTATTTGGATTTCTCTCCCTTTGTTACTTTCAGTGATCACTGTCACATCCAGAGTGTGGAAAGTGGTAGTTCAATTATCTTTGCTGACCTTACCTCACAAGAAGAGAAGTCCTGTGACAGTACCAGTCCTAAAAATGTGCACAGAGAATCGGTGCAGAATATGGATGTGAGGAATGACTTTACAAACAGCAATAGCAAAGAGTGTGTGAAACCAGATAAATGTCAACTATCCATAGAACTACAAGAAGGCTTTGTAAATAATGTGAACAGTTTATCAGCTGGTGTGGACAATCATTCAACACAGGGACCTCATTCTGGTCTGGATCAAGATTCTAGGACTGAAAGCGAGTCCAGCTCTGAAAGCAAGTCCTGCTCTGAAGGATGCTCCAAAAATGAGGTAGCACTCTGTGGAGAATTTGAGGTAAATACAGTTTTCTTTAAGTATCCTTATCTGCTGGCTAATTTTGTGATGTTTTTAAAGTAGCTCAGTAGACAGTGGAAATGAATGATTTTTAACAATAAATTTAAAAGAATGGAATTGACTGCAAGTAGTGCCAAAAGTTCAGACAATTTTTACTGAAGTGGGTGACATCATTACAAGGAAGCTGACTAGAGGAGCTGGCAAAGCACAACATCTATGAGGAACTTTGCATGTGTTAGGCATCTTGAGTCCTTTCGAAGTACCTGCATGAATAAAAATGCTACTGCTGCATTAAATGGCCCCATCAAAACTGAAAATCTTTAGCTTCATTAATGAAAACTAAAGCAGCTGTTAATGATGAAAGTGTCATGGCATGGTGCCCATGCAGTGTAGGAGTACATGGGAAAGAGATAAAAGGAGATTTGAGCAGGGAATCACTTGTGCTTCTAAAACCTTGTTGTCATTTATACCATAGCACTGATATGTTTTGTATAACACAGCCAGCTCTGGAATGCTTCAAGCTTTTGCTTCACTTGGAGTTCCCTCTAACAAGAAACCCAGTTTTAAAGGTGTCTGCTTGAGTTGTCCAGTTTATCAGATGAACTGGTCTATTACCAGAAACTGAGCTACATATTCATATGTAATATGAATTATATGGTTATAAGTCAAACAGTTGGACTCAAAGGTCTTTTCCAACCTAAACAATTCTGTGATTCCATAAAATTCCATATCAAGAAGTTGATTTTTTTCCCCACTATTTTATATTGATTAAGCTGGAGTAAACCTCTGTTCAGTATTTCTAGAAGGTTTCAAATTGAATAGAATTGAATTGAATTGAATAGAAGGTTTCTAATTTGAGTATTAAAGACGCTTCTGGCAGTTTTGTTAGCATTTATCATATAACAATTGTTAAAATTTGAGAAACAAGCAAAAAACTCTCCAAAACTAGATAGCATTGTTGCATCTGCTTCTTGAGTGCAGTAGATTACTAATACAATACTTGATGTCCTTTTGGTACCTGTTTTTGGAGGGTTTTTTTGTTTAATAAATTTTGGGTTTATTTGCTTTAAAGAAAATAACTAAGGAAATAATGTTTTCAATTTACAATGGAAAAATTATGGACCATTATTTTTCTGTTAGGTGGAGTATCATTTGATGCTTCATATACAAATGCAGTTGTGTGAAACATCTTTGTGGGATTGGATTGCTGACCGTAATAAAAGATGCAACAAGAGATCAGAGGACACTTCTAGTAAGATTCATCACTGTCTTATTCAAGCAAATATTTTATTGGGGTTTTTTTTTTTTGTAATTTGAAGGGCAGTTATCTAATTTTATTTTACTTCAGCAACTTATAATACAGATCTTCATTTAATTCTTTATTCACTTAATCAAATAACAGCTTGTATTGAATTTTTGTATGATAGATGTTGGTAAAAGAATTGAAATTCCTGAGTTTTAGACAGCTCTTCAAAAAAGAATGACTGAATGCCTGAGGCATAGTTGTTACCAGGGGAGATCAGTGTCTGGGCAATACTCCTTATTTGGAACAGTTTTTTATTGACAGAATCTGCTGCTTCTCAGAAAGCTGGTTAAAGGCTAATTTATCTGCTGTGGAAAATACAAGCATATAATTTGATCCAGACCGGTTAATTTGTAATAGATTAAAGAATGTAACATTGACTTTTTCTGAGTGACCAGGGGGTTCTCATGCCCTCCTACCAAGCAGTCATCAGTAACTGCTGACATTTGGAACAACAAATCCAATGCTCTGAAAGCAGTAGAGACATGTTCCATTCCCTGGGGTGGTTGTATAAAAGCATATGCACATCAGGTTGTAAAACAAAATGTGTGATTAATGTTTTATCTTGGTTTTAATCACTATTAAGGTAAATCTGTTCATTCATAGAGACAGGTTTAACAGCAAACTGGCTTCCACTAATCTCTCCTGTAATCATAATCTTTTAGCTTTCATGAGATAAAAGATGATATTCCTGGTCAGGAATTACAATGGCATTTGAGCTTGCAAAATGCTGGTTTCACACATTTTCATGGAAAAGGTGAATGTTGTCATAGATTAGACATGAAGAAATAGAAATCCCAATGTGAGTAAATGGTGAGTGTTCAAAAAGACACATTAAATATGGGTCATTAGAGCAGGGAGACAATGTAGACAATGTAGTTTAATAAAATAGTAATGTGGAAAATGGTCAAAACAAGGAGGTGCTAAGTTTATTTAGGACAGCTACAGCCAGAGGAGAGTGAGGAATTTCAGAGGGTAGCACAACAGTAGAAGGATTAGGAACAAAACAAGAAGAGTGCAAAGCAATACAGACAGCATGTCACTACATAAATTAGTATGATTTTATCTGGAACTGTATTTTTCATGCTAGGTCAGGATTTACATGAAAGTAAAAAGTTTGTTGAATTCATAATCAAATAGCTATCTGATGGGGTTTGGAAGAATCTTTTCAGGAGGACATATGTTCATGTTCCCTGAACTTTCTTTTTTGGAATTTTGATGTTAGTGACTTTTTGCCGATTCAGAAATAACATCTTGAGAGAAGCATGGCAAAATCCATATTTAAAATATGCTCATTCTGCTTAAAATTTATTCCACAACACAAATAAACAGAATTCAACAAGACATACCACCATAATCTTACATAACTCAGTAAAACTAGCTGAAATAATTGACATTGTTTTAAGGTCCGTACCATCTCGTGGATGTTCGCTGGACAATGAAGATTTTCCAGGAGGTAGTAGAAGGAGTTTGCTATATCCACAGCATGGGAGTGATGCATCGAGACATTAAAGTAAGTTCATCAAATTATTACTTGAGGCTGAAGAAAACAAAGACAATTTACATTATGGGAGAATGAAAGCAACTTCATAGTTGCATTAGAGATGACCTGGGCTCTTCAGAATGTAGTTGTTACATATTATAAAACACAATCTCCTCCTTAGCAGTGCAATACTTTCTTTACTATCAGCACAGTACTCAGTTACACTGACTTACAAGTGGATTTTTAGCTCTGGAGGTGTTTTCTCCTTTGTAGCCATTTTTCTGTCACAAAACAGGCACAGTCAGATTTGTTTTCTTTTGTCTCAGTCTTTCCTTAACCAGGGGAGGAACTTAATTACCTAAAAAGAAATATTTTAGGTAATTACAAAAATAAACAAAGTCCCTTGACTACATGTCAGTTTGCTAACTGCATACAGTTAACTTTTGACAATATGTTCTAGTTGCTTGCTTACTGATAGACCTGAATAGCAAGGAAGTGAATTTGTGTTTTCCTACTTTGCTCCCTACTCAGGTTTTCTGCATCTGATACAGCAGCTGTATGAAGAAATCATGATTATTAAACTTCACATATAGAAGCTTGGGACTACTTGAAATCACACAATCTTCACTCTGGATTAATTTTCATTTTTCTGTCAACTGTTTCAGGGTGAACAGTTTTTCAGTTTGCCTTCCCATTTAGCATCACCATGGCCTTACTGTTCAAAGTCTGGTAGTTTTACAAAGAATTCCAGAATTCCACACAGTTACTGCAAACCTGGTTTTTAGCCAGTTCTCATGGTTTTCACCATATATTCTTCTAATTGTGATCTTGCAGATAGCTAGCAGAGACTGTAATTTCTGGGATAATATTCTAAGAAAGTCTTTCAGTGTGAATTTCTGAGAACAGAAGCCCAGTGGGTGGGTGTTCTGGATATGTTTTTACTTCAGTGAATATGAGAAGCCTGGCAACTTATTCAACAGTGCTGCATCTTTTAATTTGATCTGCATTGAGTAAAGGAAAAGAATGGAGATTTCCCATCTCTTGTTAAACTATTCACATCTCCTTTATACACTAACAAAAGACCAACTATTTCCTTTGTGCCACCTGAGCAAGTTGGGGGATTTTTCTAGATGCATAATGCTTGCATTTCTCCATTTGTCCTTTTAGTGGTCCTAAAACCAAAATCTATGGATAAAAACTGTTTCAGTTTTCTGAGTCAGAGCTCTCAAGTCTGTCATAATGTGGCTTTTTTTTCATAGCAGCTTCCCAGAACCAAGTAGCATATTGCAGCTGCTTATCATACAGAGAAGTGTATTTTGGTTAGTATTATGTGTAGCCCAATCATCTTTAGTCATCCTTCCTGCTACATCAGTTGGTCAAATCTACTGTCCACTCTTGCCTGTTCCTTTTTACTGTTCTGCAAATTTCCCTGTTTCTGTTGGGGGGGAAAAAAAGTACTTCATCTTTTCACCAAATCTTGTTTGTTTGTTTTTTTCTGTTTTGCTTTTCTATCTTTTTTTTTTTTTTAGATCCTTCTTTTAGATATGTGGTCTTTTAGCCCAAATGGTTTTGCTAACACATGATTCAGTATCAACAATGACTATTTTTTCTCTCCCACTACTAAAAAATGTTAAATAATCATCTTATACCTATGAAACACTGGATTTTATAGACTTCAAAACAGCTGAAATTCCTTAATTCTTTATATAGACATATTTAAAAATTGTATTGTCTTCATTTGCAGCCTAGAAATATCTTTCTACATGGATCAGATCATCAGGTAAAAATAGGTGACTTTGGATTAGCCTGCAAAGACCTTCTTTGGGATGATGCAGAGCAGCTTCAGACAGAACGGATAAATGGTAAGAGAAAAAAGTGTAATGGGTTTCAGTGCTTAAGTTTCTATGGTATTAAAAGCATTAAAATGTTACTTGCAAGGATTAATAACACTTGCTGAGTCTCCATTGCCTTTCAAAGGACTAACACATACTTCAGGAGTGGGGACCTGCCTCTATGCCTCACCAGAACAACTGCAGGGATCTCACTACGATTTCAAGGTAGAGAACTTTGTTTTGTTTCTTCTTATCTCTGCTAATACGGCAGATAATAGAAATAAATGAAGTACATATATATAAATACATATTTGATAAATACATAAATATTCCTCCTACTGTCACTCCTAGTGTTTTTGTTAAAACATGGATTTCAACTTTGCCTTCTCGTTTGCTATTAAAGCAAAACTTCTTTTAATATGTTGAAAATATATATAGATTTGAGTTTGTGTTCTTTTAGTAGTGTCATGATACTCTTCATATCATCGTGAAACTTCATTGTTGGGAAACTTTTTCATATAATGATATTATGAGAAAAAGAAGCCCACTAAGTTAAAATAGCAGTTATCCCAGAACTTTCTCTTCACCCTATTAACAGTCAGACATGTACAGCATGGGTGTTATCCTGCTAGAACTCTTCCAACCATTTGGAACAGAAATGGAAAGAACAGAAGTTCTTACACATTTAAGGACTGGCCAAATTCCTCACACTTTCTCCAAGAAATGGCCCACTCAGGCCAAGTACGTGAAACTCCTCACCAGTCCGAGAGCTGCAGAACGGCCAACAGCAGCTCAGCTTCGGGACAGTGAACTCTTCCACACCACAGACCAGGTAAGCTGTGCCAGTAACCCCAACCCTTACAGCCTAAAGGAACACAAAAAAAAAATGCCCTTTGTGTCCCTGCCTGCATTACATTTATTTGGCTTTGAATTTAATCACACGTTCCTCTTAAGACTCTTTTTGTGATTACAGTATTTAGGCCACTGTATTATTTCTGGTGTTCTTGCAATGAGATAGCTGGTCATTAACTTCAGGCAACTTTCTGAAGACTGTACAATTGAGAGGTATTTTTATAGGTCAGAAAAGCTTTCAAAGCTTTTTTTTTTTCAAAGCAGATTCTTCTAATCATTTTTCCTTTCCATGCCCCACTGCTTTATGGATTAAAGTGTAGTATCAAGAATGTAGAATAGCTGAGTGCTGCTGCACTGTCTGTAGTAGATTGCAAACACAATTCGAGTAGGTCAGTAAGTCTTTATCCTTGCTTAGCTATAAATGAAGTAAACTGGCTCTCATTTTCAGGTTATTTCTGACCTCCAACAGAAGGTGCGACAGCAAGAAGAAGAAATAGAGAAGCTGAGGGAGACAATAAGACTGCTTTCTGAAGAGCAAGATGAACAAACAAGAATAGGCTCTCCTGTTTAAGTACAGGAAGAATTAACCTCGATTGTGTTAAGTTGTATAAAATGTTTCCTTTTTTATATAAAATATTTGAATGCATTTTAATTTGGCCGTCTGTTCTTAAAACGTATTTATCCTTTTGACTTGACTAAAGGCTCCTGAGAAAGTAATCATGTTGCAGTGGAAAAATTAAGAGCACAGCTTGTATTTACATAGGATTAATTTACATAACTTAGCCATTGAACAAACGTGTTACACAAGAGTTACAAAAAAGGAAGGTCACACCCAAAAGGCAGCTGTAATGCTTTTATTGTTTTAGGATTCTGTCCAGCTGTAATACCTAAAATACATCTCAGAAAGGACTGAAACATTACAGCAGGCATGAGGTGGAGTAAGATTAAAACAACATCACCATGAAGGGTATGGGCTCACTTGAGAAGCTTCATGACAGAGCTGAAAGGTGCCAGATTCTCACAGGACTTCATCCACTTCTGCACGTTGGCCGGGGCGGTGTTGGCAGTGCCCGTGTGCTGCAGCGCGCACCACGCCACCACATCGGCCACCGTCAGTTCATTGCCCACCAGCCACGAGCTCTTGCCCAGGGCAGCGTTCATGGAGCGCAGCACTGCTCCTCTCTCCTTGCTGCTGCCTTCCTTCAGCTGGAAGATGGCTGTGTCCACCCAGCTGTCGATCAGAGTTGAGGTAACTGCATTGTACTTCTGCCCAAACAGGGAAAAGAGAAATCGAGCGATGTTCCCCTCTCCTTCTATAGGGCACATAGTTTGAACGCTAAATTTCATCTGGGGTTTGGGAACTGAAATTAACAGAAGGAAAAAAAAAGTTAATACAACATAGTAAAGAAATTAACCAGAATGGTAATTCCACGATGTACATTTGTGATGCCAGGACCACTGGCACATGTTAATATTAACCTGATGAACAGTTTTCAGTCTTGTGAGATAAGAGATCACTTTTTGAAAAATTCAGCCAAATCTCCCCTGTAATTTCTCTTCTAGATACCTTATTTGTAAAAATTGAAATACATTTTTATTAAAAAAAAATAATCCTGAGGGTACAAACAACCCTATCAATGCCATGCATATTTTAACAGCAGTAACTATAAACAAGAATCTTCCTCTTGTGGCACAGCATGGTTCACAGCTATGAAAAGAGAGTAAAAATGTTTCCTGTTTCTTTGTATCCACCATCTGTGTGCACAGGGACACCAAAGCATCTGTGTGCAAGGGTTTATAGAACAAGTTTCATTTTCTCATTTATTGTAAAACACTGATGTACAAATTTCATTCTTACCATCCTTCCAAATCAGAGTAAAGCCCAGCTGATACTCATGACGTGGCTGCTTCTTACTCTGCTCTCCAAAGCATTTCAAGAGGTTTTCTGGCACACTTTTTACTGATGAATGTGTGTGAACAGCTGATAATATTTTGTACCGTTCACAAAGCAGACTGTGTATCACTAACAGTGACAATGGAGGTAGAGAAGGATTTGCATTGATGACAACATCTTTCAGGGCACCATAATCCTGAATGGAAAGTAAAACATTCAGGTAAGTCACATTCCAGATCATACTCATAACTATTGCTTTCATTCGACACCCAAATACACAGTAATGCACGTGTATATCTGAAATACTAACGATATTCAAGTAAATAAATTCAAGCTTGGACATTTAAAACTTGTGTAAACCTTAAATATCTTCCTTCCTCGACATGTAATTAAGGGACATGACTGAGGTAAATTCTACTCCAAGATGAAGCCAATGTTAAAGTTTCTAGCTTAGTAACAAACAAGAAACCAACTGCTGAAATTTTAAAATGTAACTATTCTTGCTTGAAATTATATCCAAATGAGCATATATAGAACCAGCATTTATAAATGTTTGTATCTATAATCTGGATGGCCAAAATGAAATGGCAGGTTGTATATTGACTTCTGAGTGTCCAGGTTTTAATGCCCCCCCCTTCCAACCCTGAAAATTGAATGTTCAGAAAGTACCAATGTAACTGCTCAACTAAACTCACCTTTCCAAGCATCAGATCTAAATCTGCTCCATTTGCTGTCAAAGGAGAAAATTCATCAGTTTGAATGATATTTGTCACATCAAAGTCAGCATCTGGTGTTTGTATCATCTTGGAGAGCCCATCCACAGCACTTTTCAGTTCATACAAGCGCTTCAGAATCTCCTCCTGGCGAGATTCAAGTGCTTGAAGTGATGGGTCGACCTCGTCCTAAGGGAGAGGAAAAAACAAGCAAAACCACGTAAACATTCACTCAGCTCAATGTCAAAATAGTCCACAGCTCACTTAACATTAAGTTTTGAAAGACTAAACACCTTCAAACAGCCAGACCATTGTAAACATCATGGGTATATGATGGTGTATTTAATAAATTCCTGAAATCTTCCTGCTTAATAGATCTTTTTAAACCGTTAGTTACAGCAAACTCTGTAACAGTCAAAATCAGACAAAGAGTTGGCAGTGAAGTGCTGAACAATGACTGAAAAATCAAAGACAGCTTGACAGGTTCTTTTCAGCCCAGAAGAGCAAAGTTAGTAAGTTTGTGGTACAGCAGCCAAAGAAGGAAACTTTTGGACAAATAAATAGTTAATAAAAGTAAAAGCTCTGCAGTTTAGATGGATGGTGTATTGTGTGGATTCAGTCTTTGTGTCAGAGAATATAAAATTATAGTGGAAAAAAAGACCATGGGCTTTGTTACATGTTTATACAAATGCAACTTTTTATCTCAGTTACCTCACAAGCATCTCATCTTACAATCTCTTTTAAAAGAAGATAAAAAAATACATTCCTGTGCCAGGGTTTAAGTCTACAAGCTTAAAACAATGTTAAAGGAAAATCTTCGAATAGCCTATTTCTAAGCATCCTGAATAAGGATTTACAAAACCCAAACTATTATAGATGAAGAGATAAACAAGATATCCAAATAAAATTTTTACATCCACTTAACATAATATTTTCAAAGACGAGACAAGGGAAGACCTCTTAGTGACCATTATTTACGTAGTACACAATTCCATACTTTGCAATGGGAAGGCATTTGTTGGCATTCCTGGTAAGTTCTGCCCCAAAGTTACTCCTACTCAGTATCGCCACCATCAACCTGGGAGAGGGCACAGCAAATCCGTGAGGGCTAAAATCGGCCACAAGCGGCCTGTGAGAATTCCATTCATTCCTGGCACTGGAGAGAGGCTGCTCAACTAGACTTACGTAACACAGTATTTGGCATTTTTGTCGTATTTAAGGCAAAAGAAACCGAGACTGGAAATGGAGGGTGTGTAGCTGGCTAAAACCCGAGCTGAGCCAGCAGAGCGATGATGCAGCAGGACGGAACGAGGCCTGCTGGGCACCCGCACGGGGCCGGCAGCGAGCGCGGCACGGCCATTCAAAAGTCAAAACCGCGACAGGGACACGCGCGAGAAGCCAGAAAAGTTAAAATGAGAACTACTAAAGGGTTTAAAAACATTACAGAGACATTCTGGAAAACGCTGTTTTATTTAACCCTCGCCGCTTACGGCGAGGCGGAGCCAGGTGCCCTCCTGCGGGCTGAGGCGGAGGGACTCGGCCCCTTAAACTCTCCCTCCAGCACGGAGGCTCCTCCCGGTCCCAAGCAGAGGCTGAGGCTCTCACCGGAGGGAACAGCGGCCCAGCGGCCGCACGCCCGACCTCGCCAGGGCGAGCACCGCGGGCCGCAGCCCGAGCAGGTCCTTCTGCCCACCCCTCGCTCCTACCTGCGGCAGCGCGGCGGTGCCGGGGGCGCGGTGCAGGTTGGGCAGGGGGTACATGCAGGTGGGCAGGTGCTCCGCCAGCACCCCCGCGCCTTGCAGCGGCCGCACCTTGTACATCGCGGGCATGGCGGCTCCCGCCGCGCCGCGCGCCCGCTCCGCCACCGCCGGCCCGCCCACCCCCGCGCGCATTGGCGGAGCGGCGCGTTACTGACACGCGTGGCACCCAATAGGCTACGGCTTTCCCCGGTCGCCCTCCTGCCATTGGTCGGTGTTGAGTCCCTGAGTGGTGCCCACAGGGCGCTGGGCGGGGTTTGCGGTGAGGGGCCGGGGAGCGTGTTCGGTGCGGGGCGGGCGCGCTCCAGGCCGCTCCCGGCGCTGACCGAGCGGGGCGGGAGCCTGAGGAAAGCGCGGCGCGTCTCGCCCCGCCGGATGGAGGCGGCTGTGCCCTGGTGAGTGCGTGCACCGGCCCTGGCCCCTGTCCTCGCACCGCCGCTAGGCCGCTTTGCCCCCTTCACGGGAGCCGCGCTGCTCGCACGGGCCGTACCCCGGCCGCCGGCGCGGTTCCGGCTTCCCCTCGGTTCCCGGCTCGCTTGGGGAAGCCTGAGTGGGGTTTGCTGCCGGCTCTCAATGCCGTGCTTTGCTGTCCCTCTCTCCCCAGCCCGCAGCCCGCCCGGGCCATCCGGCCCATCGACCGCGGCTCTGTCCATCGCATCTGCTCGGGACAGGTCGTGCTGAACCTCGGCACTGCCGTGAAGGAGCTGGTGGAAAACAGCCTGGATGCCGGAGCTACCAACATCGGTAACTCTTAACTCGAATTTCATACTTTTCATAGGCTTCTAAAGCGCGTCTTTTTCCTCAAAACCGAGTGCATGTTAACAATTTCGGGTGGAACAAGCATGTTTGCAGTGATTTTACACCTCAGGTTAATAAAGCACTCTGATTCCAGCTGCATTCCTGGTAGCATATGAAATGATGTTATTTAATTTTTAGCCCCTTTGGCCACTAAAAAAGTGTGTGGCCTATGCAGCAGTGGTGATCAGGCTGTGCCAGCCAGTGGCCTGAGGCTTGCACAGAGTAAAGGCAGGGTTGGTTTCCAGAGCTCCCAGGATGGTCTCTGGGATAATTGGGAAAACTTCTGTTTAGATAGAAGTTCAGTGAAGCTGAATTGCCTTTAACTACCGACTGGTTTGCATTAGATTGACCTAGCTTTTGACGGCTGCCAGGATTTTTTTCTTGTTATTATTCAATTTTGTCATGGAAAACTGTTATTTGAAAAATTGACTTCAAGTGCAAAATTGATACTAAACACCATGTGTGAACAGAAAGAATTAAAATACTTTATGACTCCATTTTGTAGATATAAAACTTAAAGATCATGGGGCAGAATTGATAGAAGTCTCAGATAATGGAGATGGAGTGGAAGAGGAAAACTTTGAAGGCTTGAGTAAGTTGAAATTTTTTTCATAATTTAGATGTGGGCCCTTAGTGTAATCATATTTAATGGGTACTTGGCTTTTACATAATGTATGTGTTACCTGCAAGACTTGAGCAACACTAGACTGATCTTCTGTAGTGCTCTTGTGGTTATAGTTCTTACAAGTCAGAAATAGCCTTTGGTTTCTTTTCTTATTTAAGTGGCTCAGCAATGCAAATGCTCACAGAGGAGAAAATCTTATAAATGTTCATGTGGATTAATTGATGTTTTGGCACTGGTCACTGTTGGAGGAGTTGACCTGTGTGGAAGTGTCTGCTTTGGGGAGGTGAATTATAAACTTGAGTAATTGCTGAAAGGGAATTGACATTGCACTAACTATCAAACTTCCCATTTGCTAGTTTTGAATTGCACAGAATGGGAGCAGAAACAATATTATCTGCTGAATCTAACTAGCCACTGCAACAGAAATACTGGCTTTTTTTTTTCTATTTTTTTGATAAAACAAATAGGAATCTTTTCCCCATAGGTTATTACTCAGGAACTTTGGTGTTCACTGTACATTTTTGGTACATCAGACACTCAATCTGCTTCTGTTCCAGCACAGTGAAAGTTCAGGGGTGCTGCTGCTGGGTCAGTCTGTTACCTGGTGACTGGTGCTGCACTGGTGTGGATTGAGTCGAGCTCGGCTGTTGTGGTGGACTGGGTTTTTACCTGTCCTCTATCCACCATGCACAGCACAGGCTGCAGCTGTTTTCTGCCAGGGCAAAATCTCTGACAGGTTCAGCAGCAGTAGAGGCAGGGACTGTGTCCTGCTCTGAGGCATCTTGTAGTGCTTATAGCAACAATGCTGAATAAATCTGTGATGTAAGTGTGAAATAACGGGCCCATCTAAAGATTTTTAAAGAGATCTTGTTTATAGGAAAAAGGGAAAGCAAGCAGTATTTTGTCTTTAATCATTATGTAAAATACAATGAATAATACAAAAGGTTTTTTGCTTGACATGCATACAAAATCTACTTGCATAGACCAGTGTCACTTTGAAGTGAAATATGTATTTGAAATATCTTTTTCCAGCTCTGAAGCATTACACATCAAAGATACAGGATTTTTCTGATCTAATACATGTTGAAACATTTGGGTTTCGAGGTGAAGCTTTGAGTTCACTGTGTGCATTAAGGTAATT
Source organism: Acridotheres tristis (assembly GCA_037013685.1). Lineage (NCBI taxonomy): Eukaryota > Metazoa > Chordata > Aves > Passeriformes > Sturnidae > Acridotheres > Acridotheres tristis. The sequence continues at coordinate 7,923,652 of CM072901.1, forward strand.
AATTTTATTTATTAGTAGTAGAAAGTTACTATATGCACAAAAACACTACACCCTCTCAGTTTACCATTATTGATAAAATGAGGCTTTGCAAACTTCCAGTTCCTTACTGTGAGGTCAGTTTTTGAGCAATAGGTTGTATGACATCCTGAGTTATTTCCAACCAAGATTATTCTATGATTCTAAGCACCTAATTGATAATTTTATTTACAAAATTTAGTGCTGCTTAAGTGTGCAGATCTTTACAGGGTGGGATTGTGCATTTGCATGAATATTTGATCCTCTGATGTAAAGCACTGTAATATTTAAGTGCCAGTTGTTAGGCACTCATTGTAACTGTACTTAAATTTCTTTCAGACCAACTATACATTTTAAATCAGCGTTTGTACACGGTGCTGCTAGGATCTATTAGAATGAGGAATGTAATATCCAGCAAAACTAGACTTTAACGTTGAGTTTTAAAAAAAGGAGTGAAAGGGATACAAATAAGAATATGTAGCTATGAAAAATATTACACTATTCTGAAAAGCAGGTTCTTAGTTGTTTATGGGGAAGAGTTGTTTTAATTAAATTAATAGTATTGCTGTCGTTTCTATGCTGCTTGTTATGAGGCATAGATAAGACAATATGGTGCTCAGTGAATAATTCTGTTGCCTTTTTTCTCCCATTAGTGATGTTACCATTTTCACCTGTCATAAGTCAGCAAAGGTTGGGACTCGTTTGGTGTTTGATCACAATGGCAGAATCACTCAGAAGACTCCTTTCCCACGACAGCAAGGAACAACTGTCAGCATCCAGCAGTTGTTTTATACGTTACCAGTGCGGCATAAAGAGTTCCAAAGGAACATCAAAAAGGTCAGAAATTCTCAATTCAAAGAAGTGTTGTCCCCCAGAATTTATTCACTGCTCAATGGAATTCAGTTCTTTGTAGAATGCATTGATTACAGACTATTTCATGCCAGTCTTAAATCTTAATCAAATAACCTAAGTCCTTTTACATGCTTTTCTCTTCTGCTATGTAACATTCGGGTTTAAAGGTACATTCTTAGATTTTCAGAGTTTGAAAAGAATCCATATCATGATCACTTATCTGTGTTTTAAAACCAGAGACTTCTGTGTTGTGGCTAAATATCAGTCTTGTAAACATCCCGTTTATTTTTAAAGTGCGATTTTTCATATATATATTTTTTTAAAATTCAATTTGTAAAGATTTTAAGAATAAAACTCTCCCCTTTGTTACCTGCAGATATTGAATGCTTTGTTTATACATTTTGTTTTTAAAAGATAAATTTCATATAAATATGAACTTCTTTTTCCTTTAACAGGAATATGCCAAAATGGTCCAGCTTTTACAGGCCTACTGTATTGTTTCCAAAGGAGTGAGGATTAACTGCACTAATCAAGTTGGCCAAGGGAAAAAAAGCTGTGTGATATCCACTGCTGGAAGTCCCAGTTTAAAGGAGAACATTGGAGCAGTATTTGGACAAAAACAGGTATTTATTTTATTATTGAAAAGAGAGGGAATGTAGCTGTAGAGAGGGATTTTCAATATCTGATCAGGTGTATGATGGAGTGTTGGCCTGCAGCGCACCCTACAGGCTGACAGAGGAGAGACACCGCAGCCTCCACAGCCGCCTCTGGAAGTCCTGGATCTGCTCAGAGATATTTTATGGAAGAGAAATTATTTAGGAGATTATGAGATGGGGTTATGGCTTAATATCTCTCTGAAACCAGTTTTAAGAGCTATTGTGCCAGCAAACGGGCTGTGTTTCACAACAACAAGCAACTTTAAAAAGTCCTTTAAATGGTGTGATGTGAAAGTCTTAACTGGAGAACAGAAATTGAGGTGTACCCACTTTTGCAAGCTCTTCCTGTGAAACTAAGTTTTATTCTGGATAACCTATAAAGGGGATTTCAGTTAGCCCCTGTAAAACTGTAGAATGTAATAATTTCTAAGGAATAGCTATAAAAGTAGTTGTTATCCTCTAGATGAGAGCAGAGATAAAAAAAGCTCAAAAACATCCTTCTTGCAACTGTATATTACAATCATTAAAAATACTAAAAATATTGAGTGGTTGATTGCTGCTGGTTGTTGATAAACATTTTTTCCCTCCACGGGGCCCATACAGAGATCTCAAAACCTGTTCATGCTGTGGCTGAAAGATGAGAGGGAAGATGTAACTGTGTTGCCATGTGGCACCAAGCATAGCTGAAAACTGAGTGTTATCTGAATAGCTTATAGCCTTTTATAGCTTATATTTTTTAATATTTTTGTCTTTTATTTTAGCATAAAACTTGTTAAGGTCATTTGTCAAACTGTCAATCATTTTGTTGTTCTGTCTGTGTACATCTAATGTAAGGGTCTGTGAAATAACTAAGGCACACGGCTTGATATCAAAGGTAGAGAACAGGCATTTCTTAAAGGCATTTTTCTGTTTTGTAGTGAACAGTGCTATTATCTTCTAGTAGGTTTGGATATTTTAAGTGTTTGTCCTGGCCAGCCAAAATCCACCACTTTCTCAAATAAATTTTAAGGCTAATAGATGACGATAAAATAGAAAGGAAAAATCTATATAGATTTGATGTTTCACTTCCTTCCCTTTTTCTTTTTTTTTTTCAGTTGCAGAGCCTCATTCCTTTTGTTCAGCTTCCTCCAAGTGAAGCTGTTTGTGAAGAATATGGACTCAACCTTGCTGACATGCCACAAAATCTTTATAGGTGAATAGAAAAGTACAAACCGCTGCTGCCTGTAGCACTTTGCCATAAACAAGAATTCATTGTGATTTATAGTATTGAAAAAGAGCTAAGAACAGCATAGTAGATATTGAGATGCAGTTTTGTAGTAGCCTTTGTCAGACAAGGAATTGGGGAAGGAAATGTGTATAACCATATTCACTGATGCTGTTTAATAGTGTTTTGTTAAGCCCCTTATAAAATATTTTCCCCTTAAACATGCTTTTCTCATTCATTTTACCTTACTGTTACATTATTTCTCCAACAGGATTACTGGCTTCGTTTCTCGTTGTGATCATGGTGTTGGAAGGAGCACGACAGACAGACAGTTCTTCTTTATCAACCAACGTCCCTGCGATCCAGCAAAGGTCAGGGGGTTGTTTTTCCATCTTCAGCCCCACTAACTCAATATGCTCTGAAAACCTCAGGGTTGGCAGCTCATGTGTATGTTTCTTTCTCAGTAGTTTCAACTAAGTTTCTGTCTTAGTTGTGTCTGTTTGAGTGATCAAGATCTCAGTCATACAACGCATACTTTAGTACATTAGTTAATATATGCTGGTGCAAAATAGAAGATCATATTTTTGAAGTTCATTGGTTTTTCACCTTTTTTGCAGGTTGTCAAGATTGTGAATGAAGTTTATCACTTACACAATAAACACCAGTATCCATTTGTTGCCCTTAATATTGGGGTAGATTCTGGTACGTTCTGAATAATTTTTAGTAACTTCAGTAAAGGCTATTATAATTTATTCTTCAATGATGTTTGTATTGAGAGAATATTTTCATTTTCATGTGTATCACTTCCTGCACTCTGGGGATGTTTTAATGCTCAGCTGGTGAGGGAGAAATAGTCTAACTGTGGTTTCACTATTTTTCTCCTCCACCTTTTCTGTACTCAAAAAAACTTCTTCTCTTAAGTGATCTTAAATGCAAGAAAACTTGTATCATGTTTTTGTTTGCTGGAATGTTGAGACAGTTAAATCTGATTTGCAGACAAAATGGTAAACAAACTAGAACTAATTCTGTGCAATAAAATTGCATTTTATTTGTAAAGCAGGTTTTTTTTCTTTTTTTTCTAGAGTGTGTTGACATCAATGTAACTCCTGACAAAAGGCAAATTTTACTTCAGGAGGAAAAGTTTTTATTAGCAATTCTCAAGACTTCTCTGATGGAGATGTTTGGTAGTGATGTTAACAAACTGAATGTCAACCAGAAACTTCTGGACATTGCAGGTAGGACAACAAATGTGGAAGTTTTGAGTATGATGTATGGCAGAGAATTAAAGATGAAAAAACATGTTTTTAAAAACCCAAAGAAGAAATGATAAAAAAAAAAACAACAAAAATAAAGAAGGACCCTAAGTTATTAAGTGGTTGTTATGGAATTGACACATATGCCAGCACAGCAGGATTTACAGTCAACTTTGTGAAGAAAAAATTAACACAGAATTAATGGACAATGCTTGCAAAAGATTTCTCCCAAGATACTAAAAGAGATCTATGTTTTTTTTATGAAAATGTCTTTGAGAAAAGATGGTTCAGGGGTCATAAATAAAACATGAAAATTAAGTATGAGTTTATTGGATTTTAAACTTGGATTCTTTTATGTTATCTACAGAAATTGATGATGCTCTTGTGACTGTGTAGTCTTTCAAGATTACTTTCCCACGTTAAGATCATCTCATCCTCTTCCTTTTATTCAACAGAGCCCCTTCTAATTTTCCTTTTTGCTGACATGTAGAATCAGTTGTAACCTGATTCACGCTGTTATTTTAAATTAACCTTCAGTAAAATCCTTGTTGGACTGGCAGTTGATGAGGTTGAAGTCCTCTAATCACCTGCAAATCCCATCTACTCTAAGTGCCTATTGTGCCAGCTCCTTAACACTTTGCCTGGAATTTCATAGTGACCATTAAAGTGTAAGAGCAATTCACTTTTCGTTGTCACTCTGTCATTAAACTCTTTTGGTAATATGAATAAATGTGCTGATTGGACTGATTACTGTTCCAGTTTAAAAAGAGACTACAAATTCATTCTTAGTAGTGCCATTAAATGTCTTCAGGATGTAAATGTTTCTTTGTTTGATATTAATGCATTTCAGCCCCATACTCATTGTCTGAAGCTTCAGGGCTCCTTTGAGCAGTTTGCTATTTTTCTACCTCTTTTCATTCCCTTTCCTAAAGCACATCATTTAATTCATGTTTCCAGCTAACTTAGGATCTTGAAATACTTTGTATTCTGTTTTCATTAGGTAACTTGAGGAAGACACTTCCTGAAGAGACAGAAAATCCTCAGGCAGAAACGCTGTCTGACTCTGAGACTGAAAATCCAAGTGGTGAAGGCAAAAGAATAATGACTCTTGCCAGATTAAGGGAGTCGTTCTCTCTCCATCAAGCAACAGAAAGTAATTTTAAAAGCTCTAAAAAGGTAAAACAGCAGCACCATTCCCCTAGACAAAGGTTACTCGATACCACTGGGAGTACTGTAAAGATTCAAAAGGCTGTCTTGCCTAAGGAGGCTGAGAGATGTCACAAGTTTGACTCAAAGGTGTCAACTCCATGGAGACACTTGAGAAAATTAGAAGATACTGCAGATTCTGGATCCTGTAGCATTTCTGAGTCAGATGCTGGATGTAGTACACCAGAAGCTGTAAGCTGCATCAATATTGAAAGTGCAATTAATTCTGAAGAATTACCCTGTAGCACAGAAGAACAGATGCAGAAGGAATGTCTTAAAACTGCTGGATGTAGTAAGGAGTCATTGGACAGTGATGTTCAGATCTTGGGCACTGAACCCAAGCTAGATCAAGTGAATGACTGGACTGATCAAAACAAGTTCTCTCAAGAAGCCAACAGTTGTTCCCCTAGAGTAAAACGTTTTAAAAGCAGAAACTTTAAAAGTGAAGCAGATAATTCCAAGGCAGGTAAATATGCTGAAGTGGAGAACTCTAGTGTTGATGTACTGGTGGAAGTTAAAAAGAAAATTGTGCCTCTTGAATTCTCTATGAAGGTTTTAGCAGAAAAGGTAAAAAAGGTAATACAGCAACAACAGAAAAATACAGAGACTGAAAATTACAGAAGATTTAAAGCAAAAATTAGTCCCGGGGAGAATAAAGTAGCAGAAGATGAATTAAGAAAAGAGATCAGGTATTTCTGCTTTCATTTGCTTAATTCATTCATTAGTTAATAAAATTAGTTAAGCAAAAATACAAGACTTGTCGTGGGTGGGCAAGAGGCTTACACATACCTGCTAGGTTTGGGTCTGTTTTTTATTTAATGTCACAAAAAAGTCTGATGAGTTAGTTTACTGGCAGAACAGCTACTTGAACTAAGTACAAACACAATGTGGAAGAAGACACTAAAAAGGCCACAAACATCATAGATTTGGCTTATATCAGCCTTGTGAATTGCAGTTCAGTCAGAGAAACACCAAATTTCGTGACAGATTGAAATTTGAGAATGAAATTTGGTGAGTCGCCTGGAAAAATAAGTTACGTTCTGGTGGTCGGGGGACAGTAAAAGTCTGATTTGTTAATATTTTGATTTTTAAAAAGTGTTAGGCAAGTCTTCTAGTTGTGAAAAGAAGGCAGAAATGTCAGCTGCCTTCAAAACCACAATGCCATCTTCAGTGTTACTTACTTGGGCTATTGCCATATTGTCTACTTGTAATTTTATTATCAAAATGAAATGGGGAGATCCTGTCTTAATGACAGATTTTGTTCTGCCAGGAGTGGCCTCATCAGTCAGTGTCAGATTTTCAGTATTTATATCCTGCTTAAATTAGACTTTTTTTTTTTTTTAAATATAAAGTGTGTTCTGCAGGGGAGAAACAGAAGTTTTTAAGTTTTACATGATAACTGATAAGGATGTAATTTATAATCTCTTTATATTTTTTGTATACAGTAAGGAAATGTTTGCAAAAATGGAAATCATTGGCCAGTTCAATTTAGGGTTTATAATAGCAAAGTTGAATTCTGATCTTTTCATAATTGACCAACATGCTACTGATGAGAAATACAACTTCGAGATGTTGCAACAACACACTGTTCTCCAGCCTCAGAAGCTGATAGTGTAAGTATTTTCAGTGTTTTGACAATAACAGGTTTTAAATTCATCATTTCAGAAAGATATCTATGATTTATATTAATGTAGCATTTCACACATTCAGAACACTTGAGACTAAAGTGGTTTTTGTGTTCTGTGTTTCAAAGGGTCAATACACATATGAAACATAAATTCCCTGGATGCAGTTGTAGCTATGCAGCAAGTCAGTGGTCAGACAGACTTCCCAGTGGGCTTTCTTAGCAGCCCACAGTTTGGTGGGATATTGGAGACTGTTCCTGCAACAAGGAATGCTGCCCAACTGACTTCATTCTGCTGAGTGACACCTGCAAGTAACTGTTCAGTAGTGAGTTGTTTTTTTAACAAAGCAGAGTGAAAAGTTTTACTACAGAGCTCTCCATGAAATATTTCTAGGTTTCTGAAATCTGTCTTAAGTGCTCTGCACTGTGTATCTATGCAATACCATTTTTCTCTCTCTTTCAGGCCTCAAAATCTCAATTTAACAGCAGTAAATGAAACTATATTGATTGAAAACCTGGAAATATTCAGAAAAAATGGCTTTGATTTTGTCATAAATGAAGACGGTGAGTTTGGACCAAAATTGCTGGAAGTAAAAGAGTTCAAAGGTCTAACTTTATTTATTATGCAAAAATTCCCTTGGATGTTATCAGGAACTTTGAAATAGGATGCATTATTGTATGTAGGATGTTTGTTTTTTAAGGCTTATGATTCTGTGGTCTCTCTGCATGATTTAACAGAACACTGTAAATTATTTATCTCACCAGCTTTTTACAGAAGTTTTTGAAGATTGGAGTTACTCTTTGGCTACATGACTGGATGTGCATTTTCTGGATATGTTACATTAAAATCCTTCTGTTTTATTAGTACTGATTTTATGGCTTTAGTAATGACTTGCTTTGTTCTTTCGAACAAATTCTGTAACCTGCAAGCTCCTTATTGTTTCTCTTATATAGTGAGGATAATGAAAATGCAGTGTGGTACCACTTTGCTGTTTGGGAAGTCACTACACATTTTTTCCATAGTCTTCGTTCCAAAATATCCCAGGGTTTCTTTGGTCTAAAATGCTATTAATTATCAGTCTCTTACCATCATTAATCCTGAGTGATTTTGTAGTCACATAAACTCAAAAAAGTTTCATAAACCCTTTGTTCTTTGGAATTGATGGGTTTGTTAGAAAGAAGATCTTCCTGCTTTTAAGTTTGCAAACAACTTTTTGGTTGATGTTAAAAGAACATCTGCCTGACATAGTTACCACTTTGATTAGTTAATTGCATCCATCAAAAGATTAAATTTAAACATTATTGTTTACACACAGCACATCATATTAACTTTTTGAAGTAGTTTCTCAGTTTGTCTCTCAAGTAATTTCCTGTATTTTTCTGTTTCTTTATGATCATTGCAAACCTTCCAGCTCCTGTAACTCAAAGAGTTAAATTGGTATCGTTGCCAACAAGCAAGAACTGGACTTTTGGTCCACAAGACATAGACGAGCTGATCTTCATGTTGAGTGACTGCCCTGGAGTGATGTGCAGGCCCTCGAGGGTCAGACAGATGTTTGCTTCTCAAGCTTGCAGGAAGTCTGTAAGTGCTGCACTTGATGTTTGTGTTCAAATAAATCAAACCACGTTTCCTCATGCAGTACAGGTGGCCCTATCTGTATGTGTATTGCAGAGCAAGTTTATTTACTGCTGAGTGTCAGCAGCTAATATCCTTCCTTCTGTTCCCCATGTTTTTATCTAACTTGGGAAATATTTCTGCTACTTTTTCATTTTGTTCCAAACAAATGTTCTCATGAACACCATGTTAGCTGGATTTTGTCTTCTGATTGTCTGGGAGGTGTTTTTTACTTTTAATGCCTTGCACAGAATTTATTTACTATAGTAGCTGAAGTACTGCTCTGATTTGTGTCAGCTGGCAAATAGAAAAAGGAAATAATTTTTTTTTTTTCCTTTGCTTGCAGGTGATGATTGGAACTGCACTGAATGTGCAGGAAATGAGAAAGCTGATCACCCATATGGGTGAGATTGAGCATCCCTGGAACTGCCCCCATGGAAGGCCTACTATGAGACACATAGTCAGTTTAGACCTGATTTCATCAGAATAAGTCAGTGTCTGTTTACTAACATTTTAAATTGTAATTATTGGCAATATTTTGAGCTTTTATTGTGACTCTCTTATTTCGAGTAAAAAAATTTTAGGCAGTCTTCAAAGTTGGAAACGAGCACTTGAAGGCATTCAGCAGGGTTTCCTTGTTATTCCTGTTGAGTCATCAATACCAACATCCTGGAATTCATGTAATAACTGCTCTCTTATTGTAATTTATTGTGTGTTGTACTTCTTTGAGCAGCAGTCAAAACTTTTATAAAATAAATATGTTTATATATAAAGATCAGGAGTAGGTGAACTTAATTTATAACAAACACACTGCTGTTTAAAATGAAATGGAATGTGAATTTAAGTCACTAACAATGCCATGAAAGAAATACGAGTTTTCTATGTTTATACATCATGGATATGATAATTTTAAAGAAAAGGAAAATGATACACAAGTTAAATATTTTTTTTCTTATACCAAAGCTGGATTTCATTAGATAGTGACTTAGAGCTTTAATATTGCATTTAATGGTTCATTTCCTGTTATCTGTGTTTAAGGCTTGAATAGAATAATTAGTCTGGCATCATTACTTTTAATTAGTATTGTTCCCTTCCACATTCTCAGCTTGTTTTTCAAGAACAGAGATTCTTTTTCTGATAGTGAATGGGAAAAAAAAGCTGTCTCACCAGGCACGGCCAGTACAATCAAAACAGGTAGAAAATGATCTTTTTGAATCAGAAACCATTCAAACAGGTAGCTACGCACTTCCAGTTCTGTAGGACCAAGATTTGACCCAAGAAATCTGTATTTACGGGTTATGTTCCGTTCACGCTCCATTTGCCGCTGACGGAGCCGTGGCCGTGATGCTGCTGTTCCTCCAGCGCTCAAAGCCGCCCGCGCCGCTTCTCGGAGCAGCGTGGCAGAGCGTGCCCGTGGTACCCGGCACAACCTTCAGCACATTGCGTGTGTTCGTGCGGAGCCGCGATTTCACACCCCGGCTCTGCGGCCGTGAACGGCGGCGCGGCCGGGCCCGGGCACCGCGGCGGCGTTGTTATGGCTACGGCAGCGCCGCCGCACTGCGCCTGCGCGGGGACGGGGGCTCGGCCCGGCCCCGCTGCCCCTCGGTAAGGGCTCGGTGAGGGCCGGGCCCCGCTGCCCCTCGGTAAGGGCTCGGTAAAGGCTCGGCACCGGCCTGGCCGCCCCTCAGCAAGGGCTCGGCCCCGCTCCGGCTCCCCGCCCTTCGGTAAGGGCTCGGTTAGGGCTCTGCCCCGCCCCCCCTCAGCCGGGGCTCCGTAAGGACGCGGCCCCGGCCCGGCCCGGCCCTATCGCCCCTCACCCGGGGCTCGGTAAGGGCCGGGCCCCGCCGCCGCTCAGCCGTTCCTCGGGAAGGGTTCAGCACCGGCCTTCCCCGTCGTCCCCGCCCGGCTGCGGCGCTGATTGAGGCTGTCCTGGCCAGCCCTCGCCGCTGCGGCACTCGCGGGTTGGGTTCTTGCACTACCAAATGGTCATACCCTGCCGTGGTAGCATTGCAGCTGTGCAGACAGTCCTGGAGCCTTCAGGTAGCTCTCAACTGGCAAAATAACAAGATTTGTTGGTTGCGCTGTGCTGTGGTTCAGTCTGCAACTCATAACTCGAAAAGCAAGTTAAATCAATAATAGCAGTGCAGGTGTACCTTCCCAGAATTTTCCAAACATGTATCTTTGAGAAATGGCTTTCAGCATTTCCACATAATTAAATCTAATAGACAGCTAAAAATCGGGTAAAGATAGAGATCTCTGAGCAGCAAGACTACTGACAACACTTCCATCACAGTGGTTTTGATGGAAGACTTGCAGATAATTCACAGACATTGCTCCCTGTTAACCTTGTGGCCTGCCTGCCACGAGCTGACACCACTGACTTAAGGAATTGCTGTTACAGAGATTACTTTAATACATGCACGTGTAATAATCATAGAAATACTGTTGGTTTGGGGGTTTGGGTTATTTTGGTAGTTGTCCCATGTTTTGGGTTTTTTAACTAGTTTATAGGGTAAAAATATGTACATAAGACAGAAATAAATTTTCATTTTTCAGAAGAAAAGTACACATTAAGACAATTCAGCAGCTATGATAAAAGGCAAGAAGAAAGATGTCAAGAAGAAAGATGCCAAGAAAGATGGTAAGAAGGCAGCCAGTGAGAAGTCAGAAGGATCTCTAGGTGCTACAGTTGAGAGTAGCTTAACAACACTGCCAGATGTGCAGAATGAGTCAGTGAGTGAAGAAACTCAGGCAATTCCAGAGACACCAGATAAAGAGCCAAGGGCAGAGGAGCCACCAGTCCAGCCTGTTCCCCCGATCCACGAGGAGCCTGTTCTTGCTCAAGTGATTATAAAAAGGTATACTTGTTACAAATACAGCAGTGAAGTCAAGAACTCTCATTGAAGTATCTCTGCTAAAGCCAGTGTTGTAACAACAGAGATTTGACTCTTGATTTGAAGCAGAGAATCAGGTTATTCAGACCTAATAGCAGTGGCACCTTAGGAGTGTACAAGTGGAATTCTGCCTTCTTGCATCCTAGAGTGCTGCTGGTGGTCTGCATGCCAAAATTCTAATTCTTTTAGCTTGTTCTCCTTCAGTGAAGTTTTGTTAAAGTTTATAGACAACTGGTGAAGAAAATATATAATCTTTAGTTGTTGCTGCCTTTTAATGCTTAAGGCTGCTCATATCTCTTCAGAATATCCTAAACTGAGGAAGCCGGTGAATGACAATGTTAACAAAATCCTTTTGTATTTAAATGTAATGTTTATAAGTAATATTTCATATATCAGCATGCCTGACTGTAAGGTAGAAAATGCTACCAATGTGGATTTTTTCTTGATTGAAAGAAATATGGGTCTGAGGCAACTCAAAAATTATGTGGAATATTACAAGGAAGGTTCAAAAAATTGGGAATTTTCTTGTTCATTATTCTACACAAGATGCAACGGCTGACCTGTGTGAATCAAAGGTCATTTATGATCACTTATGTGATAGTTTGTGTGAATATATGGTCATGTGTTTGATATAGATCTATTGGGAGTGACTTGAAATCTTCCTCTTTGTTTGTTTTCTTTGTAGCTATGAAGGTGAACAAGTTGATGAATTCTTTGAGGGTGAAGGATTTATATGTTTTGAGGGAGGAAATACATACAAGGTGAGTGTATAAATTTTTTAAAAAGTAGCGGACTAAGTTCTCTCTCAAGCACTGAGAAGCATTGAAAGCTCTGTTAGTTTCTGGCATTAAAACTCTTGATTTGAAACTAGTAATTGGAGGGGAATTAACTTGTCATTCTTTTAAAATCTTACAGTCACTGTGGGCTTCAGCTGGGGTAAGAATAAATCTGCAAATGATGCTATTCTCTTCATTTTGAAGGGTCTGTTTTCTGAAGGGCGTATGAATGGAGAAGGGACTTACACATGGGCTGATGGAGTAAAGTATGAGGTAAAGTACAGTTTAAGTTATAAGTGAACACATTTGCACCCAGTTAGATGAGCAAATTGAAGGAAAGTAGATAAGTTGCAGTAATTGGTACAATACAGGTGGCAGCTGCAGAGCTGTGGCAGTGATTTCAATTACAAGCCTGACTTGTCCCAGGAGGTTGGGAAACAGAGTCTTAGATTTTAATGTTGTAATTTAATCTTTCAGGGAACATTTACTAAGAATGTGCCGATGCATAAGGGCCGTTATACCTGGAATGATGGCAGTGTTTATGAAGGATCAATCCAAGATGGACTTAGGCATGGATATGGAGTTTTCAGGAGTGGTACTCATCCATTTTCTTACACTGGTTATTGGTGCAATGGCAAAAGACATGGAAAGGTCAGTAAGAACTAAATGAGAGCATGGGCTCGGGTGATATCTTCAGGAATAGCAAGTGTTACTGTGCAAAGGTTTTACAAAAGTGTTTTGTTCTGTTGCATGGTCTTATGCCATGTAGAGATTTGTTTTTCCTAGGGGTTTTTTCTGATGTTGTGAATACAGCTAATGCTGTAGACCTACTGTTGAAAGTAAAAGTCTAAATGGGTCAGAAAACCAATCTACCTCAGACTGAGTACTGTAATTAAGATGCCAAGGTTAGCTCTCTTAAAGTATTTCCAAGAGGTTTAAAAGACATTGTAGACTTTGATGTAATGTGGTAGGATTTTTCTTTTGAACACTTGGTGTTTTCTAAGATCTTACCTAATATTAATCAAAAGAGGTTGCTTTTTTAAATTTAATTGTATCCCTTCCATTGCTTTCAGTACAGTGAATCAAAGTGACCGTAAGTATTTGGATGTGATTACAAGCACCATGTCATTTGTATGTGGTGTTTTATTCATGTAGATGAATATTTCGGTGTTTACAATGACTGTGCTCTTTGTTTCAGGGTTTTGTTTATTATGATCAGGAACAGACTTCCTGGTATTCTGGTGATTGGGTAAATAATGTCAGAGAAGGATGGGGATTAAGACGGTAAATATGGTAACACTTGTTCTTAGCCTCAACATTTTTTAGTTTTGTATATTATATTACAGTTTCTTGTATTGTTTAAAGTGGGTACAAATGCTGTCATTTCATAGTAGTATGTACCTTCTGTAGTGGAATAAAAAATGTACAAAGTGCTTTATGATAAAAAAACACACCTTTAGAAGTTTATTTTTATGTGCAGTATTTCTACTGACCATTCATGCAAAAGAATAGCTAAAGACAAAATCCAAAATCACCTTTGGTAAACCACAGTTCAGTATTGAAGAACAAACACACTCGATTGATTTAAGCAGATGAAGCTGCCTTATGAATAAATAACTAACCTATAGAATTATATAGAAATAAATATTGTTAATAGCTATGGCAAAAAGTTTTTGGGAAAAAGAGCTGGTTAATATTTTTAGTGATTTCTAATTTAAAAATAGGAGGTAAACAGTCACTACAATAAAACCTCTGTGTCCATGTCATAGTGAGTCAATTTAATGCTTATATTTAACCTTAATAAATTATAAATTTATTAGCAGTGAAGTTTTGCTTAAACCTGTCATAAGATCAGCATAGAATTTAGTATGAATTAACTTCTGTTGGTTTTTTGCAGCTACAGATCTGGAAATACCTATGAAGGTCAGTGGAAGAAAAATCTACGACATGGACATGGAAAAATGAGATGGCTGACAGATAATCAAGAGTATGCAGGACAGTGGGAGTGTGGCATACAGGTATTCATTTCTTCCTCAGAAACCCTTCTTCAGTTCAGCATCTGTCCCTTACTCTAGGAAAGCTAAATAGGGAGTTTTGTGCAATATCAAAGGAGTTTTTTGCAAATTTTTGTACAATTTTTGCCAGTTGAGTTTGCCAGTTGAGATAAAAGAAGCATGTTCTTTATTGTAAATTGATTCTTATGTTAGCAATATTCAAATTATAAAAGGATTTTGATTTAGTCCTATAAAATCAAAATTTCATTTCCTAATGAAAAATATAAACATTTTTCAATTAAAAAGAAAAGTTAAAGAAGTGTTTGTGACTTAGCTTGAGTTATGACTTCAGCAGTAGGTATATGTGGCAGTTTATTTCTATGTCGCCTGTAAAATACTAGACCACACTGTTCCATCTTGGAAAAGTTTTGTGATGGAAGAAAATTCTGTGACATTTTCAGTTCCTTCCATTTATTATTTGGTTTCAGAAAGAAGGTGAGTTACTCGCTCTATCTTTTCACTCTACTTAAAATTGTCGAGGAGTCCACCTTGTGGGCCATCCTGGCTCTGTGGCATGGTGTTCCTCACTTGGCTGTTCAGCACTACAGGAGGAGGGTTCAGGGAGGAAGGGTGGATATCTTTAGGAGTCCCGTGGTAGAGCTTGCTCAAGTATGTGTTGATGCAGTGCATCCTCTGGGTGCTTTGCCCATGTACCTTTGTAGATGTAGTTCTGTCCCTGCTTTGAAGTGCTGCAGCCATCAGCCTGGAGCTTTTATTTCAGAGAATTGCCAAAGTCTGGACCTATTTTTCAAACACATTTTTTTTTTTTTCCAGCATGGTTCTGGCACTCACAGATGGTTTTCGAAGAGAGTAGCAATGTCTCAGTATTCTCTGTGGAATGAATACGTGGGTGATTTTGTGAAAGGGGAGCGCCATGGACATGGGACGTTTATTTATGCTGATGGATCAATGTACTGTGGAGAATGGGTGCATAATAAGAGGCAAGGCAAGGTGAGTATTGTCATAACTACAGACAACAGCAGAGCAAACTATTCTGCTCTGTATAGGGGATCTCTAGATTTCTGTACAGCAAATTCCATTCAGTTTGCAGTGTGGGTGGAATCTCCACAGAGTCCAGTGAAAGCAGTAGGAGTCTTTCCAAGGACACTGTCTGACTCTGTGGTTAGATATGTTTTGGCCATACAAAGACATACATTTCACTGCAGAGATTTTTAGTGCAGTAGGTACATCTTGAGTTTTGCAGTGGTTGGTCAGAATTTCACACTTTCACTGCGAGCTAATAGATTTCAAGCTGTCTTTGCACAGAGGGGTTCTTAAAACCTCTGATAAAACAGAATTTTGAAAAAACTCTGAGTGCCACATATGTAACCTAAGGAGTGCAAAGAGGTCTTCCTATATGGGGGGAAAATACTTTTCAAGATCAAACAGATATATAGTCAGACCTTTATCCCAACAATGTACCTATTTAATAAGCAACAAAATGCATTTTAAAAGAGGGTAGGAAAAATTAGTTTGCTGTATTATATTTCCTATATTGCATTTTAGCCAATATTCTGAAAAGGAAATTTGACTGAGAGAATTAGTGGTTTTGTTTTTTTAATCTTTGTTTTGTATTTATATTATAATTCATCTGTCTGTAGGGCATCTTTGTCTTCAAGAATGGTCATGCTTTTCAAGGAGAGTTTGTAAATGATCTTCCAGTGAAATGTCCTATTCGTCGAGGGTCTGCTGTGAAAGACAAAAAGCTGAGAGCCACTAGCACAAGAAGGCATTCTGGTACAAAATTAAGTGAGCAGCTTAACAAAACAAATTTTACTCAGTTCACATTTTGTTGTTCCATTTTACTCTAATAGGAAACTGTTTGTACACACTCAAGGACCAGACATATTTCTTCAAAGAACTTGGATAAAAATGGGAGTCATGATTTTTGCTTCCATGCTACGTTTCCTGTGTGTGACACTTGGAGTGACACATGCACACCACATCTTGTAATGGATGGAACTGTTACCTGAAAGTTGCACAGGTTTTTTTAATGTCTGCATTTCCTGTTGGTTAGGGGTTGATGTGAAAAAAACTGCTCTTTAGTTGTTCTGCTGTTGGTTGTGAAATCTCTACTTCTTATTGTGAAGGAATCTATTGTTCCAAGTCAGTAATATAAGAAGGAATAATACACGTTTTGTTTTTCTGTGTTTGTATATATTAAGCTTTGTTTTAGTTTGTTCTAACTTATTTTATTTGCTTGGTAGAAAACACCATAACCCTTAATTACTTGGAAGAGATTTCTGTTCTGGGATCAGATACTGATTTTGATTTATCTTTACTGCTTGACTTCTTGCCAAGGGAAGACAGAGAGGAAGAAGTAAAACAAGTAAGAGTCTACTGTTTGATACTTTCAGTTTTCCCCTGTATTGTATTTCATACTATTTTATTTCTGATTTATTTGTGTTAAAGTAACTCTTTCCATTAAATAATTATTTGAAAATCTGAAGGCCATGAAAACAGAAAAGCAAAAAGAATTAATAGACAGTGGAAGCTCTTCTGAGCTTCCACTAAAAAAGGCCAATTAAAAATAGGTTAACATATCTGGAAGGGCATTGAGCAGCCAGCTTTAGCTGCTCTGAGGTTTGTCTGCTGACAGAGGATGATTTATTTTTATCAGTCACCAAAACCCATATATTAAAACTACTTTTGAGTAATGCTTTTGTGAACACTTAGCCAGGGATATGCTCTTCTAAGTTGCAAGGTCAAATAATTATCTGCCCAGTTATAGGATCAATACAAACTGATCTCTTCTTGCTTTGAGATGATGCTGAAAACACCTCCTTCTTTATTTAGGTACAGTTGGGTCTGTTGAGGTATATTTCAGAACTGAGAGAAATCTACTACTTCTACAGTAGCTTAGGCTGCAGTCCTTCTCCTGATGGCACGTATGTCATGACTAAACTGCAGTTTTGGAGGTTTCTGAAGGACTGTGAATTTCATCTCTCCAAAACTCTCGCTGAAATGGATCGGTTGCTGAGAGGTTTGTATTCCTCATCAGCAGGGTCTAGAATGGAGGAATTTTAATAGTAAGCTGTGGAGAGTTGGAGTAGCAAGTTCTCCTGGCAGCTCAGCTCTGGGAGTTAAGTGCTCCTGAGTCAGTACCTCTGTGCCTGTGAGATCTCAGTGGATCGATTTGCACTTCTCTGGGCACTTCTGGTCCTTAGGTGAGAAAATACGAAATTCAAGTACAACATAAAGAATTGCACTCAGGAGCCATCTGTTCAAAATGTGTATTCACCCCTGTGAAGCAAGATCTTGCCATTACTGTTTGAGAGTTTTGAATGAGAAGTAGGAGAAACAAGGTTTTGGGGTTTTTTCAGTGTTCTTAACTTCGGTTTGCGTGTAGTATCTTTTTCTTCCATAGAGCCAGTTAATCAATCAATTCCCTTTAGACCTGCAGAGTCCTTAGTATGTGAAGGGTTTAACTCCCACTTTGAATCCCCTTTTATTTCTATATATGCTGAGTGGATGCATTTCTAGAAAGAGAATTTTTCAAGATCCAGCTAGAGGTGAACAGTTCTCCCTTCACCTTTGTTTGGGAGTGCTGCATTGTCTGGTCTGAGTGTTCCATGAGTGTTGTTACACTGTGATAGATGCAGAGGATAAGAAAGGCTGACAAATCAATATGCCTATAAGCATTTTAATGTACATGAGAATAGTAGAAATTTGGGTTTTAAAAAATTTTTCAGGTGATAAACCACTTAAGGATATACATCATCCACTGGAGATATTGCTATTCAGAACATTTGTATCCAACCTCGTTCACCTGGCATTTCATATCTATCATGAAGAGTTCAAGTAAGTTTCCTCTTCTCGTGAAATTTATTTCAGTGTAATCAGTTTGAATCTTCCCAGACAAGAGTATTTTTGTTTCAACTGTAGAGACAAAGTTCCTCATCTGCAGAGGTGTTTCTTAGAAATTATGTCCAGGAATGTTCTGCCCTTTGCCTGTTGTGTCCAAGGTAAGCAATGCTATTTCTTGTGTGCAGAATTCATCAATTAGCATCACATGCATTGCAGTTTTATTGTAACTGTTATTTTTTCCCAATTCATTTTGAAAGGTATCTTATATTCTGGTGAAGAATTCACATCTTCTGTCAAGAGCTACATGGAAAAATGCTGGGAAATACACGG
Source organism: Acridotheres tristis (assembly GCA_037013685.1). Classification (NCBI taxonomy): domain Eukaryota; kingdom Metazoa; phylum Chordata; class Aves; order Passeriformes; family Sturnidae; genus Acridotheres; species Acridotheres tristis. Next base: position 7,941,938 of record CM072901.1, read on the forward strand.
AGATTTTTGTAGACCATGTCCCAGACCTCCATTTGAACCCACGATGAAGCTGAGGCAATTCCTCTGGATGTTGGATGTAATAATCTAATTTTGTTTTGTGGATTAGATGTGCTTTGTTTGTTCAGTTTATATGAGCCTTTTAAAATAGTCCCTGTGGCTTCTGCACAGTTGAAAAGGTAGGAGTGAGGTTATTTGTGCAAACTGTCCAAGGAGCAGTAAAGGAACAGTTGTTCTACTGTTATCTACTGTTATTTATGCACTTTTTCAGGATTTGAATTCTAATTTTTTACTTTTATCAAATCCTAGACAAATGTGTTTAAGGGAATATAAATATTTTTGTTGTCTCCACTGTGTCTCCCTCTGCCCTATCTATAAAATGTATATATGAACATGTCCTATTATTAGAACTCAAAGACTGACAGCTATTGAAATAACACCATAAACCATTTCAAAAATGTATTTACTACAAGAAGAGCATGAGATTCTTTACTAAAATTCAGTAATTTGAGGACAGATCAAGATTTCTAGGAAGGTAGAAGATAATTCTCACTGATGTGCCTGGGGTTTGGGTACTTCACTTTATAAATCTGAGCAAATTTTTCATGAAGAAAAAATCAGATGGCAAAATTGTAATTTTTTATATTTTTGTTTCTAAGCTTTCACAAGTTCTTTTGTAACACTGCTTTTGCAGTCTAGGGAAAATTCCCATTGGCTTCAATAGGACTAGAATTTCACTTGGCTGTTAATTACATATGTGGAAGTACCATTTGAAACCACATTGGCAAAGGCTTGAAAGGGAGGTAGATTAGGTCCATGTGGAGAATGCCTTAAGTGCAGTTAACATGTAACATTTATTCTTACCCAGGATTTTAAACTTCTCAGTGAACAATTAACTGCTGCAAGAGTTCTGGGAATATTTGTCAAAGTTGGTGCCTCTCTACCTGACATCCATGGTGACAACTTGGAGCTGGAGGTGGGTATGGAAAAAACCCATAGTCCATTACTACAGGAACAGTTAAAATTGCTTTTAAAAACTGCTGCAAATGTTGTCCTACCTGCTGGAACAGGAGGAAAAGGAGTTAATTTATTTTAAAAAAATGAGTCCAAACTTGAGCCTCTATTCTTGTCTTCCTTTGTTCTATTTTTATCTTTTAGTTTAGCTCATGTAATTCTGTGTTTTTCTTAATTACCTGATCTTAGCACAGCCTCAGCATTCTTGATCATTCAGAAAGGTCCTTAGGAATGCTGTAATCCATGCAGGGAAATCCCATTTCCAGTGGAGTGCTGCTAGTGATGGTTCTGTCCCTGGGAGCTGCCTGACAATATGGATATGCAGTGATTACAGAGAGATTAATCACTGCACTTCCGGCTGCTCAGGCTGTTAAGGGGGATCAGTAATTAAGATGTGAACCCATTGATCCTGAAAATCTGGTGATCCAAGAAACCTGGTTAGTGACATGTGAGGTGCTGCCACCTCAGTGAGGTTGAGTAGTGACTGTAGAAGACTCTTGTGCTACCTGAGAACTGGCCTAGTATAGAGGATTTTCACCCTTAAAGCATTAACTCTTAGCAGCAGTGTCTTGTAAATGACATGACTGAATTTGTTTTAAACGGGATTTGATAAACTGAACACACAGTGGAAGTCATACTAAGGAATCCATTATAAACCAAATCTTGGAGTTTCTAGCAGCATCCCAATCAATTAAAATATATTTGAGGTGATAGCTGTAGTCGCAAGTTACTTGTTAGAGAAATTTCTCATAGCTCCAGATTAAACAAAAATCAGTGCAGTGTTTTAGCTCAATATGACTTGTATAAAGTGTAACACATCATATCCTCTCCTGAATTTTTTGAGCTTTGGCTGTTTTCAGTTTTTCTTCAGAAGAAGGGATGTTTGACTAGATAAATGAGGCCAGGGGAACTTCACTACCCCTTCTGAGTTCTTTGCTTGCTCAGGTACATAGGCCTGTTAATGAAGAGATTTTGTAAAAATAAACTAATTTACCACTACATTTGTTTTACTCTAGATGGTTTTTTTGGAATTTTTTGAAGCTCTTCTTGAATGTGCACTGGTGTATGTTACGAAGGATATGATCCTGAAGAAAGAAGCTCAAGATAATCAGAAAAGAAGCAGCTTTGAAATCAGGTTCTCTGAGGAAACCTCGGCTGTGTCTTTCACAGAACATTCTCTGCCCCAGGTAAAGATGATGCAGACCTGTTCAATGTTTTTATGTGTCCACTTAGAGAGCAAAGTCAAGCCCTGAAAATGTTCTGTTTCCTGGCCATGGAAATCAATTTCCTCTTTTTACATAAACAAATATTTGATTGGGTCCTTCTACTTTTTCTATTTGTTGGTACCTTAAATTGTAACATCAGCGTAGACAGTTTTAACATATTTGCACATTTTCCTAGATAACTATAAAAACACACACAGAGTACTTCTGAAGGGGAACTGACAGATTGGTTGGCTGGTGAAAGATATGTCTCTTCTGCATTAAGCTGAATGTCTAAAATTGGCCTGTAAAAATGGCATTGCAGCTGTTGTATGTAGCAGGCCCTGCTGTTTGCCAGCAGTTGAGCTGTCCTCTTTTTCTTTTTGCTAAACTTCTGAATAAGGATTTTGTAGGTTGTGAAATGCTGCCTGTGAAACTGGTGCAATTTGTATATACAAAATAGTTGAAGACATGAATTAGAATTGTTATTATTTGGAATTATGCACAAGATGAAAGTATAAAAGTATTCACAAACATACTTTCACAGCCTCTGTGAGCCAATAGAGCCACTGTACACCACCACTTCCCATTTTTTGGCCACTTGTTCCTACCCTATGCACCCACTCCCTTGCATCACTGCTAGCAGTGACACAGTTGTACAGTGAAGTAGTCCAGTTAAAATAGAAAAAAAAAAAAAAAAGAAAAAAATCTTAATTTAAAGATACTGAGGGTAAATTTTTTCTTGTCTTACATTTCATTAGTGCACCTACAGCAGAAGTATCATTGGTACAGGCATAAATGATGATATTTCCAAGGCAGCTGAGCTGTACACTCAGGAGCAGATGAACAATAGATAAACAATTATGTAGAGCAACATGTAAGAACAGAGGAAAAGGTCAAAGAACAGGAGCTTTCATTTTTCTGTAGTGCTGTAGCTCTGAAATAGGATAATCCTACTGGGCTGGCTGGTATTGAAGGCAAAATGTTACCTGGTAATATTTGAAAAGATGAAACACTCCTGCAATTTAAATATTTTGAGATAGACATGATTGTAGGATGTATTTGGCTGGCAGAATGCTTTGGAGATGGGAATTTGCATGACTCAAAGGGACTTGGGATTTCACTTTGTGATTTGAACACAAGCCCAGACATTTAGTAACTGAATTTAAACCTTCTTGCCAGCCACCAAGACCTCATGACGACACAGAGCCTGCTCATCACCCTTCTCTCCTGGGTGAGTACTGTAAAAAGTGGCTATAAAACTGTAAAGTGGCTAGAGGAGAGTCACTTTCTTTGCAGCTTTCAAAACAATTAAACAGGAGCCGGTTGTGGAAACAGGTGACGTATTGCAGCTCCTTTCTGTTTGGCAATTATGACAAAGTTTAGCTTTCCATACCTGCTGTACACAGATAGCTGGGCAAGTTGGAATCTCTCAATTTTCTGTGCTTTTTAATTAGAAGCTATCACTTTTTCCATAAAAATAACTTTAAAGGCTTTTTAAACCTTAATTCTTCCTGTTCTGTCCCACTTATGTGGGCATGCAAACAGGAGCTTGAACTCTGCATTGTGCCTTCATTAGAAACAAACTTTTCATCATTTCAGAAGTATTATAACCATCAGTCTGGCTTTCAAGTCAGATGACAATCTGTATTTGTGCTGAAGATCAAACTTGGAATTTCATGCAAAGGATTAAAGGCTGAGTGATTTTAATTTTCTTTCTTTGCAATATCAGAAACTCTTCTCTCATTTTCTGTAACTCCTGGAGAAAGCAAAGATGATGTGTCATTGCCCAACGAGGCTGTAAAAGAAGAACAAGATTCCTGTCCAGAAAACGAATTGACAGGTAAAACTGTCCCACTCTTTTAGGACTTAACACATGCACACAAATCTCTTGTAGCTCTTAAATTGTGAAGTTTTAATTGTATAGGCAGATTTCAGCTTGTCACAAGAGGGCAGTAAATGAGCATTAATTCTGGAGGAAATTTTTTAAAAAACTTAAAATATTTTTTAAAAGAAAGTAAAACTTTGTGATTAAATGAAACATTTAAGTACCAGCTTACAGAGTTTCCCCAGTTTTAAAATGCTACATTTTATTTGTAGGACATGTGTAACCTGTAATTTGTATTTACTCTATGAGAAGCTCAAGCTGCAAGCCCGCCCGTGGAGTGCCTTGGACAAATAAAATGTATTACTGCCATGTCCTGCTTTTTCTACTTAAAATAAGAATTATTATTAGTGGTATGCCACCACTAGCTGGGATAAGATGCCTTATGTTGGGACAGGCCAACATTCAGGCAAAAGAGATCTCAGTAAGAGCCCTTTGGTACATTGAGGATCATAGTTTTTTGTACCATCTTCCTTCCAGCTGATTAGAAGATCTCATCTGGGTTGGTTTTTGTGTTTGTTAAATGTTTTCTGCTGCTACAGAACTTAAATCCGAGGAGAGATGTTGACAAGGATCTTTGTGCAGTCATCAGCTCTTTTGCTGAAATCTGATGGCTGAAAAGTTACACGTCTGAAAAACTGTTTGTTCCATCACCTGGGCCTGGCCTGTTCCCTGACATGACAAGGGACACTGGCACGCACCCGTGTCCTTTCAGGTGGTAATGTTTGTCCCTCCCTTCCCCCGTGCCCAGGAGTCACAGATACTGAACTGTCATCAGGTTACTGCAGAAGACTCTTACCACAGGATTAAAGGGAGGAGTTCGTCGTCTTTTTGTGCCATTCCCAGGGCCAAGTCCCTGAAGCTTCACAAAAGGGCCACCCCCCTTCAGTTCAAAGTATCTCACACTTTTCTTCTTCTGTACCGTGCAGAAGCCGAACTTTCCCTTTGCAGAGTATCAGAGCTGAAATATTGTAGTCCAAATCACATTTGAAATAGAAGTGCCCTGCTAAATAAATATGTTTAATTTACATGTTGCAGATGAAGCACAAGAAGATGAACAAAAGGAGCTATTTAGTTTCTGGATATGTAAAGTGGAAACCTTTTTCACAACAAAGTTCTTCCCTGCTTTTGAGCATGAAATAGTGCTGAGGGATAAAAGAAAAGAAATGAAAAAGCAGGATGCTGCATTAGCTGGGCTGAGAAAGACCCAGGCTGAGGAGCTGAAAAGGTGAGTGTTGAATCTGGTCTGGCAGTACTCTTATCTTCTGCTAACAAAATCATTGAAAATAAGAAGTGTGTTTAAGAAGGTAGTACAGCATACTGTACCTGGAAAACAAACTCACACAGGTTTCATTAGTAACCTACAGAATGGAACTCATGTGCTTTCTGTTACTGGCTGGAGTAACAAAGGCTACTTTCAGGTTGCAAACTCTTAGCTCTAGTATTTCCTGGCACTTGGGTCCTTGTTAAGGGTTGAATCCTGCTCTGTGTAAAGGCAGTTTAGACATATTTGGACTTGAGGGGGTAATTAGAGACTTTCTGCTTCTCTATGCTGTGGCAGTTTATACTACTTATACTATGACTAGAGCTGGAGCTGCTTAGCCAGTAGAAATCTGTCTCCCTCCTCTTACAGTACCTTAAATTCAAATTTTGTTCATGCAGACTTATTGCTGAAAAAGAAGTACAAGAGAAGGCAAAAAGGCAAGAAGCAGCTGAAGCACAAACAGCACTTGCCTTGTAGAATGCAGTGTTAAGAAAGGAGTGTCAAGCCCAGGAGAGGAGCCTTGTCAAAGAAAGATGCATCCTGGGAGAGAGTCCTCTCTTGGAGAGGTCTCTAGCTGAAGAAAGAGGCCCCCAGGAGAGAACTCTCACCAAAGAAAAGAGGCCCAGAAGTCAGCACAGAGCCTGAGAAGGAAGAGACAGAGAAGGCAGCACCCACAGGTAGCAAAGCACCTGCTGACGAAAAAAAAAATTCCTCTGCTGGCAACTGCTGAAGCTTCAAGCAAGTACTCTTAAAATAAGGAAAAAAAAGAAACCCCAAACCAAAACAAACCCAGAAGACCCATTCTTGTAGGAAGCTGTAGGAATGGTCAACTGTACACACAAGAATTGCTGGTTTCAGAGGGAACAGTCTTCTACTGGGTTTTGGGTAAACAAGCAAAAATTGACATGATGCAAATGAACACAGATGCTCCTAAAGTGTAACAATTATTAGTTTTATTTTTCAGCAAAATATTCACATAACATATCAGAATGGAATGGTACAGGTGAATTCAGACTGGCTTTTAATTAGTTTGCACATAAACATTTTTTAAATTTAAAAATTTTATGGTCAGAGTTTACAGATTTTAGTAGAAATTTTGATTCTTACAAAGCAAGTATTGCTTTACTATTGTCATTATTCCAGTCAATAATATGACTAATAACTTCTTATGTTGAACAAGTGCCTGACATTGATATCTTCAATAAATCAGCCCTTTGCAGATCAATCCAAGAAGAAAATATTATTAAACTGTGTTGCACAAAGTTTCTTCACTTCTTCTGTTAAAAAAAAAAAGCAAGCTACATCAGTATTGTATTTTACAGAGAAAATACAAGAGAAACCCTGGGGATTGTCATGGAGAATATAATTAAATTCAAACAGAAAAAGCCTGAAGAGTTTCTAATGTAGAAATACACTTAATATTACTCTGTCTTCAGTAGGAGAGTGTCAAGTCTGATGTCTCCCACTGTCTGAAAGGTGAGTTGTGTCTGAGTGGCTGAAATGATGGGCCTCTCATCAAACACCTCAACAGCAGCAGACTTGGCTTAACATATAGTTAAGGGAAATATATTATAACCTCTTTTTCAGAGAAAAATTATGATATTCTGTTAGAGTAAATCAAGTCTGCAAAACTTTGGCTTTGTGTTATTTGGTAGACTACACTTCCTAAGTTTATCAGGCATAGAAACATTCATTTTCTGTTTCTGTATGGTAGGTTTGGTGCTGAAAGACAGTTACAGATAGATTGCCAAGTTACACAACTCATTCCTCTTGTTAAAATGTAAGTTGCTAGGCTTTGGTCCTGGCAAAGTATTAATTCTTTCCCATATTGTGTAAGTGAGCACATTGCCTCCTGTTAAAATGGGGAGCCCTAGAATTGCTGCAAGATTCAAACAGATTTTTAGAGAAAAAGCAATGTAAAAGCTTATTGCATCTTAATGTTAATTCTCACTCTTAGTCATAGTAACTCATTCTCAAAACCACATTAGAAACGAGACAGCAATGGACGAGGGACTGACAGGACAGTCACAATGTGTAAGTAACTAACCCTGGATCACTGACAAATGAAAACTCAAGATATAAATATATTCATCTCTCATCTGTAATACACTTTTAAAATTACTCCTAAACTAAGCTCACAGTGCTCTCCTCTATTATTTGAAGGAGGAAGAATGACTGATTAATAATTAAAAATGCCTGCTGAATATTTATGCTGTCCTTTCACAGCTAGTAGTAGGCAGACTAAAACCTCAGGCAAACTCACCTGCTCTATCAGAGATCAGTCCCTCTCTAGATTTCTCATGAGATGGATTTTATTACTTCTCTAGGGACATATTTTAGGAGTAACTGTATTAAAAGGTAATAAGAAACAATGCTTACCATTAACTTCAATCAGATTTACATTTTTTTGATTCAAAATAACATACAGTTCTCTCTGGTCAGACTTTTTCCCAACTACCCAGTAATCACTCATTGCTTTCACAATAATTTCCTCGTCTTCATCAACTCTGAAAGAAGTTTTAAAAAGTAAAGAAGGTGGCAGCAAGTTAATCTTCAACGACTTTATCTGTAATCATTAGGACAGCTCAATGTCAGAAATTGTTGTTGTGCAGCACCAAAGAAAACACCAGTCCTAACTCGGCCATCATTCAGTCCAGGTCGAAGGCTTCATAAATGGCTGCTTAGAACATGCCCAAGTGTGTCAATCAGTAATTTTTTCATTAGCCAAACACTGCAGTGCTCTGAAGAAAACACCTCTCTCCTCCATTCTGGTAAGGACACACTTCACAGAATGAGGATTTGCTACAGTGACCAAATACTGAAAGCTGGAGATGGGTTGGTGACACTAAGCTTTCACAGAACTGTTAAACTTAGACCTAAACTATGCTCAGCAACTGGATATATTCTGTAAAGCTGTCACTAACCCAGTACTTCCATAATATGATGAAACACACTTTTTTCATTGATAGACAAATGGAAAACTTGTCCTTAAGCAGAGTCGGAAATAGCTTGTTGCTAATTAGAGTTAGGGGCATCCCAATCATTCAGCATTGTCATTGTTCTGTCTTAATGTTTGTTGTGACTGAGATCTCTCCCACCTTGTAGCATGGTACCCATTGATAAGAAGCCACTCAGCTTCTCCCTCAGCAGGACTGCAGTAACTGCAAGGTCTGCTTTCCATCCGTGGTCTCAGCCCTAGAAGCCACCAGCTGTGTTGGGGCAGGTATGGCACAGGCAGGAGGAGATGGACCTGTCCTTTACACTACTTTCCCCAGAATTTTGTGCTTCCCATCCCATTTATTATGACTACTCTGAAGCCTCCAATAGATGAGGGATTTTCTTTGATAGAGGTCTTGGCCCTCTTTTAATTTTTTGTTTAAAAGGACGCTACAAGTTTTTTTTTAAGATGGACTACTTCTAGGCCAACACAAAATACCAAACATGAACAGCCAGCCATCAACAAAAAGCCTGGAAAGGGCCACTCCTTTGCAAAAATAAAAACGTCTGCTTGACAGTAGGACTTACAGACTATTTAAGAGTTTAGCATTACCTGGAGAAGTCACTGTTGATGTCACCGAGAATCTTCATGAGGTCAGGGTGAACAGATGCAAGTGATACACTGGGTGTTTTCCTCATGTGAATGGTACTTTTCTCTGCCAGGTTCATGTGATTGAAATAGATAAACTTAAACTGAGGCTCCTTCTCAGCCCTAGGAAGATTTAAAAAATAAGAGTGCTTTGTAATACCAACATGCTTTATAAGAACAGGTTTCCCAGAGACTGGGTAGTCAGCCAGTGCAAAGTTAACTTAGACAGCCTGGACTTAGCTTCACATTGAAGAGACTTGTGGGATTGAAATTCACTTTAACACACTTTAAAAAAAACCAAAAGACAACAGAGCCTGCAGAACCAGCCAGTGTTTCCCCTTCTGCCACTCAGGCTGCCAGTAAACACACACAGGGGAGTCTGAAGGCCTTGTCCCACTTCACAGTAGTAATTAATTTGCATTTTTCTAATGAGCTGTTTCTTTTCTGGCCCTATTTTGTTCCTGCTGCTCTCCCCTCTGCCAGTCCAAGCTTATTTGAATGGATCCTGGGTCTTTAATTTGAGCAATAAGTCATCTTCTATTCATGTCTTTGTTATTTGTTACAACCAAGAGAACAAACTCATCCTTGATCCAGGCAATTAGATTTCTTCCCCATCATTTGTGTGGGCCAAGCAAGAGACTATTTTCAAACTCCTGCCTTGGCAGTCTTCCTCCATTTCCTCTTTTATGAAGTTAATATAAAAACTTAGAGCTGTAATTTTTTGTAGAAGTCAGGACAAATTCAGACTGACCAAAACCTGGCTGCAGCAATTGGTACTTTGCAATGCATTATTTAGAACCAGGAGATACTGTGATGACACCACTCGCCTTAGCCAACAACCAGATACCCCTGCTCTCTGTCACCCACATGCATTAGTGTCAAGGAACTGTATCATGTTTTCAGGACACCATGACATTAAACTTTTAAAGAGTTAAAGCTGCCAAAGCCAGTCCCAGATGACATTTAAAAACCCCAAGTTTAATGATTTAGTAGATTGGCACAATTTCAAGCACATCCTATTCTATCCTGTGTGATTTTGCTGATTTGGGATGGTACCACTGACTGAGTTCACTCACACACCTATCTTTGGTTGAATTCCTTTTATGTTGCCATATGGGATACTGTTCTTGCTTCCTCAACTAATAAATATATAAAAAAATAAATGCAATTTTATTGCAAGTAAGCTGTATTTCTAAGTGAATTGTATTTTCCAAAGCATTAGCATCCTTTTTCTTTTGACTGTTTTTTGCCCCCTCAAGTAACTACCTTAGTCCTGCAAAATAGAAAAATAAAAGACCTTTTTTCCTTCACCTACTATACATAGCAACACTTCAAGAAGCAGTAATTCTGGAAAGTCCTCAACTGTAAAGCTTCTACTGTATCCAAATAACTCCCCCATTTCAGCCAGACAATCAACATCTGTTCCTAAATTAGTAACATCTATTGTTACTTCAGGGAGACCCAAATATGCAATAACATGCACTTTATAAACACTTCAGATGCAGAAAAGTAGACAAGCATTGTTTTAAGTATACACCATTAATGCTTTCAAAATTTGGGCTCATGTTACCATTATTTAAGCAGTTCATTTAACCTAACTTTTCACTAACTAATGAGGGAATGCAGCAGGAAAAGAAGTGTGGTACAAACCCTGATATTCTCTTGTTGATGTTGTATTGTTCACATATGTCTGATGCCAACACCGTGAGCTGAGGCCCAACAATGCTGTCCAGTTTTCTGCAAAACTCCAGTGTGGGTGGAATTGAAGCTGTGTCAGGCAGAGAAAAGGGAGATGTGAGATTCTCTTCCCACAGCTGAAGGTAAAGTTTCTGTAGTTGTTTTCTTTAAACATCAGCAAGAGTCCAAGGACAAATTTCTCCCATAATTAAAATCTCAGGGGTGATTGGAATGTGGCTAACTGAAGCAATATTTAGTAATTTCATTGTGCAAAATGAGTTACTTGTACCACTGGAACAAAGATAAAAGACTGATAAAAGCACTCATGAAAAAGAGACTCAAATAAATTAACATTAGTATATTTTGAGAGTAAACAAGCTGCATATTAAATATTTTATATATAAAAGTTTTGGCAATAATTGATGCTAATAGGTACTTACCATCAATCATAAAGCAGACAGCTGCACTCATGGCCTGGAACAAAACAAAAGCAAAAAAAATATTTACAACAGATTACTTAACTAACTCAAATAAATGACAATGCTTCAGTGAGGCCACACACAGGTGAGAAGAGATTTAAAAGAGATATTTTTCAGAAGTAGCACTTCAATAGGATAACCATTCTGCAGTCCTACACAACACAGGTTAGCTATGACTTTAAAATTCAGCCCAGTTAATAGTTTAAGTTGTAGGGGAAAGATAAAACTTGGTAAAAATGCACTTTGTACAAAGATATCTGCAAGAAACTCCCATTTAATGTATGAACAAAGTATTTTTTGTTTTATTGATTAATCCCATATAAAGCCAGGGATGAAATCACTTAGAGCAACAGAAGGCTGGCATTTTGTTTTAATAAAACAATTATTTGTTTTGGACAGGGTACAGGAGAGGGAAAAAGAGAATTCAGGCTTTAAATCTTGTTACTAGAAATGCCAGTTTTCTGTCTCTTTGCTTTAACCTGGCCTTATTCATGCACCTTTCTATAGAATTCCTAAGCACTTCACTGTCACCTTCATTGCATAGAGATTCCTAATTCTGTGGAGTAATTGCAGAGGAAACTGTAATACCTTATAAACAATTAAGTGAAGCTCTTCGTAAGTGTCATCAGTGTTAACAAATATTTTGGGGAAACGGCATTTTGTCTCTGGATCATTAAGATTTAAAGGCCCAGTAAGAAACCTAGAAAATAATTCAACAGGTCAGATGGACTCTTGTATTTCAGTTTCTTGAATTTAACAGATGTTCTCCAAACTTACAATTAGAAGTTCTTGTGATTAAGGATGTCCAAACCCACAATTAAGCCAAATAATGTTGCCCCACTTGCTTAAGTACAGAATTCCTCACTGACATAATGAGTACAGAGGAAGAACAAATAGATAAATCCTAGATTAAATCTGTCTGGAGTGCTTGACTGAAAAGAAATGACTGGAGCAATTCCCTGATTTGTCATTCACTGCATTAAGAACAACTGGGAAGACAAATAAATATGCAGTAATGTTAATGAAGCATTTTCTCTTTTTTCCAAGGGTCAAGTTTTACATTGCACCGACTATTGTGTGACCCTCTGGAATGAACTGTGTGTGGAATTTGTACTCAAAATACACACACTCCTCCCAAATGTTTTGCCCTGGGGGGAAGAAGGTGGTGATAGAAGAACAAGACCTACCTTCCATAGTGTTGGAGATTGCCTGGCATTTCAGCACGAATTGGAGAATCTCTTCCCGCTAACTGAGGGGAAAAAGAACATACAGGAAAAACCAGCTCAGAGGCAGAGAGAAGAAAGATTTCTCTTTGGTACTTTAGCCTTTAGTACCAGATAAATAGGAAGACAAAACCAAACACAACCAACCACCTTCCCCCTCAAAACTCCCGACCCACCTACCTCAGGCTCCATGTGCCTTGGAAACAGAGATGTTGTGAGATATTTGTACAAAATTCTCATGTCATCTTGCTCCAGTCCACTCCTAAACATTGTGGGGAAAAAGAAACAAATTATGTTCGTGCTGCAGTTTAGATCACACATTTTCCTCCAACTTGCTCAGACCAAGGCTTTTCTTACTGAATGGCAGCCTGACTTGTATTTTCTCATTTTCATCCAACTCTGTCACCAATTTAAAAGCTTCTCTATTATGACACTTACTCACAGGATTAGAAATTGAAGACACACAAAAGAATTACTGAAGTACCTACCAGATAAGCTGGTCATTGTAGAGAAATGCAGTGTACTTGACTATGTTCAAACTTTCTTCCATCCTATTAATAAATGACTGGATTTTCAAGTAAGTCATTTTATCCAGTGGAAAGAAGCTGATTCCACAAAACACATCCAGCAGATCACAAGACTGTAAGTGCAGTGTCTGCAAGTACTGAGAGAACAACGACAGTAGGGTTTTAGAATTCAGAAAACAGCCAAGGTATAGATTTAAATGACAAATTTGAGTCTAATCCTAACAGTCTGGACTAAAAATCAAAGGAAAAAAGTCCTCCCAGTGCTGCTTGTCTGACATACTCCTTCATGTGGCAACAGATGTTTTACAAAGGTTTGCAGTGATAGAGTTTCAGACTGAAGGAGGCTGAATTTAGGTTAGATATGAGAAAGTACTTTTTTACAATGAGGGTGCTCACACACTGCTAGAGCATGCCAGAGAGGTGGTGAATGCCCCATCTCTGGAAACATTCACAGCCAGGTTGGACAAAGCTCTGATTAATCTGATCCTAGTGGAAGATGTTTCTGCTCATAGCAGGGGCTTGGCCTAGATGACCTGTAAGGGTACCTTCCAAGCCAATCCATTCTGTGATTCCATGTGTGAGAGCATGCATGTGATTCCAGGTGTCATTTTCCTTTTATTTAATCATTATGAAAACAGCTTTTAAGGAAAGTCCAAGATCTTCTGAGAGTATAAGCAATCAAAGCCTATCTTGCTGATATTTAATTTCAGATTCAGCTGCAGAAATACGAACAGATGCTTTCAGTATATAATGGAATAAATAATTTCCATTATTCACTTAATTGATGGACTGTAACTTTAGCAAGAGATTTCAAATGCACTGTCAAGTGGTCTGTGGAAGATGCTTTATCCAACAGCTCCCTCTACAGTCACTTCACATTACCGAGTGCCCTCAAGTAATACAGACCAACAGGGTGACAGATCTCTGTCACAGCTTGTAAGTCTCTCTGTTTTAGCAATAAAAATTTATTACTTTTTTTTTTTTTGCAAAGGTCTACTTTAATTTAGTGTGGACAGTAGCACACACCAGCTCATCATGGTACTCCTTGTACCAATGGTGTTTATTCTGGAGTCCACCACAAAAAACACCAATAAAAAACAAACAAGACCCTCCCCAAATCCACAAGCAAAGCCTGTACTTTTGTTTGCACTGTCACAACACTGTGCCATTCTGAAAATCTGTTAACAGAACAAAATTTTAAACACCATTAGGCAATGTCTACACTCCATCATTATCAGAGATCTCAAAACCACCTAAGCACAAACTGCTGACAGCAGTCCTGTTTCCTTGCTTGCAAACAAGAAAAATGGGAGCACGTAGGCACTTTTCAAGTGTGATGAAACTTCTCATCTAGGAACTCAAAATTCTGACAGATGATACCACCGAGTCAGTTACTTTATGTGAAAAATAGCTTTTGCTTTCCATCCTTTCACTAAAACATCAACTATGAATGAAATGACATTCTGAAGACTACTTATATAGCATGCAATATTTCCTGAAGCCTTCTCAGAATTGGCTACTAATTCCACATAGGGGAGAAGATAAAAAATTAATATATTCACTATTTCACAGTACTGAAGGACTTTAAGCCCATGCATGTAGGTTGTGAATCTCCAACCCTGGATGTTTTCAAGTGTCAACCACCCAAAGATCTGGGCAGGAGAGTTTAAATTCAGTGTTACCCTGCTTTGAGTAGCAGGCTGAACTGGACGACCCCCCCAAATTCCTTCTAACGTCAATGAATCTTCAACAGTCACTCAAATAGGTCTGTGCAAACTGTTATCACAGTAACCAATTCAAACATTAAAGCAGAACTTTGAAAGAAGGAACACAATTCCATCAGAAAAAAGATCCAACAGTCAGTTGTTCCATCAAGCCATAACCACACTTGTGGTTCAACTCCACTTAAAGGACCTACTCTGTCAGAAAAAGCAGGAAGTATTTGACAAAAGGAGTAACCACATACTTTGTGTTGACTCTATATCTTTTCCACTGCCTGTGTTTTATAGTCACATTGCTGCCACTTTTTTCTTTTTTTTTCATTGTATTTCCAGTGCAGAATCTCACTGTATGTGCCTGAAAAAGAAGGTCTTACCCGATGGAAGAATTTCTCTAGTCTCTCCTTTAGCACTTTCACACCCCCATCTTCCATGGCTTTCAGGAATGTGCCATTGAAAAGCTAGCAGTTTAAAGGGAAAAAAGTCAGTTAGTTGGATAATCATTTACAGTAATATTTTGTAACTTGGCTATGAAAATAGATTACAATGCATCTCCCATTCCTCAGCATACTTCACATCAATCCAAATGTATCCCTTCTTTATTGAAAAAACATTTAGATTTGCAGAGTCCAGACCAGAGGCAAGTATTTATGTGTCACTGCAGTATCTCATGCCCTTGTTTTGTAAAAGGCCTTGAGCCTCCAGTGTTAACCCTACCTTGTACATGCTGTAGCACTGCTGGAGGACTGAACTATAAACCTTGTCCTGCAGGAAAGAGAGCAGCACATTAGTAGGAGCAGAGGCAGAATTACAAGTATTTTGGCTGTTACACATAACATGTGTTTTCAAAAAGCCAGCAAAGACACAAATCAGAGAACTCAATCTCTGAACAGTTAAATGGCATTTTCAGTCAGCATCTAGAAATGTCTCTGTACTTAACAAGTATAATTTCAATGAAGGGAATCCCTTCCCCCCTCACATTTAGTACCAAAAGCACCATAAGAACTCATGCCAAGGATTCCAGTTACAAACAGTGCCCTTTCCTGAGGCCAGTGGTCAGTGAAAATGAATCTATTTCTGACTGCTCTCTCATCGTCCAAATCAAAGGCTGAAGAATGTGGGACACTACAGCAGGTTTTATGAGGCTGAGATCTTAACTGAAATTTAAAAGGGACTATTTTATCTGGCAAAATAGTCCCTACGACTCCAATCCTTTTCTTAGGACACAGAGAGGAACAAAAGTAATGCACACTGTAATGAACAGGGGCAGGATAACCAATCATCTTTTTAATTACTATCCCACCCTGCCAAATACCCTTCCAGTATACAATTGAACAGACCTAATGATTCTGCAGCTTGGACAAGAAATCCCACCATACTTATGAGCTTTTCTGGTTTTTCAGATTATTAGTAAATATTACTAGCAGTCTTAAGAAAGTAGTAACATGTATGCTGGCACCTAATAAAAATACACAGATTTAAGAACTTCATTAAACAAACAGATCCTAAGAAATATTTACCCACTCCAAGCTAAAAGTCTCACAGCTGTATATTTCACCAGTGTTTATTGAATGATCTTGAACTGTTCTCTGGATAATTCTCTATCTTGTGCTCTTCTTTAAACGTTACTGAAAAGTACTTAGCCCTTTTTCCATTTATGGAGATAGGTATAAATATATATAAAATCAATTTCACATTGAAACTAAGATATTCTGGAAGTACTCTTAAAAATACAACGTAACTTAAAAAAAAAAAAAAAAAGGAAAGTTCATTATTACCAGCAATTCTTCTTCCTGATATTCATAGACTGGCTTTCCATCTTTGTGTTTTTCTATTATGGGATTCCGTACAACCTAGGAAGTGGAACAGGCTGGTATTAGACAATGCAGAATGCATTGAGAACATTGCAGGATGGTGTTTTAGGAATATGCATATCACATGCATAAGTACCATGACCATCCAGAAGTTTTCTTCAGGTTCATGGAAAAACTGTCTATTCTTCTGTGTATGTAGGGATTTTGCAGGTTTTGTTGGGCTAAAGGTCCTGGAAAGAAAACATATATGTAGAGATAGATATTTATACACACTCAAAACATGAAGACACATAACTGAGATATTTAAAATACAGTGCTTGTGCCAAAACAATCACCCATGCAATCAAGACTTCCTACCTCGTGAACTGTACTATAGCTTCACATAGCCCCACATTTCTAATTTTTTCATTCTTTTCTACTTCATTTGGGTGATAGAAGAGAATCTTCTTTTCTTCCTAAAATTAAGAAAAAAGAATCCAAGCAAATGTATTTTAACAAAATCAAAGAATATTGAGTTCATGGTTTGCTTGTTTTTTAATCCCTTAATAACCTAGGCAGAATTTTATTTTGTACCAAAAAGGGCTTCTGTAATAACGGATAAAAGGCATATTAAGCACGCTTAAGCAGTCAATCATCCCATGATATGTCAAAGTACTTTGTAAATTGAAGGCCATTGAAATCACAGGCCCCAGTCACTTCTCAGCCTGTTCAAAGCAAGGCGAGCTTCAAAGCCAGCTCAAAGCATGGCAAGCTTCAAAGGCAGCTCAGATTGCTCCAGGCCTTGTTCAGTCATGTGTTTAATATCTCCAGAGATGGGAATTCCATAACTTTCCAGCCCTGCTCTGATGTTAGATCACTTCACTGTGAAGATATTTTTTCCTATCTCATTAGAATTTCCCTTCATCCATCCCCATTCTTTCACTTCAAGAACCCGACTCCATCATCTACCACCATCCTTCAGGCAGGTGAGACTGCACTCTGCCCCCGTTGCACATTGTCTCTCCTCCAGGCTGCACAGATGCAGTTATGTACAGACTGCATCCTGACTGACTTCTCCACTAGGATATTTCAGTTTGCCAGTACTTTTCCTACTCTGGGAATCCCTGGAGAAACACAGCACCCACCAGTAACCTCTCATGTGCTGGACAGAAGGGAAGCATTGGCTTGGCTGGACCTGCTGAGCCACCTTCCCTCCCACAGCCACAAGCGCTCGCTGCTGATTCACGTAGGACCTGTTGCTCACAGACTCCCTGGTCCTGTTTGGCAGAGCTGCTCCCAACCAGTCCCCCCGACCCACCACGGCGAGCCAGATTATCCCACCCCATACACGGGGCCTTGCTGAGCTCCAGGGGGGGTTGTGCCGACCCAGTCCCCAGCTCGCTGAGGGTCCCTCCGAACAGCGGAACAGCAGCTTCTCCCGGCCTGGAACCACCCAGCAGCGAGCTGAGGGCACGCTCAGCCTCCTCATCCTGCCACTGCTCAGTACGTAAGTACACTGCTCTGCTCAAAAACTATTAAAGCTGAGCATGAACTACACAATACGCTGTTACCTAAAACTAGTGACTAGAGCTCCTTGACTTTCCTTACTAAGGGACACAATGGTGAATAAACACTAACAGTAACTTGACTGTAACTAAGCTAAACAGTAATCCTTCTACCATAATGTATCTACGTCGAGAAACTTATTTTTAGACAAAGTTAAAGCATAAAGTAAAGAAATTGCTGACTGTCCAGCTCTCCCTCTACAGCATACGCCCTGCTCCTGACAACAACCCCGGTTACTGTCTCTTTTCGGTCTGAAGCGGTGACAGACCCCACTGGGGTGGCAGTCGTCCCCGGCCCCGCGGGTACCCAAATGCCAGGGAGGGGCCGGGAAAGCCGCAGCTGCGGCCGCCTTTGTGCCGAGCCCCTCCGCAGGGACAGCGCCGAGCCCGCACACGCTGCGATCCGGCCTCGGGCACGGAGGGACCGCCGCGCCTTCCCCGCATCCCTGGGCGCGACATTTCCCCGGTACCTCTCCCTCTTTGGGCCCCAGCTTGGGGTTGTAGATGAAGAAACTGAGGAGGGTCGGAGCCAGTTGCTTCTCCTGGCCGGCCGCCCCCGCCGCCGCCGCCATCCTGAGCCTGGGGCCGGCAGCCGCCAGACACCATCGGGGATCGGCCCGAGGCCTCTGCGGTACCGGCCCCGCCGCGCTTCCAGCGGCCCCGGCCCGGCCGCGGTTCCGCCTCCGCGCCCCGGAAGCGCAGCAGCGGCCGGGAAGCGCTCCCGGCCCGGGCGCCCCGCAGCGCCCCCAACGGCGGGCGCAGGAACGGCGGGAGGGGGAGCCTGTGCCCGGTATTCCCTCGATCGGAGCCGGTGCCCGGTATTCCCTCAGCCAGGGGTAGTGCCCGGTATTCCCTCAGCCAGGGGCTGTGCCCGGTATTCCCTCAGCCAGGGGCCGTGCCCGGTATTCCCTCGATCGGAGCCGGTGCCCGGTATTCCCTCAGCCAGGGGCTGTGCCCGGTATTCCCTCGATCGGAGCCGGTGCCCGGTATTCCCTCAGCCAGGGGTAGTGCCCGGTATTCCCTCAGCCAGGGGCTGTGCCCGGTATTCCCTCGATCGGAGCCGGTGCCCGGTATTCCCTCAGCCAGGGGTAGTGCCCGGTATTCCCTCAGCCAGGGGCTGTGCCCGGTATTCCCTCAGCCAGGGGCTGTGCCCGGTATTCCCTCAGTCGGAGCCTGTGCCCGGCGTTCCCCCATCCAGGGGCTGTGCTCGGCGTTCTCTCAGCCTGGGGCAGTGCCCGTTGTTCCCTCATCCAGGGGCCGTACCCGGCGTTCCCTCAGCCGGAGCCTGTGCCCGGCGTTTCCTCAGCCAGGGCCATGCCCGCTCAGGACCGCGATTCCTGCGGGGGTCCCGCACGGCCCCGCCCGGCAGCAGCTCCAGGCACGGAGCTCCGGCCGGTGGGCCCGGGGATTCCGCGGTGCCCCGGCCATTGCACAAAACCATGAGCGGTCCACTCCCCTCTGGCTCGTTCGGAACTGCCTGGCAGCTGCAAAAAGTAGAATCACTTTATTTTTAGAAGTAGAATCCGAGATTGGAAAGATGAAATCAAGTTGGAGTAAATTGAAGGAATTGGCATGCAGCATCACTTAGTGCAGGTAATCCTTTCGCCATAAATAGATATGTTATGTCTATTCCGATTATTTTTCAATTTTCTGTCTGGCACTTTTAAGATAGCGGCATTTAACTAATAAAATAAGCTTTTCTATTACATTTCAATTCCCATTATAATAAAATACAGCGTGAGCTAAACTAGAAGTAAAAACAGCTACATGGTGAGATGTATAATTTTCTTCTCCATAGAAGTGTGAAATTTAGGAATCTGAATAAACTAGAGTTACATAATTGCTTAAATAAACACCTGGATAAGGTATTAAAAATGTAATTGAATATCTTATTCCACCTTATTCTTCATTTAGAAGAATGTACTAGTAAACTCTCTTAAAGTTGTGCCAAATTAAATCTGAAAAACCACAGTATTTCTTGAGTTTTTCAAATTCTTTTCCTTTTGTTATTATTTCAGTTCCTATCATCACTCTCAGTTTATATTTACTTTCACCACTAGTAGCATCACTTATGTAGTCCTTCTCAGCCTCAGCAGCTGCTGTATTCCTTGAGAATCCAACCCAGTGCAGTAGGAGCACTGTGTAGAATAGAGATGCTCTAAGACTAAAGCAATTTAATATTTAATGTCTGCACTCAAGAAGTGAGGGATGTAAGCCAGAGAGGGATGACCCTCTCTGTTTCCCCCTGGGCTGCTGGAGTCAGCTCCATCCCATCCCTACTTCTTTGTGCCATGGCTGCAAATCCCACTGGAGCTGGCTCCATCCCTCCTGCCTTGTGCCATGGCTCAGTTTGGAGTTTGGATATGTGAGTTCATGTGGATGTGTGCAGGCTCCTTTCCATGGGTGCAGAGATCACCATCACCTTGCTGTCATCTTTCCTGCCTGCACTGGCAGCGTTTAACCCAAACTGTGTGGCCTGGACAGGCAGGAGTGACAGGACAGGCTGAGCCACATCACAGACAGAGAATTTCCAGACAGCCCAGCCAGGTCTCAGCTATAGGAAATGTTTCCAAAGCTGCAGAGACAACCGGCATTGTCATTTTGTGGTGTTTTCAGAGAGGTCACAGCACAAGGTGACTCCTTCCCCTTGTCAGCAAGGCAGGATGAGGGAAGGCCCTGCTGTGCTGAGCTCCCCAGGATTTCCCTGAGCAGGGTCTGAGGAAGGATCAGGCCAAACGTGTCAGGATGAGATATCCATATACAGTAATTCTTGTTTCCTACCCTAGAGCTCTGAGTTAAAATTCAGCAGTGTGTGCAGAACAGCCCTTTCATTGTGGTCTGTCCATTTGGAGGGTGCTGCACACTTCAGACCATTTCTGGGAACGTCCAGTCAGGATCAAATACATCAAACAAAAGGAGCCAAATTCCCTTCCTTGCTTGTAATCCACTGCAGGCAGGGGTGAGGTAGCGATCAGGCCAGAGGGAAAGTTAATTTGCTTGTATTACTCACTTAAAGCAAAACAAGGAAATGCTTAAAACTGGTAATATTGGTAGTCAAGTTAAATAATTTCTTACCAAAGAAATTAAAAACCAGCAGTGACTGTAGATTTTTGCTTGTGTTGGTTGAAATGTTGAGATGTGTGTTTGTTCAGGACTTAGCAAGATGGAGATCCTGGGCTGTGACTTGGGGTGCCTGTTTACTGCTGCAACACAAGCACTGGTGCAAGGGATATATTGTGGATGCACACAGAGCTGGACACTGGGTACTCACTGTAAAGGGGGATTGCTGAGGAAGGTGTTTCCATGTCCAGCTTTCCCTAGGAAGAGAATTAATGTATGTGTAGTGATTGCTAACATATAATTCTGCTCAGTGCAACCTCATCTGTAACTTGACATTGCTTTTGGTGGAAGTAGTTGTGAGAATCACAGTGAACAAGTGATAACATTCAATTAAATTATTACATTTCTAATGTACACATTAACAGGGCATGAAGAAACTTCGATTGTGGTTCCAATTTCATCCCATCTTCTTAATTGTATGCGCAGTAACACCACACCTTGACATTTGCAAAGTGGCATCAGATCACCCCGAGTTTGAAATGTGATTCCCAGCCCATGATTATGTAAAATTAAACTGCTGCATAAGTACATTGGGAATTTGCAGGACAACCCCTGCATCAAGGGACAAGCAATTAACAACTTTATGAGTGCTTTCCAATTTGTTTTTAAACATACATAGAAGTAAGAAATAGTATTGTGTAGATATGTGTTTTGGTTTGTTGAGCCTATTTCTGGATACTATTTTGAGCACTTCCATCAGCTGTGTAGTAGCAGACTTGACAAAAAGGTGTACTATAAATCACTCTGGGTGTTAGAGCTGACAGCTTTAAATAAATACAGCTGACAGCTCAAATAGCTGTTCAATTGACAGTATGCAGTCTAAATGTGTTAACAAATGCGTAGACTCAGCAGTTTGGGATTAGTTTAGCAAATAAATTACAAAATAATGCTGTGATCCAGCAAAAAGCACAATGCCTGTGTATCCCTGGTCTGTAGGCTTTGTTGACACTGCAACAGGCCTGTGGAGCTGTGTGGGAAAACACAACAGTGCAGCTGGAGCTGGGCTCCTGCTGAGACAGCCTTCACATCCCCCAGACTTCTTCTTAGTGTGATGTCAGGGAATGTGAGCAGCACTGGGGGTGTCGTGGTGAGTAATGGTTTAATAATGGATGCATTTGCTTTGCAGGGCCAGAGATTTCATAAAGGAAGAGAGTAACTTCACACTAGCTTGGGTTATGATTAAGAATATGAAGTTACTGAGTAGCAATGAAAAACTGCTTTCTTGTGAAACTTGAGATGTTGAAATGTTTTTGTTTGTTCAATGTTACTAGTTTGCATCTGAAGAAAAGCTGGGAAGAGAGGATGAAGAAGGGGCTAGGCAGTTAAAAGAATTTCAGCTCTGAAGATGGATTATATTAATATGTTAATTATTTCCATTCTGAGCACTGCAAAAAAGGAGAATTACATTAAGAGTGATGTCACAGTTTGACACATTTAAGGCATGGCATTTTTCTGCTTAGAGGTTGAATAAAGCTACTAGGATTTTTTATATCTTAATGTTAACTGTTCACAGACAGGGTAGACTGGCACAAGGTGTTAGGGGGTACATAATGTGAACATGGAATAGCACTCTTGAGACCTGTAATTTAAGGGAATTATAAGTTTTCTGGTGTTTTCTAAAAATGTATTTTTATAGTAGCTGTGTCTAGTGAACAATTGTGTGCAATGTACAGCTGGCAATTCTGATAACCAGTTGCAACTTCTATTGCAATCTGTAAGCATGATTGCCAGTGATGGCTGATTTCTGACTGCTGCCTTTCATGTCAAATTGTGGTGAATGCAGTACATTGATTATTATTTCCATCCTATTCTTAAATATGTACTTACAGTGAGCATCCATATCCATATATTAAATGACCTTTAAAGTGGTCAGTATATTTAGTTTTTCCTTCCTTGTCAGTCAAAAAAACCCTGGGAGCTTTCTCAATTACAGGCGTCTGCCTGAAGCAGTGGGAATTCTACATATCAGGTCTCTTGGAGCTTTAGCAGTGGTGTTTTGTTTTAGGCTAGGGAGCAGACAAGTATCTTTATCAGTGAATAAATTCAGTTTGAGTTATCACCATCACATGTTGTACAGGAGCATTCAAAAGTATGATTTAATGTTTCAAGGATCTTGGGGAAGTGATAAGATGTTTTGATTTTAAATGTTTCTTCCTATAAGTCAACAAGTTTTCCCTTACTTGAATCTTTTGGGGTTGGTGCTGCACTACTGGGCTTTTTAAGGTACTTTTTTTCCTGATGGAAAGCATGGAAACATTCTTTAACTGCAATATTTTGGATGTTTGAGAGAATATCTCAGAATATCTTGAGTAGGGCGAGTGTGTTTTTCTGTTTGGTGACCTGCTCCAGCATCCTGTTGCATTTCAGTGGAGAATAACAGAATTTGTACTTTGCCTCTGGGTTTCTTTGTCGAGGTCCACAGTGCAAAGACATTGAAAGCAACTAGAGTTCAGAGTGCAACAGCACCTGGAAAATTCTCTATTTTACAGACATTTGCCTGCCTGATGTAACATGATTAGTCAAGGTCAAGACACTTAATTGTCAGTGAAATGGAGAGCAGTTTGTTTGTTACTTACATGTGAACTACTCCAAGACCCTTCTGTCATCAGGCTGATTTCATTGCCAAGGACACACTTTATTTCTTGTGACTGTCCTGTGACATCCATCTTATGTTCTGAGAGTGGCCATGGGTCAGTTCCTCATGGGTCAGACCCTCGGCTTGTGGAAATCTGAAGAGCTCTGTTTAAGTCACTGATACTCTAGAGATTTATATTCTAGAGGACATTTCATAATGCTAAGAAGTAGTATCAAAATCCAGTGTTCATTTTTTATCAGTTTTTATTATTTTTGTACAGTAAAAGGAAAATTGTGATGACCATATTAAATGTACTGAGTCTACCAGCTTAGAAACAACTTGTATGGCAAATTAGTCTGCTTGAAAAAGTCTTGAAATGATACAAAAATTCTGTTTTCAATTGTCAACTGTTAAGAATTGTATCAATATGTACAATTTTTTTTTAAAGGTGATGGATGTTTTTTGTCTGGCTTGCCATTGCTTGGCTCCCAAAAGAGTAGGTAGATGCAGAGAGCACAGAGGAAGAATCAGGGAGAAATCATTAAGGAATTTGTTTGGATTAAGGTGTCTAGGCTACCTCAGAGGATGGCACTGCATGAACTTTTCTTCACAATGAGCACAGGAGAATTTTAATTTATTGAACTGCTTTTGCTTTGGTGATGAGGATGTTTTAATCAACAGAAATTTTTCAAATATTGTTTTGTTAAGTTTGCAGCACACAGGCTAGGAGAGAGCAAAGGCCCAGCTTAGGGAAGCATTAACTGGATGGACTCTGTGGTGCTCTGAAAGATACACAGTCCTTTGCACAAGTCCATTCAGACTCCTTAGTCTCTTGCCCAGGAACACTTGGTTATCTCATAAACAGTTCCATTCTGGGTTTGGTGGTTTTGTGCACAATTACCATTATTCGTAGAGACTTTTGATAAGGAAGAAGTGCAGTTAATTTTTAATGTAGTCATTTGCAGCAAAGGAAGAAATGCACTGAAACTGCAGTGACTGAACTGTTCACTTCACTTAAAGGCTTCTGTTGTGTTGTGGTGCCTCTGCAAGCTGCATGTGTGTGACCTGCAACTTGCTAATGTTTAGAAAGCAAGTGAAGGTATAAATACTCCATCAGAGCATCTGAATATCTCCTTTTCTAAAGAGGAAATGAAATGTTTGCTCATAAAAAGACATTTCTTCAGCATTCCCAGAGACAGATGTGTTTGTGAGGGACATTTTTAATACATCAGTCCAGCCCACCAAGGAGAGTTGGAGCTTTCTCAGCATGCATTTGTACAAATTCTTCCTCCACACTTCCAGTCCTCTCTATTGAGAAAATAAGAAAATACCACCAAGAAAATATATTACTTTCTCTCTACTTCTTAAAATCTCACAGTTATCTGAAACCTCAAGTCCTCATAGGTTTTCCTTTGAATTCTCTCTGCAGGAGATCATATGAATTTTGCTTTGCTCATCTATTAGTTGGCTGATGTAAAAGAGTGGTTTAAAACTGCAACAACCCCATGCAGAAGCCACTTCTTAAGCAAAAATACATGACTGATTTTCACTTCGAAGTCAGTGAGAGATTTTACACTCACCTATCTCACAACTGTATCTGAGCTCCTAATCTTTGATGAAGATTTGAGTGTTCTGAGAAATTAAGCTTAATCCAGAAGGGCTATTGTAAACAAAACTCTCACTCATTTCAAAAGATGTTCCATATATGAAGATCTGATAAAATCAAGATCTTGGAGGGATTAAGAATTCTCATGTTTCAATATAGGAGTCAAAAAATAGACACAGGCTACAGTATACGATTAATTTTTATTGGATATTTTTAAGGGAAGTGTCTGCTAAAATAGAGGTTAAAACATGGTAAATAGTCCACACAATGAAAAAATCAGTAATCAGTGTTTCATTATGTTGCTAAGGCAGTGAAAAGTAACAGACACTGTCAAGATAAATAAGGGACTCCTGATTTTCAAGGTTTGGGAGTGTCTCATGCAGATTCATCCCAATTCTATCTTGTTTGGTCCTTTTGAACCTCTAAGCCTGCACCATTTCCTGGAATTCTGTGAAAGATAAGAGAATATTTACATGAAAGAAATATTAACATGAAAGGATTAGTAGTAAAGGATTAGTGGCTTATCAAGAGATTTAGAATAGGAATGAACAGAAAAAAAAATATTTGATAGATGACCAGAGAAGAAACATGTGGACGAGAGGCAACATTTAAGCATCCTCTTCTAAACAACACATGGAAAGGCAGTGTGTTCTGCTGACTTACAGGGAATAATTAAATATTCAGGGTAGCTTTGGCTTTCTCTCTTCATGGTACTGATCTGAGGCAAAAATAATGGAATGGCTTATATGAATTTTAGTAAGAAGTAGTTAAGAGCTCAAGTAAAAAAAAAGAAAAGTGAGTCCATGTGTTTTATTCACTGTTTGTTTGTGATGATTCAGACGTTGAGAAGTGTTGATTTAGAGCACAGTCTAAAGCTAAACACACTGTGCAGTTCCATGTGGTATCATCCCGGGGTGCTGAGTTGTGCAATAAGATACTGTTATTTTAAAGATCTTTAAAATGTTTGGCTTCCATGAATTAGAGTATCTGATCAGTCCCAGCCCTGAGTGACTGTATTAATATACAGATTGCTTCATAAATCATGTGTGTTTATTCTGGCATAGTTCCTAAGGAACTGGATTTAATTCCTTCCAAAGAAAGAAACAGAAGAGTTCTGTCCTGCTAGTGCAGTGAGCTGGGGAATCTGCACGCCAGCACATTCCCTTCATGCTATTGCCTAAGCCCCTTTCATGCTCATCTTAGGCAGCTCACTGCTCTCATGGGGCGAGTTGCCATTAGCTGCAGGCCTTTTGTGTGTGTGCTTTGTCTCCAAAACAGGGCACAGAAACATGGAATTAGGAGATCAGAAATTTTCTGTACCGTGCAGTCATTAAATCACACCAGTGTTTCCACGTGGTGGGTGTAGTGTGCTGCTTCCTAAAACAGCTGCTCCTTCCTATCTGGTCCTTAACCTGCCACTGAAGATAAAGAGCAGCCGTCCCTGCTGTGGGATCTCGTACTGGGGTAGTGACACTTGATCATTCTGTTATCATTCAAAACAAGCACAGAACTACGTGCTGCATATTGAGAATTATTTCAGTGACCATTGGAATTTCTGTGGGGCAGTAGCTGTTGGAAACAAGCTGATGTATGAGCTGTTTGTTCTCCTGTGTACAGCTGATTCCTTTGTCCTTGATTTTACATTTGTGTATTCCATGTGATGCCAGCACTGCCCTACATTAGAGTAAGTGGGAGGAGAAATAGGGGGCAGTTCTTTTCAGAACAACTTGAAATATGGGAGTGAGTGGCAGCAGGGAAGTTCCTTAGGGATTTTTTATTTGCTCATGCAAAAGGAGTTGCAGAGATGAACCTCCAAGATCAGGGACCATTTCCACCCTTAAACAGGTTGCTACTCAAGGGTTTCAGTAAAGTCACTGAGGGTACATTTATGTACCATCAACATAAAAGAGAATCTCACATCACTCCAAACATCCTGAGGTGCCTCATTCAGTAGTTAAAGTAGTCAATACCTTCAGCCCCGATTTTACCATCCCCATCATGATCTGCAGCTGCCAAGAAGGTCTTGGTTTCTGAGGTGGTTAACACTCTGGCTCCACACTCAAACCTCTGAAGGAAATACCTTGGGAGGAAACAATTTGGATTTAGATTTTCACACCATCGTATTTTTTATGGTTGTTGTATAATCAGATAACTATCTCTAAATAATTTACCACAGTAGCCAAGTTCTTAAAACATTGCTTTGTTTGACAAGCTAAATCTTACTTGTATGTATTTCTGCTTTATGAGTGCAACCCTGATTGAATTGGTTCTGTCCACTATGAAAATCCAGCCCCAGGGTGCTCTTTTCTTCTATACTGAACATAAAAGGCAGGTATTACCAATTTGCTTTTGTCTGTAAGGACTATCTATTTAAATATATCTTTCACAATCTGCTGAAAGTTTAATCAACATTTAGCACAAATTGTGTTCACTTTTACTGAAAGTTCTGGAATGGAAAAAGTGCTTGTTTTTTTGATATCCTCCAAGTAGTTAAGAAAATCCTTACTTGAGCTCATCTTCCTCAATAAAGCCACTTTGATCATTGTCGAGAATCCGGAAGATCTCCTTGAGCTGGCTGCTACTCTTTTTAGACATCCCACTGATCTGAAAGAATTTTTTGGGACTAAAGGAATCTGGAGCTGAAAATAAATTAATAAAGAAATTAACCCCAGACCACTGCTTTCACTGTTCCTAAACGGTCTGAGGATGATACTTCTCTACGTTTTAATTTTCTAAACATGATCACTAGGTGAAGCCTGTGGAAGAATGAATGAATTTGCAATACTGCCCCGGACCCTCCTAAACATCCAACAAAATCATGTGGGGATAATCTCCAAATTAACAATATAGACCAGTTATGAACAAACATACTGTGACAGCTGAGTAAAGAGATTACAGAAATCTGTTTAAAGTATGCACTTGTTCAATATTCCTTTGGGATTGAGTTAAACTTGCCACGGGTTACACAAAATAAGAGATTTTGAGATTTTAAATTGTTTTCTCACCTTGGCAGTCCCGCAGAGCAGCAGCAATGTCAGAAGGGCATAGAATGTCTGTAAGGCTCATTTTAAACCTGTGCAAAATAGAATATTGCAAACAGAATTTTGGAATGCTAACCCATCTTATAAAAATTTGGATTTTTCTGTGTTTTGAAGATTACTATAAGGTCAACAAGAGTAGATCAATCTCATTGATCAAAGTGATATCTCTGGTATTCCTTAACGAATTACAAGATCTAGTACATTACTTCATTAAAAACAGCAGTGCAGAAATCATGCTTGATAATGAGATGGATTACATTAACCATGATGTGAATTGATGAGCAATATTTTATCCTTTACCTGCAATCTATATAAATACAGAACATTTTTAATCTCTGTGTAACCGTTCACATAAAAAAATCATCTTAAATGCATGGAATCTGGCAATACAGTAAATAACAATAAATGCAGTTGGAAAAGGAAAGGTAAGAAAGTTTACTTCTATTATCTCCCTCAACAGCTCTGAAGAATAAAAAGAAAACTGGTATTTATCTATGTAAAATCCATCCATAAGTAATTCCAGCAATTAAAATAAAAACCTTAGAACAATGGTTATTGTACTTACTAGTGGTGCAGCTCTGCACAGTAATTTTATATAATTAATCTCAAGTCATCTGCTCACCTTTAGAGTTTTCTCAGCTAGGTAAAGGAAAAGTAGCTGGGGAGATACCAGGCAAAATAGTAATGCTGACTCTGGCTTGTCACTCTGTCTTATAAAGGATTCAAAAGGTGACAATAACCACTACTTTGGTTACACTTTCATGGATCAAATGTTTGAACTGAGACCTGGCTCAAATTTCTTCCTTAACTAATTAAACTTTTCTTTCTATTTATATATTAAGATAATATGGACAAAAAGAACAGTTTTTAAGAAATAAATTCACTAGTGCTTATAATTAAGTTCAACTCTGCCATCAAAGCAGCCTTTCAGCTCCAAGTATGTTCACAGGTAACAGCTGCAGCTGAAAGTCACTCCTTGGAAGACAACTCCAGCAGTCAAATCCTTGTGAAAAGAAATGAATTTGTCTTCCCTGGGTCTGTTGATCCTTTGGAATGTATAAAGGAGGTTGGAGATGACAGATCAGAGGTGACAATGTGTCATTCTGACCAAGATAACTTGTCACTAGGGTAGAGGAAAGCATTTTCTAATTTGGATGATCTTTCTACAGTAAGTTGCATTTTGTCTTTCCTGACCATTTTCTGAATTACAGAAACAGAAACCAATGTCTTCTGTGACAGAAAACATGAACTAGGTAAAGCTGAATAAACTGATCTTGTTGTCAGTATTCCTTGGAAGATTATGTATAATCAGTTGGCCTACTTAATAATCCATTTTGAATATTTTGAATTACATGAAATCAATAAACAGGCTTGCTAGTTGTAACAAGTTCTATAGGTTGTAAGAATCGGACTTTGTTAGTTGGAAATAGATTTATATACATTTTATAACACACTCTCAATCTATTTCATTAATAGTGAAATTTTAATTGTAGGTATAAATAAATGAGAGTTTACTATATATTTCAGGAGTATTTCTTTTAGAACAAAAAACCTTAAGAAAATTTATAACAGCAGATAGGAAGTTTTTCTTCTCAGACAAAAAATCTATTTCCATCTTTAAGGAGGTTTCTATGACAAAATTCTAGGATGAATTCCAATAAAACTCGCATATATTTTGGTTAGTACTTACTGTGTAGTAGTCAATGGTGCTATCTAAACTGATATTCTCTTAATCCATTAACATTGTTTTATTTTTAAACAAAAGGAAAACATGGTGTGCCAGAGGAAGTATTTTTATAGTAGCAATGGTCAAAATTATACTGTGGAGTAAAGTAATAAATATATCTAAGCCTTGATGTAAGCCTTGGTGTTGGTTAATGGACTACAGTGGGTTTACTCCTGGTTGGTTTAATGATAGTGAGAAAAGTGTCAACCATGGCAAATATTCCATAGCACTGTTTGAATTTGGATAGAGAAATACAAGGTATAAGTAGCACAGAAAGCAGATGTAATTTAATGATACTTTTAACTTTCTTGCTACCTATTTTGTACGTGAAGGAACGTGGCATAATCACAAATATTCAGACTTACCTTTGGTCCCAAATACCAGCTGTCCAGGAACAAACAATGCTCCTTCTATTGCTTCCAGCAGGAAAACTGGTTATAGTGACCTGGAAGAAAACTTTACTGGTAAACCTAAGAATCCTGGGCTATTGTAAATCGGTATTTTGTGATTAAAATAACTTAAATAGTGCTGATTTGTACAAGCTGAGGGTCTGATCACAGATCTTTTGGTGTTCTTTTAATTTATCTTATTAATTCTGTGCTATATATTCATGTTGCTTTCTGCCTGAGATTTCCATGGTATTATGTATGATCTGTCAGGCAGTGGCCATTGGGAATCCAGAATCATCCTGAAATAACTTTCATTCTCTTAGGTGCTTTTTTATACTCTGTTGTAGTTTCTCCTTTATGATCATCTCAAGTTGATAGGAGTTTGAACAAAAGGTTTCTTTTTTTTACTGCTGAGATGTTTTCTGGAGAAAAATATTTTTTCCAGTCCTCTGTGACAGTGCAATAGGTGTTCCTTTACAGGAAAATTCTTTTGTTTCTGCTGGCTCCTACACAGTACTCATGGAACTGCTCTCTTTGTTTAACTTGCCATACAACACTAATTATTGACAGCTAATGAGAATGAGGGAATTGAAATGGAGGAAAATGACAAGATCAAGGTGAGCATATAATGCTCAATCTCAAAGTATATCTGGAACTAATTTGGACATTATTAAAAAATAAAAACACCAAATGTTCAAAGAATGACATCTGGTTACCTCGTGCACTCTGTCATGGCATAGAGTGCTGAGCTGGTTTTATGTGTATTCAGCAGCTGTAAGATAGCCAGAATTAGTATTATATTAGAATATGATCTCCAATAAAAGTGAGATAATTGCTATGATTGCTTTTGAAGAACTTTTAGTATTTGAAATTCAACACTGACAACAAAAGTGATGTTAATCCTGGCTGAAAGATAGTTTACAAAAGCCTAAAAGTGCTGAATTTCAGAATCAAGTTGATGTCACTGGACATTGATACAGGTGGGAATCTAGGGTTACTGGGTTTTATTTATTTATTAATGACACTTCATCTGAAGTACAGGTTTCCCTCCACTACAATTAGAATGCAATAATCAGGGGTTAGTATATTAAGGGATATTTTAATGAGATAATCTATTTTACATCTAAATGATCTACCTGTTTTCCTTCTTTCTTGGTTATTTGTTAACTTAGGTAGTGGTAATTACTTTATACATTCAAAAACTGAGATCTAAGAAAGTGGTTTTTTTTAAAGATGCTATGCAAACAATGTAACACTATAATGAAAATCCCTGATAATTCAACCAGAACAACAGCTACTAAATAATAGGCAGTTAACAACAGAGCAAAATCTGACACAGAATCTTAGTATTGCACAGTTTCCAGGAATGTTTAACACTCATTCTTTTGAAATTCAAAAAAAATATTAATTTTTGTTTGCTTGTTTTGGAGATTTTTTTTTTTGCTCTATGAGCGACATCTGAAAGTTTTATTGGGTTGATCATCTGAATATTTATGTACTTGCAGACCTAGTGTTGTTTTCACCTGAGGTGTCTCTATTTAATAATATTAAAGCAATTTTTTTCAGACTTCCAGAACTAAACTTGAAGGTGTGATTCTGAGAAATACAGAATATTCATATTGATAAGTTCTTGCTAAGGTTCTAGATTCTTTAGGAATCTAAACATATGAAAAAATTGTCTTCAAATCAAGTGTTATTTACTTCTCTAAGTATCAGAGAAAAGCTGTGTTTTGGTAAACATTGACAGGTTGAGGACTAGTCTTGTACCCTTTGTGTTCTGTTTGGCATAAAGTAGAGTTAATTAGCAGTGGCAATCAACCAAAGCCATGACTTTGAGCAGATGCAAAAGAAACATCAGCAGTTGTCTCAGGTGAGATCAGAGGAGAGGTGTTAACCTGAGACCAACTACAACAGTGTAAAGAGATGCTGCAGCAGCTGTTCTCAAACCCACACAACTCCATCTTTCAGCCCTGGTTGTGTCAGGGCCAGTGGTATCATGATCCTGGATAACAGATTCTGCCTTTGTAATGAGTTTGGAAGCAACTAAAATAGATACTCAGTAACCTCTGTGGTTGATAGTAGTGTTGATGTCTCAGTGGTGACAGCAGAGAATTTTAGTGTGTTCACAGTTATAATCATTTAAAAGGACCTTGACAACAAAATGAATTATATCCTGCCACTTCAAGTTGTCTCTTGGGGCAAATGCTTTAATCATATAGAAATAGAGAAATAATTGCAGTATTTCATTTCAATTGTTGCTTGGCCGATAGTATTTTACTATCTTGTACAGAGAAGTCTGAGCACATGCTGTAGTATTTGACTTTCTTGCTACAAGGAAGGAGGAAAGCCAGGCCCTAGTGACCAAGCTTTCTTTCCCTGCAGCAGGTAGAAGATATTACCCACAGAACTGAGTGGAGATCTGGACAAGAGAACCCATGATACCAGATAAATTCTGCAGCACTGTGGGTCTGGAGCTAAAGGAAAACAGGTACTTCTCTCACGTTAGGGGAAATACCATGTGAACTTCCCTCAGTTCAAATGATGCTCTTATCAGTCTGTGGGAATGAATTTGATTCCTGTTTGAAAATGACAGCAGAATAGACTAACATAGCTGAGTAATAGTGTCACTAATTCATAGAGTCTGGCCTGATAAACATATTTTTTCACTTAAAAAGCTGTCCTGGAATATCTCTGACAGCATTTGATATGTGTTTGTCCTTAAAAGCTCTTGGAAGCTCTTCTGAGACTCAGTAATGCAATTTTCTGTCTCTGACCCTAAATGTAATTGTCTAACATGTTTCTGTTTGCTGTCAGCATTATAGACAGTGTCAGATGGAGTGATCTTTAAAAATCTACATTGTTCAGGGTTTCTGTCTATTTTAGGAATAACTAATGTTGGAGGCTGTGAAATAACCTGGATGCTGCCTATTGTGCCATGGAAAAGACAAACACAGTCCTACACTACTGTTACCAAAGGCTCTTTGCACATGGCTGCATTTTGCTGTGCCCCTTGGTGTAAGGACCATGGCAAAATAAACCAAATAGCACTGAAGTGCAACTACTTCTGTATTCACTGCCTGTCCTCATTGATTGCAGTGGGAGTTTGGCCATTAATTTCAGCAGCAGGAGGATGTGTAACCTTCAGTGAGGTTTGAAGTAAAATTACTCTGTAATTAGAGTTAACTTTATCATAAACATCATCAAAAGTCACTTGTTTAGCAGAAATGGCCTAAAGAAAGGACATTCAGACAAACTGTTAAAACACATGCACCAAGCATGTGACAAAATTCTACTGACAAGAGGCAATCCCATATTTAGGGTCTCAGACCTCCAAATGTCTGATACCAGCACAATGTTCTTTGCTCTAAGGGAGCTGTTTGAGAATGTATGTTTGTGATCAGGCAGCACTATTTCCAGCTGAGACACAATTTGAAGAGCTTTCTTAAATCCCATGGTAAGTAGTTACAGAAATTTTACAGTGCCTGACAGCCCGTGTGAGTGAGAGGCAGAGAGGAAAAGAAGGTGAGTGAAAATATTCTTGTGCAAAGAAAACAGCATTTTCTCCTCTGATCTGCCTATTGGTAATGCTGGAAGAAAGAAAGGTCTAAAAACCTGTCTAGTCACAAGCTCATCTTAACTTTCTGGAGTGATCACTGAAGCTGATACCAGACTTACCTTGTCATGAATTTTTTACTGTTCTTAATGGAATGGTAAGTGGTGAAATTGTCTTAGATTTGTAGGCCTAGCAGGCTAATCAGGGTGGAAGTAAATGTAGTTAAATAAAGGAGCTGCCTGCTATCTCAGAAGTTATCTGAGCTGTCTGTGACTTTCTCTCTTATTTAGCCATTAATGTTGGTGCAATGCTTGAAAATGTCTGGGTAAGCCATATTGCATGATGAAAACATAAAATATAGTATCAGCTGAGAAACAAAGCATTTTCTGAAAATAATGAGAGCTTTTAGCCCTGCTGCAGTTATTAATTCTGCAAAATTTCCTTTTTTAATTGCTGTCCTGAGATGACATTGAAGTAATGAATGTCAATTTGCTTGATGGATAATTCTTTGTTCACTCTTACAGAAAATTCTACAATATTAGGCCCTGATTCATTCATTAGAGTTAATGGAAATATAGTTTTGGCTAATGTATAGAGCATGAACACATTATTGAGTTTTCATTGGTCTTGTAGATTGCCTTAACTTTGTGTAATATGATGATTTCCCCAACAATGTATTGATATTTCCTTCCTTCTCCATAATGTCTTATCATAAATATGTTGTGCATCAGAACCACAATAACATCATCAGGCAATTTTGAAATTAAGATTTTTGATCTGCAAATATTGAAATATCTTCTTAAATAGCTCCAACAAATACAGTATGAGACACTCATACCAGTTTTTGCGAGATTATTGTCCAAGAAAAGATTTTTCAAGAGCTCCAAATTTATTTCAAAGAGTATTTAGGAGCAACTGTAGTGTTGGAAGTATAATGTTTGGGATGGTTAAAGCCATCTGGATTTTTAAAAGGCTGTTTGGCTGTGTTTATTATGGTCATATATCTAAGACAAAAGCCTGATACACTGCAGTGTTTCATTGGGTACTATTAGCAATAAGTTCATTTTTGTAGCCCAGTTTGATTGCTCTGTGTGTTTATACTATGGCAAAATTGTGGTGACATCATCACGCCCACGCTTATCAACCAGAACCCTAACCTAGTGCACAAAATTAACTTCAATTAATGAGAAACTACTCAGAATTTTGCATTCTCCCCATTCCTTATGTCTGTCTTGCTATTTCAATGTGTCTGTAAAGAAAAAAGATATTAATTTCTTAGCATTTTTTATGGCACTCTTAATTTTATTATACTTCCCTCACAAACATTGATGCATTTTACAACCCTGTGAGGTGTGGGCATTATGTTATTCTCAGTTCTGAGGAGAAAAGCAGCAGAATGTTGATTATTTAGGCAGCATTCCCCCATTTGCTCTCATGGAGCACTGGGGACTTGTTTGTTTGAAGTGCTTTTTGCAGAAGTGGCAGGTGGGACACGAGGAGTTGCTGGAATCCATTTGAGCACACAGAACATTGTTTTAGCAGTGGAACAATAGTGCCATCGGGTGGGCATGAAGGTGAGGGATTCCTTGGGGAATTTTGAATGTATTGCTATTTCAGTAATCCAAATTCCTCCTGGATCCAATTGATCTTTAATTGATGACTTAGTGCAAGGTTCTGCAATATACTTAGTCCCTGAAACACAATCACTTGCATAAAGAATGACAGAAAAACATATTGAATATTGAAGTGCCTCTTGATTAAATACCACTGCTACCAGTTACCATAAACATTTTACACCTGGATATTTTATTAATTCTGTTTTTTTATTTATTTATGCAAATATTGAAAATTCAATGGCTCACAGGGATGCTTTCCATTTCTCCTCTTAATATTTATATTTGTATCTTTAATGCCCTAAATTCAGATTTGAGGCGTGGATTCCAGTTCAGTCCCTCAGTGGCATAGACCTTTTGCTTAAAACACCTGGCAGCATGGCTTAAGTATTACTTGTACCACTTCAGATGTATTCCAGCAATAAGAAACCACTTGCCAACAATTTTTCATTACCTTTCAGGGTACAAATATGTAAATAAATGGTAGGTTTGCAATAAGAAAGATTGTTTATGGCATGTACATCTTGGTCTTTATCTTGACTGCTGGCTACGATTTGACCAGTGCTTGAAACTCTGAAAAAGAAGAAAAAAGGATAATAAAATGGGACTTCTGTTTGTAATCACACAGTCAAAAATTTCTCTCCTGATTTTTAGAGTTAAAATGGGAAACCAAAGCTACTTCATCTGATAATCATTCCTTAAAGGCAGCCCATTGTGCATTCATAACAATAGGTACTTAAGGTAAAGGAAGTGTTGCATTTAAGTGCCACATTGGATCACAGTTCACTAGCAAAAAGCAGTGAAATTATATACTGAATTTAGGTTTCAGTCTTGAAAAAATCTCCATAAATGAAAAAAGGGACTGACCACTTTAGCCAGGGGCAGAATAGAGACCTGTTCCTATGTTAAATTCTCTCTGTAATACAGCAGATCTGAGCACCTCAGCATCAGATCCATAACATCCAGTACATGAAAGCAGGGCAGCTGCCTAGAGCTGCCTTTAGGAAGTCTCAAAGGCAGGTATTATAATTTTAATAAGGGCAGTCTTACCATCCACTCCAATTTTACCATCTCCATCACTGTCCCCTGCTGCCAGGAACGCCTTGGTCTCAGCATCAGTCAAAGCTCTGGCACTGGCTGAGAAATTCTTCAGGAAAAGTCTGGTAAAGATGAGAGAACAAATGAGTGACACATAATACTGAAAATGTTCAGGGTTTGGATTGGTAATAGCTGCAAATTTTCAAGCATGATTCAGTTCTTGAGAACTGTTTTGATGGTAAAACTTCCTCTAACTTCATTGAGAGTGAGAGTAAGGAAGTAAGAGGATGCTACTTCACAGCCTATAAAAATCCTTGATGACATCTTGGTTTCATTGAATTAAAAAGGCAAAATTAACACTGACTCTGACTCTGTAGAGGCAGGATTCATCTTCCCTCCCTTGTTATCCTCCTTTCTCCTAAGATGCAGAGACTCAGCAGCAAGAATATCTCTAACCTTACTTTTAACTTCAAAGTCAGATGAATGTGATCTGGAAGGTAGAATTCATGTGACAGGAAGAAAGATGAGAGAAAAATGGCCCTTTGAATTCAATCTGGTATAAAACCTCACAATACTAAAAAGCAGCTCTAGCAGAACTGCTATCTTTATCTTCAGAGTCTGTCAGTTACTGCTACATGAAATGAGTATTTTCAGTGCTCTCAGTTTCCCCATTGTGATCCAGCCTTGCCTTTGCTATTTGACTTGCAGCTCCTCCAGCACCAGCACTCACACACGTGCACAAACACACGATTGTCTCCCATCCAAAGGGACAGGAGGAAAGGGAATATTTCTGATCTTATCATGCATTTTTAGATGATAAACCACAACCCTGTTGGTAACTTTTTAATTTACTTACTTAAGTTCTTCTTCTTCAATAAAGCCACTCCTGTCCTGGTCAAGAATTCCAAAAACTTTGGCAACTTGGTCTTTGGACTTGGAGTTGAGACCCACTTTGATAAAAAAGGTTTTGTAATCAAATGAATCAACGGCTGAAATAAGCAGATGGAAACAAAGAGAGATGAAGAAAAGTAGTCAAAAATCTGGAACAAAAAAATTATTTTTTTGATCAAAAAGCAGCAAACTATTCTGCAGTACAGTGAGGGTAATTACAAATCCCAAGTAACAGTCTTTGACTTTCCTGAGTTTATATCAGATAAATGGGATTTTTCCCGTCAATGATGTCTCTCAACTAGGAAGGTAATAAAATAATCACTGGGGTCTACAGCATGAAGAACATACTCTTGTAAATAGATACTTCACTGAAAGATATTTGTAGAACTTGATGGTCAATATTGTGCTTGTATTGAAATCAGCAGTAGTTTTGTTATTATTCTCTGAAAAAATAGGATTTCTGACGCAGGATTCAGCCTTTGGATTTTTTTCATCCTTAAAATTGCTGCAGTGCACAAATAACGGTGAGTACCTGTAGCTTGGTTGGCCAAGATTAAAACTTGCATCTGTTCCAATACCTTGCATCCTTTTTCTGTTTTTAATAAGAGAGAGTTTTCTGTTTCCATTGGAATTGGGACTTTGGGGTGGCAAGGACAAAGGAATTTGAGAGATAAACTGCAAAACCAAATTTAAAACAGAACTATTACCTTGACAGCTCTGTAGACCAGCAGCAATTTCAGCTTCTGTCAGGATACTGGAAAGAGCCATATCAAGAATGCTGCAAAATGAAAAATACTGTTGGGTGGAGTTGCCACTGCTCTTGCTCTCTCAGCTGTGGAGGTGGCCCCGAGCTGAGCCCAGGTCCCAGGGCAGAGCAGGAGTGCTGCCCTGCAGGAGCCAACTGCTCCATCCTTTAGTTCAGATACACATCGTGCATCTGAGTCACTGGTATTTCCAGTTAAATCTTCAGGTGTACAAGCTGAGGACAAAGCCAAATGTATTTGTAGACCTCCCTGGCATCTGGGCATCTTTGGTTATTTCCATGCATTTTTTGGTGTGAATTATTGTGATGTCTTCTAAAGCTCCAGAGGAAAGATTGAACTCACCTGGCCACTTAATTTTCCCCAGGCCAAGAACAGAAAATATTGTCAGGCAAAAGATCTGCAGAGTCCTCTTGACTTAATTCTTTTTCAAATGACATAGAGAATGACTTATATAGACCTTAGTTAAGTCCTCTTGACCTTTTAAAGAAGTCCTAGAGGCACGTGATGGCTCAGATACCCCAGGGGATAAGTTACTGTGGCTGACAAGACCTGCTTGCTAATCAGATTGATATTTATATCCCAAAGGAATGTGCATGGTGTTTTAGACAATATGTAAGTTTTAGTGCCATATGAAGTAAATCCTTTCAGCTTGCACCTATTTTAGTGAAATGAAATTTTTAATGTATAAAGGAAAAAATACATATATTTTAAATTGTTTAATAATAAAAGAAATGGACATCTTCAAAGCAGGCTTTTAAGGACCCAATCCTGATGTTAATTACCCATGAAACACTACTCCTGCAGTTGCCTTAGTGGTCTTCAAAACATACTAATACTGATACATTTGTAATAGATATATCTGATATACAAGTACAAGCTCAAAGACGAAACTTCTTCAGCCCATATGACTTTTAATAAGTTGTTATATAAGCTTTGGTTAGCTATAAAAGTCTAATCTTGACAGCATTTGCTCAGCAGTCATTAATTGCATGGTGCACATTTTAAAA
Source organism: Acridotheres tristis (assembly GCA_037013685.1). NCBI lineage: Eukaryota > Metazoa > Chordata > Aves > Passeriformes > Sturnidae > Acridotheres > Acridotheres tristis. The sequence continues at coordinate 7,981,191 of CM072901.1, forward strand.
TCATCCTAGTAAATGTGTCCATTTGCAGAATGAAGGTTGTCAGTTGCTCGGCAGGACATAGGAGGGTGAATCAGTCATGGCCAGGAGGAAAAGAGAGCAGTGAAATTTGGTTCTTCCCTGTTATGCTGAGAAAATAAACTTCTGTAAGGTCTCAAACAGCAGCTAAACTCAAACTGCAGCTTTTCTCTTACTGGATATTAATAGGTCAGTTATCTCATGAAATTTATTGGAACTTAATGGCCCTGAGAATAGTTGAAGTTGGCTAGTGGTGTAAAAAGCCATTAGGAGGCATTTCACACTGACACATATATAAACATGGCTGGAGTATTGCTTAGGTTTAAATAACATTTGAATGTTGAGAATACTTAAAATAAAGCCTATCCTCTAATCACTATAACATAAAGCTGCTGTCCTTCAAAAATTACATACATGAAAATACAGACAAAACCTCATCTATCTCAGTTCCTCTTGATTTCTTCCAGAAAAGAATTTTTAAGGGAAGCACTGACCATGTTATTCTAAACCCATGCTGAGCAGTAAATAGAAAATTATGAACACTTAACTTTTCTGGGTGATATGTGATCAACTGAACAAGTTACTTTTAAAGGCATTTTATCCCGAACAGGTGGGAATCTAAATTGATTCAGTTCTTTCATTGGGAATCTAGCTGTGCCTTTGGCTTGGGTCGCTAGGAAATACTCAAGAGTATGGCCTGATATCAGAGACAATCTGGTAATTGTAAGGGAATTACTGAGCATTCAAAAAACAATCATTGTGAGGAGCCCAAGCTGAGATTACAAAGCATTTCTAGCAAAGAGTTTTGGAGTATTTCTGTGGCAAACCACCACTTGCCCGAAGGTGGCACCAAAGACAGGAAAGTCCAGCCGTGACTGCTCTGCGGGACTACGGGTGAGGGAAAATCGAGGACCAGGATGAGAACAGGATAACAGGAGAGTGTTCATCAGAGCGGGGGAGAAGAAGGAACAGGTATTTAAAAGAAAAAAAATCTAGCCTAGCAAATCACTTGAAAGAACAGGAATATAAACAGAGTAAACTGAAAAATCTGAGTTAATTCTTGAGGACTTCCCTTTCATGATGATTTAGAATAACAGTTTACTTCATCTGCCTAACAAAACCAGAGTTTACTGTGCTTATTTTTACGTTGGCTGAATTTTGCAGTCCATTTTGGAGATCATTGCAAATATAAAATATTTTTTTTCTGGAAGGCTGAGAGTCAAAGCAGGAAGTCAGCGTCTAGAAAATACAGCTGATCAATATGTCATTGTGATGGAACTGATATGATTCCCTTTGAGTCAAGTGTTTGCATATTCTAATTGGACAGAAGTTCCCCTTTGAATTTAAGATCAATAACCTGTTACCTTTGTAACAGCAGGGAAAGGCATTGTCCAAGGGTACCTTCTTTTTCTATTGTAACTGGAGTGATGATCTATTTTTCTCTTCTGAAGCTTGACATACAAAACTGATTGTCTTGTTTTCATGAGTATAGGACATGCTGACAAACGAATCAAAAGTTCTGGAGCAGCCATATCTCAGCTGCTGCTGTGCTCTCTAGATCTTTGGTGCAGAAAGTGTGCCAGAAAGTCCAGACCAATATAATGGTATCTTTCTGTACTTACAATCAAAACTAATGTGGAAATTAGGTTTCACAAAATGTGAACACTTTATTTCATGCTCCACGGTATCCTCTTATTAAAATGTTTTAGAATACATTAAAAATTGAGCATGAAAATTTTAGGTACATGTCTGTTCAGGGATTTAATCAAGATGTATCTATTTCAGTAACCCATTCCAGGAAATTAATCCAGCCTTGGCCCCCTCTGCCCACACTGTTTGTGTGAAGAGCTCCAGGCACCTCTGATGATGCTGCATCAAAGATTTTCCACATGGGCTGGCTGCTAACTCAAAGAAGAAACTGTACCAGCCTATGTGTGCAGTGAATGTTCTGACATCCCCTTGCCCTTTCTGTGCTCTCTACTTGTTAGAAGATGACTGAGATTTCAAACAGTTGGAGAGCTGAAATTGAATCTCAAGTTTACAAATGGCTTTTGGACTGGGATTTCCAAAGGGTTATGGAGTTAGGAGGCAGCCAGCTTCCACTAAATACCAGGAGGTTTTAGCTCGTGTATGGTTCTACTCCTCTTTCAGGGCAACCCAGAATTTTGGTTTAAGAGAGATGGTGAATTCAGTGGCTAGAGCACTAGGGTGGGTTTGGGATATTGACCCTGGCCCTCTGTATCCTTTTTCTAGGAGCTCATGTAGGACAATAGATTGCTTTGTGTTTTGTTCCTGCTTAAAGGGATCATGGTACATCTGTATTTCATAAGAAGTATAGGGAGGATTAGAGATTAAACTGCTCACACAGGGTGATCAAGTGATTGAGGTGTCTGAGTACTCACAGTCTTTGGGCCAAGTGGAACTCAGATCTACCACTCACAATTTGGGTAGCTCTTTAATTGTCTTAAGTGAAGGTAAAACACCCAAACCGCATCTCCTTTATGCTGGGAGTTATGAAGCAGTCTTATACTCAGTATTATATTGAGTAGGATGGTCTTACTCTAAACCTGAGAGCAGGTGATCAGTGTCAAAATACCAAGGGTTGTTAGATTCTTTCTAATTTAATGTAGCATAAACAATTTCTAACAGAATTTTCGTTTTTAACTGTGTACTCAGCAGTGTTTTATTGGTTTCATTCATTCATAGCAGCTTGATGCAGAGGATTTAATCCTTACTTATCAGATTGCCCAGGGAGGTTATAGAACCTCCATCCTTGAAGATGCTCAAACTCGTCTTAGAGCAATGTGCCCTTCTGAGGAAGTGACTTGACCAGAGACCTCCAGAGAGCCTATTCTGTACCTTAATTATGATAACATTAGATACCAACCATGTGTCTCTTTGGTACTTCAGTTGGCATTCACATAGACATCCTGCAATTGAAGCTTTTCTCTAGCATGGTGGTGTTATCAAGTCCAAAGAACATTCCATGATACTCCCTAAAAGCTGCCACTGACTTAATTAAAATTATCCTTGCCAGAAAAAAAATCACATTTTTTAAATTTGTCTCCTTCAGTTAAAAAATACTCTTTTCTAATCTGGTTAAAATGTGGATCTAAAATATAGATCCTAAGGCAAGCAGAAACCTTAATAGAGAGTAGGTGGTATTTTTGCTGAAGCCTATGGGCTTTTCTTTTTAATTGGGGACTTTTTGGAGTTTTATTATAATTCCTTTGAATGAAGTGGCTGGATGATTTTAGTGAGATTTAAAACACATCTTCTTGCCACTATTTAAGAAGTCACTATTTAAGAACAGATTTTCTTACAAGCATAGGTGAAGTTGCTGAACACATAAGGATTTCCTGATTCTTGGGAGTGCTTCATCCCCCTGTGGCAGCACAAGGCAGTGATGTGCAGTTGTTCAGCATCTCTGAAATACAGGATAGGCCACTGTGCAGTCTTGCATTTCTTGCATTCCACACGAGAGTCTCGGAGGTGCAAGGAATGCAGTGTCAGGTCTGTCACTTCTGGTACTGTGTGTGCCATCTGCTTGAGAGCTAGTGACAGGATAGTTCAGTGATCAGCAGTGTGAAGAGCTAAGGTATATATTACATCTGGATATTGCTGCAGATCTGGGTTGCCCCTGGATTTTTTCTTCAGCGGGGAAATAATTAAGGTAAAAGGAACCAGAGTCTCATCATTATGCAAAATATTTCAGTGCTGCAATTAACAGCAGCTATAATATAAGCCCAGATTTAACATCAAAGGCTGTGGGGATAGAATTAGGATTTATATTCATTATAATTCTGCCAAGGCTTCAGTGAATCTGATTGCTGGAATTCCTCTTTTGCATTAGCTATCTTAAATCTGTCGACCGGCTCTCTTACATGCCTGGGAATGAGGGAGCTGTGCTTGCTCACATAATCATCTTGCAATTCATGGAAATGCCAACACTGGCTGTTACATAAAAGTTCCAGAAGGTTTTGTTTCTGCTCTTCTTTAAAACAGCTGCCAAATCATAATTATCTTCCAGTTTCAGCAAAGAGTATTAAAGTGACAGTCTGCTTGTGAGCTGGAGCCACAGCATGGGACAGCATGGGGAAGGAAACAGCTAAATCAGGGTGGGGAAATTTCTGGGATGATTTCAGTCAGAGATGCACAGATCGACTCAGCCTGCTGACATCTGCTTTTAGCCATGAACGTTATTTAATTTGTCCATTAATGAAGAAAACGCTGTAGCCAACTCTAAATCCTGTAAGACACTTATCAAAGGGAAGACTAGTTCTTGGCTTTCAGACTGAAGAAAACTGCTGATATTATGGAACATATAGCTAATTAAAGACTTGAGTTATGCCATTATTTTACAATGTAAGAGCTTTAGCGTAATCAAAAAGCAAGATTGGCTGTAGTTTCATCTGCAGAAAACACAGAAGTTGACAGATGTGGCAAATATTGTTGTTTTGTACATATTCAGAGACAATAAGCAACAGGCTCATGATTCATGGAAAAGCCTCCAGGCCTGTGGCCTAGGTTGTCAGGGGACCATGACTTGTGACAGTGTCAGAGTAGGATTAGACCCTTCTCCTCTATCTCACAGCTGCCTTAGATTTCATGAAGATAAATCTTCTTAAGGGAGAGTCACATTTTAGGCCATAAACACTTTCTGACGATACAATTACGCTGTAATCTACTGCTTTATTTTGTAAAATTACCCAAGAACTTATTCTGTGTTTTGAGCTATGTGTGAACTCCTCTTTAATTTTTTTCTCATATTCGCAGGGTTGGGACTTAATATGAATTATTTTTAGCTATTTTTCAACATTTCTTTTCCTTAAGTATCAGAGAATTAATCAGAAATAAACCTCAATTAAATCAGTACAATTAAGCCTGAGAAGATATCATATGGTTTAAGATCATCAAAACTGTGTCTGGTGAGTCAGCATGCTCAAGTAAGAGGATGGAGAACCTAAACAAAATTTTTAAAAGCAGCTTTTTCCCCCAAGGTTCTTTTGGTTTAGCTGATTTTTTAGTTGTTTTCTCCCCTCTCCCATCCACAATTTCAACATTATCAGTGGTGGAAAATCACAAAGTGCCTTCCTTACAATGGAAATGTAACAATGCCAGGTGACCAAAACATTGCAAGATTTCTCGTCAGTCAGGTGTGTGAACTTCACGTGTGGGGAACTGTTAATGCCTGAAACAATATAAAAATGTACAAACACATGCTGAGTGCGAAGTGCTTGCTGGACGAGGTAATTGGCAGAGTCAGCCCAAGGTTGCCTTTGGTCTAATGCTGTTTATGCCTTCACCAGAGACTGGAATTCTGTCAAGGAAGAAAGTGAGAAAAGCAGGGAATAAAACTTGTTGAAAGTAGTTTTTTGACATCTTTATAAAGATAGATAAAAATGACTGAAACTCCTAGGCATGGAGAGCTCCCAAAGTTATTATAACACTGTACAAGCTACTGCTAAACTGAGATTCTGGGGGTGTAACAGATTTTTCACTCCTTAAAAAGAGTAAGTGGAGAGAGGAGGAGTGTATCTGTAAAATCGTATTTGTGGGAAATCCTGACTTGAAGGTAAACTATCTTTACCCCATTACAAACTCTGATAATAGCCAAGGAAGAAGAGCCTGTAGCTCTCAGCAAGAGGGTTTTTTTGAGTTTTGTTATTCTAAATAAAAAATATCCATAGTGAAGTAATTCCAGAGTGGGAGATTCAATGGTTAAGGGCCAAGATCTGCATAATATAATGCCCAACTTGGGACTCATAAACAGAAGCTGCAAAAGCTGCTGCTAAAGCAAATTCCTCCAACAGTGTATCTCTCTCTCTCCTCCCAAATCTGGCTAAGATTAGCACGTGTGTCTGTTGGAGCTATTGCCACCTGTCCTAGTTCAGCTGAGACAGCCCTGCTTTCAGCGACTACATCTCTAATACATGATGCATAATGTCCTATTTTTCTATGCTGCAGTTTCTAAAAGAAATATCCTGGCTAGTTCACATTATCCCTGTGAGGTTTTCTTCAGGAATTTGATTGAGTTTCTTAAAGGACTGCCTGGTGAAATGTGCACTTATCAGATAATTTTCCAGCACAAAATCCTGTGCTGCACTGCTGCAGTTGCAGCCTTGAGAAAAAACACCAGTTGTATTTTAAATCAGTGAATTAAGCCCCCAGTAATAGAGGCCAATGTTTGATAGTGGAAGATGAAGAAATAAGTTTCTTTAGGTAGAGATGTGTTTAAAAATGAAAGTGTGGTATGGCCATAAGTGCAGAGCATCTACTGATGAAATGGAAATTCAGAGAAATTCAGGTGTTCTGAATGTTTTAAAAATCTGGAACATTGAGTCTGTGGATCAGACACACAGGAGGATTAGTCCCAAATCTGTTATCATTGATTGGAAGACCAGACTCTACACTGGGCCTAAATATTCTGTTGCTGCAACAGAGACCAAATGGCAATAAACTTATAAAATAAAGGAGTATTTGCTTATACAAAAATTGTGGCTGAAAGTATCAGGTCAAAGTACTCGTGTGTATTGCTCATGCCCCAGTTATTTGCAGCCTGAAATGAGTGCATTTTAAACCACAAATGTTCTCAATTTTCCAAATTTTACCTTCCACTCCAATTTTGCCATCACCATCAGTGTCTCCTGCAGCCAGAAAAGCCTTGGTCTCTGCTGAGGTAAGGGCTCTGGCACTTGAAGAGAAATTCTTCAGGAACAGCCTGAAATAGAACAGGGTGCTGTGCTTGAGTTTTGTTCTCTGAAATGTCCCATAAGGTAACGTCTGCTCTTATTATCTCAGGGAATCCACACAGGTTCAAGGAAAGACAAGGATTTGTGTTTTATTTTTAAAATAACGTCGAGGGTTTCTTCAGCCCCACCAAGCAAGTTCAAAGGTTTTTGTTGTTTAAAGAAATAGAGCAGGTGAAGAGTACTTACTGCAGCTCTTCTTCTTCAATGAAACCACTCTTGTCCTGATCAAGGATTCCAAAAACTGTCTTTATCTGATCAGGAGTTTTGCTGGATAAACCCACCATGGAGAAGAAAGACTTGTAGTTGAAGGAATCATCAGCTGGAAGAAACAGAAATTGTTTAAATATTCTCCCTTAAAGTCGATACTACTGTGTGTATTCCTTGTGAATATGTATGTCTTTCCTTAAGCATCAGCCTGCTTCTCTCTTGTTCCTTGATGTAGCCAAAGAGCAGATACAGTGGATAATTTCCCTTTTAAATCACTCTGTGCCCATGGTCATATTTCCTTTCAGCCAGTTTGAAGTTTTCTGCTACAATGCACATTCTGCTAAATCAGGATTTATGCAATGTGTCGCATGCAATTAAAAATAAATATTGAGAGGGTGCTACTGTGACTTGCAAACGACTCCTGTAATTCTTAATTCATTTTCATGAAGTCTCTATTTAGGTGAAGAATTTGATAGAGGAGTAAGTAATTCACAGACAAACCAGATCTTTTGAGTATTTGGAAAATTGGCTTGATCTTACTGAGCAGCTCTTAAGAGAAGTGAGACTGATCATTGCTTCACAAATGACACCCTCATTCTGCAAGCTGAGGCTTTTTCTGAAATTTTGAAGGACAAGGCTAGCTTTAAGTCTTTAACAGGTTTAGATGCTGGCAGCTTAGTGTTAAGCCAGCACTAACTGAAACTGTGGCCCTTTAATTGCTGCTCACCCCTTGTGAGACATTTTGAATTTAAGGGGCTATACTGTAATGCAGCTTAGAAAGAGATCTCACAGGGAAGGAATCTAAGGGGAAAATGATAGGCATGTCATCTTCAGACATGAAAATGATACGCATCTTCTGTCTGCAGAGCAACCATTCCTTACCCTGGCAGCTGGAGAGAGCAGATTCAATATCTTTAGCTGAGAGGATGTCAGTGATGGCCATTGTTGAACTGTAAAATAAATTAAATGTGAGCTACTTAGTCATTAAAATGACTTCTCTCCTACTTGCATGGCTCTATTTGAAGTTGCTGCAGTGACAGTGTGTGATAGGGGAGACATTATTCATCTGATGGCAAGTGGAGCATGCTGTAACAGATGTCTGCAGCAGGTGCTTCCACTGAAAGCTGGGAATGAGGGAGGAATTCTGCACGCGGCAGCGTGGGGCTTCAGGAAGATCTGATGCCTCTGCTGCACTGGGAGAGCAAATCCAAGGTGTCCAGCACCACAGAATTCATGACTTCTGTGTGGGTTTTCCTGGAGGTGGATTATTGCTCAGTAAAACCCAGAGAGTATTTACAGCACACATAATAAATAAGGCTGGTATGTCCCCTAGAATTATATCTGGAGTAAGTGTAATTGGCATGTGAAAAATCCAGTATTATTATCAATAGATGTAGTGACCTTCACAAAGAATGGAGATATTAGTGCAGAATTAGTAATTTTACTCAGGCAAATTTGGAGGGTAAGTTCCTCCCCTGTTTAGTTGCAACAACAAATGTGTCTTACTGTGCTACTGCATCACTGAAAGACTACATTTCATGAGAGCTTTGTAAAAAAGTTTTTGGCAGTATTTTCTGGGGTTCTTTTCTTTTTGCATTCCATGTATGTTATAATAAACAATATTTTTTCCCAGATGTTGGCATTTCAGTAGATTGTTGTCTTTAGTACAGAAATATCATGACTTAATATTCATTCTTAGTAGAGTGGAGGACGTGTTTTCTTCTGACACAGCAGCATTTCATTTGAGAAAGATATTCTGTCCCATTCAGCACCAACAGCTGCAATAGTTTGCCAGTACAATGTGCATCACTTAACAAAATGCTATAATGCCTGAATTTCTAATTTTTAGTTCATTGATGCATTTACAGTTTGGTAAACCGCACACATCAGTGCAGACAAGTTACAGTTTAAAACTTGAAACATTACTCTTAATTCATGTTAGTGAAAGAAGGAGACTAAGGCATAGAAAAGTTATTCTTGAAAGCCACAAAAGAATAGAAATATCTCTTCACTAATCCCTAACTGGTCTTCAGCAACATCATTCTTCCTGTCTAAGCACAGCCTGAGAAGGAATCAACTAGTGGTACCCATTTATAGTCTGTGCACTGGTTTGAGATCTAAATGCAGATTTAAACTTCCTCTAAAATATGAAATGGCTGCCTCTGTACCTGTCGGTTCACAGCAGAAAAGATTGTCAATCATTTTAGTCCCTTTCAGAATATCTCAGAAATGGTTAAGAAAGTGATGGCACACATTCCCACTGATGGCAATGGATCCTTCCCCAGCTCAGGCAGCTGGGTTACTTTTCTTTTACTAGCAATTATTTTGTCCCACTGGGTTCTTGTGCAAAATTCTTCCCCCTCTCAGCATTAGGCAAGAGAGCTCAGCCATTCATCTAATTCACTGCCAACAGGATTAAAAAGGGGAGGAGTTGAAGGAAAACCTAAAAATTACAGCATTTTTTACAAGGGGCATCATTCCTTTCTTGCTCCATCCTATGATCCAAATGCTGATTCTATTCTACTTAGCTTGTAAAAATACAACATGCTGGAAGCTGAGATAAGAATAGATACTTTAATTGCTTTCTGTTTAGGGAGCATTTTGCTTTTGTGTTTCTTTGAAAGCAGAAGATCTAATCAGCTTACCTTTGTGGTCTTCTTGACTGGATAAGGAAGCAGTCAGGTTGGGATGAAGGTACTTGCTGTGTGTCTGCAGCAAAGCTGAACTTGCATATATATACTTTAAGTTGTCTACCATATACAGATTTTAGATTTCAGCGTCACGAAGGGGGAATGGTGTCAAATGAACTTGCCTAACTAATCATCTTGCACTATTTTTATCTCAAGAGAATACATATGATATTTGCAAACGAAACAAGATAAGCGGCCAGATAGACAAAAAGAACAGAGTCATGTCAAATTTCCTCTGATTTAAGCAGAAAACACCAGCTTCTCCACGCGATGTAGGGCAGGACAAAAACCCCCACTATCTGATATGCTTGATCTGAGGAGTCAGATGAAATGACGCACAGTAACTTCTGAAGAGGTGTCTTTAGTGACTGTTTAGATATGATAACTTGTTGTTTTATCTGTAGACACTCGGTGTGATAGAGTTTCATCATTGCAGCACTAAACAAAAAGAAAAAATTAGAAGTGTCCCGTTCAGGTATTGTTCGCATAGCAAACCAGTCAAGGGAAATAATAGCCATGTTGTCTCCAGAATGTCTGAGCTGTTGTTTTTTGGAAAAAAAATACCACACAGTGAATTTGTTGCTGTAGGAAGTAAAATAATACTATGTCAATCCATCAGAACAGTTGGTTGGGGGAGGGTATTTCATCTGCTCTTTTTCCAGAGAAAATCTTACAATTCTGCAAGATTCTGACAACCTGTTTAGTCGGCTATGTATGAAGCAAAGGGGTTGTGATCTGCCCAGCTGTCTCTGAGACAAAAGTCCCTGAGCCCTATATGAAAGTTCTTTGCTTTCAGAATAGAGAGAAAAATTTTAATAGCAACATCATCGCTATAACAATATGTGAAGAGTGTCTTTTCAGTTTTCAGCCTGTCTTCAGTCTCTTTTAGAGAAGTGCTTATTTTCTAGAATTGTTTCACCAGTGCTGTTTCCCAGTGTTCCTTTGTGCTAGTTACTTTTTTCACGGATATAATTTGATCATCTCAATTTTCCTTCACGAATATTGTAGCCTAACTGGGTGAGGAACCTGTCAGCTTGGATCTCACTTGTGCCTTGAGGTAACAGAACAGTGAAAGACAAGTCACATGGATGACAGCACAAGGTATCATTATGGCCAGGATTAAGGGATGGCAAGGGATGACAGTGCAATTGGCATCACAGCTTGAGGTGTGGCAGGGTAAGAGGTGACAGTGCAGAGACTGTCTTAATGTCACAGAGAATACCAAGGCATCTTTTTTCCAAAGCATTTCCCTCTAAGATGGAAGACAGACCTAGCCAGCCACTGAAGCCAGCCACTAATAAATCAAGGTGCCAGACAGAAAAGTGACAAATGGAGGGTGCCTACGAGACATTAGTGCATCCAGCACTGAGAGCAGCTGATCAAAAGGCAACAAAAGACCTTTGCAAAAGATTCTCTCTGTGGTGGAGGAGGAGCTATTTCTTTTGCAGTATATAAACATAAGAAAAATTATTGCTACAAGTTTTTTATTATTAAAAGTTCTTCAAGTCTGTCCTCCACAAAACAGTTTCAGACACAGATAATTCTTTTGCAGAGAAGAATCATGTTAAGAATAGCTATGGAAGATTACAGTTTTCCCTGTTTTCTGAATGGGTTCTTGACCAGCTGGCACTGAAAAATTTCGAGAAGAATTTGATGGAGAGATATTTAATACTGGCTCTTGTTGTCACTGGTGACATCTGATAGAAGGGGTACAAATACCACTTTCCCCCCTCAAACTCTTCTCAGAAATTCTATTTCCTCAGAATTTTATTCTAAATGGGAAAAAATTCCTCTGCCTTTTACACATACCACTCTTTTCTCCCTCTCCAATTTGGGAAATTGTCTACATAGTGCCAACAACTGATGTGCAGTACGTAGGGTGTCCGACATAAAAACTGATGGCATGATATGACCTCATAAAGCTAAGTTAAGAGGAAGGCCAAATTCTGCTGAAACTCTTGGACTGCAGGAATCTGCATGGGAATTTGGTCCCTGGTGTCTATTTCAGAGAATGCATTTGATTTTAGATGCAATGGCTTCTCATTTTGCCCAGAGCTAATTCCACATATGTTAACCCCTCGCCCCCACTCTTCCCTTTAAAAATAGCATTGATTGTTTTTATTTCTCTTAATGCCTGTGGGCTGTTGCCATTAGTTTGAACTTTATGTGAAGTACATAAGGATGCAGTCTTTAAAGTGTGCTTTGTTTTCTAAGAGGCTTCGACAAGGTAATTTCTTTTGTGCCCTGAGATTTTAAGAGTAAAGCATGTAGTCAAATTATTTATGGCTCTGGTCTGTTCAGACTCCAGCAAATTTTGGAGTCACTTTTGCAGTAAGATTGGCGGCACTAGAAATCCAGAACATGTGCACTGATGAAATGCAAGGGGATCATGTAACTATTTACAACCAGCCTCCAAAAACCATTTTCTTTTCAAGCCTTACATTAGGGATTGTATAAACATCTGTCCTGTTACTTTTACTTTCTTAAATCAAGTACGGTTAAGAACTTTGTGGCTGCCATCCCACTTGGCAGGGGAAGAACTGGGGAAGTATGAAAAAGTAAGGAAAATATATCCCTTTCAGCCAGTCAGGTTACCACTAAAAGCAGTTTTAAACCCTTGGGCTTGAACATTTGTCTTTGCTCAAGGCTCTTTGCTTTCTGGAGACATGGAGTTGTTTTATTCTTCCCATTTTTAACCTTAATTCTTTTAATATCTGAAGCCACCTCCCCAGGTGGAAAAGCTGTATTTTAGGTCATCATAAGTTCTGTGATTGTTCTATAATCTGTTCTTGTAATTCTTTGAGTGCCTATGTGAATCATGTGCAGGAGAGTAACAGAAGTGCATTGAAGAGTTGTGTGAGTGCCTGCTTTAAATTAAATAAGTGTGATTTTGTGCCTCGTACATGCCTGAGATAATTTTCAGATGAATGAGATGAATGCATCTGATAGGGGTATCCATGGTCATGAGTCAGGGAATAGGAATCACCTGGCAAATTATGTGTAACTTATTGTTAAATGGCATGTGAGTAGTGAGAATGGAATATTCATTTGACTTGTAATTTGCTTTAGGAATATATGAGATGAAATAAATTGTATAGATGTAACTTACTGTAATTGTATTAATGCATCATGTTCCATGAGGAATGTAACTCCTGGAGAGATCTGGGAATATTTGTGAGTGGTTATAGGTTTATATTGCTTAACCTACTATCTGTAGACACCTCATAACCATCCCCCAGTAAAATGCTGAATAAGGAAAAATGCTGGAAGTGTTGCTTTGGGGGGAGGAGGCTGTGTGTGGGAAACACACAATAACATCTGGTTTATTTTTGCAGACTTGAATGAATCACAAAATTTAAGCAATTTACTTTTCACCATCTATCATTCGAATGCCACGTGGGTTCAGCCTCTGATGTAGATTTCCAGAGATTCTAAAAATTTACAATGCAGCTTTTCAGTTGCTACTGCCCTGTAAAGTGTTAATGTACAAAACCTTTTCAGTCATATTTTTCTTACATGCGTAAAACATAATTTTTAAGCCAAGTAGATTGTTTACATAAATCAGACAATTTCTGGTCCTGCATATCTGAAATGGGAACTTCCATCCTAATTCTGAAATTTGAAAGGAATATGGACCAAATGTAAATTCTATGTGATTTATGAAGCTGTAGCTCAAAAATTTTATTCCTGAATTCAACTTTTCCAGTTCACTTCCATTTCTGTTTCTTTCTGAAAATGTTCATCCAGTGATGCAGAAAAAAAGGGGTTTTTTTTTAAAGAAAGAAATTCTCATAGACTGATTTCTGAAATGGTAGATTCTTGGGTCTGTTAAATCTGGTGCAATCATTCATAAACAGACAAGATACTTGAATCTCCAGATGACTCCTTCCATAAGTCTAAAATTACTTGCAGTAAGTGTCAGAAAGCATATAGAATCAATTTTCTTGACTTAATTCTGAAGTAAAAAGCTTACTATTTTTGAATGTGTCCAAATAAAAATGGCAATAACAAGGTATGTGTAGGATTATCATGGGTTTTGAGTAGAAAATAAAATCAATTCTGCCAAGGCAATCTTTTCTAGCTAAGTTGGAAGCAAAGACACATGCTGAAAACAGAACTTCTATTCAATATCTGATCTACCATATTCTGTTCTTGAACTGTGTTCTTCAAATCCTGTATGGTAAAATCCCTCAAGGGGATCTTTGTTACAGGAATTGTAACCTTAGTCTGTGTGTTTACACTACGTAGCCTGGTGAAGTCCTGCTCCATGACTGTGGTTTATAAGCACTATAAATAATCCTCAGTTGCAGCAAGCTTTCAAATATAGATGTGTTTGAAATGAACTCAGATGTTTTTCAGCCTCTCTGTATGTTCTTGTATAGTTGTTATCCCACTGTGTAAACAGTGGGTCCCACTACAAACAGAAACAGCTCCTTGGGTTGTATAACTGCAGGAGCACAAAGTAAGAACTGGGTCATTATCTGTGCTTATGCTGATCTAGTGCTGACACTGCTGAATAAAGCAGGGCCTTTGATGCTCCTGGCAGAGTTGCTTTTCAAGGAGGTATATATATACATATGTATATTCCAAGGAGGTATATATATATACATTTGTATATTCCAAGGAGGTGTATATATACATATATATATTCCAAGGAGGTGTATATATATACATATATATATTCCAAGGATACACAAGTTTCAAAAAGCCCAGATGTTGACTCTGAGAGATGTTTTCTCTGGTGTGCCCAAAGCCCAGACCCAATCTGATTCACAGTGCCCAGTGAGGTGTGGCTTAATTCCCTGCTCCTCCATTTGCTGAGACTGGGAAATGGTGAGGACTTGTCCCAGCTCCTTCCAGCCTGGCGTGCTGGGCGTCCTCTCTATGCAAACTAGAGCGTGATAAGGGGCTGATGTGTGCTTGGGTATTGTCCAAATGTGGAGTCTCCAGGGCACAACACCCAGAACCCAGAAGCATTCCTTCCTTCCTCATTAGGGCTGCCAACAACACTGACAATAATTAGAATGAGGACTATAGAAAAGCAAGCTGAATGAATATGGAAATTGGTACTAGAGACATAACAGCATCAGATATGACAGCATTAAGTCTTTACATGCAAGAAGCCATTGAGCATTTGAGAGCTGAGCCTGGTTTAATCAAATGGTGCATCAATGAAATGATTGCATTGTTCAAATATTTGAAGGATCAGTGGGACAAAAAGACAGAAGCAGGCATTGTTCTTCCTATACAGTGCTGGATTTGTGCTGCAGCTCCTGAGTGATATCAGTGTTCAGATAGTCCAGTGATTTCAAGCTTTACTGTATAGCATAGAACAACCCAGACAGCAAATGCAAGTTCTTCTTTTCCATTTATGGACAAACCACATTATATTCACTGTGGATTTTATTGGCAAATTGCTGCAGTCAGGTGTAAAGTAAATTACTTCAAGTCTGTTGCTCTGAATGAAAAATTAAATTTATTGTATTAAAGTCATAAATTCACTTAACAGTCTTTCCTTGAATTGTAATAGCCTCCATCTGAACTGAATTATAGCAGTGACTGCACCTTGCTAAAAAGGAAACATTTAAAAAGGAATTTTACTAAACAGGAAGCTTAAGGAGAAAAAGGCTAGAAAAGGCCAGGTGAGTCTCTAGAGCAGGAGCCCTATCTCCTTTGGAACAGGAATTCCAGCCTGGCTGTGCCGGTTCATTGTTAGAGCAGAAAATGTCCCTGAACTGCAGAGGAATTGAGCTTGAGCTCCTGCTCACACAGGAGGAGGTAAATGGGGAGGTGCTTGGTGCACTTTTGATTCTCCAAGACAACTCACAATTTTTGAAGGATTTCACTTATTATTTTATTTGACTTTTGCATTTGGATATACCACACAACAACATCGAGATTGGAAAATCCAGATGGTGAGAGCAGAAGGTATCTTGCTGATTCCCAATTTCTCCATATTGGCTTGTCCCTTTCGGAGTAGAGGTAGATGAAAGCAGGTGATAAGGAGAATAAATGCCTAAGTACTTTGCTGAATTTGAGAAGTAAGAACATTTTACAAATGTATTCTATGTCCTATACTATGCTGAGCTGGGCTGTACAAGCTGTAGTTCTGGGAAAAATTTGTCATGCAGAATTTTTTTGGAAAGTTAATTACTTCTCTGGCCAATGCGATGTTACTGAAATTTGATTATTAAATGAAATGTGAAGCCTTTACTAAGAAATGCTCCAAAGCTGTTATCTCAGAATACCATGGCAAGGTAATTTCAGAATACCAGATCCCAGCTACTTCCTGAAAATTGCAGCTATATAAAACCTTACTGAACAGTGATGTTGAAAAATGCATGTTAATCAGTGCAGATCTTCCTCATCACCTAACCCTGTAATTGATGGTGCCATCAACAGCAGAGACAGTTATCTAAATTATGAATGTTTCTGGTTACGAATGATGGATTATTTTTTGACATAGGAATTAAAGTGTATGCATTATTAGAACTAGTAGAAGAATTCAAGTCATGCTTTGGAGAAAAGTACAAAGTTAGGCATGGTTTAACATTCATGAATATTCAGCTAACAAGCAGATTTTTCTATTAAATATGTAGGTATTACAAAACAGAGAGAAAAGCATCCATTGAATAAGATTTGAAGGTTGTTCCAAGCCTTGTTGAAGCTGATGCATATGGCCAGCATTCTTAATTTAAAATTTTTATAAGCAGTTATGTCAGTGTCTTTATGGATGCAAGCAACTGGAATTATCAGCCTGGTCTTTGTCAATTTGTTCCATTTCGATGGAGACAGTCCTGGGAGGTTTCTGGGCAGTGACTTTGCTGGGTCTGAGGGACAGTGACTCGCTACACAGTGTGACCCACTGCTCTGGGGCATTTGCTTGCACATCTTCTATAATCACCTTTATTTGCCGAATACATTTCTATTTAGACCCCGAGTATATGTACAGGTCAGTGTTATTAACTAAAGGAAAACATGGAAAAATCTTCTGCTGATATAGCCAGCAGGTCATCTTCCAAGAGGAGGATTTCCTTCGAGTGAGTGGAATTGGATTTCACCCAGATTTAAAACTAGAAGTGAAAAACATGATCTGATAATCAGGCAGCACTTGTATCTTGGTGTCCTAATTCTGCCAGTTCTTTAGCAACCCCCTAGAGTTTTTCCAAGGAAGACTGCATAAACAACAACAATGGCAAAAATAGCAAGGCTGCTCTTAGAGAAACAAACACAATTAGTAAAATAGAAAATAAAGGTGCAATCTTTAGAGGTTAAAACGCTGTAACAACCTTCCCACAAAAGGAAGATTCATTCTGGAGGCTGCAGGCTGTGAGGTATCACCTGTATATTGCCAGAGAGGTGAGATTTGAGAGTACAGACTTGGGAATGAGGCCGTGGAACCTTGGCTCTTGTAGTCTCAGGTTCACCAGTAAGGCCAGTTGAAGCCCGTGGCTCAGGAAGGTCGCAGCTGTCCCTGGGCACCCGGAGCCAGCTCTGCACAGCCCGCTCAGCTGTGCCTCTGGGGAGGAACACAGCCTGAAATTCAGCTTTCCCCAGAGAGCAAAACATGGTTGGAGACACTGTCTCATGACTGGACAGAATTTGAGATTTTTCTGGTTTATTTAAAATAATCTGGGTAAGCCCCACTGAAATAGAGCAGCCATTTGTTCCCCTGAGGAGATCTGACGTGGTCCCAAGTGCGAGCAGTGCCTGTGGCCACTTCCCACAGCAGATTCCAGCCCTGCCATCAGCAGCACGAGTAAGGCTGAGTATCCCAACCTGCCTGCTTGGCATGACATGGGCTTGGTGTAAGAAATACAAAATTGAGCTAATATAGTTACTAAACTGTCTGTTGGTATCCAGGGAATGCTGAACACATGCGGAGCAGATGGAAGAGATTAAAAAAACATGGAATTATAGATGAGAAATGTTTACAATTAAAGCAACAAACATGAGATTTCTCTGTAGTCTCTTTCCTGATAATTCTGAAGGGTGTTCAGGTGAAAAAGGCTTGACATACAAAAACTATTGTTAACTCCATTACAATCAAATTAATTTGACTCAAACAATACTTTTCAGAATTATCTTTGTTTCCATTCGCTCCAGCCTAGCAAAGGAAAATCAATGTGATCAATGTGTTTAAAACCACCACTTAATTTAGAACATTTTAAGTTGTCTGATGAATCTGATAATTCAGCTTGTCCTCTACTGTTTCAGCTACTAAGGAAATTCCAACTAAGGAACTGCTAGATCAGATATCCTGTGTCTCAGCTGACCCAAAATCCCCATGATGGTTTTAGCACCATTCTTAAGAGAACCATGCAGACTTAGTGAATAACAGACTTGTTTACCTGAATATGGCAGAGTATTTAGTTTAAAGGATATTGTCATAGGTATTAGAAAACTCAGAATTAAAGGACGATGTATTGAATATTCTTTGTTTTTGCTGCTAGTAGTGCAATTAATTAATAACAATACAGTAGAAAACAAAAGAAGCTTAATAGCTCCTTCTTGTTGGTGGGAAA
This sequence comes from Acridotheres tristis, assembly GCA_037013685.1. NCBI lineage: Eukaryota > Metazoa > Chordata > Aves > Passeriformes > Sturnidae > Acridotheres > Acridotheres tristis. The sequence goes on from CM072901.1 coordinate 7,999,380, forward strand.
GTCTTTCCACCAAAATCATGAAGTAAATGTCTTTCTATGACCTTTAAGTATTTTTTTCCTAAATTCTAATTTCTAAGGTTCATATATGTTCCTCCCACTGTGCTCATAACTGAGCAAAGCTGAATAATCCTGCAGCAAGAACTTGTGCTTGTGCTGCTGCTCACAAGCCTCGTGGTGTGATCTTGGTGCAAAAACAACAGTACAAAATTGACAAAGACCACGAATTTTACCCTAGCCCCAGGGTTTTCTAAAAGCACAGGCTCTCAGCCTTTCGTGTTAAGACTGTTTTTTCAGATCCCTGACAGGGTGTAAAATTACAGACTGGTCAATACAGATAAAGCTGACACATATTTTCAAGCACAGTGAGAGTTTAGGGCTATATTTAACAAAAACACTGAGTTCTGTGTTTGGGGAATACACTCTGCCTCCCTACCCAAAAGAGTCACCAGAATCCAAATTCTCTCTAACTTCTTCTGTTGATCACATCCCACGCACTGATTTCAAATTTTATCAGATTGTGCCTGTTTAGGGAAGAGATATATTTTTGAGGTAAATACATGGAAGACAGGATTTTTAAATGTATCCAGTTTTTTAACTTTCAAGGACTTAGTGTCTTTTCTCCATAGCGCTGCTAAAAATGCAGCCTCGGATTTCCTTTTCATGCAAGGAAAAATATGCAGTCTTGACAAGCTCGGGAGAAGGGACATATTTTCTGATGTTGCCTAGAGCACATCTGTGCACAGAGCTATTTCTGCCTTTATCTCACAGCTGATAACATTAGACTGTAGAGCCAGGTTTTTGAATGAGCTGCAGACCAAATGCTGAGTTTTACAAACCTGTCTGTAAATATCATAGTAGAACTCCCAGTACAGTGAAAAACCTGGGCAACTGAAAATTCTGTTCCCTCCCCAAACAAATGTACTGCCTATATATTATCGACTTCTAAATATTTGCAATTAATATTATAAAGTCCATTGCTTTGAATCATATATAATATGGAATCTTTCCCTGGTGGTAATGGCTATTTCTGTTCTGGGGAGCATGGAGCACTTTCCAGATCTTTCTGAGATAATTTGTGTTATCTGACATTTCTGCAGGCAACGTTTGCTTAGTGGTGAATTGGATTCTAAATTCTACAGCTGTGAAGTTGTAGGAAACAGGAGTCTTGGCAAATTTCTAAGTAAAGCTCTGGTAAGGTGTGAGTGGAAATTTAATGAATATAGATTGTGGAATCAATCTCTCAATGTGTTTTGATTAGGGTAAAGTGCCTATATAATAAGGGTTTTTATTGCACCACTAAATATGACAACACTGAAATTTATTATGTGCTCCTATTTATATTATTTTCCTTTGCTTTTCATTCTTATAAAACCTTTAAAATACAAAAGATTATTTCTCTGTAAGTTCTTCAGCTGAGAGGGAGGATTTAAATACAAATAGAAAGTTAAGAGGCCACAATACCAATGCTAAGAAACTCAAAGGTTTTATAAGAATAAAAAACAAAGAACTTTTTTTTTTTTAACCTGTGCATGGAAAGACAGGCTCTATACGTGTGTGGTATATCAGACTTTATGATTTTTGTATTTATAGCTTTATAAAAAGGATGCTCAGAGAATTTCTCTGGTGGTTTTATTCTACATTGAGGAGTCCCTCTGACCAGAAGGAAATTTTCTGGGCAAATGAATCAGGACATTTCACCTTGATTACCCCCATAGGTCTGGGCCCAGCCATGTCCCTGTGTCCTTCTCCTCACACAGTAACAGTCTCTGTGGCTGATGAGGGCTGGACACAGATCCTTCAGAGGCTGCTGCTGTCATTCTTCTGTTGTCTGGAGAACAGATTGCAGAATGAAATTAACTTTCCCTGACAGGAATAAATACAATACATAGACAACACCGTGTTCCTGGGTCCAAAAGAAAGAAATTCCCTGGATTTCTACTGGGACTGGAGTAGGATTTAGTCTTGCAAGCATCATCATCATTTACAAATGATGGGGACAAATATCTGAAATTTATAAATGCCTACTATATGAGACTTCCTGTTTCAATTGAAGTCAGTAGCAAAATTCCCATTGACTTGAGTGCAAACAGGATCTGGACCACAATAAGACATGTTTCCCATCAAAATTATGTTATAATTAACATTTGGAAATTGCTTAACCAGGTGAATCTGATAGCTACAGAAGCTGTGGGTCATAAGATTGAATTGAATCTTTCTTTGTTTCTTTGCTACTTAAATTGAAAATGAAGTAGCATCCTTGTTTTTACCAAGATCTGTGAATTTTTCATCCTGTACCTCATCACGGTTAAAGCCATCTTAGTGTACTGTGTGACCATTGTCAAAACACATAGAAGTTTCTCTTAAGGTGATGTGGTTATTATCAGCCATAATTTTGAATTTACTTCCCACTCAAAAGAGGAACATTTCAACACGTGGTCAAAAAACGATGGAAATTGTCAGTAGGAGGAAACAGACATTCTTCAGGCAGCAGTGCTTGCAGGATGCCCAGGAATGGCAGCAGGTATTTGGCTGAATAGTTCCCATGGCTGAGTTTAGGAGTAAGGACCTACCCTGGTAGGGATCAAGAGGAAACACAGGACTGGACCCCACTCTGTAGTTCTGCCTCCAGGGAGCACCTGTCTTTGTATATAAATCATTTATGCTTATCAGAGAGAGAAATGCAAAAACCCGGATGGACTGTCTGAATTCTGATTCTGATGTTGATATTGAGCCTCCCTGTGGCCCTGGAGAGTTGATATTTATTGTGTGCTTTGTGCCATTACCTCCCTGTGCAGTTTGCTACAGGCATTTAAATGATAGTCTTTGTATTTAAAAAAGGGTGAAAGAAAGAGGTCAAAGCCAAAAGGGAAAATTGTTGATATTGTCTCAGTGTATGTGGAACAGATTCTTGTGCTACTAACTGCTTCTTTGCGAGACAGATGATTCTAGGAATCAGATCCTACTCAGTGTAAAGATGTATTACAAAGGGTTCCTATATGTCACTTAAGATGCTGTTTCTCCATAAGCAAAACTTGGCTAATCTCTTCAATGGCTGAAAGGTTTGTATGAACTCCACAGTTACTATTAATTATTTCTGGAGATGAAAAATTTTCTTGGAATTGGTCAGTTGTTTTTGTTGTCAGGGTGTTTTTGTTTTGGATTGGTTTTGTTTTGTTTAGCTTTTAGCTTTTCTGTAAGTTCTTAATTTTGCTAAAACCAGAGTTCGAGTTACATTGGTCATGAATTTTTGCTTATCCCTATATTGACAAAGTTTCAGCTTTTGCCTGATTAAGGGCTGCCTTATGGTAGATTTGGTCCATGTATGAATTTTCCCAGCTACCAAAATGGTAGTTTTATTTTAAACTGAAATAGTCCCATCTGATCTGGTATGCGAGCCAATAATAAATGGCAAAGTACTCAATTCAGAAAAATTATGGGGATTTTTTCTCTACTTCATTTTGTTCTGTGCTGTTCATCTTGGGCTGGGGAGAGAAACAAATATTGTTGTGGAGAGCAAAGAACAGTGCAAATATGTTTATGTATTTCTAATTTTGTCTTGGTGTTGAATTGCCCTGGGTCCAGTTGCATAATGGTAAGTAAAGCTGGACACAATCCAGTGCAAAGTGATGCATGAAACCAGCACTTTTCCCCCCTAGTGTGTGAAAATTTGTATCAGCAAGAAACAGATAGTCTAACTTGTATGTAGCTGGAGAACTGCCTGCATTTTGATACCTACATTCTTTTAAAATGACTCGTTCTTCAGTGCAGACACCAGATCCCCAGTGCTGAGGCCCAGCAGTGACATGCTGACACTGGGCTTCATTAACCCTCCATCCTCCCTTGCCGTGCACTGATGTGACCCCAGCCAGAGGACCAGAGAAACTGTGGCCAAGGCTGGGGGGAAGTGCTTATTGGGTGGGGCTGAAGTCCAATATTCCACCTCACTTATCCATACTGGAGCCAGGGTTAGAGCCAGGGTTAGGTCTGAACTCTGCTGCCTTCTCGTCACAGCCCTGCACGCTAGGTCCTCACGACTGGAACTTCATTTATGACTGCCTAGGGTGGCTTGGCTTCAACCCAACATCCTGGTCAGTCACCTTCTGCTCAGGAGATGGGACAAAGTGCTGCCTTTTAAAGGAAAAGGCCAGTCATTGCTTTTCTGCTGCTAATCAAATATATTAGTTGTTACAGGCTCAACAATTATTTTAAAAATCCCCACCTATGATAACGATTTTGTTCTTTAAGCATGTTTCACTAGGGAAACCTGATATGTGACTTTCTGTGAACTACGTAACAGGAAAGACTCATTAAAAAAGGCTTTTGGTGTTTAAAGGAAATTACATTTTTTAATAAATAAATTACCTTTGAAACAACCCTTGAGCATGAGGTAGAGAGTAATCAAAGAATAATTTCTCTATTTGCCTGTTTTTAGAAAAGTAAGAAATGTAAAATGTTCTGTTTCTTGTACAACTCCCCAACAGCTACTTTTATATGGCATAGAATAATAGTATTTATGTGAAAGGAGGGGGAGGTTCAATTCTACAATGAATCTCCTATTTGGTTCTGTATTGTTTTTTCCAAATCCACATCTAATCTCTGGGAGGTAGATCTTATAGTAGGATTTGAAGCAGTGCAAGAATAAGTAAATAAGTCAGATTAGTGTCAGGAATGGGAATGTTTCAAATAATGTTACAGACTAAGGCTGTATAAAAATGTGGGTAAAGATCATGCAGATTTGGGCTGTTGCTAATCAGCCAGTCAGCAACTCTGCACTTTGGTTTTTCACACTGTAACTCTTTTAAATAAGACACAAAATTCAAACATATAGCAGATTTATCTTTGGTAGGTGAAGATCTGGAGCCTTATTGTAATTAGTAGTAGCTGTTTGTGGCTGGCTTACAGACCTCCCAGAGCTGAACTAGCAATGGCAAAGCGAGCACATCCTCCCCCACTGTGAGAGACAGCACTGACCTTTGAGTGTTCTGCAGGCCTTTGGGAAACTGCTGGGATTTATTCATCACTTGGATTGCTTGGATTGACAAAAGGACAACTCAAAAGATGGTAAGTCATCATCAATGTGGGAGTTCATCTCTGTGATCTCTGAATGGTATTTAAAGGTTCATGATTTGTTCCCAAGTGACTGAAGCAGTGGGGTGGGAACAGAGGTCTTCCCGCTTTTTTTTTTTAATGTACAGTGTTTAACTTCTGGATGAGGGGTAACTTAAAGTGTGCTCTTGGAACAGTCAGCTATGGAGTATTCTGCTCTTACAATGGTCCAAGGAGTGCTGTATGTTGGAAGTCATTGATGGAGCAGTAGAGGGATCAAGCTGGGAAAATTGCTCTAACTAAAACCAAAGTAGAAGGATAAGCACTGTCTCCTCCATCTCAGTTGAGCTATTCAGCAGTGGCTAAAAGCTGTCCCCAAGGCTGAGGGGCACAGTGCCATCCAAGGCTTTGTAATGGCTTTGGTGCTGCTGTGGTGCTCCTGGAGGGCGATGCAGAGCAGTGGCCGTGGACTTTTATTAATCTCAGATATGCACCTTGCACTCCATTATATATTCTTGGTATGCAATCATCAACAGCCATGGAACTCATCTGTGCTGTGTGCAAACTCATTGAATTCTGCACCTACTTGACAGCCAGTCCTTGCAGATTAGATTATTTTTCTTGGAGCAGGAAAGATTTGCCTAAGAGGAAATGTCATAAGAATAGGATGGAAGAGTGAATTCTGTTTCTTAAAGGCAGGTCCTGGTAGAATAAAAGGGATAATACACTAATCAAATTTTGACAAGGTATTAAGGAGAAAAGATGGGAAATCATTTTTGAACTGCCTGCACTAAAGCTGGAAGCCTGAAAAATAAAGTAGTTCTTATGCATAAACATAATTTTGATTTAGTTGGCATTACCCAGGGATAAGTCATACATCTATAGCAGCCATAAACGTCAGCACATGAAAGAATGGGCCTCACACATGCTGGTGATGCCAAGAAATCAGGGAGACCACCTGTTCTAAGATGAAGTACAATATAAATAAATACAGATACCTCATCCTGCCCAGCTGGTACCAGCACAGGTAGCACGTGCTGCATGTGTGACTGAAGCATACATGGCCTGACTTGCTTGTACAGGACAAAGAGAAGTAACAGAGGGAGTGATCATAATAAAGAACGGTTTTGGGACAATGTTTCACTGTGATCAGTCTTCTTCAAACAAAGTCTGGTTTCCAGGCTGCAGGGAAGGACAGGTGATCCATGAATTGCACTCTGCAGTGGGGCTCTGCTGCAGTCATGGTGCCAAAGATGGGGAGATGAAAGTATTGGACTTGTCGGTCAGGGCTGGGAATGTCTAGCCCCACATCCCGCCTTTGGGAACGCGCAATTCCAAATCCCGGTCCCGCGAATGCCCAGCCCCACATCCCGGTGCTGGGAATGCTCAGCTCCACATCCCGGTGTTGGGAATGTCCATCCCCGTATCCCGGTGCTGGGAATGTCCATCCCCGTATCCCGCGGCTGGGAAGGCGCCGTTCCCGCTGTTGGAATGCCCCGCTCCCTGCGCAGGGAGGCTGCTGAGCGCCACCTCGTGTGTGCCGCGCTGGGGCCGCGGGGTTTTCGGGGACGAGGATGGCTGGCTCGTCCCTCGGGGCCGGGAAGCAGCGGGATCAGGCGGCGGGATCATGCTGAGCTCTGCTTTCCCGCAGAACACTCGGCAGCCCCCGGACTCTGCGTGCGAGAGGCACAGACAAGCTGAGGTCGTAAGCAGGTAAAGAAATCGAGCCTCTACAAGCATTTGAAAATCGTATTTTATGGAAAAAGCAGCCCCTCTTACAATGCTGAATTAGCCAGGAGGATGGATATGAAGATTTGTTTGATAGGACATTAAATTCTGCTCTGCAGTGCAAAAATCGAGGGACAAAATATCAGCAGCAAGGTCAAGGAAGTTTCCAGGGCTGCTCCTTCCAGCTGCTCTGTTGTTTTGTGTCACCTCTGTCTGTGACTCCTCTGGCTCCCTCGGGTGAGCACAGAGCTGCTCTGACATAACCCAGACCCCTCCCATCCTGCCAGGGTGTCTTGTATGTGATCCTTCATCCCACTGCCATCTTTCCTAGTGCATTTCTTTGCAGTGGAGGTTCAGTTTTCCAGAAAGATTTTTTCCCTATAGTCTTGGTTCTCTCATCAAGCTGTGAAAAGCTCCCATTTACATTAGTACCTGAATCATATCATCCATGGTAAACCTTATGTAGATTCCTTATATTATGTAGACAAATGTTGGTTCCTCAAATGAATGAAGAATCCAATTTCAAACAGAGCAGCTTTTTGGGATTTGAAATATCTGGCAGTGCCATATCCACTGAGACACGGGAGTGTCTAAGTGCACAGGCAGGGCCTATTGGAATTATGCTTATTCTAAGAGAAAAAAATCATCTTATCCTGACAGGCTGAAAGTTACACCGGATTTTGTGATTAAATCAGAATTATCCTACCAATTTCATGTTCAAAACTCCAGAAAAATAAGAAAATATTTCATGTGGTGGAAAACCCAAGTAGGCTGTGTGAGAGCCTAGAGTCAGATTATGATATCAGATTATGATATCAGATTATGATATCATTGGGAAAGGGCTGAAAAGCAACATAACAGAGTGAGATCAAACCATGGCACATGTGGTTTTGCTACTGTTGCCAACACTGTTTCCAGAAATGTTTGTGATATAGGTATTTCTCAGACATAAAAGAAAGAATTACATTTGGTCAGGTAGTTCACAGTGGGATATGAGCTTTTATTTTTTACTTTTTGTTTGTTTGTTTGTTGGTTTGGTTTTTTTTTCCTAGTTTGACATGGAAACAAATAAAACAAACACAACATTAGCCATTATTTGGCTTCCCGTTGAGAGCATGTTACGTAACTACTCTGGCTTTCTTTGCTCATAACGTAGGGTGGGGAACATGATAGCTGTAGAGAAAGGAATAATACAGGCATTCAGCCACCCTGCAGTATTTCAGAGAATCACCCTTGGCAGGTGCAGAAAAGGTGTCCTTGAGCTCCCACAGCTTTATCGCATTCCATACTGTGATAAAAGAGCAGAATCAATAACTCAGAGAATGGGGACTGAACAGCTGATGCTGGATAGAAGTCTTAGGTGGTAAAGGATATTTGAGAAGAACATAATAAGCAATCCAAATTTCTCCAGTCCTCTGTAACCCATGTTTAATTTCAGTTAGCAAGGGCCAGCCTACAGGATAGTTACTCCAGATTTATACCAATATAAGCAAGAATGGAAAAATCAGGCACTTGAGAAATGAAAATTCAGCCATAAGATTTTAGAGAAGAAAATGTCACCCAATGATTAATTTGGGCAATGGAACAGAGTGCACTATGTTTGAAAAGGGAGAGCCACACTGCACTATTAGGTGCTCCAGTGCCACAGAAGGGGCCTGGAGAAGAGGAGCGGGTCCATCTACACACCTACACTTCTACACATCAGTGCACCCAGGAGCAAATCCCAGCTGCCTGGGAGGAGAAATACATCATTCAGCTGTCTCATCCAGTGTACTCTGCAATTCCTAGGCAGATTTAATTTTTTGGAGGTGAAATTGAAAAACTGGCAAAGGCCAGATGTTTCAGAGAAATGTGAAAAAACCTCAGAAACTAACTTGTGCAGCAATGAGGATGTGCTGGGAGGAGCTTGCTGCTTCCTTGCTGCTAACATTTTGGCACAAACTCTGTGAAGCATGGGATCCACACACAAGAAATACAAGAGACATCTAGTCTTGTTTCAAGCCTCTGTTGGTATACTCCAAACACTGATTGCCCACAGACTCGTTTTCTTAGTTATGCATCTCTTCTGTGGGAATATCAAGCTCCATATTAAGACTGTTTAGGTTCTTTGCCCTTACTGCTCCCTTAGAAAGACCATGCAAGCCTGTGATCTCCTTCAATCACTTCAAACACTTCAGCTAGACGTGTTTTCTATACTTTTCAGTCTAAACATACTGTTGATCAGATTAAAAAGATTATATCTCACAGTCATGTTAACTTTTAACTATTTATCATAAGCTCTACTTATAAAGGACTTGCATAGATCTATTTATAAAGGACTTGCATATTGTTCCTCCACTGTCACACTGAAGAAGACATGTTCTTTTTATCTCTCTCTAAGACTGCTAATTCTGTAATTGCTCTAATAGCCAGTCTGCACTGATTCCAGTTTAAGCTAATCTTTTTCAACACTGTTGACAGGAACTGTATAAATATTTCACACAAAATCTTACCAGTGCCTTGTCTAAAAGTGCCAATATTTCCTTCTCTGCTAAAAATCTCACCTAACCCATCTGAACACTACATTATCTGTTTCCACAGCTGTGTTGTACTGGCAGATTTGGCACACTGTCAGTCTATCAGACCATTTGGATCTTTTTCCTTCTCTGTTGCTTTCAGCTGATGAATCCCAAGAACATGACTTTGCAGTTCACATTATTAAATTTCTATCACTGCAGGCAAGAAGGTCATCTAATTCCAGCGTGGTGATGTGGTCCTCCTCAAGACTGGAAGTACCTTCCAGCTTTTTCTCACATGCACAATTTTTGAGGCTGGGCCTGGTTATGTTCCTAGTTCATGGAAATGTGGATTATACAGTATTGCTCCAAAGAGTGATCTCTGAGGAACACTGTTGGGTAATTTGCTCCATTCTTGTAACTCCTTTTTTATTATAACCCATTGCTCCTTCTTCACCTTGTTTTTATATTAATCCCTATCACCTCCACTTTCAGTAATGATTTCCTGCAGAGCACTGTATCAAATGATCTGTTTCAACTTCAATAGACTGAGTTCACTGCATTATTTCATTCCAGAGAGACAATTATCTTACTCAAGATACACCAGCTCAGTTTAATATTCTCTGCTCTGGTAAACCATGTATGTTTTCTCACATTCTGTTTGCCTCCCTACAATTAATTTGTTCTAAGACTTGGCATTATACTGAATTTTTAACATACATTTTAGAATATGTATAGTTTCTAAAAATACATTTCAGAATATAAACATTGTGTTTGCTATGCTGAAGTCCTAGGCAAGCTTTCATTGAAATTCATTAAACACTGACTGCTTTTACTTGTAAATTCATATACCAGTTATTTCAGTATGCTAGGGAGGAGATTGTATGTATTCATCAATAGTTTTTTGCATGAAGAAATATACTCTGTTTCTCCTAAGACTTGTAATTTCTGTTATACTACCACTTCCTTTATATGTCATTCCCATCTGTTATTAGCCTAATGTCAAAGCAAAGGATCAACCCTTATTCTCAAGCAACACCATCTCTTGTTAGCTGATTTATTATTAAAGGAAACCACCTTATACCATCCCTGTGTCTTTGATGGAGCTCTGTTATCACTGGTGGCATTAATTTTCTGTTTTAGGTCTGGGAAGTTAAAGTCTTCCTCAAACAAGGAAGTGCAGTTATTACTTTCCTGTAACTTTACATCTCTTGTAATTTATATTCAAGTTTGAATAGAGGAAGGAGGCTGTAAAAGATCCTCAGCACTATCCTTCTGGGGCAGTTTTTTCATCTCTAGTCTGACTAATTTCCACCCAAACAGAATTTGTTTGGTCAGTGTGATCACAGATTTTCTTACACTCAGCCATTTCCTCAACATTCAGTGACACTCTTCCTCTCCTCTCATTTTTGTCTTCCCTAATAAACTCCCTATATACTGCATTAGTGGAGATATTCTGCTCTCAGCAGAAATGTAAAAGACATCTCTATGCTCCAGCAGAGTTGCTGATAAACTTCTGATATCTCACTTTGCCTTTGACACTGCTGTTCTGTCTGTGCAAGACAACTTCCAAGGGTCTGAGACAGGGCATGTCCTGTGTGAGGCCCAGGGGGAGGCTGTGCCCAGCTATGCCCAGATGATAACCAAACACTTTTCACAATCAAAGATGACCTGAAAATAGACATTTGATAGCTTAGCTGCCTGTGTGAACACCCTGACTCCACAGGTCCTCAGGCCCTGACACCCTCTCAGGATTATCATAGAAAAATATTAATATGAAGAAAGAGTACAGAAACACTGATTTTTTGTGCTTATTGATTTGTTCCCCTGTGGATGTCATATTTCCAGTACTTTTCTGGCATTCACAACCAATGAGAATAGTCAGAGCATTTCCTATGGAGAGATCTACTTGAGCTAATCTGCATGTCTTACTTGTTCTTCAGAGAAATTATTTTAGCCACATCACAAAGCCACTCACTGAGTTACAAATTGCAGCAGAGCCAGGGCAGAAATATGCTCCTACATACCTGATCCCCTGAATCCACTAAAGATTTGCTTCTTGGCAGTGACTGCAACATCAAACACAAAGTGAAGGATTTGTTGAGAAACGACATTGCTGGAGTTCTTTTGGCCCCAGTCACTCGTGTCTGCACACTCCCAGTTGCTGTGGCTGGGAGTGCCTCCAGACAGAGCTGGATGATGCAAAGCATTTTCCAAATGTTTGCACAATGAAGAATTGCCATCATAGGCTCAGGAGCAACTGTTTTCAGAAAGTAAATACTGTGCATTTCTAGATTAGGTAATAGCTAAGGGCAGCACGTGTGTGGCTGGAGCCTGAAGGCAAAGCATAGCAGCAAGTCTGAAGAGTGGTTCTTGTCTCCTACACGAGGATGAGACTCAGGCTGTGCAGCTCAAGGAATGCTCTCCCTTTCACCCATTACCGCTGGCTACAATGCATCATGCTTAATTTTTCAGAGATATAAAATTAAATTAGACAGCAGGACAGCAGCAAAAGCTTCGATGAATTGGAGAAAGACTAATAAGTTTACATATGATTCATCTTCAAACCTTTCCATCAGATGAAAAGTAGCCCAGTTCACTTCAAAGTGCCAGCAGTTCCACAGTGTTTACTTTTTAGCAGCTCTGGTCAGAACTTCTGCATTTCTCCATGTAGCAAGAACCTCCTTTAACTGCAACATTATTAATTCAGATACAATAGCTCTCCTGTTACCTGGTAACATTTTTTTATTTTGTTTCCTTATTTCTGTTCTCATGCCTTTCCACTGTAGTAGATTACACAAAGGATTGGCATTTACCTGGCATATTGTATCTGCAAAATATATCTGCTTTAGTAGGTCTTAAGTAGTTCTCAGAGGCTATTAGGAGGTAATTTCTCAATAGAAAGGATAGGAACAGCAATTTCAGTATTGAAATGTTCCACTAGTATTTCTGTGGGCTGTTTGATGCTCAGAATATTTTTAAAAGAGATATTTGGTCAGAGACACATCTTTAGAGGAATTTGGGGATTAATTACTGTGAAAGGACAATGCAGTATTTTCTAAAAAGAATGGTTTTCAAAGAATTTTTGGCGTACTGGTTACAAAGTGTACAAGCCTTCTCCCCACCAGCAGAATGTCAGGAAACTTAGAAATTTCTTGTCATCTTGGCGAGGCATCTGCATCTTTAAGAGTTCTTTTTGCTTGCCTGTGCTGAAAGGTGGCTGAGACAGGAGGTTGTTTCACCTGGGGGAAGAATTACATGTGGGAAGTGGCTGCTGAAATAAGCACTTGATCTTGTGCCTACAGTTTTAGGATGGAAAGTGAACAGGAGTCTTACCTAAAACTGGTGAAACGGTCCCGTTTGTGTGATTCATAGCAGGAATTCCAGGCAGGAATTCTGTGCAGTCTGTATAATGACACTCGGGCTGGAAGCCCCATTAGGTAAATAGGATTCTGTCCATGATTTCAGCTCTTAGGCAGATAGTACCAATGCAAATAGTACCATAATTAAACACTGATGAAGCAAATGTGTGCTCTGTTTCTGAACATCATCTTTCAGCTCCAGCTCAGGGGCAGTTTTGCACATGCAGCAGTATGTGTGACAGCTTAATAGAGGTGGAAAGGATACAACAGTATTAATGATACTGTAATTAATACCAGCAGTATTTTAATAGTACCTAATTGCCAATATATGTCCCAGGTCCAATTCAGAGAGACTGATTGGTTTCGAAAATCATGTCGTTTTGGTGCCTTTACAGTCAAGAAAATTACTATTTCAGCTTGTTGTAGTCTGCAGCATCAATCCAGTTCTTTTCAAAGCATTATATTCACATTGGTTTTTTGACAAAATGAACTTTGCAATGGAAACTCTTGTTCTGACTGCCAGGCAGTGTTACCAAATCAGGGCTGTGACCCTGTAAGATGCACATGAGTCAGCATTGGGTTGAAGTTCTGACTGCAGAATCAAAGTGCAAAGACTTATTTGGCTTATGGGATAGAGAAGCCTTATTCAATATCTCACATCTCATTCTGTAACCTGAAGATGCACAGTGTGAGTTTCCAGGGGATGATTGCTTGAGGGTTGAGCAGAAAGGAAGGTCCCAGCATCTTCGCCTGCTTTTTACTCATTAGGGAAAATGCTTTATGAGTGATCACACACTTCTTTGTTCCAAACCATGTTGTAATGTGAACTACATGTCACTGAAAATACAGAATAATCTTTCCTGTTTACAGAACTAGACAGTCTAGACTTCAATTTATTTATGGTATTTATTTAAAGCTTCAGTTTTGACCTAGATTGAGTTCTCATTTCTGAAAGCTACATAAAGCTCTGACTTGCAGCAATTTTCTTCTTAAGGTTGTTAATGTATATTTATGTAAAACCAAGAATTCCAACCTCTTATTCCATGAACCATGTAGTATTTTTAACGAGAGTCAATTGATTCTATGTAAAATTATGCACAGGATACTGCAGTCAGGGGCAAAAAACCTTGTGGCCCACACACATTTGTTCCTAACTGCTTTAACTTGACCTACCTGGTTTTATAAGCAGCAGTGTCAGGGGAATTAATTGCATCAGAGTCTGTGGAGAGAAAAATCAAGGAAGAATTCTATTCACTCCAAATTAAGTTTTAATACTGCAAAGCTGTCATTATGTGTATCAAAGGCTGTTGAAAGTCATGCTGCTGGGAATAACTAGGGGGCTTGTTAATGCAGCCATGATCATCTTTCTGACAGAAGCTCACTTTCAGGAAATGTGATATGAAATTTTCCTTAGGTTCTCATCTCATTCCCATACCGCGTTTATTTCACTCTTAGTGTGCTTCATCTTTAATTTCTCAGTTAGGAATAATTATATACAAAAATGTATAATGAAAGATGAGCAAGTCTTAAGACTTTAAGGGAATGCAAGTTACATTTTCTTTTCCTAATTTTGGCAATGGGAGTTTCCTCAACTTATTTGGGTTGAGGCTCTTGCTTAAATAGGATCATATTGTGCTTCTAAACATAGCCAGAGATTCTGATTTCTGCTTCTTGTAGTTCATTTGAAAGGCACTGTTTTCTTCCATGTTCTTTTTAAGTGGGTGTATTTCTTCCTTTCTAGTAATCTCTGCAATATCTTATCGGCCTCTGAGGGGCTGACCCTTCCTTATGTGAATGGGTGGAACTGCTGCTGAAGTCTGCAGCATTTAAACAAAGACAGAATCAATGGAGGATTCTTCAGACCGCTTAAAGGCTTACAGAATTTGTAGCACTAATGTAGACATTGTTTCATTGGGATTTTATATGCATTCTTACACATGTATGTCTATCATGTGCAAATCTATCTGTGCAATTCTGTTCCATCCTTCCTCACTAATTTTTATTTTTTTTTTAAGATCAGGCAGGAGCCTGATCTCAAATATAGTTCCATGAAGCAAAAAGCAAAAGCCTATCAATAATAATGCAGTAGACAGAGAACACAGAAATGACTGTTTTACTTCAAATCCATTTGACTGTGTCTCCTTTATGCTGAAATCACTGCATAAAACAATCAGTTGCAGTGTAAGAGTCTCTTTCTGTAAATAAACGTGGCTATATATGATAGCTGTTCCCAGGCCAGATGATGAATTAGACTCAAAATTATATACACAAAATGCATGACCAATTGCATATTTTAATTTGTAATCATCACAAGTGCTTATGCTAATTGCTTGTTGTGCAGTAGCAATAAAATAAAACATAACTGGTTTAGTGTTTGCTGTTAATCCATTTTCAGTGTACAACAACTGATTTATTGGTCCTCTGAACCAATGAATATTCCTTCTCTATGTGAATGATCTACACATACCTAGAAATCATTAAATGCAAGATTCCTTCATCATAAGATCAGCAAATCCAGAAGTTATTATGTAAATGCTGTGTTCCAAAAGATGACCTTCGTATCTATGTCTTATTTTGATTTTTGCCTCTAACAGTGGGCTGAACATTGTTTTTTCATTGTATAGCACAAAACATACTTTCTCTCATATTCTGTAATGTCATGCAGTTCTATATAGCAGCACAAAACTCTGCTTAAGGGAAGAAAATAGCCAGAGCCATCTGGAGAAGCACTGAATTTCTCAGTAGTGGACAAAGTGTATTCCAGACAAGGACAGGAAAATCAGAGCAGAAAATAAGTTAGAGCACATATGGGAAACAATATCCCTTGGTGAGCTCTTTAGACATTAAACCAATCTGTAGCAAAGCTCCTGTATGTTTCTCACTCAGAGTTTGCTTTATAAGGAGAACTGTGTGCATTAATTAAGCCACTTCTTAGGTGCCACAGCACCAGAGCATACAGAGGTGAGCCTGGGCTCAGGCTGGAGCTGGTGCTGTTCAGATCTCTGTGGCAGTCATTGCAGGTGATGGTGGGGCACACACAGGATCTCCTGCCTTGCAGTGATCAGCTTGATGTTCTAGAGACCTTCCTTCTTCTTGTGGTTTAACCTCAGATGGAATTCAGCCCCATGCAGCCACTCACTCACGCCTGCCCGGTGGGGTGGGGAGAGAATTGAAAGAGTAAACGTGAGGAAACTCATGCGTTGAGATAAAGGCAGTTTAATGGGTAAAGAAAATCCACACATACAAGCAAAGCAAAACAAGGAATTAATTCACCACTTCCCATGGGCAGGCAGGTTCAGCCATCCCAGGAAAGCAGAGCTCCATCACGTGTAACAGTGACTTGGAAAAGCAAATGACACCACTCTGAAAATACCCCCTTCTCTATTCTTTCACCAGCTTTAAATATGGAGCATGAAGCCTTGTGGTCTGGGATATGCCTTGGTCAGTGGGGCTCAGCTGTCCTGGCTGTGTCCCTTCCTGGCTCCTCGTGCACCCCCATCCTCCTGGCTGGTTTGTTGGGTGAGGAGCAGAAAAGGCCATAACTCTGTGAGCTCTGCTCTGCAATAACTAAAACATCTCATTTTATCAACACTGTTTCCAGCACAAATACAAAACACAGCTCCATACCAGCTACTGTGATGAAAATTAACTCTATCCCAGCCAAACCAACACACTTCTCCACTTTCTCTCCCATTAGCACCTCATCTACAAGATAAGACTTGTGGTACATGAGACCAGGAATCCTCAGAGTGGATATTTCCTCTGCAGTGGGTCTGCCCAGGCAGGGAATCTAGATCAGCATGGAGAATGTTAACAGATGGCTGCCAGGCTCGTGTTTGCCAGCTGGAGAAAAGCACAGTGCAGCAGGGCTGTGTGTCCAAGCCCTTTGCCAGTGGTGGGACCAGCCAGTGAAGAGGAAAACTCTTGTAACTGTCCTGATCCCCAACAACTATGGGCAAATCTAGGCAGAGGAAAAATCAGATATCACACATTGATGTTATTGTTTATGCACAGAGAGCATTGCAATATTTTCTTGTATGACAGGAGTATTTAATGTGTAGGAATGTGATGTGACTTTTGTTAATTTGCTTGATAAAAATAACGTTTTCTGTACCTATGTTCAGAGAATCAGCATTTTGAGACATGTCTTTAAGAAAAATAAATGTATCTAGTGGTTCGTGTGGAATGAAGATTATATTTGGGTCAACTTAAAAAGTGGTCTATACTTTGGGGGATAGTTAAGCTGTAAAATTTAACCAATGAAAGGGTAAAAGTGATAATCTTGCTTTTACCAGCTCAGCAGTAAGCAGAGCAGGTGCAAGCCATGTTTAATCCATGACCCCTGGGAAATGGTAATGTTCATTTCTGTTGTCTTCCTGTGCCAGATGCCAGGCTCTCCAAATTTCTAATTGAGAGCACTGACTAGAAAGAATGATAAGGCACAACTGAGCACCTGGGTCGCATCAAAATGAGAAAAGCTCTTTAACTGCTGCTTATTGTAATATCCCACTGCAGACAACACCTGTGGTATGACTTTATAAATAGATAACCTGAGCTGTGCTCACACAAGGGTAATTCAGAAGCTGTCAGCTTGTTAGGCAGTTTTCCAGCAGTGTGCTGATGGCACATGCCCATAACCCAAGAGGAAACAATTCTTCATGTTTATATAGTACATTATGACATAAAGTTGTGGGGGGTTTGTTGTCTTTAAAATTCCTAGTCTGCTTTTGCATTAAAGGAAGTTCTAAGCATTTTCTAATGTCTTGGAGCAGATATGTCCCCTGCCATGTTCTAAAAACACTTGCATGGTCAGAATTACTTAGCCCTGGTAGCACACACTTGCAGAGGAATTAAACTTTTGGCAAAGGTACTGATAACTGTTTTCATATCTAGTTTAATGTCTTACAAGGTTTTTTCTCAATCTGCACTGGTAGTCACCGTACCTCCTGGAGTTCACAGCACTCAAACACCACATCCCTTTTGTATTGTCTACAGATATGAAAGAGATCCTCTTGCTGAACATACTACTGCCCATAGGTTTTAATTGGCTTTGAACCTTTAGACTGAATTTCCTTCATGTTCAAATAATTTACAATTGAAAATATAAAGAATAAAATGCATTTTTCAGCTACCGTTGATTCCTGATTACTCAGTGTATAGAGGCTGATGCATGAGATTTATATTTAGTCAGCAAATTGTCATCAAACCCCTTTCTACTCTTCAGAAGCCATTTAGATTCTGTATTGTCTGATATACCATAAACATCCTACTGAGGTATATTTGTTGGTTTTTACATTGCTTTGGTATCAAAAGAAAACACCAGTTCCCCATGAAGATAAATGCATTTTTCTATGTAGACCAATTTTTCTTTTCTGTGACTGGAGAGCAAAATTGTAACTATTGAAATGTAATGAATGAAGTTAGACCTTTTCACATTGGTCAAAGCTTTAAAAAGCAGCAGGAAGAGAGCATTTTGAAAAATGTCTTCTGTTCTCAGGTAGTTTATGCTTATATAAGATGGGCTCATTCCCTGGATTTTCCTAAAGTTCATCAGTAAAAATATGAGACATAATTCTCCATATCCTGGCACACATGGGTAATGTCAATCCCAAAGCAGCTCTACTCCCTTACGGGATATGGCCAAAACAATACAGTGCAGAATGAAGGACATACAATGCTCCTATAATCTTGTAACAAGAGTCAGGAAAAAATATCCCACATGGCAAGTTGAGCTCAGTAAATTGTGAATGTTGGGGTCAGAAAACCAGTTACAGGGAGTATGAGCCTCGCTTAAATTCTCAGTATCTTTATCTGTCTGTATTTTATAATCCTACAAGCAAAGCAACTTCACCTGTAAGACTATAAAATGTAAAAAATTTTGTAAACCTGTTTCTGTTGAATTAGCTTTATTAAAAAGATAAAGGGATTGTGGGAGATAGAAGGGCTTTGATTCTTGGATGATCTTTGGACTCTCAGACTGCAAGGATATAGACAAGGAGCTACATATTTCAGGTCTGTTTTTGTAAGTAACCAGTTAATTAGTAAACTTTTAAAATAAGTTGCTGTCCTTAAGAGGGCCAAGGTTTTTTAAAATGCATCTGATATTTGTTTTTAGTGAGTTGTTCCTTGTCTGTGGCATAAGCTTATTAGTTTTTATTGCTTTCTCTGTAATAAATTTTCACTGAACTATTTTATACCTCTTTTTCTTCTGATTACCAAATAGTACAGAAATTTATAACCAATTGTTATCTTCTGTAAATGTTTTTTCTTCTGAATGTGATCTTTTGAACCAATAATTATCAAAAATAATGAAAATAGCAAAAATTTTGTTTTCCAGTTTACATGTGCAGGATATACTGGTTTTTGCTCCTTCCTCAATTGACAAGATTCTTCCTGATCCTGCTTAAGCTGTCTTGATTCACCCAATTCCCTGTGTAATTGTTCACATTGAAATCTCAGTGCTCTGGAAGACAACATTCATTAATATAAGAAAAATACATAAGAAAACATAAACTTTTCAGTACAAGGTACATCCTTCCCTTGCAGTTCTGCAATGAACTGCACCTTCCTCTAAATCTTGGATCCTTGTGCTTTTCTTCCCAGTGTGCATTTCAGCTGAAAGCCAATTGTCTCTGTGTTAGCAAGTTCCTTACTCTGTTCCTTTATTCTTTTCTGGATCTGCCCTCCAGATCCAAGTGCTTTTAAAAATTCCTTTTTTCAGTATTACGAATACTTTCCAAATTGGGATGAACTTCCCCCTCCATACACAGAGGGTCCTTTGCCTGAAGACTTTGCTTATGCTTTCACTAAAACTAAGTGTGGAAGCCAGTGAGAGACTGTTGAAAGGGAATGCAAGTGGTTTAAGATAATTTCTGGTTTAATTTTAGAGCACTTGCATAGGATTGGGTTATTAAGGATATTTAAAATGAAAGGTGAATGCCTCCATATGTAAAAAAAATTTGTCCTTTAATCTTCTGTGAGTTTCAGCTTGCTCAGTGTTAATGAGAACTAGTACGAGACTTTTTCTTGATTGTTTTCTATAGTTAGGTATAAAGTGGTATGGAAATGGAAAATACTACCTTAATAGACAGGTTGGTCAAGAATTCCCTGTTTGATAGGACTCCAAACAATTTTTGTTTTTCAACAGGTGACACATTCAAGTGGTTACATATTACACTCATCAAAATTCAGTATTAGAATTCCTATTTAAAGAGACATGCAAATAATATTTTATCTTGTGCTCAGAAGTTTACCTTCCTTTATTGAAAAGATTTGTGGTGAAGAGATTCCTGCTGTTCAAGAGGTCTAGAAGCAGATAATGCTTTTTTGTCATTGTGTAAGCAGAGTTTACATCAGCAAATACTTAATGAACCATGGCTAATTACAGGAGCATCCTGCAGCCTGGAGATGGTTTGTTTCTCAAAGGCACTGCCTGGTTCTGTACCTTGTAGGTAGCTTTTCTAAACCCTTACACTTAGGCAGAAGTGGTGCTGAGCTGTTGCTTTGCAGAAGTGCTGTTGTTGTCACCTACACCTCCAGTGTGAGAACACCCGGAGCCTCACGTGGTGACATTTGATTTTTTTGAGCAGTCTCAGATAGGACAAGTTCTTGAGAGTTGCTGAGCAGCTTCCACGACTATTACCTTAATGAAAGTATTGCATGAGGAGAGGCTGAACTGCAACCTCGTTGTTTGATCTCCTGCTTCTTACTTGGTCTGTTTGTGAGAATATTCTTTCTGCTTTGCTTTTTTCCCCTTGACACACATACAATGGATATTTAGATCAGGACTGCATTAGACATTCATTTGGTTAAATGGTTTTCTCACTCTCTTCAGTCCTGCTT
Source organism: Acridotheres tristis (assembly GCA_037013685.1). Lineage (NCBI taxonomy): Eukaryota > Metazoa > Chordata > Aves > Passeriformes > Sturnidae > Acridotheres > Acridotheres tristis. Next base: position 8,019,853 of record CM072901.1, read on the forward strand.
TGCTGCATCTGGAGCAAAATTTAATAGTCCACACAGTTTAATGTTTGCTAAAAATAAATAGGAGAGGGTGGAAGGAATTTCTAATGTAGCTGAGAAAGTATTACAACAGCTTCTTTACACAAAAATCATAACTCTGCATTTCCTTTTCATGTTAATGGAAATTAATTTAATCTTCTATACCTGTAGAGGGAATAGACACATATAATTTCTCTCATGATTTTGGGGGAAGATTCTATAGGAAACTTTGAAGTAGAGATTTATCACCACAGATGTGTCTTTTATTTCAGCATTAGACAGTTGTCAGTGGCATAAAATCCAGCTTCAAAATTTGCATGAATTGGCAATTTGGATGGCAACATCATCAGAGTAACAGGTGGGGAAAGAAATTTACCTACTTGTGACTATTTTTTGTAAACCAGGGTGGAATCCTGTTGAGAATAAATTTATACTAATGTTGGCACTTGTACTTCTTTGAGGGAGCACTTAAGTTCTCTTTCACAAAAATTAATTCTTTGGACTAATTACATTGATTCCATAGAATGGTTCTGTGGACTAAAGTGAAATGAATTTATTTTAAAAAGTAAATAAAGTAAATTTAAATTATTGAATAAGATACATTTACAATTATAATCCATCTTCCTATCTAATGCATATTGAAAGTTTACCTGTTTGAAGCCAGAGTAGGCAGAACCTTCCCAATCAGGCTCATCAAAATCCACTAGGTATTTCTGAGTCAACAGAAATGAAACCTGCACTAAATTTTGCAGGATGTTAGCAGCAGATGCAAATCTAAATATTAAGTATTTCCCAAGAAGAATATAATTACTGAATGATTTACAAGGAATGGATGAAAAAAGCGCTGTTTGATCTCTAGTTAACACATTTTAAAATTAATGCAAACTGAATTTTCTAGCAGCAATTGAAAATATGTAGTACCATATATTCCAGAGGTTTGTTTCTCCACGTGCAAGCTTAATTATTTGTGGGAAGAAATCAGAGTTCTTACCTAAACCCATTTTAGAATGACAGATAGATACTAAGATAAAACAATTGACACAAATGAGAAAATTTCTTTTACTGAACTGTTTAAATGCAGTTTTCTTCAGCCAGTTTTCCTTGAAATGTGATATTCTGGATGCTGGACTTTGGAATGGAGAAAGAAGCCTCCAGTTATAGAAAACATGATTAGGTCACTGATGACTGAAGGTGGAGGTTAAAACCAGTGATATTTATTTCGTGTCTGTCAGGTGGAGAAGCAAATCACTTTGTTAAATACAAAAAGCCAACACTGACAGGGAAGAAAGGTTATATTTGAAATCATGAGAGATGATTCTTTTGGGGGGAGGGAGAACAGAGTGTGTGTCTCAACATTTATAAATACAGAGCCAATCTTTGTGCTTATAACAGTGATCAGGAATAAAGAGCCTCGTCCTGTGATCAGCTCGGTTCCTGGGCTTGGTGATGCTGCATTGTAGCAAATGAATTGTGAATATTTTGGGGCTTTATTCACAGTTACATTGAGGACCTTTAACACCCCTCTGGCAACTTGCTCATCTTGCTAGACAAATACTCCTTCCGCACCAATAATTTTATCAAAAATATTGAAGTAAACCAACTGAAAATAAAACTATCAACATCCTTTAGCCGATCCAATTATCTGTCTCTAAAAAAAGGTTTGAACACCTCCCATGCAGCTTCAGTAATTTGGCCACGATAACAGTGCATAATCAAGAAACACGAGGCTGTGATATGTGGTAACATGTCCCATTTTGTGTAGAGTTTTAAGTAAATATATTTTCTTTTTAAGTACCTTTCGGATTACTCGCTATTATATTGCTCATCCCATTAGTCTTGTGTAGTTACCACAGATGTTTAATTGCAGAAATTTTAAATGGGTGAATCTAGCATTCCTGAGGATGGAGATAGGAGATGAGGCTTTGCGTCCTTGGATTTTTTTTTTATGTTCATGGTGTATTTGAAAATAGGGACTAAACTGTGACTAACATGTAGAACAAAGGATTGGAAGGTTTGGTTATTTAGCTTCTACCAGTGACTAATTCACAGCAAACCTTAAGTGTCCTATCATTATAGAATAGTGCTCTAACAAGTCCTTTTAATGATATGCTGCCATAATGTCCCAGATGATATTACAACATGATGTTTTATCAGAAAATTGCATCAAAGGCAGGCCCAGCATTCAATTATGATAGGGTGGGTTGGGAAATCAAGCAGCCTGCTGTGCTGAGATGCCATGAATTCTTTTCAGCAGTGAAATGAGAACACCCTTGCATTGTAGACCTTCTGGAAGGCTACAAAGGAAGGTTGAACTTCATGTCTGTAGCTGCTATCAATCTCCACGTTTTTTCTGTGTGGAATTTGCATGAGGTCAGTGACAGAGCTCAGAAATACCTCAAGCCAAGGCACTGCAGGGATCAGGACACCGGATCTGCCCACATTACACAACAGAACCACGGTGTTATTTGAATCACCATCATTACAAAGTGCGGCTCTAACGTCAGCCAGAAGGAGCCACACTCATGTCCAGGGACCCCAGCTCTGATGTCCATGCTCATGGAAGGGAGATGGGATAGAATGAAGGATAAAGGACTAACCTTGATGTTTCCACTGGATATTTACAGCATGTACAGAAAATGACCCAGTTTTGTCATCACCAGCCTCAGTATTACAACAGCAAAGAGATATTTAAATGGATTGTACATGAGATATTTAAATGATTGTACATGAAAAAAAAATATGCCATACGTATTATATATTGTATATAACATATCCATAATTTTAAAGGGAAGGGATCACATTTTGCCTCCCATGACATCCACAGATAGCCAGACAAACAATATTCTGGGACTAGTTTAAAAAAGTAATTAATTATAAACGGCATAATGAATTAGTAATAATTTACTAAAGCAACAAAAGAGAAGATTGTATTCAATTTTATTCTTCAAGTAAAATATTTCCTTTGGAAGGAACACTAATTAGAGCATTTCAAAAAATATGGGTCATTTGGTAACACAATTAGTGTCTTCAACAAGACAGAGGATAGCAGACTGATGTTAGACACACACTTGGTATGAACAGTTTGATTCAAGTATATCCCCATAGCAGAAAAAATTCAGAGGGACAGAGATTTAGGTTTATGTTTTGTCTTCCCGGACACCATGTTCCAAAAACTACTTTGAACACAAAACTTTCCTTTCATGTATTCCCAGGGGTGCACTCATTGTACATTTCTTTGGACAATCTGTGCTCCCAAAGTCATTATATAATCTCGACATAATTAGCCGTTTTGTTAAATTATTTGGGAAACGGAAATTAGTTTGTTAGTCATACAGTATTTCCCTGTTTCCTCACTGCAGAGAACCCCTGATTCCTTAGGATTAACATTTCCACTTATGCTGCTTGGAGCAGACACCTCATTTTCATGTACTCAAAGTTCAGCAGAATCACAGACCTAAACGAGAATAATCTTTATTTCTAAATCCTGCTGGTATCAATAATTTAACAAGGTCACCTCCAGCATTGGAAGCACTCGGGCTGCAGAGGGAGGGTGGTGTGCCCATCCCAGGGTCTGACCTGGGGCTCATCACGGTCTGCACAGCAGCACGAATAGGTCGCGCTCATCCCAAGGGATGGCTGGGGCTCTGTGATCCCACAGGGCTGATCCCACAGGGCTGATCCCAAGGGATGGCCGGGGCTCCGTGCTCCCGCAGGGCTGATCCCAAGGGATGGCCGGGGCTCTGTGATCCCACAGGGCTGATCCCAAGGGATGGCAGGAGGGGCTGTGATCCCGCAGGGCTGATCCCAAGGGATGGCCGGGGCTCTGTGATCCCGCAGGGCTGATCCCAAGGGATGGCCGGGGCTCTGTGATCCCACAGGGCTGATCCCAAGGGATGGCAGGAGGGGCTGTGATCCCGCAGGGCTGATCCCAAGGGATGGCCGGGGCTCTGTGATCCCGCAGGGCTGATCCCAAGGGATGGCCGGGGCGGTCCCGGGCCAGCTCTGAGGGGGCTCCACGCCCCTACCGGCCCTGAGGGGACACTGAGCCACCAGGGGGCGCTGCTCCCCCCGCGCCCTCGAGTCCTGGCGCGGGCTCGGCCAAGCCCCGCCTCCCTCGCCCCGCCCCGCCAGCCGATTGGTGGAGGGAGCCGTCAATCCGAGCGATGCCCCGCCCTCCTCCCACCGCTCGGAGACTGGCTTGATTGGCAACCGCGCGCCGCTGCTCTCGCGCCGCAGCCTTCCCTCGCCCTGGCTCGCCCTCTGTGGAGCGATTGGCTGAAATAGCTGTCAATCACGGATTAGCTCCAGCCCAACCACTGGAGCCGCCTCCTGAGCGCGAGGCGCCGTTTGATTGGTGCGCCGGGCTGTCAATCAGTGGCTCGTTCCGCCCCGTCGCGGTCAGGTAGCCCGGAAGATGGCGGCGGCGGGGGCCGGTGGAGCTCTGTGAGAGGAACGGCGGCGGGGCCGATGCCGCGAAGCCGGAGGGCGGCGGCTGCCGCGGGGGCTCCCCGGAGTCGCTGAGAACCTCGAGCCCCTCGTTCGGCGCCGGGCCTCGGTCCGGGAGCGGACGGCATGCGGCAGCGCGGGGGGCTCGGCGGGAGCGCCGGGCAGCGGGGGGGCGGTGGCCCGCGGCTCCTCGGCCCGCGACACCTGCTCGGGCTCGTACTTCTGCTGTGGCCGCTCGTGGGCAGCGGCGAGGCGGCTCCGCTGCCGCCAGCAGGTGCAGGTGAGCGCGGGGAAGCGGGGCTGGGGGTGCGGCTCCGCGGCGGGGCCCGGGAGCGGCGGCACTGCGGGTTTCCGAGCCCCCGTCCCTCCCCCGTGCTGCGGGCAGGGCTCCGCCGAAGCGTCGGGAAGGGCACGGCGGGCGGATGGGGCTCCCCGGCTGTAGGTCACGGCTCTGCCGGTGGCAGTGAGCGATATCCCGCCGTGGATCGCTCGGACCCCTGACACTGACCTACGGGCTCGTTCTGTCTGTGTGTTTACCGCAGACCTTCTTCCTATAGCGCTGCTGTTTTCGCCTGTACAGAGCTCGGCCGGATTTTTCTTTTTCTGATTTTGCCTGTGAATCACCGGGACTCCCGTTCCTGGGTGGAGGCTCTCCAGGGCAGACGGCGCTTCCTTGTTTTCCGGTCAGATTAGTCGGATTCTACCCCCCCGGCCCCCCCAGGCCGGGCTCTCTAAATAGTCATGTAGTTCTCATTTATTTCTCTCGTGTGTTAGGTAACGCTAACTTCCTTCGATTTCCCGGCTTATTTTCCTGTTTGTCTTAAAAGCATAAACTAAACAATATGCCCTCGCAGTCGTACGAGTGACTGATCAGAGGTTTGTCAGGACTCATAGGTGCAACTATGCCTTTGATTCATTTGTATTGTTGCCGTTTCACTGGGACTTGCACACATAAGGTTGTATTGAGACTGAATTTTGTTAGGGTTGGGTGGTTGGAATGTGTGCTGAGGTTCCCTTCTAGCCGTGAGGAGTTGTACAGCTTAAGTAGACAAGATGTTGAGGGAGGAGCAGGAGCAGTGGGGAGGGAAAGATACGAAGCACAAAGATTAGGTAATTGGCTTCTCTTCCACATGAAGTATCAAAACTGGGAGTGGAACCCATACTTCCATTATTTTTGGATCTGTGTCTCTTTCCCAGTTTTTCCTTCCTAGAACATTTATGGATTGTTCATAAGTCACTCTTTCCATCAACCTGCTTTGAGGTCTTTCATACTTCGTATAAAAGTAAACTTCTGAAAAATAGAAAACTGCCGATCACATCTTTATTTCCTTTGACACTAAATGGGAATTTTTTTCATTTATAAAATACTTGAGGTTTGTCCAAATAATATTAATTTCTCATTGAGCTGTAAGGTAAGACAGCAGGATCAGTTCTGTATGAAGGATTTTATAATGCCTTTCCTGGTCTACTTTCCTTGAAAAGCAGTTAATTTTTCTGTTTATGTCAAAGTGTGCTTTTTATTTTTTAATACAGTTTCCCTTTTCCTGTGGGGACTATGCATGTACCTTACAAAGATGGAGGAACAAAGCTTAACTTCCATGGCACTGGCAAAAAGCTTTATTTTCAAAATAAAAAGGTGATAGGACAAATTGCAGCACATAGTATTAAAATGTTAGATTTTGGGGTTTTAAAAAAATTCTATATTTTTAACAGACTGAATCAAGTGTGCCAACTGCAGTACTGCTAAGAGAAATATTTATAATGTTGTGATATTGGGCTCATACAACATGAATGAGATATTGTAATTTTATACGTAGGTTTTCATGATATTTAGCCAAAGTATGTATGCATGGGATGTTATCTCAGGTTTAGCCATCTGTCCAGATGCTGTCTTGGGAAACCCAGTGAACTCCAGGAAATGAAGCTGCTGCTTTCTCCTGTGTCTTTGCCCATGTAAGAGACAACTTTATTGATGGGTATTTAGTATTGAAACTATAGGGTGTCGTTAGGAACCTTTTTCAGTTTCAGTGGCATCCCTTTTGCTGAGAGGATTTCCTCCTGACTGAAATAATGTGTGCCTGGTGGGTTTGAGTGCAACAGGTTCTTAGGCTGCAACATGTCCTGTGTCATCACCTGTATGAGCAGCAGGAACCAGGGGGAAAGCTACAAGGCCTTTGGTTTTTTTTCCTTCCTTTGAATATCTTCCCAGTGGATGACAATGAGACTGGTTCAGCTTGAACCTTCTCTGTCATTCTAGGCAGGTTTTATAACCAGTCTGAAGACAAACCTGTGATGTTATTTTGAAGGATTAAGAGTCATGGGTTGTGTTTAAAAAAAAAATCAGCCATATTGTGAATGTCCCTCTTGTGTCCTGTGACAGGTTGCTTTGATTTCCTCTGGTGGGGCTGCCAGGTGGTGATGGGCTCCATTCTGGACCTTGGCAATTTTGCAGTTGACTGTAACACTTGGTCTGATACATATGGCTTGAAAATTTGGGAAGAATTTAATGGGCTTTTCATAGAGTGATTAGTAACTTATTTCAAAATTACTTTAGAATCTCACAATTCTTTACCTAGCAAGAATGGTTGCTGCTTTGACAATGGAGAAACGTTTTTACGTGTGTTGCTTGTAATAGGAAAGATGGGATCCACAGAAAAAGGAGAAAAGTGCCTGTAGTTACTGTAAGGAATTTTATAGAATATTTCATGGAGTATACCTATAATAAATTAACTTCTCCTTTGGGGAGGAACCTGAAATGCTGGAAGTGGTGATGGGCAGGTTCTAGCAAGGCTAGATTGGATTCCTTGTGCAAAAATGCTCCAATTTGTGGAAGTTTGCCAGACTGGATGGCTGGGGAGCTGTCAGGTTCTCAGGGCCCTGATCAAGAGAAATGATGCTGCTCTTTTCAAGTGTGGCTTCAGAGTACTTGCAGATGAAGGCATGCATTGATGAGGTGTTCTATATTTGTCTTGCATTTTTGATGTTGTATTTCTAAACTAATTTAATGTGTTTTTTATCCAACAAGAAGGAGAGGAGGTAAAGGAAATTGAACTGTTTCCCTGGTAAGGTTCATATCAATTATTATAGGAAATACAAAAAAAAAAAAGCTGCTGAATATGCTACTGCCTAAAAATACTTCAGCCAACTTAGATTTAATTTATTCTGCAAGTGGAAAAGAAGGATACTGATATGTACTGTGCTGGTTCTGAATTTAAGGTTTCACTTTATACTGGAGGTAAGAGCTGGGGCAGTTGTGCTGGAAAGGAGTTTCTAGACCGAAGTGTTGAAGTTGTCTTGATCCTGCAGAGTACTGGTGATTTTCCCCAGGTGCATCAGCCTATCATGACTTCCACTACCAGCTGTGTGGCTGAAGGAAGGACATTTGGACACTGCTTTTCTGCAGTGGTGTTCAGCAGCCAAACAGTGCATCACAAACTGCCATGGCTGCTTTACTGTGCTAAAGCTTTACATGTGCATTCTGGCTCTCAGTTCTGACTTGGATTTCCATACTTGACCTTAATTCCACTGAGCATCTGAATCAAGTGTGTGTGTAATGTCAGACAAAATGTTTTCATCATCTCTGTGCTCTATGAAGTCTTTGCAAATACAAAGAAGAGAGACTTAAAAATACTTTTATTATTCTGTAAAACTTGACTAGGTGGTAGCATTTTTAGCAAGTGTGTTTGATTTCACACTTGTGATGACTGTACAGTCTGATCAGTTGAAGTGAGGCAGCTGGACTTGGTGACTTCATGATTGCTTTTTGAGAACCTTGGCCTTGGAACTGAGTGGCCCTGTTGTGTGTCAGTGGCAGGGCGTCCCTGCTGATGGAAGAGGTGATTAGCAGTTAGAATATAGTATCTAGAGATGTTCATATGGAGTATCTAGATATTCATGAAGCTATATAAATCTGAGGTATCTGAATATTCAGTCAGCTGGCTTCAAATGGCAAGTTAAAACTTTGATATTAAGTCACTTCTTTTGTGTGTTGAGCTCTATAGTATATAAATACTCCTGGGAAAATTGTTGCTTTTGGGTTGCTTTGGCTTGATGTTTACTTGGAGTTCTGTCAGACTGGGGCCAAATTGCAGTTGTGGCTTGTGGTTTGGTGCAATGTAAAATGTTTGTGACTCTTGCACATAATAAGAAAAGCCATTTTCTGAGTATATGCAAGTTAGCAGCTCGGATCACTAGAAGTTAAGAAAAATCTTGCTTTTACAGTGGGACTTTTAATTGTGGTATTTGCCTTTCATGGGAGTGATCCGTCCTTCCTCCCCTTTCAAGTACTGTACTTGTGTACTTCTCCCTGTATTTATTTTTCTAGCTTCTGTCCCAGGCACTTAATCATAGAACTAGAGCTGGAAATTTGTCTTTTAGTTTTGTTTCTGTGAGTTTGACTCTGAGGTAAGAAGCCAACACTGACTTTTGCCTGCAGGGATGTTCCACGCAAAGCTTTGTTCACAGGCTTGGTTTGCTTTCTCTGCCTGTGGCTGTAAAGTGTTTGGACTTTGCTACAACTAAAGGAGTCCTCATGAGACGAGGTCACTGTGAAGCAATTTCTCATGTCTTGAATGCTTGTGTGTATTTAATAATTCCTCAGGTATCGTTGCAGCATATTAAATTAGCATTGATCAGAAACTGTTCGAAGGTTTGTGGTCACAGCATCAGGCACTGGGCATTGGTTTGAAAGGGCCCATTGCTGGGTGCTGCTTGTGCCCCTGTAAAAAAATCCAAAAAACACAAACTCAAAAAAAAAAAGAAAAATGGTGAGATCCAACATTCTGGATAGGTAAGTATGATTGGGAGTAGTTTTCTGGATACTTGCTGTAGTCTGGTTTCAGTCACTATTCACACATGGTTTATCTGCGTGGGATGAAGGGACCTCAGGCAGTGTAATGCCAGAGCTGCAAAAATCACAGTTCTGTTTCAGTACTAACACTGCAGTTCTGCAGCAGAAGGACAGCACATGGAGTACTAGAGTGTTCCTTGGGTTTTATTTTGGGTCTGCCTTTTCTGTTTGGTCTGGGCTTTTAGTGTCTGGAGCTTGATACAGTTCTGGATACAATTTGCAAAAGCTTCAATGCTTTTGTTGCTCTGTATGAGCTCTTTGTTTTTATTGTATTGCTGTTATGAAAGGTCTTGAGCAACGTCTAGATACTGGAAACATTTTGTCAACTTTTATAAGCAGAAATGTACAAAATGTGTCAGGATAGCCCTTCCAGTGTGCATGTGTGCTTTAAGCACTGTGTGTACCGAGGTTTTGTGCCATATATAGCTTAGGCAAGGTAATGGTGGGATGCACATCGTCAGTAAATTGTCTTCTGCTGATTTTCAGTAGGAAATGCTGTACAAAGTAACAGCTTGTCCAACACTGCTGCACTTAGAAAAGTTTCCTTCCTGGTAAGAAAATATCAGTGTAGTGTCTTAACAGTGACATGACTCTTTTGGGACTACCACTGTGCCCTGAGAGTCTTTGGTATGAAAGACATGTAGAAAACAGTAACAGTGGACTTTTTTAGTGCTGACTTTTAAGCTTTCAGCCTGTAGACCAGATCCAGTTCTCCAAAATCAGTCACTTACTTGACGGCCTGTTCTTCCTGGGGATCCTTTAGCTATGAATAGGGATGAGAAATAGATCTAATAAGCTCTTTTTACAAAATGCTGCTACTTCCTTGCTTTTCTTAACCAAGCTGTACATTGGAGTTGGAAAGGCATCTACTATAAAATCAAGATTCCAGAAAGTCCCGTGCAAATGAAAGTTGCATTTATGAATTTCTTTCCTGTGAACTGGAATTAGTCTCTTCAAAGGCATTGTATCTTAATGGCTTGTGTTGCTATCAAATGATAGGAGAAAGAGATACTGTCATTTTGGTTTCCATGTTGCAGATAATGCTTTTCTGGTGGTTGGAGATACCATGATGTGTGATGATCTCATGCTACTTTGAATTATTGTGGTCTGTGCTATGTTAAAAAAAACAAAAAACCCAAAAGAATAAACTACAATTCCCATGCCTCACTGTTGGAGAAATGGTATAACAGATGAAATAAAAATGTACTTGAACAGGAATTAATTGTCAAAACCAACATCTAGCAGTAAAGAATAAAGTATGCTCAACAGAATTTTGTGAGTGTATTCACATCTATGCACACATATATGTACATGCCATTAAGAGTCAGTGATACATTTGCAAGATGATAATGCTACCCAGATTTTCCAGAAGCACTGCCATGAAGCCATAAGGCACATAATTATTTAACATGGATATTTTTTACCTTGTCTTAAGATGCCTTTGTGCAAACATGAGATTCTAGCACTGAAACTTCAAACACATCTCACTCTGTAAACACTTGAAGTACCAGCATATATTTAGTCCTTATTAAAATTGAGCAGTATGCTGTTATGTGAGTAATTCTCTGACATTACTGGGAAGACTTGTGGGATAATAGAATAAGGTCAGTAATGTAAAACTAATCCCAGCTCAGAGTTTTGCTGTTGTTAACTGTTCAGCCAATATGCAGGCCGGGACAAGTGCTCAGAAAACAGGAGGATCAGAGCAGTGCTAATGTGAGATGCTGTGCTCCAGGAGAGTCCAGCATTGCCCTGGATATTCTTGCCTTAGCACACGTGACCTGTGCCACCCTAACACACAAAGTGCATTTAAGCACATGTCAAAACTCATTTGAAGCACGTTGTAAATGCATTTAGGGGGAACATGGGATAAAGTAGTTTGAAAAAATGTTGGCTTGTACTGCAGGATAGACTCCTGTTCTTTTTAAGGACAAATGGGAGGACAGAGATAATTTGCCAAGAATTGTAGATGTAGAATTTCACATTCAGTTGTGATACAAAGTAGCTGAGATTTCTTCTTGAAAATATTGTAATTTATTGCATAGGATGGTGGTATTTCAGGGTCATGTGTCCACAAAACACACATTTAACTGTGCAACTGGCTTATGACACTGTAGAAATATATCCAGAACTCAAGAAGGGTTGGAGGAGTGTCAGACAGGTTTTTAATTGTTTCATGGGGAAAATTCTGTAAGAAATGGCCATATTGTTGTCTTTGTTACCCTTACTTCTCATGGTTAATTGTTATAAAGAAGAAAAGCTGTTGGCTTTTCAGAAGAGCTGTCTGATGGGGTTCTAGGGTAAGGCAGGGATTGTAATGGACAAGTCAAGTAGAGAGATGAAATGTCTCAATTTCTGTCTGGAAGAATATGGGAACAGACTTGTATTTGACTTTTGATGATTGTTTTTTCCCCACACTACTGCTGCAAAGTCTTGTCATTTTACTTGTATCTTTCCAAGTGCCAGACTTTGATTTAGGCCATGTGACACAATTCAGATTTAGCCAGGAAGTAATTTTATTGACAAGCTGTCAGTTACTGCTTTTTGTTTTCAGAAAGATTAAGTACAATTGTGCACAAGTAACTTGGATAGTTGTAGCTTTAAGTCCCTAAGAGTTTTGTTTTTTTTTACATAAGACTATATCTAGAAAGTAGGATTTTCCATAGAAGGATGGATAAAATCAGGTGATAAAGTGCTTTTGCAAAAGGATACATAATAGTGACGGCTACTTTTATTAGTAATGCATTAGACATTTGCATTATTCAATGTAAGGGTAGCAATAATGTGAGAAGACAGACTTTTAAAGTAAGTCTTCAATTAATAATATTTTAAACAGTTTGTTCCAGGTTATTGTTTTAAGATGGTAAACATTTGTGCTTCAGTTGAGTGTCTGAAAAATTCAGGTATAAACCGAGAAATATGGAAGTTCCTTAAGCAGTGCTGTGTATCTGTTCTTAGGGATTTGCTCAATGAAGGAACATTTCCAGTCCCATCTTGAAATACTTTGGGTATTTGGAGCCATTTTAGATTTCACTAAAGTGCTGCCATTGTGTTGAGGACAGCAAGTCAATGAAAGTGTCCAGATCTTGGGAATGTTTCTTCCTGTAGTACTGGTACTGTACTGGCAACGGCCATTCAAAGCAAAGGGCTGATTGGAATTTGGAGTGTCTCTCTCACACTAAAATTCTCTTCATTTTATTTTCAAAAGAATGTCTGAAATGCAAATAACACTCCTTCAAAACTTCTGTTTGTGTGTGTTGTGTGTCTGTTGAAGGTTGGTGATTTTTATGCCCTTCTAATGTAGCATTTTAAAGCCCATTGTGATAAAGCATTGCACAACTAAATAATGGTACTGCACCCATTTCTTCTGAAACTTAATCTTGAAAATGATGCTTTTTTTTTGGGCTCGGTTGTTAAATGGAGCATAGCAGAAAAAAATGGAGATTACAGGAATGTGGTAACAAATGGAATGTGCTTGAGTTTGGCTGAGTTTTTTTTGTTTTGAAATGGAGGGGTTGCAGTGTCTGTTGTGCTTTACCTTATATACAAATCAGGCACAACAGATGTGCCTAAAATAATTTCGAATAGAGGTTTGGTTTAGTATTCTGTCTGTTACCTGCAAGCCATCTCAATTTCTAGGCCTGGTTCTGTCTGTATGGTTTTGTGCTTATTAGTAGCAAACCTCTGAAGATTTCAGAGAGTAAATAAGTGCAGGAGAAACTCTTTATGAGGGAAAGATAATGATCTGAATATGACTTGTGAAGAACTGGGTAGGAGTCGATAGCACTTTCCCACTTAATTGCTGGCATAGAACAGAATGACAGCATAATTTAGGAAAGTTGGGATAGCTTTTAAAATCGTATTTGTCAAAACCACTATAAATTAGGGTGATATTTTAAATGTGGTTGCTGTAATATTCGTTAAAAGCAGCATAAGTAAACTGACAAAGTTTATGAAAGATGCCCTGGGTATAGCTAGGGAGCAAAATTAAGTTTGGTCATTCATTAGTGTTTTAAAGACTGTGCTGTTCTGACTTTGTGTCATAAAGTAGCATCTTAGTTCATGACCATATAACTTGAGTGTGTCCAAGAGACAGTTTAAGTGATTGCTGTCATGCTAGATTTGTGCTGGAAATAGTTATAGCTATTAGTGCCAGTTATATAGCTGCTCTTGAAAGGAAATGGGCTCTTGCTTATGCAGTGGGACTGTTGTTGCATAGCAACTACTGTGCTGAAAGCTTAAAATCAGATGCTCCCTTGAAGTTCACTGTGCCCTAATAATGCTTAATTTATCTGTGCCTTATGCTGCCTTTATCACAGTAGTGAATGTCTTTTATGAGTGCACTCAGTAATGTCTGGAATATAATTTACTTTTCTTTTTCACTGAGCTTAGAAGTGTGTGGTGTCATGCATGTTTTAGCCCAGTTTTCTGAAGGTGGAAACCTTAATGATTTGATTACTCACATTGAACCAAAATCTGGAGTTCAAGCACCCTGGCCTTTCATGATCTGTAGAAGAAAGGCAAGCCCAGCATCCCTCATGTATGGGCAGCTAAACCTGGTCCCGTGTTGTCCTGAGTGGAGGCTGTTGCTTGACAAGTAAACACAGATGGAATATTTGGCTAGTTGGCATGCTCATTACTTGTAATTAATGATACCAAAGGATCCACAGGTGGGTTACATGAGGGTATCTGAGGTTTTGTGGGCAGACTGGGAAATGGGATAGAGAAGGGAAACAGTCGTAGTGAAAAAATAACTTGTATTCTTAGGTGTTGCATTTAGTGGTGGTTGGAGAACTGTCATATGAAGAAACAGATTTAAAAGAAACTTAGGAAGGTATAGGGAATCCTGGCCTATAGAAGTTGCTTTGAAATGTGCTTTGTAAGAAAATAACATTTTCCAGCTCTTGAAACATTGTAATAAATACTGAGGTGTGTGTTCTCAGGTCTGAACTTGATCCTGAGAATGCAAACACAGTTCATCATCATTTCCTCAGTGAGCCTGTTTCTGTACTTGCCTGTGTACAGCCTTTGACTTCACATGTGCTGTGCTCAAATTTAGGCTTTAGTGAAGAACTTGCTTAGGAAATGGCATCTTCAGAGGTCCTGAGGAATCTGCTTCAGTAGCTGCTAATTACATATCTACCTCAGCCAGGGCTTTGAATTGTATGATATCATATGCTTTGAAAAAGCAGGTAAATAACATAGATGTCTTTAATCCTGTGACACTCTGGAAGAATACCTGATTTGCTGTGTTGATAATTTAGGACCATCTAGATGGCATTTTGAGATGGAGCATGTCCTAGCACAGAGCTTTGTACAGCATTACATTGTGTTAACCTTGCAGTAACACATGGAGTGACACAGCTGCACTTCATCTCCTGCTTATTTTAATACAGGGCTGATATAATCCAGGCCTCTTGCTCTGGTTTAAGTAGTTTGGATATACCAAAGCAAAGTAGCCTAGACTGTTTGTATTAGCTGACAGGAAGCCTTTCACTGTTGGCATCTTAGAGAAAGTATTTTTTAATCTGTTTGGTGGTTCCTTTCCTACAAAACAGATTCTGACTTCTGGGTGCATATTAAGATGCCTTAAGTTGTTACTGCATAGGGTTACAGTAAATATGGCAGGGTTTTAAGCTGATATGATGAGTAAATCTATTAACTTCTCCAGAATGTATGATATTAGCAATCTTAACTTCTGCAATAATTATGAAATTCTGTTTATTGGTTTTTATCCAGATTTATATTAAAATTATTTCAATTTGCAGTGTTTTTAACAGGCTTTTTAATTTAGGAAAGTTCTTGTGTGATGACTTTATAAAATGGTCCACTGCATTAATTAGAATGGATTTCTTGCTGGTTGATTTTTTTGTCCGGACCATAAAATAAATGCCATTCCTTCATACTTCTACAATTTACAAACAAAAGGGTGTCTTAAACATCTTCTAGTTCCAAGTCTTTTTACTAAGCTCCAGTGAATAAATCTTTGGATGGAAGTAGTTGAAAAATGCACACATGGTTATATTGCAGCAGATTTTCAGTACTTTGTCACAAAGACCAGTTCCAATATTTAATCAGTAACTTCTGTCACTGAATATATATTCATCCAACCTATTAAAATATCTTCACTTAAAATAAATTTTAACCTAATTACAGGTTGCCACGGTTTAATACTTTATTTTGCATTCATTTTTTTCAAAAAAACCCTGCAAATTAAAAATATTACTTATTAATTACTATGGAAGAAACTTCAAAGTTTATCCAAACAGAGATGGATTCTGTAATTCTTAGTAAGTGGCTCTTACTTGTTTGAGTCATCTGGAATGCTGTTCTGTAACTATTGCAGAAACTTGCCCAGGGTAATTGGCACTTTTCTTGTATTAAAGCTTTTGTTCATCATTTTCTATGTGAAAATTGCTTTGTGCTTTTGGAAGTGTAGATGACTTCTGTCTTAATAGACCATTAATGATTAGCTGCCTTTTCAAAGGTGATCTAAGCTTTGAAAAAAATAAATCATTACCTTCTCCAATTAATTGCTGCTCGTTCACATAGTTTCATTTCTAGGGAATTATAAACGGTTTTAAAGGTTAGGAAGTAACATAATGAACAGCAGCAATATTTATTTTTTCTTTATTCTTTCCAGGGCACCTAAAAGAGATGGTTACCTTATGGAGAACAGTGTAACTTGCATAAAAGGCTTAGACTTTAGGCTTGATAAATGTGTAGCTTCCTTCACAGAAGGAATTCCAGCAAAAATGTTATCTTTTTCATATAAAGTGTCTGAATACATATGCAGTGTATCTAACATGTATAATAAATGAGCTTATGATTGTTAGTGCTCATTGTGCCTCACTTTGAGCTAAATAAACCACTCTGAATAAATAAATGTCTCACTTTGTGTTAATAAATTGTGCATAAGATCATCAGGAGCTTGAATCCTCCTGGATGGATTTGCTATGATAACTTGTAACTGCTGGGAATCAAAAGTGGGGATCCTGAGTTGGAGTGAGCGTGGTAATGTTTGTGTAAATCCAAGCTGTGCTGCTGTAGCTGGGACAGTGCAGGGCTGAGTTTGGAGGCAGAGCTACCATCATGACCAGCTCTGGTACTGGCAGTAGATGCAATTCTGGGAGCACAAACCCCTGGCCAGGTCTTGAAAAGAAGCAGTTGGATTGAAGGAAATAAATCTGAAAAATCTCTGAAGAGCTGCTTCAGGTTTTGGTAGAGGCTGCTCAGAAAGGCCACGTGAAGGTGATGTGGTATTTGAAGTAGAAGGTTCTGGTGAGGAGGGAAAATGCTCAGGTTTTGTGGGGAACAGGAAGTCACTGCAAAATTTATGTTAGCCAAAAGAGACCTTAGAGTGTACCAGAAACCCAAAATAAAGTTAGATAACATTTTTTAGTGTTTTATACACTTGGCAGTTGAGGTGCTTTACGTGCTGGTCTGAAGTGAAGTCCTCAAAGAGCAGGAATGCTTTCTGTGAGTTATCACAGTGCTCCTGATGCCTGAGGTTGGTGTGCAGGGCTTTGCTTGGCCAACTTTCCCAAATGCAGGAAACATTTGAGGGGGTTCAGGAGTCTTGATCTTCTACTGGGAGGAGTATATTGGGATATACTTGGGATATATTGGGATTGTGGTGATGTGTTCCTGGCTATTAGGGAAAATCTGCATCTGTTCAATAGATAGTCTGAGGTGAGTTGACTTCTTGTTTCAGTGAAGTTTTTGGTGAAGGTGAGGAAGTTGTTTGGAAATCAAGTGTGATGGGTTTGGAAAAATGTCTGAAATAATAATTTTAATTTGTAATAGCTGGTAACTTTTTTTTTTAGTAAAGCTACCTTTTGTTATTTGGTTTCAGTTAGTTCAAAGGAATTTTATATATTTTATCTACAACTGTATTACCTGTGTGTGTTTGTTACAGTAATTTAGCTAATTAATGACTTCACAGAATGTTTATATTTGCAGTTCAGGTAGTTTTCAGTCTCCTAAGTAAGGCTACTGAACATCTGGAGGAAGTAAACACAAGTCATCTGTTATCTTCCCCTTTTCTCTTGTTGATGCTTAGAAATGGAAAAATATTCATTGTGTTATGTAGAAGACTTGATTTAAATGAATATAAATTGTTCTATTGAGAGCCCTCTTCAGAGCTACTTTGTTCTCTACAGAATTATGGCCAATAGCTGGTGAGTGGCCTCAATTGTTGTTGATCTGTGTTAGAACAATACTCAGTATCTGCAGTGAAGTATTCCCAGTCCTTAATGAGGTTAGAATGCCAAAGCTGTTGTGGAAACTAGAAACAGAATCACTTGTTTGAAAACCTTCAATTTTTGCTAACTTTTATTTGTTGTATCGATAATATTCCTAATTGTGCAGAAAATGTGACCCTCTGGAAGTGTGCTGACACACTTCAAAGCAGGATTTTCATTATGTCAGTTCAGTCTGTACATGTAATTAAAATAAGTAAATACTTTGTAAGTGTTCAGTGGAACATGACGAAAAGCTTTTTCTGCAAATCTTTGTTTTTGCAGTTTTTTTGATGGTATAAAAGTTAGGTGGACAAGTTTGTCCCTTAACTAGTGATGAACTTCTGCTTTTCTTATTTTTGAGGCTTCATTTACACTGTGTCCCGTTGCCAGACGTTCCCATTGATAATTCAAATGCTCTTGTACAATCCAGTCAGTCCAGGTCACCTGACATTGTTAAACTCGGACAGTGATGTAATAGCTAAATATATTTTAATCAGATGTGGTCCAACTACTCCTCTGATCCCTGTGGCAGCACCTGTTTGAAAAGAAACAGCAACAACAAAAACAACTCCTCGAGATGTGTGCTCTGGTCTCCTAGGGAACCTCATGTCTTTGTTCTCTACTGAAGGTGAAAACAGGAATGAATATATGTTTAATACCCCTGGCAATAACTTAAGATTTTTCTAAAATGCCATTTGAGGCTTTTGATCCTGTGAGTAATAACCTGACTTAATCTAAGGAAATGTGCTGTGGAATGTTTATATATAAAATTTTGGGAAATTGTATGGAAGTGTTTGTTAAACAGATAGAAATCTAAAGTTCTGGAAATGAAGACAAATCACCTAGTGAATCACAAGTGTGGAGCTGATTGACATCCATTGCACTTGTGATAACTTGTGTGTATGGCAGACGGTCATAAATGTACTTTTTGAAAGAGGGAGTACTGTCCTGTAGTGATATTTTACATTTGGGTGCAGTTTATGTGAGGATTCCTTCTAGCTGCCTGTTCTTGTAGGTCAATTGTTTTAGATCATGAGAGATGTCTTCCAAAAGAGCAGATTTCTACTCTCTGTGTTTGGATATTTGTATAAATTTATTGACTTACTGACTGGGAACAGAATCCCAAGGCTTGGCATTATCACTGTTCATCATAAACTTCAGTAAATCACATTGACTGAGGCCTTTTAGCTGGAGCCAAGTAAGTCCAGAATGGTGCAGGCAGGTGGTGAAGCATAGATCCATTTTACCTGTTTGTCCTCTCTGTTCAGTTTCTTCTTAGGTTTGATCACATCCATGGGATTAATTGTTCAGACTGCCATTTTAAAAGAAATGCAGGTGGTTAATATATTTTGAAGGAACTTCTCAAGGTGCTAAATGTATTTATTTAATACTACATCCATGTTTACTTCTAGGAGAAGGAGCTACAGCTGAAGTTCCCTCCTCTTTTGTGGTTCTGTCTCTGTGCACTCTGGTAGTCCTGGTCATTCTGCTGGCAAACTGTGTCTCCTGCTGTAAAGACCCCGAGATAGATTTCAAGGTAAGACCTGAAGTTATCAGTGTGTGTACAAATGATATTCTCAGCTGCATCCTGATATGCAGAGCACTTGATTAGTTGTGCTAATACTCTGCAGTGTCACTGGACATCCTCTCTTCTGAAACAGCCAGTGTCTATGTTCCTACAGCTCTGGAGTCCTGATGCAGCTGTTTATTTTAACTAATTGCTCTCTGCTGCAGTAAGGATCCTTTAATGCCTTTTCAAAATAGTAACTAGCTATCAGGACCAGTAGTAAAAGTTAACACCTTTGAGACAATTCTGCTGCAAAGCACCTTTTTGTTGTTTTTCTGTGTTTTCTTTTGTTTTTTCTTAGTCTGCAGGTGGGGTTTAGGACACTTCTGTTGAATAAGAATACTGATGATGTAAATCCACTGTAACAAAACACTTGAGAAATTGTCATAATAGAATTATTACTTTTGGAATATCTGTAATCAGTGTTCCTAAAATTGTCCATATTGTCCGTTTCTAAATGAACAATATTTGGCCTCAGCAGTTCATAGTAATTCATTCAAAGCCAGGGCTAGCATTTAAAGTAAAAAACATAACAAAGCAAAAAAACCAACAACACCAACAAAACCCAAATCACCAAACCCACAAAAACCCAACTAAACAAAAACCCCTTGATTATTAAAAGCAGTGCTTTAATCTCTTTAAGGCAGCAATTAATGGAAAATAAGGAATAGAACACTAAATATCTGTCACTGTTCTTTAAAAAAACCTGAGCTTCCTTAGCAGTGCTCATTCAAGAAAGAAATGTATTGGTGCTTATTTAAAGGCAAGAATCAGCTTGTTTACTAAGACTTCTTTTCTTTAGGAATTTGAAGATAACTTTGATGATGAAATAGATTTTACACCTCCAGCAGAAGATACTCCATCTGTTCAGTCTCCAGCAGAAGTGTTTACTCTTTCAGTTCCCAATATTGCTTTACCAACTCCCTCCCAGTTTCCATCTCGTACAGGTAAAATACTGGTTTTCAATGCAAAAACAAAAATAGGCATTTTCAGTGTCTAAAATGGAGTGTGGCTGACTATGTTTGACTTGACTTTAATAAATAACTTTTTACAAATTTCCATAAAATGAGCCAATATACTTTGTAGGGTAAAGGATAAAAGGGGAAATATTACTTCTAAGATGTTAACCTGTGGCAGGGTAAGAGCTTAAGAGAACAAAACTGCCTTAAAACCTCCTCTCTAGATTGCTGCCATTGTATCTGTATACATCTAAAGGGTTTGAAGTACCCTGGCACATTTGTGACTTCTGCTCTTTAGTGGTTTTCTTCATGGCTAAGTTGTCATTGGATTTTAACCACCACCCTTAAATAGAAATAAGAGTGAATCCTGTACATGACAGCAGTGCTACTGCTCAGCTGCATCACTTTCTTGATGGCACTGTAGACTATTTGTGCAGTAAAAGTGATCTTTTGTAAGACAGAGCATTAGGTTTCATCTCCCTGTGTAGAAGGGGTTGTGGAATGTATTCTTTAAAGTACAATTTTTGTAAAAGGAAATTTAATGTCTTGTCATATTATAAGCAGAGTTTAGCCTAAAGTAATTACTCTCATATTTCACATAATTTTACATACTACTTGTGTTGCTCGACCATTAGATGTTCAGGGAATCTTCTAGTAAAACTCCAGTACGAATTTCAAGAAACTGTCAGTGTGCCTTTAATACAAATGACACAGTTGTACAAATGACTCAGTATTTTAAAGAGCTGAGAAAAATTATGAGTAAAAAATTTTATGTCAGCTCCTCTGTGTAGCCATAATTGTTAAAATGAAGCTGTCACAAGAAGTGTTTTACCAGCAGTAAGGCAATGTGCCTGAGTACTTGAATGAAATGTGGTAGCACTGCTGTGGCCCTCACCATGCTTAGGAGAACAGTGACAGTGAATTATACAGCTCTGGCTCTTCCAGTACAATAATACTGCTCTAAATGTAGTTTATGGAAATAAATTGTGGGCTAGAATTCTCAGACAAGAAAAGGCTTTGTTTATATCAATTAGTGTTCCTAACCAATTGGGCAGCAGAGGGATCAACACTGCTGAATCTCTTCTGGTGAATGAGGACTGCCGTTGTTACTGCCCATCCTCTGCCAAGATCTGGGTTTTCTTTTCTGTCCACCTCTTTGGGCTCTTCTGTGAAGTATTTTTAGTTGAAAAATGTCCTCCTTCCACATGGTAGCTACAAGTAGGGCAATTGGGCTGAAGAATAAAGCAGTCAAAACCTTTTCTCTTAAAATGGTAACTCTATGTACCCGTAAATGTTAAGATGTACAAACAATGAGTTTTGTCTTGGGTTTTCTATTTTATTTACATAGGAGACTTTTATAAGTAGGTTGTTTTTTCTACACAGCTACAGGCTGTAATACACTTTCATATTGGAAGCCTTTTTGCTTTCTTGCTGAGTGTATTAAAAACCTGTAAGTTCACATTTCATCGGGGCAGTTGCTGTGGCTTTGTTGGGGATGTGCTCTGGTGTTGTTTAGAAAAGTTTCACTTGAGTGCTGTTGTCACAACATTACCTTCCTACTTTATGTACATCTAACTAGCTTTTGGTGCTTGGGCTGAATGTGTGCACCCAATTGGGAATAAATCTTGCATTACTTCCTCAGCAGTTGCTAACTTTGCCCATCTGAGTGGTTTGATACGTGTTAACGTTTGTTTCGTTGTGTGACAGATGGATCAAAGTCTCAAGTTGCACGTCAGAGTCTAAACTACATCCAGGAAATTGGAAATGGCTGGTTTGGAAAGGTGAGGAGTTATCTCTTCATATTGCACAGATTGAGGCTTATTCCCAGCTGACTGGGCCTCTGTATTCACTTTAAAATGGTACTTTAAAAAAAACCACCCCAAAAAACAAAACAAATAAACAAACGAACCCCCCAAAACAAAAAAAAACCCAAACCCCACACATAGAAACATATAAGTTGAAATTAGATATTTCCTTGCATGCACTTTTAGCTGTAACCACAGCACTAATCTGTGCTTTCAAAATTTACCTATAGATTCTTTCTACAGACTAGTTAGACATTTCACTTCCATGGATTTGATTTAATACACTCTTGTTTTTACCAGTTCTTTTTAGAAAAAAAATTAAGTCAATAAGTGGTCAAATAAGTGCTCTTCATAGAAAACATGTTTTCTGAAAGCTGACGTGTAGATCAGTTACCAAGATTTAAGTATGTGTGTTTAATTATCAAAGCTCTGTTTGTGTTTGTAAAAAAGCCAGAAAATCTTTCCTGCAACATGTTTTTAGCTCTTGTTTTTCTTTGCAGGAAGACTACAAATGTTTTTTCCCCTCTGATTAAAGACACAATCTCTCTTTCAGGTTCTCCTTGGAGAGATCTACGCAGGCTCCAGTGTAGCAAGGGTAATAGTGAAGGAGTTAAAGGCAAGTGCAGGTGCCAAGGAGCAAGAACAATTCTTAAGAAATGGAGAACCATATTAGTAAGTAATATTTCACAGCTGCAGATAAATTATGACTATTGCTTTTGTTCAGTGTTATTGTCTACTTGCCATTCCATATAACTGTAATGTTTGTCTTTAAAATGTGAAATGCACTCAACCCAAAGTGAGCAAAAATCGTGTTCACATAACTTAGTGTGCTTTACCTTGCATGGATGTGCTGTAAAAGACTGGTCAGTGAAGAGCTTTCTCTTCTTGATACTTTTTAATGTGCTGGCTATATTTGCATTTAGTCTTATGCTGTTGGCAGTTGTCAGAAGAATTTTCATGCCTTCTGCTGCATTGGCACAAGTGATTTTGGAGCAATTTAGGGAAAGTAACTGATCTGGCTGGGAACTAACCTGGCTAAAAAAAAGTTTTTCTTTTAGCCAGCTCTGTACCTTGATGTAGTTCATGAGTTGCATGCTTTTATTTTTGGTATGAGGGATGGTGGGAGGATGGGTGTGACTCTCATGTGGCAATCCTGGCTTTTGTGGGTTTGAGATCCTCTGAGTTTTGGCTGCTGTCAGTGATACACTTCAGCAACACAAAGTAGTTATAAAGGTACAAATGGAACCTGTGGCTTTGGTACTTGCACCTTCTGTTCCTGCCACCCCCTCCAATGTTATGTGTTGAATCTTCTGGTAGGGATTTCAGTGTGTTGCATTCTGCTGTGATCTTCCTGGCTTTAACTGTATTTTTTCACTCCAGCATTCTTCAGCATCCAAATGTTCTCCAGTGTATTGGGCAATGTGTGGAAGCCATTCCTTATCTCCTAGTTTTTGAGTTCTGTGACTTGGTAAGTGCACTTACACAAGATGCTGCAGTTGTTTTTCCAATGGTGTAAACTGTGTGTAGTATATTTACTGCCCTTTGCTCATGAAATGATTCTTTTGCTTTCTCGGAAGTTTTTTGATTAACCAGAATTTTAGAAGGCTTTTGTTTGTTTATTTTTAGAGGAACCACAATTACAGTTTTTTGTTTGTAGTCTTTTCAGTTCATCATGTATGTTTTAAGTGCTTGTGGAGTGTTCTGAAGAGGCAAATACCTGTTCCTTGATAATGGAATTACCAGTTTCTTTCAGTCTGCCTTCAGCAGGGAGCTTGGAGGGCAGAGGGTGTCTTGGCAGGGAGCTTTTTATCACAGTCTAGTATCACATGCACACACCAACATCACATCCAAAATATTTGCTGTCTGCAGTCTTAATGTGCTTTTGTTACCATTTATATGAAAATGTTAATTGATGAAAATGGAAGAATTTCTTCCCTTCTGCCTTCTCCCCCACCTCCAGAGTGCCCAAATTTTACCCATGCTGTGCTATTTTGTGATAGAATGCAATGGTGGACTCACTTCTGGTATCAGTCATGCCTATTCTAATAGCTAGAATTTTCACTTTCAGTCTTCATTCTCTTCCCAATCCTTTCTCTTATGGTACTCTTCTTTTCTCTACATTCTTATCCTTTTATTTCCTTTCTTATGCCCTTTCTACCCACCTCTCTCCAAGCAACTGCCTTGTGCTTCCTGGGCACCCAAAGAAAAGCTAGGAATACACTGAAGGGTGTTCCCTCTGCTTTCAGTGCCACGTGGTCCCTGGAATGGGAGGAACAGCACAAAGCCTTGCTCAGCCACTGCATTTCTTGGAATGTTTGTGGATGTTGTGAGGAAGGGGGGGCATGTACAGAGCCTTTTGGACTCTGCCCAGTGTGCAGAGCCATGAGAGACAAAAATTTGGATCCATGGTCTGGAAAGACTTGAATTGTTTTATTGTAGCATAACACATTACTAAAACCAAACAAACTCCAGTGCCCAAGTGGCTGTCTAAACATTGGTTCAGTAGCTGCTTTTAAGGTTTGTTGTGTAGATGTCACCCAAAGCAGAGTTTCTCGAGAGGTGTCAAGACAAAAATGAAGGCAGAAGTGCACAGGTGTTACTAAGGAATAAGTCTTTCAGAAATAAGAGAGTTTGCATTTATGATTTTCAGCAAGATCTTTTTTATCAGTTTCACTACTGCAGAATTTTCCTTTAAACTCAGGTGCAAAAATCTCCTTTTAGTTGCTTCAGACAATTTAAATTAGTTAGCATGAACTTGAGTTTTTGGAGAAATATCAATTAATCCGTGACCTTAAATAACTGTATTTTTCCATGCTGCTCTTTTGCTCAATTGTATTAGCTGTGGTAAATTAATGAGGCAGAAGTGCTGATAAAATCCTTATTTCCCAAATGGAAGAAACGCCTGAACTTTTTAAGTGACTGATCAAAGTGAAATGTTCTGGATTTGCTAACAATTAAAAACTCTGTGCCTCAGGTTAACAGATAAGGTTTTTCGTAGCTTTTCAGTGTAGAAATAGAATACTACTTGGTGGTTTAAAAAACCTGCTATTCAAATTGGAGTTTCTTTAAGTGGCTTCTGGAAAGAGAGTTGCATTTTATAGAGTCTATCAGATATACATCCAAATCAGATTTAATTGTTGCCATGTTTTCAAATAGTTATGTGATTTAATCCAACTTTAAATTTGAAGATGGAGTAGCTTTTAAAGATTGCCCTACTTTAGGTATACAGGAAAAAATAATATCCTTGTTTGATGCCTGATTATTTATGCCAGAAGTTGTCATGATCCTGCAGAGTAATCTGGAAAGGGTTTTACTTAAGGGGATAGAATAGATTTTCACTTTAACTGGGGGCAGTAAGCTTGATGATTAAAGTGATAGTTTTACAAATTTGAGTGTAGTTAGGTAATTGCTTTGGAATGGAAAAGAAATGTCTGTGCTCATTATTCTACTCCAAGTGAACTAAAGCTTGGTTTTAGAAAATTATATATTACAGTCAGTTCAACATAACTTTCATATTAAAGTCTGGCTCACTTAAAGAGTTCTTACTTGGAAGAGCTGAATATCTCCTGGACATGATGGTATTTTTTTCTTTGTGCACACAAATACTCAGGAGCTAGGCAGACAGTATAACGTTCCTTTTGCAGTTTGATGCAGAGACTGGGCCAAGTGAGCAGCACAGTATCCCTGTACATCACTAATTGTTTTGGTCCAGGGCCTGGATTAGGAGGTGGCAGTGTTGGGGTAAATGCAGAGAAGAGACAGGAAGGAAGCATGATGGAATAGAAGATGTGGCTAAATAGGTATTTTTAATAAGAAGGTTTTTAAGGGAGTGTCAGGAAGCTTTTTATCACTGCAGTTGGAATGGCAGTTATTTGGATTTTTTAGACTTCTAGTAAGCAATATGAAAACTCCTTTTGTACCTTTTTCCCCTGAAATTGGATGAATTGGGGTGCACGGAGGTGCTTCCAAAACACGTGGGAGTGATTCTTCAGCAGAAAGAGCATAAGGGCAGGTGGAACTTAAGTGGTTGACTACAGGTTCCAATATCTGTGGTGATTGCTTGTTCAAATGGGAAGGATGAGAAACATGGTCCTGTTCAGCTGCCAGTGGCTTAGTGGTGTGAGCTAAAACTCTTTCCTTTGTTAGGGTGGTGTCTATGTATGTCCAGCAAAGTAAACTTGTTTTAATCCCTTGTACTTGTGTGTTTAAGAATTCAATAGTTCTGAAAAAAACATGGCAAGAAGATGAGCTGTGTTGGATAGGAAGTTTTAATATTTCCAGGTGACAAGTTCTTTCGAGGCTCATGTGGCAGTGCTGACCTTGTTTAGCAAATTTGGCATACTAAGTAACAAAAAATGTGGCTGTTCTGCTGACCAGCGCAGTCTGGAGGGTACAGAGGTTGTTTTATTCACATTCCTTCAAACACATAGCCTATCACAGTGTGTCCTCCTTTTGTTATTTCTCTTGCTTGGATTTGTAGCCTTTTTAGGGCCAGCTGACCTTGTCTTGGCTGCTCAGGCAGCCCTGTTGGATTATCAGTTCCCAGGCTCCTTGGCATTGAAAGGTCTTGATCAGAGGCACTGAAAACTAGTGCAGAGAAACCAGAGCTGTCAGGGTGGCAGTGCTGAATGTCAGGCAGGCTGGCTTACGTGGTTTTTTGGCCACAGAAGCTCCTGATACGTTTCTGTTACACAAGATTGCCGGTTGCATGTGCAAGAACTGTTTTGGCTAACATTTAGTCTATTTTATAATGTGATCCAAGTTGCTTTGCATCCATTACTTTGAAGAGCTGGCAAAGAAGTTGTCAGTTGGACATAAGTGATTTAAGGTGTTAAATTCTATGCTTTGCTTGTGTTAAAATTATTTAGAAAATAGTAAATATAATAAGAAATGCTCAAAAAGCCCCTTTCCCTCTATTATTTGCATTGTATGTTGGTGTAGTCTGCTATGAATAGTTAAATGTTCACTGTTAAACATTGCAGAATGATGCCAGGTTAAAAATAGTGGTAGCTGTCTTATTAACTTTAATATATTACTCAGCCCTGTGCATGGCCAGCATTTTGTCAGCACAGCAAATCCTCTAATGGATTGACATAATTTATGAGTAAAACGAAAGTTATTCAAATGTGGAAATTGCATGTATATTGTGAGGCTGATTTGCCTATCAAATTCTTGCAGAAATTCTTCAAGTCTTGCAATTCCCTGGGCAGATGAGATCAGCAGGATGCAGTATTTGCCTGGAGTCCTCTGTAGCTTACTTTAGGGATGTTGCTGTTAGGGGAAGGTGTCTACTTGCAGTGATTGGTTCTTTTTTTAAATTACTGCCACTTGAAAGCATGTTCTCATAAAAAAGAAAAATCTTTGCAATGAAAACTTCATAATCGAAGAGTTCAGTGAATCTATTTAATGATCATGGTCAATGTGGATATGAGCCAAAGAGCAGATTTGTCAATGATGTGTGGTTTAACAATAAAGGGGGGATTTGTCAGTTTATGACAACTTGGTAGAATGTGTTCAGTTGATGTAATTTGGTAACTGCTTCACATTTTTAAAGCCACCATCAGTTTTAAAACCATCAGTGCATTCTGTTTAGAAAGTCATGTCAGCCATTTGGGTGTTCAGATGAACCCAATATGGAATTTGCACAAACAAAAGGCTGCCAAAGAGTACTGACTGTAAGTATGCCCCCAGCTTCTGGCTGTTACAGAGAAAAGTATATTAAAACTTAAAAAAATGGCTGAAGTGAGAAGGATGGGAAGAAAGGCAGAATTTAGTTCTTCAAGAAATCCCAGGAGAGGAGGGAAAAGGCAGAGTGGCAGAGGAGGTTGGAGAGAAAGTAGAGCCTTCCTCAAGCATGATTGAGCCTTTTATATTTAGATACCTCTGCAGTGAATTTTGCAGAACTGCAAAATTCACTGCAGATATATATAACCTTTGATATTTACTGTGTTAAAAAGTCTGTCAATAAAGGGCCATTTTGTAGCTCTCAAAATAGTGCAGGGATAATGTTTCTGTGTTGCTACTGTCTGCTTTTAGGCAGGGAAGCATCATAGGATAATTCAGGCTAGCAAGGAGCTCAGGAGGTCTCCAGCCTCCTGCTCAAGGCTGTATCATCCTGAGGTCACACTGGATTTCTCAGGACTTTGTCCAGCTGAATCCTGAAAGCATCCAGGGATGGAAACTGCATGTTCTTTCTGGGCAGCCTGTGCTTCTGTTCAAGTCCTTATGTGAAAAACTGTTTTCCTTCCACTGTCTGAATTTTCCATGTTTCAGCTCACGCCTGTTCTCTCTCATCCTCCATCCGTGCTCCACAGGGAGGAGCCTGGCTTAGTCTTTATGCTGAAGTCTTCTTTTCTCCAGGCTGCATGAGCCCAGTTCCCTCAGCCCCTCCTCTTGGTGAAATGCTCTGACCCCTGACTGTTGTGGTGGCTCTTTCTTGAGCTTGCCCCAGTGTGTCTTGTTCTGGGGCAGTCAGTTCTGAGCACAGAACTGAGCACACTCTGCCCTGTTTGTGCAGCCCAGGAGCTGCTCCCTGCTGCCAGGGCATACAGGGCTCATGTGGAGCCCACCAGGATCCCCAGGTCCCTCCCTGCAGAGCTGCTGCCCAGCTGGCCACTTGTGCTGTTGCAAGGGATTTTTCCTTCCCAGCTGTGAGAGTTTGCATTTGTCTTTCTGGTGTTTCATAAGATCACTGTTGAAATATTCTTCAGCTTGTCCAGGGTCTTCTGAAGGGCAGTTCAGCACCTGAGTGTGGCCATTGGTTCACCCCAGTTTGGTACAAGCAATGTCCTTTTAAAGCAATACAAAAAATACCTATTTTATATTTTTAACCTTGATTGTAGCCTTAATTAGACCAGAATGGGAGCATAGAACCAGTATGTTTCAAGGTGCTGGATTTAATAAAGCTGATTTCCCTACAAAAATATGTGCCTACATGAGTAAATTATGAAGTAAGGGATGTCACACAGCACTGCTGTTACTAATGCATTTAAAAATTATAAAGTAATCCCTGTGTGCATTTTAGGCATCCTAGGAACTTAATCCACCTGAGACAAGCCCTAAGCAAGCAGTTGCTGTTTGAATGAATGACAGTTTTAGAGTTTGACTTTGTTCAGGCTCTTGCTGCCACCTACAGTCAGCTCAGCTGGGTGTCCAGGGCTTGTATTCCCTGGGCTCTGCCATTTGAAACCTGCATGTGTTACAAACGCTGTTCCTTTCCTAATTGTTTGAAACTCTGCTCTGGCAAGACCTTCCTGGCCCAGGATTTGGGAAGACAATGGACATAGACAGACCTTAAGATGTTATACTGGTGAAACAAGTTGTGATATATGTTGTGCATCTCAATACAGAAATGTCTTTAAAATAATTTGCTAATCTTTCAGAAAGTCTGTATTTTAAATAACAAAAATACAGGACTGCTAGGTTAAAAATCAAACTGTCAGAAAATGAACAACAATGGTATGAGAAACTTGTTCTTTTCCCTTGCTTGGATTCTCTTACTACGTAAGTCTTCCTTTTCCTGAATATTTGGACACTATCCAATTATTTTCCTCTATTCCAAAGCTGTTCTTTTTTTAGTAATTTATGGAGTGCTTCTGTGGGCTCATTAATGATGTGTCTATTGCTCAGCATTGCCTGGGTTCAGTAAAACTGCTGCCATCATCAGAATTCTCTGACTGGAATGGGCTGTATTACCATACTTTTTATATAGAAAGCTCTGATGAATTGGCAATGTCTGAAACTCTCTTCTCTAGTCTCTCCCTTCCAGTCCCTTACAAATTCCAGACAGAGAGCTTTGCTGATTTGGAGCTCTTGAAAACTCATCTCATTTAAATGCAGAGGATTATCAAACTGTTTTTTTAAATGAAAATTGTTAATGCATGACAGGTTATATGTGGCAGTTTGATCTAGGATGTTAATTACTAAATTATTAGATTAAAAACCTTTAAGAACAACACTATATGCATTAGATGACTTTTTAAAGATCCTTTATGGAGACTGGAAACTTGAGGAGCTTTATTTTATTGAGCATAGATGTGGTGAATAAGTGTTGTGGGTCAGTTGGATCTTTATTAAAAATAATTTTTTTTGATTCAACCAACATATAAGACTGATAAATATCTTCAACTTCTTTTACAGGGTGACCTGAAAACTTATATCTGCAATGAGCAGGAGCACATTAAAGGAGAGTCTCAGATAATGCTGCTCCAGAGAATGGCGTGTGAGATCGCTGCTGGCCTCGCTGTGATGCACAAACACAACTTTGTGCACAGGTGGGCTCCAGAGAAATGGCACTCAGTCAAGATGCACTCCCAAATTCATCTGGGTATTTTCATTAAAATCCAGGGGTACCGAAGACTCCACATGTGAAATAGCCTGAGGCATGAAGGTGTGATGCTAATGAAGGTGCTAACTGAGCTGCAGTGGTGTGGCATTCCAGCTCCACCTGCCTGAAAGCTGATCACCTGCTCTTTGGGTTTGCAGCCCATAGAACACAACCTGCTGCCAAGCCAGTCCACATGTAGTTGTTTGATTAATTCATGGCCAAGTTAAATGAATTTTGTTTATTGTGGAAGGAGGGATGTTAAAATTCAGTTAGAATGAATCTTACCTGCTGTGAATTTTTATTAGATTGTAGAAATTTAGAACTTCTCTTTGGTAATGTTACCTGTGCTACTAAAAATGGAAAAAATCCCCTTTCTAATGCAGTAAGGAGGAAGCCAAGTTTAGAGGGAAAATCTGACTGAAAGGGATATTCTCTCAATGAATTGTTGTTCATGTAACCTTTAAATCTTCACTAAAGGAGGTAGTCAGATTTCACAGTAATCATGCTAGGAGAAGAATCTTGTTCCCATTGGGGGAAATGCTAGGTTTCTTTTTAATTAATATAATTATTTTAAATTAAAATTAATGTAGCCAATACAGAAAGAATGGCAGTAGTTGCAAAGGGCAGGGAAAATTTATTCATGAAACAAGTTGCCCAGAAAAAGACAATTTTTTCATTTTTTTTTGCTGTAAATGTAAAGGTGCTAAGGATCTGGAAGTAATTAACCTCTAAAATGACTGAAATATTAAAGAGTACTTGTTCTCCAAATGTGGATTACTTGGTGAAACCTTGGGTACCACAAGACAGTTGCTTAGTCTGTTCTCTGCTGTAGAACCAGCACTTCATCACACTTTCAGCAAGTCAGGAACTTGTGTTGGAGCTTATCAATGCACATCTTGCTGCTCAGGGAAGCCAGAGACCTTGTGTTCAAGGAGAAATAAACTCTCAAACCTAAGTCTTAAAAGGTGCAGGGTTTAAAACAGCAGCAAAACCCTGAAAAACTCCAAAGCCTGGACTCAGCTGATGGCTGATGGACAGAGCTCTTCTTTTAACCCATGTAACAATTTCAAATGACTTGAACCAGTTGTACCTGTCTAATGGAGGGATCAGTTTCTTGTCTTGCAGCAGCATGGCTTTGTAGATATTAAATTTAACAGTACATTTTCAGTGAAATACAGATAAACTTGGTAAATAATTAATCTGTGGATCTGCAAGATTCTCATTGTAATGTTTACTTCTAGCAACACTATCCTGATGCTGTCAGAGTAAGTGGTAAAGCTCCAGCATCAGTGATTTTGTTGTTAGTGGTAAATTCAAGCAGCCAACAATTTTTCTCTTCCAGGATATTTATTTAAATAGTATAAAACAATTTGGGACATACTTGAAGGTTATAGATGTGTTTCTGACCTGTGTAGTTCAATGACTCTGGAAAGGAAAACATCATCTTTCTTTGTAGCAGACAAGCTGTGGCTTTCAGACCATTTGTACTTCAGAGACATTTTTAAGCCAACAGAAGCAAAGGTAGAGTTCTTCCAGGGCACTTAATTTCCTGGTTCCCTCTGTGAAACTGAGAAGTGAAATATTTGAGCAATTAGTCTGCTGAGCTCTTTGCTGTCGCAGCCACAGTTCCAGGTTCATTAAACTTGCATAAATTTCTGAGTTTGCATGATGAGTTTCCTAAAACTGCTTCTTTGTGTTATTACAGCAGCACTGCTGTTTCATGAGTGTATGTGGTCTGGTTTATGGTAGAAACTAGAAGCAAATTCTGTGTCTTTTAAAGAGCTTTGTGATTTGTTTTTTGGAGGACTTCTATGAAATACATTATTTTGAGTTGGTCTTTTTCAAAGACTGTAGTTCTGGTTCATGTGTAATGTATGGGTTTGTTACTTAAGGAACCAAATAGTAGATGCAAGATATTACTGGTTGCTCAGTATCATATTATAAATTATTATTTAAACCTAATCTGAATTGCTGATAGATTTTGCTTACGAGAATTAAAATGCAAGCCATGCAGGGATAGGTGTGAAGAGGAGTGACATCACTGTAGCATGTGAACAGCCCACGTAATCTCCGTGAGAGGATTGTGAGCAGAATGAAATAATTGCATGTAAATGCAGTGTGGAGTTTGAATGCTTAAGAGTCTACACCACTGCTCCTAGAGAAGTGACTGCAGCTTGAACTTTTTTTATACAGGGCAGCATAATGGCCTAGGGTTTTTGTATGAAATCTTTAAATGTGATTGCCTTGTCACTGTGTTTAGTTTTCTTTGGATTCCAGATTGCAGAGTCTGCTTAGCACTGGCTCTAAACTGATTCTCCTTTGAAGCAGTGGGAGTGCCCAAGGGAAATCACAACCTTTTGGCCACAAAAGAAATCTTGTCCAATAAGTCCTCTCTAAGGAGAAACCCTTGCAGTGTTTGTTTTTTCTGGAAGTGATGAGTGTTTATGTAGAACTGTAGTGGCAGCAGTATTTCAGTGAGATATGGAATCAATTGCTGGCGTGTGCAGGTTCTAAAACTTAATAAAAATGTAAACAACAAGAAAACTGTCTTATTGTTTGGTTTAGATCACAACTGCACTTCAGAAATTACTCTCCCTGTGCCTGGGTTTGCACTACATATGCGTTGGTCTTTTGGAGTGCATGGACTGGTTTAATTCCTCAGAAGAGGATCAGGAAGGGAGCTGCAGGAGCTCCAGGAACACACCTTCCTTGCTCTCAGCCTTCAGCAGGATTTAGGTCTATGGGATCAGCCTGCAGCTCATGCACAGAGGATTGCTGAAGTGTATCTAGAGTGGATGCTGAATCTTTAGCACTGTTTTTGTTGCTGGTCTGCTCCTGTTACTTGCAACTGTAACCTGTAACTCTGCATAAATCCTTGATTTTTAGATTCTACATTTTTTAAAATAGTTTTCTTTGAGCTGTGACCTGACTGTTCTAAGAATTGTCACTTCTGTTAACCCGTTTGTCTGAATTTGCATTGAAGACCTGGTGGTTTGTCTCACTGTTTCTTTGTTTGCATTTGCAGTGACTTGGCCTTACGGAATTGCTTCCTGACATCGGATTTAAATGTCAAAGTAGGAGATTATGGTATAGGATTCAGTAGGTATAAGGTGAGCTCATCTTGTCAGGGACCACTTTTTTAACAAATTCAGGGGCCAAGTTACAGCAAGCAGGCTTGAAAGTTTTAAACTGATACTAGATTGTCCTTTATGTGAGTAGTGAAAACTTTCAAAGTATTACTGGCAAATAACTGTAGCAAGTTCATGTACCAGTATAGGTAACTTTATAGAGATGAGTAGAGTTTATGTTCTGGGAATCTTCTGCTAAATCTACTCTTTTTTGGCCCTATTTACAGTAGTCCTACAATATGAACAAACTAATTTTAATGTGTTTTAGGGGCACATTTGAAAGAATATTCAAAATATTAAAGTAGATCAAGAAAGTGAAAAGTTAAAGATATTAATTAAAACATTTTATAAGTACCAGACCTTAAACAAGAAATTGGCATTTAAGTTTCTGCTATGCAGTGACTTTCCTCCATAGTATTATTCTCTGCTGCTTGGGGAAAATGGGATTATTTTATTTTAATTCTAATTTTTATATAGGCATCACACAAAAACATTAAGGAAGGGACTGTCACTGTCTGGAAGTTGATCCAATGTATATTCAGCCTTTTTGTTTTATGTTTTTCTTCATTTTGATCAATAATTTAGGAAGATTATATTGAGACAGATGAGAAGAAACTTGTTCCTCTACGATGGACTGCACCTGAGTTAGTAACAAGTTTTCAAGACAGACTGTTATCAGCAGAGCAAAATAAATACAGTAACATATGGTATGTAGAAGACTTAAAAAATTTCAATGAGAGATTTGTGAACGTATTTTAGAATGTTACATGAAAGAGTAAATTATATTTAAATTAGCCTGATGCATCAGATGTACAGTGGGTTAATCTCTGTAAACCTGAAACTATATCCTGCTTTGGAAAGATGCATAGAAATCTGAGAGAAAGTTGGAGCAAACAAGAATGTTTAGCAGAATAATAGATGTTTATATTAGTAAAAATACCTTCGGATGTTTACAAAGGAAAGAAATGGTAAATGATTTTTCCAAGAATAAGTAGCTGTGAGTGACATAAAAAATTGATCCCACTAGAGCCTGATGAAGTTCAGTTGGTGATACAATGGCATTTTAATTAAAATGCTGTGTTCTTGCTGCAGCATTTGAGAGCAGCAATTAACTGATGGTTTCTGCTGCCAAAGAGCTGGTAGACAATGGCTGGTAAACTCTTGAAGATGAACCTTTTTGAAATTGCCAAGTTCCACTTCAGTTCTCAAGCCCCAGGAAATTTGGATAATGGAAACTGTGGATTAGGCTAACGTTTCTGAAAATAATTGTAGTTAATTCCTGCTTTATATTTGAAGGATATTAAATAGTAAACTAGACTTTGTTTGGTGTTTTAAAAGTAAGGTTGCAGAAAACAAGTGGGGTATATAGAAGTAGTGAATTTCTGTAAAACTTGAATATATTATGTAAAAACTAATTTGCTTCCATCCTCCAAGGAGGCTTCCTCAGCTCATACTGTTCATCTGGACTACAAGCAGCCAGGGTCGTAAGGTTTCCAACTTGTATTTCAGTGCCTCTTATCAAGAGCTGCTTTGAACAGGTTATGACTAGATGATTCCAGACACCCCTTCCAATCTAAATTATTCTACATGCAGAGTCAGTTACTTGGCATTTTGAGCACAGAAGGATTCCCTGAAGATTAGCATTGACTGTAATCAGTGAAAATGTGATTAGTGTTGGATATAGTACAGATGCAGCACTGAGCAGAGGCAGCTTTTGACCACTGCAGCTTGACATTAAGGAATTCTGTGAACTCTGGAGCAAGGATGACTTTTCTAGCAGTTTGACCTATAAATGCAATTTCTCATGAAAGCTTTTTCTCTTCTGTTGCACTAACTGGAAGGTTTTTTAATCACATTTCTATACACCATATTAAAAAAACCCCTATATTTTTTATTTTAAATTGTTGAAAATATTATATTTTATTATATGTGGGGGTTTTCCCCATGATCAAATAATTTGAAACCTTCTATATTTTGTTGCCTTCATTGTTATTGCCTTCAAGCACTTTATTCTTCAGGCTTTTAGCATTCTGTCAAAATGAATTAACAAGTTCTGAAGTTATTCTAGAGACAATGGAGAGTACTATTTATTTCTTCTTGCCAGTTATGCTTTGCTTATCTTTTCTTAGAAAAGCCACTCTAAAATAGATCTGAGAATGCCCTGTCATTTCCTGCTCTTCTGCAGGTCCCTGGGTGTGACACTGTGGGAGCTGTTTGAGAATGGTGCTCGGCCTTACTCAGACTTCTCTGACAGGGAAGTCCTAACCCATGTCATCAAGGAGAAGCAGGTTAAGCCCTTCAAGCCACGTCTGGAGCAGCCATACTCTGACAGATGGTAAACCTTGAATGTTTCTATTTATTCTTAAAGATGCTGAAGAAGTTTCTCAAATGACTCAATTCTCTTAAATTCCTTGAAATTGCTACATGGCAACTCAGCAAAGGGAGTAAAAGGACCTGCTAGAGATGGAAGTTCCTGACAGTGATACTGGTACTCTGAGGCTTGTTAGGTATCTGAATTCTTTAAATTCCTTTTCACTGTGAAACCTATTGAAGCATGTTTTTATTTGTATAGGTATGAAGTTCTGCAGTTCTGTTGGCTGCCTCCAGAAAAGAGACCGACAGCAGAAGAAGTGCACAGACTTTTAACTTACCTCCGCATGCAAAGCCAAAGGGACTCAGAGATTGATTTTGAGCAGCAGTGGAATGCTCTGAAACCAAACACCTCAAATAGAGAAGCAAGTAATTCTGCATTCCCAATCTTGGATCACTTCACAGGAGATAGACTTGGCCATGAGCTGGAGGAAGTTCTGACTGTAACTGAAACAAGCCATGGTTTGAGCTTTGAATACATCTGGGAGGCAGCTAAACACGATCACTTTGATGAATGTGGACCTGTGAATCCTGATGAAGCCATGACCTACACAAGTATTTTCTATCCAGTGGAGGTTTTTGAGAGGTCACTTTCAGAGCAAGGACCAGGAGCACAGGATGGAAGTGGTCAAGAGGCATCACTTGCTGTCCCTGGGGTGTTACCTGTGTTTGATGCACACAAACTTTCTGTTGGAAATGACTACTATATCCAGTTGGAGGAAAAAGGAAGTGGCTGCAACATGAATTTTGATAACCAATCAGTTGTATTAACAACAGAAGTTGATCATCAAGAAGCTGTACAAGAAAAAAGTTCTCATTTCACGGTTCTCAGGGATCTTGATGTTGAAGAGTCTAGTACCGATGGGGACTTCTTCCACTACAATACAGATCCTAAAGAGGAATTTTTGCCTGCTACTGGTAGTCCAGAAAGTCCTTTCCAGAGTATATTTAATGACATTGATAGATCAGAAGAACTGACAAAAAGAAAAATGCTTGGGTTTGCTGATGATTCTCCTAAAGACGTTAGAGCAGCTGTTTTGAACTCAAACACAGATGCTAGAAAGGCAGTAGGCTGTTCTGAGAAGGAGCATTCTAGGCATGCTTCTGAAAATGAAACGGTTTCCTTATGTGAAAATATCTCTAACCAGTCAGACCTGGTAACTTTGGAAGAACTTTCTGATAACTTCTTATTTCTTCAAGAGAAAAACTTATTAACAGGGTTATTGCCTAACAAAACCAGCAGTGACTTTGGGCAAAATTCAGATGATGTTCTAAAAAGTATATTAGAAACCTCAAAAAGAAACTCTGTAGAGCCTGAGCCTGTGCTGGCTGAAAATGCACAGGTTTTTTCTTTAATACATGAAAGTCTTAGAACAGTGAAAGATGAAAATTTTAACCCAGTGACAATGAATAAAGATCCCAGTTCCCAGTCTCAGACTCCTGTAGAGATGCAGGCATCCTCTAGTCCTCCCACAGCATATAATTCATGTGATAACTGTGCAAATCTTCCTATTTTGAAGGATGAGGGGAAATTTCTAAATGTAGAAGTGAATGAAGTCATGTCCTGTAACACTGTTCTCTGTCAAGAAGAGCTATCTTATCATGCCAAAAATAATAATGTTGGAAACAGTCCCTCTTACAGTGTTGCTGTTGAAACAAATGAGTGTGATGCACAGATGAAACAGGAAATGCTTTTCAAGTCTGATGAAATAACTTTAAGAGAAAAATGTAGTGATCAGGAAGATAGGAAAAGAAACTTGCAAGATAGTTCTCCCATACTAAAAAAAAAAGAATGTTTATTGGAGGAAATACAAGAAACAGCAAATCATTTTGAGAACTGTAAGAATGTTCCAGAAGAAGTGACCTCAATTTCTGTTGCTGCTTCAGATTGTACAAGTCAGGATAGTCTTTTGGAAGATAGCCCATCTCCTATACAGACTGTAGAACAAGCCTTAGAGACACCTGATTCTTTGGATTCTTTAGATGTAAATGAGGTTTTAGAATCTTTACAGGCTCAAAGTCCTCAGAAACTTTTACCACCAGATAAACCTGCTGACAGTGGCTATGAAACAGAAAACCTGGAATCTCCAGAATGGACTTCCCATGTCCCTGTTGAGGATGCTTCCAGTGTGGATACTGCTCTGTGTGTCGTGAGTGAGAACAATGTCAGTGCTTTGCCTTCTAATCCAGTGATCATTGTGTCAGAAGCAGCAGCTTGTCTGGATGCAGTGAACAGCAATTTTGAAATAACCCCAGTGGTTTTTCTGAGTGGAAATCAAAACTCTTACAGAGACTCAGCCTATTTTTCTGATAATGATTCTGAGCCAGATAAAAAAACAGAAGAGTCTGTAAATCTGTCCAGAGAAGCTGTGTGTGTTTCCTCCAACAGAGGAGAGAATCACACTGAAGAGGTTTGTGGTTTTGAAGAGAGACAGCAAACGTGTGATGTGAGGAATTACCAGGGTGATGATAATCAAAACTCGAAACTGGAACTAAACCACAATTTAGAGATCCAAGAAATGGATGAAAGGCTGCAGGGCTGTCCTGATGAGTGGGCTGAGGCAACTCTGACTTCCCTGGAAATAGTGATGGAAGGTAACCTGAGGGATGAAATAAAACTATCTGAGACTTCCCATAAAAGTGTCTCTTGTGTTGGCACTAACACTTCAGAACTCCTTTCACACAGAGACTTAAAGCCTGTGCACAACATGGCTTTAGATCTGAGTAACAGTGAGAAGTCCTTCTATCACATGGAAGGACAAAAACTGAAAGAACCAGATATTGAAGGAAAATACCTCGGCAAACTCAGCGTGTCTGGAATGCTTGATTTAGAAGATGGTGATGATGCAGATGAGGAAGATGAAAACAGTGATTCTGAGGATGACATGAGGACTTTTCATATGCATAGTCTGAGTTCTGACAGTGAAGATGAAACTGTTCATCAAGTACCTGAGATAGTTACTGACAAAGATGATGGAAGACACTTGAGAAGCTTGTTGAAACTTCCAAAACCTCTTAACGAAAGGCCTGAACTTTGGAAAGATGAGAAAAAGGCTGTAACGTTC
The DNA here is from genome assembly GCA_037013685.1 of Acridotheres tristis. Taxonomy (NCBI): domain Eukaryota; kingdom Metazoa; phylum Chordata; class Aves; order Passeriformes; family Sturnidae; genus Acridotheres; species Acridotheres tristis. Next base: position 8,058,626 of record CM072901.1, read on the forward strand.
TTTGATGATGTGACAGTCTATTTGTTTGATCAGGTACTCTTCTTTTTAATTACTAAGTAAAGTTTTTGTTGGCTTGCCTTTTTTTTTTCTTTAAACAAGGAGTAATTGAATAAATTGCTTAATGTTTGGGAAAACCTTGTTACAAAAGTACCTTTCTTGTTTTGGCAGGGTTACAGCTCGTTCATGATGTGGGTTATTTTTTCTTCATATATTAAGGCTATATAAGAATATATATATGTAAAAGAATAATATTTATATATAAAGAAAAAAGAACTTTGTGACTTGGGTAGATGCAGTTTTGTGCTGCTGGTAGAATAGCAGCACTAATCTCTGAAGGAGGGTTTTGCTTTGGTTGCCAAATCCTGAATCTCCATTGCTGTTGGACCCTTGACTGTATGTAAGCCAATAATTAAACAGAAAACCCCCCAAAACTCAAACTGAAACTGAACTCTCAATCTTAATGTTAGTTAGCACTAAGGTAAATTTATCTAAGATCATAATCAAAGGCGAGAGCAGTATTTAGATGGTAATGCTAATTTTTATTAATCCTGTGGGATTCATGTTCAGTGACACAGTGATCTGCTTATAAAATTCAAGGTTACTTTTGTTTCCCTATCAGCTTTATCAATTTTTAACTTCTGTAACTGGATACAGAGGGGATTGTATTTTAGCATTATGGCAACTAAACTAGTCCAGTGAGTTTAAAAGAACAGTAACATTGTCAAGCTTGGGAAGTGTTGCTTATGATGACGCACATAAATATTAGAGTTAACTGTGTTTTGGAATAGAAAAAAATAGGTGATTTATTTGTGTTTAGCCAGCCTGTAGATAGTAATCCTTTTGTCAGAGGGGAAGTAAAAAATCAGCTGTGTTTAAACTGCTCTTACTTGTTGAACTCTTTATTACAATAACTGATAAAATGTTAGTTGATTCCAATACCGGCTGGACAAAGTCTGTCTTTTTATCCTGAACATGATTAGGGGATTTAAAAAAAAATAAATGTTGGGATAAGGCTTTATTAAAGAGGGGAAAAAAAACCCTACCCATGTTAAGCTGATATGGGAACTGTTTATAATTGGAAGGTATTTTAGCTTTGTTCCTAGAAATATGAAACCATTTTATATAGTAAATACTATTTAAATAGTCATTTCCTGCATGCATTTTAGCATAGATTTGATGCAGCTTTCTTTAGAAGTATGTGCATGGGCTAATCTGTAACTCAGTCTTGTTGTGTTGTTGTAACAGTTTACACACCTTTTAATTCCACATTTGACTTGATGGCAGCATGGGGGAGTGTATTTGTGGGTGCTGGCATCGGAAGTCACAGAGACAAAAAGGAGTCAAATAAATGACTTTGTTTGCCTTAGGAGACACCAACGAAGGAGCTGGGAAGTCGTGGGATAGACGTGAATGGGGAAGGTGCTGGCAGCTCTCCTGTTCCATCTTCCAGTCCTGGTTACTTAACCAGATTTGCAAATTCAGAAAGCTCAACAGATGAAGAAGGTACATGAATATTTTTATACACAGCAGGGGCTGAGACTGTTTTATGCAGAGCCTTTTATGAGGAGTCATTAAACTGTATGTGATCTGCAAATTCACTGGACCATGTTGGCTTCAATTTTGCATCCTAGACAATGCAGCTGGGCTCAGGCTGCTTTGTTCCTGAGGAGCAAAGCTGGGATGTGATGCTGGTTGTTTATATATTGATGTGTCCAGGGTTGCCTGAGAGGCAGACAAACTGAGTGACAAATCTTTGGGACTCCCTGGGCTAGAACCCTGCTCAGGGCTACAGGTTTTGTTTGGAGTTAATGCAATCCTTCAGTCTACTTGTACAACTCTGGGTGACCTTACATGACATTACTGTAATGCTGCTTTTTTCTTCTTTTTTTTTTCCTCCCCAAGGTGGGGGTTTTGAGTGGGATGATGACTTCTCTTCTCCAGAGCCATCCTTTATATCCAAGGCAGCTAACAGTCTCATTGGTTCTAAAGCACCCCTTCAGCCATCAAAGTACTTCTCTCCACCTCCACCTTCCCGGACTCTTGATCAGAACTGGTCACATTCATCCCCTTATTCCAGATTCTCCATCTCTCCTGCAAACATGGCAAGCTTTTCTCTTACACATCTTACAGATTCAGATATAGAGCAAGGAGGTAAGTTATTTAGTTATAATAATTTAAAGATACAAATTAAAACTGTTATGTAAAGATAAAAGTAACAGATAAAACAAGTCTTGTTCTATTTAAATACCAAATGCAGACGTACATTTTCAACACTATAAAAGTTTGTCTGGTCTTGTGTTTCACTTAAGACATTGTTTTCCATGGAGATTGAGATTATTTGTGTCCAAGTTGGTACAAAATTGTGATTGAACAGCCTATGGAACATTTACAGGACAAGCTCTCAGTTTTTGTGTTAAAAACCCCAGTGCTGTATTTGTATAAATGGAACCTCTGCATTCCTGAAGCACTGCTGTTGCATCTGCCACACTATGGCAGTTATTAATTCTGGTTATCACACTGTCTTAAGTCACAATTGTGTTTTCATTGCACAGGGTGAGGATGCCAGGAACATAATGTTTCTGCTATTATTGTGTAAGCTTATTTTAAAGTTTAGTTTTTCATATTGCTTTTTAGACATTGCATTCTTGACATTCTCTTGAGAATAGCAGCATGTTTTTTAGAGCTGTGAATAGGATAGCTTTTGTTAGGAGAGCAAAACAATCCATTTAGAGCAATATTGAGTATTAGCAGTGTTTATTATCAAGCCACCTTGTCAGAAACCAAAAACTTTTTTAACCTTTGATACAGTTTTGAGGGTTAAGAGGAGCAAAAATAAGCACACTTGAATCAGTTTGGCATATTGTTAATCTTGATAACACGTTGCATTATTAAAAATAAACATTGCTGATTGCAGAGCCTTGCTAATGGTCAATGTCTATAAATAGGTAATCAGTTTTATATAGAGCTGTATTGTTCTTGTATTGTGCTTATTGATTAGATAATCTTTGCTGCTTAGTAACTTACAGATAAGAGAGAATATTTTGGAGATCCTGTGTTGCCTTATGTGTCCTAAGAAAGTGACATTGAACTGTGTGATTGAAGCAGATGTGTATGAATAAATGAACCAAATGTTTGCAGTAGATGAAAGCACAGGGAAAAATTAACCAAAACTTGGAATGGCAAAACAGCAGAATGCCAAGTTCTAGCAAGAGTCTTACAAAGAAGTGAGGGTTGTGCAGAAGAATCTCACTGTATCTTATGACCTTTCCTCTACTAACAGGAAGCAGTGAAGATGGAGAAAAAGATTAAATCAATTTAAACTTGCTCGGACTCCATACATAAAACACATAGACTTTGTGTTTGAAACTTCTTTATCTAAACTCTGGATCCTCCTGGAGTAACACAGGTAATCAAGAAGTACTGAGCAATGGAAGTAAACACTGAAAGCAATGTTAAATCAGGACATTAATTTGAATGTGTATTTAACTTTGTAATGTATTTTTAAATCAGTGCAATTTTGCTTTTCATTGAAAGACGATTCTGCCGCTGTTTTCAAGTACTTGAAGTATTTTTCAGATAACTTAAACAAGTAAAGCAATTACACTACAGTCTGGTTTATGTATGAGATTGTATAATATTCTTTTTATATTTTTCCATGTAGTTCATTATCTATTTGAACATACACCTGTTGTAGAATTGTGTATAACTGTCCTGTGCAACAGGTGGCTGTGTTGATGGAACTGTATGAATGATAGTTGATCAGTAGTGAGCCATATTTATTCAAAAAGATATCACTACATATTACTTTGCTTATTACAATTGCACTATGGATTATTCTTCCTTTATTTCCTGATGATGTACAGAATCAAAATCTTAAATCTTTCAAGGAAAATAAGACAAGTTGAATTGGCCCAGTTATCCAGTTTAATTTGTCCTTTTTGTAGCCTTTGCTATGCACGGTACTTGTAAAGCGTACATAAATTCTGAGTATTATGTTAGACTTGCTGAAATCTTATATTCAGTACCATTTCTAAAATGATAATGGTTATAGAATGGTTGTTAGTGTTTATGTTTTATAGGAAACTGGAAAAGAATATATGATATACTCTGGAATTTTTAGATGAAAGAGATACTGTCTCAATTCCTATGTATGATCCTACTGACTGCTTAAACTGTAATAGCATCTGACTATATCACAATTAAGGGCCTTCCACTTTTTACTACAATTTCTGCCTTGGAGAAAGAAGAGGAAAAATTGGCTGTACAAAACTCTGGAATTTGTAAATCTTATAAAAAGACTAATTTCAATAGACTGGATTTGGGTACACTTGGCCCTTCAGTTGCACATTCTGTGAATTTTGAAGCTCACTCTGCTGCTGACTGCAGATCGGGGCTCCATTCAGAGGCCTGTGGTAAATCTACCTCTTGGTGATGTTGTGACAATTAAGATTTTGATTAATGGTTAATGCCCAGTTTTGCACCTGTTATAGGGCCAGATCCATTTCAAGATGTCTGCAGAGCTCCATGGTCCATCTTGAAATGCATCTTGGACAAAGGCTGCAGTACAATAAGTTTGCTCTGAAGCCTGTGGGGAAGGGAAGACAGTATGAGGGCTTAACCTTCCTGCTCTACCATGCATTTAGCTGATTTAATCCTCTAAACTGCTCAGAAAAAGATATCCTTAATTATTACTCCAAAGTGAGTTCAGTTGAGAAACAAATCCCTGACTTCTTGGAATGCCTTATGAAGTTCAGAGCTGTAGGAAACACTGATAGGAACAGTTTACCTGGCTTTATATTTGTTTACCTATACTAAAATACAAATGCACTGAAATATGAAAGTACTTTGTATTTTAGTGGCTGTTTTGGCAGGGCTTGAGATAATGGTGGTCCAAGTGCTCTGTGTCCAGATCCAGTCACCACAGAATTTTCATCATATGGAGATGGGAGGACTAGATATTTTCAGATGTGTGATTTCTTTTTTTTTTGTATACCTCTGCGTTAATTTTTATTTTTAAGTATGTTTTTAAAATGACAGGAATATGTTAACTGCTTTTTTTCCAACATTATTTAGCCCTTAAACCAGAATGGCTTCCATACTGATTAAAAGGGAATGATTTAGTTATCACATTGTTTGAAGTTGCCAATGAATTGAGATATCTTTTTGATGAGGCACTCAGGTTCAGAGTTAGTCAGAACTGTTCTTCAGTATGAAGTGAGGAACTGAATTTTCTTATGGACCTTTCCCGAAACGTTATTTAAAAGGCAAAGTCAAGTAGTTCTTAATACAGGCTTACAGTATATACTGTAGAGGGTTTAAGGAAGCTGTGCGCTACTGAAAATACTTTTAAATGTTGGTAATAGACCTTGTGCACAAACTATTGCTTGGAAATTCCACTATTTCAACATTAAACTCCTTGATACAGCTAGATTTAGGGTATCTCAACTGTCTTTAATTCTCACCATAGTAAGAATGAAACTCCATAATGGTCTGCAAAGAACATGTGGGCTTGTCTGCCTTACGTGGTGAAAAACCTGTCAGACCCTGGAGTTCAGCCTTAATTTTGAATCATTTGATTTTAAAAATAGTCCTGGGTTGAATAAAAGCTTATGCTCCGTAATGTTGTGATTTGGTTGTGCATTTTGTTTCTTGTGATTCTGGAAAATCAGATGTTTGTATCTTGCACATCACAAATTTCCTTTGTTTGATGGAAATCTAAGAATTTTATTCTTTACCTGGGTTTAAAGAAAATCTTACACCAGAAGTGAAAGTTTACTCCTTTGTCCAAATGGACTCAATGCTAATGAATTGCCAAAGGAGCATTTTTTCCAAAAGTAGATGTGTATGATATTAAGCAAGGTAATGTCCTTTTTAGCTGTACAATGAAGAGAAATACATATTTAAAGTTAACTCAGATCACTTAAACATGAATTTTAATTTCAGTAATCTAGTAGGCTGGATTGCAATAATATAAGCTATTTTTTGGGGTAAAAAATGATACTTCAAGATCTGATCAACTACTAGCAATACTTAAATATTTGCCTGGCAGTCAAGTGGCACAATGAAAGTGAATTAGTAATTCCAACATGTTACATTATAATGAGGGGATTTGTTCCAAATCATTCATTACACTCTATGTAATTTCTTGCACTAGCTACTTAAGCCTGGTCTCCGTTTTAGAAGTACATGTATCTATTTTCAATGGTTTATTATGAGGACTGATTACAGCTTAATTCCTTCTCTAGTAGAATACTTGGATTGTTTGAATAATGAAGGCATTGTCTCAATTTGGCTACTAAAGTTATTTAAAAGATCTGATTTTTTTCCCACCTAAAGTAGTTTATTTGAACATTAGCATCTGCAGTGAGAAGCCAAGAGAGCAACAAGTGTCCAGTTTCAGTGGGAGCACCTGTACTCTCCCAAATGCCCCAGCTGCAGATACACTGTGTATAACTGCATTTATGGAAATTGCCATTTTCAGGAAATGAGCAGATTTAACTGTTGTTTCACATCCTTGCTGATGCACTAATGAAAGCCATTTAAGCCTCATTCTTTTTATCAGTATTTTTAGCAGATTTTTATGTATTACTCAATCTTTCATGAGGAGGCTGGTTGGTAGAAAGACTTTTTTTATGATTAAGCACTATCCTAAAATGTCAGCATTGTTAGGTGTCAGTGACTTGGCTATTTGTGTTGAGTTGGTGAAAGGTGGAATCTAAGTACATTAGCCTTATAAGAAATAGCCTTAAATAAGAATGGAGTTACTTCAAAAAATTACTTCAGCTTTAAGTCATACATGTTAATGCTTTTGGTACAGGATGGGAAGAAATCTAGAGGAGAGTCAAACATCATATAAACTTATTGAAAATAAGTATTTGTAATACCAGCAGCCTGTTTTTCAGAAACTTGAATATGACTTACAGTTAGTTTTGTTTATGAAATTGTTTGAACTTGCACAGATGTAGGTGTAACTTAAATGATAAATGGTACTGATGTGTGTGTATATATAATGTTCAATTCTATTTGTAAATGAGAAACTATGTAACAAAATCATAGGTATGAGGTTTTCCTATTGTAATTTAATACAGGTATGAGGTTTATGGCAATATATCATAGTTAATGAAATTTCAGGTCAAAATGTCTTTAAATTGTGTACATTTTTAAATTGTAATTTCTACTGTATATTGATTATCATGCATAGTGTGATTCAAGAAACTGCTTGTAATTTAAAAATATTTAATATTAAAAATAAAATACAGTTATATATTTATAATCTCTTTGTCCGTTTGTTCATTTTTAAACAGATGGCAGCAGTGCAGTACCACTGTAAGATATATTTATTAGTCTCCTGAGTTTGAGAAAGTTCCAAAAGCTCAAAGCTACAGTCCCAGCAGATGAGTCCGTGCTAAATAGTGTAGTCACCTTTAAATTCTTCCAGTATCATCACCCTTGTGCAAATTTCAGGTAAAGTGTGTACACAGTCAGTAGAGAAGCAATAATTAAAACAGCAACAGTGTAATTTTGAATACTGAATTTTGCTTTTAATCATAGAATTAAAGATCTGTAGGAAGAATGGGGATTTTTAAATTTATAAATTCAGAAAACAGATTAATGATGTTTTCTCAGTGTTCATTGAATTTCTTCCTAGAAGACTTGCTTGAATTTTTTCAATCTAAGTGCGTGTGCTGAATGGACCAAAAATCACCAGGTAAAGAACTGCAGTACTGGCGTGTACTGGGAGCCGCTTTGGTGAGCGGCTGAGGCTGCTGCAGGCTGGGCACCGGGAGAGGCAGGAGGAGAGCGCTGGATTTCCCTGCTCTCCGGGAGGGGTGGGATGTCCCAGGGCAGCCCTGGCAGCGCTGATGGAGGCTCTTGTGGAAGCCCCCGCCTCACATGGCAGCCGTTGAGTGCTGGCACCTGTTGTGACCTGGGAATGAGAAACTGATATCAAGATGACTTAACTTCATTAGGTAAAATATAACTACTGGGCTGAAATTTGACCAAGGCAGTGGTCGTTAATGAGAACAGATGCGAAAGATCCCATGGCACTAAATTGGTCACCTTATATAGAAGGTATTATCAAAGAATTTGAGAACTTGCAAACTATATGAGCAGCAGGTTCTCAAAGAGATGGCAGTGCTGTGTCTGTGGGCCCGTGTCACACAGGTGCTGTGACAACTTTGGAGAACAGAGCTGAGACAGACTTTGTCCTCCTCCAGCCGGAGCCGCTCCAGCTGCTGCAGGAGGCGCTGGGCCCGCGCCTGGCTCAGTGTCAGTGACAGCCGCGCTGCTGCGGTGCCGCCGGTTCTGCCTCCCCGTGCCCGTGTCCCCCGTGTCACCGCGAGCCCTGTGCCCACCCCGAGCACGGGCGGGAGCCTGGAGCGGGTCCCCTCGGTTGGGTGTGCAGGTGCCTTCCCGTGGGTTCCCGGCCGCGGAGGGACCGGAGCTCCCGCCCGCCGGGCCCGCCCCCGCCGCTAAAGCGACGTGTCCGGGGCAGCGCCGGCCCCTGCGGCTGCCTCTGCCTGCGGGGCTCGGGCAGCGCCTGCCCCGGGCTGCTCGGGCCAGGGCAGGGCCTGGGCCCCTCGCAGGCTCCTGCTGACACTCCCTGGCTCGCTCAGAGGACACGCAGTGTTGCCTCCCCGTTGCCCCCACAGTCCTTGCTGCTGTTCCTGGCTTCCCCTGGGTCTCTGCCGCGTTGCCCCTTTGGCCACAGGCACCTTCTCAGCAGCGGGTGGAGTGGTAAGTCACAGAAGACGGGTGCCAGCCCTGGTAGATGGCTGCAGAGGGTGTTAAATGCTCTGGTATTTGGCTGCTCTCTCTCTCAGGTTTCTCTTGACCACTCCAGTCTGTTGCTTCTGATGCCCCCACAATCTGCTCCGTGCACACTCTCATACCACCTTCCTGGGACTCCCAGCAGCTGAGCTGGGGCTCTCTAAGGTTGCTTTTCCTGGTTACAGTGGTGGCAGTCTGAGAGCAAACCTGCCAGCTAGGCACTCTGTTATCCCATGATACCCCATTTGCTTTTGCCCAGCCTGCAGTTTTAAAGACTACTTTGCCCTCCCAGTTTGCTGAAGCTTGCTCTCTCTTGGATCTGCTTCCAACTTTCTCTTCTGGCTGCCTCTATAAACCCCTTCTTCACCAAGTCCTGTGGGCTGTTTTCTTCCAAACAGCAGCACTCCCCAGCAGTGCTGCTTGTGCTTGGGCAGGGAAGCTCCCTCTCCTCTGTGCTGTCCTGTAGCTGTGCCTTTTCTGCCAAGTGAGTTACACAAAGGGTCCAGAACAAATACAGTGCTTGTCTTTGGAACTCTTTTCTTTCTGAAGATACCTGTGTGTCTCCAGCATTTTATAGGCTCCCACAACACAAGCTGCTTGATGCTCCCATTCAGCTGTCATCACCTAGATGCTTTGTGAATTCCTGTGCTGTTTGGTAAAGTTGCCTCTTTGGTAGTAAGGAACCTGGGGATGGCCAGGATGTCCTCACAGGCATAGAACTGAGTCACTGTGCAAGCCCAGCAGCTGAACGTGGCTTTAAAGAAATGAGAAACGAGACAGGAGGTGCTGTTTACCACAGCACAGCCATGACCTGCCACCACCTGCTCCAGCTAAGGTTGATGTCTTGTACTGGGACAGTCTTACATCTGGGGCTAGGTTTTTTCTTCTTCTTTTTCCTTCATTTTCTATTGGCTCACCAACTCTCAAACTGCTCCTACAAAATAATATTGGCATAAAATAATTTTGTTTAGACCAAAGCTGTTTATGACTACATGAACTGGAAGACTGGAAAGAACATATTTGAGGAATGTCTCTTAGTAACACTGATGGTTGGTGTTAGAGGCAGGGTTGCTGTGGTGCTGTTGTCTTCAGCTGTAGTGTGGGCAAAGAATATGGGCTGAGAGGGGTAAAATACCAGTGCTGTCATCTAATGCAGAGGAAGGAACATTGCTGTGTCTTTTGAGTAATGTGGAAAATAGCCTGCTCTGCTCCTGGTGAATTAACTGCAATTAAGACCTGCCATTATTGGACTGTTGTTGGAAAAGGGAAGTGCTTTTTGTGTGCGTGTGTGGTGGGGACTAGCCCAGAACACAGAAATGCTGCAGCTGAAAACACGTGGCTGGCTCCGAGCTTCTCCCTGAGAGTGTGCCATGTTTCCCTCTAGTGGACTCCTCTCACAGTGGAAACCTGTGCCTACAAAAACCAATTACCAGGAGTTCAAGAAGAAATTACTTGAATAAGAGCCTGAGGGTCTAATACCCTCTTAAGCCAGCATATGTACATTGAAGTGGTGCATGGTTTTATTACAACATGGGGTAGTGAGGAGCTGGGCGACAACAGCAGCATAACAGATAAAACAGAGGTGATGTGTTATCAAACCTGACTGCTGTATTCTGCATATTTTGAGTTGTTGTTTACTTTTCAACAGAAAGACTGAGTCGACTTGGAGACCATTGTCTCTTATGTACAATGATAAAGGAAAAATCTCTCTGCTTTGAGGCCTCTTTCTAACAAAGTAGAGGCTTCTATTTTTCATCAGTAGTTGATTCATTGCATCTTTGTTTCACTGGTTCCGTTCACTTGCCCTCTGCTCCCTCTGCAAGTTCTCCTCCCAGCTGAAAATTGGTGTTATGTTTTTACAGCACATTGATAATTAATACCAGTCCATCCAACAAAACATGAAGACTAGAACCAAAGGAAAGAAACAAAGGCAAACTGTTGACAAAGAAGCATTTTCCGAAGAGCCAGCAATGAGAAAAAAGGAACTGGTGAAATGTTTGCGACGCAAAGAAAGGAGGAATGGGGGGAACAAGGAGAGCAGCAAGATCCCCACAGCCAGAGCCAAGTGTCCTTGGAGCAGTAAGGACAGGCTCCTGAGGAGGCTGGAAAGCAACGAGCGCGAGAGGCAGAGAATGCACAAGCTCAACAACGCCTTCCAGGCCCTGCGCGAGGTGATCCCTCACGTCAGAGCCGAGAACAAACTCTCCAAAATAGAGACTCTCACGCTGGCCAAAAATTACATTAAATCCTTGACCTCCATTATACTCAATATGTCCAATGGACACATTCCAGCAGTAGAAGGGATGGGGGGAGCCTGGGGATCCAAATTGTACCAGCATTGTCAACAGCAGCATGGAGAGGATGACCATGAGGAACATCTACAGAAATATTCCACATAGATTCATCACTTCAGCCAAAAACCAACTGCCAGCTACTACTGTCATTGTTTTTCCTTCTTACATAATACATGCCATTACCTAGAGGTTTAAAGAGATTATTTTTGCCTCCAGTCTCTCATTTTTTTTTCCTTTAAAAAGACAAACAGGTAACACTTTATATGGCACGTTTAAAAACTGCCTTAAACTCTCAGAATTTTTCAGAGCACAGTGAATGTGTTTTTTGTGGTGTGCTGGGGTCTGGAAACCTATCCTATAACACTGGAGTTGACTTGAAAATAGTGATTTAGTAACTTCTGAAAATTATCCTACCTGGACTAGAGCAAGTTGAGCCTTTAAAGTCTGTGTCACCTGAGTCCTTGGAGTTTGTTGAGAATCTTGGCTGTAGCTCTGTTCACCAGCCTTTCAATGACTCATCTACCATGCTAAAGAAAAGATTAAAATTGATGACAGCATTTGGCTGACTTGGTGACAGAAGTGGCACATATGGGAAATTGGTCACCAAATCCGAATATTTATCTTGATATTTAATTTCTTTGGATCTACCCTGGTAATATTGAACCTTGCAAGGCGTAAAAATATCTGTTGATGCAAACATCTGCAAAGCTTTCTTAGATTGTAAGCTCTTTAGAGTAAGGAACAGTTCTGATCTGTGTTTCCAGAGCATCTGGCCTCATGGAGATTTTCTTTAGTGGGTGTCTGGGTGCTGTTGTAATACAAATAATAAATAAGGGACAAATTACTTACTTTTGCCAAGACGATAAAAATGCTTTAGTATAGTCTTAAGTTAGACAATGCTCTGGCCAGTTTAAATTATTTGCTAATGAAGCCTGTGATGTGATCAGGTACTTTCTGGGTTAATGTTAGATTCTGAATCTATAAAACAATAAATGAAGCAGAAACTCTTCAAAAAGGAAAATGAGCTCTTTTTTCCCCCCTCCCCCATACCTTTCTGTGGTAAAAAGTTTTATGTCAGTGAGGAACTCTCATTTCCTCTTCCAGGTATTTTCATACCTGGGGCACCTCTACCTGAGGAGAGGCCTCAGTTGGAAGTGTGGTGCCCATGGGGCCCGTGTGTCACAGCTCCCCCTCCCCACATGCCCCGTGGAACAGGAGGCTGCTGCTCTGTGCTGTGATGGCACAGGAAACATTTGGCTCTCATGCCTCACTAGGATTGATAATGGTTTGTGCCGTGGTCCTTTTCCTGATCCATCACAAAAGGATTGTGCTGCACTGTGCAGTCTGGAATGTGTTTGTAGTGAAAGGTGAGGTTTCCCACTCAGGCTGGTAAGGGATGTGAATTTTCTTTCTCCACCACAGCAATTTATAACTATGATGTATAACAACATAATAGTTTATACATGTGGTTGCCTTACTGGAGAAAACATTTGGATCCTGCCTCAACTGGAATTTTCTTAATTGTTGAACTGTTATCACATTAAAATAAATGTAGTGAAGCCCTTCTCATACTCAAGTGTTAATGAAAGAATTGCAGAGTCTCTTAGAGATTTAATTTGTCATTACAGTGCTGGATGTTACTCTATTCACCAGCTGCACCTGTGGGTGAATTAATCCTCACTGTATTTATACACTGATTACAATGGGTCAGTCAGTAACACCAAGGCCTTTTCTTCCAGTAATTCCACTCAGCACCTCCTCAGGTGAGAGATATTGATGTTATTTGGTTATTTCTCACCCTCTAGGTCATTGCAAACTGGCTCTGTGTAAGGTCACACAGTAAGTGATGACCAAGTACTTGTAGATTATGGTAATTTTTTTGTAGGATTCTTTAAAGGTCGTTATCTGAGAGTTTCCAGCTAGTAAACATCTCTGGAATGCTTTTGTGGGATAGTTATGTTTGAACTGCTGTTTGGTTGCATTGGTGGAAAGAGGGAACCAGCAATCCAAAATCCAGTATTTTAACAATGCTGTTGGTGAAGAATTGCACTTCAAGAACCAAGTATGCTGGTATTCCTCCTAAGCATACAGAGCTTAATGCTTGGGCAGTGTATTTTTGACTTTCTGCAACCAGAGACATTTCAAATATTAAGCCCAAAATGGCACATCATGTCTAGCTATAAATACAGCAGCCAAGGAAGCAGGTGAAAGTTACCCCTTCTCTGAACTCTGCCATCCCTGAGGGACAGGCAGTCTCTGGCCACAGGCATTTTCATGGAATTACAGCTGCTAGTTCCACGGTGGTACTTTGCTACTAAGTGCTGTATTCTTGGACATGTCAAAAGGGATTTTGTAAGAAGCATTTTTTTCTGATAAATTACTTTTATTGTTCAAAATCGCTTCAGTTTAAAGTCACTTTTCTGTATTTTAACTAGTCACAACAATGACATATTTTTAAATTAAATACTTTTCTAAATAATATTTTAGAAGGCAAATACTTAGTACTCAAACATAAACAACTTACAACTTTTTTTTTCACATAAACCCAGCTTTTTACAGTAAAGTAAGTGAAACTTGGCAATGTAGGGAAAAATGCAAAAGTACATTATAAAGCTTATTGTATGCAATCAGGTTGATTGTTGAAGATGTAAACACTGACTATTAAAAGGGAAAATCTTGAAACAACGCAGAGAAAAATACAATCCTAATAATTCTCTAAAAATACATGTAATAAAGTTATTTATTTGGACAAGATACTGTGCAAGTTATGCAAAATCTATTATGGTAATTAATGCAACACATTATTCATGGTTCTCCCACAATGTATGTATAGACCAGAAATCTCTAATCACATACTGGAAAGATCAACAGGTTCTTTTTTTTTAACAGTAAAGCATCTTCAGTCTTCATTCACATTTGGACTTGGAAACAGTGCTTTCCTTGGCATTAAATACCAAATATATTCCTTAAATACGTGCAAACATAAGTTTTACTTCTACAAATACAGTACTGAGACCACATCAAACTGTTCATCATATAAAAATAGCTTCATATACAGTCACACACAGAGAGGAGAAATTAATGTAAACTGTCCAATTATGATAAATAAGTCAGGGAAAAAAGCTTTTTTGAGAATAGGAAACAGTTTCATGTTGGAAAAAGGGATTAATAAATCACTTGCTCAAAATTAAGAGCAATGCTTCATTCTGAACTGCCATCAGTGTACACTGGCAAACTCCACTGCTATCAGTAAAGTTGTTTTGCATTCCTACCACTGTAATTGTCAGAGTTTAAGACCTTCCCTTGATTTCTACAGTATGAAAGCATAATTTGCAATGATCTGGAACACAGCCTCCAGAGTCTGGTGTCTTCCAGCCTCCTTAAGTAGGCATCTGTGTACCTCAATTATCCCAGTTTCAGTTCAGCTGAAGACAGAACAGCATTTCCCAGCACTTGCAGTGACAGTTCAGAGCAAGACATTGCTGAACCCAAGTGACCAGGACTGGGCTCCCTGAAACCAGGGCTTCTTCTGCCTGATTCACACACTGCTCACTGTGAGTAAAGACTGCAAAAATTGGCCCTTCGTGGTAACTGCAGCCTAAGCAGAGTTGTACAGAATTTGATTTTGCTGATGGGAGCAAGAACAGCCAAGTCCATCCTTACACATGGAGCCCTCCCATGAACAGAGCTGTGTGCATGTGTAAGGGTCTCTACAAACAGGACCAGCTGTGTTTGCCTACAATTCATTCAAATTGAAACATCATCTCTTATCAAAGATGAATCTCAAGGACAGTGTGCAAGATGTGTGAATACGAGAGAAATGTAGGGAGCATAGAAAAAAATAGCTAAATGCAGTGATCATTGGTGCAGATATTCACATTTGTATTGTGTGTAGCAGCTATGGTAAAGGGTCAGAAATACATTGTGGTTAAAAACCTTGCCTGCTTTGACAAAACTATGAACTCTATCAAGTCACATTTTACACAAGATGCATTAGAAGGATTCAGTACTTAAAATACCCCATTGCAAAGTCCAGTTCAGTCAAACTTATTAGTAGCACAAAAATGTCATGTTTTTCTCTCCAAGCAGTAGACATTTATTTCTTTTTAAACGATTGCCTACTGCTTGTTAGGAATACGTAGATGGCAACAATTTAACAGCTAACAGAATTTCTGTCCAATTCTTGACTTTCACTGACCATCAGAGGAGTCTTAGAGAGTTCTGTTTTCCCTTTACTCTCCTCGTCTTCTCCCTCCTTTGATGCTGCCGGGTTTTCCTCGGTGGTGTCAGGCACAGCACCCCGAGCTGCTTCTGTTGCATTTCCTCTGACTGTAATGTGCTCCCACCCACCCTGTGAAAAACGGATACAGAAATTCAAAAGGAGAAACATCACCCTGCCAGTGCTGTGTGATGTGATGCTTTATGTGCACTGTTAGTTTATACTGTTTGTTCATGAGGAAAGTAATCCTGCTCTGGGATGAATCAGAACAAAGGCTCCTTGTAAAATGAAACAAAACACAGCAGACCTCCCTGACAGGGAGTTACAGAGGTGGTAAACTTGAGGATTTTTTTTTATCACGTGGAATTGAGATTAGTAGGGTCAGGCATTCATAACAGAGCCACTGCAGATGCTCCACCAGTTTAAAAGGTGGCAAAACCTTGAAACAGTCTTTCTCAAAACACTGAGAAACAATGAGGAATAATCATGTGCAAACAATAAAGAATCCACTTTTTTTAAAAGGGCTTTTACTCCACTAGTTTTTCCACTGTAACTTTAAAATTACCTATTTTAAATGAATACTTATCAAATGCAAATAAACAACTTCCCAGCTATGATTGCACAGCCCATTATAGTAACTTCAAAAAGGAGCCAAAACCTGAAGGAAAATGTCAGTTTCCTGCAGGTATATTCAAGCCTTCCAAAGCAGGCCAGCTGGGCAGGATGGCACTTCCCTTTCTCTGTGAGCCCACAGACAGTGGGATGTACAATTTAGGCAGTTCTGTGCCCTCAGCACTTACCCCAATACCATAATCCCAGGAGAGGCCTTTGGGTTCCATTGGCTGGACACCAGTCCGGTGGCAGACGGTCCCACAGCTCAGACTGTGGCTGCCCTGCACTTTGTCAGCTATCACCCACACCTCAAGGAAGCAGAGAGAGGCAGTAAAATGTGCTGCTCTTCCCAGATGTGAAATCTGACCCCTTTCAAAAACCAAGAATTACTCTTGTTCTTCAATAGGCTGAAAATACACTAATTTAGGCAGGGAGACACCCAGACGAACTATAGAGCAGTGTTATAATTAGAACATTGCCAGATAAGATTTGGCAGGAAAGAGATTAAATATTTAAAAAGCCTTGTTAAAATATGTAGCCTTTTAAAAGAAATGGGAAAAAATTAAAGAGGCATTTACAGCAGAGGGCTTGACTCTATCACTATTTCATTGGCATGATTTTTTCTCTTGCTGTCAGATGACAGCATTTAGACCAACATTTTGTGGAATAAAATTAAACAAAACTAAGACTGAAGATTACTAAAGTATGCTGTACATAATTCTTAATGAACTAATGAGATAAAAGGAAGCTTAATACACACCTGGTCCAGGGGCCCTACAGACATTTTACGGATATTATTTGAAACGTGATCCCAGGTAGATCCTTGAGGGTAGCTGGGTGTGATACCCTGCCGGTACCAAAGATTGCCTGTGAGACAAAGAGTGCTGGTTACAGCCCAGCATGGCTGTCTGGAGTGCTGTAAACAACATAAATCAGGAATTCATTCTTTCTGCATTCTGGGGAAATGCAGTTTTGGCTAATGTGTCACAGAGATGGACAAAATGAAGTTCTCACTTTGGAATTTGTATTTCTATAGTTATTGTTTATAAAAAATAGCAAATACTATGTTTTGTAAAACTTCTTGGGGAAAAATGTTCATATAAGGAACTATGCACTAGAAAACAAAGCCAAATGAGATGAAGGTTTCTGAATCTGGTGTTAAAGGCTTGTTTCTTGTACAAAAGGTGCTTCATGATTTTGGAGCAGGATTCCAGACAAAACCCGGCCATGCAATTCTCTGACATTGATCTGTGTCTTCCCCCCCAGAGCACAGGTACTGGATTGCTGTAACCCAGATATCAGATATAACAACCACCAAGCATTCAGAAGCAGTACTAAAGGACACTGCTACTCCAAATCCTTCAATATGAAATATTGCTCCCTTTGGAGCACCAGTAATCATCTGTCCAGTTCTAACTTAGCCTCTCCTTTTTAAATCAGCTTGGTATAGACTGATGTACTTTTTGTAGCACTAACTAATAGCTTTTTTAATCCTTACCATTTTTATCCAAGACAAACACAGATGTTCGTCCTACTGAGACTTGCTTTAACTTCTGTTTTTGAGGCGAAGGGATATGGTACCAACAGTCACCTAAAGGTCACAAAGCTTGAGTTAAACATTGAAAAAACAGAATTAGGCACAGAATGTCTGCAGATGAAATACATTGCTGTGCAGGAAAGCTGTGAATGACATCACACTTCATATATTTTTAACAGATTTTTGTTTTCAAATTAACACTTTAAATTACTCAAGTGGACAGCAAATTAACTGCTATAATTATTATATTATTTGTATGCACTGCCATGGGAAAGGCCTCTGGGAAACAGATTGGACTTTTTCAGACATGGCAGTGGAGTAGAGCAAAAGATAAAGTACAAGTTCTTACCTGCAGGTTTGCTTGGAGACACTGAACCCCGGTAGAAGGCAGAACCATCTCTAGCAATAGCCCACACTTGGTAAAATGCTCCAATGGAGATGGAAATGAAGGGCTGATCTGTTCCCACATGCAGCCAGGATGTTCCCTAACAAATCATGGGAGATGAAGTGTGAAGCAGTGGTTAAAACCTCCATGACAAAATATTGTTGATTATTACCAAATGAGAAAAAACCAACAGAGTGAAAAATATTCTGAAGGGTTAATCTTATGTAACTTTACAACTGAACAGAAATGAGGTTGCTGATCCTCAAAGATGTCTGGATATACAACTCTTTGAAAATAAATTGGACAATGAAGGGCTTTCTCTATTAAAAATCACTGCATTTTAGGCATCTACATGTCTCTGAACAGCTGGACTAGAGCCTTCTTGTTTTTTTAATTCCTCACAAAAATCAACTGATAGGGAATTTCAGATTCCAGACACAGTATTCCAGTTCTCACTACTGCACTGCCTTACAGATCAGGAAGGAAAAAAAAATTATTGTAGTCTTTCTCCAAATTCTACTATATTTTCTTAGATGTTTTTCCTGTTTTTTATCCTACTGGTATCAAGAGGCACTGGACTAGGACCATGCTTCACAAAGTCTATTTCTCAGCAATTTCTTTAAGTGAGATACACCTGTTATCAACAATTAAAAAACAAAACAAAACAAAGCAAAAAAGAAGAACTAAGCTGCCAGTGCAGAAAGTGGAAGTAAAATGCTTCATGAGAAGATGGCCAGGAGCTGAGAGAGGCTCCTGCAGGTGATGTGGCACAAGCTCAGGGAGATTATGCAAGAGAAGCACTATTATAAGGAACGTGGGCAGCAAACTGTGCTACAGCTGATGGACAGGGACTTCCAAATCTGGGACACAAAGGGATGAAAAAAATAACAAGGTGCTTTGAGGGAGGGCTCTGTGATTGTGTGTACTTGCATATTACATTAAATATATCAATAAGCAGTAAAAACAAACAGGGAGCCTTACAGCTGGATTTTGCTGTGTCACTCCAAGCCTGCAGAGCACGTCTCCTTTGTCACTGATTGCCCACAGAGCTACTGCTTCTTCACCATCTGCATCTGAACTGGGAATTATGGAGATGTCCCACAGGGTAACAGGAGGCACTTCCAGCCATGGCCCGTTGGTGACTATCTTACATTTTCTGAAGCAGAAAAAACCCAAACCTGTCAGAAGTATTTACTTCCTATAAGTAAATTGGTTTCCCAGTCTGTTGTTGACTTCAGTCCTAAAGTCTTTTCATTAGGCAGTGCTTTTCATTAAATATTAGTATTTTTAATTTGAAAGAGGTTTTTAACAATCAATCATTTTTTGCATCAGGTTTTGAAGTTTGAACTAATATTGATTTCTCAAAGCTTCTGTTGTTTGTTTTTAAGTTACTTTATAAAACCAAGACCACATAAGAAGTCTGCAGGTGGTGCTACACTGCTCCATAGCTCTCTGACTCACTGGGCAACAGCAGGAGAATAAACTGCAGAGAGAACTCCACACCCAGCTCATTCCTTCATCTGTATTGGCTAAAGGAATAACTTTACAATTCTTTTTTTGGCTGGTCTGTTAAAAAGGTTATGTAGCATCTTGAGGTAGGCAGAGGTAAAGCAGCTCTAAATGACAGACTTGATAAGTCATGATGGGACTTTGTGTACTTTTTCTGTGGAAATTGCACCAAAGTAGTGCTGTTGATTAGGGAAATTATGTTCGAGTCTACCATCACCAGAATAATTTTGTGTGTGAAGAATGTCCTAAAAACCAGGACATTCCTCTGTTTTCCAGTTCTGAAAAACCAGATCCAACCCTGAGCGGTTCCCTATTTGTTTTCAGTTTTCAACTGGTAGTTAAAACAAGAGGAAGTGTTTAGACTAGGGGGTGTTTCTCAAGTTGCTTATTTTATTTCAAGTCACCATTTTGATTTACTGGGTTTGTTTTGTTGCATATAATGAAATAACACTTTCAATGCTTCAGAACCTCACTTTGAAGCTTTTTGTACAAAGGGCAAAATACTTTGGAGTATCAATACCAAACCCAGCAGTGGGTAAGTTCACAGCAGTTAATTAGCACAGTATTAGATGCTCTAGTGTAGAAAGCATAGAAAAGTTGGAAAAACAGGGAATGCACAGACTTCACTGCTTATAGAATATAGTGGCAGTTTGCTGTTTTCCAGATTCCACCTGGACATTTCCTCTCACTGAAATGGGGTTGGACTATCTGTGGCCCAGCACGAAGTATGTGGAATTCATAAGTTGAAACAAATAATATAAAGGCCTATTACCAGCAGTTACATATGACCTAAAATGTACTGATATACCCAGTGTCTACTATTCCTTAGTCACTTACCATAAGGAAAATCAGACAGAGAGAACTGTCTGACTTTTATCTAGAGATCTCACAAAATCCAACTGGGTAACTATCTATACAGACTTACAATTAGAGACATAATAATAAAGGTCATCAATTTCTCTGCTGGGTTAATGTATTTCAGGTTTCTTTACATTTTCTTTTGTTGATTGGGTAACAAGACTCTTCACCTCATAACTAAAGTAGACTTGGTGAGCAATTAGCATTCAAGTTCAAAACTTATTTATATTGAGGTTCCTCACCTTGCCCAGCGCCTCCGTCGGACAAAATCTTTCATTGTCTTGTGGCCATGGTAGGACCTACCAGAACAGATTTAAACAATGTTCATGAGGATGTCAGAGCATCTCCAGTGTCAGTGCCAGCCTGAGAGCACTGCCTCCATCTGCCCACCAGGCACCCCTGCTGATTTTACAATTCTTTAAGTGACAGTTTGCCAAGTTTACCTTGCTGCCCTCCCTCCCTGCAAATATCAGCGTGCCCACAAAAAGGGGGGAAATGAGGCAGTGTTGTGTCCTGTCAAAGGCAGTTAATGTGCAAACCAGAAATGAGAAGGAGTGAGGACTGGAGTCTGGGATTTGCTAGAAGAGGAGTTTCCTTACGCTGGGAAGTCAGCTGCATACTGCCAGCCCTCCCGGTCCGTGCCGCCCGCCGGGCTGAAATCGATGTACCAATCCGAGACCTGTGGACAAACAGGGACACTGGGAATAACAACCAACACCTCATGTCTCATAAACACCTCATCTTCTATTTACCTCCACCTTTTGGACAACAATGAATTGCTAGAAACCTTCTAATACTTGAAATACATACATACATACATTCCCAAATCTTTTTAATTCAGCTGAAGAGAAAAGGATCTAAGTCATGTTAAACAAAAAAACTCACTCAATGCTTAACATTCTTCTGACTATGGAAGATTATTGCTAGTTATGAATGGGGAAAACAAGATTAAATGTTACAATAAATCCCAGAAGAAAATCTGGGCTCCTTGAACTCAAGTCTTGTATCCTACTTGCTAAGCCTGGACTTTGTAAAAAAATTTGCAAGACATAACTTACCCAAGACCACTGTGGAGAAGGAGGCTTGGTGTTGGTCTTTGTACATTCCTGCAGGCCAGAGGCATCACTCCACATGTATCTGTCTGTGGGCAGACCTCTGTGGTGGTGGAATAGTGCATAAGGAATGCAAAGTCATTTATAACAGGGAATTTAAAAGGCGAGGGAATCAGGCACTCCCTGATATCACACACAAAACACTGCCCTCATTAATCTCTGTATTTAGAAATATCATGTGAGTGATGAACATCATAGGAAAGAATCTGTACAATTGCTTCCAGTTATACCCAACTTGACCATGTAAATGTTTCTCTGTAGAGTGATATTCCTCACTACCATTTAAAACTGCAACATGAATCCCATATATGTGGATATGTATTTTTCAATGATTTTGCTCAAATATACTATTCAAGGACCCAGTGTATTTAGCACAATATGTATAGGAATATGTAAATGCTAATAACTTTTCTTTCTGAGCTTAAATAGTGAAAGATACTGCAAGTAGGCACACTTTGTGCAATCACAAAGCACAAATTACAAATAGTAACGTTTTGCCACGGTGACATTTTGAATGGATAATTACAAATTAGAAAATTGAGAAACACTGCTCGTTCCATCACACATTAAGTATGGATGTTGGAGGAGACTGAAGATAGAGTAAGTGTAATAACCCTTCCAAGCTAGAAAAAAGCCCTTGTTTCATTTGACTGTAGTAATATTAAAGTAAATAAATGCATTAAATTGAGTAAATAACCTGCTGCTGTATCCAGTGACTGGGTTCCACCGCTGGTTCTCATAGATGTAAACACATTTCACATCTGACTGTGTATAAATGTTGTCAGCACTACTGGCCAGTCCTGTTAGGAATAAACAATGTGGATTGGAGTAAAGTTAAAGCTTGAAGACACTACATTTTAAATTCCAACAGCCACTGATGATTCTATTTCTCACTCCCAAGCTGTACCTTGGATGAAGCCACCTCCATATCCACCAGTGTAAAGCCAGGCTGTGTGGTCGTGCCCGATGCCCCACACCACGCCCCGGCTGTTGCTCTCTATCAGCCGGAGGTGGCCTCCCACCTGCCGCCAGAACCTGCCAGGAAAAGGAACTGTACTCAACACCACATCCTTCAGGAATGTGTGCTCTCCCCACCAACAACCCAGTCATCTTCAGGACAGGCAACCTTCTCTGCTCACTTGTCCAACCACTGTGCAACCTGTAAGTGAAAGCAGCTGCCAGTTGAAAGCATTTCCCTCTGAACAGCTACCAAAAGGCAGATGGTATTGTTCTGCTCGAGGGGTTTGCAGTAGCATATTGCCACAGTTGTCATAAAAACTGTTGAGAAACTGATCCTGGACTGCAGTGTCTGTGGAGAATTGAGAATTTCAGATTTCTTGACTCAAAACTGAAAGCCCAAATTATATTCCAATTACAACGATTACATTTTCTTTCAGTTTAGGCTATCTCTTATGACATTAAAGATGCAATTACAAAAAACGGGATCTCAGTGAGAAAGGCTTTTGAAATCACAAGGATTTCTCCAAGCATCTAAGAATTAAAATATGATTTGGTGAATTTCTTCATGTGCAATCATGAGTAGGAAGGCAGCCCTTAACCCTGTCAGTGAGAGACATCTGCAGTGTACTACACACTCCCAACAGCCCATCAAAGCCACTGAACTGACAGGACATTGTTTGCTGGATGGCATCCCATACAGAAAGAACAGCTTCACAAGCCTCTTACATTTGATCACACGGCATCAGCTGGGGTCCGGCCTCCAGCTCAGGACTTGGCTCACTAACAAAGATGTCTCCTTTACAAGTAACTGACCAAATGGCATGGTGAGAAGGAGGGCCTTGAATCCGTCTGCTTTCACAGCAAGACATGTTCAGCAAAGACAGCTACAAAACAAGAAGCAAAAAAAGCTCCCATTTACAGTGAGATCAAAAATTCCCATAGAGATGCTCGGTACTGTAAAACAAAATTTTACCTCTGCACATTCTTGCAAGTCAGCAAAGTGAATTTGCAGCTTTTTCTCAAAAGGCTCTAGAATTCAGTGGTTCAGAAATTATTATACAACCACTGGAACCACTGTGGTTTGCAGGATCTGATGAGGATGAAGCATCTCTCAGGTTTGTCCCTGGTCCAGTGTATCTATGCCTGTCTGCCTGTACAAAAGACTCTCTGCAAGTGACAACAGAGAATGGTTCTTCTACCAGTACAGAAGAACACAATAATTTAATTCAACTACTAACTCATTCCTACCCTAATCTATATCTAGAGACAGGAAGAAAATGAAAAACAATATTGGTGTTGCTGTGGATAACTGCAGCACCAGAAAGCAAGCAGACTTCAGAGAAGATAACAAGCCTCAGGTGCTTCTAAGTAAGTTTGATCAGATGGTTTAAATACCTAAACTTAAAAAAACAAATGAGTAGCTTCAAGAGTTTAGATGCAATGCTGACATTTCAGAGACTGGCTTCTATGTTTTATTGCAGATATTACCATCTTGAAATGAGAGATGCCCAGAATTACCCAGTCATGCATTTCTTGCTCTGTTGTGGCTGCCAGGCGGATTGGCCATCGCTGCTTTGTCCTCTCAGGTGTGTACAGTGCAAAGGAGTGCTTGGCTTCATTCAGCACTTCAACTATAATGGTCACTTCATTCAGGAACACATGGATGTACTAAGGCAAGAGAAAAAAAACTGTGACTAAGGCAAACCTTCCACAGAGCCAGCACTTTTGCCCTGCAGGTCTACAAACAAGGCATTTCTGCCAAGGACAGCAAAGAATCAATTCTTGGTGCAGAAGGAATGGGACTCAGTTTCCAGCCTTGTCCTACCTCTGATTCCTATGGCCTGCAGGCATTAACCCTACTTGGGAAGACCCTGTCCAGCCAAGCCAGGCTCTTCATAACCAAGAACATCCTGAACTTCCAAGAAGAATTCCTAATTAGTGTAGAACTGATGGTTTAAGCAATGTGAGTGTTTTGTGCTTGGGTATTTCTGACAGAGAATTAACATAGCTCAGAAAAAACTGTGGTTTGCTGGTACCTGGGGTTACCTTGGAATTGGTTCCCAAGCCTCAGAATAGTAGCATGACATAAGTTGCCTCCTTTAAAGAAACTGTTTCCCTTTCAGAGGCTTCCCTTTGCCAGAAACAGCTCTCCCAGGGTCTGCAGCTGCACACACCTTTTTCTCCTCATGGTACATGTAATAGATGAACAGGATGCTGTCACGCATCCCATCGCTCCCGGTGAACTGCTCCAGTGCAACTCGAACATCCATCCACTTATGAGGCTTCCAGTTCCTCCACCACTGCAAGGCTCCAGTTTTAACCCAAACCGACTGCAAGGCAAACACAAAGTTACAGGAATAAAGAAACTGCATGAGTCTTTTTCTTTCTCTCAAATATTGTTTTTGTGCCCACGAGTTGTGTCTGCTGCAGGTTAGTCTGTATCACACCTCATCAAACATTCATACCCGTGTATGAAACTCAGAAGAGTGGATACAAAGATACTGAAGTAGCACGTGTACAAAAGTAGTAACAATTTTACCCTGCAAGAATGCAGTAGCACAGAGGTAGTAATTGACTCAAGTTTGCTCTTGTTATAACCTAACCTCTTTGGACTTTAAAGACTTTTGACATAATTTTTTAAACTTGATTAAACCCCTGGACTCCAAGTGTTTTTAATCAAATTATTCCAGATGTCATTTGGCAATTAGCAATAAAGGGACCAAAAATATGAATGAATCTGAAAAGAGCCATGGAGTCATAACAAAGGGAACATCAAACAAAACTGCTGCTATTTATGTGCTGCCACTGACGTTTGCATCATTTATTTACGCAAGTTAAATTAGTCCTAATGGCCACAGAGAGGGAGGCTCACCTCCTTGAGTCACCATTTCAATTAAGATACCTCATCTTGTGGTGGAATAATTCATATAATGTTCCGCTGTTGCAACCATTTCTCTGAGGATCTGAGGTCTCACAGTACCCAAATAATGCTGACCAATGCTTTGTTTCTTCCTAAATAAAACTATCTGATAATGCTTTTAGATGAATACTGCTGCTCCATGTTTGACAAGCTGTTAATTTCCCACAGGGAGCTCAGACATTAATAATCCAGGAAAGTTGTCAGGCAGAAATAAGGGCAAGAATATAAAGCTGACAGTAAGCTCAAATCAGTATGTCAGAAATGTATTATTGATTCCCAGATGTGTTTAGAAGATAAGAGATACCTGTCCTCACTGCTTACCTGCTCAACAGCCTGCTCATAGTGCCTGAAATTCTCCAGTTCCCGCTTTGTCCTTTCACTGAGCTGCTGAAAAATCTGCTTCCTCCACGCTGCTGTCTGTGCAGGAGTGATGGACAGGGACAGAGATTGCACAGACGATGACAAACCTGGGACAGAACCAAACCAAATAAACTCCAGTGAGCTTTGAGTACAGTTCTGTGAAAGCTAAAACACTGTGCTCCTTTGAACACCAGACTGGATCAACCCAGTCTAACACCATTTTTATAATGATTATAATTTGGAATCAATGTATTACAGCCAAACTTTGTAAACCATGCATAGAAATGGGATCACTAGATGATTATATAGAAGCTTTAAAAGCCATAACCTTGTAAAAATGAGAGTTTTGTCACTGAACTCCAAGATAATTGAATAATACACTGCATCACGAGTTAAGACTGTTAAATACTGGGATGCCACAGTTCATGGTTTATTTTACCCATTTCAGTAGGAATGGTACAGTGAGGCAGTTACTGCTGGCATCTGCATCTTCCCAGAGAGCCCTTTCCATTCTTTCCTGTTACTGCCCAGTGATATTATGTGTCTTGCCCCAAGGTGCAGTTTCAGTACAATTAAAAACTGAGGTGTAGATCCAGCAGAGATTACTTTACAAAATTGCTAGAAGAACTCAAGAGAAAATATCACTTTTACATTTATTTATCTCAAGCCTAAAGTGTTCTGCAGCTAAATACTACAGCACTATGCTCAGACATGAACCTATTAACAAACTGCAGTAAGAGAAAGTGGGCTAGCACAAGTTTTGCACCATGGTTTTGCTTAGAAAAAACAAACCAACATTTTCCTTAAAGAGCAAATTGAGCTGTGACTGGAACTGGGGTGTGCTGTGGTGACTGGTCAGTACCTGATGGAGCAGTGAACCACTTCAGTGGGCTGTGCAGATCTACCAGACAGCCTCCCCCAGACACCCAGGCCCACAGGGGGTGCTCATCGGCTCCGTACTGGTCTTCAGCTCCCACCGAGAACACGCCCAGGGAGGAGAGGCTGGATGTGTCTGCAAAGCTGCTGACAGAGAGCACTGGATGCTTCTGAGCCTCCTTCAAGTCAATGTTTATCCACTGCAGTTCTGCAGAAGGATTTGGGTTTCCAGGAGATTTATTCATTTCAAGGTTATCTTTCTCACTACTAGCTGAAGCAGCAGTGGCTTCTCCTTGCTCAGAGTGCAGAGGATCCACAGTCAGCTGTGCAGATGTTTCAGCCTGGCTGGCTGGGCCATTCCCAGCAGCTGCAGCTCCCAGCAGGGCAGTGCTGGCAGGGCTCGTGGGCACGCCAGGGAGCTCTGTATCAGAGGAAGGATCTGCATCACCCTGAATGACCGCGCTTGTTTGGTTCTGAATATCATCAGTAAAGAAACAGCCAGCACTGAAGGACAAATAGATAATTAATTATCATCCAAAGCATTGGAAATCAGCACAGGCCTTAGATTGCAGGCACACAGAAACTGACTTAGTGTTTCACTGTAGGAAACAGCAGACTTCTCTTTTAAATGTCAAATTCTATCTTCAGAGGAAAGAGTCCAACAAACCAGTTTGCCATCTGGCAAACTGGTCTAGTAAATCTGAAACATAGGAAGGAATTTTATTGATCTTTTCAAACAATTGGTGGTGTTGGCTGCCTACAACTCTCAGGAAAACACATCCCATTTTCTGAATACGAAATAACTAATAGGATTTTTTAAAGCCCATTATTAACCTTATGATTTGTCTTTGCTAAAGGGAGCTTCTCAGGACACACTCTGGCTCAAACAAGTCAGATCCTCTGGCATGTGTGGTAGAGCCCAGAGGCCAGCAGGCAGGGGAATAATTGATTTAATCTCCCTAGGAAAAGAAACGTACAGTGACACTCAGGAAGAATAATTCCTAAGTGGAGTTGACATTCCTTCATGGTATTTCGTAAACAACATCTTCCCCTATTAGAGACTAGTTCCAGATAGTGATAGTAAAGCCCAGAGGAACATGCTTTACTGCAGGCATGCAGTGAATTCCAATGTGGGAGCTTCAGATTCTTCTCTGAGTGCAACAACTGCTGCTTATTGTTAATTTTAGTGGCAAAAATGCAAATGCCTTTTGGCATACATAATAATTAGAGATGTCTTCTCCACTCCTCGTCTGTATGCCTTGAATGTAAAGAAATATCTCCTAGCATTGAAACCCTTGCTGTACAAAGTCTTGAGCAAGTATTTCATGAAGTACCTGAGCAGACTTGTTGAGCTCCCAGTCTGAGATCTGTCACTCTCTCTGCCAGACACAACTGCCTTCCATGTCTTCCCACTGAGCTCATTTGGTGTGACACCTTGTCGAAAATAAATGGCTCTGTCATCGCAGCCGATTCCCCACACCTAGGGAGGGAAAGGG
Source organism: Acridotheres tristis (assembly GCA_037013685.1). NCBI lineage: Eukaryota > Metazoa > Chordata > Aves > Passeriformes > Sturnidae > Acridotheres > Acridotheres tristis. The sequence goes on from CM072901.1 coordinate 8,086,536, forward strand.
CTTGGTGAAGGAAGTGGCTTGGGATGCAGTAGGTATCAGATACAAGAAAGGTGTAGAAGTGCAGAATTGAGCACAGAAAACTGCTGGACACAGCATTTTCCTTTTGTGTTCTGCCTTAATGCTGACACTGTAGATGTAAAACAAAATTCTGTACCAAAACCAGTCTGCAGTTCCCTGTGCCATACAAGACACGTGCTGGCTGTCACCTTCAGGTGCAGAATTGCAAAATTCAGCCACTTTCCCTTCCAGCAGTTTAAACCCAGGGTCCCTTTGGTCCAGCCAGCCCTATTGGCACTGCTGAGATTCCTCACCATGTGTGAACAGCTCCTGCACTAGAAGGAACCCTTAGAGGTACCATTCCCCTTTACAGGAGAATGTAAATACCCTCTCAGCTGCTCCCCAGCTCTCTTACCTGGTTGTTTAAGCCTACAGTTACCATCATCATTTCTCCAACCATTTCAATCCAACTTGTCCCACAAGGATTATGTGAGTTCACTCCTCTTCTAAACCACACCTACAACAACAACAGAAAGTCTAAATTTTTCTGCTCTAGCAGGAATTGAGTTTCTTTAGTGGATTAATCTTAATCTCTAATACTGACTTGACACATTGTCTTAAGAAGTCAATTACTTCCTTGATTCTTTATCAAATAATGATAAAACAATTCTCCCAATAGTTCCTACCTTGTGTGTCCACCTGCAGCCAAAAGGAAAGCCAAAAAAGGAGACTTTTTTGTAGGACTTTCTGTGACAGAGTTAGGTTCTGTGCTGTTGGAAAAATACTTTCTATTACTACCAACATGTAGGCTATTTTTGATTATTCTGAATGGGCTTCTAAATAGTGTTCTTACATTTAAACCCTAGAAACAGGGCTGCCAGAGGGAACTGTCAGGGGGATGTCTTTAGCAGTACAGCTCTTTAAACTGTTTTCCCTTAGATCTGACTTCACCAATCTGAAAGTGTCTGTGGGCTGTGCACCTGAAGTAGTTCCCTCTGTGTGTAGCATATATCCATTCAGTCAGAGAAGCAAGCAGCTCCTTTAGAGGCTGTTGGTTGAACCCCTTAACATCAGGATGCTTGACTGCCCTGTGGCAGATCTGAAGGAAAATGCACCAGCTTATCTCCATTTATTACAGTGGATTTATCTGGCAGATGGAGCAGGCTGGGCACAGCCTGTTACCATGGCCCAGCTGACAAGTAGTGACTCACTACGAAAGAGAAACTCCACAGAGCTGCTGCACATGTACAGAGTTCAGGCCTGGGTTTGACTTCAATGTGAAGAAGCAGGGAGTGGGACTCCATGATCTTTATGGGTCCCTTCCAACTTAAGACATTCCATCATTCTAAGTTAAAACTCCAGTAAGAAAGTAGTTACACATCCACATAAGAGGTATCTCACCTAATTAAATACCAAAACTCCCACATTAAAAAGCTGATGAAGAGGGAACAGCTGCAGTAGGAAGATAAAAAGATAGCATCATGCAGGAAAGTGTAGATGAGAATACTCCCCCTGCTGCTTTTGATGTAAAATTCAGTTCTTGTGGAAACAGGAGTCACTTCAATGTTGATGCTTAATATCCCCTAGAGGAGGCTCCTCATCCAATCCCCACCAACATCCCCACCCACCTGCCAAATCTGTCTGACTTGGGTTTAGAAAACTCCTTCCAAAAGAAAAGCATAAAATCTTTCTTAAATTCACCTCAACTGTCAGAAACCACAGAGCATTCCCGTAACAGCAAGGGGAACTAGAATTCCCCAAACCATGGCCTAGAGAGTTCAAATCACCAGTGCTTCCTGTACAAATTACACTCCTGTTTGAGCAGCACACAGGGAAAGGGAAGAAAAAAGCAAAACCAGAACATAAGCCCTCTTACTTTTCTATCCTTTGTAACACACCACACCACATCGACACCCACAGAGACGTGCATAATCCCATTTTCAGAGCTTGGAGATTCCACAATACTCCAGGAAATTCCTGCAAAAGACAGAACCCAGAAGGCACTGTAGGTTAGTTTCTTATTCTACACTATACAAATCAAAGGGGTTTCCAGCCAGATTTAACAAACTTTACCTTGAGGGTTATTCCTATCAATTCCTTCTCTCACAATAGCTTGCCCTTCCCAGAGAGTTGCCCAAAGGAGGTCATAGGGTCCACAGCTGATCTGTACAACTTCACCAGGAGTGGCAACTAAGGACCACGTGGAACCTTCTGGATTGTGATGGCAGACATTTTCTCTGTACCATAACTAGACAAGTTTAAAAAACAAAAACAAATGAAATAAGAAAAAAAAATATCACTACAACAATGAAACCATTGAGACAAGAGTAAAGAAACTGGAAAGAACAGCTGTCCTTTAACAACAGGAATGTTTTATGTAATGTATGGCACTCTGACCTTTAAAGGTGGTTTTTTTGTGTTGATTATGCAGTTGAAGCTATTTCCTTATGTACTAAGGGAGGAGGCTGCTCTACAGAGCAGCTTTTGTCATGGAGCTGCATCTGGATTTGGTACAGTAACCTATTGCTACAACTTCTGTGTATATTTCAACATTTGAACCACTTCAGTGTATTTCAGGGCATGTTATATAAACCAAGAGTGAACAAATACATAACACAAAAATGTTACTGTTAGCTGACAGCCTGACCTCATGCTCACTGAACAGAGCTGCCACAATATGGGGGAAAAATTCCATTCTCTGTGCAGCCTTTGGTGACATCCAGCCATTTGCTATTCTTGGACTGTGCAATTTTCTGTAGATCACAGTCAAAATAGAAGGTCAAAGATAGAAAGCATCCAGTGGCAGTCATACAAATGCTCCACAGCATGACTGCTGAGTGCTGTATCTTCATTTTTAGGAATACTTTACTTCCCCGAGGACTTTCACTTGGGAAATAAAAGCATTTTACAATGGCAGTCAAGTAAACCTGTAGATTGAGATGCTTGTCATGTATTACTAGAAAGTATGAGGAATAGGGAGTTTTGTTTTAAACAACTCCAGGCAGTGCCACATGTGACTGAAAGCTCAGGCTATCTGTTACAAGTATTACATTTTTCCCTGTGAGACCACAAGTTAGAAATTGTCTAGACACAAAGGAATATTAGATACATGCTGTAAGGATGAAGGAAGAAGAGCAAGAATCAAATCTTCACAGGACCGAGCAAAAGAGGAGACCCCATGGGAGGCCTAAAACCAACAACAGAGAACGATGTATGGTTTTCAATAGAAAATAAAATGAAAGCATTTCAGAGCTGGATGCCACATTGCCAGGTCAGGAGATGACCACTTTCCAGTCAGTAAATCTTAGATAACCATTTTGCAAACTCTTGAATCACCCCAAAGGCACAGCTCAATGCTCCACCAGAACCTTTGTCAGGTTTTAAGGCTCCTTCTCCTGGTTCCCAGCACTAGTCACATTCTGGGAATTTTTCAAGATACAAGATACTATTCAGCCCCAGTTTTTAAGATTTATCTGCTCATGGAGGTTAAAGGCTTCCATAAAACAACAACCTTAGAAGTACCAAGCTTTTCCATTTACAACACGAATTGTTACATAATGGAGTGCCAAAGCAGCTTTTCATCCTCTGCCAGATGCATAAGCAGTGCATTTCCTTACTGATATAAGACAATAACAACCCTGCTTTGCTTTACAAGTATTTAACTGCTTTTAACTAGTAATTTTTATTAGAAAACTTAGGGAACACACACATACCCTTCCTTGCAAAGAAACTGCCCACACTGAGAGGCGGCCGAGAGGCTCATCCGTGATCTCCCATCCCCCGACCGAGATGTCATTGAAAGGGTCTGGCAGCTGGCTTGGCTCATCATGGGACACAATCTGGAGCAAAGGGAAGGAAAGTTGAGGAGAGGAGACACTAAACAGGTGACTTGGGTGGTGGCATAACTTGTGTCTTGCACATTGGTTATGTATCACTTCCTGGAGTGGCTAAGCATGGAGATTCTCCCTCTCATTCAGGGCCTCCATATGCACAGAAGGGAAACACTGCCAAGGCAGCATGGAGAGGTCTGTGTTTTGCACCCTAGCTAAAGGAAATTTTTACTCACAGAACAGTGCATACAGAATTGGAAAGCTGAAAGATCACAAATTACAAATTTTGAATGTTCTTAGAATGGAACAACAATTATTAAAGAATAGTTATTCTCACGGATAAAGGACATAGCTTGTGAATGATGCAAGGCAGGTGCCACCTCCAACGAGTGCTTTGTCACACAACCAAAGGAAGTTAAAAAGTTGATCTGAAATTTGCAAAGGAGCTGAGCATCCATCTCTAATTGCATCACCATGAGATTTTGCACCTTATTACCACAGGTTTCTATGAGAAATCCCAGCCTTCCATTTATGCTTGCAAGAATAGCAAGTTGGAAGTGAAGGAATCTAAGTCCAGCCTACAGAGAAGTCACAAAAACATAACTTCCCTGCACTTAGAATTGATTATTTCAGACAATCAGTTTATTTAATATATAAAAGAGATGCAGAACCTTTGCCCAAACGTCCCGTGATTTGTATCTCCTGTATCTGATCCATCTCCTGCGTCTGACACAAGAATTCCATCTCTTATCCTTTGTGTAGGTGCTGGGGAAGTCTATGGCATAAGTCCAGCCCTGCAAACAGAGGTTTTCTTGTATGAAAAACAGGATCGAGGGAAAGCTTAAAGTCATAATTCAGAACAATTTTGCACAAAAGTCACAGCACAAGTCACTCCATATGTCTCTAGAGCCCTGATTAACAGATCAGCTAATTCCATGAATGATTTATAAATCATGCCCAAATTCCTCTGGATGATATACACAGAACAAACAAGACACAGTAAAACATTTTACTTTTTTTCATGGTAAAAACCTACAATAACAATGGCATTCAGTTGCCAGGATTTCATGGCCTGATCAAAAGAAAAAAGCTTCTATAGAAGCTCCTATAGACTTCAAAAGCCTTCAAACAAGATCCTTCTTTCTGTTGTATTACAGTTATTTCCCAGAAAGAAGCATCTATGGCAAGTTTTATTTTTACAGACTTTTTTACACTTCTATAAAAGTTCCTTTCATTTTACAGAGTAAGGGTTCCCAGAACAGAGCTCTTTTTGGTATTGTTCACCTACCCCTTTCTCTGTTGGTTCCCCTCCAATATTTTCATCCACATACCAGTCAGACTCCCACTCCCAGTGTGGTGAAGGCAGTGTGAAACTATCAAGCTGCTGGTGTTTCAGCCCGCTCACATCACTCCACTGCCAGCGGTCACTGGGCAGTAATTTCTCACAAAAGCCACCAACTGGATTCCAACGCTGCCAGAAATAATAAATAAACTATTTTGTTTGAGATCACATTATCTCATTGGACATTTACAGGGAATCATGATACATTTCTTATTTTCTGCAATAAAAAAAATCCTGGGGTGAATGAGAAAGTGTTCACTCCCTCAGCCCCTCCCTGACACAACCTTTGGAGGAAGCTTTTTTAAGTATCAAAGCAGAGCTCATCCCAACCAAGTCATTTTCAGCTACATAAATAGGACCATCTGATGCTATATTTTACCAGACACGGGGCTTTTTTCTTTAGTGATGTATGGCCCCATGACACTGCAGCTTTAGGGTAGTGCTGAATGGATGGCCTTGGCATCTCTAATCTATTCCCAGAGAAAGGTGATTCATATCTTGTCTGCACTAGTAAAACAGCACTGCCTCTGCCAGGAACTTCTGGTAAAAAATGAAAACAAGTAAAACTGATCAATCCTCCTGTGAGAAAAACACCCCAAGACAGCTGATGTAGGATGTGCTGTCAGTCCAAGCAGTGGCTGTGTGAGAGGCACGGTACCTGTCATACCTGGTTCTCATAGGTTTCCTCCTGGTATCTGATGGGAACATCTCCTGAGAACACGTAGGTGTACACTTGATGGTCACAGGCTATTCCCCAGCAGCACTGTTTGACAGCAGAGACCCGTTTGAATTCCAGCTGTGTGTCCTTACAGAGCTCCCAGTACTGGCCAACAGTAGAAAGAGTGTAAACCCTCCCAAAAATGTCAACAGCCCACAACAGAGAACTGGGCATGGCCATATCTGAAAGGCAGAAATGAGGTTATTACTGGAAATGATGGGTACAAAAATGGATCCTGAACCTACTGCAGATCACTCATGCTCTGAGCCATCATCAGTCAAACTAAATAAAGATGTAAGGGATGATTTTCTAAAACAAGCCTGTGCAAAGCTGGTGGCCATAACTCTTTGTCAGAGCTGTGCAGCCAACACTTCTCAGATGTCCCTGAAAAGCCATTAGAAAGATCTTTCTACCAGCCCACTACTGTCCATCCTACAGGAGCCCAGAAATAAACAGGACAGCTCTGGCAGGCTGGGGACACACATCAGTTCTAAACTGGGTTCAGAAAACCACAAACCCAGAGCTCCAGGTGCAAGAGGAATTCTTGCTTGGAGTCAGCGTGGAACATTGCTTCTTTGTTGTCAGATGGCAATTCTGCTTTTAAAGCAGGGGCGTAAGGAGAGCTGCCTGCCTGCTTTTCAATAGAAGTGGAGGCACACAGTGAGTGCATTGCACTGTGCATGTGAATGGCAGTGGTGAAAAACTGGAGAATCTCACACATCTGGGTCAGTGTCAAAGAATAGCATGGGAAATTCCCGTGGGATCCTAAGGAGAATGTATCAGGAGCCTTTGTTTCCTAGAACTGCTGCTGCTAAGTACCTAAACTCCTCGATCCAACAGGTGAATACCAAGTAACAGTGACAAGAAAACACAGCAGCAGAGAATGAGTGATACGAGGGGAAGGTCATGAGCAAAATTCTCCTATTGGTTGTAGCATAACTAAAACAAATCCTCTGGTTTTGACCGTTTTTCCCTCATTGTTGCTGGGACTTTGAATGCATCTTTGTCTGCTCTTGGATCAGCCATTTACCTTCTTTATATCCTCCTATAGTGGTGTACAGAAGGACATCACATGGAATAATGGAATGGAACAAAGTGAAAGTGAGATGAAAATTAGTGTGTGTACCACTGGGAAAATGAAGGCAGTGAAAATAGCCCTTCAGTATTAGCGTTTATAACAGAAGAAAATATTATGCACTTAAGGAACCAGAATGCCAGAGGAGTCTGGAGTAAAGGAAGCATTATGGATAATGCAACAATGACAGCTACCTAGCCAGGTAACAAAGAAAAGTGATCCTTGGATCTCTTGAAGAGGGGCAAAGATATAAATGAAGGCCTGTACCTGGAATGACAGGGCAGGCAGGCAGAAAAGTACCTGGAACAATTTGGGAAATGGTGATGAAAGTTTCAAAGATTATGAAGTTAAGAAAAACATAGATGGGACAATTAAAGTAACCCAGGCTAATGCAACTGGTTTAAAATACTCAGGCAGCCAAGACAAGTCAGAGTTTCTACATACTGTTTCAGCTGAACTTTTGAGACTGTTTGGGGAATCATGGGAAAATCCCAAATGAATTTGGGATTATAAACGTTTAAGACTTCACATTAGGCCCCTTTGCACTGGCTGTGCTGCAGATGATGACAAATATTGCCCAATTTTGAAGGATGCTCAGTGCTGTTGGCTTATGTGCTTTTCAGTGAAGGCAGAAGTTGTCAAGCATTCTCAGGGGCCTGGACAAAATCAGATCTATTGAGTTATTCCTCACCCTGCAGCTCAGCCAGGTAATTTCGGATAGAACTAAAATGCCTAAATGAAGACAACATATTGTTAATTAAAATTTCCAGCGGCCTGGCATAATGCTGATTGCTACGGAATTCAAGAAATATACCCCAACTTCTTGTATACAATAAAAGCAGTGATGTTCCTCGGGAGAGCAGGGCTCTATCCCCGGGTTCAGGCCGTGGCAGGATGTGAACCACCCCAGGACTCGACGTGTTCCAAGCCGCACCGCGCACATATTTCTCCTCCGTGTCACACGAACCGAGCGGGGACTCCTCCGGTACCCCCGTCCAGCCCCGCGGGGCTCCCAGCGCGCTCCACAAACGCGCCAAGGCGCGCACCGCGCCCGGCAGCCCCGCACGGGCCCTCCCGGCCGGGCATTAAGGCCGGATCGGCTTAGGAGCCGTGCGGGGCCGCGGCGCCGCCGGCTTTGGGGCGGCCCGGGCCGGGCAGGGCCCCGCTCCCCGCGGACTGCGGCAGGAGCCGGGGCTCCGCCGGCGGCGCGACCCGAAACGCCCCGGGCGCCCCCACGCCCTCCCCGCGGGGGCTGCGCGGAGGTGCCGCCACCTCCCCACGGCTCCGCCGCTGCTCCCGGCAGCGCTGGAGCCGCCGGGAAGGGCGGCAGGGGCCCGACCTCCACCCACCGTGCCCCGCCCGGCCCGCGGGCAGCGAGCGGCACTGACCCGGCCCGGCCCCGGGCTCGCCCCCTCACCCGCCCTCCCGCCGCCCGGCGCCGATCCCGGCGGAAGGAGCCGCCGCGCCCCGGCAGGGCGGCCCCGCGGAGCCGCGACCGGCGGGGAGCGCCGCGCCCACAGCGGCTCTGAGCGCCGCCGCCATTGGCGAGGGCCGCGCGCGTCACGGGCGGGCGGCGGGGCCGGGGGCGCGGGGCTGCGCCGGGGCCCGGCTCGGGGAACGCCGGGGCCGCTACTGCGGGAGCTCCGGGCCCGGAGACTGAGCCGCGCAAGGGACTGGAGCGGATCTTATGGGGGAAGGCTGAGGGAGCCGGGCCTGTGCGACCTCGAGAAGGGACGAGTGAGAGGAGACCTCATGCAGGTGTAAAAATATCGAAAGGGAGATGTCAAGAGGATGGAGCCAGGCTCTGCTCGGTGGTGCCGAGCAATAGAACAGGAGACAACGAGCAGAAATTGATACAGGACGTTCCACCTGAACATGAGGAAGAACAACTTTCCTGTGCAGTGACCGAGCACTGGTTGCCCAGAGGGGGTGTGGAGTTTCCCTCATGAAGATATTCAAGGACTGGATGCCATCCTGTACCATGCATTCTAGAATGACCCTGTTTGAAGGCTCAAGAAGATTGAACAGATGAGGCACTATGGTCCCCTCCAACCTGAGCCGTTCTGTGATGCTGTGGAAGGGGCTCGTGCAGGCAGAGCCCACCTGTCTGTCCAGGGGCTCGGAGTGAGCAGTGGCTGCAGCCAGAGTGAGGGAAACCAGCCTTTGCCTGAAGTCGTGATGTGTCACTAAATGCCCTGCCTGAGGTGTCAGGAAGGCCTTTCCTGTCACAATCTGTGGCAGTGCAGTAGGAGCACAGTAGTAATCCTCCTTCCCTGGGTGACACCAAAGGTGCTGCTTAACATTTATTGCAGGATACCACTCACTTGCCGTGCTACAAATGATAACCTCCCTTTGAAACTGCTTGCTTGTACATCTCAGCTTTTGAAGGATGCTCAGTGCTGCTCATCATATTCCAGTTCATTTTGAAGTGAGCCAGAAAATCTTAACAAGATAGGCAATGCCTGTCCATTCAAATATCTGAACCAAAAGTGTCCCAGACCTTCATGTATCTTGCAGGCCAGTACAGGAGTTGAAAAAACATTGCAGACCTCTTTCAGAGGGAACTGGCTGGTCTGTTGTGAATCTTGCCTGAGGAGTTTCTAGTTGCTGCTTAAGAAGAATACATCTGCCTTGCTCTTGTCCTGTGGGCTGCGGGTTCAGATGGTTTTGGTGTGTGGAGGGTTGTGGTTTAGAGGGTTGATGCACACATGAAATTCTCTAGAATGATTCCTGTATGAGGCAAAGCCATCCTGTCTGGGTTGTTTCCTGCTGAGCCCCAGGACACTTGACTCACTGCAGTGGTTTGGTCCCTTGCACAGACTGGGGCCTAGCTCGACACTGGATTTTTGCTCTCTAGTAGTGTTTTGATGATTTGATAATTGTAGCAAAACATATTTATAAGACCAAGTACCAAGACCAAGTTTAGATCTTAGAAAATTCATTTTGCAAGATTTTCACTGGTTTCACTGACTGATCCTATTGATGTGTACTCAATCCTGTGGCCACAGGTAGAGATAAGATTTTAGTTGTTTTCCATGGGAAACATGTGGAAGAATTTATGGAGCATTTCCTGGAGTTTTTTCACGGTTTGGATTTTGAACTGCAGCCTATAATCTTACAGGAGGCAATGTGAATGACTGGATATGTGAGGGGTTTGCACAATAAGTAATTTACAACCAGTACCGTTCATCCCTGCTTATTTTAAGGAGGACATTACATGTGAAATCAAACAAATGCTGCCCATAACACCGGCAGCTCATGCCTTCTGTGTGGTCAGTGGCTCTGCTACACCTGTACTTTGATGTAGAAGTTAGGACTGAATTGATGCCTTACAAGAACTCTCTCTGCTCTGGGTGAGCCCTGCTGAGCCCTGCTTTGTTCAATTGCTGGTGTTGTAATAGAGCTCCCATTCTGTAAGGAGCTAACAAGGAAGCTTTTGCAAAGACAGCTGAATAGAAATGGATTTGCATGGGGTTAATGGGAACTTCCCTTCCAGTGTGTGGCCTGTGAAAGGTGCATCCCGGGTCTTTGTTTCCTTTTGAGGCAAATGGTTTAATGACTTCTTTTTTTTTTTTTTTTTTTTTTTATGTTTTTTCCTCCCTTCCTATGAAATGGTGCTAATCCTTCCCTACTGCACAGGACCTCTCATGGGATGGAGTCACAGTGTTTGCCATGGTGATAAGGCTGTGCTGGGACCTGTAGTGAAGGATAAACCAGGGATTTCCAAACCAAAAGATTTGGTGAGTCAGATAGCTTAAGGGATAAAGGTGCGGAGGGAAGTGGCAAGAGTTCCAGCTGGAGTAAAAGACATTTAAGATCTTCACAGCATCTGGCCTGGGCAGTCATCAAGAACGTGTGTTTCAGAAGCAGTTAATCTGATGAAAGTGTTGTTGACCTCGTTCCTGTAATTTGCTGTACAGGAGGCAGCAACATCACCTTTGCTTTCCTCTTCCTTTCTGTAGTGTTTGTTTCTTAACTTTAGTGTTTCTTTCAACCATGAGAATTTTCTCCTGCTTTTTTCCTTAATTTCTTTTCAAAAACATTCCCTCTCTTTACAACATTCTTACCCTGCGCCACCATCCCAGAGTTTTTTCCCTTAACACTCGAGGGCGGCTCTTCTCAGTGGGGATGTAAGAGTTTGCAGAAGTCACTGCAAAGTGTAATCGACCTCATCCTCACCGCCCCAGCCCACCGGCTTCCAGCAGGGATTGCATTTCACAGAACAGCTCAGGTTGGAAGGGACCACAGCGGCTCATCTGGTCCGAGCTCCCTGCGCAAGCAGGGCCATGGCAGGCACAGGATCGCAGTGTGGGGAGAGCGCACGGGCAGGAACGGTGCCGAGCAGGGGCTGAGCGAGCGCCTTAAAAATCCCTCACCAGCGTAGTGACAGAGCAGCGGCTGCCGGCTGCTCCCGGTGTCCGAGCGGGGGAAACCCGGGACAGCCGGCTAGGGCAGGGTGTGCACGGCCCCGCTGGCCGGGACACAAGGCTGCGGGGCAGTCGGTGTCGGTGCAATCGGTGCCGGTGCCGGTGCGGAGCAGTCGGTGTCGGCCCCGGCGGGGCGCGGCCCCTTTAAGGCCGAGGGTTCCCTGCGCCGCCCGGCGGAGTCGCCGCGCGCCGCTCCGGGAGCGGCGTCACGTGGGGCGCGGCGGCCTCGTGACCGGCCGCGAGCGCAGCACCGGGGCCGCCGCTGCCCCGTCCCTGCCCCCGCCGCGGGCCCCTCCGCGCCGCCGCCCCCGAGCTCCGGCGCCCCCGGGCGGGGCGGGGCGGGCGGCGTGCGCCGGGCCGGGCGCCGCTTCCTGGTCGGCCCCGCGGGACGAGGCAGCGCCGGCCCAGCATGGACAGCAAACCGCTGCTGCAGGAGCGGCCCCCCGCCTACAGCCCCGCCGCGCCGGGCGCGCCGGGCTACGACTACGGCCACGGCAACTACGGCGCCATCCCCACCCCGCAGCCCGGCTTCCAGCCGCCCCCACCGTACCCCTACCCGGGCGCCGCGGCCGCCTCAGGTGGGTCACGGGCGGCGCCGACCCGGTGGGGTGGGGTGTGGGTGGGGGGAGTCCCCGGTGTGCGGAGCGGGCCCCGAGCGCCTCGCTGCCCCTTCGCTGGGGCGGGGGGCGGCTGTGGAGAGGCCCCCTCCTGCTCCCGGGGCTGGGCGGCCGCGGTGCGCCGAGGCCGTGGGCTCGGGAGCCGGGCTGGGGCTGGAGTAGGGAACTCCCCGGCCGCTCCCGTGTGCGGCTCCCCCGGCACAGCGAGGCCCTGGGGGTGTCGCGGCTCCCCCGCTCGAGGGCAGCGCAGGGAAGCGCCGGGATCCCGGTGTTCCAAAGCGCCATCTCCCTTTCCCCGCCTTCCCTCGGGGCCCCTGAGGGGTTTGTCTTGCACTCTCCCCAAAATCCCGGCTGGGATTGAGGGCATTCCTCACACGCACGGGTTTTCTGCCTCCGAGCAGCGGCAGAACCACAGCTGTGCTTGCCACTAAAACAGACCCCAAACTTGTTCTTTGCCTGCACTTCGCTGTATTGTGGTTAATGTTTGTTTGTCTTTTCTGATACACTTCAGTAGTCTGAGAGAGACTTAGGTAAGCAGATGCAATATTTTCGTTAACTGAATTAATACTAACATCTGCTGAAGAAAGAAGTAGCCTCTCGAGAAGAGGAATGCTTCAAAAGTTATAAAAGTTGCACTGCAGACACAGATCCCCCCGTCTTTGAGTTAAACCTTGAGGCTACACATTGATTTTCCTGTTGATAACTTGAAGCTCGTTTTCCTGCAATACAGGCATTAGTGGTTATTTTCAGTTTGAATGGTGAGGTTGCCAGACTTCGCAGATGGATAACTTGATAGAGGAAAGTCTGAAACTTGGGAAATAAGCTCAAAATGAATTATAACTGGGCAAACTGTGCCTTTATTACACTGCGTACATCTAACTGTCCCTTTCAAAAGCGTTTTTGTATAAAGTTTTTAATGTTAATAAAGCACTTAAACGCTTTTGTTTTCTGTTTACCGCCGTTAAAATTACTAATTCTTTTGCTAGCAACATGGGCTTTCTGAAAGTTGGATTTTTTCCTATGCTATTTCTTTCTACTTGCATCCTATCACTCCTACCTTGCTTTCCAGTTAGAAATTTAGTATATGGAATTTAAGCTTGAAACTAGAGAAAGATTTATTCTGCTTTAAATAATTAGTCTGCTGGAGCAGGACGTTCTTGATACATAACATCCAGAAGTGAAAGTTATGGTGAAAGCCATGGTCATTGTTTGAACAGTTTTTCCCTGGTGCTCAACAGCATTGAAAGAAAATCTCAAAGTTAATTATTAGCTCTGTGTCCTTTTGGGATGGTTAAATTGATACTTGGGTTTATGAACTGGCTTTGCTATTAGCTGTGCCAGGTGTTCCAGTTCTGATTTTGATAGAGCTACATTCCTATTTATTGTTTTCCATGTTTTGATGTCATACTTGTAAATTATCATTTTTCTTTGTGCCTTACGTGTGGTGATTGAGGGTTTTTTCTTTATTTTAGGGTACACTGTTCCTCCACCGACATCACAGCCAAACTATTCGAGCACGTACACCATCATTCAACAGCCTGCCACCACCACTTCTGTAGTAGTAGTTGGTGGCTGTCCTGCCTGCAGGTAAAATGGCTCTTGTGGAATTAAACTCAGTCTTGGGTTTTGTTATTTAAGATAGAGGTATCCATATGGTTCCTTGGTTTTCAATAGCTTTTCTCTGTGTGTGTGTTACAATTAACTGCAAAGGCACCAAGGTGTAGGAGTGGAATGCTTTGGTTTGTGTAGTATGAGCTTGTCCGGGTGGGCTCAAGACACCTGCTATAAATAATGCAAGACACTTCAAACATGAATCTGTTCTTTAAGATGGAGGAAGCTCTGTAAGTGATACTTTTAATGAAGTGGCGCTTCAGTAACAGATGTAAAGGGTCAGTTCTTGGGGGGAAAAGCATGACAGGAAGTCCTTTTTGATGTGTCTATGCCTTGTGATGGTGAGTAGCATGATTTTATTGTGAAACTCTGTAATCTGTGACCCTAGTCGCTTCTGGTTTTCTGGCAGTACTGTGGAAGAACTTCTGCAGCTGTGGTGTGTGTTCTCATTCCCAACTCAAACTGTGCAAAACCAGGCAGGGTGATTGTATTGGCTTAAAACTTAAAAAGATCTCTAAAAGTTATTTAACTGCAGAAGAACAGAGAAGTTGATAGACCAGACCAAAAATGTCGGTCTGCTGCAGTGGTGAAAACCAGAAAAAGTGGTCAGCTGTTACATGGAGTTGCAGCAAGAGAACAAGTTCCCCCTTGGAGATCACAGCCATAAAAAAGGAAGGAGGCACTCAGTTTCCTCACTAGTGCTGTAAGTCAGCTGAAGTCCCTCTCACTTCTCAGTTCTTCTCCTCCTGGGATATTAGGCCATGGCTGAGGGCAGAGGGATAGCTGCTGGTGCAGTTCAGGCACTGCTCTGCCTGGCCAGCTGTGACTCAAATGCAGGCTCATTCCCTCTGTTAAAGTGTACAGGAGTTACCCTTGGGGTATCTTGCAAGGAGGCATTTGATATTCTGCAGGTCTGAGCCCTTCCTTCCCTTTCGGAACGTGTAGGAAACAGACTTGCCTGAGTAGTCGAAGTGATACAAGTTGGGTGTGTGATGAATGTGACAGAGGATGTCATGTGGCAGAGGCTGTAGCCCAAGTGTTGAGGTTGGTGTGTGTCTGAGAGTCAATACCTGCCTTCAAAGGTAGATTCAAATAAGAAGTGTCCTGTGGTGTTATGTAAAAACATGTGCCTGTTGAAGTGCCACTAGTTAAGGCTGAAAAACCTGTACCAGCTAGAGCTATTGATTTAGAAGGTGTGTTTTAAACACTGGAGGAAAGCAAGTGCTGAGCTGTTTAGGGGATGTGGTAGATCCTGCCACCTGAGTGATTACATCAATATGCTGATGCTGTAGCTCAACCAGAATACAGGGCAGATGCTGTGTATGGCTTGGAGAAAGCAGTGTGCTTACACAGACAGGCCTTCTAGCTCTGAACCCAGGACATCTCAAAGCATTTCACTGGGGAAGTGTTCTTGGAAATAGCTTAAAATGGCTAGCCTCTTGTTGCTATTATTTTTTCTTTTTCTGAAAGTTCGCAGAATATGCTGAGTTGAAAGGGACCCATCAGGATCATCTAATCCAACTCCTGGCCCTGTACAGGACATTCCAAGAATCCCACCATGTGCCTGAGACTGTTGTCCAAACACTTCTTGAACTCAGAGAGGCTTGAGGCTTCTGGGATGGTCTAGGAAAGACTTTTGAAACAATCATTTGCACGTAACTTTAGCCAATGAGCAGTCTGTTGTTAGTTGTTTTTAAATGATCTCACTTGAATAGCTTTCTTAAGTCATCAGGTATGCCCAGCTAGAAGTACCCATTGTGGACTCTTTCCTAAAGCAAAATACTCTCCACAAAATCCTAGTTTACTCTTGGATCCTCAGTTTCTGTTCTAGGCTTTGAAAAAAGCAATTTGTGACAACTGTGAAATATTCTGTGTCATGGAATCCCCAGGATGAGTAACTGTATCTAGTAATGGTGTGTTAGTCTCCTTTGTCCTATTACTGTATTAGTTCCTAATTGTCCTTAGAACAGGAGTCAAGTGTCAAGGTATGAGGGAGAAAGCTCAGATTGCAGTTTTTTTGAGTAGTTGTGGAATTGATAGTGTATTACTTCAGGAGAAAGGACAGGGAGGCTGGGTGAAAGGCATAATATTGAATATTAGGCAGAATATTCATATTCTGGAAGGTTACACTGGTTGCTACTTTTAGAGAAAAAACTCAATCCTCTTTGACTTCTCCAGACCTTAATTACAGTTCTTCTATGCCCTAGAAACCTATTTTATGATGAATATAATGTGCAGGTACACTGAATACTGCCCTGAACAAAAAAAATGTTGAAGGGGCATTGAAAAATATTAAAAACTATTAATGGTACATAAAAAACAGGTCAGTTGTCCTGTTACTTTCCTGATTTGGTGGTGCATGATTGTTAGAGAAGTCTGCTTCTCTTCTCTTCTCATCTACTTTGGATCACCAAGACCCTTGTGTGTGGCTGTGGAATGATGTAACTAATGGAGTAACCTAAAGGCCATCAAGAGGATTTCTGCCATCAGAAATACGAAGCAGTCTGTTGCACTATGGCATTTATTCATGTTGCTGATGGAAATCAAAACCATTTCCGACTGAAAATACATGTTGTTGAGGAGAAATGCACAGTATTGGTCTGTTACTTGAATTGATGTCTATTTACTGCAGTCATGAGTGATCTTAGTATTAATAAGCTGGCTCGAGTACAGTCAATCTTTAGGCTTTTTTTAAATGGTATTTAGTCATAAAAAGTACAAAGTATCTCCAGAAGTAGCCTCTCTGAAGTCGGTAATGTGCCTGTGGTGAGTGGTAATTGCATTCCTGCCCTCCTCCCTCGGAAGCGCTGCTGCCATCTGAGGGATGACTCTCCTGTCTCACACGCTGTGCCTCGTGCTTAGAGCTGTTCCTTACCCTGAGCTCATTCATCACTGGGCAGTGTCGCTTTCTAGTTACAGACTTCAGTATCAATGTGTGTTCCATCCTTCCTTGCACTCTCAGAATTCCTTGGTGACTGTAGTCCTGTTGTCTCGGTGTGTGCTTTTCTCCCAGCCCTGATGTACTGAGGATTAAACTGAGTTGCACAATCTTGTCAGCTTTATGGCTTCTAGTTGACATTTAAGATTTGGCCAAGTTCTGCTTTTAAAGTATTTTATGTTCCCGAGTACACATTGAGTCATTACAGGCACTGACTTTAGATATCCTGCTGTGGAATTATCTTTTTAGCTTGGAATATGCAGCCTGGCTGATTTACTTGTGGTCACTTTCATTTTCTCTTTCTCTGTCTTTTGTTGTTGGCGATAACTAACTGCTCAGGAATGTTTGCTTTCCTGTTATTTAACAGAAGAAAGTTCTTTTTTAAAAAACTGTAAAAACATTCTCTTGATCTGATGATTGCAAAAGCCAGTTCCTTCAAAATCTGGGAGAGAACCTTTGTTGGGCCCCGTTGGGTTTTTATTTTCCTGTTCAACCGTATTCAAAGTTGCTTGGGAGAAAGAGCAAGGAAAAGGAGCTCACACTGCTGCAGCTTTCACTTCTGACAGCTACAGTGTATCTGCTGGACCAGCTTTGTAGTGGGTCTCAAATTATGCCAACATTGAGGCTTCTTCCTGAACTGGAAGATGAGACAAGTTTAAAACTATTTTTTCTGAGACGTCTTACAACATTCTCCCTGCCACGGGTGTAGTTTTGGTTTGTTGTTGTGGTGGGTCTTTTTAATTTACTGGGGTTTTGTTTGACTTGACAAAGTTGTAGCTTCTCAGGTTTTGGTTGAAATTTTGTTTTTGTCAATTACACGCATGTCTCCTGAAGGAATAGACTAGAAAAAATGCACTTAGGTGATAAAGTCCTTCCAAATTTCAGTCACAAATGCTGTGAGGGCTTTGATAAAAGACTGCTCAGGATACAGGCTTTCTATAGTTATTCACAACTGTATTTAAACTTCACGTAAATATTCTTAATATAATTTCATTATATTCACTGGTTAAATATGCAAGGAATTTAAAAAAAGACAACAGGAAAACACCTGTTTAGAGAGCATGTCTGATAGTGTGAGCAAACCTGAGGATTTTTGGTTTCCAGCAGCAAGCTGGAGATCCTTTTGAACCTTGTGAGTGAATCAAACTTTGCAGTACCTTCTTGAGAGTGCTGTGAAGAGCACAGGGAAGAAAGCCTTGATCCAGCAGACTGGGGCAGATGCCACAAGTGCCCTTTGGAATTCCTGACTGGGAGAGCTGGGACTTTTCCCAGCTCAACAGCAGCTGCTGAGCAGGAAGTTGCTTGATGAGCCCTGTAGAGAGGAGGGGTAAGCCTTTAGCAGGGTCCCAAACGAGAGCAGCACAGCTCTGGCTGCTTCTCAGGGGTTTTGTTCCATTGGTCTGACCTGATTTGCAGACAATAATCAAAACACATTAATCTTATGAAGTCTCATTTCTTAGTAAAATAAGGCACAGCCTTATGGAATGTATTCCCTAATGGGACTGTATAAAAATGATAATCTGGTCTCTAATGCCTAGTCTGTCACTGGTCCCAAATTACAGCAATTTTTTTTTCTCTTACAGTCACCATTTGTCTTGAAGAATACTTGCCTTATGGTTAGGATTTAATTGTAGCAATGGGTTGTTCTGGGAGAGAGGAGGGAGCTGCCCTTGTTTGTTGGGCACCACAGTGGTAGTGATGGGGTTGTGTGTGCAGACAAGGGAGGAAAAACCCCAGCAGGGCTCAGTGTGGCTCACCCTGCTGGATGTGCACCCCACAGGGAGCTCTGAACTGTGTGCTCTGCCTTGTTTGCCAGGCTGGGCTGCTGGTGTGAAGCCTTGAGGCTCATCTGATTAGAACTGGAATTAAAGCACTGGTGCTCCTGCAGCAGGGAAGGCTCGTGGCTTGGAGGCATTTCAAGAAAGACAAACAGCTAGATACAGACTGCTCCCTTTGCCAGGATTCCTCTGCTTCTGCAACAGGCCTCTGTATAAGAAATGAGGCCTAAAGCATAAGGAAATTCAGATAAATCTGTAAATACTGTTGTGCCTTTTGGAAGTGATTTTTAAGGATACTTGCATTTACATATATACACATCTTGTGCTGAGAGGGGCAAGCCAGTGGCTACATAGAGATTTGGGCTTCTTCTTGTGAATAGGGATCAATAACCATTCAAGATGCCATCAGGCTGAGGCTGGAGGAGCTGATACCCCTCTTCATAGAAATTAAAACTGTAAACATCCAGTGCTTACTCAGTTGTTCCATATATAATTGTCAATTCTTTTTCTTCTGCAGCTGCAGGTGAGATTTGAACATTCTGAACATAGCTGTTGCGTTAGCCAGGAGATGATCAAGAATCTCTAGCTGATTTTGTTTGTATGTTCAAAATCAAAGATTTAGTGTGTAGCTGCCATAGTCCATGCTTGTCCCTGGCCTGGTTTTCCATTCAGATTTAAACTTTGAAACTCAACCAACCTCTGTGGCAGAGGATGGGATATGATTGGAAAATTCCAGGTGGTTGATCATGGAGGATAGCAGTTCTCTCACGTGCAGTTTCTTTTCATGTCTTCAGAGCTTGTGGTACAGTCAGCCTGTCTCTGATTACCTGGCATGACCCTTTGAATGTATTTGTAAGGTCTAAAAATTGCTGATAAGCCCACATTTAAATACTGTGATGTAGTGATAAGTCTAAAAATGCACGTGTTAAATCGTACCAATGCTCTGCTCACAGATCTCATTATCGGCCCTGAGCATTTGACTTAAGATCTTAATGTTTTAAGAGTTACTTTGAAAAAGGGGGTTATCTTAAAACCAATTTGGTTTCAAGTACTTGTCAGTGGGCATAATTGACCTTACTGTATGGAGTTGGCAGCTGCAGTTATAGCTTAAATGCAAAATGCTGCTTGCAGTATAAATAAACATTTCCACTTTATTTTTAGAGTGGGAGTGGTGCAGTTATAATCAGCTTTTATGTGGTTTATGCTGTAGAAGAAAATTTATGTTTGGTTACGTTAGTGAATCCACAGTTTCAATATGGAGTCTCTAATTATTCCACATCTCAGGTAAGATATACAAGCAGAAAATATTAATAGTCTCCCTTATAAAAAGGTTTTTTTCTTTTTAAATTTAGTAACTGGCTAAGCAGTGGTTGGGTAAGTGTTCATCTAAAATTAGGTGCTGACATAAATCAGCAGAAGCCAAGAAGTGTTTGTGTGGCTAATGCTGTAATCACACTGTTAGACGTGATAGGAGCTCTGAAACAACAGGCATGGTGTGGAGGTCATGCAGGCACAGCTCAGGTGGGTGTCCCCTGCAGCTGCCTTGCTCTGCTGCTGGCCTGGGCTGTCCCTGTTCTTCTCCAGTGCTGACCCAGCAGTGCTCCCTGTGCCTTGCTTTGTCCCCCTCTGGGCCTTTTCCCTTATTCTGGTGTTGAATATTGATGGCAATTTTTAAATTTTAGTTTAACTTGGCATTTTGCACTACCACAAAACAGTTCTGAGTAACTGTTTGGGGGAAGGGAGTTAAAAGAAATTCTATTTACAGTGTCATGGACATGTGCTTACCAGTGGACTTGGGCCCTGCCAGCTGATTAAGAGGGTTGATTGGAATGGGTTGGGCTGTGCTCATCATTGTTGGGGCTGACCAGCAGTACCCTCATTGATCCCTCTGTTTGATTAATGTGTTTATTCTTTAAGCCACATCAATAGGCTGCTTATACTCTTAACTAAGCACACTGGCTTACTTGTCACAAATGTAGGTTTCAGGGCAGGAACTGAGTATGGAATTCTTAAGAGACAAGGAGAAGATTTCAAAACAGTAATGAAGCAGGAGTTGGATGCCTGCAGGAGGGAACTGCTCAGTGTGTGAAAGGAAAAGAAGGCATTAGTGTACCAGCAGAGCAGGGCAGGAAATACAACAGCTGTCATGTGCTGTGTACTGAGTGTGCATTTTCCAGACAGTGTTATTTGTGATGTCATTGAAATGCCTGGAGAAGGAACTTTGCCTGTCTTGGGTGGATCTGCAGTGTGAAAACGAGTCTTGAATTACTCAGAAACGAGAATGTGCCTGAGCCTCTCCATACATCCAGTGTGTTACTGGGTTAACCTGTGGACAGGGGAAAAGGAGAGACCTCACCTCCTGAGCTTGTGCTGCTGCTTTCTGTTTGGTCTGAGGGTGGTCAGCATTTCGTGCACTTCCCAAGTGCAAATTCAGCTGCTTCATCCAGACCTGACGGTTCGGGCTGAACACTGCAGTGTCCTTTTGCCCCTGTATCTGTAACTGGTCTGGTCCCAACAGTCCTGAATTTCATTGCATTCCAGCTCTGGGAGCAGAGTGTTCCCAGGAGATGGCACCTCCCCAAGCTCCAGCTCTCAGGGCAGGCACTCTTTTGCTACAGCAATGCAAGATGACTCTCGAATACCTGTGTGCCCAGAGAGAACAGTGACAGATTAGCTCTGCAGAAGTGTTCTGCTTCAAGACACGCTCCTCAGGACTTCAGATCCGACCCTTTTCTCCATGTTTTGTAGAGTGAGTTTCAGTAGTGCAGGTACTGCTGTTCTCTCCCCATGGCTCATGTTCTGCTGAGATTGTGGGAGTAGCCACAGTGTCCAGCACAGGCTGCACAAGTCTGACCTGTGGCACACTTGTGTGCTGAGACTCGAATCTATGTGGTGATATGACCTTTGTCTACATTTTTTAGTTGCCTTAAAAGAGTGTTATCTGAGGACATGAAATGATAGAAGCTACTGCTGGGATCCATGGTAACCTGACCGTTGCTTTATTTTATACCAGATACAGAGTTAACGTCTATCTCTGCAAACAGAAATAAAGTGCATTAAAGTGAGGGAAAGCTTAAGGGGAATGTGGACTTGTGTAAGCAGCAGAATATCAAGAACACTTGGAAAAGCCTTTGGCTTCTGATGAAGGTTGAGGGGAATGGTTCCCAAGTTTGATCAAGTTGCAGTGTTTCAGGCAGTTTTTGTAAGAAATGGTCTCTTGAGGCTGCACCTTCCTTCCTTCACTCTATTTACACATCCAAGAGCGTGTCCCTGACTGCTGCCAGGGAAACAGCAGCTCCTTGGTTGGTCCTGCTCACTGCCTGCACTTCAGGGCCACTCAGCTCTGTTTGTGTTGACTTTCACTGTACCAGGAGGATACATCTTGTTCGAGTGTTTTGCTAAACTCCAAATCTCAACTATTTAATGTAACTGCACAAATTTCTGAAGTCTGAATTCTCTGGTTTACTGTCTGTTTTTATTTTGGGGGATGCTCAGATAGTTCAGAAAGGAGTCAGGGACGGAAGTGGAAGTAAATTTCTGCTGTCATAGGACTGTGATGAAAGAAAACTTCCGGGTGGTTATGGAGTTGGGAGTCAGCTGGAGCCATGTGACATCAATAATTAGTTCGTCTACAGTTTGTAAAGGGAAATCAGTTCTGAGAAGTAGAAACCAGGAACAATTCCCAAACTTCATACTTTATCTTGCTTTATAAAATGGTGTGGTTTCTTGTGACTGCCAAAGCAGAGTGGTGACTTGGGGGCAAACTTGGTGAGTGTCCTTGACTGAGTCTGTTTTCCCTTTTTGCAGGGTTGGCGTGTTGGAGGACACCTTCACCTGTCTTGGTGTTTTGTGTGCCATTGTATTCTTTCCAATTGGGATTCTGTTCTGCCTTGCACTGAGGCAGAGAAGATGCCCTAACTGTGGGGCAGCTTTTGGCTGAGGGGCTGAATGTGGATGTGCTTACGGAAGCTACAACTGTTAGCATACTCTTTCTAATGTAAATGTCATGTACAATCATTTTATTTGCTTCAGACCTGTTTTGTAAAGTGTGAAGGAATTTAGTCTCTTGCATGTAATTTAAACTTAATCTTTTATGAGCATGTGCATTGCAAAACATGAAAACCTGACTTGTTTTCCATGTTTAGTGGCACCTGTTGAAAACTAAATAAAACTGCTTTTCCTTTTGCAATCCTCAACTTGTGGCTGGATTATTAAGTATGTTACTGACATGTCTGATACTGTGTAGTCTGAAAGCAGAGCAGTAATCCTAGCTACAATGAGGGGTAAGTATGTGCCAGAATCCTTATGTTAAATGATGTTTAAGACTCTACATGTTTAGGGCATCAGGTATTTGAGGGACATGTTGTAAGTGCTGTATGTGCTACTTCTGGCAGCAGCTCCTCTCCCTCACTGCAGACACAAGTACTAACACACAATCAGAGCCCTGTTTTAATTAGTGAGGGTTTTGCATCATGCAGGGGCTGGTGTTGGTTCACAGGCAGCAGAACCTTCTGCCTGCAGCAGGAAGATATTGGGGCACTGCCAACCATGAGCTGCCCTGAGTAAAGGGCTTTTGCATCTTAGATTGTTTAATTCTGATACTGAATTATTGAAAGCTCAGACAGGCTGAGTTGCCTCTACTGTGCTTTAGAAGATGGGCTCAGGTGTAAGTTACCCCTTGAAAAGCTGTTGTTTCAGGTGGGGATGTTTATGCAGGGCTCTCTGGCCAACTGTCCTCAGCCTTGAACTTGAAAGGCAGGGTGAGAGGAGCCAGCACATGCTCATATACTATTTTTTGATATTAAGTAAGTGAAAGGCATTTCACATGACTTGAATTCACTGTTTATAGTAGTAGAAGTAGGCACCACTTAAGGTCTGAGCCAGGGGATGCTGCAGGAAATGTGCATGTGTAAAATAGAATGATTTAGAGTAAGGATTAATCACAGCTCAGCTCTGCTGTGACTGAAGTTAAAAACTCAGTTTCACTTAACTCAGCTACTGCACTGTGCCAGCACTCAGGCCTTTGCTCAGCTCCTTAACCAAGGATTTTCAACTTTAGGATGTTTTCCTTTTGGCTAGGCTACAGTAATGGAGGAACTTCAAAGGCAGCTTTTTATACTGGCATTTGAGAAAAAAATCATGGCACTGCTTTATTATGACCTTTTATCAGACTAAAGTTTGACAACAGTTTTTAAAGACAGAATTATCACTGAAGAATGTGTTGACAGTATAACACAGACTGAAAATGAGTTTCTGTTGACACCTGAAACTTGTGTGTGAACATTAAGCAAGGCATTACAAGTTGTCTATTCTTAAGGGGATAAATATTTATTTATAACCTATGGTATGTTTCTTACACAAAATAACATATAATCATTTATACAGGCAATTCTCTATTCTAGAATAAGGTGGTTGTTACATTGTTCTGTTTGGAAAAAAAAAAAATCACTGTTATCTTCTTTAGTAGATGGCGTATGCAGGCTTTTATCCTAGAACTTACCATTGCAGCTTCCAAGTAATGAATGCCAAAGATTCTGTGAGCTATTACTCTGATTCACTAGAGTATCCAAACTATCTCTAGTATATTTTCACAATTCCTACTACAAAAAAAGGCATACTGTAAAGTCAAGCCCAAGTGTTCAAACACTAGCCCAAAGCAATTACCTCATTAGAAACTATAGGTTTAAAAAACATCAGAGCTCCATTCCAGTATGTGTCTATTGTACAGTAATTACATTTAAATAAATTTTTGGGACAAGTTGAGAAAGTAATTGTCATTGCTGGAACTGGGTGTTGATAAGGAGGAAGCACACGTGTCTGAGCTGTGTCTTCATCGGATAATGGGTGCTGATCTGTCATTTGTTACTGTGGGTCTGAGTTTCACCGTTGCAAAGGGGTTTTCTCCACTGAAAAGAAATGCATGAAGTTACTTGAAGGCTTTCTGCAATCCAACCCCGAATTTATTAATTCAGGTCCTTCATCCAGCCTGTCATCAAACAGTAAGTTATGGTTCTGAGACTCAGGGATTCTGTGCAACTCCCAGTTTAACTTGTATTTTTAAAACGAGGTTACACATGAAGAATCCCTTTTCAATGAGCCAAAAACTTGGGATGTTAATGCCCAGCTACATCTGGACTTTTTAAAATAGCTCCCAGTCCTCAAAGATTTTTGCTTTTAACCCACCGAGTCAGGTAAAGAAAGGTTTTAAGTCCTGCTCCCTGTCAAGCTACTGGAGAAACATGTTTTTCTGAGAAGGGCCTGTCTATTGTACTGCACTTGATTCCACTCTTGAGGAAAGTGCAACTAATTTTAGCCATATTGTTCTAGCAGTGCCTGGGAAAGGTCACAGAGAAATTAATGATAAACATCCTTATTTCCCCTTTATAATAAAAAAATAAAATAAGCCAATATAAAGCCACAACAAAATCCATGTAAAAGAGTATTTTACCTTAGAAAAGGTGGTTTTATAATGCCATTCATGTCAGGTTTCTGTAAAAAAAAAAAATTTACATGAATTTGTAGAAATATGCTACAGGTGCTCTTGCTGCCTTGCTAAGGGAAAGAGACCCTGTAATTAATCTGTATGACCAGTTTAGTTTTATTACTAAGAAATTTCAGTGCTGAACCAAAGCCTGTCAGGCTTTCCATTCCAGGCACGCTGTGTTTCAGGACCTCATTCAGCAGGTTCTTAACTCATGCTTGGCTTGTGATTCCAATGAAATTGCTCAAGTACATCAGTTGTAAATAGACTTAGACCTTAGAATTAGGCCTAATTAGCCCTCAAAATTAAGAAAAATGAACAAATGCCTGAATTAAATCTTACTGAACACCAACCCTCCTCAAAGCTATGTCAACTATTAAGTCTTTTTTTTTGTTGTGCATATTACTGTCTTGTGTAGCACAGCATGAACAGTTTAACTGGCCAGAACCATTCCTCATCTTTCCTTGAAATCCTGAGCTATTTTTTCTGTCTATTCTGAAACAAAAACAAGATGCCTTGAATCATTTCCTGCTTCTGCACAGGAGGCCCAGTGAACAGACTGTTTTACACGTCTGTAAATCCTGTATGAGTCTACAAGGCAGCCCAGTATAATGTTGGGCTTATTTCCAAAGCCTGTGGAGGTCTGGGGGCTGGGGACTTGCAGGGAAGCAGGAAAGACAAGGAAGTTCTGCAAGAATGAAAATAAATAGTGATTTTGGAACAAAACACTTGGTTGCAAGTGCAGCAGCTCTCCTCTACAGTTGTCCTAAGATGGGGTCACAGCAGTTGCTGTGAGTTAGGAGGTGCCTCAACAAAGGTGGTCATTGTTTTATACTCCAGAATTTCTGGTCTTGCTTTCGCTATGGAAATTTAGATTATCAAAAAAGATGTATTTGTTTTCCACTCCTAGGAGCTATCAGTTTCCATTCTGGCCTCCAAAGAGATTGTACTGCTCTAATTAGAGCTCTGCCAACTGACTGATCTGCCATTCCTTTTGAGTTTTTGGTTCAACAGAAATGTTGGTCCAAAAAGCCTTAAATTTATTCCTAAACCCCCTGATCCAATGCTACAAACCAAAACAGCCCTTAAGGTGACTGTTTCTGAGAATGGAGTGACCACAGCAGAACTGCAGGGATCCTGAGAGCATTTCACACATTCCTTAATTCTTTTAAGCTCTTTAGTCTGTCACCTGCTCCCAGGGCATGGAGCTCTCCCTGCTGGATTAGCACCTCCCAAGGGCTTTGGACATAATCACACCTGAAAGCCAACTTGATCCTCAACAGCAAGAAACAGGCCAAGGGAGCCACGGTATAAATTCTGACATGACACCATTACTGAGGCTCATGGCTTCTTCATTCAAAAACAAAAAAACACAAAAAAAATCAAAATACAGATGCTGGTCTTCAGAATAATTTTAGAAGTTCCCAGATATTTGTTTTGAAAGTAACTGAACACTGAGATTTAGGTCATATTTCTTGATAACCATTTCATGCAGCAGAAAAGCTTCATTCCTCATAGAAAACACATTCCCAGAAACATCACTGCACAAACTACACACTTCCTACACCACAAGGGTCATTACTGACAAATAAACCCACTTACTTGAATGTGGATTCAAATATATATGCTAATATTAAACTGTTCTGGCTCCCCCAAAAAGTGCAAATCTTTTCTGTAGGAATATTTAGATGGGAAAAAAAAAAGGGTATCCCAAAACATAACTCATAATGAAATGGAGTAAGGTCTCTAACTGAGAGTAGCTTCACAAATCTCCAGCAACAACTTTCATACTTTCTTTCACACCTTTTATATTTGTAAAATTAGGTAACCTGTTCTATAAAGAACTAGACACAAGTCTGTGATTTGATTACAAAAGTGATTGCTTTGAAAATACTCCATTCACAAGAAACAAAATAATTTCTTTCCTCCCATTTGTTAAAATTCTTTTAACTTCTGAAATGCAGATAATAGCTTAAAATGCATATGTTGCTGTCAATTTATGTAATTTATACCATACTTGTCTTTCCCATGTTTTGTATTTTTTTCTGGAGTTCTAGAGAGATGTATTTGAAGTGATTATTAGTGATTATTAAGTGAATGCTTCTATTCTTACTTATTTTAAATACAGTTCATTTTCTTTGCTAGCCAGTATAGCAGAAAAACCCTAATAATGCTCGACACCTCTAGGTAAGAAATGCTGTCCATGTACCCAACATCCTAAGAGCAAACTTAAAAGGACCAGGAGAGGAGATTTCATTGAAGACAGCCATTGTTTCCTCATGCCTTTCTATTTCACAGAATATCTGTATAAATTGTCATCCTTTGGACTCTTTCACCACTAATCAAGATGGGGTGTAACAAGCTTTCAGTTTCTGCTTTTTAAATTTCTTAGTTTTACTTCCACAAAGCACAAATTTACAAAGGCCACTTCAATTTCTACTGTAGGAGTCACCAGATTTCACTTAGAAAGCAGAAACATCTGTCAGCAGGTCAACCCACAATCTGTTTAGATGCTATATTGAGAGATCTATTAATATTTTAGTCATACCAATAAATAATGCAACTTTTTAGCTACTGGCAGGCAATTGTATTATTATTTGATTCCTGAAGTTTCCCATAGCACCAACTAATGGAACTTTTCATCTCACTTTGGTACGGTGTCTTATATATTAGCAATGCTAACCTTATTTTATTAGGTTTTTTTTACCTTCAAAAATGTGATTTCTGCTTTAAGAGGCTTTTTGGAGAAAGTCTCAAAAACATCACCCTTACATACACATCATCAAAATAATTAAATAAGCAGCAAGAAAAAAGCTAGTAATTGCCTAATTTGATTAATTTTCATTTCGCATCAGTTTGAATGCTGCCTGAATAGCAGAAATAATAGCATTGTAATACATTATCTGTTGATAAAAAAATGTATTTTCACTCAGCTGTAGGTTTGCTGAATACAGCCAGGAATTAGTACAGCTCTCCCTCAGCAATAGCTGCAAACCCAGCACTCACTTTCATGGGGTTCTTGAACAGAGTTTATGCTGCTCTAATCCCCTGTGCCCCACAGCTTTAACATCACTGGAGGTGATGGATTTTGGATTTTCTGTGACAATTTCTCGTCATGTTGGCCAGATTCCTTTGCTGAGAAGTTCTGCTGTGCAGGGTAAGTCTCCTGCTACTGTCACTTATATCCCTGAACAGTTCTTCACCCTTGCTGTTAGGATGGATGGAGTGAAATGCCAGAGCCCCTGATCCTCGTGGTGCCGGCTGGCTCAAAGCACAGGAGGTGAGGCAGGAGGTCCCATCCAAGCAGGGTGGGATGTTTGATGCTGGGATTCCCTGCCCCGGGCACTCACCGGGCCCGCCTGCTCCGCTCTGTCGCTCGGAGTTCTCACAGCAGCACCTTTGGCAGCCTCTGTCCGTCTGTCTGTCTGTGCCGCCCCCACGTAGTCTGGTGGTGGGAGGACAACTTCCCCTTTCTCCACAAGGTTCACAGAACTAACACTGCGGATTGGTGCAGGGCTGCAAGACAGAACCCAACAATTCTCAGGTGCCAGAATCCATCTCACACTTGTCTTTAGCACCAGGAAAGCACAGAAGTGAGTAACAGGGTACAATGTCCTGGAGCCACTGGGACTCTGAGTTAAGGCTGTTCTAAAGCTACTCCTTGGGTCTGTATGTAAGCATTAAAACACATTATTTGCATTATTAAGGCACTGTACTACAGACTAGACAGATAGAGTTTACTGTTAGAGAGTTCTTACTGTACGTGCTACTGAACCTCAAAGAGCACGAGCACAAAAATAACATTTTAAATAAATGTTTGTGAAGATCTGGGCAATTCTGCAAGTGCCACCCAAAATGTTACCTTGGCACTGGGGCAAAGGCTTTTTCTTCTGCTGATTCATCCAGTGGTCTGGTGTATGATGATGGAAACCATCCTTTTCTGTAAAGGGAAAGGTCTTTTATATTATATAAAATAAGGAAGATCTTTCAAAATACAACAGTAGACTCAGAAAACAGATTTAACTTTTGAAGATACCAAATTCTAATGATTTTCCTTAGAGGGAAACCCCAAGTCCCTAGTCAGTGACAGCCAGTAAAAAAGGTGGAAAACAAATTTACTGATGTCTGCTAACATAATCTGATGAGAAATACTTTTACTTCATGTTCAAGGTGGGTAATATATTGGTTATCTTACAGTCTGGTTGTGTCATGCTCCCCATAAAGCCAGCCATCCTTTTCCTCAGCCACCAGCAGGGTGATGATATCCCCCTGGGCAAAGCTGAGCAATGTCTTGTTGCTTCCAGCAGTATGTGGGAAGATTGTCTTCACTTTTTGCCTTTTCATTGTATTTAATCCCGTGGCAACAGAAGTTGAACGTGATAAATTGGCATAATCTGAATTCTCTGTCAAAAAAAGGAAAAAAAAAACCCAAAAATTAGATACACAGAAATAAATGCAATTAGTAATCTGAGAGGAAAAAAAATTAAGGAAAACTCAAGTGCAAATGGAGTTCTGAGACTTTGTACTTAGACACCTCTCACTGCCAATGTTTCTTATCACCATGAAGGCCTTAAGTGCATGTGCCTTTATAAGAACACACCCAGCATAATGAAATGAAACCAACAGGCAGAAAAGGTTCTGGAAATTTTAACTGACTACTTCGTCCTCTTTTGGCATGAAAAGTACTGAACAATCACAGCCATCAAGGGCCTTCGAAAATTCTCCCTTCTGAAAAAATGGAGCTGTATAAAATCCAACTTTCACTTTCAAATGTGCCTCAGCACTCAGCTTCAGCATTGAGGAGACTTGCAGACACTTGGCACTTTCTGGACACAAGATGTTTATCAGAAAAAAAAATAAAGGAGGGCTTAAAACTGTATGTTATTTCACTAGTACAATGCATTGTAAATGTATTTTTAAGGAATAAATGCTGGAATTTCTATTACACTTTGAAGACTTCTGCATTTCTTATACTGTGGTCTAGGCCTACTTCTTTCTTATATCACAGAAAGTATAAAAATCAGTATATTAGACACTTGGGAAGCAAATCTTCTTAGGATTTTCAATTTCAGGAAAAGAACTACAACACTGTGTGCATTTTGTCCCATGTGCATTTCTCCCTTACTGCTACATGCCCTTAAAATAAACCAAAGTGAGACTGTCAGTGTTTGTTTATGTGCACTGAAACACTGAGACGTATCCTGTTCAAAATCATGGAATGCCTTCTGCAGGTAACACTGCAAGCCATGAGAGCAGTTAAGTTGGGTTAATTAGTGACACACAGAAAGTGATTAAAATGGAAATTACCTGTCCTAACCTGCATTTTAGTACAAACATTTCTCTTTTAACAGATCTCTCTCCTGTTAGGTAAGTTATATGAATCCTTTGTGAAGACCATTTCTACTCCTCTATACATCCTGACATTCACATCATTGTAGTAGCAGAGAAGCCCTGAGGTAATTTTGGTCACTGCAGGATGTCATTCACACTTCCCCAGTTTGCAGAGAAGGAACACTCACCTGCTGAGTGATTCAGGTTTTCAGAAGGTGCTTTGGGAGCTGTTGCAGGATTGTTGAACATATCCACGAGTGGGCTCGTGTATGCCCTGCCTGTGGGAGCTGGGGGCACTTTGGATGCATTTTCTTGCTGAGGATAAAAATCATTTCCAATCTGGAGCCACAAAAACAACAGTATCACAATACTGAGGGAACAGAAATAACTGTTTTTCAATATTAAATTCTAGAGAGCAATGCTTAAGGATTCTTAGAGGATACACATTTAAACATGACATAAAGCCCACATGCTCCTATGGATTGCTGATGGAAGGTTTGTAAGAGGCCTGATATACACTTGCTAGTGGGAAGGCTACATAACATGATGATCTCCAGATTTTTCTTGTTTAGAAGCTTACTATAATAATTTAGAAATTCAACAACTAATGATGACAAAGCCAAAATATGAATTTTGCCTATACTCCAATAAACTAAAAATCATGAAGGGAAGAAGGAAAGAAAATAGAAAAGAACATTTTCCTTAAGTTCATATTGAACTACTGAGTATGGAATTACTATCACTTACAGACAAGAATGTAGGAAATGGAATGGCTGGAACCAAAGTAGCCCTGAGGCTGAGCTCGGAAGGAGAAGCTGAGCCTTGTTTGGACCTGTGCTCCTCCCTTCTCTGCTGTGTATTTTTCCCATAGCAGAGCTGCAGCCTAATGAATTTGGTTCCACACCCAAGCCCAGTATATTCTAGCTGAGATACACTATGGAGTCTATCCCAAATGCTGAGGTCCAACAGAACCTCTTGAAGGCACTCCCCACCCACTGAAGAGACCCCACAGCCATGAGGATCAACATTACCAGGGTGTTTCTCTTGACCATGGGTGAAGGCTGCGGCGTTCCCGAAACTGGGGTGGAGCCGGGGGTCCTGATTTCATCTATCATCATTCGGACTTTTTCAGGCACTTTGGTGGCATCACTACAGATTTCCTCCCAGGCAGGCAGCTTGGATTTTAGGAAGTCTGCACACTACGTCCAAATTAAAAGACACTTGTCAAAAATAGGCTTTTATATAAAATTGCACAGAGCTGCTGGTTAACTTCCATTATACCAAAATGTTTACACCAGCAAAATGGAAGGATTTTCTAAAATTCTTCTAAGGAATACCTCTTTGAAAGAAAAAGGATATTGTAATAACAACTCTTTTGCAGGGTCAGATATTGGAAGTACCTGATCAGTCCATGTATTTTTTTCTTAATACACGATTTTAAAAAATTCACAGTAACCCTTGATTTTTTGCTACAGTATATTTAATAGAATAGTGTATTGTAAACATTTTCTATGAACTGGGCACAACACTTGTCTGGCACTTCCTTTTTTCTGTTTCTGGCAGTCTGGTCTACATGCTGCAGGAAACACTCAACATCTCCTGTGTGCCTGGACTTCAGGACTTTCATTTCTCTTCATGCTCACAGCACTGACCTGAACGTGGTAGAAGTGCATGTGCTGGGTAAAGCTGCAGTGCTTGTCAACCAGAAAACAGAACCTTCTTTTCTCTTCAAGGAGAGCTTCTCTGCAGCCTTCTGCAATAAATCTCTGAATATCACTTTGTCGAGAACTCACAGTTTCCAAATACTGAGGGGAAAAAGGGAAAAAAAGAATCACATAGAGTCTCTGAGTTTTATTTGATGCTATATCCAATTAATTAAGTAAACTCTAGAAGCTTTAGAAGAAAAAGCTTTTGGAAAGGC
Source organism: Acridotheres tristis (assembly GCA_037013685.1). Lineage (NCBI taxonomy): Eukaryota > Metazoa > Chordata > Aves > Passeriformes > Sturnidae > Acridotheres > Acridotheres tristis. Next base: position 8,118,602 of record CM072901.1, read on the forward strand.
TGAGTGGGATAGGGTGGCTCTACTTCTAAGCCCCTCTCTTTACTTCTTGAGATCTGACTTCCCTGATCTCATCAGGTGAGTGTGTATTGTCCCTACAGGCAGTTAACAGCTGTGTGTTCAAATCAGACTAATGACCTTTGTCTGCACCACTGCAGCTGCATTTATTCACACAAAGCTGTGATGAATCTGCTTAATTTTGGAGGGGGGGAATGAGTTACTAAAAAGACGAAACTATATTTATCTGAGATTATGAGGATTCATTAAATGCTAATCCTTGAGCTCAGACCCAGAACCTTAAAAAACCCCCTCAATTCTTATGATTGCAGGTTAAAAGACAGGCAGTAAGAAACAGGAGCTACTGTTACCTACACTTACTGTACTGTGTTATACACAAAGATTTCTTTGAAAATTAAAGTAGATATGGAGAAAAAAAAATATTAGCTAGCACGAAGTACAAGTGTCGTGGAAATAAAAATATCAATGGCAAGTATTTTCAGAGAGACATATGACAATGAGAATCGGATTAATTTTAAAAGTTTCTCTTCATTGTCTTGCAGTTTCGGATTTCACCTCAAGATGGCAATGCTGGATTAAGGGCAGTAGGAAAGGCAGTAACACAAACTGGCACTGCCTACTTAGGGAAATGACTCTATAGCAAATTCCTACTGAATTTGCATAGTTTAGCTGGCTCCCTGTGTAAAGCTTTGCATAAAGTGTAGTTACAGATCAATTACTGGCCAAGGGATGAAATCTAGGAACCAGAAGTCTCTGAATATGTACACTGGAGCAGTGAGAACTCAATTGCAGCTGCAGTACGAGCTCTAGGAGTGCCTTTAATACACACCAGCTTTGAGGAACCATGAACTTTTTCTGATGACCAGTTCTCATACAGAGAAAGAAACAAATAAGAGACAATGCACTGACCTCCATTTCTTTATGCTCATATTTCGTTACATTTCGTGCTCCTTGGCTTTTCCTTCTGATTTTTTTCAGCTCAGCCTGAGACTTCTCTAAAGAATCCAGTTTGCTTCTGTGTTCAGTTTGGTACCTTTTTAAAGTTGCCTGCAATCAAAGCATTTATATCATCTCATAATGCACTCAGCCATATATCTGGGTAAGGGACTAAAAAGCATTACTGTGATCTCTGAGAGATTGCTCACACATCCCAAATGAGTTCAGCAACTGCTGTAGTTTTAAGGAGCTATGAAGTCACACAGGGGTTCCCTTTTTAACCTAAATTAGGCATGAAAATCTTGGCCATCTTTATATATCTAAAGTGCATTTCTATTGAAGTTCGTATCAATTAATTAAATTTTGGGAAACAACATCTAAAAAAATTCTTTGACTAGCAATAGACAAATAAATTAGGAGTTTTAGAATTCAATGTACTTACAGTCATATATTTTACATCCAGGTCTGTTTTCTTCTCCAGTTCAGATATAATTTCTTTATGAAACTTTTTGAACTTTAAAAACAAATGAATTAAGGGTCATTAAAAATTGGCAAAGTAGTTTATAATTTCACAAGCAAAATGAATTAGAAGAAATTGTTTAACTTACACTCTCCTCTAGACTGTCATTAAGTTTCTTGTGTGTTCTTGAGATTTCTACCAGAACTTGGCCTGTTGATAAACATACAACTATATTGGTTTCTTTCTTAGACTTCTGAAGTTTAAGTTAATAAAGAGCAGTGATAAAATACATTTAACTAATATACTCATTAATTGATATATTTTAGAGGGATAGGAAATTTCTTGCTGTTGCTCATCACAGCAGCTGGAATGAATAATTTACCTTGGCCACAGGCAAACCAAGCAGTTCATAAGTGATACAAGAATAATTAATCATACATTGTTATGCAAAAGGGACATGGAGTGCCAGACAAAATAAATCCTTCCTTCTTTCCAGAATAGCTCCTGTTGGTTTAGTAACAGCCTCTTTTTGTGCCAAGTCAGGGAATAGCACCCAAGTTGTTACTACCCAAATAGCTGCTATCCATTTCTTAGTCTGAAAACTAAACTTCAATGTTTATTAAGTTACTGCACCTTCAGAGTCAACAAAGCAACCTTTCAGTTGCCCTGCTGCACACCTGCTAAAACAGACCTGGTCCACACAGGAATTCCCACCTGTGCAGCATTAACCAACAGCCAAGGCAAAGCAGATTCCTCACATCCTCACAACAGACCCTGAATATCCCATTGTGCTCTGCTGCCTTCCAGCACAAACTTACACAGCCCAGTCGGGACTGTGAGCAGCTGAAAACTGAACTGTTCCATTTTGCTTCAGGAGGATATAGAGGAAACATCCCTCAATTTTTGGGTGTGGTTGTATGTGCAAAGCAGTGTAAACTGTGGGCTGGTGCTGCCCTGCCTGCAGCCAGCCACATCACCCTGCCTGCTGCTCATGGCCACATCAGCCCCACTCCCTTCCGTGCCCGGGCACAGACACACCAAGACAGTGCCAGCCCTGTCTGGAGATTGCAACACTGCTGGAGAGCAGCTGGAAGGGCTCAGTTTGACTGCACCCAAATCAGACCAGCCCACAGGAGCTGCTACTGAAACTGCAAATGCCAGGACCATCAGATCCACAAACTGGGTTGTTTGTGGAAGCCTTGACTAGAGATGTGTTTTCCTGGCACTCCATTTGCATGGCAGGACTGGCAGGTTCAGTTTGGCAGCTGCTTCCCTGGCACACCTCCTCCAGTGATCCTTTTATCCCTCAATCACCCTTGCAGCTCTTCCACCTGCATTTGCCACAGGTTGCAGTTGTGCTGTCCTCGTACACAGGCAGGGCTGCAGAGTGACCACAGTTCTGTAATTCCTGCACATCACTGGCAGCCACTGCATGGGACTGTGTGTCCCTCCTATTTTCCATCTTATGCAATTCTAGTTTCCTTTTTTGGAGTTAAAATAGAAAAGATGCATTAAGTGCTCAACACGCCGCTGTATGAATTTTGTTTTCTACCATTCATATTCTTTGAGAACCCCTGAGCAAAAAATTATCATCCCCTAATGCTTCAGATCATTCAGCTGTTCAGAAAAGCTCCCCAAAGATGCCAATAATTAAAAAATTGGCTCAATAAATGAATGATAGAACTCTTCATGAGAACCTTCTCATCTTCTTTCTCATCTGCACAACATCCAGGCCTGCCTCCCCATAGTGCAGGTTGGTGACTTGGTAACCTTCTCACATCAGGCAGAATGTCCATGGATTTGTTACCACCTTTCTCCCCTCTGATTCTGTCATTCTCCAGTTACATCATCTCAAAATCTGAGCTTCTTTGAAATGAGAACTACATCTCTTGTGAAACAGTAGGATACAGCAGATTTTCAACTAAATCTTATAAAATGTGGGTCTGCATTGTTGTTTATGGGGAAACATCAGGTGGCACAGGAAGAAATACACGTGTCTCTCCTGGCTTTTCAGGAATGCCTCTTCCTGCTCCAGTGCCCACTCTTACCTCTCTTTGCACAACAGACTGCAGGACACTTAGAGGAAATAATCAGAATGCACTGAGAACAGACAACCCCTTGACTAGCAAGAAAAAGAATTCACAGTCAGAGACAGAGGAGTGTTGTTTTGGTTTTTTTTAAATATATATATATAGTTTTTCTGAGTTCTGTACAGCCCACAGAGTGCTGTGGATTTTTGGTCATATTTAAAGTTTCTGGTGACTACAGCAATATAAATACTATGAGAAGTGAGAGGTGCTATAGAAATTAGTTGCTCACGTGCAATAGAAAAGTAAATACAATTTGTTACACAAACACTTGAAGTAACGGAGGCGAGCAGTGTTATTTTAAAGCTCCAGAAGTGAATGCACTTTAGTTTCTACTGTTTCTGTTTCACCAGCTCAACTCAAAAGATACATTTTAGATTGCAATTGGCTTTTAAAGTTAGAAGAATTTTATGAATACTTATCTACAACTTAAAAAGGAAAATGTTGATCAAAGAAAGCAGGAAAATTACCAAGAAATACAAATAAAATTACCAAGTTTTAAATACGCAGACTAAAAAGCTGTTTGGGAATGTTACAGAAATTCAGGGCGAGAACCAGAATGGCCCTCAAAATAATGACCCTTACAGATTTCTGTGCTTTTAAAACAAACTTATTCTCCCTCTGTGTAAAAACCCGGCTCTGAGCAGCGGCTGCCAAGGGGGAGCACTGAGCTAATCCTTGGCAAGGCCGGCGTTCCGAGCACGGACAGACATCCAACAAGGCAGGGCATTGACTCAGCTCCCGGGGCTCACACCCTGCCTTGCCCAGCCCTGCCCGCTCCACACAACTCCATTCACCTGCGGCGCCGTGCGTGGAAAAGCTGACGAGCACTCGCGGTTATTTCTGTCCCTGCAGCTCCCAGCCTTTCAGCTTGGAGTGCTCGCTTGGAAACGGGTTTTTTCATCTCTGTTACAGAAAAATACTGCCAAAACATGTCCTGAAGAGAACTCTGAAAGCTGCACTTCCTTCTAAATGGTTTGTGCTGGGGTATTTGATGGGTTTATTTTAGAGTGTTCCGGAACACTTTTAAGCAGTGTGTTTAGTTGTCAGTGACTCTGTCCCTAATTGCATTTTCTTTTGCTCTCAACCAGAGAGACTTCCTGTACTGTGCATCAGGCAAAAGTCATATTTATACTTAATGCATATATATATATATACTTTATTCTTGGCTCTCTTCCCTGCCACCAGGAATCCACAGGCACTGCATGTACTGGCTCACCCATCTCATTTCCCCTTTCAAAATGTTGATTCAAAACATGAAAAGAACCCATCCATAGTAACCACACTCTGATCAATTAAGATTTAAACTATAGACCAGATTCTGCACTTTGAATAAATATAGAGAGCATTTTTGCAGTGAACATATATCATGTTTCTTTATTGTCACTTTAAGATAATGGGTTAGTCACATTTAGACTATGTTCCCCCGAATTAATTTATACAAGGAAACAGGATTTTGTAGAAGACTAATTCAGGAAAGACAAAACAACCCCTAGCCTACACAGAACAGTGTCCAAGTAGAATGGAACAACTTCAATATGATATTTGAATTTTAACCACCATGGTGAATTATACAATAGCTCTAAGACAGACAGTGGATTACTCTGGATTAATGGCAGCATAACCCAAGGCCAGGCTCAAAAAGGTACAGAAAACGACTTAAAGTGAAGACAAACATGTATTTCTCACATCAATTAAATTATTCTGCTCTGTATTAATGCTGCTCCTTGGTTAGGTTTTATATATGAGAGCTCATGATACCTGATAATCAAATACTAACCTCGTCATCATTTATTGGCAAACCCCAAACTTATCAAACACAACAACATGACCAGAGCACGTGATACCAGGCCACTAAAGTCAAATTTTGGCAGCCATCCTGTAAACTTGAAACAGTTTTAGACATCATATTATGCAATGAATTAATAAACCCAAAACACTGGTATTGATGATAAACCAAACTATTAAAATACTTGTCTTTCAAAGATACTTTTTCTTTGCTTTCCATCTCCCCACACCCTGAACCTGAAATCTTTGTGATTGAATAATGTAGGTGTACATTAAATATTCCCACTTTGTTTTAGAAAACAAAAAAAGTTGTTGTAGATGTTCACAGATACTTATTCTGATATTTTTCTATTACCTTAGAGGTGCACTGTAGGGGAGAGAAATATCAATCTCTCTCAGAAAAGGATTTTGGGGAAAATCTCAAATATCTTAAATGACTTAAAAATTAAACTCATATACAGTTCTTGAAACCATGTGTCATAATACAGCTATAAACTGATATAGGACCATGAACAGTAATGGTTCCAAGGTAAATTTATTACAGTTTCAATTAGATTCAGTGAACCCACAGAAAGATCTTTGAAGCTGAAACTTCAAGAATTTGTGAAATATTTTTAGGCTTAACCAAGGCTGTTGATCTTATCTATATTTTCTATTGAGAAAGTAATAGAGACTAGAATTCCATTTATGATGTTTGGTTTGTTACAAGAAAACCCCCACAACAAACAAACAAACCAACCAACCAACCCCCCCCCCAAAAAAAAACCCACACACACAAAAAAAACCCACCCAGAAAAACCCCAAAAACATAAGCCCAAAGTGTGCAACAGTCATTCCTCCATATAGAGCATCCCTTGAGCAAGAAAACATCCTTGGAAGGCTGTCTTGTCCCGGAGATGAAAAACAAGGAAAGCCATTTCTCTCAGAAATAATCATTGTAAGGCCAGAACTTCTGCAGAAGTTACACTTCAACCTCACTGTTTGCACTGGCTGATTGTTCAGGTTATTTACCTTTTCACCTTGTGTTGACTGTTCTTGTGAAGTCTAAAAGAATTTGTTCAAGTTAGAAACAAATATGGAACTCAATCAATAGAGTTCTGTCATAGAAACAGGTATCAACAGCTACCAACAAAATCACTTAAACTTTTAAATGACCAAATAGCTACATTAGAAGCAATCCAAGTATTAATTACATCAGCTTACTTGAAATATACTTCCATTTTGTTTTATTTAGAGGAGGTTGCTCTTGAAAAATTTCAAATCTCTTAATAGTAATCTCTTAATCTTTTAGATGTCTGGGAACAGGCAAAATGCTTGATTATATCACTCATTTACCTCCTGTTGTCCTGTTCTGTATTCAGGGCAGGTTGATTAACTTTGTGTCTTAGAGATGAAGCCACATAATTATTTCTATGAAGCAAGAGAATGAAAGGCTGAGTGAAAGCTGCACATGGAGACAGCACAGTCCCAGTGTGTTATTAGATGTTATTGCTGGCAAGATGCTCTTTTCTCCAGGTCACCCTCTGCCCAGAAAAAAGGCATTTATGACATGGGAAAGTTAGAAACAAAGTCCTTTGAAATCAGTAGCCCCCAGGAGGTAGTAAAATAGGAAGTTTCAAAGGAATACAGTGCAACAAATAAATATGATTGAACAAAACATCTGCTAAGCTTCAAACGTGTTAAACTTATCATTCTGTGACAGGAAGGATTTAACTGTGCAACAGATGCTTTAATGAAACCAAAAAGCTTTAATTGAATTTAACATATGAAGGAAGAAAATAATAAAGCTGGATAAAAGAATGTAAAACTTGCCCAGCTCTAACTGCACTTTTCTTCTGATACAATTTGTCCAGAATGCTTTAACACACTCCCCCCATCTGTAGAATTAACAGTAATGTGCACATTAATCAGTAGGACTAGGTCAAGTCTGCCTTTCCTTACTGCATGAGCAAACGTGGAATAGGAATTCAGGAATAAATCTCCCTGTAATTCATTTTATAAAATGGCATTGACACATGACCATTCAGTGATATTTTGTGAAGGTGACTGCAGAAGGTGAAGGGGAGGAGAAAAACAAGAATCAAGCCTACAGTCAAGAAGAGGGGAAGAGATTTTAAAGTATAGTGAAGTATTTTAGGTCCACTCTACATGCTAGATATAGTACCCTGAGGCAGCTAGAACCATATATAAATAAAATCTGTAAATAAAATAAAAACTGAAGCAAGGAGAGCTTTGCATTCTAAGTGGCATTCTCAGATTAATCTTAAAATATGCAGAGTTCTCATTAAGGCTGTGAACCACAGAAATGTTTCTGTGATATAATAAGCAAATAAGTTAGTTAATTGAAAACAAATTAAGGGTTAAGGGAAATGAAGAATTACTTTACAGTCTCACTGATACAGAAGAGATAAACAGTCCTGCAAAATGCCTAAGCAGTCTAAGTATCTTGCCTCCATGTCCAGACAAAACCAGCAAGCAATAAATAGCATTGTGCAGGACACTGTTGCTAATTCTGTGCATTGGGCACTGATGGTGTTTGGACTGATGAACTTCCAGTGCTCCCACAGGACTTCACTGCTGTGATCCTCACATGGCTCCAGAGGGAAAAATGTATTCTAGCCCATGTTGATTTTTTAAGTGTCTTTGACCACAATCAAATTTTCATCTGATTCAAGTGAAAAAAACCCCAAACAACCCAACCCAAAAAAGCCTAAAACTTTGGCCTTTGTTTTTATCCAGTCAAATTGATTCTTTCCAGCTATATCACAGCCAACACACTTGGCCAGGAGTCCACAGCTGCTTTACCCAGCCCAGAGAACTTTCTAGGCACAAGATGGACCAAAGGGGACTTTTAGCATTTTGCTTGTACAGTGAATGCTGTACACTAAGTTCTGTCCTTCCCAAATATTAGCTTTATTTTGCAATGTACACATATTTGCCTGTACATATATAACCTACCCATACAAGTGCCTGTCTGTATCTCACTGACACATACTTGGCAATACTCTCTTGAGCACTTCCCTGTCATTAGGTTACACATTGCTCTCAGCATGGGAAATAGAATCAAAGAATCCTCTTATTCAAAGATCCTTTTCCCATTTCTTAATTAGGCAAACAATGAAGGGATAGAGCACAGTTCACTTCTATTCTAGTAGCCCAGCACCTCTTATGATATCATTTCCTTTTGTAGCCCAGGATCAAAACTATATATAGTCACCCCTTTCTTGTCCTAAAACTTCACTGATTATAATGTGAAATAGTTTAGGACCACATAACAAAGGACTTTCCCAGTACAGAAGACAGAATTTTAATTACTTGAATTAAAATTATTATTTTTCTTTAAAACTTTGGGATATTTAAATATTAAAAGGGACAGAATACTGCTCAGCTCTTTATACCTTAGAAAGTCTATGCCTGTTTAGAAGTCATATTCAGTTAAACCCAAGGATGAACTTGCTTTTTCAATATATTTTACTAAGACTAAAATTAATGCCAAATTCTTTCAGCTGGACACAAGTGATTTTAGAAATTATACAGAATTCATGCCATGCTATAAAGCTGGTAATGAACTGCTAATCCATTACTTATTCCCACATTAGACTAGGCAAGAGTGAATACTTATGGGATTAACAAGACCATTTTGATTTCCAGACTCTGAGTTTGTTCTTGGGGTGATGCTCCTATTTTCCTGTTTTTTAATGGAACAAAAACATTAGCTCACATTGTATTCTAAAGAGGAATGTGACTTTACTGCAGATTCAGCAAAGTTCAGTCTAGTTCTCCCATTTCTCACAAGATGTTTTGATCTCTTAGGCAAAAAAAATTCAGAGATTAGAATTTTTTTAAACATACTATATCATTGAACAGATGTTAATCAAAATGAAATATTTAGCTTGTCTCAGATGATTGGTAAGCACAGAAACTAAATTTTAGTGTTTAAAAAAAGGAAAGGAAAAGCATATGCCATGTAAATAATGCATGAAAAATTACAAACTTGTTTTTCTACCTGTTACTCCATTACTAATATATATGAAGTCTGCTGCAGGCATTTTTATTATTCTTTTTGTTTTACCCAAACATATAAACCCACAATATATTAGGGTTTGTATGTCAGAGACTCATCTTTCATAGGAAGCCCTCGACACCACAGCTTTTCATACCTGAGCTGCAGTGGTGTGCAGTGACTCGTAATCTTCACACAGGTCAGGTGAAAAGAAAAGAAGTTACAATACAGCCACAAGCCTGAACTTGCCTGGGTGAAACCCTGCTGGTTTGAGGCAGATTAGTTAAGGAAGATCATACAAGAGAGCTAATCTCTGTTTTAAAGCAGGAATGGAACAAACAAATCATGCTAGCCAGCAAAAACTGAAGTTTTTATGGGTTTCCAGTACCAGAGAGGGTAAATATTTAAGTCATCATTATAAATGTTACATGAATAAATGCAATAAACCACAAGGAATTGCTGCAACTTTCAGCATTTTGGAACTGCCACTGAGTTTCACAGTCTTAGCAGTGTCCAAAAAAACCCCAAACCAAAAAAGCCCACACCTAAATTGAGTCAAAAGTTTTGATAAAATTCTCTTTCTCAGAAGTCCAAGACAATTGGTTTTGGTTCCCTGCCCTGCCCCATGGGACTGTTAGTGGCATCTACAATGGATACTGGGTTTTTTTTGTTTTTTTTTTTTTTTTTTTTGTTGAGAAATAATTGAGCAGGAAGAGCTGACTGTACAGACTAAATATAGTTAGACTTTCACTAAAGGATTTACAAGCTAGTTACAAATATGATGCTATTTTCCTCACAAAGTTGTAATTTACTTTCCTTTTTTCTCTCACTGAGAGCACAATAAGTGTATTTTTTCGACACAGGCTCTCAGGCTAATTTCACCTGGGACTGGAGGTGAGGAAAGGCTGTGATTGCTCAGCATCCTTAGCCTGGAGATGTGAGACAGAACAACCTCCTGCCCTGAAGGATCCCCTGGTGATGGTGCTGTGTTTGGGTGGGTGCAGGGCTGGGGGAGCACACAGAGGGAATCACTCTTGCCAAGCCAGGCCTGGCCACAGCCTGGGAAACATTGCAGGGACACACAGGTGAGGTCCAGGACATCCTTCCCGGGCTCCCACTGCAAGATGAAAGGTGCATGTGAGGCTCAGGCGAAATTTCTGTGTTCCAGTACAGTGAGAAATTCTTTAAGGAATCCCCTCACTATTTCCTCAGGCCTTTGAGGCACAGCATGAAGATATCAAGTCTCACTCATTGCAGGTGTTTTGAATATGTATTTTTCCCTGGAGGGTGTGTGCTCACCAGCATCATTTGGGATTTCTGTGCTGGAGCCCCGAGTCAGGGCAGGTGCTCTTAGAGCTGCAGGTGCCCAGACACCTGTGCTGGTGCCATCAGCACCAAGTGCATCACACAACCACCCTGGGCAGCTCAGGGCTACACTGCACGAGTGGTACCTCAGCTCATCACTGACTCAAAACAGGAGAATCAGCTGCAGTTTATAGGGTGCAGTAAGACTGGGGCAGGTGGGGAATAAAATATTAAAATGGACTGGAAATTGTAACCTATTATCTAACTTAACATGAAAAAATAGCTGGAAAAATGTCACTGAAATCCTATGAATATCTGTCTTCTTTCTTTTCTCTGGTGCTACTGCAATCATTACCAAGGGCCTTGTGCATTTTCATATTCTGCTTCCTCCCATCAGCCATTTCTAGAACCTGAAAATTTGTAACTTATCTAGAAGTCCTCATAACAAAATTTACAATGATGTAATTGTATACAGAACAAACTTTTTCGGGTAGTTCAGTAAGAACAAACTGAAGTATCCATTTCTAGACACATTCTTAATGTTCAGTAACAAACCCACCTCTTGTTCAGTGTGCTTCTTGAAAGTATCATTTCTGGTTTATATTCTATCAGGGAAATATTACAGAACTTACACCTAAGTCTGGCTCATCTTCCACCTTTCTTTTAGCAGATTGGAGGTCGATATAGCACAATCCCAGAATGTTACTGTCTAACTGAAAGATACAAAACCTTATTCCTGCAAAACCCACAAATACTTTGTATTTCCCTTTCCAGACAGCTCTCTGTAGTTTCCTTTTATAGCACAGGAATGGAGTGGCTTCTTCAAATGAAATTCCATTATAAATATAGCAGAAGACTCTTTTATTAATGCTCCATAGGAAAAGCTGGCAGATTCTAACTAAAACTGCAGCCTCTAAGCTGGTTTCCCAGAAATTTCCACCAGATGAGGTGCTAAAGGTTCTGCAGTTGCTGGCACCTTCACTTTCCTTTCTATCCACAATCTATTGCAAAGGTGCAGATTCCCTGGGGATGGCAGGGATGCAGTGGGGGGGACAAGATGCCACATCTCTCCTCCCCGGCTGAAATGAGCCAGAGAAGGGAACAGTGCAGGTGTCATCTTTCTAAGTGAAACTGGATTCCAGCTGCCAGGGTCAGTGTGTATGTGTTAAAGTAAGACAACCACTCTCCTCCCTTCCCTTTTGATTTTAATGGAAGTAGAGCTAGCTACATTCACTGCAAACCATGGAATTTTCTCTTTTTCTGCTTGGTTTTCTCACTAGTGAGAGTGACACAAGTGCTGTATCCCAGAATTAACAACAGAGAGCTACAGCTCTGAAAAATAATCTAGTGGCAATTTTGCTTATTAAACAGGAAGAAAATAGACAGTTTTGAATAATACTTGCAAGATAATATTTTAGATAGAAAGTACTACTTTACATTATAGTCTGGTTAGAAATTTTTCAGCAAGTAGATACGTCTGTTTTAGCAAAATTAGAATTTTCCATTTTAGTTCCAAAATTTTTCTGTATGAGTTGACCATTTAAAGCTCACAATTTCTGACAAAGAAATTCTGTAATTTCTGAAAATGAGGAGGGAGAAAAGCCCATAGAGTTTCTCTTAGTTGCAAAGCTGAAATAAAATGCCTGTCACTAAAAAAAAAAAAAAAAAAAATCACAACTCTCTACAGATTGAACCTCACACTACTGATTCTATTAGTATTAAATGTACATGATAATCTAACGGTTAATTGTTAGTTTGCTCTACAAAAAGCTAGAAAACAGTTACTTAAGGATCTTTATGAAACTGTTAGATGTTACTCAAGAATTGTAACTTACAAACTTGATATATATTCATAAGAAGTGCCAAATTTTTGATAAATAGGAGGTCAATTTACCAACCACCACTAGTTTATTCTGACTGAAGGTTTATCAGCCCTGACTCTCAAACTAATAAGCAGTAACCCCAATAGCTGGAGGTATAAAGGCTCTCAAAAAACGAGAAACATGGATAAAGGGAACCCCTGCCCCATTATTCATGTCACAGAATTCCTGCAATCGCTCTATTACTATGTAAAATAAAGTGGTATCACTATACCACAAGGTTTTGTATTTGACAAAACATGACAAAGTTGTGGAGATCTTTAAAATTACATCACTTGACAGGCAAAAGTGTTTTGTGGATGTGTTCAAATCCTGTCTTTTAAGCTGAAGAACAGTCTGTTCTTTTGTGTGTGAGAGGAACATCACGTTCAGGGCTCACCCTCTGTCAGGAAAGAATTCCACTTCCTCTGTGCACCATGAGAAGTTTTGGGGTTTTCTCCCCTCCTCTCTCTATCCTGTGACTGCCACAACAAAGAACAATCTTTTACTTCAATACTTGTTTCTCTAGATCATTTGTAGTGGTTTTTAACCAAAAAATTCTTCTGAAAGGAACCCAAATTTTCCCAAATTCTTACATTTTAGACTGCAGATGAGCATAAGCTCTTGCATACCTGTTTCCAATTAAGTTTTAACACAATACAACTATAAAAAACAAGCCTGTAAACCAGAGTAATTTTATCAGTCTTGGTTAGATTAGGGAAGAGACCTTTGTCTCCTCTGGTTGTCCAATTAATATACTGATCTTCTTAGTTCCATTGATCAAAACCATGCAATGTAATATTTTTCTTTCTTCTTCTATTTGGACAAGCAATTTATAGTTTACACTCCTTAGTTCTTGAGCAACAAGCTCTAGGTACAGACCCATAATGTAATTGTGGGTGACTGCTGTAGATACTGTTGCTACACAACAAACTAAGTGGGACTTTACACCCACAATATAAAATGAGATGAAGCTACAATAACTAGCAGGTGCTGGAGAAGATATGAGAAGCAGAATTCCATAGGCAAGCAGGAAATAACTTCCCAATTCCTTGTGCAAGTGAAGCCTACAGAGACAGCCAGTGTTACTAGAGGAGATTTTATTTAAGTTATAAGCACTAAAAATTCACATGGCAAAGCCTCACAAGCCTTTGTGTTTTGGGCAAGACAAAAACAATTAGCAACACGTGAAAGTTAATATTTTAACACCATGGTGAAGTGTCTATGTGAAATTGGTTTTACTGCATTACTGAAAACACAGCATTTTGTGCTGGTGTGGTATGCAGAAATTCAAATAGTATGAAATCTTAACATTCTAAAACAGGCAGTTTCTTGTTTTCTATCTTTTCTTCCTAGAGGGATTTCCAAAAGATGCCTAGGAAAAAAAGTATGCAAATTCCATACTGCAGAATAGCTTGAGGAAAATAAATTCAGATTCTGTTCTTTAAATGTTCATAGCCAAGTCTGAGGAACTACAAGCTCAGAAATTTAGGGAAATACAAAATTAGAAAGAATGTTGACTTGATCAACTCATCCCTTATTCATAAAGATTGTGTTATGACTGCAGTACATTCTCCTACTTCCTCAATTTGCTTAAATTATTCTGTATTAAAATAATTCAGAGAGCTTCAGCCAGACTTGAAAGATAGAGATACTTAGTACAAAAGCTCTGAATCAGCTGGAATATCCAGATTTCCTTTTCATTCTCATTTCCCTCTTCTGCTCCAATCTCATTCAACAGAAGAAAGGACTTCTGGTACTTTTACTTATTTTTTTCCCCATGACTTCTCCAGCCTCTCTGCTTTCTACCCTCTACTTCAAAAAAAATCTCCTTTATTTCTATTCCATTTCTGTTTCTACCCTGCTGTGTGGCTGGTGTCCATTTTACTGTCTCATGTCAGGAGCCCACATTCTGTTTTCTCTGTGAGGAGGAAGGATTGCCTGTGGGTTTGATACCAATCTTCACATCACATTGGCAGTGAATACTCCAGGTCACCCAGCAGGTTTGGGTTGGAACTGTGAAACCACCTCTAAGCTGGCACAGATAACAGAAGTATTATGCATGACAGAGCTGCTAGTGGTCAACCACTTGTCTTTTGGCAAATCTAAAGGAACTCATGGATGAGATTTGCACAGGGGGCTGCAGCAGCTCCCCTGGAGTTAAAGGCTCCAAGGTTTGATCTGTCCTTATCCACCCCATTCTACTCAGCATGCACTGCAGTATTATTAAAACACAAAAGTGTACAGTAAACACTTCTCTTTTCAAGAAGATACTTTTAGAGACACCTGGGTGTATCATATTTCTTTGGTAAATAGTCTAATACTGTAGCCCAGCTTCAGAACTTGTAAGAGGTTTTCTTGAAAATGCAAATGATCTGTCACAGATTCCTAACCACATTATCCTGCCTTTTCCAGCATTCATGGACTTTCCTTATCTCTCAATTAAGTATTCCATCAGAGAGGATGTTGGAAGAAATCCAGGGTTACTGTTTGCCTTAAGAAGAATAGATTTTTCTGCAGTAACAGTTAAAGCAGAAGGTGAACAGAAAGCAGGGAATAAGGCTGTGTTTTCTCAATATGGTATATCTTGAAAAAGATTTGAAATTGCAGGATGGAATTCATAGTTAAACAAAAATATGTTTTCAATCACAATTCTGTGTTGTCCTAAATAATAGGGAAAACCAGCTATTTTCAGATGTCAGCAAATTCCCCAATAATAATAATGTTTCCAAATAAGCAGACAATGTCCCACAGTGACAAGTCATAAATCAGTTGCTTCCATGCATCTGACCAACTGCTTGATTGCAAAAACTAAATGTGCATTTTCTGCTATTTCATAAGACTCTGCACAGCCATTTCTTTTAACAGTTCTATAGTTTGACAGCAGCAGCTCTGCTCTCTGTAAACAGCCTGCAAAGCAAACAGAGGAGCTGCTGGTCGGGACTGTTTGCTCTGCCCTGTTTGCTGTTCCACCACTCCCAGCCCTCGGCACAGACCTCACCACTCACCCACAAGTGCTTTCAGAACAAACCATAAAAATGTAGGCAGCCCCACAGAAACCAGGGACCACCCTTCAAGAGGAGTCTGTCCCCTCTATTATACTTCTCCAGAATTATGAAAAAAAAATTGTTAAAGCCATCCGTTGTAATCAGCTGAATTTACAGCTGTGAGTTACAGGAGGAGATGCAAGTCACATCATTGGAAGGGTCCTACGTTGCCCAAAATCTAAAGTTCAGAGGCAAGACACCTCATCAAGTTATTTTTGACAAAAAGCAAATGAAGGCATTAAGCAAATGTTTCCTCTTTGCAGTACAGGTCCCATTCTTTGCTTTGGAGTGACACGAGAATCTTTTGTCAGAAATATTACAAATACTTTGTGCTCCTTTGCCCAGTGTTGCAATTATACTGCTCAGCCTACAGAAGTGGTCAAGGTCAAGTGCTGCTGCTGATCTTTCAAATATTCAGAAATTATTTTCAGGAGAGTACAGAAATTGAAGTGGATTTATATTAACGTAAAATTAATGTGTCTTTGAGTCTACAGTTTCTCTTTCAAAAGCTCAAGTAGAAAATAAATATAAATGCATCTGAGAACTTCTAGTGATATACTTGATCAAAAGTAGTGAAGTAAAACTGAACCCTTCACAGTAACACTCAACCAGAAAATCGTTTTAGTTTAGAACTGCTGCTGTACACGAGGACTCCTCATACCAATATTCTGTTACAAAACTATTTCAACCTTCACCTCTGCATTAAAAATCAAGATACATTTTTTTCATATTTACTTTGGAATTATATGAGCTTTAAAATATGTGCTTTTGAAGCATAGGAAGATACATATTCACAAAAGGAGGGGGAAAAAAGGTAATTTTGTCAAAACATTGTAAGTGTCTTGGGAAATAATATACCTTAAAGGCATCTAATCCCTTCCATCCATGTTATATAAGAGTAGAACATACTTTTACTGATCCTTATCCACTTCACGTTTGTTCTGTGAACTGCCAGCAGGAAATCAAAAATAAAGTTTATCTTTGGAGTAGTTTAAAAAATGAGTTTTCACTTACCTAATTCTTTAGAAACTGGAGAATCTGCTGATATGTCCCCAATCTTTGCAAGGCTATCATAATATGCTCTTCCAGCCACTACCATAACTGGGGGTGAGGGAAAAAAACACAACTGTTAAAAAAATCAAAGTGTCTTCAATTTTTATTAATGTATGATCCTATGAAGTCTTGTCATCCAGACCACAGAGTAAGAGAGGGGTATATGGCAGCAAGTAAATGCTTCTGTCAGAGAAAGTGATGAAAGTCCCTGTGCTCCCTGCTGATCTGTGAAACCAGGAAATGAAGACAGAACTCAGGAATACATCACTGAAGTTTCAGCCTGTTATTCAGCTCCAACTCCCATGCATACCCAGAGGCAATCAGCATCTAGTGGGAAGCCTTATGCCATTGGTCAGGACACAGCAAAGTTCCTTGGTACAGAGAAAACTGTTGGAAAAACCCGAACTGCAATCCCAAACTTATTAAAAGTGCTGAGGTCTCTTGTGGTGACCACCCAGACCAGGGACCTGGCAAATGGCAACTGGCCACGACACCACGGACCTGCAGCTGGCCCAGGGAGATGTGGAGCCCCTCAAAAACAAGTCATCATTTCCCTCTGAAGCTGGCTCTTACAGGAACCAAGAAGCTCTTAATATATAGCATGAAGTTTCAGTTATTCCCAGTTAATCATTTCCTGGTTAGGGCTGATTTAAACAGCAAAGCCAGTTTCGCTGGAATGAGCACAGAAATGTCAGGATTGGAGCTGCAGGGAGCACAGTGGGGAGAAACATTTCACACAGGGAATAGATCTACAGTGGCTGCCTTGCATCTTCAGTGCCTGGAACTGATCTGCACACCACAAAGAAAATAAATGACAGGGACAAACTGGCAAGCTTTAATGTGAAAAATAACTTATTGAAGTTATTTGTCATAATTTTTTTGTAGTAGTACATTCCTGACCTAAAGTGAAAGTCAAGCAGAGCCTCGCTGTTGACTTTAGAGTATTTTTTTGTTCTGAGAGGAATATAATTGCCAATTACAGGTTTGTAGTTTATAGTTTTTACTAGTAAGGTGACATCTTTTGTTGCATAACAATATATTCACTGAGAAGCCTGAAAATTTTCCAAATCAAACAAAGATTCTCTTTGAGGCTCTGTTGCATTAGAAAGGGTGATTTTTTTCTAAGCTCTGCCTCATAGGTGCTCTGTACTCAAACTTTCTGAGCAGAATTATTATTATTATTATTATGGCACTACTGATGGAGCAGAGTGCCTCCTGTACAAGAGGATTTGATGCCAGTCCAGCTCTTCCTATCTGTGTTTTCTCAAGACAGCCTCAAGTCACTCTCTTCTCCTAATACAAGCACTAAAAAAGGAAGGAAATGTGTGATTTTCCCTGTGCTAACCAAGCTAAATCAAGAACCCTGCTTGTATAGTCCCCTCACCAGTACTATGGCATATAAATTATTTCTGCAGAAAGGAAGGTGTTTTGACCTTTTGTCCTCAAAGTGTAGAAAAATACATTATAAACATATCTGGAGTTCTTGTAAGTTTTATGTTCTTTGTCAGCATACTCCAACTTTTTTGAAAGCAGCAAAGTGTTTGATTAGCAACAGAGTATTTACTCCTTGTTACAGATCTATTTACACCACTCGGAACTGATGGTGAAAAGATTACCAATTTATGACAGTCCAAAGATGACTTTGCAACAGTTGTTGCAACACTGTAAAGATTCATTTGAAATTAAGAATTCATGCTAGATATACCTTATCAGCTAGGCTTAAAGACAAATGTAACAAAAGCCAGAATGTAACATATCAACAGCAAAGTGTGTGAAAAGCAGAACCCTCAGAAACGGGTACAGAAGTATTTCAAATGAATATGGAAACACTTGTTATTCCTTCTGGTATTACCTGTAATTCCTAAGGTCAGGTACTAGGTAACCACATGTGAATCCATCAAGTTGGGCACTGCCACAAATAAGTCAACATTTCCCTATTTTCATCTCCAGCAGGCTTTGGTTTTATCTTTTTCTCAAGCCAGGTCTAAAATTTGCATGACGAGAGATTTCAATGCATGTTTGGCTATGCACTTCTGCAGGATCCCATTTCTCAGAGGACTGCATTACAGGAGGGGAAAGATGTGCCATAGGCTCGAGTGAGGCAAAATTAGAGAGATTTTACATGGCTTTAATATGGTATCAAGCAGTTTGACAGGTCTGCATGGGAAAATGGAGCAGGCTCTGACAGGTCCCACAGTGCAGCTCTGGGAGTCTGGAGCCCAGTCCTGGAAAGCCCTACTTAGATTGTCTCTGTGAAGTCAATAATGGAAGCAGGCAATTATATTCTAAAATGTTTGAGAGACTGGTCCTTAGATTCAAATTCAAATTCATTCTGATTTTGACTCAATTAAAAAGATACCATCAGGATTAGCAGGGACAACAACAACAAAAATCAATCCACTCCTGCAACTGGAAGTAATTCATATTGTTCTGTACTCAGGGTTACTTAAGTAGTGACGTGTGTAGGTGAGCAGGAACAGATCTAAGAATGTGAAATATCTCTGGAAGGTGTTGCCAGAGAGAGAAAAAAATAACACCTAATTTACATAACTTTGGTTTTTTTCACTTCTTGTTCCAATCTGGGTTACTTAAAACCACTTTCAGTTTATTTTGCAGGAGCTCTGTGCCTAAGTGTTTGTGATGCAACTTCTCCAGGACATTGGAAAAACCCCAAAAGACTGGAGAGAAGGTACATATATTTGTATATCTGTGCTTGTTACTTGGGGTTTTTCCCTCTTAATTAAACACATCCAAAGTCCAGCTTGGGAATTAAGCCTATATATACAACCCTCATATCCAATATGTATATTTAAATGAGAATTAAACATTCTTTCTAAACGTAGCACCGGGAAAACTTACCATTAACAGCTTTTTCATAATTCTTCCCCAGATTTATTAAATTCCTCAGTCCGGGATTGAACTGTTCCATAACATTCTAGTGAAAGAAAACAAAATTTGTTTTATAACCAAGCCAATTCCACAGTGGGTGTATTAATCTCAGTGTCACTTAGGCCTAGTTTACAACTGAGAAGTCCATGGATGGATGAAAATTGGAAGATTTGAGAGGCACAGGAAAACAAAGGATGGAAGGGAGAAGAAACTGAGTATTAAAGATCAACAAATGGGAAAAAAAAGTTATTGCAACAGGGGGTAGAAAGGAGTCTGGCTGTTTATAATACAAAAGGATATCAAATGTGTGATCAAAGTTTGTGCAAGACCATCTATTATGGTAGGTGATGTTCACCAAATCTCGTGGTTTCTGTGTTATAGAACATTTAGGGAACTTAGCTATCTATTTGGGGTTTTTTTGCTGCATTTATTGTTTATTTGAAATTTGTGCAAAGCCATGTTTTTTCAGAAACAAAATGAAAACGATGACCTTATTTAAATAGAAGGGGGAAAAAATTCCATTGCAGCTGCTTTCGCTGTTAAATAAAATTACTGGCTGAAACAACCAGAATCTGAAATCCAGCAGCCCCAGGCAGGACTGCTTTAATTCCCAGCAAATTCTACAACCTGCAGATTCCAGACCTCCTTTCCCCAGAATCTTCCTTACAAAACTATGGCTATGACATTACTCTGTGAAATTATATTGTCATGAAAAGAAGATAATGAGATACCTGTAGACACCATTCTGTTATTCTTACTGTTTTTATGGCAATACTTTTATGACACCACTCACTGCTGTTCACATAGCAGAACTGTCAAGTTCAAGGAATTCAAAACAGATACCTTCTGTTTACAAGAAATACAAGACTCAAGACAAGTGAAATACTATCAAGCTTTTGTCTGTTGTACTAGTAACAGAATGAAAATATTTATGTTTAGTACACAGGTGGTCCCAAAAAAACCAACGATACTGTTACATTTGTCTGATTTTCAGGCAAGGCCATGCAGACAGAATTTTATTATTTTTCAAAGACAGCACTATACCTGAATTTTGCTGAACAAAAAAATGAAGGATTAACTCCAATAATACTTTGTCATATCGAATAGAGATTTTTAAAAATACATTAAACTATTAGATTCCAATACTACTAAATTACATCAAAAGCACCCACAATACCTGGCCTCACTGCCTTTGTGTACAAATTAAATGCAACTGGGATTGTTTTCTGGTCTGTCCCATTAAACTCTCACCCACCCAAATGCAATCACTGCAAACAAACCAGCTATTGTCCCCAGGCCCTTGATTTGTGTTAACTCACAAACCACATCCAGAAATCATTTGGGAAAGCTTGTTTCAGGTTGAGCCAACAATGCCAAGGGCTATCCTAACAACTTAGCACGATGGATATTCAGGCTCTGGTGTCTGGGAACATCCCTCCTCCTGCCCCAGCTCTTGAATTTGCTGCTGTGACTGTTCTCTCCTCCTTGTTGAGGCACTCTGACTGTGAGACACTTGTTCCAAGGAGCAAGTTGTTTCTTCCTATTCCAACTTTTTGCTATTTCTTCCCAGCAGTGTACTAAGTCGATGTCTGTTGACTTACATGGAGTCAGTGAATCACAAGGAAAAAAAAAAAAAAAGATGAATTGGGGAATTGTTTCAGGATAAAGAGTCCTGTATTTTCAAGGGTATGGGGAAAAAAAGATGTACCATGATGGTGTGTGTCCATGGCAAGTAAAATCCCAATGCCACCTTGAATTGCCACTCTATACTGAAAATAATCTTGAAAGATTCTGCCTATGCAAACCCTGTTCCTCAAGACAAAAAATTACAGAGTAAAACCCCTTATTGCCACCTACCCCAAAATTCTAAGAATAACATGATAATTATTGGCCTTGAAGTCTGATTTTTGGAATGACTGTCTTAAGCATTCAGGGATGAAGATTCCAGTTTTCCTGACATCTTCTAATTCAGATTTCAAACCAGTGATTGCACCTGTGTCAGTTGTTCTCATTCAGGAGCAAATGAACCAACTCCAATAACATTACCCTTAACAGCTCCCCTGGCTGAAGGCAGTCCCCACAGCTCTTGTTTTTCACTAAGTCTCGTGATCCAGAGCAGGTATTTGTGTACAGCAGACACAGAGCCCACTCTGGAGAGACAACAGGTCCAGTGGAACCCAGGGAACCCAGAGGAAGAGCTCCAGGACATCACCTCTGCTCAAGGCACACGTAAAACCCTTGGGAAAGGTGAAGAAACAATTTGCAGCAGCAGCAGCTGGAAGGAGCACAACGAATGGATCTTTTCTCCATCAGCCCAGGCAGAGTGTGGGAGTGTTTCAGGCTGTGCACTGCCACAGAGGTGGATTGTTAGCAGAACAGTCCCGGGATGTGAACTCCTGAGAAACGGCAAAAACCCCTGCAATGGAAATTCCCCTTTGGAACCTGCTTGGTTTCACAGCTGGGTTTATGGGTATCAGCTGATCCTCACAGCACTGGGCAAGGCTCAGCTCAATCAAGGCTTTCTGTTCAATAGAAAAACTTAACTCTCCCTGACCCCCCTGCCACATCTCCAAGATGACCTGGTGAAATAATTCTCAGATTTGTTCCCTTTCATACATGAGAAGAAAAGCGTAATATGTGATCTTTTTCCTTTCTGCTGAAGACTAGATTCTCAAAGCAAACAAAAAACCTGGCCGTGCTTCTAGTGGTCTTTCTATACAGTTAACCACAAGTAAGCACTGGCTGTCTTTGAAGTCCAGGAGAAGTATCTAGAGCACTTTATCAAAAAGGGAAACTGTCACAGGCAACTCCCTCTTCAGAATGAGCTATAGATTTGATATTACCAAGACATTTCAGATAAATTAAAATTATTGTAGTATTTTATTCATCTTCAGAAGTTAGAGGAGACAAGAGCAACTCAAATCAATTGTACAGGTACTTTTTTTTACCCTGTCTTAGAGTTTTATAGCTTCTCTTACTTTTAGTCCAAAGAAAATGTCACAAAAATGAGTGAGACTGAACACCAGTGCAAAATTTCAAGTAATACAATAAAGTCAGATCTCAAAACTTCTCAGAAAGGAGGACAGAGGAACAAAGAAATTTCTGATCAGGAGAAAAATGAATTTAAAATTGTCAAAAGTCTCAGAAAATAACTACTTTAATCTGCCTTGCTGTACAAGGATATGGAAATAAAACCTTTGTCTTAATCCAAATAAAGTGAAACAACACATCATTTGCCTGTACAGTGAGGCACACAAACAGGGCCTCCTAATTGTCAATCCTGTGTCCTATATTCTAGTGACACACTACCTCTCATGAACAGAATAATTAACGAGAAGAGGAGGCACATGATCACATCCTACAGCTTTCTATTATTTAGGATGAATGGAAATAAAGGGAAACATTTTCAAAACAGGCAACTGGAAACATCTTTTATGCAGAGATATTTAGAGCTGGCAAAAGTAACCTTCCAAGGGAAAAAAGCGTAAGAGAAACCTATTCTGGTCGTTTGAGTCATTAAATCCTCACAGAATCTGTTATAAGAGTTGCTGTGTTCCTTCCACCACATGAAACCAGTGTGAGTTATCCAGCCTGGCAGCATGGAGCTGGCTGAAGAGGAAGAAGCCCTGAATTTCCACTTGTGTGTGGGTATTACATCTTCCCCAGTTCCTGATAGTCATATAAACAACGCTAATCTTCAAAACAAATGACAGCCATTGTAAAAGTGCCTTCCTGTAAATGCTCAGCTTTGCTTTTTACTTAAAGACACACCTCACTGAACAATAGCTCAGCAGGTATGAACACAACTAAACAATGCATAGACTCCCTGCAGTTTCAAGTTTACATCCTGCAGGCACTCAGAGTGAATAACAACATATTGAGGTGGAATTCTGAAATTAGAAAACTACCAGAGAAAAGTAGATCTTGATGTCTACCATCACTATAGCTATTCATAGCTAAGCTCTGTATAGCTACTAGTGATTTAGTTTAAATTATTTCTCAATTTGAAAACGAATAAATTTTTTAAGTCTCTAGTGTTGCCACACTGCCTGAGACCCCCCCTTGCGAAGAATCAAAAGCTGTACAAGAAAGAAATAATACTGTGCTCTACTGTACCTGAAACGTTTTGTGTATTAGTGCATTTCATCTCCTCCTTTAGCTCCTGAAATCCATAATACAGTTTTCAGAAGGGCACAGCTGAGCCCTCAGCACATCTCATGTTTAAGATGTTAGCTTAATATTATTTTGAATTTAATATTATTTTGAAACAGGTTTAACAGAATGGAAAAGACAAAATCAAGATGCCAGTGTTTATTCAAAAAGACTAATTCTTATGACTAATTATTAGTTGTCTTGCTGGAACATTTCTTGTTTAAGAGAAACATTAACACATCATCCATCAGTGTGTTTCAGATACAAACCTTTTCAGGTTATGAACACATGCCCAGGAGGAGACCTCAAGTAGGCATAACTCTAAATAAGGGCAGAAGACATAATTTGTACTGAGGAAGAACTGGCTTTTATACAAACTCCCAAAAGGCTCCTCTTCCCCTAAATTAGATTTATAATGCTGGGATGCAAAGCAACAGCCTGACTGCAGCTGGTGCTGGGAGCATAGGTGAATTTGAAGTTCAATACCTAAGTCCAGTAGTTTAATATAGTTGTGAGTCTTTTTAAAATACAGAAACATGGAATTTAGGACTTTAATTTATCAGCTATATTTCTGTGATAAAACAATATAGCCTACCAAAATAATTCTCAATGCCTCTGGGGAGAACAAAAGCTTTTTTTCAGGAGTAGGTGTTTTGGGGTTTTTTGTGTTGTCTGTGGTTGATAATCAAAATTTCTGGGTAAGATTCACTTGAATAGAGAGAGATAGATCTTCTAAATCCAAGATGAGCAACACCAACCATGCCATTATCAGGAGCTCTGGAAACCTCACCCCACAGGAGCACTGTGAGCTGCCTGCCCAGCCCTTGGCCCATCCAGGCAGGAGGACAGGTCTGTTCCTCAGCACTTCCCTGTGCTGTCCCCTTTGCCCTGCACTCCGTGTGTCACAGCCGGATGCCAGGCAGCTTCCCCCACTTCCAGCAGCAAACCTGGACAGGCTGCAGGGACACAACAAGGCACAAACGCTTTTCTGGGGTGACCAAGTGACCATCTGTGCATCGGGGGGTGCCGCAGTGTCCCCCCACGTCCCCAGGGAGCTGGCAGGGCAGGGCAGTGTCATACCAGCAGTTCCTGGCAGAAGGGAGGCCGTGGCCCTCTTTAGTCACAGGCTCCCACACCCTTGGGCTCCATTGTGCACGTGCCATTCCTATCATGCATTAAAGTGATTCTTCAGGTCTTACATAAAGGGTAAATGTCAGCCCTGGGTTTTGTGTGTGCACACACATTTGTGAATTATGCTGTTTATTTAGTCAGGTTAGCTGGAAAACATTGAGGTATTCACTTTCTGGTGGTGTCGCCAGAAGAAAGGAAGAACAAGATAAAAATAAAACGGCATTACTCAACCACCTGATGACTTCTGTAAATATATTTTGAAGCTTTGCATAACACAGGTTACTATGTATTTAATAAATCCAATGGATTAGCACTGTAAGAAAGAAGAAAATAAAAAACCAAAACCCACAAAACATCCCCCCCGCCTCGAAAATAGCAGGCCAGCAAGGTATTCAATTTAATTTTCTATTATTTTTCCAGGTCACCCAAAATTTCATTTTTTTCTGAGAAGTCTTAAGCCTGTATTTGGTCTTGCAGCACAGATGCCATCACTACACTGAACTGTTTTTTCCCCAGACCAAACCTTTCTTCTTACAGGTAGGAGAGGCAGAAGCTCTGCTCTGGATTTCACCCATCCCAGCAGTGTTTGAGGCAGTGTGCACTGCTAGGATGGCTCAGGCAAGAGCAGAAGTGCCATGAGCACTGCTGAACAAAGGAGAGCACTCTCCACACAGGCTGCAGCACGGCACAAAGAGGTGTTCATTTGTTTTAGATGGAGGAGCTGTGATTACAGTCCCAGCCAGTGCTGAATACACAGGCTCCTGTGCTCTCCCCCCTAAAGGGTAACCAACTGTTTTCAAGATTTCAACTTTGATATAGAAATAACTGCCTTAAAAGTGGACCCCGAATCCATTCTCTATCTGAAGCAGCCTTTATACCTTATCTGGATAAAGTTTCAATTTTTAATGAGGGCAGGGCTTGAGGGTTTCCAGGCCTGTGAGTACGAGCTATGTGATGCAACATGCCAGACCTCTCAAAATACCTACAGAGGAGACATTTCATCACACTGTCAACATTAATTTTGTATTCCTTTGTGGTTTTCCTGGTTATTTCAATCTTGAAGATTCCTTTGAATTAGTAGAGAAAACAAAACTAAAACTTTAACTTTCCCAGGAAATAAGTACTGAATAACAGGGAAGGTTTTGCTATTTAGAGGTCTCTCATTCCTTTAAAGCCTATTTTAAATTATATCCATTAAAACACACAGGAGATCTTCTCCCCTCTCCTCTGTAAAACTGTTTTGACTGCATTCTGGAAGTCAAGAGACAGAGCAGAGCACTCCTTTGTTGCCACAGCCCTGAACAGTCAACTTCCCAGGTTTCTCCTCTGTGAGCCTGTATTTACAGGGTGCTCTTCTGAGAGGGGAATTTATGTTTGCTCATGGCCTTGCCACAAACGTAACTGATACCAAAAAGCACCAGACTGTTTATCTGCTCTGGTTCTAGAGGGCAAAATTTATACCCAGATAATCTCAATTTTTTCAGTAGTTTTGCATTAATTTGATATCTAAGTCCAAAGAAAGTAAACAGCAAATACAACATGACCCCAATATAACTGGATTACTTAAAGGGAGGGATAAAGTTGACTAAAATGTGTGTTGAAGAACAACAAAAGCAACAGAAAAATTTACTCCTAGTAAATGCTTCCAGAAACCTTTAAATGCTGGTGGCAGCATCTTCAGAAATATGAAAACATTTGATAATAAACCAGAAAAATTTAGTAAATAGTGAAATGGAACAATGCATCAGAAAGCTTTCCCCAGGGCTCAAAGCTGCAAGTGCAGTGCAGCTGTAAGTTAAATTTGCAAATACGTTCAATCATGCAAATTTGAGTGCTTTCCCTGGTACAACACACTGTACAGAACGAGGATTACAGATACAACTATGGATTACTTCACTAGCCAACCAAAAGTATGATTCTCAAGGGAATTTTTCCCAATTAGAACTGCTATGTTCTGGAAGGAGTGTGTTTATAAGGAGAAAGAGTTCAGAGCAAGTGTCTGGCGCCCATAAACAAAATATTTTTAATTCTACAAATAACGAGGCATTTTGGAAAGTTTAAAAGCCTCCCGACATGAACTGAACTACC
This sequence comes from Acridotheres tristis, assembly GCA_037013685.1. Classification (NCBI taxonomy): domain Eukaryota; kingdom Metazoa; phylum Chordata; class Aves; order Passeriformes; family Sturnidae; genus Acridotheres; species Acridotheres tristis. Next base: position 8,145,415 of record CM072901.1, read on the forward strand.
CATAGCAGTCGGTACTTTGAGGCAGTGCTAAGGGTGCACCATCATAAATCTGATTATCAGCTCGGGACGCTGGCAAGCAACTTAATTCAGCGTTAAGCCACTTTTAGGCTGTGGCCCGTACGAGGAAACGGTTCAAGCAGAGGACCACAACCACCAGGATCTCCAAACCACCTTATCACCAGAACACACCGAGGGAACGAGGGCCGGCTGCTGCACCGAGCCGGTCTGGAGGCGCCTTGTCCCGGCCGCGGGGAGGGGGAGCGGCCGGGCGGGATCCGTCCGGGGAGCGATACGGGGAGGGGGAAAAAAAGGAGAAAAAAACCCCAACAACACAAGAAGAGGAGAAAAAAAGTAAAGAGGAGAAAAAGTAAAGAGGGAAAAAAAAAGATAAAAGTTTTCTGCGTTTCCGCGTGAGGAGCCGCGGGCGCCGGGGCAAAGGTGGCGGCGGGCAGCCCCTCCCGTTCCGCACTCACTTTGTACGTGTTCTCCGTCAGCCTGTTCACCTCCTCGGGGTCCCGGGACATGGTGCCGGCGGGGAGACCTCGCTGCTGCGGAGCGCCGCGGCCCCAGCCCAGCGCAGCCGCCGCAGCCTCAGCTGCCGAGCCCGAACTGTCAAAAACTGGCGGAACCAGCCGGGCAGCGCCGCCGGGGCGGGCCCTGAGCGCGGCTCCCGACGCGGCAGGACTGGCTCGGCGGGCGGGGAGGGCCGGGCCGGGCCGGGCCGAGCTCGCATCACCGCGCTCGGAGCGCTCGGACCGCCCCTACCTGAGCCACAGCCTCCTCCCTCCTCGTCCTCCTTCCCCTTCCTCATCCTCCTCCTCATCCTCCCTCCTCCGCCCCCTTCCCTCGCCCCCACCCCGGGCCGGGTGGGAGCCCTGTCGGGGACCGGCTCTGCTGGGATTGCCCCGCGCAGTCGGAGGTAAACTTTTCCTCCCAGTAATTAAGTGAGGGTTCTTTAGGAATTAATTAGAATAAATTAGCGTAGCCCTGGCGATGGTAGAGCGGGGCGGTCTCCCTGCTTCCTTCCACAGCAACCCATATAAAACAGAGCATAGGGGGCGAGACCCCCATTCCTGAGACCCCCGCAGGAATGGACACAAATGTTTTTCTCCCGAATCCTGGTCTAGTGCGCTGCCCGAGCTTCCTGCTACACTCTGGAGTTTTCTGTTTGTTTAAAATACACACCCAATAAAACACTGACCCCAGTCATCTTTCGGCATGAACTGGTTTACAAGTCCTTCATGGAGTGGGGTGGTGATGAAAGCTGTAAATTTTTGTGAGACATAAATTATCCAGAGATTGTGAGATTAAAGTATGGCAGTTGGAATATCTTTCTGATAAAGTAATAGTGGCACTATCTTGAAGAGCTTTGTGGGAATTTCATGACTGTGAGTATTTAAAACTAGGTTATGGTGCTGGGTATCGAGTGTGTGAGGTGTAATTGCCCTCCTCACACGTTGGCTGTCCTTCTGGCCGCTGTCTTTCTTTCTGTTTCCATCATTTTATTGCAGCAATAAAAAACTGGACTTGGATCAGAATCCTAGATATTGGACTCTGGTGAGGGAGGAAGTTGTTACGGGATGTGGAGAGCTGCAAAAATGTTTTTGAGTACATGGAGGTGACTTTAGAATTACAATTACAATTTACCATCTGAGGAAATAGTGGGCACTTAAGGTGTTGTCCTTAGTACAGCTAAAATGCAGGGCAGAAGGGGGGTTTTAGGAGACTTCACATTTCCAGGTGAGATCCTTACAGACTTCTGTTATGTATGGTGTTAGTTGCTTTTCAGGTAAATTTATAATGTTATCCTATGGCCATAATGGATTCTTTTGGGCCCAAGTCTACAACTGATGTTCCCTCTAAGCAGCGTTTGCTTGTACAAACAGTCCTGTCAAATGTGATGTGACTGCTTGCCTGAGCATGGCAGGAAGAGTCACACTGGTTTTTCCCAAGTCTTTTGTCTGCAGAGTTTGTTACAGCTCTGAAAACAGACTGGGTGCTACCAATTTTTGTGTTGCCATGTGCCAGTGCCTGAAAAGGATGTTACTCTCGAATAGATTGGTGTTCGAATTTGAGAGAGCAGGTACCCAAAAGAAGATGCAGAAAAGGACTTTTCCTTCCCTGATTCCTGCTAAAGGAGCTGGGAGTGTAGAGTATAGGAGGGCGTGTTTTATTCCTGTTAGGGGCATAGCATTTCTCTTTCCTCTGAATGCTGTGGAGCTCTGGGATCTCACCCAGGATTCAGGGTGTTTATTTCCACTTGGCTTGCAAAGTTCAGTCTTAGTAAATTACAATGTGAGTGTAAATGGAGTATGCATACAGACAGAAACGATATGGATAATTTATGTAGGCAGAAGTGTTTAAGTTGTTATGGCACTTAACATGTTTGGGAATGCTCATCATTTCAAAATATACATTTGTAAAGGTCCTTATTTTTACCTTGTAAGCAGATGTAAATATTTTAAAGTTCTACTGAATTTCCTACTTCTGTGTAGGACCTTTGGTCTTTGGTATGACCTTTGGTATTTGTTTCTGTAGTCTTTCTGTGCATATTTTTTTAGAGTTTTTAGGTAATCTTTTTTTTGTGTTTTTAGTGCTGGTGGTTATTTGAAAAAAAAGGAAAACAAAGATGGAAATAAATAATACGATATTATACCAATTATAAAGCAGTGGAGAAAAGAAAAAGAAACTTTTAGAAAAAACAATCTTTAAGGACCTAAGTGGGAAATGAAGCTAGCAGGGCAGAATCCTTAATTTGGGGTAATGATTACATCTATTATTTAATCTACCTCCAGATTAAAATAAAAATAACTTTAAGAGTTCAGATATTTAACTTTGCTCTGTGACTGCAAAACTTGAAACCTTCCAGCCAAATCCAGTCCTTTTAGTATCCAGGCCTTTGCTATAAATCATGAATTCTCAAATTCACTAGAAAAAAAATTCTGCTTGAGCTTGTAATACAAATGCAAAGGCTCTGTTCTCTTAATAGGGGATTTTTATTTTACATTGTGTAAAGATTAGTGTTATGTTACTGACTTAGCTGGAGTCAATCCTGATGTGTGCAAACAACAGGAATTTGGAATGGTTGAATGAAGTTTCATTTTTGCAAGTTGCTTAAGGATGCTCTTATATTTAACATGCATGCAGTGGTCCTCTAGTAATACACCCAAGTGTTTGGTGTGATCAGGACAGAATGTTTAATAGCTTGCCAAGCTGAATCTTAATGAATACTTCTTCATGCTCCATTGCCTACATACTCCTACAGGCATTTGTAATAAGCATACTATTATGAGATGTATTGTTTTATGTAGAAATTTCTGGTTTATCAATTACACTGAAGTTTGAGGTGTTTGAGTTCTCAGGTTATGCATTTTGGTGTTGTTTCTTAGGGATTCTGAAGAATACTTGCTAACTTTGCTCTGGAGAGGAGTTCAGAGCAGGAGTCTAGTTCTGATCATCAATCATATCTGCTCTCTGAACTGATTGGAATTAAAATTAATCTGATTACCTTTTTTTGATGCTTACTTTTAACAGATATGGATTTGTTGGCCAGAAGAGATGAAGAAGGAAATAGTCTTTCTTTGGTGGTGAACCCATCCTGTGGTATAACTACATCTGTTCTTTGTACTTTGTCTCAAGCAATAACTGCAAGAATAATTCAGGGAACTTGCCAGGTTAGTAGCTTAGCTGGTCCAGTATCCATCAGAGTAGGGCTAAATTCAGCATTAGGTTGCTCAGGACTTCATCCAGTTGAATTTCGAAGGAAAAGTTGAGGAACAGAACTGAAAGTTTAATTTGAAAGAGGCTGTAACTTGATAAGGAAAGAAAATCCTCCACAGCGTTATAGGAGACAGTGTTTAACATTTTGTGTTGCTCTATCCCCTGTGTCACCCTCCCAGCTGAGCTGCCCGTGCTCAGCAGGCATCCTCTGCCTTGTAAGAAAAGCTCTGACTGTAATGTTGCCTACTGAGAAAACAAAACTCCTGCCTCATTACCTGCCATTCTGCCTCACTTTACCCATCCCTGATGTTAAACTGAAATGTTTGAAGGAATGTAATTATTCATAATTCCAACAGTTCCCCTTGATACTGGCTGTTTATAAACGGTGGCTTGAATTTCAGCACGTCCTGGTCTCACCCCTGCAGTGGTTGAGGTGCTCCTGCCCCTGGCAGGCAGGCACTGGCCAGAGCAGCCAGGCACGGGCTGCCCTGGGGCTGAGGCTGCCAGCACCTGAACCTGGATTTCTGCAGGTATTGCTGGGAAGTGCCTCTCTGGGCCCCAGTCCAGCACCTCATTCCATGTTGGCCAAAGGCAGAATCACACAGATTTAGCAAAACTGCTGTCGAGGGACTCACTCAAAATAAGTGCTTATATTTATTCCCTGCAAAAGGCCGGTTCTCCCTTGTAGGGCTTAAGGTTTGGAACATGAATAGCAACAATAAAAATTTCCTCATGCATTGCCAGCCCTATATAACTGAGATTGTGATGAGAAAAGGGTGATCCATCTTTTGGGTTGATACATCTTTTGAAAACATGCATATTCAGACATATTCCCTTGAGTAAATACATTTGTTTCTTTAAAAGCAGTAATATTTTGATGTACAGTCATTTTCTGCATGTGTCCTGTTTGCATGTCAGAGAATCCTTCCCATTCTTTGGGAAGGATTTAAGCATGCTGTAAAGACCCATTAATATCAGCTCATCATTAGTTCTTTAACATGTGTTTTAAATAGCTTAGTACAACTGTAACTAATTACATAAATTGTGGCTAAACAGCAATCACATGTGCATGATCTAGCCAGCTGTGGCCTATTTCATTCCCCGTGGTCATTAGCAGATGTTTAGCTTGATTAAGGAAAAAAAATGTACACAGCATGTTATTTGTTGATTTCAAACTACAGAGTCAGAATGCAATTTTCTGAACAGGAAATTAGAGGGACTCTACAAGCTCTCTTTTTTACTGATAGATATTTTTTGCCCTCCGTTGACTCTAATAAGAAATTTTTCAGTGTTTTAATCCCCTTAAAATTGACAATGTGAAAGCACACTAAAACATAGGCAAAGTGTCGTTTGAAAGAATTATACAAAACTTTGAGGGGTTACTGACCCTTTCAGTCTGCTTCAGCTCTGGATCATTTAAAGGATTTACTCCATTTTTAAATTGATGCAAGCAAGCACAAAATCATTTTGTTCCGTGCTGTTCATTGTCCTGGGCTGGTTTCAAAGCAAATGAGCTGTAACTCAGACTCCCAGGTCAATAAGATACTGAGCTCTCTGGTCAAGGAAGACACTTAATCAAATGCTCAATTTAAACGTGTAATTAATTGACTGTACTTTGAGGGGGGGTGAATCAAGGAAGTGCAAGAGGCTTTTTATTAACTCTTCTTTCTCCAGACTGAAAATGAGATGATATTTTTGTCTTGAAGATGAAGGCTTTGGATGTTTATGTTTTGTGCCTCAATAGGCTCGTATTGCAAATTATCTTGGCAGTATTATAAGATGAGCTATAATTTGATTTCATCACTGTGGTTTATTTTTTGAGACTAAAAAGAATGTATGGTATGGAAGAAAGTGTTTTTTAAAACGTTTCTTTAATGAGGTTGCCTAGGACTTGGACAAAATTTAGCGTTCGAGGGAATCTGATAGGCAGTCCTGCTAGCTATGCTAGTAATTTTCTGCTGCTAGTTGAAATATTTAATTCAAAGCTGTTATACCCACACATTTTGTGACTGCTCATTTCTTGCCAAGAGTAGCTGTGCTTTAATTCACGTGCTGTGCCCACTAGATGGCAAGCGAGCTATGCCCGATGGAGGGAAAGAAATACACATTATTTGTATGCATAAGGCTTTCTTCAAGTGCTTTATAATGAAACAAGATAGATATTAGTGGTAAGCAAATGAAACAGCCTTTATATTCCTCAGACACAGCCTTGGAATTTTTTCTCGAGAGTGTAAGTGCAGTTAGTATGTTCATGTTATTGAAATCTAAATATGCCTTGGGATCTGTAACTTTATTTTGGAAGCCAGCCCTAGTAGAAAGCCAACATCCTGGTGAAACTCCTGTTATAAACTTCTAATCCAGTTAGGTTCCAGGGGTTTATGAGGTGAGTCATGCTGAAAACACATCATTTTAAATACCTACGTATTTGCTATTCTCCCGTTTGTAATTTGCCAGGTGGGGATTGACTAACAACAGGTGTGCACTGTCCCAAATGGATAAACTGGTTTTCCCTGGGGCTGAGTGTAGAGTTGTGCAGCTAAACAGAGATCTGCTCATTGCTGGACTTATTAATGTCAAGAGATTCTTTGTGAGAACCAGAGTAGGAATTGTCAGTGTTTGTTATGGGGTAGAACATAAAGACCTCAATTGTGATGCTATTGCTGGGCTGGGAGCAAAATGTGCACCAGGTGTAAAGTAGCACTGCTGTGAGGATTTTCAGAGAATTTTGGTACTGTTCTTACCTCTTCCTTTTCACAGCAAGGAAAAGAAAGACTAAGTACATAATACTGGCAATTTGATTGTACTTAAAATTAGCAAAACTCTTAGAAATGCATTTCTATATTGCAAAGAAACTTGTAGCTTATTAACCCTTTTCTTCTATGCAGCCTTACTGTCATAGAGAATTACTAAAAAGATGTTCAGGATAGATTGTATAAATAATAAACTATTAAAAAATACAATTACCTTCTTCCTGCACTGCTATTTAATTGTGAATTTTTTTAGAAGTGGCACTGATACCAAAAAAAGCAATCAAGTTCTATTTGTTGGTAATAAAAATAGGATTCCAAACACATACGTGGGTATTCTTGGATTGAGCCATACTGAAGTTTCTTTGTATGGACACGTTATGAGCCTGCCTTCTCCTCTTCTGTTCAGTTGCTGTTCCAGGAATGGAGCTCTGCCTTGCCTGCCCACTCCTCGTTTCCAGACACCCACTGGCCAGTGACAATACTGGCAGTGCTTTCCACAAAATGCAGAGGCAGTGCTGGTTGATGCTGATCAGTGCAGATATTGGGAGCGTGTGGTGGGTATTTATAATCCTGCCAGTGCAGACCCAAGGCAGCTGCTGACAGTCACTGTCCCCTTGGGGGTCCCGCCCCTGGCTTGCAAAAACGCCCGAGGAGGGAGGCTCTTGGAGGCTGTGACTGCTCTGCAAAGATGGGAAGATGATGATTAGATTACACTGGCAAAAGGCGGTCTGGGAGGGTTGGATGAAAAGGATGATTGATTAATCACGGGTTGTCTGAAAGGTGATAGCTCTAGGGTCAAAATACCTCACTTCCAGTCCCATTGAGATTGGGAAAATAGCATGCTTAGGGAAATTAGAGTGATTACGAGTGGTTCTCAGCTCCTGATTAACTGGTTTCATTGTAGCCAGTTCAGTTCCTATGGATTTCCTGAACGTTTGGCTTGCCATTCCTCATTTCTGCTCGGCTTTCTCATTTGCAAATCAAATGTACGGGCTGTATCACAAGGAGTGGTCCCTAGCTTCAGGGCAAAGAGGTGAGGGATGGCTCAAATCCAGCCGCGTTTGCTCTGGGACTTCCCGGCTGCATCCAAGCTGGCCAGCCCTTGCTTTGGGTCACTGCTGGGCGCCCCCCATGGGGCTGTAAACCCTTAAACATTCCTTTATTTCGTGTTTTTCGGTTCCAAGTGTCCGAACTAAGCGGAGGGCTGTGCTGTAGCTTGCCGGAGTAGCATCAGCATGGGATGGGGTGGGCAGGGTTACAGAGGTGCTGCTGGGTTCGGGGGGGATGGATGTGTCTGGCCTTTAGGGTGGGTCCTTGCAATGAACTTTTCTCGGGGTACAGCTCCACTTTCTGTTGAAAGGTGAGGTGGCAGCAAAGGGGATCCCGTGTGTGAAGTGGCAGGTGATGCAGGTGATGGAGAGCACTGGGATCCAGGAGTGACTAAGGAGCTTATTTGTCATCCTTACCTGCCATGTGAGGACAAGGCACTTAACTTCTGAGAACACTGCTGTGGGCACTGACTTTCCATGGGGTTCTAGGGCATAATCCCTCCATGTTATTGAGCCAGTGAATTACCAGTTAGATAATTTACTAGCTAAGAATTGTTTGGGCTGTGATTCAATACAGACATTGCAGCTGCTCAGTAGTTTGGCTTCTGAGGAAAAAGCATTTTACTGTTTCTTTTGTCCTTTTCACATAAGGGCTGTAGTTTCAGGTCTTCCTGGGGATATTTTGAAACTAACTGTTCTGGAACCAGAGAATCCAGTTTCTGGATACAGGAGATAAATCAAGTTGCTTCTATGATGCATATTACTGCTGGTCCACCCTAAAATTCACTGAATTAGATCAAGAATTTAATTAATTTCAGGGTTCCTAAATGTGTTCTAAATGCATTAAATTTTGAAGCTCTTGTTCTTATAGAAAGCCTGCATGTTACTGCTGCTCCAAACTAGGAGAAAAGGGGTGTAGTGGACCTTCTATTGACCATGAAATTCATGTCTTTGTCTTAAATTCAGGGCAAAATTTTGGTTGAACTAGAGTTGATGGGAGCTTTTGATATAATTTAGAAAAGCCTGGCTTTCTTTTTTATGCTCTTGATTTTTTGTTAAACTTCAAGTAATGTGAACTTTTAAGGGATAAAACGTTTACTCAGACAACTCTTACACTGATAGCATTTGTGAAACTATTTGCTAATGCTTCCTCTTTCTCTGGATCCTAAAATACTGGGAGCTTGTTGTACATGCCATGTTTTTATTACCTGGTCTTCATCAGTCAGTTGGTTGTTGTGTTTTCATTAGTATCATGCAATACACATACTTGCAGCTAAACCTTACATGAAGTTTCATATCTCTAATCCACATCTGTTACTCTTGTAACTGTACTAAGCAACTAAAAGTAAATCAAAAGATCAGTAATGAAAAAAACCTCTTCCCCCCCCCCTTTACAATAGAGAGGAAGGGAGGAAGGTCTAAGCTGCAAAATTCAGGTATCAGTTTAGCTCTGAAATTTTCAGAAGATCAGGGATCTGACACTGGTTTTATATTTTTAAATGTGAAAAGTCATTAGAATTAACTGGTTCTGCTTTTGGCTGTTCTCTATCTAGTATTTAGAGACCAAGACACAAGGCTGAACTAAAAGTATTACCATACATAGTAATGAATTAAAGAAAAAGACAATTATGATTATCTCCTTTTTTGGAATATCCAGAAAAGATGTAATATTGTACAGTGAGTTTATTCTAGATCAGTATCCTAAGTCCCCTTCCTCCCCCAGCTGACAGAACAGATAGTTCATCTCTCTCCTACAATTTCTGAATCCTTCAAAATCCCACTGTGAGGAGCTGGGGATAGGTCTTTCTTTAAGAAGTTTTGTCCCTCTAGTGCATTTTTATTCTTAATTCCATGGCTAACTCTTCAAAGAACACTTTAGGTATCACCCTGTTATGTTGATTTTTCTGGAAATTACTAAGGGCTGAGATGGTGTGTAGAATTAATACTGCTGATGAAAATATCAATTCAAGTAGTACTTCAGCACGATGGGAGAAATGTAAAGGGAGAATCTCTACAACCTTTTTCCCAAACTTTTTTTTTTATGAGCCTGTGGTCTTTGAGCAATATGTGAGAGCTGTGGGCAGGGTAAACAGTTTAGGTCTGTTTATACCCATGAGTGGCACTTGAGGCAAAAAAGGATTTGCAAATTATACAGGTGAGATAAGAGTTGTGATGATGTCACAATAACAGCATTACCAGCACTGCTGAGGGGAAGGCTGAAATCTTGGGTCTATTATGAGTGACTTTGAATTCATAGTGGAATAATGTCTGTAAAAAGAGTAAAAATATCCTTGACAGTCAAGGACCAAAATCTACACTCATGAGAAATGGAAAGGTGAAAGATAGGCAGAGTTGTAGCAAGTGGACAAGGAGATCTTGAACACCTTCATGAGTAGCAAAAATTAAATCAGTTACTGCAATAACTGCAGGCAAGGGCAGGGGAGGGGGAGGAGGGCAGAAAGGCAGTAAATTTCTTTTGATTTTCTTTTATTGTGGGGAACTTTCCATGACTGCAAGAGAACTATGGCAATTATGTGGCACCAAGTCTGGAATGACATCAAAGTGACCAAGTCAAGTGGGCTGTGTAACTGGGAATTTAAACCCATGCATTACTTACATTGATGGATAACTCTTTAGAGGAAATCAGCATTTTGTTGTGGTGATTCACCAGCTAGCAGCTGGATGCTTTTCCCAAAATATTCAGAAATATTCATCTTGCTAAGTGCAGCTGACAATTTGTGCTGTTAGGGTAATATTAATGAGTTAATGTAAAAGTGTCTTATATTTTCTTAGTTCTTAGTTTCTAGACAATATGGGCCAAAGTCACATCCCTTTTTCAGCAGCACAGAGTAGTTGAAAAGGCAGAGAGTGGCTAGGTAGGAATCTCACTTATGCAGGAGGAATCCCTTGGTAACAGACAACCACCACAGCAGCTCAATTTCAACTTTTCTCCAGTGCCAAATCAGTTGAAATTTCTGAGCAAAACACAAGTTGAAATTCGGGTTTTGCTTCTGAGTTAGTCTCAGCTGTCAACAGTCCACCAAGAAAGGGGAGAGCAGCATGTGAATTAGGGCAGTGCTGCAGCTTGAATTCTGTTTGATGTTGGTGCTGCTCTGCCTCAGTGTGATCTGGATTTCACCTCAGCTGTGCTGGAGTTGGAGTCCTGAAGATGGAACTCCCTGGCTGCCACCCACCTGTAGCAGCAGCTACAGCTGGGATCAGGTACAAATCCAATTCAGACCTTTTTCATTGTCAATTTTGTGTCAGTCTCTCATTCTATTTCTTTGATTCTCAATTTTTCCTGCCCCATCTATGGGTACTATTTGCCAATACAATAAAAAGAAATTACTCTTTAAAACAAAGCACATACATACAAAATTACAGAAGTCGTGTTTCCCATTTTCAGGCCTCTAACGTAATGTTCCTTTTCTCCTTGCTTTTCTTGCTCATTTTATGACTCTTTCCCATCTCAGTTTCTCTCTGCAGTCATTGATTATTGATGTAATATTTCCCATATCAAATTCAGAGCTATAAAAATAGGCTACAGTGCAGAAAATATTGTAGACAGAGGCTGGTTTAGTTGAGTTAGTGAGTTTATGTGTTGGAGAATAGTGACACATTCATTTATTTATCTTCAGGGAGTTGTTAGTGAAGTTTCTTGTTTATGCCCTCTCAGTCTTTCTACTGATTCATTCTCACCTGTTTTCTGAAACTGCCATGACCGTGTAGAAATATAATATGACCTAAACAGCTCAAATTCATTAGAACATGATTTTCATGAAGCAAGAGGTCTAGCAGAGACATTTTAAATGAGGATGTAATATAGGTAGCTTTTTACTTTTATGAAAGTGTGAAAGTATGAGTTACATTTTCATTAAGTTAAGGCAGCGAGGTCTTCAGCATGATTGGTGTGCCTGCTGTACAGACAGAGCAGTGAAATAAGCCAGAGGCAGCATTCTTCCCACTATTTCCTCCTGCTTTTATTGATTTAAGTGAGGCTCTGGGGTATCTGATCCTATCCTGATGCCTGAAGGTTTATTCATATAACTCCCCATGCATCAGCATGGTATTATATCACTCATTCTCTGGAGAAAATAATTAAGTGAATTACTAACACATAAAATGCTCAAGTTAAAATGCTTAAAAATTCCATTTGATGCAGTTATATATAGCTTAATGTAATAAGTACAGTATCCTCTTAGAGTGCCAGGGCTTTCATCCTCATTAAATGGAATATTAATTACCAATTGATTCCAATTTCGTCAAGGTTGCTTTGTTGTTATATTCTTCAACAAGACCAGAAGGTGAAAAAGGACTAACCTGTATATAAATTAAAAGTAATCAACAGAGTCAGAGCAATTGTGCCATTACTTTGGGGTTGCAGTTATAAATTCTTTGCTATCACAGAGTTTTTAAAATGAGACAGAAACTTAATCTTGACTGACTTGTAAGAGAAGTTGTTCATGGGGATGTCAAGGTAGTTCATCCCATGTTGCATAAATCCCATATTGCAAAGAACAGGAGAATAATAACCAAATACACCCAGTGATGGAGTTCAGCCTTTCACTGAAAGAACTGGTGTGAAAATGCAAATCCAGAGCAGCTCCATGGAGCACTCAGCAATGAGTGGATGCAGATGAAGTTCCAAGTGTCCTGCTCAAAAAGCCATCAAATAGCTTCCAAATATGTGTAAGCTGCTGAGAGCTGGAACAGTTAATTCTTTTTCTGATTGCCTTTTTTTTTTTTTTCTTTTTGCTTTGTGTGTTAGAAGGCCTAATCCATTGACATTGAACATGAAAGATTGTTTAATTTTTGGGGAAAAAAAAAAGAAAATATTTAGTCCTAAAGTTGCTTAGATTTCACTTATAGTGAAACAAAAATGTACGAGTGTCTCTATAATGTTTAAAAGAAAAGAATTTTTGTTGTAATATTTTGAAACATTTTATCTTATTTACAACAAATGTTTTCTTTAGATGCAGTTTTGTTTGGTTCATAATAGAACTGTCAGTCTCAGATTTAATTTTTTTTTTCTAAATTTTTTGCCTTTTTGTCTTGTTTCACCATGGAAACAAGCATTTTAGCCCAACAAATTCATAGTGAAAATACAGCTGAAATACACCTTTTTTTTTTGCAAACCATATAAATGTGTGTTTGTGTGTTCTGGTTGTATTAAAATCAGCTGCCTCTGAACACAAAATCCACTTCAAGGGCCAGATCCTGATATTCATCCATCTTCCTGATTCCTGCTAAATCCTTTTCCCTTGATACAGCTGTTATATAAATGTCTGTGTATTGTACTGGAAATCGAACACTGACAGTGTAGGAGAGGCACATGAACAGGAGGAGGAAGAATCATTCCAGCAGAGTGGTGTGTGTGTATTTGGATGGGGCAGGTGCCCACTCCATTCTCTGCATTCCTGCAGCACCAAGAGTTCAACTCATGCTGGCTAATTCCAGGAACTGAAACTCTGTCTAAAGGCAAATCTCATCCTTTGGAATCAACTTTCCTTTGGGTGCTGATAAGAAAATTCAGTGTATGCTGGCTCTGTTTCTGTGTATTGTTTGCTGGGAGCTCACCCATCCCTTGCAATCAATACCTGGGCACTCACTCCAACATCTCACATTTTTATGCTTTGGCTCAGAGTGCAAAATGAAAAATAGATTAAGTTCTGCTGTTGTTGATTCACACTTCCACTTTACCTGGTCACCCTGGAACAGAGGGTTTAGAACAGGATCTGTGTCATTGCAGTTTTACAGCCCAACTCAATTTAGCAGTTCTGCACCAAATACAAGAAATTGTGGAGTTTGGTTCATTTTTCAAGTAGCTTTTGCATCATTCTGCCTGTCCCCCTCCCTGATATTTTTCTCACTTTGATGCTAATGAGGGGCCAGAGAATCCAAAAGCTAATTAACATTTCTGGTCATAGATGTGCAAACGTAAGAAGAAAATTGATCTGCCAATGTTGATCTAAAGTGTAGACAGTAGAGATGCATTGCTAAGGCATCTTTCATCTGAATAAAAAGGAGGACTTTTTTCAGGAGCTGCTGCTGCTTTTTCCTGCACTATTTCTCATCAGCATATTAAACCTCTTCTTCACAGGCTTTGTTCAGCTGCTGTTGAATAGCATTGTAGCTTGTGTAAATTCAGGGGAGTGTGGTTTGGGGAAAAGTTGGCAAAATGAAACTGTAAATTGTTGGGAAGTGTTTAAATTGAGAACAGTCTTGCAAGTTTCCCATGGAGATTTAAGTCTGATTAACTTAACTGAAATATATTTTTCAATTTATATTCAAATAATGTTCATTGTTATTTTCTTTAATACAAACTTTTAAGATCTCCAAGGGGAATGTTTCTCCACAGATAGCTGTCTTCTTTACAATAATCCCCAGTGTTGCCATTGACCTTGAGCATTTTCAAGAGAGGAGGCAAATAATTGCAATTTCAGCCCTTGTTTACCAGTCATCTCTGAATGTGCCAAGTGCTTCAGCTGCCACTGGCTTTGAGGAATCCTAGTCTTTGAATGGTATGAAATCCAGATATAACATTTATTATGATGACATTAGAAAATGTCAGTGCATGCATTTCACTTATTCAGTAATGTAACATAATAGTACAAAAATTATTCTAGGGTGAGTAAATTTAGCTATAGGGTAGGTTCTCCTGTCCAGAATCCTGATCTTAAAACTTTCCAGGGCCTCAACTTTGGGGTACTTCAAGTAGCAGTTCTAGTGGTCAGAAATGTGTTGCTACCCATGAAAAATATTTCATAGAACCATAGAATCTCCTGAGTTGGAAGGGGCCCACCAGGATTATCAAAATCCAGCATTTTTGGGAGAGTGTATGTAGCTGTTTTTTCTAATTTTTGTTGGAAGGAAACCAGCAGGATTTAGGAGATGGCACTTTGAAAGGATTAGTAACTCATTCAAAGTTGTTAAGGAAAATTGGAGCAACTAAGGCAAGTGGAAAGTCAGGGCAGTGATGCTTGTTCATGAGGTGGTAGGGAACATAAAGAACAAGACCTGCGACTGGGAAGGACTAGGAAAAAGTCAAATATTGGGGTTATTTGAGGCTTTGAACACTGATTGATATATTTTTATATTATTTGCCTAGAGTAATGGTGAAAAGCAGGGTGTCAATACTTGGTAATGCCATAAATTTATATAAATTAGGCAAGTTTAGAAAAGACTACTAAGAGCTCTAGGAGAATGTAATAGAACTTGGTAATAAGATGTCAGATTAAATTCAATTTAGATAAGTGCATGGGAATTAAAGTATAAATCACTTCAGTGCATGCAGTTCTAAATCAGTCCTTAAGAAAATTGCTTAATATTATATTGGAATATTAAAAAATAGCTACTTGGATTATATTAAGATTATAGTAAAAAGTACAATAAAGGCATAGGTATTTTAAAATGGTATGGGCTCTTTTGCTGCACTTCTTGATTCTTGATCGTTGATTATAGTGTTATAAAGTTTACTATAAAGTGTTCCAGGTGCATGAGGTTGTGCCAAGTTCCAGTGGCCTGGTAAAAGCACACAAATCCCATTCACAGTGGGTGGCTCTGGTATCTGGCTTGTAGATTTAGAACTAAAGGTTTAGATAGTAATGTAAGTTTCTTTTTTCTTCTGCCTAAAGAAGAAGGTTCTTGTATTTTTTAAGTTCTGCTGAAGATGAGGTTTTTGAGTTGAATTGGATCTAACCAAGCTTGGGAGATTATTTCCATAAAGATGTGCAGGATCTAAAGTGTCAAATTCCATGAGCAGGGTGTACCCTTACAAGTAAATGGTAATCCTGGGAGCATCATTTTTCACTTTCCATAATGAAATGATGGCTGAATTAATATCTCTGAATGCTTAGAAATAACAGCCCTGAACTGAAACCTGGACTGGGAAATCTGATGAAAATCGGTATTTTTCAGCCTTGCTTAATTCTGCTGTTTTCCTGAAAGCACTAGAAACTCCGGTGCAGATGGTGAGAGCAGGATATCACCTGCAAGGCTGAGACCTGTGTGTTTGAACAATGAAAATTCTGATGAAAACTGTTCACTGCGGCTGCAATCTGCAGTGAGACCACTTATTACTAAATAATTGCAGATTTGACCATAAGTCTTTTCTGAATTCTCTACTAATCTATAGCAGAGCTGACTGCATGTTGATTTTTTGCTGACACTTTCTCCATTGTTTTATCAATCCCTGCCCACTGTGTAGAAGTCTTGAAGGGAACTTGTGCTCTCTGTAACTTTGCAGCAGTCTTTGTGTTGTCCTTGTAGTTCTTATTCGGTGTGAAATATTTCCTTTCAGAATTGGTTTATAATTGAGCTCCAGTAAGACTGCTCACCTTGTCACCTGTTAATATGAAAAGTCCTGTATTTTAGAGAGAGGGCATTGATCACTTCATTTCTGTGTTAATAATAACAACTACTGTCAAATTATCATGGATAAAGGATGTCTCTTTTTTTTTTTCATTACTGGCAAGAGAAGTATGCTTAGTCACTGCAGTTAATTTTGGTTGTGGTTCCACAGCCTTATAGTGAGTAATTTCAGTCTCTATTTTTGGTGGTCTCCGGAGATTTGAAAAAAATTGAAACAGTTTTTAAAAGCAAGGTTTTGATGTCATCTTAAATGACATTGGTTGCCTTTTCACATAATTTTGATGAAATCCTTTGCTTTAGTACTTTGTTTTACCAGTACAGCTAAATCTGTCATTCACTCCCAAATACTCCAAGCCCAACTTGCTTTGCAGCTCAGAGGATTAATTTAGGCTGCTCAGTGTTACATGCTTTAATACTATCTGGAGGAAAAAGCTGCTTCCTCGCTATCTGTTTTCAGAAGCGTTAAAATGTTTTACAATTTCAGTCCTTATACTTTGTCTTCGATAGCTCCGTTGTAAAACTGTGGAAGTCATAAATCCTTTCTATCTTTAATTGAATCCTTTGATATCACTCTTTGGGGCAGCTTGGGCTTTACTTGCACGTATTCAATGGGAAACGGTTGTTCTTGTAGTTTTTACTCCTCGTCCTTCAACATTGTGAATCTCATAGCCATAAATGTTTTCCATCTCGTGTGGTCCCTCTTTATGCCCTATTTGCTGCACAGAGCCTCTTGTTGGCTCCTTTTTGCCTTTAGACTCTATGGAAATAATTTCGAGGCTGTTCAAACCAGCTCAGTTCCTCTCCTTGCCATCGTTTAGCCCTCGCTGTGTGGAGATCAGAGCAGGGTCATTCCCGATGGCCACAGCCCTGCCCTGAGTGCCGGTGTGGCTGTGCAGGGAGGAAGGAGCTCCGGGAGGCTGCAGGGCACAGAGCTGGCCCCAGTGCCTGCCCCTTCATCCCTGCAATGTGCTGCTTCCATTGCTGATCCTCCACACTCACACTCTGGCTGTGGGTCAAGGAATTGCTTTTTTATTTTTTTCTCATTCAGACAGATTCAGAGCTTTTCTGCGGGGAAATATTGTCAGTTCAGTGTTGAGAAAAAAAATGCTTGTTTTTCTGAATTTCTTAGGAAAACATTGGTTTTCAGAGATAAGAATAGAGATAGGTGATTCAACTTTTGCACCCAAAAAGTATTTGCAGATGGCAACAGTTGTCTGAAACATTAGGCTTAAGAAGTTTATTTTTTTAAATGAAACTAGGGCTGCTATAAAAGATATAGCATGTGCATGATATCCTGCTTTGGAGACTTTTTAACACTACTGTGTAGGCAGGAAAGGAATTTCTTTCCCTTTGCAGTCTCTTTTAGTTGATTTTTTAGGTAGAAGAGAAATGTAGCTCTATTCCTAACCAAAACACTCTGTTGTACCAACGTTGTTCATACAGGTATTGAATTTTTTATATAGTATAAAAACATAGGCAATATCTTTGCTATTCATATGCTGCTTATTCTTTGCAAGTTTTTTCCTTGTAAAAAACAAAAACCCAACACAAAAACCTCCTCTAGAACACTGTAAGAAATAAAGTATAGTAAAGTAAAGTAGCCAGTAACTGGGATGGATATGACTGCAGTGAGAAAAGGATGCCACGCTCCTTTAGGAATTACCTTGTTTATATTGCTTTTAAGTCACTGAACATGTCCATGGTGAAATATAGACTTATATTTACAGAACTCTGAACAGTGTCTAACTGAGTTTCAGACTTATGTAGTTAATAAAAGAGCCTATTCTCTTCAGACAGCCTTGAATTCTTATTAAATGTATAAGTTTCATTTTAGACAGCAGGTTTCTACATACTGGAAGCCTTAGGCTAAAGCAAAAAGCAAGGGAACTTATATATGTTTGTAAATACAGTGAAGAACAGAAAATTCCTGTTTCTGCTGCCAGGGCTCCAACTAGTTTATTTGTAAGGTGGGTCTTTTTCTCTTTAAGAAGGCCAGGTAAAAAATACAACTTATAGAGAAAGTAGTTTTATTTCTGTTGCTCTTAAGGAGCTATTGTACTTTTAATTAGAAAAAGGCATTGAAGGCAGGTGGGAAAGGGGAGTTGTTTCTTAATGAAAAGTTTTCTCCATCCTGCTGAAAGAGCAATAGATATCCTCCTGAGAGTTTTTACTAGAATTAATGGAACTAGTGGTAGAAATGATGCTATAAGGAATGAGAAAACACGGCCTGAATTAATAAAGCCTTACAGTACAGTACCATGGAGTAAGTGCAGAAACTTCCTGTTTTTCAGTCTGAAAACAAAGGCAAAGAGAAGTCTACAACTTGAATATAGCCTAGTTTTTCTGTTACAGCAAGAAAATGAATCCAAACTCTTAATTCTTGATACTGTCTTCCACCTCAATTAGAAAACAGCTTTTTTAAGGCTTAGAGGTGGTAAAGTTATTGACATATTTGGATAAAAGGCCACATAGACAACATTGTCTGATAAAAACAGACGTGACTCAAATGAAATAACACACAAAGAGCATTTTAAGTATGGTGATCTTCACAGCCACGCCACTGTACTTGTAAAACCCACAAAAATCAGACCTTTTTTCTTTAACTTGCTTTTAGTGTTTCACTGAAAAGATATTCTCATAAATGAGTGCTTGCTGTGAGCTTCACCATCCAACTTAATTGCTTCCAATTCCAGCCAAAAAGGCTCTCCTGAATTCTGCTTTGGGGTTTTGGTTGTTTTTTTTTTTGCCTAGTGGAAGGCCAAAAATGCTCCCTCATGGAGGCAATCCCATATAGCAGAAGGTGAGAGGGCATTTGGAAATGGATGTTTTAAAACTGCTGGTCTCACCTGCTGATGTGTGGTGGAAGTGACAGCAAATTCCACATCAAGTGAGTAGGAAATGCTTGTGTGTCCCTGGCACTTCTGTCTGAGGCTGGATCCTTCCAGGTGCCCAACACAACACGGATTCTTGCGGCTGCTGTGAATAAACATGTGTGAGAGTTTTTATCTAAAAGGCAAAGCTTAAAAGCGTTCTGGAACCATATCACTGACATATGGCACAGCAGCTGAAAGGAGTGGAATCATTGTTCTGGTGCAGACTTTACAGATAACAGTAGGAGAAGCAAAACTCAGGAAAGGTGCAGAGCCTTGTGGGGGGATTTACAGAGGAACTGGATGTGACAACGCGAGTCAGTCTAAAAAAAAAATAACAGCCCACAAGTTAAAACAGTGGAACAGCTTTTCCTCAGAGTGAAATGATGAAGACAAACAGACGAATGTAGGAGGAATAAAATAAATCAGCTGTTAACATTCTATTTGAAAGCACTTTTAAAAGGGAATAAAATAGCTTTTTGCTGCTTTTTAGATTTTTCCTTCTTTCAAAGAAGAAATTAAGGTGTGTCTTGATTCTGTACTTATCAAAAATGAAGTGTTGCCTGATTCTGTGAGCATCTTCACATTGTGAAAATTGTTATGTGAAGATGACAACTGCTGGTTGTGAGAACAGGTATCCTTCAACCCTATTTTTAACAAATGCAGCAAGATGACTTAACTGCCATCAGCTCTCATGACTTTGGCCTCCAGTCCAAATTCATTTAATGCAAAATTCTGGGGAGGGGGAATGGGCTTCATGCTGGGAAGAGAAAATTCAGAAATATGGGTTAGAGTGCTCCCAGTGTGATGGCTCTGTGTCAAAAACAGTCTGCAGCTTTCTGCCTAGAATTTACAAATTGAAAGCAGCATCTGCATTTGGATTCTGAAGCAAAAAAGAGCACAGCATAAATAGTCCTGATATAAGATACTTAATATGTCAGTTCACCTAAGCAAATTATCCCATAATCTCTTCCAAATCCTCACAGAATGTTTCTGACCTTGTCTCCTCCCTACTTCTACAAAAACTAGTGTTCTTTTTGGTTCTGAATTGCTAACCTGATTTCCTGGGTGTGAAGCAATTGCAGTAAGTGTGAAGTTTTCTGTGTCTGCCTTGCCATGAAGAGACTGTTTGCAGGATTTGAATTTATAATCATGCAACTGAAATTATGATCTAGACTGTGTAGGTCTGGTTAAATGTAGAACAAATGAAGTATCTGCAATGGCTCAAAGCAGACTCAAAATTCCCCAAGTCTTCAGAATGACTTTATTGCTAAGGTCTCATTTGCTTCAGGAGTAATGAGAGTACAGTTCTAGTTTTAAAACAGAAAATGCTGTCACATATGTCTCAAAACAAAGCACTGAAAATTGAGTGTTGAGCAGTAATCTGCTTTTTTGTTCTATCTCCTAATATCACAAGTTGATAATGACTTTGTAATAGCTGCCAAATCATTGAGTGGAATATATTTACCTACCTGTGCTGATAAAAGGGATAATATTTTTATGTTCAGTTTTTATCCATCTCAGCAGATGTATAACTGCATAAAAGATTTTTTTGCTGTAGCCTACTGAATGCTTAAAAAACTTGAGCAGATTAAAATTAATTTTTATATCTTATTCATGTGTGGGTTTTTTGAGGGGGTAAATGTCTCTTCTTTCAGTTTGTTTTCAGTGCAGTGTAAGACATCTTGCAGAATTATTTTACAATCTTGGCTATTTTAGAGAGTATTACTTCTGCATTTATTTTGTTTTCATAATAATTGAAGGAGGGAGGAGATACGAATATTAAGAATTAATATTAAGATGCCTTTTGAAAGATATTGTATACTTAGTTTTCAAACTAAACTAAATATTTATCCATACATGAACAAAATTAGATTTTTACCATCAGAAACACTGTGGAAATGGCAGTGGATATTTCATAGGATGGCTCTCACATGCTCAGTTCCCTTAGTAGAACAATTTAAGAGGATTCCAGCTGGATTTCCTGGCCACAGGTTACACAGGTAAGAGCAGAACTGCTTCTACAGCCACTTCTTAGCTGTCATTACCTTCTGAATCTGCAGTAAAACCTGGCAGTACTGTGCTCTCAATCTCCAATATTTGTTTATTCTATTTAAACATCCACATTTGAAAATCATGTCCTGCACTCTTTTTTTTTTGTTGTTGTTGTTGGGTTTTTTTGTGTTTTTTTCTTTCTGCAATTTTCCATTTTAATGTAGACTTTCAAATCTATGGGTATATTCTGGTAATTTCAGCAAAATGTATTGCTTACTAGTTAAAATGATGTACTCTTGATCATTGCATGGTGGATGAGGTAAAATAAAATGCCATTGTGGTATAGAATCGAAATATTTGTGTGGATGTTTTATTTGATAACTGCCATTCTGCTTCAGCTGTTTATGGGGTTTTATTGCTTGTTTTGCAATCCAATATAGGGACCAGGCATACCAGGGTAGGCTGAGTTATGCTGCCTGTGGTTTCACAGAACCATATTAGTGTTCCTTAATCATTAAAGCAACGTGAATTGTGGTCATATATCTTTCAAAACAGCACATGATAATAGCCCAGGAACGCCTTAAGAAATTTAAATGTGAATTAAGTACATGAAAAGATTGCTGAGATCTTGCAGACTCCATTGCATTGTGAATACTTAGTGGTGGGAAAGGATAATTCTTACAATGCTTTCTGTCTGTGGGTTTTAAAAAGGCTTTAAAGGGGGTTATTGTACTTGTCTGCAGGTGAGAAGATTGAAACAGAGAGAAAATAAAAATTTTTCCAAGGTCTCCTGGAAAGCAAATGGTGCTGCTGGAGGGAAAACCAATCAGTTCATAGGTCTGGGCCAGTTCTCTGTTCAAGTGCTCTGCAGCCTCCTTTGCTTCCAACAGTTCCTGTTTCCCAAGAAAACAAACAGCTCCACTACAGCTTCCAAGTAGAATGTGGTAAGTATTCTGAGAAACCTCTGCTAGGAATTTCTACTTTTATTATTTGCTTCTAGCAGTATTACACTGGTAACCACAAGCCTAATTTTTTTCAATAGTTTAATAATAGTTGATGCCATTATAATTCCAATGTTCCTTCTTTTGAAATTGAGTTATTCTGTATTTTTGTGGACAAAAATGAAGGCAGTTTGCCCCAATTTTCTACATTATAATTCCTAATGTTCTGCTTTTAAAGAGCGATCCTCCTGCTGCAATATATCTCATAATCTGTTTATATGAATAGAAATTGCATCAAATGCAACATTAGAGGAATGGTGTTAGCTTTACATTAAGTGAAGTCCTTATTGAGATACAAGTTATTAAAAAAGGAAGGGAAAAAAAAGGGAAAAGGGATTTATTTTTCTTTTATTTCTTGACTATACATGAAAGTGTTCAGTTTCTTTCTGTGAATCCTACTCTTTGGCCAGTTCCTAGGAGTGACTTCATACAGGTCTTACCTTCACCAGCTCTGTCTCCTCGTGACCACGCTGCTCTTCCTCTGACATTAACAAAGCCTGAATTTATATCTGAGCTTTCTGATGGACACAATCTTTAGACAAAAGATCTTCACCTATCTGGTGGAGCTGGTTACCTCTTTTATTTGAGCTGGTTGCAGCCTGCTGAGGCTCTTTGTGTGTCACTGTGAGACCTGAGCAGTCCCACACATCAGTGGGCTTGCAGATGGCTTTCCTAGGAAAAAGGGAAGCTTGTCCCTCTGCACCAACCCCTCTGCTGTTGTAAGCAGTGTTAGTAAGCCACAAAGATCTGTAGAATTTCAAGCAGGATTTAATATGATTAATCATCATCCCACAGGATTTGACTGACATTTTGGTACTAGCTTCTGTGCAGCAGAAATAAGCCTTTAAGAATAAAACATTTTCCGTATTAAAAGGATACCCTTCACATAACTGCAGCAAACCTAACATGAGGAATGACTTGTGCACTAAAATTAGAGATCATGTGACAGACAAGGTAAGAGCCCAGGGTTCTACAATATACACAAGGATTTGTTAAATTGAATAAACACAAACAGATCTAATTGTGATGCTTTCTAACTTGTGGGTGTGTGACTTTAGAAGTCAATAACACGTTTCAAGACAGACTATGTGAGCATTAGCTGAAATTGAATAGGTGCCTTTGTCTGCTTAGCAGGTTTTTTTGTTTGTTGTTTTTTTTTTTTTTTAATGAGACAATGCAATAATATACACAGAGTGTGTGGACTTGTTAAAATGTATAGTTTTCCCTGAAAATGGCAAATTTAGTATCAGATATATACTTTAAAAATACTAATGCTACATTTTTCTATGAAAACATAATAACATTATTTTTACTGACATTCAGATGTGACCTTTGCTGTCTTTGAAAAACAGATTTTCAATACCAGGGCTCTGATGTAGTGGGTCCTACTTGTTAGTTGAGGGCATCTTACACTTTTTATTTCTGAAATCCAGATATTTGCATATAAATTTAAATCCATAAAATGGATGTGAGAATAACTTTGATTCCAAGATTACAGTTAGTTACATATGTGCAGACTCGTAATCTTTTTCATGACTTTGTTGGCATCCTATTCCTTTTAATTCCTGGCTTAATCTGTCATATCACATCATTTTGTGTGGCCTTTTCAGGGCTGCTGGTTGCTCTGTCTTTGTTTCCTTTCCATTTTATTCAGTGCTGTATATTATCCTGAGACCTGTTCTCCACAGCAAATTTCATTTTTAACATTTTGGTGCAATAAACAACAATGAAACAGAGCGAGTTTTCTAACTGTATAAGAAAACCATGTCATTGATGTTTTTTATTGAAGAAAACATTTAAATACTTTTTAAAGGTGTTTTAGTCATCTTGGCAATGTGCAATGTGTAGAAACGAAGGATATGTGACTCAGGAGAAAATGTATTGGTACTCATTTAGGGAAAAAACTCTGTTTGTATTCATACAGAGGCTGAGCTGAGACCCAAGGGAGAAAACAGAAAACTCTTCATCACATATGGGAGGAATCTGCAGCTGATGTAAATTTTTATAACTCAGTTGACTTCAGAAGAGCGACGCTGATTTTATAGGAGATGAAGTTTTTTGCACAGTGGTGGTATTTTCTTTGTTTATTTAAAAACCAGCTGATATTAAGCTGTGCTTAATATCAGGCAGAGAAGCAAAATCAGGTTCCCTGACCTGCATCCCTGTCCTCAGTGAAGCTCCTCTGAATTTCCATTAACCAGACTGGGATCAGTATCTGCTTCAATACATGCAAAATACCAAGAGGCATTTCTGTAGTTTTTGCCCTCTTACTGCCCTGAGCCACTTTGTTGGATCAAAGCAAATTGGAAGCTGGGCTAACCAGGCGGTTTGGGATTTCTGTGAGGAAGACAGAGCAAGGGAGTGCTTGCTTGGAGAGTTACTGAGCAGCAGTTGGTTTGATTTTCACTGGGCACAGGTGACTGTAAGCTGGGATAAAAGTTGGTAAAATGTAGAGCAGCCCAAAGCTGCTCTTCAGTGCACCAGGTCTGAGATGGGGAGAGTGGGTAGAGGGAGGGCTGTGTCCCCTCCTCCCAGCTGTGTGGGGTGGCTGCATCTGAGCTTCGGTGAAAAATTTAGTCTGAGTTACAGCTGTTGCTCGAGGAGCCAGTTTTATGTTTCCATTTGAGGAGTTTTGTATGCAAACCTTCCCAAGCTTCAGGATGAGAGTATTCTCGAGGGTGTGTTCCTGCTGCTTCAGGGTTTGCAGTTCATTAAACAATGCTGTCTTGCATAGCAATATTAATTCCTACCAAACCCAGCAATGATCGTTTACAAAATGGCAAGTGTAGCCACGTGACAGACCAGCTCCATGAAATTTATCTCAGTTCCTGTGCAGTTTGCAAACTTTACAAGTGTTACACAACAGTGTCCTTTGAGTGTCCTGCTCGTGGCAGGGGGGCTTGGAACTACACGATCTCTAATGCCTCTTCAGCCCAAACCGTGATTATATGGTTCTATGAATACCAATTAAGAATTTTTACGAGTTCTTCATAGTATTTTTCAATGGTTAAACTGGTTTACCTGTTAAAACTCTGAGTCACAGCATGAGTTTAGTTTATAATGACCCAAAATTCTTGACTGTATCTAACCCAGACACCACCTTGCTCTCCAGGTAACATCATGACTGAAAATTTGTTAAGAGTTTGGGCAAGTAGTTACCATGTGCAAATGCATGACAAATAGCTTTTCAGTCAGAATCCCATCACAGCTGAATGGATGATGTGTTGGGGGATGATATAGGAAAATATATCAAATATGAATTTGACATATTTGCAAATTTTTTTTCTCATGCCATTTGTATTGTTAAAAACTGTCTCGATTTAGATGCACTCAGCCTGTACTTCTGTTGTTTATATGAGTGTGAATTGGCACAGTTGGGATAGCTCTACCCTATGTACAATTAACAGGAGGAATTGGGTGCTTTGCAATTTGACTAAATTAACCCATGAAAGTTGTACAGAAATGTGATTCCTTTGGCTGCTGCAAATATTTAGAGACAATCCTGGCCAAGAATCTTCCTTGGTGGTGGAAGATCACCCTTAGAATAAGGATGAATGTACATTTCAATATTTATTCATATGGGGTTTTAATTTTTAGTTTCAGCACACATCCATAGTTGCTCCCAGTCAAAACATCTGTCATCATATTAACTCAGAGTACTTCTGATTGTTAAAAAAACAATGTTATGAGATGTGGTGGTAGAATAATGATCTCTCTAATACAGCATTAAGAAATTCCCTGCACGGAGAAAGACAGATTTACACTTGCTTTGTCTTATGTGGGTGTAAGAGATAATGGGAGTATAAATCTCTGTAGGATAATAAAATGTATAATTTAGAATCTCTGCATAAGATTAATGCCACACAGTTTTTTTTCTTCTTCTCGTCTCTTCTCCCCTCTTCTCCCTTATTTAGGTAATGTGATTAGTATTTTCACAGGTTACAGTTTCATTATTAATTAAAATAATCAACTGACTATAACATATTTGCAGGATTTTGGATTAAAAAGAGTAAAAATCTTAGGGTCGTTGTTTTTAGGAATAAAATTGTTTCTTAATAATTTTAGTGTAGACTTTTAAAACTCAGTTTTTATTCGGTTGCCAGGGCATTTTATTGAGAATATTTTATGGTAGTGTTTTAGTTTAGGAATTGCTCCTTTTTTGCAATATGGTACCTTGTGATAATGAAGAAGGGGAAATACAAGAAGAAAAAGTAATATATAAAGAGGAAATAGCTTTTTTGTATCAATGTTAACACTGGTTCCCAGCATGTAATAAAATACAATAGTTTTGTGAGATACTTTGTATTATCAGGTGTTCATACTACTAAAAATAAAAGTTATTGTGTTAGTGAACTCTGTCCAGAGAGGCTGAACATTCAGAAGCCTCTTAGAGCTCTTTGTTTCTGCTTTGTAATAAATGTTGGAAATTAGGGGTTGCCTCCTAGTCCTGGTCGTCTTGCGTGCTTTGGCATTTCACCTCATTTTCTGTGTTTTAGTTTACCCAGTGAACATAAGGGTCGTGGTGCAAAGCTGCTTGAGATCCCAGGTGATTTGGCAAAAATGTGTGTCATAGGATGCTGTTCCCTAATTCTGCTGCTAGGAGTTCATGTCAGCACACTTGTTCCAGTAAAACCTCATCCTGTTCTTATTTATCAGCTTCAGAACATCACTTCTCATTGCATGAGACTTCCTCAGACAAATGTTCCTGTGAACATTTTGTCTTTTGAAACTTTGGATTGCTTACTGTCTGATTTCGTTTTAATTCTTAGCAATTGGATTGGATCCATTTTCTTTTCTTTTTAAAATTTTTATTATTGTAAATGGTTTCTCTGTGAGCTAAACTTTCACATTCAATCTATAATTAAATCTTATTTGGAATTTAGGTTTTCTTTTGGAGATACTCCCTATATGCTTTTTAGGTGCCTTTTATATGTTCATTTAAACTCAGATGAAAGAAATGCTTCAGTATTCTCTGGAATTCAAAGTGATTTAAACATTTCTTGTTGATACCATGTGATGTGTACTGTAGTACCCTTTCCTTAAAATCGTTTACCATAAACTCAGACTTCATGCTATTTATTTTTAGAACTTATTAGAGAAGTGCTTCTTAAATATCCTTCAGCAGAGGTGGGTGTGTGAAAGATGCTGGAAAACTTCAGAGATTCCAGCAGTTGGGAAACACATTTGGGTCTGTCCAAGAAAGAATTCCTTAATTATTTTTCGTGTTTCCAAGCTCTGCAGAGTGCCCTGAGCCTCAGTGCTTGTCCTCTCCCTTCACACTGCCTGTGCCCATCTTTGTCATATGACTGTGATAATGCCACTATTTTAGGAATCAGTTCTTAACAAAATTAGCCATTATAATCCATTTACAGGGAAGAGAAATGCTTTGAAGATACCTGGTGTGCTGTGTTTGCTGAATTATTGCAAAGACAAATGTTTGCACCTCATAAGTGAGTTTATGAGTATATAATTTCTGGCAGAGCTCAGTTAATAGAATTAGAAAAAGTGGAGATGCCATCAGAGGCGAACAAATTACTTTGTGTTTTTCCTAGAATGGAAACTGAGAGTACTCCAATCTGCTTTTTAAACATTTTTACTGCATGTTGTGTCCTGTTTCCAGGAAAAAGAACAGATTCATTTTGTTCCAAATATCTACCATAACAAGAAACCACAAAGATGCTTCCAAACAACAGTATTCAAGGTTTGAAAGTGCTTTTTTCCCCCCTAATTCTTCAATCCATCTCTGTTTTAAGATTGCAAATTACAGAGTTTGGTCTTTTAATCCAAGTATTTAATCCAGAATTTCTTTCTATTTATGCCATAAATGTGCCAGAAAATAGCTGTACATACTTTATTTAATCTGATACAAGTTCTGCAGCATTTTCTTCTTTGGTAAACTTAAAATTGAATAATAATAATAGTTTTGCTTAGTTTTTAGGTTGCGCTTTACTGGGTTAAAAAAGACCGTGTAAAAAATCAATTAGGAAAGGTTTAATGAATAGCATTGTTTTTCCTTACTTATGCCTCTCATTGTGATAATTAAAAATGCTTTTGTTTTTCTACTGTGAGAAGCTGCACTGCATCAAGGCCAGCAGAGTGTTTACAAAGCAGTGATGTATGAGCTCTGGGAAGCCATAAAATAAAGTGCAGCAAGCTGACATTGGGCTGGCTTCTCTAAGTTTCAATGATTGCAGGTTTTTAATTTTACTTGGGACATGGTGAAAGTTTATTTATATAAATGCCAACGATGTTGTTAATAATTGTGTCCAGGATCAGCATAGAACATAATTGATCAAACCCATTGAGGCTTTGTTTTAAATCAAGTGTGAGAAATTTGACAAGTCCATAGTTGTCTAATATAGATTTTTTTTCTGATATGCTTCAGGTATCAAAGTTAGAATTGCAGAAACATCAAAAAGCGAACTCCAATTTACAGATCTGTCAGTATATGCATCCAGCAGCATTATGATTGATGTAATTTATTATAAGATTATATGGGAGAAGCTCAATACAAATGATTTCTGCAGCACTTGTTACTTACAGATTTTACAAGCAGTAACATTTAGAATAATGACCATCTAATACACTTCTCTGCAAACCACAGATAATAAATTTCAGTTATTGGTTCAATTTGTGAATTGGTAGCTCATATTGAGATAGTTACTGTTGACAATTCTTTAGGTCCCTTAGTCAGAGATTACAATGTTTAATTTTGACATCCTACACCTTGCATTTGGCTGTTTAGAAGAACCCTGTGAGTTCAGTTTACCAAGCAAACTTTATAGTTATTGTTCACTCTTTTCCATTCTATCCACCCTTATCCTTTTGGAAACATCAGCTTTAATTGTATATTTGTGTTAAAAGACTACATCATGTCATGGGCTTTTCACCCCAAGTAATTGATAATGACTTACTAAGAAGTGTAGTATCAAGGAAGTATTTTCCATTTTGATGTCGCCCTGTAGCTTCTGGGTATTCCTGTCTCTTAGAATCAGCAACTTGTGTAGTATCGAGTTCAAAGCTTAAAACATGCTCAGAAATATGTTGTTAACAATTTCTGCCACTCTGCTAGTGGGAGTATTTGATCTGACAAGACTTATGTTCTCCCAAAAGCTGTTGAGTACTATAAAAAAGAATTAATCCTCTAAGAGTAATTAATAATCTTTAATCAGATATTGTATGATTTTCCCTGAAATCAATATCCAGGTGGATGACTCAGAACAGTATGACTCACACTATTTACTCTTTTGAAATATTGACAGAACAATTTGTTTTAGGGGAAGTACATAATTTTTCTGAAATTGAATAAACATGAAAAAATGGTATCTTGAGACCTGCCTAAGATGCTGTCTGTCTCCTGTTGGCATTCTGCAGGAGTAAAGAGAATTGAATTAGGTTTGACATCAGTAAGTTTGACTCAGAAAGGATCACTGGTGGAGGTTTGCTTTAGGATTCAGAACTTGTTGCTCCCTTGGAGGTGCCATAACAACCTGACATGCAGCAAAGCACACCCATTGAATTGGGCTCTCAGAGCTGCTGCTTTCCCTTGGGAATAGACCTGGATATTAGTAGATTTACAGATTTTTAATACTCGTGTTGGAGGTTTGTGTTGCCATAATCTTAAACAGTCAGGGTGCTTTTTCATTAGCAATGAAAAAAAAATCCGGAGAGGAAGGGGGAGAAACCTGTCATTAAATACTTGTGCTTCTGGATTGCCAGCAGTGGTTGAAGCTGAAGTGAGAAACAGACAGAGACACAGACACCTCTTATTTCCTACAGATGAGTAAAAAATCCTTGAGCGGGAAAATCAACCCCTTTCCTTCACTGTGAGAGATATTCCACACAGATCTGAGAGCTTGGCATGGCCATGGCAGAGTGGAGCCTGGCAGCAGTGGCACCTCAGCAGCTGAGCTGTGACCTCTGTCCTCACTCCTGAGAGAGCACTGAAGGAAACCTTAAATATCAGTGACAGCCCATGATCCTACAGCAATTCCAGTCCTGAACCTTTTGTCCCCTGCCAAGAAGATTTGTTGTAACTTGCTTTAGTGTCAGAAGTACCATAGAGGGGTTGCAGGTTTTAGGAATACTTTTCACAGCTCTGCTCCATGCCTAATATTGAAGAGATCTTCCTCTGCATGGGGACAGCTTTTGGTTTTGTATCATAGAAATTTTTACTGAGTTTGGAAGCACAGTGTTTTTTGCAAAGATATATTAAAATTGGATTATTGAAGACCTATGATCAGCATCTATCATTAAGATTTTGATTTAACATTAGTGAATACATATCCTTGTTCATAGCCACACTACATTGCTTTGAATTATTTTAATGCAATAGTCATTTGAACAGTAGAAAATAATCTTGTGAATGACCTCAATTTCAGCTTGGGGAGTGCTTAGAAACATTTAATCAGATTTGTCAGATCAATGGAAAGAAGTTTGCATAAGGAAGAATAAAGGACTTGCAGTAGTACTA
This sequence comes from Acridotheres tristis, assembly GCA_037013685.1. Lineage (NCBI taxonomy): Eukaryota > Metazoa > Chordata > Aves > Passeriformes > Sturnidae > Acridotheres > Acridotheres tristis. The sequence continues at coordinate 8,175,643 of CM072901.1, forward strand.
CTTAAATCAGATAGGGGAGTTTAAATTGATTCTTATTTGTTGTTTAGTATTTCAGCTTTGTTAAGCTCCAATCTCATTTTTAACATTATTTATAGAAGCCAGTGTTCTTGTTTGTTGTCCTGTTTTTATGCAGTTAGTTCCTGTTTTAAGCATTACTTTAACTTGTCTATAATCTTCTAACCTGGGGTTTCCCTCCATTGATTGTATTTTAGAAAACTCTGGCTCATGATTTATTCCCCAGGTTCAAAGTTGACTCCTAAGAGCCTCCATCAGCCAAGCAGACCCTGTCTCCTTCCCTCCCCTCTGGACTCCTCTACACCGATGTGCATTAATCATCCAGGATCTGTCACAACTTTTACATCACCTGATGTGAACATACACCTTTCTCATACTCCAGAATATTTAGAACATTCCTCTCCTCACACCCCTGGGCTGGAGACCAGGGAACCAACTTCAGTGAATTTCAGTGAAATTTGTGGTAGTACATCCCCAGACAGGGTGTGAGGAAGGAAGTCCATGTGCAGGGATGGGAAGGGGTGCCCCAGTGAGAACATTCCCAGCTCTGCTGGGAGCTGTCACACACAGGTTTGCTGTGCCAGAGCAGTCTGGGGCTGCCAGCTTGTCTCTTCCACTTACAGTTCTTTTCTAGCTCACTGCTTCCTGCAGAGCAAACCTGGGTCAATGTGAGCTCCCAATCACCTCTGAGACCCTATTACATAGCATATATAGTATATAAATACATTGTATTTGGAGGCAGAATTTTTCATCCACTGTTTGTGTGATGGAGGAGTAAAAGGGGTAATTGTTTCTGAGCACAAATTAAGCCAGACATTGAGCATTCTCTCTTTATAATGCATCTTTCCTTTTTTTTTTTTCTTTTTTTCCCTAAGTTAGTCCCAGATGCCTAGTGTAGATTTGCTTTCCAGCTAAGTATAATTTGGTATTTTTCCAAAAGCACAGTTATCTGTAAAGTACAGGCTCTGACTTTTTAAAGAGATGCTTTGGGATTGTGTTTATCAGATTCAGGGAAACCATACCTTATTAAGTGTTCTTTTTCCCCTGCCTGAAGGTTGAAAATTTTTTTTCTGAGCTATATGAAAGCTAGAAAATGACAGTGCATTACTCCTTTTAAAATGTATTCAATAGTACTCAGTAAACAGATACTGTCTCATACCCACTCAGCATGTTTCGTGTATGCAGTTTGGTTTTGTGGAGGCAGATGGCTGTCAAGTCAGAAGCTTCAACATCATGAGATTCTATTGACAGGAATTTGATCCCGTAGTATTAGCTAATCTGGGACCAAGTTTTGGCTCTGGCAATGTTATTAGCTGTGAAATAGTAGATTTTTTTCTTCAGCTGATACCAACTGGCATATAGTTTGTGCATGATAAATAGCCAATGGTAAAATAGTCTCAGATTTCTATTTCGTAATTTGTACGAGTAATAGCATTATGTTTGCTTTTCCCCTTTTGTCTGTGAATCTCGTGTCCTTTCAGGCAGCTGCTGTACAGGAAAGGAGGCAGCTGCCTGTCCTCCAGAACACAGGCTGGTGGCTTCCCTGGGATGGTGGGAGATGAGGTTTGCAGCCTTCCAGGATAATGAGGAGATGGAATCCAGGTCTCCCACTACTGGGAAGAGTTTTTTGATCCCCAGGCTGTTTTTCAAATACACACATCAACATTAGCACTCCCATCTTGGAAAGAAGCCCTTAGCAACTCTGTGTTACTCTGCCTGCAGGATGTCTTGAACATACCTTGAGAATAAACCCCTCAGCAATCCAGATTTTAGGTATACTCAAGAGTGGGGAAATTGGAGCCATGCACAGAGGAGAACCTCTCAGCAACCAGGGAGCTTTAAGAGTGAGAGTGAAGTGCCTGGGAAGCAGAGGATCATCACTGGTTGAGAGGCAACTGTGTATATACTGATATATATACAGAAATTGTTCCAAATAGTATAACCTTCTTTTATAGAACTGTGGGTATTCCACTGTTGTCTTAAGGGTCACAATTTGCATTTTTACACTGTGAAATAAGTGAAGGTTGGCTAGTTGAGATGACAAGTGCTTTCAGCAGCTTTCTCCACTGGCAGAGAGCTGAATGGTTCTCAACAGTGACTTGAAATGGATTTTCCTGTGCATCTGAGTCCATCCATAATTGCAGTGCAGGTATTTTACTGCTGTGACTGATAAAAGTATAACAGAACACAAATTTTGCAGGCAGATTTGAAAATGACTGGGTGGTTTCATGCAAGTTTGTTAACTTTTTATACTGTTGGCTTAGGATGATGCCCTGAACAGGCACTTGTTGTGTACCCACAGCCCAAAAACCCCAGACAGGCTTTTGTGTGAAAAATTCATGCTCTGTATGTTGGACCAGTGGTTAAATGGATAGCTATAAAAGCCTCTATGGTGGGTTCTCTGTTGTAGGATGCAATACATTATTCATGACACCAACCTGCCTTGGAAAGCTTTAATGTATTTCTAGCATTAACTCAGATATGTATCCAAATCCAGAAACTATATGTGACATAGCATCTACCACTTTGATCCAAGCATATCTTATTAAGCTCTCACATCTCTGCCAGTCACTTGGGAGGAAGGATGTGAATGGTTCACCTGAATGTTGCTGGATTTGAAATTTATTGTGGAAAAAAAATTGTCTTTGGCTGTTGCCTTGCTAATTTATCTTCATTGCAAATGGTAAACATGTTGGTAAATGTGAATGAAAAGCCTCCAGGGTATAAATAATAAATGCTTCTTCCAGCTGTACTGAGTGCTCTACGTTTCTGAAATGATGCCAGCGTTTTTTCTTTTCCTTTTAAATGGATTACATTGTTACACAGTATTCTGCTCTCTGCTAGGCTCTGTGAAGGCCTTTATCTGTGTTTGTAAGTGTTGATTTTATATAATTACTAGCATAAAACATCATATGCTGCAAATTAAACACAAATGAAATATTCAGGGAAACCTTACCAATTTCTAGTATTTTGTACAAGCTCAGGGCAGATGTTTAGGAGTTTCTCAGTTCTTGACAAGTAATAGATGATTTTGTTTAAAATGTCTGAATTACGAATGTATTTATGTGTTGCTGTACTAGGATAATGTTTGTGAATTTATTTTACCTGAATTATAATTATTACACTAAATCCACACAAATTATCATAGTAAGTGAAATCAAATTGTGTCATTTCCCTCTGCCCTGTTCCCCATTTCTAACCATAAAATTGAAGGCACTGACATAGATTCCTTCAGGAGTCCCTTTGCCCCCTCCAGTTTGGCTTCCTGAATGTCTAAGATTCATGAAGTGTATGTTAAGCACAAGACAAAGGTATAAATTAGCTACCCTTCATAATTCCTTTGAAAATCACAGTATGAATCTAGGGTTCCAGCAATCACTCAGGGGACACACACTGGCTTTTCTAACAGTGGAAAAGGTAAAGCCTATCAGAAAAAAACACCAAGTGAAATCTTGGGAGCAAAGATTGAGTTAACCTTGGATTTTCTTGGCAGCTGCTGCCACGTATCTGCTTTCTGTAGATCTGAGAGCTGGTCAACAGCAGAAATAACTATTGTTAACACTGGACCTACAGACATTCAGATACATGGTGTGGTGGGTCTGCAGTGTGTCAAAATAAAACTGTGGCCACTGCACATTTTAATAAATGGGAAATAATTCTGTGGAAACAGAATTATTTTCCCAAAGTAGTCAGTTTATATGATTCCTCTTTTCAGAAGTAACTTCCAGTTAAGGACTAGAAAATAGGTTTTATTGTCTGTCAGCATCCTGTTGAGATAGAGTTCAAAGCAAAGCATATAAAACCAGTGATGGGTTTCTCTGCTGAAATTCTTTCTCTGCTATTTATTCTTTAGACAAAGTGAAAAGGTGTAAGAGGAATGTGCTGTGTTGAAGAATATTTTGTGGGAGTCACAAAGAAACCAAGCTATACCAGTCTTTAGCTTTTACATAGTTTTCCTTTTTTTCATGTGAATAAATCTATTCTAAACTGCTGTCTACAATTTCTTTCCTGAATTGTCTCTGCTTTAACGTGGATGAAATTCCAGCCAGTCGCCTTCCTTTCCTCAATTCATGATCATATAACATGACCCTGCATTAAATAGTATCTGCAGATAGAAATTTGATAATGGTGTGTTAAAGATTATTATCCCATGGAAGTAAATGAGTATTTGAGCTGTCTGGGCCATGAGAAGTGTGATTAGGGCAAAAGTGCAAGAAGTTTTTCAAAGAAGGCAAAGCTTCAATGATGAATGGAGAATCTTAGCTGTCAGAAGGCATTTGATATGGAACGCTGTACAGTGACTTTAGAGCAGAGATTTGATCACATTTCCTTTAAAAGAAATTTCCTCTCTCTTTTTTAGGTGTAGGAAAATCTCATGAGGAATTGGTCATACTTAGACTGCAGAATGAGGTGCTTAACTGCTGTTTTGCTGTATTTGCTGCTCTCTGGACATGTATTGCCTCAGGCTGTTCATTTTCAGCTTGCCAAGGCATTGAAGCTCACAATTTCTTATGCTCCTTTTGAGGGCAAATGTATTTGATCTCTGCTTTGTGCAGTGCAGCGTTCTGGCCCTGTTTCATCATCATGAGTTAAATCCTCTTCAGAATCCTTCAAAACCTCAAAGAGTCTTGACACAGCAGAACTTTTGGAGCTGAACTCTATTGTGCACCAGGAGCATGTCCCTGGATCTCCACAACAGTTTTCTGTTTTCCAGCATGGGGAAGGCTGAAGAGCAGAGATCCTGAGCTGTGTCTGAAGAGACCTCAAGAGTAAGTGCAGGAATTACTGGAACCCAGTGGTAATTATGGAATAAAACCACGCAGTCAATAGACAGACAAGAAACGAATAGTCACCAAATGTGTGAGCTCATGTAGGGCTTGGCTCGACAATTACAGTAAATGGGAGCAGATGATAATCAGCTTTTGCACTGTTGGTGCAGGGGATAATGAATGAACACTGGCTGCTGCTGCTCTGAGGAGCCCTACTGAGGGAGCAGCAGCATTTGGCCAGCTTGGCTTTGATTTCATTACAAGTGTCAGGAGCTTGTGTCTAGACTGGTGCTTTGGCAGCTAATTGATCTCTAGCATTTGATATGCTAATTATTTCTTTCATAATATGCTAATACGTGTACAGTGGAAAAAACAGCTTTTAAATGCTACGAGGATCTCAGAAGCATGTTTGGAACTGGAAAGTAAGAGTTGGAAATCTTGATTTATGTCAGTGCAATATACAAGTGAAGGTTTCTAGTTGTGGGAATTTAGCTGGAAAATGAGAATGTTAAGACAGAAATTGTTTAGTCATAGAGTGACTGTACAGGGCATGTAGCAGGCTGTTCTGCACAGCCCACACTGAGAAAATTGGTGTGGATTAGGGAATATATTCCTCTGTGCAATACAGTATTTTTTTTGCTGCTGCTATATGGATATTCTTTTTCTGTCATTGATTTGGATGTCATAGTTTTTATCTTATTTCCTGCAGTGAGAGAAGGAAAAACAAATAGTAAAGAAGTGTAGTTGAGTCACCTCCCAGTTCTCCAGGGTAGTACCTCTCTACATGATGACTACTTCTCCAGGCAACTGTAGCTTGCTGGCTCTCTGAATTCCTACCATTTGACCATTCAAAATCTGATGTTAATTGACTGTTTTATGTTCGTTCCCAAATTTTTTTTTTCAACTTTTCCTCTTTGGATTTGCTTCACCCTCTGGGTACTTTAAAATACAATCTGATGAGTCTCAGTCATTACCTCTCTGAAGCTCCGTGTGGAATTTTAATTGTATGTGTTCTTCAGGCTGTGACAGAAAGGAGCCATCAGGGAGAGTTTTCATACACATTTTCTTTTGTCCATCTCCACTCAGATATTCTGAAAAACACTTTTATTAAATATGTATTTGATAGGTTTGAAAGCTATCAAAGTAAGTTTGCTGAAAGATAACTACTGAGGAACCCTCCAAGGAACTGGGATAGAGTTGGAAGCACACATTATTCATGTAGGACAGAGCCAGAGGCAGAGCCAGGATCCTCACTGACCCTTGGAGATCAGCCATGTTTGGCAATTGAACAATTTAATTTCATTAAACACTTTTGAAAGAAAGCTGCTAGGTTTTCCTTTTATGCAGCTTTTGCATAGACTAATAGTCTGTCCCAGTGCCACTGAGTAGACAGTAATTAGATTGCTAATATGTACTTAAGGTTTTAAATAATAAGAAAATGTCTGTTCTATGTTTGGCCCCAGTACCTGGCAGCAGATTAGATGAACACCTATCAAGTGTTATAAGTGCAGACTGTGCAACCATTACTGGGAACAGATTCCTGCTGTAATAAGCTTATCTCTGTGCTCAAAGCCCTAATCACCTTCTTGTTGACAAGAGAGAACTTCAATTTTATTCACAGGGGCATAAGAAATTATTACTTAGCTCTGCAGACCAAACCAACCCAAATAAAACCACCCATTCATTTTAGAGAGCAGAGTGAACTGATTGATGAAAAAGTCAGTGGAGCTGTGTTTGCTGAAGTCCAGAGCAGCAAATCCAAATGCTTTCTTATGTCAAGAGATACTATGTGCAGTTAAATTCAACCAACAAAATTCTGCAAATGCTGTGGAATCACAGTAGTGTTTTAGGCAAAGACAGATATATTTTTATAATGGAATTTTGTGTGTTATTCTTAGTTTCACCTTGAGCTTCTTCAGAGCTGATAGGAAGCTGGTGACAAAGGAGAATTTCTCACCCTGATACAAGTGTAAGTGATAAAAGGATCTGGTCCACCATCAACATTCCTTCTTTTTTCAAAAATTTAAATTTCTTCCCTTGCAAATCTGATTCTTGAGAGCAACAAGTATCTGATGTCCTGAATCTGCCTCCTTAGCTGGATTTCTTTAGGGAGTGGTTTTAATTGAAATTGGCAAAATGAAATTTTTCATTAAAAAAAGGACTCCTTAATAAATCTTATTTGTGGCTCTTTGCTTCTTCTTCAGAAAATGATTTCCAGGATCTACTCAAACCCTGCAGCAATAGACTTGAGAAAAAATGCTTGGAATAAATTGTGGACTTTTTAATCTTTTAGCCCAAAGAATTCTGTCTGGTTGAGACCATGTAGTTATACCATAACTGCCCCCTTGAGGCTTCATTGATGAGGCTAAAAACTTTGCCACTTTCATTTATGTGCATAATATATTACAAAAGCCACAGAAAGTAATGTCTTGATATGCTTGCAGCTTATTCAGACATAGCACCCAGAGGTGTTATTGATGCAATTTAACCAGAGACCTACTAGGACTGGTTGGATTATTGAACTATACCTGAAATAAGGAAAGTAATTAAAAATTTTAGGTGATTTGAACAATTAAATGTAGTGACTTCACTATAAAGAAACTTAACTGCTTCAGAAATATCATGTGCAGCTAAATTGACTTTAAGCAAAAGTGTATTTAAATGTTGAGTTGAGCTTATTTTAGTCATGTTGGTGCCTCGTGCATTTGCTTTCCATAAATATCCTGCACATTTATAAATGGGAATGTCCACCAAAAAAATTATATCATAACCATTATTTGTACAGCAATAGTCTTCATAAGATACAGCATCCACATGGAAGATTTGGTATTATAAATTTTATCCCATCAAAAAGAAACATATCTTTAAAGAATTAAGTTAGATGTGTCAAACTTGAAATGCTAAAAACGTGATGGAAAATTCTAAAAATGATCTACGAATAAGTTAATGGGGATGAGGAGAGTGGACAGATAACTGATACTGCGTGACACCTGTGAATGGTCAGGGAGACAGAAATCTCATGTAGAGCATGAATTCTGGAAAAGACTTGTGTGTAGAAAAGTTGACAATCAATGGAATGATAAAGGGATATCAGCTAAACACAGAGAACTGTTCTCCAGAAAGCTCATATGCAAATATGTGTCCCTTTAATATGCCTTATAATGGCCTTCAAATGCCAACATACCCTATTAAAATGGTACTGGGTATCTCACAGCCCCACATCCCTGTGCTGAGGTGCAAGGTGCTGTTTGGGATGCCAGGAACACCCCCCTCAGCAGCTGGATTAATGGCACCCAGTGGATTAATTAGGGGCTGCTCTGCAGTGTGTATGGAATGTTCTGACAGCTCAGTGATGCACCTTGGAAGCATCAGCTTGTATTCTGCAAAGTGGAGTATTCCAAAATAATTTATCATGTGTGATTTTAAAGTAGTGCTTAAATTTTTAAACTTCTCTCAACAAAAGCTTTCAGATACTCCAGGCTAGCTTCAGATAAATCAGAGACCTTTTCTCTAGCCCAGCTGAGCTTGGAGCTACCCTGATTTTCTTAGGATGTGTGTTTAGGTTCATTAACCATCTGCTGAGAAATGTATATAATATATCGAGTTATTTTTAGAAGACTGGAGTGCTTCTGAATGAATAGCAGTAGGTAAATAAACCATGTTATGAACTCTCACCAGGAGGCATAAGCCATGATTTTAGCTGGGCACAAGGATTGCTGCCTGGCCTTAGGAGGCAGCTCTGTCCTGCAGATGGTGAATTATGACCTGCTAACTCAGGGGCTCACCTGAGTGTTCACTGGGTTTCAACGAGTAGAGTTCAGTGATAAATACACCTCCCATTTTTACACAGTTCCTCTGGACTTAAGTATCCTATTTGGCCCTATCCGTGATTTTTGAACAAATTGAAAATAAGCACCTGCAATAATGAAAACTATGGCTTGGGAGAGCAGTGTTGATGTGAGAGTGTACACGCTCTGAATTTTGATCTGTAATATTTCCTCTCTGTTACTAAGTATCTTATAAAATCTGCCCAACCTTCTGAGCCACAAAGACCAATGCTGTAGATAAAAGGTCTTGATGGCTGTTGCTTTTTAAGTGGTTCTTACTGGGATAATCTACTTGTCATAATCTGGAGCCCTCTGATTGCTGCTCAGCAATCCTTTTGTATCCAAGTTCCTCTTACTACAAGGATCAATCCTTTTATTGAAGAGTCCCAGAGCTGCAGTCAGCAATGGTATTTTTATGCAAGTTTTACCTTTACTGAAACTGGAGGGAAACTGTGGAGTAAATCTGATTTGTAATGAACCTCATTCACATGAGCACCGTGTCTTCTCCACAGCAGTGCTTCCACTTGTCCTCATTTGGTTTTACTGCATCTTTACACATCCCAGGCATTAAGAGCTTGCATCAAATATCTCCAGGGAAAAAAGAAAAAATCAGTTACTAATAACTAATTCCACACTAGAACTTAAAAGAAATATTACAACCTCTAACAATAGTTGGTTTTTTAATCATGAGAAGATCCTTAGTTTTCCCAGCAATTGGTTTCATCACTGTTACATTGACTGTACCTTGTAGCTTGGCAAATGGAGAACAGGTCTGGTGACTGAGCCCAAATCAACGTTTTAAAAAGCACAATTCTGGGTGGGGCTTGCACAATGCAACTGAGTCAGACATGGTTTTAAAAATATTCCCTTTACTTTTCCCTTTATTTTTAGATTATTCCCTTCAGGGGCTTTCATTCATATACAATGTTTTGTGTAAGCATGCCACAACAACACTAAAAATTAAATGTGGATGCAAATTAGTAAATAATATTTTGCAGAAAAAGCAATATTTTTTATTTATATGTACATCGGGGATGAGATTCCAAAATCTCCTGGTTTTAAGAATCTTACTCATGCCTCCACAGCATGGTGATGGGAGATCAAGCCAGGCCCATCTGTAACTCGTGGCACACTCCTGTGTCTGGTGCCTTTGATTTCCCAGCTCAAACAGGCACCTGCCCTTTTCCCAGAGCTCTGACTGAGCGTGGGCTTTGGCACCATACCCAGCATCAGGATTTGAACTTGCACTTTTGGATTTGTAGCATTTCCTTGAGCAGCTCTGACACTAAGCCTGTTATCAGATCAAACAACAGCAAGGAAATTCCTTGGCTTATTTGGCTGTGGTGGCTCAATGGCTCTGTATTGAATTATTTGCCATTGGTCCAGACTAAAACAGGACAGTCCATCAGCTCCTGTGTGCTGAATGGCTTTGAGTCGTTGTTTTTGGGAGGTATCTGGGTAAAGTCATGTTACAAGCCAAGGTGATTCTCTCACTTTTATCCTTATGATTTTCACAGTCTATGAAATATTATTGTATTCCCATAATCACAAATAAAAATTAGTTTGGTGTATGATTAATAATTTTCAGATTTAGGAAAAAATAGCTTATTAAGGCCCTTAGCATTGTACAACCTGATTGGATTTTGATGTACAGACATCTAATTATTTTGAAATGTAAGTGGTCTACTTTATCTTTGCTTATCATTACCACTAACATTTTGGATAGTTTTATGAGAGCTTCAATTTCTCTAATCCTCAGCTGTTTTTCAATAATTTCATTTAGAAGGGTTTTAGCTTCATGAGACCTGCTGCAAAAATGATCTTTAGTTAAACCTGTGAAGTGCAAAAATCATCTGTCAAAGCAGATGTACAACATTTCCACTGTTAATATCTCTTTGGCCTTTAATCCTATTTTTCCAGTTTGTGTGGGCACTGACAGTTAACTCAAGTTTCAATCAAACCTAGACAAATAGGATTTTTTTCTGCCCTACAGTCGGCTAGTCAGACAGCCAGGGATTTTTTTCACACTGTTCAGAGACTCATTAGACCTTTGTTCAGACTGGCCAAGGCACAGCAAGGATGTAGAACTTGCTCTTTTATAGTCTACAATATTTTTCACAGGCTAGAGATTAAGGTTTTATAGGCAAAATATTTTCCTTTTTATTTGAAAATTAAACCTATGTAATTTGCAACTGCAAAATTTTGACATGCCTTAGGAAATGAAAACATTGAAGTGAGATCTGTTTCACAAATGAATTAATTTAATGCCATTCAGTTAATGATACCTGAAATGTTGCTAAGCACTTAAATGCAAAGAACTGAAAATTTTAATACTGCATTATTACTATTTCAGTGTATGTTTTCTAATGAATGCCTACTGGTCTGCAAAGAAAGAAATTTTGATTCTGACATCACTTCATGATGGCATACTGTGTCAAAGATACTGAGAAAACCAATTAAATGTAAAATTACCAGTGAATTTAGATATTAGATAATAGAAATATAGATGGGAATAACATCATTACAATACTCAGTACTTGTATTTAATGTCAGTGAGGAGTTAGCTGAGTACTGTAAAACATATAGAAAATGGTCAATCACTTCCTCAAAGGTCTTATCATCTTAAATGATGAAATGATAACAGATTAAACCAAAGTGGAACTGGGCAAGTGGCAGGAGGGGTAAGGTAAATCTGTTATCTGCATTAAAATCTAATAAAATTATTAAGATCTACCTCACTTAAGATATGATTGCAGTCTTGCCAAATTGAGTTAGTACAGTGACAGGTAAATGCATTGTTGACAATAAAAATCTAAACTTTTTTGGGCTGATTAACTCTTCTCACTCTTAGTGCAAAAACCTTACCTGAGCCAGGGCATGAAATACCCTGCATGGGTCAATAGTGGAGCTGCTCTCGAAGCCCAAAAACTTCACAATCTCATTGCTGCTGTAAATCAACTAATAAACTATTTTCCAGATTCACTGTCAAATCTGGCCCCAGGTGTTTAGTCTGAAGCATCGTGCAGCATCCTTAGCTGAAGTTATGTAACCCTTTTATTTTTTAATCTTCCTGTGTCAGTCTTCTTCCATCTGTGCACATTCTATTTTCTTGCAAAAACTACCTCCATGGACAATGACTTTTTTTTTTCCCCCTTGGCCTACCAGAACTTTATGGATCCTCTCCATATGTCATTACTTTGTCACACTCATTAGAACTTGAAATGAAACCTATTGAGGTGACTTAACATCATCTCAGAACACCTGGTGCTTTGGCATTTCACATGTCATATGGGTCATGACATAATAGCATTTCTAATTGTCACTCATAGAGAGAGACACAAAAATAGTGAGCAGAGAAGGGAAATCCCTGGTGGGAGAACTCAAGGTTATCACTCTGCCCTGCCAGAACTGAGAAATGAACTCACCCACATGAAAGACTGGGCTGCTTCTATAGTCATGTTCTGTAATGGAAAGGCAAAGAAAGATGTTCTGCCTTTTGTCCTGGATTTCTGATCTCTCATGGATTTTTCTTCTCTCTTCCTTTGTCACAAGGTGGGTATCTAGCTCTAAATCCAAGGGTGTATTTCTGTATTAAAAAATAGAGTTAATGTAACATATCTGTGAGCATCTATGAGCATCTTGCACACACATGTAGAGTTATGAATAACTGATACAAACATATATTTTTGGTTTATGTAACTGTGTCATGGAAAGAAAAAAGACATTTCTAATACCACAGTGACAGTGATTGGTCAAGGGACAATTTCCCAGCCAGCCACAGGGAAACTATTCACCTGCTTCTGGACTTGAAACTTTGCAGAACTGGAAAGATTTCAAGAGACTGCCATAATCTTATTGCCTCTAGAAACCCCCCAAAGCATGGACTGTAGTAATTATCCACACTGCAGTATTTGGAGATGTAACAGGAAGCACTTTCTCCTGCTCCTGTGCGAAGCCCTGAGCCACCTGCCATGGAGTTTAATAGTTCCAGCTGCTGCTCTGAGAGCAATAGTCCGTGTGGGAAGTGGTGCTAATGGAGTCTGCAGAGAGGAAACGCCTCTCACGTGCTGCAGAAAGAAGTGTGATATGAGGTCTTTTCACAGTAACATCTTACTCTTCAAAAACACCAGATCTAAGTGGACTTAGAATTTTGAAAAGAAACTTGGGCAAAAAATATCCAGATCTGAACATGTGAAAGCATTTGATACATTGCAATATATTTTGTATGCATGCAGACTTTATCTCTAGCCAAATTCTACTGTAACTGTGGTTTGTCTTGCTCTTAGAATCGGCCAAAATTCACATAATTTCAGGGAGATGTGCATTAATAATAATCAAGTAATAAAGGTGAAGCTCTCGGCGTTTGTTCTCCATGTACCTAACCTATTTCACTTCTCAGATGTATTTCTGAGCCTGACATTTCGGGATAAATGTCTGTAGAGTACAGGAGGGGAATAGGTCTGCAGTGGCTGTCCTGTGCTTGGTGAGCAGTGCCAGGGTGACAGGCAGCTTGTGATTATTCCCACCAAGTCTCCTGTCCTTTAGCCACCAGCAGCACATGGCAGTGCTGGAGGCAGGAAGTTCTCTTTCAAGTACCTGATGTGCTTTCAAAGTTGCTGCAGTGAATCTCTCTGACAAAGTTAGTTTTTACTGTGAGTTTTGCTGTCCTTCTTCTAGGAGGATGATCATCCAAATTAATGATTCTCAGAAAAGTGATGTATCATTTAAATGATCTAGAGAAATCCTGAATTTATTCAGATCAATGGAAAAAATCCCATTGGCTTAAAAGAAGATACATTTTTCATTTATGATTTTCAAAGACCAGCCTAGGATGTGGAAAGAAAAAGGGAGAATGTCTCTTAACGGTTGGTTTCTTCTAATATTCTGTTTTATCCATAAAAACTATGTAAAATGGAAATATAAAGAACTCCTAAATAGTCTTGAAAAAATCCTCATGCTGCAATATTCCTGGATGCTGTGACTTTTAGCTCCTGCAGGGAAACCAGAGTTTCATCTCTTTTACTGTAACTGGTTAATTGCCTCTCTTCCTCCGAAATTTCCTGGTAGTATTTGCCAGATACCAAGTTTCTTGGAACATGCTTAAAAATTTTGGAGTTCAGTTTTGTGGCACCTCTCTAATCAGAAGCCAGGGGACTTTTATGCAGTCAGAAGCAGATATTAAAGAATAAACACAGAGTCAGATCATATCTGATTACTTCAGCAAACATATTAAGAAAATACTGAAAAAATGGCATAATGTCAGGCTTTATGGCTGATGAATAGTACTATAGGTAATAGAGTAAATAACTAAACTTGTGATGGAAGAAGTGGATTGATATATTTTGACAGTGATACACACTTAAGGAATTACACAAATGTAATATGTATTTTTTTCACCTTCTGGAAGATGTAAATGGCAGCCCAAATAGCATTTTCTTAGGAAAAAAAAAGGAATAAATAAATTAATATAATTATATAATGATTTAAACACTGCTCTGATATGGATAATAAACATCAAGTCCCATTGTGATGCACAGACATACAGGAATAGACAAATTTTGCCTGGTGTGAGTTGATAATTTGAGAAATGATAAGGAGATGTAGAGAAATTAGACTTTTTTTTTTCCAAATATCCCTTCTTACTGACAAAGTTCAACAGCTGACACTTTTGAAAATTTCTTTAGCCAGTTAAATGCTTAACTCCCATTACAGTAAGACCTGAATTTCTAAGTCACCTATAAAAAGGACCTAAACCTGTATCTGTAGGTTTAGCTTAAGTCAGGCCTTTCAGATATTTTAGGCCAATATTTCACTGAATATCTGGGTAATAATGAGTGGAACAAACCTGAAGTATCAAAAAAATAAGAAGCCAATCTTTCATCTAAAGTCACTTGTAAGCTGCCTTTCTTGTGCTTTAGCTGCACCTTAAAAATGAGTCACAGTCTCCTAATTTATTTAGAAGTTTTTGCAAAATTGTCTGTGATAGTGGCCAGACAGATGTGTGCTAACAAAGGTCTATGTCAGATCCCCTGAATTCCAGACCTTCATCCTAAACACAAACCCTTTGTATTATTGAGAATCCCAATGCATTTTACAGACACTGAAATTCTGGTGTTAGACACTCCAGTTAGGCATCAAAGACAGATAGCAGCTAGCATGCAAGTGCTGCTTCCAAAGAGAAAAAAGCCCTTTTGAAGGCAATAGAAACTGTCAAAGTTAAATTAAAAATTAAAAATCCTTTCTGTGGGCTGCTGACACACTAGGCTGCCTGACAGCCACAGAGCCAGAAGTTTCAAAACCCTCTCAAATGCAACTGTAAGTTAACTGTAGGGTTTTCTGTGCTCCCCCCTCTAACCCAATCAACTTTTATCCTACAGTGAAATGTCATCAAGGTGCCTATGAACTGATCCTCTTAGTTGTAAGGAAAAAAACCCACCCTTTCTAAAATATATTGAGTGATCAAGTATTCAACTAGCTGATGCTTCAGCTGATGCATGTGATACATTGATCTAAAAATTATAGACTTTCTCGGAATTTTAATGTTTTATTATTTATGATAATGTACTGCTGCATGCCAGTCTCTTAAAATGAAGATTTATACGGCCTTCAACATGAAAAAAACACTGCCTGCAGTGACAAGAAGTGTTTCAATAAATTATGACATTTGTTAAATTTCAGTGTTAGAATCTGTAAGAAGGGTAAAGTGAGGTAATTCACGTCATTTGAGTTCATAGAGTCACAGAATCATAGAATATCCTGAGTTGGAAAGGACCCACAGGGATGATCAAAATCCAGCTCCTGGCCCTGCCCAGGACAGCCCTTACAATCCCCTACAGCCCCACCCTGTGCCTGAGAGCATTGTCCAAATGCTTCTGGAGCTCTGTCAGGCTGGTGCTGTGACCACTGCCCTGGGGAGCCTGTTCCAATGCCAAACACCCTCTGGGGGAACATTTTTTCCTAATATCCAGCCTAACCCTCCCCTGCTACAGCTCCAGCCATTCCCTTGGGTCCTGTCCCTGATCCCAGGGAGCAGGGATTGGAGCTGCCCCTCCTCTGCCCCTCTGGAGGGTGTTGAAGACCTCACTGAGATCTGCCCTGAGTCTCCTCCAGGCTGGACACACCAAGTGCCCTCAGCTGCTCTTCATATGGCCAACCCTGCAGACCCTTCCCCATCCTCGTAGCCTTCTTTGGGCACTCTCTATTAATTTAATTGGTCTTTTTTCTATTGTGGTGCTCAAAAATGCCCACAGGAGTCGAGGTGAGGCTGCAGCAGAGCAGAGCAGAGCAAGGCAATCACCTCCTTTTTATTCTGAAAGCACTGAAGTACCATAGCAAAATATTAAGGATATTAAGAAGCACAATGGGTAATACCTGTCTTTCCCTGTGTCCTCCACATTTATACCCCATTGTGTGGTAACTGACATTTCTGAGTGTCTTTGTTGGGATTCTTTCCTGTTTTACTGACCTCCCCTGTCAAGAAGAAACAGTAGAGTAATAAAGGACAATACTTTTGTTGTCATGAACAATTCACCATCATATACCTTACAGAACTCTCAAAGTCAGATGTTTATTGCTTGCTGCTGCTTGTGTTACTCCTCAGCTTGTCTGAATAAGAGATCATGACAAAAATCTATCTATAATTAAGCAAAACCTTCAAACTCTACATTGCTTGAATTTAAAAGGATGCAATGCCCTTTATCACTGTCATGCATCCAGTCAAAACCTGTTTGGGATCAGCTCTGAATTGTAAAGTGGGCTTTAAAATCAAGATCAGGAGTTTGAAGTTTATTTTGAAGTAATGTGAGGTTATTTGCCCAGGATGCCATTATAATTCATATTATAAAGAGTAGAATCAAGCTGTATAAAAGCAATTGACTACTGTTTTCCTACAGGCGAAATCCAACATTTTACAATTACTTTAGTAGTTTTTCAAACCCATTCGCATGAAATTTGGAGAGCTGTGCTGCAATGCAATACAGATGGGACTGATTAATCTTACATGTAGAGCAATAATTGTTTTACATTATTCTGTATAGACTTTAATATTTCTTTGACTACGTGGACTGGAAAGACCCCGTGTTGACAGGTGAGATGTTCCTGGTGTGCCTGCACGGTCCTCCTCACTGCAGCATCCAGAATTTTAATCAGCCAAGTGATGAAGACACGGTTGCTGTTAATTTCAATGGGAGTTCAATGTCTAACCAGGCATTAGTCAGAGCCTCTGCACTTGAGTGGGGATGTTTTCATTCATCCAGGAAGCAGCACAGCCTCCTGGGACCTGGTTTCCAGACAAAGGCACTTCAGACAGAAATCGGAGCTTCTGGTTGTATTTTGAACTCTGCCTGCCCCCGGTGTTCTCTCCCCTTGAATAAGCAATAGGAGCTGCATCTCACTCATCTGGCTGATCAGTGGCTGCAGTTGCCTTTGACTCGTGTGACTTTAAACAGGACATTGCTAGAAGACTTGAACAAATAAACTGGACTTCATGAAACCATCAGATTTAACTGTACCTGTTGTACACACTCCTGGAAACTTGTTCATTCATTATGTAACAAAGCAATTCTCATGCTGAGTGAAAAAAAAAAAGCTGAAATTATTTCTGATTACATATTCTTTATTTTTATTAATTATTATTATTATATTTATTCATTGTTATTTTAATGAATAAATTATAATGAATAAATATAATACATAATGTATTTCATAGTAAGAACTACTCACCCTATGATAAAATGTCTTTCCATATACAAACTTTCTAAAAATCTGAAGTTCTACTCAAAGATTTGGGAGTCCTAAGAGCAGCCTCTGCTGATGCATAAGGAAATTGTTTCTCAATTTTCCCAATGGAGGTAAGAGTGCTTATTGCGTATCCACAAGAAGTTTGTAAGAACTGTTCGGTGTTTGTATGTCACTTGGAAAATATAAAAGCCTTCACGGATTATAAATTTAAAGTAACTCAAGTAAATAAGAGATCAGCATTAAAAATGTTGGATGTCACAAGCAATGTAGCTGAAACCACAATGGTCTTATGGTCCAGCAATAGAATTATGGCACTCTAATGGGTAAGATGTCACTGTCTCTTTCTCCTCCATAATAAATGTGAATACTGATGCATAGCTTGAACCGTTCCCGTTTTTCTGACGGCATTATCCTGTAGCTCAGAGAGCTGCTCCAGGCCGGCCGTACCCCAGGCTGCGCTAGCGGCGCTGTAGGCGGCGAGCCCAGGGGAAGGGGAAGGGATAATCCCTTTGCTGTGCGCTGCTTGGGTCACCTCGAGATGCTGCGTCCGGTTCTGACCCGCTCAATAGCAGAAATACACTGCCAGGCCGGAGCGGGCTCGGCTGAGACCATCGAGGTGGACGGAGCCGGGCTCTTCACCCGGAGCGTGGTGAGGGGACAAGGGACAAGGGGTGTCAGCAGACACGCGAGAGGCTCAGGCTGGGCACGGGAAAAGGGGGCGGCCCCGCCGCGGTCCGGGGGGCTCGGGCCGGTCCCGGTGCCGGTCCCAGTCTCGGTCTCAGTCCACATCCCGGTCCCGGTCCCGGTCCGCATCCCCATCCCGGTCCCGGTCCCGCCCCGCCGGACGTCAGCACAGCTCGTAGCCAACCAGCGCGCGCGGCGCGAGCCGGGCCCCGCCCCTCGCACCCTCGCTGCCTATAAAAGCTGCTGCCGGCGGCGGGCGTGGGATCGGCGTGAGGCGAACGGGACGGTGCGGACGGGACAGGGCGGCGGGACCCGCTCCTGGCACCGCGGCTCGCCCCCGGCCGCCGCGCTCGCCAGCAGGGATGCTGCTCGTGGCCACCGGGCTCCTGCTCGCCGTAGCTGCGGGCGGGCGGGGGTCGCCGGCCGGGGAGCAGGAGAGCCCGCCGGGCAGCCGCTTCGTTTGCACCTCGCTGCCGCTGGACGCCGCCGGCGCGGGCTGTCCGCTGCCCCCCGTGCCCATGCAGGGCGGCGCGCTGCCCCCTGAGGAGGAGCTCAAAGCCACGGTGCTGCAGCTGCGGGAGACCGTCCTGCAGCAGAAGGAGACCATCGGGAGCCAGCGGGAGGCCATCCGGGAGCTCACCGGGAAGCTCAGCCGCTGCGAGGGCGCCGACGGCAAGTCCGCCGCGGGGGCGTGGAAGAACGAGGTGGGCAAGGGCAAAGACACGATGGGCGACCTGCCGCGGGACCCGGCGCAGGTCATCGACCAGCTGAGCCGCACCATGCAGACCCTGAAGGACCGGCTGGAGAGCCTGGAGGTACGGCCGGGCAGCGGAGCCCGTTCACGTCCAGCGGGCACTTCGGGCACGGGGGGTGCCCGAAATCCGTATGGAGAGGGATCCAAACTGGCCCAGCCCCGGGGGCGAGCGGCTCGGTTTGGCGTGTCGTGTTTTCTTGATAATTATCTCCTCTCTTTAATGGTAAAAGCCCTAAGGGGCTGCTTTTCAGTGTGTTCGCCCACTGCATAGGGGGAGATTATGGTCTCCCTGCTTGTCACCAGCTTAGTTTCTGTATTAATAATGCGTAAATCTCTCTTTCTGGGGATGTGACTTCATGTGGTTTGAGGTACAAAGCTGACGTCTTGGGCAGTAAGACCTCGGCATATGGTGCTGAGCAGACCACTGGTAATGAGGAGATTGTGCTGGGCAGATGGTGTGGATAAGATGATGTACTCAGGGCTGACACAGAATAAAAAAAACCCGATTCTGTGCACCTCTGAACAGAAAGGGGATTTGGTCCAAGCCCACCGATGAGTAATTTCCATAAGCCTTTGGACAGTGCCCGTGGTTTGAGTGCTGCTCATACAAATGTTTTGTAGAGAAGATTCTCAGAGGATTTGTGCTGATGTTCTGCCTTTCACACCCTGAAAGCCTCACGTGTGCTCCTGCTATCCTCCACTCAGTGCTGATGTGAGGATGGGACGAACTTCCCAAAGGCTGTTCTGGGAGTGCTGCTTTGCAAGTGCAGTTTTGAATGAGCTGTTAGTATCACATCCTTTTACTATTGCTGTCTTTCTGAATTATTCTTTTTAGCGTTGTAGAAGAGAAACTCTACTAGAATAGCATGGTAGGTGGAAATGTTGTTTTTTTAGTGTCTTTAAAGATACTAGTGTTATTTGAGAGTGTGAGGTGCTTCTTTTTTCCATTTGTATAAGAATACTTCACTGGTCAATACTTCGATCGATCCAAAGAGCATCTTACTTTGGTAAATCTACTTTCAAAGTAGCTTAATTTTTAATCTAAAATGAAGTGATAGTTTTTCTGTCTACTTATGTTGGCTATATCACTATCAGTAAGTAAAGCAAAAATTGAGTAATGTGCTACATGTGTGCATATTAATAGAAGTGCATCAGACCTGCTCCCTTTTATTAAACTTAAATGTATGAAAACTTCCTTCTAAAGTGCTGGAAGCCTCTAACAAAAGTGCCCTTTTGTTTCAGGACCTGTTAGCTACAGTGCTGATGAAAGCACCGAGCGTGACAAATGCTAAAAAGCAATACCTCTTCTGTACTTGCTGGAGAGCTCCGTGATCTTACTTTCCTCCTTTGAACCGGGAGCATATCTGCATTTCACAGTTTGTTTCGGGAATGACAGTGTTTTTCCCCTTCTGCTTTGCCCTAAAGCACCAGCTCCGAGCCAACGTGTCCTATGCAGCCCTGCCCAGTGACCTGCGGGAGATGCTGCAGCGGCGCCTCGGGGACCTGGAGCGCCAACTCCTGAGCAAAGTGGCCGAGCTGGAGGATGAGAAGTCTCTGCTTCACAACGAGACCTCAGCCCACCGGCAGAAGACAGAGACAGCCTTGAATGCACTGCTAGAAAGAGTGTCTGAATTAGAGAAAGGTAATTGCTCAGGGTCTAAGTGCTTCCCCATCCTGATTAATTTTGTTTACTCCTTCCTTCCAAAGCAGTAGACTAAATGTGGGCTTTGAGGGAAAGACATTAAGGTACTGGACTAAATAATAGGTGACAGTGCAAATACTTGGGTTCTCCTTTTTCTTTTATCTCAGGCTTCTTGCTTGACAGGCAGTTGCCTGGCTTTGGCTTCCTGTCTCTTAATTTGGCATGTGTGGGTGGCTAGGATGAAACTCTTAGTGTTTGTGGGATGGAAAGATCTATAAGGAGGCAAGTGGAGATAGGAATAAGTATGGCATGGGTGTAAATAGCTACATAATGTCAAGCATGCATCTGAGTAGAGCTGCCTTTATTTGGACTGAGAGTCATATGGGCTAAATTTAATTAGCACAACTACCTTTGATGTAATGAATGGCATTTTATACCAGCTTTGTTTCCTGCTGCTTTGGAAGTATTGATAATGGCCTCTACTTTTTTTTTACTGGTTATGACTTTGGGTAACTGCAGATACTTGAATTATACTCTATTCTAAGCTTACAGCCTTCAGAATTTACAGTAGATTACACATGGTCCACTGGGGGACACTCTCGTAATCTTAGTCGTTCATTCTGATTCTTGGCTTAATAATTACTGAGATCTCTCTGCTTGAGTAGAAGCTGTTTATTTGAATTACAAATGTCTGTAACAGAACTCTTTCTGTACTGACTGTATACATGTACAGAGTGGACTGTATAGGGCTGGAGTTACAGCAGATATCACTGCCCAATTCTTAAATGATTTTCCAAGGTGAATAACTCTCTGCTTAAAAGCAGCTTAATGAACATGCCTTCCAAATGGTACAAACATGCATATCTCATGAATTTAGAATGCAGCCTGTGTGTAATATTGTATCTATCCTTTCCTCTGAAAAGGATGAATGAGGGGAAAAGAGAAGGAAAATTATGATGTTCTACTGGCTCTGTCCTTTACTATTTCCTGAGAGCCAAGATAAAGCCTTACCTGCAACTAAAGTTATAGAGAATTAGTGGCCTGTTAATGTCTTATGAGTCACGTATAGATAGTCCTTGTCTCTGGAAAATGTGACTCATATCAGAAAGAGAGAGTGGTGGGAGAACAAGAATGTGTAATTCAGTTGGACTAAAAATAACCTGTTCCCACCTTTATTTTTTGTGTGGGGAGTGAGGGCTGTCTTAAGTCTCCAGGGAAGTGAAGAATTTGGGACAGGAACCAAGATACAGCCTTCCTTTTACTTGTGTAATTTGCTCTCTATTACTGTGCAGCTTAGCTGTTCTGCTTCCTCTGCCAAATCAAAGTGAGGGTAATAATGATAAAAGAACTTCTTTTTTTTTTGTATTTTAAATGCAGACAATATTTGATCTGACCTCATTTAAAAATAGTATTTCTGTTGTGCTTTTATTTGAAGTGCAGTTTTGTTTAGCATCTGTTCCCTACATCTAACTAGGCTCATCTAACTAAGCTCCTCATTGTCCTGAGACTAAATAGAGGAAAAAAAGAAGTTCATGAGGTGACACTAAGTGCCTTGGATTTTATCTGTAGTTGTGACAGATGTTTTAATTACCAATGGGACAGAAGAGTTTAAAACTTGTACACCTGTTGTGCAAAGTTTTCTGTTAATTCCTTCACTCGTTGTCTCCAGTGGTAGAATTCAATGGATTTTCTGGAGTTACAAACATTTATTACATCTAAACTTACTTTCTGTATCTCTGAAAGGGAATAACAATATTTCTTGCCCACCTAGCCCAAAAATAATTGCTCTTTTAATGGGGTATATTTCTGGTTTTTCTATGGGAGATTGGTTGTAGCAGCCTAATGGAAGTTCTTCAGTACTAACCTTAAGACCCTGGTGTTTTTTATTTGCTTACCATTTAGAACATTTCAGGTCTCTAAGGTTCCTCAAGACAGATTCGAGCAAAAGAGAAGCTTTTTCTTCTCCTACCCCCTCGTTCTGTGAAAAATGCAGCCAAAACACTTCAGTTGCTTCAGAGAAAGGGAACTGAGAGAATGCCAATGGTTTAAAAAATACATATGAGAATTGTGGCAACCTTTTGTGACAGCAGCTTTTCATTTGGACTGGAGTATGAAGTTGGCAAAGGGATTGAATTTGTTTCAGGAATATAAGCAAAGGAAATGAGTGAGACTCAGAAGAACAGGCTGCTAGAAAGTTGAGGATGACATAACTACAGAACTGGGGGTTCAGTTTGTTTCACAATGTGGGATTTATTTCATAATACTTCTAGAAAATTACTTATGAGCATCTCCAAGTATATGATACAGAGTATTGCAACTTCAGAAAGTTTTGGTCTTAAGGGTTCTCGGTTTTTAAAGCATGTCTCAGAATATCCCACTGGTTTTTATCACTTTTTTAGAAAAAGCAAAGTAATAATTTCTGCTTTTATATTAAATCTAGTGTCTAAACTTCCCATAGTTCATTGCTTGATATTGCATTTTTAATTCAGATCACTTTGAACTCTCCAGATCTTGTCCTGTTCAGTTGGTGGGACAGAAATCAGTTTTACTGAATGTAGCTGCTTTCTGGACTGTGTCAGTGTGTTTCAAATTTGCTGTTCAAAATGTGAGTGTTAATCTGGTTGTTACCCTGAGATCTTAACACACGAATGCTGCTTGTGTAGCAGGAGTAGAGAAAGAAATCCTGGTTGTGAAGCACTGTGAGGCTTTAATAATGAGCATAGCAGAAAATCCATTTTACTGACTGTAAGCCAGTTTGGATTGTTTGAAACAGGGAGGCCTCCAGCCATGAACTAGGCAATGAAGGTTGTCTACCATCTATTCTTTTGCTGTAAGTAAGCAAAAATGAACTAAATAGTTATCACAATGTGGATAAAAATCTATCTGCATTTTTATGTGCAGCAAAATCTGCATTCAGTAAATACTACTTCAATATACTTTTTTTACTGTACCTCTCTAAAGTGCATAAAGCCAAAGGTTATCAATATCAATTGTGTCTTAGCCTGAATTGCCAATACATTGTTAATGTTAAGGGTGTTGTGGTTTTTTTTGCTCCATGTGATTCTAGGTAACAGTGCATTTAAGTCACCTGATGAATTCAAAGTCTCCCTTCCTCTTCGCACAAACTACCTGTATGGGAAGATTAAGAAGACTCTGCCAGAGCTCTATGCTTTCACTGTGTGCTTGTGGCTGAGGTCAAGTGCGTCTCCTGGAATTGGCACTCCATTCTCATATGCTGTTCCTGGGCAAGCCAATGAAATTGTCCTCATAGAATGGGGGAACAATCCAATTGAGCTGCTAATTAATGATAAGGTGAGACTTGACCAACTCTTCATTGTCAACATAACCAGAACAAAGCCTTGACCCCTCGGTACCTTTGCACTGACTCCTTCCTTCCTTCCCTCTGAGAGAAGCCTTTGAGGTGGTGCTGTCTCCTTGTCTGTTGTCCACTTGTTGATTTCAAATTCATAAAAGCACTTAAAACAGAAGTTAAATTGTACAGATGTTTGTGTGCTGAGACAGAGCAGCTTGACATTAGATGTGCACACACTTGTGTTTTCTGAAGTTACAAGCAAGTCTTGGCTTCTTGGTTTTTTTTCTTTATTTTATGAAACACAAGCAAAATTTGAAGCCACACTGTTGCAAGACCTGTGAGATCTAAGCCAGCTGCTGCATTTCTATTGATTTCTAATTGTAGAAGTTACAAATGTTAAATGAATTTTGCAGAAGACAGAGAGCAAGAGGCTCTCCACATAATGGTCTGGTTTTGTTATACTTAGTGGCTGAACATCAGTTTAAATACAGTTTTTCAGACTTTAGATATCACTCCTTCATGCCATTGATAGTTTCTGACAAGCCTGAAGAAAACATTGAAGCTTGTCATTAAAGGAGTATTTAAATGCTTCCTTTCTCCCCACCTTCAGTTAGGTCTCCTGGTAACTCACTGTTCTCTGAGGGATCAGGTGTTTGCTACACAACTCAGGTGGTGGCTGATTATGGACTTCTAACAGTCCTATCATCCTCCCAGATCAATAACCAATTATTTTTAATTGTTTGTGGAAGATAAGCAGACTTAAGTCTGCTTATCTTTAGTAACAACTTTTTTCTCTTCAATATTATGTCTTTAATATCAATATTCTGTGAGGTTTTTATTTCTTGCACATCACAGCTGCTCCATAGCCCACTGCACTTGTGTCTTGATGTTGACCTGAGGAGGTTTTCAGGTCAAACTCCTAAAGGAAAAGAATTCCTCATTATTGTGAGGTCTAGGGAACAGTTCCCACAAGTTCTCCTGATAGCAGACAGATCCATTTGTCAAAGTTATTACTGCAAATGGTGCTGGCAAACCCCAGATTTTGAGAGGAACATAACATGAGCACTGGATGGAATCTCACTAAGCACTGATATTTAAACAACAAATGCCACAGATTAATGTGCAGGATGGGGGCTGGTCTCTTCTCCCAAGTAACAGGCTATAGAAAAAGAGGAGATGGCCACAAGTTGTGCCAGGGGATGTTTTATTTGGAAAAGGGGATGAATTTCTTCACTGAGAGGCTTGCAAAGCACTGGAACAGGCTGCACAGGGCAGATGTGGAGTCAGGATCCCTGCAGGTGTTTATAAGAGGTGTAGATGTGGCCTTGGCAGTGCTGGGTTAATGATTGCACTCGGTGACCTAGGAGGGATGTTCCAAACTTTGATGATTCTGTGGAATCCTCCAGACTAGGATGTGGACTAACTCTTGTCTCTATATAGGTTTTGCTTTTGAGAACAGAGTAAATACTGTTCTTCTTTACATGCTGAGCTTGAACTGCTAGATTTGGGTTGCCACGTGCATTATTCTGTTTTTTGTAGGTTGCTCAGCTCCCTCTCTTCATCAGTGATGGAAAATGGCATCATATCTGCATAACATGGACAACTAGAGATGGAATGTGGGAAGCTTTTCAAGATGGAGAGAAGCTTGGCACTGGGGAGAATCTTGCTCCTTGGCATCCAATTAAACCTGGAGGTGTCTTGATCCTGGGTCAGGAGCAGGTGAGTAAATGACAGGGTGTTCCAGGGTTTAAACAAAACCAAAACTCCCCAAACGAGCAAGAGCTGTGAGGATTTCTCTGTTAAACACTTGGTCTTGTTAAATACACAGTGTCAGACTGAAACAAGGCAACAAATACTTAATGAAATCACACATTGGTGTATTTGTTTCACTTATTAAATATTCAGAATATTCACGTTGGGGTTAAGAATAAGTCCTTTTAGAATATTGAAAAGAATTCCAGAGGATTTTTAGAAGCTTGTCTTTCTAGTTAACATCTCATAAGTAATGAATTGTGTGGCTCCTGGATTCACATTATTTCTCTACTTACATTACACATTTACTAAATAAAGAAAATATTGTAACAAGTAGTAAGAAATAGCCTTTGTTCAGTATTCCCACCTTCACAGTTGGAGCAATGAAAAATTAGTTTTGTCTTGATATTGATTTTAGTAGATACTTATCCATGACATAAATGACAGAATGACAAGTTCAGTATCTTAATACACTCTGCAGAGCAGATGCTACAGCTCACAAGTGAGTGTCTGGCAGTTTCCTTTATCTCTGCCTGCACTGTGCTGGCTTCTCTCTGGTGCAATGAGTTCCATGTCAGTGTGATCACCAAAAATGAGTGATTTCTGTCCTTGGGTAGTGAGTGGAGCAAGTAAACACTTCTAGGTTCATGCAGTGGCAGTTTGAATCAGTCATCTGTTACAACCAGACAAAGCCTGGGTATTTAGATCCAAAGATCACATCTCACAGTCCCTGCAGACAATTGGGCAAGGGCTGCAGTTGTGGCTTAATCTATAGCTATAAAGCTTTCAGGGTAACCTTACACATCTCTGCAGTTCTTGCTGGAGTTGTCCTGTGCTAAACTTGCACAGTGGCTCTTAAATTAGCCTCCAAGTTTAAAGCTGCCTTCCTGCTCTACTGCTCGAGGGCAAGGTTGGTTATGTGCAGCCTTGTTGTGGTGTTGTGCAGTCACCACTGTTTGCCCTCAGTTGTTTTGACACAATTCAGGCTGGAGCTTGTCACTGAATGCCTTGTTCAATGTAGCCCTTGTAGAAACTCACCTCTGTGACCAAACTGCACCTCCCTCTAGCAGTGGGGCTGGGTGGGGAGGGACTTCAAGTTTGAAGAAGAAAATGCCAAAATAACCTTCTCATCTAATCCTAACTTTCATGTGCCTAAAGGACACAGTTGGAGGAAGATTTGATGCAACTCAAGCCTTCGTTGGGGAGATGAGCCAGTTCAATATATGGGACAGGGTCTTAAAAGCTGAAGACATCATGAATATTGCCAACTGCTCTATTAACATGCCTGGCAACATCATCCCCTGGGTCGATAACAACGTGGACGTGTTTGGAGGTGCTACTAAATGGCCTGTGGAGACATGTGAGGAGCGTCTGCTTGACTTGTAGCTGTGATCACTTCCCATCCAAGTGCCCCCTTTAGTAGGACAATCTTCTGTGCAATCTAAAGCACTTATTTTTTTCCTTGCCCTTCCCCAGTCTTAACTCCTTGAAAGAATTAAAAAAAAAAAAAAAAAAAGAGTAAACTGCCTCAGTGCAAAGATAGCTGCTAGTTTGGGGCATTGAGCCTGGCTATGAAAGGAGCATTTCTTGGCTAGAGCAGCCCTTGCTTTCTTATGGCCTGATCCAAAAATGTGCTTTGGCCTGCAGAAGCCTTTTGGTTGGGCCTGAGCTTAGACCATCAGTTGTGCAGGGAGGGAGAACAGTGTGCACACTTCAGTGTCATGTTCCTGATCATGTGCAGTGCTGACAGCACCAGGATTAACAGACTAAATGTGAGCTCTTCCTTCCAGTCTATCATCTCCCCTTTGAAATGAAGCCATTCTTTTTTAACCCTTAAAAAAAAAATAAACCACTTAGTCCTTACACTGCAGTGGTTATGGTGCAGCTATGGGTAGAGCAGAACAGCCACTGTCTGAGTGCAAGGCTTTTGCTTTTTAATTTGCAGATTAGAAATCCTTATTTTATGATAAAGAGGTGATGTATTGGAGACACATTGTACAGTTCAATTTGAAGAAAGGGCTGTTTAATCAGCACAGCTCCACTGAAGCAGAGGTGCTTCAGGTGAGGTTCTGTCCCAAAGCCTGTCCTTTGCTAGCCAGGATCCCAGCATAGGTGGGTGGCTGAAAGATTGTACTTGTATTTTCTGTGGGCTGAATGTACTGAATTCCTAGTGACCTGGCTTGTACACTTTTCTCTATTGTTTCTCTTGCTTCAGTCAATGTCATTATTTTTTTTTTAAATATACAAGCTGTGATTAAGTGAATTTCCATTTTGTTTTGCTTTGAAAGGCCTTTTTATGAGCAAGTGCCAAAGTTCAGTTTCTGCTTGCTGAGAATTGCTATCTATTTTTCCAGCATAAAAGTCTTCTGCACTGGTTTATATGTTATTATAATGGTCTATGTAATATGAAAATGTGCTGCTCTTTCAATTCTTGTTAACTGTCTCTTCTGTAAGTACTGGGCTGACTACTATATTTTTTTATCATTTTCTCTCAATATTTTGCAAACAATGTTGCTGTTTCCTTGGCATTGATGTGACTACTCGGTTTGTGGCTCGCAGATAGCAAATGCACTGTACTGGGAAAGAGTTAATACTTTTGTTATTTAAAAGAAAAAGGATTTAAAGGGGGGGAGGGGGAATTTATAAAGCTAAATATCATATTTTATTTTTCATATGTTTGAATTGTAAGAATAATATGGTGACAGTCCCATTTGTAGGGTAAAGTTACATATTTCCATGAATATGTAGTATGCTGTTCTTAAAAGAAAATTCTTATAATGAACTTTTAATTAAAATGCACTGTAAAATGAGTCTCTTAATTCTTTTATAGTCACACAAGACACTGAATATTCTCTTTCATAGCTTCTGTGAGTTCTCTCTAGACTGGTAGAAGTACAGTCTTGTAAGAATTTTCTTTATTCCCTAAAAGCCTCAAGTTGTGATTGTCTTTAAAAATACACACACATCCTGCACCCCCAACCTCCAATAGTGCTTTCCCTGCCCTAAGGAAAGAAACAAACCACAAAACTCACTTCATATCAAAACAATCTGTGTTGTGAGGTGAGAGAAGTGCAAAATTCTCATCTCTCATGGGCTGGTGCCCAGAAGAGGCTGGAGGAGCTCAGCTCTGCAGTGACAAACATTTCATGCTGTTCTTAAAAGGGGCAACAGTGAAATTGTCTTGGACACTTTGCTGAATGTCCTGGAGCCCATTGGGTGGTGGGCTGTGCTGCTTTGAGCACCCCCTCAGTGGTTTTAGGGAGGCTTTTACACATCTGTTGGCCATGTTGATCTTTATTCAGAGTTGTTTAAACACTCAGGGCCCTTAGCCATGTGCACCTGAGTAAGAAGCCTCACCTGCACATGGGAAGGTGTTAATGTTGGAGGCTGTGCTTTGTTGGGTTGGTTTGGGGTTTACTCATTAAATAGTTCAGATGGTGGGGATTTTGTTTTGTTGGGGTTTTTTTGACTTTGACTCTTCAGTAAAAGCCAAAGGTAAGTGGTATATATTTAATGTAAAAGGGTTTCTTTCATTATTTTTTTATACAAATATATGTATATACACATTTTTTTTGTGCAGTAGTACCTTTTGATTAAGAAGAAAAGATGTGTTGATTTTTGTACCCTTATCTTGGAAGTGGAAAGTCATGGCTGTTACTCTGCTGCTCTACATCCTGGGTGTCACATGCTTTATATGAATATATAAGCAGATGGCAAAACAGGAGTAAATATTACCACATTCCAGCATTTATATTGTTTATGGAGTGTGGAGCTGACAACACAACCTTCAGTTCCCAAACTGCTCTGAATGCACAGAAGTAATAACTTATGGAAAGCTGAGTGACAGCACTTGGAACATGCAGTGGTGCAGATTTCTAGAAAATGTGTTTTTCTTTAAAACCAGGCAGAGCTGGGACTCTTAAAAGCAATATCAGTGATCCCAACCAGCCAAGAGCCTGGGAGCTGTAGCTGGCCAGGTCTGCAGGTGGCTGCTTGGCTGTGAATGCTCTTCAGTCTCTATTGCACCATCCTCTCTGTACATCCTTGCTGCATTGGCTGTTGGCTGACAACAAGTTGAGCATTTGGTGTATTTAAATCCAGTTATATTTTTGTCAAAGACAAGTTGTTTTCCTATATGCCTAGCCACTAGAAAATGTAGTCTCATGTGTTTTGAGTTTGCTTGAAGGCTCCAGCTCCATGCTTGCTGTCTGTAGGTGAGGGGAGGAGGATCACATCTGCCTCTGGGATCCTCTGTGCATGGGAGACAACTCCTGGATCCAGGCAGCTTTTGCCTGGGCTGCACTTGCTCACTGAGCTGCTGGTTTAGGTCTCAGAAATGCAGGGAGGACAGCAAAGCTCTACCCTCATTTTTACACACATTTCCCCAGTGAGTGAATACATGGGACTGCCAGGGAGAAGCTGATTCTGTTTTACTTTAGAAACCTGATTTCCCTCAGGCCTTTCCCAAAGGTGAAAAGCAGGTCAGTAGTGAAGCTGTTGTGTTGTATTAGGTATTTAAAGCTGGCACTTTCTCAATGAGGGTAATGGTTGTTCTAAAACCATGCTGCTGTAACTATAGGTTAGATTTATTTCTTTATTAATGGCACCTGACTCTGTGTAGATCCTTCATCCAGCTGATTTTAGTTATCCAGGTTGGGAGGCAAGATCAGCCTTCTTTTATTGCATCATCCTGAATGCTTCTAGAAGTGCAGAAACCCTAAAAAGAGACATTGGTCTGGCTGAGGCATCTGCCATAGATGATGATCCCTTGATGCTGCTTAGAAATCTGAGGCAAGACACAGCAAGGGCCCAGCTGATGGAGAGAGTCAGGCACTGCCAAGCTCCTCCAGAAATGAAAGGTCTCCCTTGGTAGCCAGGGAATCGGGGTGGGGGTTGAAGGTGATGTGGGATTTTTTCCAGAGACCTTTCACCAAAAGGTCTCTGGATCCGTTTTTCCCCTTCACAAAGAGAAAGTTGGACCTTGATAATGTTCATGGTTAGCTGTGATGCTTAAATAATACATGAGTTTTTCAGAGCTAAAAATCCTCTGGAAAGAATTGAATTAATTGCCCCCCTGGCTATAGCTGTTTCTAAAAGACTGTGCTTAGAAAAGTATAAATTTGCACAAGGAGTTCAAGGAGCCATTTCTTTCTCCACAGGAGGGCTGGGCTGGTCTTTTGGCGAAGCTTGAAATACAGAAGCTCCCTGATGGCTTGGTGCCAGCGGGAGAAATTGTTTTGTTCATGAAGGATGCTTTGGTGTTTCACCTGCACTGGCTCCCAGGCAGCTCAGCCCGTGGCACGGGAAGGATGCTGAGCCTTTGTGGTACCCCCTGGTTCCCTCGCTGCCCCTCAGCCTGTCCTGAGTCTCAGGGGCAGAGCTGACCTCACACAGGGCTGGCTGGACTGGGTGTGATTCCCTCCTGTGCTAAAAGGAGTCTGCAAGAGGCTGGTCCTGGTTTTCATGTCACCAAGCTGCTCCCAGCAGCAGTTCTGGAGTGCTTTTTAAGAATAAGTACTGAGAAAAGTAAAAATGGCTATTTCTTAGGAGGTTTCAGTCGTTTTTGGGGTACTAGATGCTCTTTTACATTTTGTCTTTGAGAACACTTAAACCAGCTGATGAGTAACTTTAAATCCTTAGTTTCTGTAACAGAGTTCATCACCTGGGCTTATCTCCCCCACTGGAGATTGCTTTGCTGACCTCAGCAGGTGAAAGGAAACCTCTTTAAAGGGCAACCTCATTTATTAAAAACAGGATGTTAAAACTTCTGGGTAACAACAGCAGCTAAGCAGGGGATTTATAACTTTCCTTTTGTTAAAATTTTTTATTTTACTTGGTGTTGGCTGTTGATTTGCAGTGAGAAACCTGATGTGCTGTCCTGCTCTGGTTCCAGAATGGCTGTTTTTCCTGTATCAGGCAGCAACTGGTTTTCCTCCCACTTCAGAGGGCACAGAGCAGGCAGCCTATTCCCTGGTGCAGAGCTCAGAAAAGATTGTCCTGTGCAGCTTTATTCTCCCTCTGCAGCTGAAAAAAGGGTCTGGGAGAAGGGATCTGCACTGACTTTTAATTTTATGTGAGATTTCCCCGCAAGAGGTATTTGTGCCTGACAAAACAAGACAGACCTAGATTTGCTTTCCAGGGATGGTGTAGCTCACAGGAATGAGCTGTGTTTTAGGCCAGGGTTTCTTTTTTTTTTCCCCTTTTTTTATGGTAAATGATAAACAGTTGATAAACACCTATAATAAAATAGAGATATACATGGGCAAATCATCCTTTTTTTCCATTAAAGAAAGCTGTTACTTACTGTGTAGAGAGTACATATCCTCCTAAGAGATCAAATTATTTATGGCAGTGCACTAATTAGCTTTTTCAAGGCTTCTAAGGTCTTGCAGATACTTCTAGCTCCAGGGATAACTGCAGTAGGTAAATACCTCACTGCACCAAGGATAATTTCATGTAACTGGCCAACAGCTGTCAGTATGTCCTCTGGGCTCCTGGGGGCTCTGGTCAAGTGGGACCCTGGTGCCTACAAGGCTTTGCAAGAGACTGGTCACCACTGGCTGGTTGGGTCACTGTGGTGGCCACAGATAATTCAGGAGCCTCCCAGAGCTGGTTTGGCTCCCGTTTTCACTTGTGCTGCCATATTAATTCTGAGGCTGCACCAGCACTCTCACCTGCCCATCCTCACTCTCAGTTTGGTCTTGGACAAGAGCAAATCCAGCTCCCTCCTCATGTCCATCAGCAGCTCCAGGCTCTGTTCAAAACTATTTGGCATTGTTCAAATATGCTGCTATGGTTACTCAGGCACCACTGACTGCACAGGTCAGCTTGGAAAAGCTTTAGACAAAGTATTTGGGACAAAATGTAGCTCTTGCTTGTCAATTTAAGACCTGGCACATCAGTTTGAACTCACTACATGGGGGATAATGTCGTTCTTTTTTCCCTACAGTTAGGATTTGGAAAAAAACATAAGAAAAATATTGCCTTGATGTGAGCCCAAGCAATGACAGTGGCTCCTGCTGAAAATAGCAGCCAGCCTATTTGTCCTGGGAGCTGCCTGAAGGCTGCCAGGGCTCTGTGTGCACAAGTGGAAGGAGGATGCACGAAGCCTGGGGAGGAGCAAAGGCTCCTGAGCTGAGCTGGGCAGAGCCCGGGGGGGATGGCTGCAAACAGCCCTGGGGACGGGAAGGGATGGGAGGTGGCTCTGGGACCTCAGGCTGCCCTCTGGGGTCAGCTGCTCACTCCTGGAGACTGGGATTGGCATTTTCAGGGCATGAAGATACAGGGAGGATGATCTGTTGAGGGCTGTAGCCATGATTTTACTCTTCCAATCCTGTCCATTGGCACGAGGTGTTGTTTAGGTCCCAGAAATTCAGTGACATCTGTTCTGTACTTCATCCACGGGCAGAGTTTGAAAAAAGTGGCTGTAAAGAGACTTCAGAGATGTGTAGTGGTGCCCTCACTAGGCTGTGCCCTTTAATATCTTTCTGATTACTTTATGAGAACTGAATGTGCCTGATTTTCTTCTTCTGATTACACTGAAGACAAAATTTCCATAGACTTGAATGGAAGAAGAACAGGAAACTGAGACAAGTCTGAACATGCTGGTAAAAATGAAACAAAAAAATCTGGTGTGACTTTAAAGCTATTTTTAAAAACACAAGCTGGAGCGGGTTACTCTGAATCACTGGAGTCTGTTATGCCTTTTTTTCTTTTACTTTTCTTTTTTTTTTTTTTTTTTTGTATTTTCACACTGTACTTTTAAGGACACAGTGAGAAGGCAAGATTTTAGAGATGGGTTACATGTGTTAAAAGGGGAAATGTGCTATCATTTTCTGAGCACAATAAATATTACTGCCAAATGAGCAGGTCCCTTTTCTGATAAGGCAAAAAAAAAATTGTAGATGAGAATTTATACCAAGTCATTTCAGAAAACAAGAGAAGGTGGAGGATTTATTGCTTTAATTGAAATATTAACTTTGCTATCTTCCTTGAATGTTTATGTGTGAAACTGGGTGCTGCTTGGCATTTGCAGGCTAAATCCTGGCCAACATCTTTGGTGGATGTGTTGTGTTAGGCATTGTCTCCTTCATTTTCTCCCATCTTGCACCAGCCTTTGGGGCAAGTTTCTGGCAGCTGAGGGTGGGGATTGAAAACAAAATAATTTACCTCCACTGTCATAGGTAATAGCAGAATCTTGCTAATTTCTCTTGGCTTGTGTCCTGGTTTTCCATTCAGTGCTCTGATTCAAAGCTTTTGGTCATTCATATACTTGTTTGTCCATTGAAGTTTCAAATTTCAGTGGTGTTCACTGAGCTAAGAAGCAGCAGCTGTCTTGATGCAGTTATTCTTCCCTGCTCATGGTAGCAGACTTCTTGCACTTGAAAGACAGGAAGGGTTGAAACAGCATAAACCATTTGAGGGGAGAAGTGGAAGGAAACTGTGACCATGGCAGTATGTGAGGTGAGGGGAAAGCTGTGTCTGAATTCAGCAGTGCATGTTGGAAATAACGTTTGTTGTGTTTGCTGTTGATATGGAAAGAGCCATCTTCTGCCTGGACTTTGGTAAAAAGTTAGATTTGTATTTTGGGAAGCTGGACTCCACCAGCTGGCTTCAGACACTTCTTATTCCCATTCTCCTGTCCTGTGAGGGGTGTGTCAAAAGCCTTTTTGTTACTGGAAGGACAATAATTCATTTTTCCAGATGCAGACAGGACTGCTCTGGAGCAACCTGAATTAAATGTCAAGGTGGAAGAGTGTTGCTGTAGAAACCCATGCCAGACCTGCAACTGGGTCTTGTGTGCTTCTGGGGATATGTTACTGATAAAGACTCTCCAGCTATTTCTATTTTTCAGTGATATTGAGAAATGATTCTTCAAAGTTGCTTTTTAGTAGATGTATGCTACAGTTCAGAAAGGCAGGGAACTGTATGATGGGATGATCAGGAGTCTCCTGTAACTCTGGGAACCATCCACTGGCTTTAGAGGGCTTTGGATTTAGTGTCTCTGTTCACTGCAGTCTATGCAATAAACAATGTGCTGCATCCCAGGGTTTTTTTACCTTCCAGTGAGGACTTGTTGATGTGGGAAGAACTCCCAGGAAACTGTTCCACAGCACTGCCTTCTCCTTTCTGCTGAGCATACAAGGCTGTTAATGACAATTGTTTATAATTGTGGGTCTTGAAGAGCTGGCAGAGATGACTTGATCCTAAAACGTTGCTGTGGCACTTCCTCAGCATCCCTTTGATACCTCTGCATCTTCTTGGATTATCAATGCTGTTGTAAGAGTGCACAGCACAAATCCAGATACATGAGCTCTCTGTTATTTGAGTGTCCTCTGAGCAGCATTTCAGACTTTATTAAAACTTTTGTGTATGCATTTTGGCTTTGAAAAATACAAATTCAAAACAAAAGCCCATAAATCTTTGTTTAATCAAAGTATACCTCTAAGAACAGTGTACATGGATATTGTATAACAAGAAGAGTGAATTCCAAATAGGACTTTGAAAATCCATCTGGAGCAGAAAATCAAGACTGATGGGAGATTTTTAGAGAGCCTTGCTTGCTTCCTGGAAAAATTCACTGTACTGTGTTGCATTATCAATGCTTAAGTGACAACTGCTAGTTGATTCAATTAAGAGCTATGCTAAGGGACTTTGTATTTGCTAAAGTATAGTTTATCCCTGAAGTTGTGAATGTTGCTGCCTCACTGAAACTGCATTGGTTTCAGTGACTAACACTTGCCTGCTGACAGCCTTGTCAGCTGAAAACATTAGAAGAGAATGAAATTACACTCTGGGCCTTGCCCCAGATGGGAATTGATGTAATATTTTAGACCTCAAAAAGGATGAGAGTGTAACAGAACAACATGACAACATCAAGATTTATTAGTGCTGCTTTGGTCTTGGCTTTGGGTCATCTCCTGTCTGCAGAATTCCTGTTGATGTTCCATCTGGATTTATATAGAAATTGATGGTAGAGTAAAGCTCTCTGATCCTATCAGTTCACATTTGCATCACTTTCTGTTCTGGATGTGCTGTGAAGGGCTGGAAAGCACCACTTGTTAAAGTAGTTAGCAAGCAAGCAGAGGAGAATGCAAGGTCAATTTAGCACTTGCAGAATTTAAATTATTTTCTGAATTGGAAGGGTAGGGGAAGGAAATCAAAGCCTGTGTCTCTGAGTTCAGCTGTGTTTCTGAAACAAGCCCTTAAGAGATAAAAGTACTTGAAAAGAGCCATTAAACTCTAGTTTATCTTATATTTTGCTGCCATAATTGTTGCAGAGGTCATATTTAAATGCATGCAATTTAGTTTTGATGTCT